>CM033475.1:81312266-83712266 GCA_019447015.1 Hymenochirus boettgeri
TATCTATCTATTATCTATCTATCTATCTATCTATCATCTATCTATCTATCTATTATCTATCTATCTATCTATCTATCATCTATCTATCTATCATCTATCTATCTATCTATCTATCTATCTATCTATCTATCTATCTATCTATCTATCTATCTATCATCTATCTATCACTGCTATCTATCTATCTATCTATCTATCTATCTATCTATCTATTTATCTATCTATCTATCCATCTATCCATCAATTATCTATCCATCTATCCATCAATTATCTATCCATCTATCCATCAATTATCTATCTATCTATCTATCTATCTATCTATCTATCTATATATCAATCTATCTACCTATTATCTATCTGTCTGTCTATCTATCTATCTATCTATCTATTATCTATCTATCTATCTATCTATCTATCATCTATCTATCTATCTCTGCTATCTATCTATCTATCATCTATCTATCTATCACTGCTATCTATCTATCTATCTATCTATCTATCCATCTATCCATCTATCCATCAATTATCTATCTATCTATCTATCTATCTATCTATCTATATATCTATCTATATGGAACAATACTATCATTACATACAACAAGACTTGTTGGTTTAATTATGGGATTGTAGATACAAGTCACATGATAATAGGAACTATGCTTTTACAAGCTGGAAATTCAAGTAAAAACACCTTTTTAATCCTCATAGAACAATTAGTACCTTTGAGATATAAATTTACAATAAAAGGCAAAAAAAAAAAAATTAAATAGTGTACGCATTTATGAATTCTAAACCCTAGCAGGGTTATTCAATAAAAGTTCTTTTGCCCCAAAATTAGCACCATTTTAAAACGATTGACACTTTTATAAATAACCTGAAAAACTTTTATTAAATAACCCGTTTGGAATCATTGCTTAGAACTATTATACAATCTAGAAAATCAAAACTATTATATTCAAATGATCTTTCTAACTTGTATTATGAATTCCATTTAATTTAAATTTGGCAAAACTTACACAGCAATTGGTCAAGTGAAACCATAACCTTTTCATTACAGAATCAGACTACTAGTCGTAATATAACAACCCGTGGGCTTTTGCAAAACCAGTGGGAAATTGGGCCGCCCATGCCCAAAGAATAAGCAGTGCAAGGAGTGTGTTGACGTACTGTTTCTGCCATAATTGTCCATGTGTGACTGCTTAGTCCGGTTTTTCATCTCATAATCTTTTTGTCGTTCACTCAGGCATTTGTGGTCAAATTGCATGTCTGCACATTAGCTTAGTACATACTATATCTTTCCTATGAAAAATATTCAACATCCCCCCTCCTCCCCCAATCTGCATTGAATGTGTAAAAATTGCCATGACTTTGAAGCACTTTTCAGAGCAAGAGGTAGGATTGACATTCATAGCTGTACAGTTTGCTTTTATTAAGCAGTGTAATGTGTAGCAAGTCACCCATTTAGAACTGAAATTTTGGAAGAGCAAGTAGAGACATCCTTACAGAAATAATTTTGTTGTGATATAAATTGTCCATGTAGCTATTGGGAGGCCTATGTTATAGCAACGATGCTTTTAAACCCTGCCTGAAAGGCTACCAGTTAAACCATTCAACAGGTTAGGTTAGTTATTTTATTGTAAATGTATATAGCGAGCGCCAACATCTTCTGTGGTGCTTTACAGTTGCATTAATTACATGAGGAAAACATGAAGCAGAGTGCAGTAATACAAAGCGTCGATAATCCAAGTGCTGGTCCAGCGCATTCAGTGTGATAAGTTACAGCATTACTGTAGTACAATAGGAAGGAGGGCCCTGCCCAAAAGAGCTTACATCTAGAGGAGATGGGGATGAAACATAAAGTGAGAGATCGTAGCTGTAACTAAGTTGTCAGTGATATTAACTTGCGGGTCAACAATGGGTCTAGAGGGGTAAAGTGTCCATTCCAAATTGCAACCTTGCCTGAAGAGGTAGTTTTGAGGTTGCGTTTTAAAGATATGAAGTGATGGCGAGTGAAAGGTAAAAACGAGGAAGGGAGTTCCAGAGCAGAGGGGCAGCACAAGAAAAGTCCTGAAAACAGGCATGGAGGAGATGATAAGTGGATGAGAGGAGAAGATCATTAGCAGATCCGAGGTTAAGCCTTCGGTAGTATCTGTTTACAATCAGAGATGGGGGGGGTGTTGGAGAGCCTTGTAGGATAGTAAGCAGCTTAATTGAGTCCTTTGGGTAATGGGAGCCAGTGGAGAGATTGACAAAAAGGGGTAGCAGTGAGAAGTGGGAAAATAGGTGAATGAGCCAGCAACAGAGTTAAGGAGTAATTGAAGGGGTGCAAGTTGTTTGCTTGGTAACTGCAAGGAGGGTGTTACGGTCGTCCAGCCGAGAATCTTAAGGATTGAATTTTTGGTAGCAGTTCTGTGAAATGAAGGGACGAATGCGTGAGATGTTTTTTAGCTGTAACCCCCTTGCCTGAAAAGTTTACTGTCAAAAGCTAAATTAAAACATCATTAAAAGTGACTCTTTTCTGCCGCAGAATGCGGAACTTATTGTGAATTTACGAACGGATGTTTAGAAACATGGTTCTCCGGGTGTCTTTATACATAATTTCTATGGTTTTGCATGCAACAACTCTTGGCAGTAATACAAAGTCATTAACTCCTTTCTGCAGCTATTCAAGTATTGGGATATAAATCAGTAAAAGTAATCGATTGCAAATCAACCACCTTTGCCCCATGTAGATTTTTATGAAAAGACTGCCAATAAACATTGCATTCCATTGTTTTTCCACCCTCAGGGTTTCTCCTAATATAATGAACTTTTATTATGAGATAACAGCCTGAATAACCTTAGAACAATCCAGATATCTAATGTATAACTGTAATATTATATTGTATTCAGGTACATTATAGATCTGCCACAGTAAAGATGCACCTCATGGCTGTTCATGCCAGTTAGATTTTCTTCACAATTGCCTTTAAATATACCAACTGGGTACTGCCTTTTTCTCATTTTTGCTTCAAACAAAACATTATTCAAAATAGAGACTAATGACAAAGTATGTATAATTAAACAGAAATATGCACATAAACATTTAAAGGTGAACGAGTTACCAGGCAAAATTGTCAAAATAGACATTCACTACTAATCCATAATTCACTCTCTGGATTTGCTGGGAGTCTAAGTATATTCCGTTCATTTCTGAACATGTCTGTAGTGCAACCAGATCAAACAAATAAACTGCAGCCTGTCCTGCCCTCTAGAAGTTGACATCCATAATGTCACAGCACATAAATTCTGCCTCTGTTAGCACGTTTCATGTTACAGTGCAGAAATTCCGTGTCTATCAGAACACAGCCGGTTTTTAACAGTGAAGTGTATACAAAAAAGTATGTATGGAATTAGAACCTGTAACCTCCCTAAGGCTGTTTAAAGACTACATGGAGAGACAGATACTAGCACAAAATGGAAGCTTAGTTACATAATCCAATTCATACATGTAGTGGAATGCAATACTGTAGTAGTATCTTGCAATGCATGGGGGGAAAAGCTTACTCGTGAGTAAAAAGGTGAGTTCTTAAATAATAGGAAAAGCAGCTTAGACTTTACACCTCGTAATGTTTACATTTATGTATTATAAGGCAGGGATATAAAAAGGACAGTGGGCCTGCCTTATTGCATCATTGCATGTTAATTTTAGACCAAAAACACAATTGAACAACATATACAAATCCCAATACTGACTAAGATTAGGGTGAACTTAAGACAGGATTTATTATGGTCAGTCAGCTGCCACAAATGTTTTACCAATGAGATTGAGTACACTTTTGTGAGACTTTTATAACACCAATACCTAGCTAGCCTTAGTTTAGAAGGGGGTCTCAATTTACTGAGCTATATTTGCATTGGTATACCTGCATATTATCTAAATTTAGCGATGACCAGGGCTGGATTAAGGTTGGTGGGGGCCCCCTGGGCTAAACATTTTGTGGGGGCCTCAACTGTTCAAAGCCTACAAAAATTAAGGCTAGTCTCACCTCCCCCAAGGGGGAGGCCACCTGAGCCAAATATTTTAAAGCTGCATCCTATATCTTCATGGGTGGGCTTAGCCTGTGGGGTTGGTGGTTGACAACACTGGCTGGTGAACTAGAAAACTATTGGTCACTGTTTAGGTCAGACCTCCAGTTCAGCAGACACTGTTAGGTGAGCCCTCCTGTTTGCCAGCCACTGTTAGGTTATTTCAGAGAGCACCACTGTTTGTCAGCCCTCTAGTTCACCAGCTAATGTTAGATCAGCTGGCTGGCCTGACCTAAAAGTGGCTGTTTGAAAAAGAGTGTTGACCTAAGGCTGGGTACACACGGCCAGACTATTTGTCCCAGCCGAGCGCTCGCAAATGTCCATCGGTCGTGGCAATTAGGCCGCAGACTAATTTGTGAACGATTGATCGTGTTTCCCATAGGGAACCGAACGATTAATCGGAATATTCAATGTGTCCGATCTGGATGGACAAACGATCGATGTCAGTCGTGGCCAGCCGCTCCACATCAGCCAATATTTCGCCCGGCCAACCGAAATGCTGTGAATCGGTCAGCCTAAATATCGGCTGGTGTGTACCCGCCTAACAGTGGCTGTGTTGAACTGGGGGCTGACCTAACAGTGGTTTTGACTGGGGGCTCTCCAGAAGGCTCTGAGTGCCACAGGTTTGCCACCACAGTCCCTAGTCCCTCTCACTAAACTCCTATAGGCCAGGCAGTCAGGTGACACAAGTTTTTTTTTTAAAATGGAACTTCCAGTTTTTAAATCACTTAACTAATGCAGCCCATTACAATTTTGTTGGGGGTTTTCATCTAGTTACTCCACTGCTACCCAGAGTCATTTGTAGAGTAGTAGCATATGCAAAAAAATTAACTCTTAAATTACCTTCAACAACCCTTTATATAACCATTCAAGCCACTGCAATGAATGGGTTCTTTGTTATGTAGTCAGGATCCAGAGTTTGTGGATTGTCGTAATGCCGATTCGAAATAATGGATTGCTCTCAAGCACTTTGGCTGGAGAGAATAAGTTACCCGTTAAAAGCATTTTAATGTACAACTATCACAAAGAAATCCACACAGGTAGGGCTTCATGTTGAAATGCAATAATTTAGAAAAGCATAGGAATGGTCCCACATATCATTTTTTATATATTATGTTTATTAGAGATGGTTCCTGGTTTTGAAAAGCATGAATCCAATGGATCTCTGAACTAATTGTTGAAAATTAATTATTAGAAATCGTACATTTAAAATGTTTTCAAAATTGAAAGTCTGGAAATTCTGATTCAGTTGGTTGGATAAGTTAAAATTTAAATTTTTTTATTTAAAATGTTTCCAAAACCCTCCTTAAAATGGTGTCTTTTTCTCATACGCCAATACGATATAACTTCGCACATGTTCCAAAGTGCTACATGGAAAGAAATGGAATGAAGACAGAAGGATATTTCTCAGGTCTCTTTATGAAATATGGTAACAGATCACTATACATCTATAGTAATGATTTTCAGTTTGACTTTTCTATTCATTCAGGGCCTATCTGTTTTATCAAAAGGGACACAATCAATGTTCTTTTAATGAAATGAACGGTTTAATGAGACCTCATTGACTGGACCATTATTAGTTCCTGTGGATACTTAACACTTTCATTACCGCCTGTCATAGACAATCATGCCATGCTACCTTATTACTTTTAAAAAAGATGTCTATGTTAAAAGCAAATATTTTATTTTGACTGTCATGTATTTATGACTAAGTAATATATGTACTCATATGCAAGATGACCTACTTATTGATCTCTACATTTTTCTATTAAACATAGATAATTAGATTTGTTTGTAATTATCTGGTCCAGTTCCTTTACAATATAGGGTCATAAAACTGAGGTATTCCTAGATTTAAGGATATAAGAATATATATCCCTTCTAATCTAAACTTTAATATCTTAAAGCGTAACTATGGTCTCCATGATATTAAAACTCTCTCATACCTTTTTAACAAGCCTGGGATGATATACCTTGCTTTTCTGGATCTTAAGATTTAAGCTTGTAAACTTACACTTCCTTTTCTGTCTGTCCTGGCTGTTTGAATTTGTGACAGTCACATGATGCGCTGTGTAAGAACTTACCCTCAAAAAAATCAATCTTTTCTAATCTAGTTACGACCGGCAACCATTCTCTGTCCTTTCCCTACCAATGGCCACCTTTGGAAGAGAAAATAATATATTTTCAGGCTTGTGGCAAGCTTTAAATTTAGTATGTCACAGCTCACAACTAGAAGAAAAACCTCTTTATACTGCTGTAACTTTGGATACACTGCGATAAACATGACCCTGGATTTATTTTTTCAGGTAAGAGTGTGCTCTTTTTAATAACAGCCACATGTAGAGGCCCCCATTCACCTTTAAAATGGGTATCATTAGCAGATAACCTGCTAAATTTGTTTCTGACTTGGTGCAATGAATATAACAATGTACTGGTATTCTATGTGAAAGTTTTATTGATGCATAGAAATTTGAAAGATGATTGAGATTTACCAGCACTTCTGCTCATTAATATACTAAGTAAGCTGTGGATTTTCAATCAGATTCTTGGGCCAATTGATTAAAACATATTGGGTGATCTAGTGGTTGTAATATATCAAATCGTGTGTATCAAGGATAACTATGATTTCATAAGAGACCCAAAATAGAAGGAAAAATCCGTACACCAGATGCTGCAAAAAGGCAGTTTGGAATTGCTGCTGTACGAATGGAATGTAGATGTGTCATGTTTAAAAGAAGATGCACAGGGTTTCCATTCTTCATTTAAATGTTGGCTAAATAATTTATGATCCACCAGGGATACTAATGGTTAATTATTAATGGGCATAATGTAGAACAAGATTAAACGCCATTTTCCCATGGATTTTCTTAACGATGTTTTTTTTGTAACATTTCTGTGTAGTCAAACACCGTTTTTGCAACAAATATACCTGAGAATTACTACCAAATAAAAATGAATTTCTTTAAAAATAAAGTTAAATATAAATAAGGCAGCAATGCAGAATCCTTTTTATTACCTAAGATTCTTATTGAATGTGAAGTCCAGCTGCAAAAGTGCAAAGAGGCTGGGGAGCTGATATTATCCAGACCCATTTGCTGGCCCAATCAGATTGGTGCATGCCAATTCAGATGGGGCTGGGTGATGTAAGGTCACAGCCTAATTGGACAGATGGTGCTTCAAACTGCAATTTTCAAATGAAGAAGTAGGCAGTGATTTGGGTGGTTAGATGGTTGCCTGATCTTCTGTAAAGTTACAGTTTTCAGAATTATGCCCATGTTTTCTTGATCTGGGATTACATTTGAGAATTCAATGGATCTTTTATAAACAAATAACTTTATGCAAACTATAACAAAATATAGAGCAGGTCTACAGCTGTGGGCAAGGTACATATTTTCCCCACGGGGAGGTGGTGGTTTTGTGGGGTGACACATATTCAAATGAGTACAATCTTACATTTATGTAATTTTTATTATATCTTTCATTGGACATATTGAAGATAGAACACTTTGATACAATGTAAAGTAGTCAGTGTACAGCTTATATAGCAATGTAATTTACTGTCCCTCAAAATAACTGCACCACACAGCCATTAATATCAAAGCCACTGTCATGTTACATTCTATCAACGTGTCATATCTTATATATATTTAATAGCGCTTACATCTTCCATGGTGCTTTACATACATCAGCCCTCCCAGAAGAGCTTACATCTAAAAACATTTATTTGACACATACAACCTATCAGTATGTCTTTATGATTGTGGGGGAAACCAGAGTCCCGGAGGAAACCCCCACAAGCACAGGGAGAACATACAAACTCCTTGCAATGTGCCAAGGGTGGAATCGAACTCAGACCTCAGCACTACAAGGCATCAGTGCTAACCACTGAGCCACCGTGCTGCCCTGTGAAATGTTTTCATGAAAATGGTAGTATCTTTTAGTATATAAACACTGAATTCTTAAGGCATCAGTACTAACCCACTGAGCCCCATGAAAATATATAATAATATTTACAACATGTATGGGTGTACTCACTTTTGTGGCATACTGTGTGCCTGCTTTAAACACTGTTCATACAACTGATTTAATATAATAATTTGATTTTTTTAAAAATCTGTGCTGGTATTTCAAAACAACACTGATATTACATGTGTTTTTCTTATTGAAAGTTAATTGAAAGCATCTTAATGTGCCCACATTTTGGTGCACACCCAGTATATTAATATAAAAATAATATAATATAATATGCAGAAGTAGTTTAAAATTTTGATCACAGTAACTACCTGAATGTCTGAAGCATTCAGCTGCCCTTCCTTGCTCATCAAATTTTTTCGCAAACAAAAATAATTTCTTTAAGCCAGAGAACATGTTTTCCACAGTCATTAGCGGTATCTCCTTTGAATTCTGTATGGCTCTATGGTATAATCATGAACACAAGATTACCTTCATTGACATTTTTTCCTAATGGTAATAGAGGCAAGGCGGGGCAACTTCAAAGCATTTACATTCAAACTGGAACTTGAAAAGGTATAAAACATGATATAACCTGCACAGTTTGGGATCTGAATCTTTCCTTCTAATAAATGGGTTTTTGATTTGGAAATTTAACTAATATGCTATATAGTTTGTGTTCCATTTGTTAAAATACAACCTAAATTCATACTAATGTTTTTTATATTTTTTTAAATAACTTTATTTTTATTCAAAACAGTTATCATAGACCATACAAATAGTGTGTATGGTTATCAAATCAAAAGGTTTGACCCTTCCTTCTCTTATGAAATAGTCCTTTTTCCATTTGGGTTCGGCATTGTTTTTACTGAATATCCAGTAGTATTTCGAAGGGAAAAGAGTGAATTAGGTCTTTATAAGGAGGTCTAATAAATAAAATTTTATAAGTAACTTAGCTGCAAATTTGCTGGTTTTTTTTTTTTTACGATATTTATAATACAACAAATGTACCCATAATCCACCAAAACTTTTCTGCACCTTGCTTAAAAGTAATTTCACAAGATATTTTGGCAATCCAAATGGCATTTATGCATTTTGAGATTTTTCTGACCTGTTTTATAGTTACTTTTTGTAAAACAAAAAATAATACTGAGATACTCACAGTAGTTGCAAAAGAATTGTTCAAGTTTATTCACCCATAGTGCAAGACAACAAGGCACATTTCAGGCAGTACTCCACCCTTTATTAACCGTGAGAACGGGTGGAGTACTGCCCAAAACATTAATGTTTTTGTCTTACACTATGGGTGAATAAACTTGAAAGAATTCTTTTGCAACTACATGTGAATATCTCATTATTACTTTTGTTTTATGTATCATTTTTGGTTGGGTGCAGTGCAGCCAATACTGGCCAATACTCAAATAACAGGGAGTTTTGAAAAAAGCCCATTTGTGACGTGTATTATAATTACTTTTTGTGCTTTTACAATAACTTTTAAGATTCTTTAAACAAAGTCTATTCCTGTGATATTCCCACCATCCACATTGCTTACAATCTCATGCTTGTACACTAATGTTAGAGAAGGAATTTGGAAAGGAAAGTGCTGCAGGAGATCTGTCTGAAGAAGCCAGTGCACGTCCCATGGCTATATAGATCTAGACCTGTATGTAGAATTGCAACTCCCAGGAAATATAGATTTTATTTAAACATACAGTAAAAAAAAAGAATAAAATGAGTTGAGTGTCCCTTTAACATAACTATTGTAAAATCCTCATGTGTTGCTACCCTATTAATATAACTATTCTGAAAATATACCTTATTATTAAAACAGATTAATTTGCAAGGTTAAGTTTTCACCATTTAACATACTGTATAATTAGTTTATTTTACATATTCTGAGAGAATTCCCAAATTCACACTACCATTTATCATCCGTATTCCCGATCTGGTAATAGGAATTATCTGGGTTTTGTTGTGTTTACCTGACTTTTTGCCAGTTTGCCAATTTGGCCTCTTAATTATTTTATTATAACACAATATATTAAAAAATTGGACAGTTGTACTCCATATTAAAGTGCAACTAGAGCATACAGGCCACACAGGAAAGCTGTCAGCTCATGCAGCCAAATAGGCAAGTACCAGTAGTTTTATTAAAGCAACCTTGACGTGGTGACTGGGCTTAAAATAATTGGCCGACTTATTAAACTAATTGCTTTTATTTATCCAGGGTTAGCAGACTGTTTGTAGCAGCAACCGTATGGAGGTACCAATATGCAATTAGAATTGTTTGTGCACTAGAATTCTTTTTTGTATTTATTTTATTAATAACTCTGCTTCATTGTGAACCCAAAAGAGTGACCGGAGCAGCGACTGAAAGTTTAGGCATTAAAGCTGCTCAACCAGAGTTGGGTATACACGGGACGTGATCCTGGCCAGCCTTCGGCACCAGTTTTGCCGCGACTGTGGTGTGGTCCTACAGAAAGATTTACCAACATACCTAAATAGTGTGGTGGCCATGTTCAATCTCAGTCACCATTGTCGTCAGATCAGATGAATGGGTGGCCGAGATTGGTCGTGGCCAACCCCACCTACACCATAAAATATTTCTGGCCGACCAACCGATACACGGTAATAACGGTCGGTTTGGCCGGAAATATTAAACATTTCTGAAGTGAAAAACAGAGAATTAAAGGAATAGTGAACTATTCCTTTAAGTATTGATTGAAGAATGGGAGTTAGGGCCTATCTGTCACTTCAGCCATCGGTGGATCGCAAGTAGGTAAATATAATCACCTTCGTTCCAGGCTCCTGTAAAATTGATTGAAGAACGAATGTGTAGGCATAGCTCCTTTACCTCCCATTCTTCTATTAATGCATTAAAGAAAAAGTTCCCTTTTTCAGTGCAACATTCCTTAACAAAAACACCTTAATTCGGATTCAAGTATATACAGGAATAGCCTAAATTCACAATAATTATGTACTGACGTGTTAGCAAAGGTTTTGCTCTGCCTGCGCCATGTCACAATTTTTAAAAATTTTGCACAGCACAAGCAATGCAATAAATTTTGTGCCGTTTTTTGCGCTATTTTTTTGCACGGAAATTAACCCCTTTTCAAATGTGTCTTTAAAGCCGCGCAAAAGCTTGCAACTAACCGTTATTTTTGCATAGTATTAACGGTCGCAAAGTGGTTAATACATTGCGGAAACAAGTGCAGGTAGGTTGCGAATGCGAAATTTATTGCATCTACCCCGTAGTATACGTCAGCTCCCACTAATTTGTGTCATGCACAAGTACATGCAAAATAATCTCTACATGCAAATCTAGTTTGTAAAAATATCTTTTCTTTCTACACATTGATAGCATTGGAGAAAAGCTATACTGTATATTTTATCAAAACCTGTTTTTATGACTAGTGTTTTAGATGTGAAATACAAGAGTTAAGATTATCTGCTTGATAAGAATGTACTTGTGTTTCGTTTCTAAGATTCCGAAATTAACGGCAAGGTTATTTAGTGCTGCTTCGTATTAAATAAGGGTAGAGAGCAACCCATGTGACCCTTTCTGAAATATTAATTATCTGGCATCAATGTTTTATCCATTTCCGATCGCATATCATTGTGACAGTGACTTCTTTTTGTAGAGGATCATAAAAATAGATATGCTCATGTTAATTCTTCCTATTCGTGTAATGTAATACAGATCACCTATTTAAACGCTGTGCTCCAAATATAAAGAGCTATTGCTACATCTGTGCTCTGATGTCTAAATGAGAGACAGATTTTTATTGATCCTTACTTAATGCCATCCATACATTTTTCTGACATGTTATTTCAAATAATCATAGGTTGTAAAGAATAATATATTCACTAATTTGTTTATCTTTACTTTGCTATCTTTTAGTTAGATCAAGAGCTCATGCATGATGGTTTTGGTTATGCTGAATTATGTTTATTGTAAACTTATCAGAGTGCTGATAGGGGGTATTGAGTTCCTAGAGATAGAAGGTTAATTATACTTATAGCAGGTACATGCTAAGCTCCTGTGCTATGCAGAAAAAGATTTTGGTGAGGCATATTTACGTAATCCACCATTTAAGGGGTTTAAGCAGGGCCGGCCTTAGGATAAATGCACCCTGTGCAAGATCTGTGCAAGAACCACCTACAAAACACCCCCCTGGACACACACATACACTGCTGAATGCTGCTTGCCTTCACCTGCTTCAAATCAAGTTCACCTGCGTTTCACTGTAACTGGGGGGGGGGGGGGGTGTGGCACTGATGCACAACTTGGATCTACAGGTCCTTAATTGACCACTTTTTGCTCTGCACTGACGAGATCTAACAAGATCGAAACATGTGTCTCAGGTCAGAGGATTGGCTCTATATATTAACTATATTGCATGTTTTAGCCAGCGGTTCTGGTCACATGCATAAGCTAAGGGACATAAAGGAGTATTTGCATATCTCTACCCCTTATCTGGGGAACATGGAGTAAGGAATTACTTCTTGTTTTAGGCTTTGGGGGCATGCTATTCATATAGCATGAGACTGCAAGATGCCTTCTGTTATAAAAGGTGTTTCTCCTTTTATAGCTCAGTGAGGGGCTTTTTGCTCCTTTTGGCCCCCTCTCCCAAGCTTTCTAGCTGCCTTGTCTACTGTACACCCAAGTCTACACCACAGAGCCATGAATCTGTACTTGCACTGATGATATCTAACAAGATTGAAACACATTGTGTCTGCAGGTCGAGGGATTGGCTCTATATATTAAGCTATATGGCATGTTATTAGCCAGCGGTTCTGGACACATGCATAAGCTAAGGGACATAAAGCAGTATTTTGCATATCTCTGCCCCTTACTCTGGGGAACATGGGAGTAAGAATTTAATGTACAGAACACATAATGCGGTAGACCAAAAAAACAAAACAAATTTACAAGGAAAGGTACAAAACAACAAACTGGCTTTCTTGGACTGCTTGATCACAAGTCAGGAAAATGGTAAACTGGAAGTAGAGTAAACCAACACACACTGATCAGTATTTGATGTTTGACTCCCACCACCCTTTAGATCACAAGCTGGGTGTCATCAGAACCCTGCAACACAGAGCTGAGAACATCCCCACTAGCACAGAGGCGAAGGCTAAGAAATGAAACATCTCAAGGAGCCCTTAAAACTTGTGGATTCCAGACTGGCCTTTGTCAAAAGAAGTAGAAGGAAAGAAAGAACACGAATACCAACAGTGAAGGGGAAAAGAAAGACAGAAGAAAGAACATGGTCATCCCTATGTAGCAGGGGCCTCCGAGAAATTAAGAAGAATTTTCAAGAAACACCGTATCCCTGTCTGCTTTAAACTGACAACACACACTAAGGCAGCTATTGGTACATCCAAAAGACCCAATATTGAAAAACAAGAAACGCAACATCATATAAGCAGTGCAGTGAAGAATGCTCTGATTTGTATGTGGGGGAGACCAAACAGCAACTGCATCAACGTATGGCCCGCACAGAAGCCAATTCCTTGGGTCAGGACTCAGCCGTGTACCTGCATCTTAAGGATAAAGGACATACCTTTGAAGATTGTAATGTTAACATATTGGCAAAGGAACGTGACTAGTTCAAGAGAGGTGTCAAGAAGGCCATTTATGTGAAAATAAAGAAACCAAGCCTAAATAGAGGTGTGGGGGTTCGACATCAACTGTCTGCCATGTACAATGCTGTTTTGACACCTTACCCTGGGCGTTCCTATAACACCTCTTAGCCACTATGCAATCACGCCCTGGCTGTGATATGCTAATTGGGATTTTCCAGGGTACATAATTGCCACATATTCTTGTACAAGTCATTCTGAATTGAGAAAGCCAGTCGGATGACTAGCGAAACGTCTTCAAGAACTAAACTTCAAGTCCAGTTGATCTAATTGAATACAACAGATATACCATGACCTGGATGAATGAGAACCTTCACAAGCACAATACACCAGATAGTTTATTGTATGGCCCGTTAATGTATTTATACACAGTAATCATATCCCCACACAAGCGTCTTTTCTCCAGCATTACATAATTGTAACTTTTCCAGTCTCTTTTCATATTTGAGCTCCCCCAATCCCCTTAATTTAGTTGCCCTTCTCTGAACCCTTTCCATTTCAAAGATGTCCTTTTTGTGCACAGGATTCCAAAATTGCACTGCATATTTCAAATGAGGCCTTACCAATGCTTTATGAAGAGGGAGAATAACATTTTCCTCCCTTGAATCCATACCTCTCTTTATACAAGACAATACATGCTGGCTCTGGCTGTTGCTGCCTGGCACTGCTTGCTTCCTTTAAGATTGTTATCCACCAAAACTCCAAGATTCCTTTCCAACAGGGATTCATTTAACACAGAGCCATTTATAGTATAAGCAGCACAAGGATTTTTAAGTCAAGTTGTAGATATGTCCCCAGGAAAGCACAGTCTCTAGGAGACATGTTATCACCCAGCCTTTATACCACTAAACAAACACAGAAATCCACCTGGCTGTCATGTAATGGTAGCTATAAATGTGGTGCAAATCGGTGTAAAACATGTCTGCATATGTATAAGTCTTCAACATTTAAGAGTTCAGTCACAGGTAAAATATACCAAATAAGACAACATATAAACTGTAATAGTGAATATGTGGTTTATTTAATTACCTGTAACAAATGTAGCATCCAATATGTGGGATGCACGTCTCGATCCCTGAAATCAAGGATTCAAGAACATATTAGGGATGTATCTTACTGTAATCTAAATAGCCCAGTTGGTCGTCATTTTGCAGAATGCAACCAGTCTAATTTGAAATTTCTCCAAGTGCAGGGAATACAGAAAGTTTATCAGGATGCACGAAACAAAGATAGACTAGCCCTTCTAAGAAAAACAGAAGTACAATGGATATTTAATTTAGACACTAGAACACCATTTGGTCTGAATTCGAGGTATGATATCTTATTTTATATTGATTAAATTATAACAATGTATTCTCCTTCTTTTAGAATTTCTAAGGAGTTTATAGCCATATAATGAGAAGTGCTCATATTTACATAAGTGTGATTTACTACAAACTATAAAGATTCTAGGTGTCAGTATATGGAAAATGAAACAATGATTGTGTATTTGACATTCATAACAACATGTTTGGATTTTGTATTCTTATATTCGTTTTTAAACATGATCTAGGTAGAAACAGGTGGTGTAATGTTAAATGGTTACAATGTATCAATATAGTCTGCTCATGCTGTAGCAATTACACACCTGATGTTTGCCTAACAGGCTATTTAACTGTTTTAAAAGCTTTTTTGATGTAATATCAGAGGAGGAGTATCCACTCTCTGTGATGCTAGTTTCCATATAAAATGGGAGAAGTTAGGATACACCCCCAGCCTATGATTAAGAGTCGGTGAGGCTTGAAACGCGTAAGGCGGGACCTCCACATGTTTGTATGTTTGTTTGTGTAAGGCGGATTTAGCTGTAATAAAGAGAGGACTTTTTATCTATTCCGTGAGTGTCTTGGACTGCTGTATTCCCGGTGTGCGCCTAATGAATGAAAAAACCTCCACATTCTGTTTCCAAAATGCATCACTTTTCTCAACATTGAATCTCATCTGCCACTTAGCAGCCCAATGTGACAATCTATCTAGATCCCCCTGCAATGATTGCACATCCTCTGAAATTTTTAATGGTCGACAAGGTTTTGTGTCATCAGCAAACACAGAAACCTTGCTGACAATACCCACTTCCAAATCATTAATAAATAGATTAAATAGAAGCGGCCCCAACACAGAATCCTGTGGCACCCCACTTAGCACTTCAGTCCATAATGATGAAGTATAAGCAGCAAACAAACGAACATCGGCGCACACCGATGTAGCCCCATTAACAACTACTCTCTGCATCCTATTCATTAACCAATTTTCCATCTATGTACAAATGTGCCCCCCCCAGATTATACATTAGTCTATGAGGGACTGTATCAAAAGCCTTTGCACAATCCAAGTATACTACATCTACTGCTATGCCAGAGTCTAAATTTCTACTTATTTCCTCATAAAAGCCAAGCAAGTTAGTTTGACAAGATCTATTCCTTCTAAATCCATGCTGGTTACTACTTATAATGTCAGTCCTTGAAACATACTCAAGAACATGTTCCCTTATTAAACTTTCCAGGATCTTCCCCACCACTGAAGTTAAACTTACAGGCCTGTAATTACCCGGCTGTGAACGACTACCCTTTTTGAATATTGGAATAACATCAGCCTTTTTCCACACATTCGGACATGAGGAAATCTGCAAAAATAAGAAACAATGGCCTAGATAAAACTGAACTTAGCTCCTTAAGTACCCGAGGATGTATTTTATTCGGTCCAGGAGATTTATTAATATTAACCTTATTTAGTTCTTTTTGTACCATATCCTCAGTTAACCAAAGTACACTTGAATCTTTTATATCATTATTGCTATTATACTCTATTATATCTGTACTTGGATATTCTATAGTGTATACAGAGGGGAAAAAATAAGACATTTGCTTTATCGCCATCCTCCGTAACTAACTTATCCCCATTAATTAATGGTGCCACTCCACTAAGGGACAATATCAGGCTGTATCCCTCTTTCTCCTCTTTTTATAGTGTGTTCCCTATCTTTTAATGCACATTTATTAAAAGGTAAGTTTTTATTATGACACTTTCACTTCACTGTGGGCCCTATTTATAAAAGTTTGTTATCGGAAAAATAACGATCGGTATTGTACGATATCAAACATTATTTTACGATATCGACTATGTATACGCTATACTATGGATACGCTATCGTAAATCTATGAAATAATGTTCGGTATCGTAAAATACCGATCATTATCGTAGAGTAAAGGTCGATATTGTCGAATACTGATCGTTATCGACGATATCGACCGTTATTCTTTGATAACAATCGTTATTTTACGATAACGATAGGTATTTTACGATACCAATCGTTATTTTACGATAGTGATTGTTATTCGACGATATCGGCATCATAGTTTTATGATAGCGATATCGTAAGATTACGATCGATATAAAATAATGATCAATATCGTACAATACCAATCGTTATTTTTCCGATAACGATAACAAAACTTTTATAAATAGGGCCCTGTGTGACTTAGAAATGTTGACTTAATACATTGAAGGCGGATTCCTTCTCTGTCTTTTTGGGTTGTTCTGGGATTATTTACAATCCCCAGTAACAAGTCCTTTTTCCCTCAGGGGGATGTGGCGCGTCACAATAAACATAACATAAACGCATAAAAAGGAATCAAACTTTTAACTCATATCTAAATTGTGATTCTACTAATGTTGTGTATTTTAACATGAAGTTGCCCAGGTATATATGAGGGGAAAACCACACGGGAATTGGAGCTATAACTTTGTCAGCCCTTTTCTAATCTCCGTCTGGCTCAAGTACATGAGGATAAAGACCAGACACTTTCATTGGTTGCAAAACAGATCTTCACAAAATATCAATCAACAACTTACAATGTTTCACAATTGACAAAATACAGGAAAACATCAGATGAGGAAATGTGAATCAAAATTTTCTACAAAAAGAAACTTACTGGATCTACACATTAAAATCCTATGTCCCTCCTGTTATCATGTTATCAATGAAGAAATTATTTTTTTCAATATTCATCTAACATCATAGAGGTCCCCTAAAAAATTGTTAGGATAATTTGCTGTATCTATTAACTAAGACATAATATATATATATATATATATATATATATATATACAGTAGGGATTATATACAAGGATTGTAGAAGCACTCCAATTCTCCAATTAGGCTAATTTACAACTACATTATGTGGAAGTTCTACTGGTCTGGTCAAACATTTATAGAAACATAGAAAAGATAATCAATGCACATTCCTAGGCCCCATACAATATTATCTGCACACTGGCATACTTTATAAACAAAGGGGTTTTAGTATACATTACTGTGATCACATGAATGAAAAGCCTTCCAACCATGTCAAGGTAACCCCAGTCTGGAAGGTCCTAACATAACTTTTTGAAATTTCTTTTACTTCAATACGATTAGCAAACTTTTGCATTTCTCATTCTAACACACTGGATCCATATAACAGGCTCTCTCACTTCTCCCCCAGCCCTTTGGCTTTTTAAAATGTAGGAAGAGACCATCCAGTGCTATATAAATACATGCTAAATTCTCCAAACATGACGGGCACACACAGGACTATTTTAACGTGTGAACAAATGTCGGAACTACAATTAACGCGTTTCAGCCACATGGCTGTCCTCAGGAACCTGGGCAGACAACCTACACAACACTATAAAACCCACACAATGTAACACACCTTGCTTACTCAATATTTCTACAGATGACAACAATATTGAAATAATATATTGAATAAAAAGATGTAACCACTTCAGATAAAAAAAAAAAATCACTTTCTTCGGTAAAAGAATCTGATATCCTTTTCATAAATAAGTAATAAAAACATTTCAATGTATTTTGACAAGATAAAGCATTGACTCATCTCATTGAAATACTTTAAACTCAATGCTGTCTAGATCAAGGGGCTTGGTATGTTAAAATGATGTGATCAATAGTAACATATTAAGAAGAATACACTCTAAGTTTTCTTGAAGAATCATTTAACTTCAATTTATATCTGATAGACTATTAATTGGAGTGTTTGTATAATCTAAGGGCAATTTTATCACCTATTAACAATATCAATGTTCTATAATGGGCTTTTTACTGAGTTACATAGAAACGCTTCCTTAGAATAACATCCTTAAGGGAATTCACAAATCCCCAACCTTGAAACAGAAATGACATTTGTTTTACAATATGTTAAAATATCTGTACATTTATCGTGTTTTGCTCTGCTGTCAATGAGCCATGAACATACAGTAAGTGCCACAGCTCTGAATACTCATATCCCATTTTTCTTTAAAACCTTCTGGACCAGGTCTTTTTATTCACCTCCTTTTTTTCAGCTAGTGCATTCAATTGGAATTACTTTGATTATAATTGTGATCCAATTAATACAGGGATCAGCACATCTCCAATTTTACATCTATACAACCCACACAATGCATTGTCTACTCAAGTGGATATATAGGATATATAGATTTTAGAGTACAGAATTAATTACTAAAATACAGCGTATGTTGAAATATCTGTATTTTATTTAAAGGAAAATCTAGGTAAGAAATTCTATAAAATGGGGGTAGAATGATTTTTAGCACAGGGTATTTGTAAAAAGACATGTACGTATAATTACATCACCTTGCTCTAGCTACTATTGCACTAATGTGGTGGCGCTTTAGTAGGTATTTAAAACCAATTCTGCCACCCCTTTCTGTAACTGCTGCTGTCATGCTGGTTAAATATTGTAAAATTTTACTAACAGTGAATGGGACACTGGTAGATAACAGTCAAAGGGACTTTGGTGGATAACAGTCAAAGGGACTCTGGTGGATAACAGTCAAAGGGACACTGGTGGATAACAGTCAAAGGGACTCTGGTGGATAACAGTCAAACAAACTTTTGTGGATAACAGTCAAAGGGACGCTAATGAATAACAGTCAA
This sequence comes from Hymenochirus boettgeri, assembly GCA_019447015.1. Lineage (NCBI taxonomy): Eukaryota > Metazoa > Chordata > Amphibia > Anura > Pipidae > Hymenochirus > Hymenochirus boettgeri. The sequence goes on from CM033475.1 coordinate 81,331,903, forward strand.
TGGCACACTGGTGGATAACAGTGAAAGGGACACTGGTGTATAACAGTCAAAGGAACTCTACTGGATAACCATCCAAGAGACTCTGGTGGATAACAGTCAAACAGACTTTGGTGGTTAACAGTCAAAGGGATGCTGGTACACAGTCCATAGTGTCTTACTAAATATTATACCCACTTTATATGCTAAATTAGCATTGCTTATATATCTTGGATAGTATTGGTTTCTTTTCCCCAGTTTAGGGGTAAGAGAGGCTGGACTAGAATGTAAATTTGTACTTACTTTGGGCAGATCACTTGTTTCTCACTTGTTTTGCGATCTGTTAGCATGTAGGAAACGCATTGGATTGCATGACTATGTACTGCATTCCAGTTTTGGAGCACAAATGGACAGTAACACACTTGAAATACACTTGATGTGAACACACTTTTCAAGCATGCTGCCATCCAGTCCAGTGTACCTAAAGCCTGTTAGTTTTATTTGTATTTGCACTGTGGAGACCAGCACTATAGAATTGCTTTAATTGGTATGGTATAACTATCACACCATAGAAATATGTCTAGTGGTGCAAGAGATTCTGGTTATGCAGGTGTTCCATTATGATTGTGCCATCTGTAATATGGCATTGTGGTAATTTAAAGAAATGGCACACGCAAGATAAAACAATGAAAATGTGTGTGCTCGTTCCCTAATTAAATGGATAGTAGCTATAATAGCTAGTCAGTATTTCTAACTAATTGACCTTTTAACCTTCGATTGGAATCAGATATAACCATATATTTTTGCAATCTATCTCATACAACAAGCTTATTAATTACAGAACATCATTAAACATTTAGCTATTATAAAGATTTTGTGCAGTATTTATAAAGGATTGATTAATAAATACCAAGAACGATTCTTTATAATTACCACCCATTTAGAAAATGAAAAAGATATTGACAATAAATATTTATAGTGGATAAAAAATTGTCTGTTTGTACATTCCGTAGATTCTTTCATTTACTCTTTAAAAAGATTTCAGGGGAGATTTAACTAGAGCCTTTATCTGGGTAAATTCTCTCTTAGCCCATGCGTGACTTTAAACATCAGCTGTTAGTTGGCATTAAAATGCACAAAAAATATTGAATATTGAATCAGTAAACTTGACTTTATCTACAAAAAAGTATGCATCGCATCTGCCCATATGTATGCAATTTATAAACTACCACTATTTTCATTTTTTTGCTATTGCAGTTTTTGATGTTGATAGTTTTCCCTATGGCATTATAAGGCAGTAGTATCGGCAATATGCACTGCTAACATGGCTGTATTCATTGCATTAAGGCCTGTATGGCGGCGAAAAGAGAAACAATTTTTAACAAGGTGTGGGAGCTGAAATTGACCAACCATGACACTGTCAGTATCAGGATCCAAAATGATCAGCATGTATGGCACATGGGCAACCAATCTCTTTACAGCGTGTTCAAATGAAATCTGTCAGTATACAAGAGATCATAATGTATTGCGAACTTTACGTCTTTTTCAAACAAGTACAAACTTCCAATTTGACCGCAATGCCTGGTGAACCAACAGTCCACAAGTAGACAATGAACAACTGTTTTTGACAAAAGTTACACATGCGTATACCCATACTCTGATCCAGTGGGATGGACCACTAATGATACCCAAACCAAACGGCTGCTCCTTCATCTGGCATCGGCGGTCAAATCACACGTCTGTACTTAATGTTCCTTCCTTCCTCTGGAATATTTTCTTTTTAATAGCTTTGGTGCTCTGGAAGCTTGCTTGTGCAAAGACACCAGATTACATTTATTAACATTAAATGTCAGTTTGAAGAATATTGCAACAAAGTATCTGAATCCAATTACTACTATTGTACATCATATGTGGATACCAATGTCCTATATTGCTTGGTATCGTAGCCCAAATGCAGAACCTTGTACTAGACCTGGAATTATTACAGTGACAGGGAGAGAAAGATGCATTAAGGTTAAGTATTTGCTTTATAATAGATGGGCCTCACTTCTGAAAAAATTGCTTTGAGAAGCAGCTGTAAACCGATTTCTGAAAATCATTTGTTTGTGGTTCTGCATTATGTAAAGGATATACTGAAACTTCTACCATATTTATCCTTCTACAGACAATCCAGTGATGTTCTATTCCTTTACTAACATCTGCTATCAATATGTAACAAATTAAAATGAAGAATCTTTGCCGGTTTCTGTATGATATTATCTACATACAGTGATAATACAAAGTGACAAGGTTTTACTTTTGTAAAAAAAAAAAAAAAAGAAAATCTTAAGATAAAGCTGTTTATAATGGGCTAAATTCTTGATTCAGCTTCATTTCCAGATATGAATCTTCTTGTTTTCATTCTAAAACTCAATCCCTGGTGCTGTCTCTTATTACAGTGTTAACTGTGCAGTGTTAACCCCACATTTTAACCCATTGATGCCTGGGTTAACCAGGGGAGGACTGGGACCTTTTAGCCGAGGGGGCAAAGACAACCAAGTGGCCTTTTCACGGTCAATCGCAACATTTTTGACCAAACCCACTTTGCTAAGATTACACACTTTGTTTGTTATGCCCATTTTTAAACTGGAGGGCTGACTAACATTGACTCATGAACTGAAGTGCTAACTAACACCAGCTAATAAACTGGAGGACTGGCAAACACTGAATATTAAACTGGGGGCTGACTAACACTGGCTAATGAACTGGAGGGCTGACAGCAATGCAATTGAACTGGAGGTCTGACTTACACTGGCTAACAATCTGAAGGGCTGACAACATTGGCTAATGAACTGGAGGGCTAACAATACTGGCTAATGAATTGAAGGGCTGACAACACTAGCTAATGAACTTGAGGGCTGACAACACTGGCTAAGAATCTGAAGGGCTGACAACACTGGCTAATGAACTGGAGGGCTGGCAATACTGGCTAATGAACTGGAGGGTTGACTTAAACTGGCTAATAATCTAAAGGACTGACAACATTGGTTAATGATCTCGAGGACTGATAACACTTGCTAATGAATTGGAGGGCTGATGACACTGGATAATGAACTGGAGGGCCAACTAACACTGCTAATGGACTTGTGGGCTGACTGGTAAATGAACTGAAGTATGAGGACTCCTGTTCCTTGCCCATGTTAGTGCTAGAGGTGTGTGTTGTGCCTTTCAAGCACATAACTTACTAATAGCTTCTGTGGTAGCCCAAATTTTTCATCAGAGACCAGCCCATTGGGCATTTGCCTCTCAGGTGGTGCCTTGCACACTATATTACATTTGCAGCATTGCACTGGGATAACAGAGTAAAATGTTTGCTTACAGTATTTTTTTCATTAAACATTAATGGTCCATGTTCAGTTTATGTATAGCATTGATTGTTGCTATGTCTATGCTATGTTATTGTTTCCTTTTGCCCCCACTGCAGATTTGCATCCAATGGTAAATCCATTTGACATGTATTTGTGTGCATTCGAAAAATCCGTGTGGGATCCGGGTCCAACCCCTTGGTTCCAAAATCCGAATTTTCAGTCCGAAACCAGATCGTTCAGATTTTGGAACTTGGGAACATAACTTGAAAACTTTCTTTCTAGGTTCGGAATGTATTTTCGAGGGTTACCGAATGTACAAAGTTATTTTCGGTAACTCTCAAAAATAACGTTGAGCGTTCGATAACCCTTAAAAATACGATTGAAAACTCATATGTTTTTATTGTATTTTTGAGGGTTATCGAACAAGATTATTTTTGATTTTATTTTTGATATTTTCGGTTGCCAAAATTAACCTCGTACATTCAGTAACCCTCGAAAATACATTCCAGATCCTAAAATGTAAGTTCCATTTTCAGATTTTCAGATCTTGGGGTTTTTCCCAAGTTCCGTAAATCCAATTCGAGTTTCTGCCATCTCTAGAGTTTAACAGGAAATCAAGCATGCATAAGATCTTACTGAGTAAAAAATAGTGGCAAACGTCTAATTCTGTTGCTTGTGGAGTTTCTCATTCATCCAGGTCATGGGATATCTGTTTTATTCAGTTAGATCAACTGTTTAGTTCTTGAAGACATTTTCATAGTCATCCAACTGCTCATGTCATTTTGAATTGAGAAAGTCAGTCAGGTACTGTAACTAGCAAAATACAGTATCTTCAAAAACTAAACTTTAAGTCCACTTGATCTAACTGGATACCACAGATATGTCTAATTCTATTATTTATACAAAATGTTTATGATATAATAAGAATTGTACCCCCTGTTGTAAATTGTAAGAATATTAGAAGACAAGTGGTCCTATAAGAAAAAAAAACAGCATGGAAAAATTTCTTCAATAAGTATTTTTTTTTTTTTTTTTTACAAAAAGTGTTTTTTACAAAAAGTGAAGAATTTCCATCCATATAAACGGGCTAGAGATGATGACTCCCTTATCACCAGAATGTAGAGAACTTCAGATACAATCCCTCAAATTTATTTTCCAAAGATTTACTTTCTTTAAACTCAGCATGTTTCAAAACTGTGAATATTTATCTGCACCAGAAACAGCTGTGTGTGACTGAGTATTTTTTATGATGCTAAACAAGTCTCAGATTGTTAAATTCCACATGGGGCCTCTGCTTTGTTTTCACTTTGTCAAACAGGAAGTGGGGTTTAAAAATTAAACCGGGATATGTAATAAAAGCTATTAATGGTGCTAATTTTGCCACAACCAATCAGATGTTATCTACCATTTGAAAGCTAACATCTGATTAGTTGGTGCAAAATTAGCACCATTATTAACATAAAGATTTACCGATTATTTGGTTGTAACTCCCAAAAAGTCACAACCCCCCCCCCCAGTTTTCTGCTTTAAGAAATAATACATAAGGAATCACTCAGATGCCAAAAAAGGTCCACCCCCAGTTAGATCAATGATTGAGACACTATTTATGAAAAGTAAAAACACTCTCCATTCCTAGGTCTATGGCCCTGGGGAAGTTCAGTGGGGAAGAAAACAATTTTGATGTAATTATTTGTATTACACATAGCTAGGTATTCTACATATTCCTTTCATTTTTGAAAAATCAATTTATTTCATAATTTATGCTATGCCTTTGATGTAGCCAGTCATGGGCTGCTGTACATTTTCTTCCGAGTATGGTTATTTCCTTGCAATGATCCCAACAGATATTCCTTGCAATGATCCTGACATGGGTCAAACATGTTATGATCTCAACTGAACAAGAGAATCGATCCAGGAGCTGAGTCAAGGGGCAAGACCGTTACTTTGGAAGTGTTATTTTAATATGCAATAGGAAAATAAGTTTTGGCCTGCAGATCTCCTTTAAGAAGAGGAGAGGAGAATGGCAAAAAGTATTAAGTGGCAAGCTACCAAACTATCAGGGTTATTCAATAAAAGTTTATATCGTTAATCAGATGTTTTCAAATGTTAGATAATATTTGGTTGGTTGGGCCAAAATAGCACCATTTTTAACGATAAGAACTTTTATTAAATCTCGCTGCTATTGAATCTTCCTGTGTTTGTCTGACCCACAAGATAGATACCTAGTGCACATCCAATTCAATTTAAATTACTTGCATGCAATATTCCTATTGTACCACTGCTTTTAAAGCTTGCCCTTCTCTGTGGATTCATAAAAGCCAATATAAATTGCTATTCCAACAAAGGTGGTTTATCTTGGTTACATTTTTTACTTAAAAAAAACATTATGCAGGGGTGTATAGACTTTTTATATCAATTGTAACATTGTTACAATGTAGTTCTATTTCCTAGTAAAGTCAACAGTTGTGTAGAGTTATCTTTTTTAAAGGTCATGTCCACCTCCAAAATAAAAGTACAGGTAAAGAAGCCAAGGCTAAAATCACAATACTCAACTATCTTCAAAATAGTTTATTAAACATAGCACATAGTGGCCACTATGTGCTATGTTTAATAAACTATTTTGAAGAAACCCTGGAGTGCTCCTGAACTTTACTGAAGTCTATTTAACTAATCTACAGGAGGCACCCAGGTCTACTGTTGAATGTATCTGTGTTTCTGAGTGCCACTCACATTGGTTGGAGTATATATATATATATATATAAAATAGCAAAAGTGTGCCCGTTGGTGCACAGTGGAAATAATATGTGTATGTTTTGCTTTGTGTAGATGCTGTGTTCACAGGACCCATCAGGAAACATCCAGGGGGACCCTAATAAAATTAATCTGAAGGTCCTGAAAAAAACCCAAGCAATCGCATCATATTAAATGAACAAACACACACTTATATCCTCCCTTAATTAAACTACCTGCCAGCTAGAATATAGAGGGTCTATGTGGAATAAACCTGCAGGTCTGAGAACAGACCCAGGCAATCTAAACAGCACCTATGGGCAATCAAAAGCAGCCCATACATATATCCGATTTTACTTTCCTGGCCGAGCGCTCCTGCGACATTAGACCAATCCTGCCAGAACCGCCTGTCAGTGGCATAGAAGAATGGGAAAGGCGGTTCCGGCAGGATCAATTTAATATCACAGGAGCATTTGGTTGGGTAAGTAAAATCGGATATATGTATAGCCACCTTAAATCCTATACAGTATCCTGATTATTGTGCAAGGTTCATACTTATTAGTAATTACTAGTGATGGCCCAGTTCGCGGATCCGAACCTGAATCCGTGGTGGATTTACCTCATTCGCGAACGGCGGATATCGCGGATTTTCCAGTTTTCCGCCTTATGAACCGCGTTTTTGAAAATTTTTATAAAATTACGAGGATTTCTCGTATTTTCGAAAATGCATGAAAACCCGTATTTCTGAAAATTTTCGAAATTACGAGGATTTCACGTATTTTCGAAAATGCATGAAAATACGTATTTTCAAAATTACGAGGATTTCACGTATTTTCAAAAATGCGGGAAATATGTATTTACGAAAATTTTCGAAATTACAAGGATTTCTCGTATTTTCGAGGATTTTTTCATTTTAATGGGTCTGCTCGCGGATTTTCGAATTTTTCAAAAATTCGCGGATCCTCGAGCGGACCGGATTTTGCGAAGATCCGACATCTCTATTAATTACCACAGCAAGCTCCAGATTTACAGTCACTATGGGGTTATGGTACTGATTGATACGGTACTGATTAAATATACTGTTAGGGAGAGGTGTGGATAGAGAAGCTAAAAGCTCCACACAGAGTATAAAATGAAACAGAGCCTTCTTATAACAGAAGGTACCTCATAGAATCATATTATTATAAGAGCATTGCCTTAATAATCTAACATATAAACACATATTTCTCACTTCAAGAAATGGGTGGGGACATGCAAAGTATCTTATTTATAGCCTGTGGCAAAAGCATGTGTCTAGATATAATACAGCCTAATGGTATAGAGCAGGCGTGTTTAACTTGTGACCTTTCACGTGTTTGAAAACCACAATTCCCAGCATTCTCTGTTTGCAGTAAGTTTTTCTTAATATCCTGTAGCTAAGGCATCTGTCTAGATCTAATACAGCCTAAGCTTGTGACCTTTCACATGTTTGAAAACTACAAATGCCAGCATTCTCTGTTTTGCAGTTAGTTTCTTCTTAATGAACTTTTCACTTCTTTAAAAACTACAACTCCCAGCATTCCCTGACTGCACAGAATTCTGGAAAACTTAGTTTTCATACATCCTGGAATAAAGACATTTTCCTGACTTACAGACATTAAAAGCTCACGGTCATGCTTTAGAGCTTCCTACCCAAGGGTTTGAACATACAAGTCATTCATCTGCCCTTCCCTTACATCCGTAGCTATTAGACTATTGGATTAGGGAAGCATTATATGGGTCAATCAGTTGGTCCGACGTTAATGCACGCTTTGCAGTGGCAGCACGAGTACCGGAAGAGGCACTCATGCGGCCGTTGCAAAGTAATTTACCAGAGGTTGCGTGCCTCTTACACGTAAGTAATTAACGCCAGCTAATAGCTAATACTTATGTGCAGGTGAGATTCAGCCAAAATCACACAGCCTCTGGTAAAATTTGCCCAGAGAGCTTGTGCCTCTGGGAGAATCTCCCTGTTAGAGTCATAAACTTTACCATATTTGCCCTCACTTTCAAATACCACCTACCTGGCAGTTATAATCCATGAAATCTAAAGGTTTGTACACAAGTGCGATCGCGGGTTCTGATGCACAACGTGTCCGAACGGCCGTTTCGGCCGATAATCGTGCTGTGTATTGACAGAACGGCCATTTTAGCCGATAAACTGCTCATACATGGCACAATTATCTAAACTTCAAGAACTAAACTTCAAGTCCAGTTGATCTAATTGAATACAACAGATAAGTTATGGAGATGTTTAAATAAAGGAGCTAAAAAAAACAGGGTATAAAATGAAGTAGAGCCTTTTTATAACAGAAGGTACCCCACAGCTTCACAGTTATTATTATATCAATAGTGGAATAAAAGGAAAAACTGTCCATTTCTCTAAGAATGCTGGGTAGTTTCAGAGACATGGAAAGTCATTTAATCATTTACAGACACCACTTCCTGTCTAGAAAACAGAAACTGAATTGTCTCATTACTTTCTATGGAGAGGGGAGGGGGGGTAAATGTGAGAATATGAAGAATTTTCTAATGGCTAAGACTGTCACATGTTTTACAAACAGCACATAACTGGGTATAATTCAGGAACTTCCTTATACTTCCTGTCTTGCCATGTACAAAGCCTAAGAGAATTTTTTGATTTGCTAACAGTGTTAGCAAATATCAGAACCTCTCATTGGATGTTAGGAAAATTCCACTTCCTTTTAGTGTCTACATGGAGACCCTGTAGAAATCCTGGAGGTGTGGCTTAACCTATCATTTTGAGTTTTCCATTCAAACTTAGGGGTGTCCAGTAAAGTAAGTATACTTTATTAATTGTATATCATTTGTATAGTGTTATTTCTTAAGGTGATTTCAATTAATAGTGATAACACACATACATATAGACCTTTCCTACGTGTAATAGTGTTATATACCCCCACCTAACTAGTTGCTCCTAAAAACTTAAAGCAATCTCCGTAAAAATATAAATTAATTTATATAATATATGGGATATATATATACCAACACAATCATTTCACTCATCTCAAGGTATAAACGTTAGATTTAGATTAAAACCAATTGGAACCCTAGGCAGTGGTTTGGGGTCCACTTTCTTTTTATATTCTATTAATTTATACAAAGAGATTTTCTTTCAGAACAGAGTTTTTGACAGATAGAATGTAAATTAAAAACATAAGGCCCCTACTACTGCTTCTCTTGCTGTGAATGGGCCTCTTGAAATTTTATAGACCATGGGTAGGAATGAAGCTTCTTCACGGATAATCCAACTGTTATCAAAAAGAAAATAAATATCTATATTGTACATTAGTAATAACACTAGAAATGTATAATGCAGTTTAGCATATTCATAAACATTAAAAATAAATCCAGATGTTCATGTTTAAAATTCTTTTTAAATATGAAGACAATATGGTTTCAGTCCACCTACAGATGAGAAGCTATTAATGCAGGCACTTGTGAAATACCTCAATTGCACATTGTAAAAAAAAACCCATTCATTTTATTTCGTATAATAATTTTTCAGGGTTACAGTTCTTCCCTATATTGTTGTGCAATGAATAATAAGAATGTTGTTCAATTAACAGACCTTTGTGCTATAGCTCTATAACTCCATCATAAGTGTAATGTGTCTTTATTACCGAATGTTTTAAATAATACATATTCTTTCAAGGTCATTAAATTTAGTTGATGAACTAAATAATTATTATCCTATTAGGGCAGTTTAAACAACTGATGTGGACACTATTAGATGTAGGTAGCAAAAACTAGGAGCTAGTCGCCATGATTATTATTTATGGTATTAACACTTTAGGAGCCAACCAGATTGTTGCAGTCCATTCAGGTCAATGTACAACGTTGTCTATTGCACTTAAACATACAGGAGTTTTACTGTATTAGATCATCATCATTATGTATGTGAAAAGTACATTTGTCATCACTCCGTGCTTCCTAGTTCAGTTGTAGAAATGTATTCTACTTTCTAGGCCATGTACATTATAGATTTTTGCAACATAAGTGAAGCAGTGACTGTCAAAGCTGGCGATGTCTGGATATAGCCTAGAGATCTGTAGTATAGAGAGGTTGGCTGCAGTATTCCTCATGTAATTTGTATTCCTTTACACCTCAGTGCAATTCACACAGCCTCTGAATCATACCAGGTGTTGTGCATTTTCCCATGACCTTACTTTCCGTGCTGTAGGTCTAACTCTTCTTATTCTAGGTTTCATTGCCAATGTTTCAATTTCCTTCTCATGATTCCTGGATCCAGCTACTGGGCTCTAGTTGCAATTTCTTGTGTATTGCAGTTGATACATCTTGGTACAGCAATTTGTTCTCATCTAATTTGGTTTGTATGATGCCTGCTCTCACACTAGTTAATTATGGGCAATTGCTAATAATGTGATAGAATTTACATGTAAAATAACTACAAAAAGCTTGTTGGAAATTATGTCCCCTGGAAAGTCCCAATTAGCATATCACAGCCAGGTGTTATGGACCTTCTGAATGCAAGGCATGATTGCATTGTGGCTAAGAGGTCGTATAGGAATGCCCAGGGTAAGGTGTCAAAACAGCATTGTACATGGCAGACAGTTGGTGTTGAACCCCCCACCTCTATTCAGGCTTGGTTTCTTTATTGTCACATAAATGGCCTCCTTTACACCACTCTTGAACCAGTCATGTTCCTTTGAAAGAATGTTGACATTACAATCTTCAAAGGTATGTCCTTTTTTTCTTAAGATGCAGGCACACGGCTGAGTCCTGACCTGATGAATTGGCTCTTCTGTGCTGGGCCATACGTTGATGCAGTTGCTGTTTTGTCTCCCCCACATACAAATCAGAGCATTCTTCACTGCACTGCGTATATGATGTTGCTTTTCTTGTGTTTCGGTATTGGGTCTTTCGGATGTACCAATTGCTGCCTCGGTGTGTTATTTGGTTTAAAGCAGACAGGGATATGGTGTTTTTTGAAAATTTTTGCTACATATGGATGACTATGTTCTTCCTCCTGTCTTGCTTTTCCCCTTCACTGTTGGTATTCATGTTCTTTCCTTCTACTTCTTTTGACAAAGGCCCAGTCAGAATATCCACAAGTTTTTAGGGCTCCTCTGAGATGTTTAATTTCTTTAGCCTTTGCCTCTGTGCTAGTGGGGATGTTCTCTGCTCTGTGTTGCAGAGTTCTGATGACACCCAGCTTGTGATCTAAAGGGTGGTGGGAGTCAAACATCAAATACTGATCCGTGTGGGTTGGTTTTCTGTAAACCTCTACTTTTAGTTTACCATTCTCCCTGACTTTTACCAAGCAGTCCAATAAAGCCAGTGTGTTGTTTTTTACCTCTTCCCTTGTAAATTTGATGTTCTGGTCTACAGCATTGATGTGTTCTGTCAAGGCTTATACTTCTGTCAGAGTTCTGCGCCAGCGGTCGCGCGCTTCTGTGCTTCATCTCTACCAAAGCACTTATCTCCAAGTCTTCATATCTTCTACAGTTCCTACTTCCTGGTTACTCCGATCTCCACTCCTGTTGCCTCTCCACATTGTGGGATTGGTCTTTGTGGTTCTCTCCTCTGGAGCCGCGACCTGGTACCTGCTCGCCGCAAAACATCCTCACCATTAGAGGCTCTGGTGAAGACCGGCAGGTACTTAGACTCCGCGTCCAGAGGGGGTCTCATAGAGGCCTTATCCAGAAGAGTACATAACAACTTCCTTCTGGTGGATTTTTTCCCAGGTGTCATCGTGAATAGAGGTAGGGGGGTTCAACACCAACTGTCTGCCATGTACAATGCAGTTTTGACGCCTTACCCTGTGCATTCCTATAACACCTCTTAGCCACAATGCAGTCACACCTTGCATTCAGAAGGTCCCTAACACCTGGCTATGATATATTGGGACTTTCCAGGGTACATAATTGCCAACAGATTCTTGTACAAGTCATTCTGAATTGAGAAAGCCAGTCGGATGACTAGCGAAACGTCTTCAAGAACTAAACTTCAAGTCCAGTTGATCTAATTGAATACAACAGATATAACTACAAAAAGCTTTGTTTGTTGCAATCAAGCTAGAAACCTGGAAACACATTTAAGAGAGTATTACTTTGGTTGATAAAGCTGCTATGAAACATGTTGCTAGCTTGAGTGTAACAAATGGAGATGCAACAAGGCTTATCTGCTTGAGATTTACTGCATCATGGGATCATGAACTGGTTCCTTCAGGACATGTATTGCATCAGGTGTCTGGAAGTGTTAATGGAAGCAGCCGACCAATGTCAGTCGGTCTTTCATCTAAATTGAACACATTGGTAAATTCTGTACAATTGCTCCAAAATGTTGGCCACAACAATACTTTCTCACTGCTATTGCCCAGTCCATCTGGCCAAAATTTCTGCTTGTGGGTACCTAGCCTTAAGCTTCATACGCACGTGCATGTGTAAAAGTAAAGCGTGTTGCTTACCTTCCCATAGCAAAGCAGTTTTACTTTCACTATAACACAAAATCACTGGGTGAATGCACATGCTCCACACTCCATTTGTGCCTCAGTTTTGGGAGGGGTTGGATACATAGAGAGGAGACATGAATACTAACTAGGAGTGAGCTGAAAAGGACACAAAGAGATCTAGTGACAGGGAGCACCGAGAGCAAAAAGGGATCAAGTTCCTGACAGCACTTAAAATATAGAAAAGGATAAAGGCAAGTCATTTTTTCAGTTTAGTGTCCCTTTAAAGTCTATACAAGCAATTAAGACTTGATAATCACTTCTATTTATTATCTCTACTGCATATTATATGATCAAACTGACAACTCTGTAGATACCCTGCTGTTGTGGTTAATTGTACACATCCTAACTTTTTTTTTTTTTTTACTTTAATGATTTCCTGCAAGAGGAAATTACATAAATGGGTGAACGGAGCAAAGGGCATGGTAGTAAAATATTGCAGCAGATATTGTTTATTGACCCCTTAATAATATCTCACTATAGATATTTCAGCTTCTCTAGATGGAAATTAGACATCTACTATACCGCAAAGGCTTGTATTTCTATTTATAAAATATATAGGTTGTAGACAAAGATCATTATATATGTAAAATCTGGCCTTGTGGTGCATTTACGTTTAACCACTGGTGAAATTAAGTTTGGAGTTTTCAGTTTAATTGAAGTGCAGAAGGTAAAGGAGCTATGTTGGGTGTCATTTTCTTCAATTAAACCTGCAGGAGTCAGGAACTTAGTTATAGGACTTACCCCGTATCGTGCTCCACCACTGTTCTTCTGACAGTTTGTACTGTATTCATAAGCGTATACAGTAAGAATTGCCAGTCCGCTTCTAGGAAGTAAATCTGCTACAGTTTGCTACTTCTTCCTATGACTTTTTTGCTTTCTGTTCCCTCTTTATATATTTCTAATAAAGTTACATGTTTACAAATATATAAATCTTTAACTTGTACAGAGACAATCGGGGAGATTCAATATCAAGAATCACATTACTTAGTCCGATCCCACAGTACAATACCTGACGTAAACGAGATTACATCTGGTTTTGCATTGCGGGATCGTGCTAAGGTAAGAAGCATGACTTTAAAAGGCAACTGTGGTGCAAAAATGACTTTGGGTAAATTGAGGTAAATTAATAGGAATTGCTCCCCTTGCAATTTATTTCCATTGTTTATTTTGCATAGTTTTGAAGATATTTACATTTTTGTGTGTGATATGGCAGCAGCATCACCAGGTCCCCTGCACTTCCTGCTTCCTGCTCTGAAACGGTCAGTCAATCTGTCCTGTGTCTCCTCCCCTTTGCAGCCCCCCTGGTCCCTCCCACTCATGGACCCCATGGTCCCTCCAGTTGCAGGCCCCCCATGGCTATTATCTTACAGCCCCATGTGGCCCTGCCCACTCACAAATGTCTAAGCCCCGCCCACTCGTGGGTGAATAAGCCCCACACACTCGTGGGTGTCTAAGCACCGCCCACTCACGGGTGCCGTGGGTTACTCAGACCCCCTTACCTTCTCTGTCAGGACTTCACACAGCAGAGAGGAGGAGGGACTTCCTGTCTCCCTCACACACTGAGGGAGTCTGAGGCTGTGCTCGCTGGCGGCACTGTGCAGGGGAAGCCTTAGGAATGTCACATGTCAGCCTCCCACCCATTAACTTTCTGGTCAGTCATTTCTGTATAACTTGGGCTGTGGAGCACGTAGAGAGGTGGTTGATGGCTCGTATTAAAGGTAGGAAACTGGCCTTTCATTTAAACTTAATTTGTTTGGAGACCACAGTTAATCTTTAAAGCCACACACTTAGTCCCGTTAAGTTTTGTGCTACAGTAACACAGTGCTATTTCCAAAAACATTTGGAAATGGTGCTGTGCTCTAAAATCCATTTAAAACCCAGGTTAACCCGAAATTACTTCAGGTTAACGTGGGTTTCAGATGGATTTGGGCCATATTGAATCTCCCCCAGAGTTTCTTAAAAGCCTTTCTGAAAGAAAAACATATTGTGAACATGTGATTCTTAGAGGATACCTGAGGAAGGGGAATTTGTATCCCCCGAAACGTTGTATGTCTTTTTGCTGAAATAAACACTGAAAACAAAGTAGTGTGCTCCTCCAACTTTTTTGCATTTGCCATATTGCTGTGGCCCTTGAGTTGGAGGGCTGGGAGGATTGCACCTACCGACCAAAGGCCGTGCCATTGGGGTGTGCTGGAGTGTACTTCACTAAAAGCTTTGGATTCTTTGAAGGAAACATAATCAAACATTTCATACATGATCATTTATACTTCATTCATCCATAAGTATTATTATAATTATAATACATAAATGTGATCTTTTATAATGGGAGCTGCAGTGGTATATATCCTTATAAAAATCACTCAGCTATGTCACTAAGTGACTCATTTCTTATATTTCTTATATCCCACTGCTCCGCCCATTCCTGTGTTCATGCCTGGACAATGACTCAGCATTTTAACTTCACTAACAGAACCTGCTAGAGCTGCTTCCTGTCACTTCATAACCAATGTCTCTCTCCTCCACAAAGATTTGTTTAACCGCATAGATGCTGGGCTGGGATGTTCCTTTCTACTGGGTTTAAGTTGCAGAAGGTAGCTTGGGGATTTAAGGTGGAAATAGGGATAAGGCTAGAATTTAAAATGTGAATGGGGTGAAGGAATCCAATACTTATGTATTATAAGAAATAATGCGCCCCTTCACATTATAATATAAGGATATTACGCCACCTCGGAGTTCCCTGTCCTGTATAAAAGCTATTCTATATGGTCAGGGAACTCCTCGGTGGCGTAATATCCTTATATTACACTGTAAGGGGCGCATTATCCCTTATATTATTTATTTATACATAGGGGCATATTTATAAATGATCACTATTTTCACAATTTAACTATATCAAGACTAGGGATGGCCGGTTCGCGGATCCAAACCCAGATCCACAGCGGATTTATCCCGTTCGCGAACGGCGTTTTTTTCTGGATTTTCCGCCTTCCGAACTTCCGTACCGTGGATTTCTCGTATTTTTGAAAATTTTCGAAATTACGAGTTTCTCGTATTTTCGGGAATTTTCGAAAATACGAGAAAACTCGTAATTTTGAAAATACGAGGATTTCTCTTATTTCCACAAATACGAATTTTCGAAAATTACTCATATTTCGAGGATTACTCGTATTTTCGCAAATACATATTTTTTAAAATTTTAGAAATTACGCGTTTTCTCGTATTTACGAAAATTTTCGAAAATATGTGAAACGCGTAATTTCGAAAATTTTCGAAAATACGAGAAATCTCGTAATTTTGAGGATATTTTTCATTTTAATGGGTCCGCTCGCGGATTTTTGAATTTTCTAATTTTTTCAAAAATTCACGGATCGGCGAGCGGACCGGATTTTGCGAAGTTCGGACGTCTCTACTCGCATTGGCATTTATAAAACCGCTCATTTTCACCACAAAAGGTATCACTGTGGTGATGTGTGGTGGTAGCATCGGCGATGATGTACTCTTACAACTTTGCCTTATTCATTGCATTAAGTCTGGTGTCGCGGCAAAAATAGAAATGACTCTTAATCATCGGCCATCACCAGGGTGGACTTTAGCAAAAAAAAAACCCTAATGTATATGTTGAATTTAGAGGCATATTTCAGAGCTATTGTTGACATTTTTCATTTAACGCTATTAATAAATAGGTGAGGTTTCACTTTTTTGCCCCTTTTCTGCTTTTTTTTGCATTTTTTGCAGTTTTACCAGAATTTTGGCCAAACATCATTAGGGCATTTCTCATAGCATTAAACGAAAATCAAAGTGGTATTTATAAAGTGCCAAAATGTGGATTTTACTTACTGGAATATTTCATTAACTAATTCTTACACAGCACTATGGTATGTTCCCATATTAATGTAGCTGATTTCTTTGATAATTAGCTGCAGTTTGATAAGGATTAGCAATTCTCCTTTTTGCCACGTAATTTTCGTCTTTGATGAAAATTTACCTTTTTAAAAGGTATGTTGAAAAGAAAATTAAAAAGTTTAAAAACATTGTGGTGAAGTCTGGCGGAAAGAAAAATAGCCAAAATAATGCCCCTTGATAAATATGTCCCTTAGACCCCCATTTGACTTTATTGGTAAATAAAGAAAATTATAACCTTAAAAAACTCAATCTTAGGAAACTGTAGATTGTATTACAGTAAATGCTGGAAAATAGTCTAACACCCCCCTGGGAACTATTAGTATTGAGAAACACTCCACAATGTACGGGCACCTTCCATGGACCCATTGGCAGGCTAAATAAATGGCCAGTTATGCCTTTTCGCCACCTCAGACTTGGCAAATTTGAATGGCTGAACTTAACACAATAAAACATTTTTTGCCATTTTATAAATATAATTGAAAGGTTACAGTGGCGATAAGTCCAATTTTGGCGAAAAGGTCAGCATGTCCGTATCAGTAAACACAACTTCTGAATATTTCACAAATGTATTATTACCAATATTTCTTCTGTTTCATAATTTGATTCTATAAAACTCAGGAATGTTTGCTAGGAAATAACAAGGGTGTCAGGGGGTTAGTGTTTGTTTTTCATTTTTTATGTGAACATGGTAAGAAATAATCCATTCAGTTAGGATGTCACATAATATGGAATAGGACTTGCAGAAATAGGAAGATGGAACTTTTTTCTCATGTGTGTATTCTTTTTTCTTGAAAAATACATAATCTACAAAGCAGGTTTAATATATACAGTAGTTAAAGACATAATTACATAGTTAGAATTTAATACAAGGGTCTATTTATTTAACCCCTTTATTCTAAATGAAGAAGCATTTAATGACCTGCACTAAACTTCTTTTCCTTTTGGGGTCCTTGTATCCCCTACAGGGACCCTTGCCTCTTTTTGTTGGAGAATCTTCTATACTAGCCAAAGGATGTTAATATGCACGGAAGCTGGACACATCTGCACAAGCACAGCGTCATTCAGGGATTGGAAGGGATAGCAGGAGGTGTGGGAGTCGCGGGATTTACTAGTAAAAAAGAAATAAGAGGCCCAAAAAAGAAGAAGATTTGCTAATTACTACAAAGCCATAAGAGCAGCATATTACAGCAATTGGATTTTCAATGCACTAAAGAATACCCTCTATACTCCAGTACAAACCGACCCGAGTATAAAAGAAGGTACTTATTTTTACATGATAAACGGAAAACTTATTGAACCGAGGGTAGAAAATAGGAACACTGCTGCAAACCTGTAATTAGTAAAAGTGATTAGAAAATGAACACGAATAGCAGAATCCAGTAACCAACTATTCCATGGCACTACAACTCCCAGCATGCTTTGGTTGCTGGGAGTTGTAGTTTCTAAACATCTGGAGTGACAAGGTTCAACATTAATGCTCCTTACAGTACAATCAAAGTCATTTTGCCCCCATAATAAAATAATACAGTAATACAGTATATGGTAAGGTAGTTTTAATACACACAACACAATAAAATGTATTTATCCACAGTGCCCCTCCCCCCACCCACCTCTCCCACTACACAGAATTAATAGCCTACCCCTAAATCCCCCATACACTAGAAGAAGAAGAGCCATATGGTTGATTCCTACTAGCTATGGCATTATGGTAGGACTGACAGGGTCAGATGACGCGCTCCTTAGGTGCTCCTCCATGGTACCACTATGTCTGGTGAGGGCTGAGGACATGAGCAGGACATGCGTAACTTGACTATGCTATTGAAGGGGGTTATTTACCCTTTAAAATCAATGTAGAATTTTATTTTTTTTTATTACCATATTTATTAAAGGAAGCACATCACAATTATTTGTTTTAGTGATACCATATATTTATTAACATTTTCCTTTTACCTAACTCATGATTTACATATAATGTAATTTGTAATTACATGTAATTATTACATGTAATAAGGATGAATGCAATGAAAAGGATCAATACTATGCCTCAAAAGAAATGGATATGAATATAATGAGGTTTCTTGTGTGACTTCCTGTTGACCAGATGACTACAGTATAAAGCTAGCTTGTGCAAGAACTTTTCCATGGAAATCAACAATATTGAAAAAAAAAAGTTATCTAAGTTATAGTTTATACTGTAAATCAAAAATCCTGTGAGTGGTAGGTGTTAGAGATATTGGTTTAAATTATATAGTAGATAATGTACCCCGACTGTAAATTATAAGGATATTATAAGTTAATGAGGAGTTCAGTGATCATATAAATGATCATTTACAGTAATGGGTACATTATCTGTTATAATCTACCCCCTTATAATTTTAAGGCATCAAATCCTGGAGTAATACATGTGCACAAGCTATCCCTGTCACGAATGTGAGTACAATGTAAACTCCAATAGACTTTCAGGGAGATTCAATAAAAGTTCTGCACCAAAATGGTGCTAATTTTGCCCCAACCAATCAGATGTAAGCTTTCAAATGTTAAATAAGATCTGATTGGTTGGGGCAAAATTTGCACCATTTTAAACAACAAGAACTTTTATTGAATAACCCTGAATGTCTGTTATTGCAGTAGTCATTTTCAAACTTATTCCACTAATTAACAGTGTCTAGCAGTATGGCAACTCTCACTTAACCCATTGGCAGGCAGTCAAAGAGTTAATGAAATCTCTGCCTGACCATTTGAAAAAGACTGAGTTTTCTTTTATTTGTTTAACCCAGCATTGGGTCTGCCTTCAAAGAGGCCATAGGTGTGAAACCTCACCGCCACAGCAGCAAAAGCCAGAAATCGTGGCAGGAGAACCCCAGGTGGTCTTCTAGTTTCGAACTGAGCCAAAACCAAATGGCAGTTCAACGGCAATTCTGCATTTATAGATAACTTGTATAATATGAAATCCAGAGCCAAACTTGAGATATTATCCTTCTTAGGTCTACGACCTTCAAGATATGTCATGTTTGGTCTCTTGTTATTGTGTAAAATTAGTTTATGACAATCATGTTATTATTTTGAATGTGGCATGTACAGTACGGACAGTATATCCTGGGAAAATAGAAATTAAAAGTTCCCTCCAAAAATAGGAAACACCTTTCAGGGGAAAAACCAAGCCCACCCCTCTAGACACCCGACCGGTCCCATTTTCAGGAGAAAGGATAAATTGGGAGTATGGACTAAGCCCAGGAGTTCGTCATAACATCTTAAGGCACATCTAGCCAATCAGACGGACCATATATTGGCTCCTATCAGGGACTATCAATTTGGACTTTGTCATTTTCGATATTGGATTAAAGTCATTTTTTCAGTATAGTGTCCCTTTAAGGGATAGACCATAACAGTAGAGATGGTCGAACTATTGAAAGTTCGGTCCGTTTCGAACTTTCGAACTAGTTCGAAAGTTCGAACGTTCGAAAACGGACCCATTAAAGTCTATGGGAGGCAAATAGTTCGAAAAGTTCGAGTCAAATACAACTAAAATATTAATGGTAACTTAATGTAAATGGCTGTGGGACCTGGGAAATGGTCTGGGGAACATGTTCCAATATCCAGGACTTTTGTAAAATCTATTGTACTCTCACGCCCGCTACTTTCGCACTCTCGTGTTCGAACGTTCGAGGTAACATGGACATTTTACTCGTGGATTCGATACTCGCATATAGGTTCTAATGGACACTTTAATCACGGATTCGATGTTCGCGTCTAGATACCATGTACATTTTATTCGCGGATTCGATGCTTGCGTATAGGTTTTAATGGAAACTTTACTCGCGGATTCGATGTTCGCGCCTAGATAAGACCCACTGCAATTGGACAACATTATTGCGGAGCCAGGCAGACTTGGCCCCTCCAGACAGACCCCATACCCCATTGGCTTCTCTCCCTCAGAGTATACTTCGTGCAAGGGAAAGCGGGGAAGGGGATAGGGTTTGTAGGAACAGCACCATTGAGTAGCAATAGATTCACTTCAGTTTGACAACATTATTGCGGAGCCAGGCAGGCTTGGCCCCTCCAGACAGACCCCATACCCCATTGGCTTCTCTCCGTCAGAGTATACTTCGTGCAAGGGAAAGCGGGGAAGGGGATAGGGTTTGTAGGAACAGCACCATTGAGTAGCAGTAGATTCACTTCAGTTTGACAACATTATTGCGGAGCCAGGCAGGCTTGGACCCTACAGGACAGGACCCCATACCCCTTTGGCTTCTCTCCCTCAGTGTATGCTTTGTGCAAGGGAAAGCTGGGAAGGAGATAGGACTGTTGGGTCTCAAGATGCGTGAATACAGGGGTGGTTAACAACAAGAGCTAAACCACCATGGTGAAATCCACACACAGAAAGCTCAGAAAACTCTCTCCAACTCCTACACTGTAAGGTCTCCACTAAATACACTCCAACACACTGACTAAATGGCACTGGTCGCATTGCCTTTTATACCCAGGGGACTGGCAATGCTCAAATTAGATGCCATTTGGTGATTTTAGACATGTGGGCACTTTTTTTTTTAAATTCGATGATTTTCGAATGTTCGACCGTTCGAACGTTCGAACGGTCGAACATTGGAAAATCATCAAAAGTCCGGGAAATATCGAAAGTCCGCGTCCGGGATAGTTCGAAAAGTCCGGGTCCGTCCGGAACTCGAAAGTTCGGCTCGAACTCGGGTTCGAGTTCGAGTTCTATGCCATCCCTAATTATTTCCCATATAGAGTGTGTGTAAGTTATTGGTTATCTTTGGTTATAATTATAGATCTACCCTTGTAATGAATTTAAATACAATTTTTAAATATAAATCTATGTATTGATCTGTTATATTTGTATGAACAATGCATTTGGAGAAATTGGTGATTCACAAAGGGAAGGATAAAAATATAGAAAAATATATCATTATTTCATGTGTCGATCCCAAAGAAAATTGATTCAAGGGTTTTGCAACGATTGATTGATAGATTAAAGGGTATCTTCACTCATATTAACACATTTTTGGAATTCAGTTTTATTGAAGAACGGGAGGTAAAGGAGCTATATCATATGTACCGTTCTTCAATAAAACATTCAAGAGCCAGGAGAGATGCTAAAGAACTTACTCATTCGCTCGCTCCCCTGGCGCGTAGTCTGACGAGTCCCGGGGGATTTGCGCATGCGCATAGAAAACAGAGTCTGTAGGGACCTGTCAGACTACGCGCCAGGGGAGGGAGCGAACGGGTAAATACCTTACCTTCTCTCTTGGCTCCTGGTTGTTTTATTGAAGAATGGGAGGTAAGACACAGCTCCTTTACCACCCGTTCTTCAATAAAATCGAATTCCAAAAATGTGTTAATACAAGTGAAGATACCCTTTAATTTAGAACAAACCATTTTTCCAAACACTGGTCAAAAAGATGAGTCAACTGTTGGTTTCACTGAAAATATTGGATCGGGGAAGATTGATAAAGGCTGATATATGGCCTGTGTGTACCTGGCCTTTCAGTGCCCTATCAGCATGCATCAGAAGAGTCTGGCAGTCCATTATAATGATACTAAAACATTCCTATTTGCTACATGCTTATTTTAATATGACAAAAGGTCATTCTACAAGCATGAACAGACGCAGGGCAATCTACATAACATAGTCAATAATATAATATAATACTAAACACAAATTGCAATGATTTAAAGATTATGTCTTATTTTAACACAGACAGGAAACTGAATGCTAAGCAATATTATCTGAATCTATGAGAATTAACTAATTATAAACATGTTATATTCCAGTGTATTACTTCTGTCCTTCCCTCTGAATAATAAGGATCCAGGGGTGTTGGAATTTGATATGGAAACATTCAGATAACATAACATTTTATGTTATGTTATTTTTGACGAGCCAAAGTTGGACATTTTAAGAGAAAAAAAAAGTAAAAAAGAAAATGTATGTATTTCAAAAAGGTCAGCGCCTCAGGTCTCTCTGCAAATTGGTACTGGCATTTAGTAAAAAACAATATTGGGCTATTACAGGTAATCACAAATGCGAAAGACGTGGGTGGCGAAGTAGAAATTTCAGCCTGACAGAGATTTCATCAAAGCACAAAAAAATTAAATTTAAAGTCACACCAGCACAAATGTTCCAAGCCATTGCCAGAAATAAGTGTATTACTAGGAATAATTTATTGTATTGTTAAAACATCACACAATCCCTTTTATTTGTTCTTGGTTTGTTCTCTGGGCTACATTTGGAAGAGGGAGAAAATTTAAATAGTTTATTATTTCAAAAATGCAAACTAGATGTTGTAATAAAAGGTTCAAAGTTTGTGATAAAACAGAAACTGCTATTCAAAACCATATATCACTTGGAAGTTGTCTGTCATTGGCTATAAAATACCCAAATCACATAATTCCTGATGAACTGTCTTTACTTTGTTTAAAAAGAATCAGGGTTAATCAATAAAAGTTCTTATCATTAAAAATGGTGCTAATTTTGTCCCAACCAAGATGTTAGCTTTCAAATGTTAAAATTAATAAATCTAATTGGTTGGGCAAAAGTTGCACCATTTTTTAATAAGAAGAACTTTTATTGAATCTCACTGAATGTTCAGATGGCTGCTATTGGCTCCCTTTACTGACAGAAATTTTCAGTTACAGACGAGAAATCCTGTGGCTGGCAGACGTAGTTCATCAGCTGCAGAATCAAGCGTTTTTATACCACACATGTGGCTGATTCAAATCTTTTATTGGTTATGTCTGTATCCATCTTAACTAAAGCCTCGTACACACGTTGGATAATTGTCATACGATGCAGCCGACGAACTAGCAATCGCACGATATTCCTACGAAAATATAGCATCAACAATCATGAAAGACCAACGACCGTCGATTACTGTCGGCTTTTTCTGGCGATCAGCCTGGCGGATTTGTTCTGCCGATTATCGTATATTTGTACATGGTCGGCAGATTATCGTTAACGTTCTACGAAAAAATATATAAAAGGCGCATGCTCTGCTTTCGTAATTGCGCGAAGATACGAACGTTACTTTACGTACGAATGTCTATATCTAACAACTATCATGGTGACTATTGTTGCTGTGTGTACAGATGTTGTTTCAATTGTGAGGCTGCACTGTAGGAAAATTATCCAATGTGGGTACGAGGCTTAATAGGGAGAGTCAATAAAAGTTCTTATTGTTAAAAATGGTTCTAATTTTGCAACCAACTAATCAGATCTTATGTAACATTTGAAAGCTAACATCTGATTGGTTGGGGCAAAATTAGCACCATTTTAAACAACAATAACTTTTATTGAATCTCCCTGAAGAACTTTTATTGAATCTCCCTGCGTTTCTTATCATCTCCCCATTTCCCTAAGCATAGGGAGATAAAAAGTGCTATACGAAGTTCCACTGAAAACAAGAGTAGCGTAGCTGCTTAGCTAATGATCATTTCTTTTAAGCAATTCCTTCCCCATGTCTACTACATCCATAAGTACGGTACTGCCTTGAAATATGTTTTCTGGTCACTTGATTAGAGAACTATACTCAGTGCCTGTAACCGCTAGAGGGTAGAGTAGGGTTGGGCTGGGTACACAGGCCGATATTTTGACCTAATCGATCAGTTGATGCTACTAGGTCTGAAATATTCTTGGTCATGGCAGCAACTGATATTAGTTTGGCTCAACCAATCATGAGGATATTTACCATCATATTCAATCAGCCAATTTGGTCAATCATGGTGAAAACAGTACCATTGATATTTGGACCTAATCAACCAAAATCAATCGGACTGTCAGTTCAAAATATTGATTCATGTGTATCTATCCAGATTTTTGAAGACTGGAATAAATTTTCCTTTTCTGAAACTGACAGTTCACCCGGCCTGGAGACACTGAGCAAAAAAAGAGAGCTTGCGCTTTCCTGGGACTCATAGGAAAGTCGTGTGTTTTCTCTCTGCTCAGGCTGTCAGTTTCACAGAAGATTTATTATGATCTTAGAAGATCCTGTGAACCAAACAGTAATGCTAGTTTAATATGCTGTGCTTTTTTTAAACACAAAACTTACAGTATAACACATTACTTATATAAGGATATAAAGTCACCTTCGAGTTCCCTGAATTTATATCCTTATAACCTTCCCCTGTAGTGGATTTCTATGGTAGGAACTGTAAGATTATAGCCTTATAATCTTACAGTTCCAGAAGGATAAGGAAACCAGAAGCCACAAAGGGGAGGTTATAATAAATAATGCACTCGAACTGTAAAATAAAGGGATATTAAAAGTCACCTTGGAGTTCTGTGCATTGTATAAAAGGTACTCGGCCTGTGGCCTAGTACTTTTATATGGTCACAGAACTCCTCGGTGACTTCTAATATCCTTATAACTTACAGTTGGAGGTGCATTATCCACTATATATTCCACTGCAAGGGGCACATTATCTCTTAAATAATAAACGAGCCACACTCCATTTATCTTTTATAGTTGAGAAAGCAAGGTTGTAGCTTGTCCCAAGTATAATTTTGTGGTGCACATTACAGACAACCTTTTTTCAATTTTTAGTATATAATATATATATATATATATATATATATATATATATATATTATATATAAATGTAGAAACACCCAATGCACTCACAGGTCTTGTTTAGTGAAATCACGGTTTATTCAAACATCAGGTGCAGGCAACGTTTCGGTACCTTCTAGGTCCCTTTCTCAAGCTGGCTGAGAAAGGGACCTAGGAAGGTACCGAAACGTTGCCTGCACCTGATGTTTGAATAAACCGTGATTTCACTAAACAAGACCTGTGAGTGCATTGGAGTGTTTCTACATTTTTTATACATATCTTAGATTTTTCCAGTAGCACCCAGGCATCTGAAAGGGTTGGAGGAGCGAATGCCTGTTATAAACTGTTATTATATATATATATTAAAGTATGCTACACAGTACAATTGTTCCTGTTGATATTATATATTATATCATATATGGCTGGTAGTTACCAAACTGTCTTCTGTTGCAGATGTGTTCCCCACAGTTTTATATTCAGTATGATTGTGGATAAGAACTCAGCTAAAGCTGGGTACACATCATACAATAATTCGGGCTGACCGACCGACATGTCAGCATTTTCGATTGTCAACCGTTCCTTTGTCCGAATTGGATGAAAGAACGATGGGACGGGTTGGAAATCCATGACCGATCATGCAGTCCATAGAGGATCGATCGCAGCTAACTACCCGAGGTGGCTGCTTTTGCTGCAACCGACAGTCCTTAATTCTGGCCGACTAGTCGGAAGCCTCAATCGCTCTGCCAGGAGGAAGAATTGTATGGTGTGTATCCACCTTAAATGACATCAACAAATTAAAAGGGCTTTATACCTAAATGTATAAAAATATATTCATTGTCTTTCATTTAGCTGCTTTATTATTTTTGAATAAATAAACTAATTTGTAATTGTAGAAGCAGCAATGCAAACAGCAAACACAGGAATGAACATATGTAGAACTGAATGAATTTGAATGTCCTTTACCTCGAACCCACTTGGACCAATGTATTGTGTATCGTTGGCAGATATTCAGATACCAAGGGGTCAGACAACCCCTGCAACATATCTCTAAAGTTAATCTGTAACTTTAATT
This sequence comes from Hymenochirus boettgeri, assembly GCA_019447015.1. NCBI lineage: Eukaryota > Metazoa > Chordata > Amphibia > Anura > Pipidae > Hymenochirus > Hymenochirus boettgeri. The sequence goes on from CM033475.1 coordinate 81,358,012, forward strand.
AAAATGTAATTTTACTCTAAAGAAAACCTTCTTAGCCCAGTCAGGGTTAGAGGGAAGCATTTCAGGCAACACATAGAGTGCCATGTTTGAAAACCTAATTAGACTTTGACAGCCTCTTCACCTGAATGTTCTAATATGGAAGCAATAGGCTCAGCATTTCAAAGCCTGCAATTTATGATCTATGAACATCGAAGCATTAAAACCAATTAAAATTGGTTATATATCATCATAAAGTGCAAATTAGGCTAAGCTGCCTAGGTACCCCCTAGCAGCAGTAAATCAATAATAAACAGTGCAATAAGATACTTAACCGTCCACTATAGTCACCCATCTACAGTCATGACACAGGTCAAGGGCTAGAGGGCTCGGCATCAGGTAAGTATATTTAGCGGAGGGGGAGCGCCAAACATAAAATGGAGCTTCGCCTCACCACAAGGCTTTTTTGCGTGTATCGTCCCTGCCATGAACTGAACCGGAATTTCTGGTCTTTTAAACAGCTGATCGCGCATATGTTTTCATTTGGAAGACAGCTTGGGCATGTGGTGGCCCTGCTACCGTCTGGGGCCTCCCGTGGTCGCAGGGTTGACGGGGGCGGTAGTTATGCCACTGACTGCAAATAAGTTTGCGATGCCATATCCATGAAAGAGCGGTGCACTCTGATCTTGTGCTTATTGTATTCTAAGTGGAATAAATCTGCAGGTCTGAGAATAGACCCAGGCAATCCTGTCACAATGTGCAGTTAAAACTAAACAGCACCATAGGCACTTATGCTCTAGAAATCCTATGAGCAGTGTTCAAAAGCCTAAACTCTAATCTCTGAAACGGACTAAAGTTTGGGACTTACTGCACAACACACATGGCCATTATTATATAGATAGAGCGTACTACATTACCAACTTTCTAGACGCTTGCATCCGGCCGCATATTGCATCGTCCCGTGCCTGCTCTTCACCCAACTGTCCGTCTGGATTCACTGCCCAAAACCTCGTCCTCGGAATGGCTTCACTGTGATGAAACTGCGTCCATGCTTGAACAACTCCCAACGCTGAGCCCCTCTCAACCTACCCGCGTTTCACTCGCTCCGTTATTACACACCACAAGCTTCTTCAGGGTCTTGTGAGATTTCACCTTAGACCATTTTTTATTCAGATCTCTTAAAGGGGAATTATACCTCATCACCCTTCTATACATCGGATGACCTAAAGTAACATATTAATACAAAGCCATGCCCCCCTCTCTTCACCAAACTTAAACTAAACTTTTTAAACTTGTAACTATTTACAAGTTTAATATTCAAAACATTGCATTAGTTTATACAACCACCACTGCAGTAAATGTATTTCAGTTTTTACAAAAAAAACACCCTTACGTAGTCAATGTATGTCAGTTTTTACAAAAAAAACACCCTTGAGTATTACATGTATTTCCGTTTTTTCCCATTTTGACTATCCCATATTAAAACAGGAATCTATACTTTATATACATTTATTGATGGTCATTTAAAGGGTAATGGTGAGATAGTACACATACATACACACCTTTCCTATATGAAATATCATATCCCCCACCTCATTGATAGCTGCTGAAAACTCAATGCAATCTCCTATGAAGATATAAATATATTTATATAAAATAAAGGATGACTTTTTAAGTAGTAAGAAAAAGATCTTAAATTGCAATGTACAACGCCATTTTCCCCAAATGTTACTCCTCTAGGATTACTAATCAGCATTGCAAATGATAACTGGATAATTTTCTTCTATTTATAGCAGGTCAACTATTTTTTCTTCATTTTTGACCACCAGAAGAAAAGGTAATAAAAAGGGTAATTTGATCTTGTAATGCAATAACGGGCACTATACTACAGTATATATTTAGGTATCCCTATCCGCACAATACTCAGTGGGAATTTTCTAATTAACTTTCGTACCTCAAGGCTGAGGCTATAAAATAGCCAGTCAAGCACATTTATGCATTTGTGTCTTATTATTGCCTTTTCTGGTAATGTCTAAAGTTTATCTCTAATGCATTGCCCTGCAAATTTTCTTATAGCATCTATAATTTCAGATAAAAACTAAGGGTGTGTTTATGACATGATATTCTGGAGATGAAAGGCCACAATGCTATAGCTATTTAGCATGGCTTCCTGCTGAATGACTCGTGGAATAATGGATGTAAATTGTATTAATGTGCAACATTTCCATACCAATGGAATGCCATGCTAAGTAAATTGTGATATCTCTGTGTTAGTGCATTTTGGGTGTACAAAATCTTAAAAAAGTGACTTTACTATGTGTTAGAGCAAGACAAACCACCTTCAGTTTGATTGAGCAGTGGGGTATCAAAGTGTGTGTGTAAGTGTCTGTGTGGGAGTACTGGCAAGTAAACCTGCTACCAACTAGATTACGGGTGATAAAATAGTTTGCAGCCTTGGGGGTCAGAGAAAAATACTCCTCCATAGGGAGGATCACCCAATAACTATCACAAATGAGTAAGAAACTAATCAATTTTAAAATAGATTACAACACAATGACAGAAAGCTTTTACATACAGTACGTGTGCTCTGGGGATATTTAAGTCCACCCTCCAGCTGATATTTATTTGGTATAGTAGGATAAAAAGCATGGTTGTCAGTAGATCCATTCATCATGTAAGTGGAATTAAAGAGGACAAGGAAGTAAATGCATTACATTTTTCCATTAAAGGACAAATTCACCATAATAATGACATATTTTGGAAAGAATGGCCCCGTTTTAAATATGGTGAGATATCCTACCTTGTCCCCTGGAATCATGGAAAACCACTGTAAATTAAGCAGGAATAGGGGCTCCGTCATAGTTTTGCTTGGGGGCCCAGTGACTCTATTTACACCACTGCATTAGCTTATGCCTGCTTTGCTTCTGGATGCATTGTGGAAACTAAAGAGCAGTGTTTGTTAACAGTGAGCTAGTTATGAGTTTGAGCATGCTCAGAGGTGGCAGCTAGGGATCTTAAAGATCCTGTCTGTCATCTTTAAAAAACCTGTAGTGTGTGTACCCAGCTTTAGTCTTATAACTTTCAGCCTTCAAACTATTGCAATTTTGGCGTTTGTGAGGTAATTTACCTATATTCAAGTTTTCATTTAAAGGGCATCTCCAGCCTTTATATAAAAATGTTATATTATGTAGGTAACCACTTCCCAGCCCCAACTGCTGTATTAGTTTGTTTAAAAAAGATTTAGAACTCTCTGTGACAGAAGAGGCAGAAACCTTTGGACAGGAAGATAGCTACTACTCTTCACTTTCCTGGACTTTGGACAAGCACTGCAGGAGAACCATTTGGAGCAGAGATGTAAGGTACAGATTGTTTTAAACTACACAGTGAGGCCAGTAGTGGGTTACATTTTTGTCTGGGGGGGTTGATATGCCCTTTAAGGAGTGGACGTGCCCTTTAAATCTTATTTTAGCTCTATTTATAACTGGTGCACTTCCCTAGAAAGGAATTTACTATATAATAATAATATCAATATAATGCATACTGTGAAATATATTATTTTATTTAGAAATCACAATCATATAACTCCCTGTAGTTTGTGGTTCTCACTTGCTCGTGGTGGGATTCTTCCAGTTTGATCCCCTTTTTCTTGACTTGCCCGTTTCCCATTTTTTGATTGTTTGCTGCCTGTCCTGACATCTGCTTGTCCTTTTGCTACACTTGGTTAACTCAACACAGATCTTCTGTTAATACTAAACAGTTATCTCTACCATTACCGAAACACTATATGTATCATGCCTGAGGAAGAAGCCTCTGAAAGCTTGCATTTTCAATCATTTTAGTTAGCCAATAAAAAGGTATTATTTTATATCCAAGATGCCTTCACTCAAAACACTATATTAGAAATAGTACATTCCCCTAGGAATAATAGATTTATCGTACTAGAAACAATATCCTGTGATTATTAGGGAGATAGGGAACAAAGGTTAAAGTGCCGAGAAGTCTATTCAACCCCCCACTACTATGTTCTATGTTAATATTACTCAAAAAAGGCAATTTAAGTTAATGCAAAATGTCAAGTTTTGTTAGGTGATTGCAAGAGTTCAGAAGTTTAAAAACTTTCAGGGTTATTCAATAAAAGTTCTCATCGTTAATAATTGTACTAATTTTGCCCCAACCAATCAGATGTTAGCTTTCAAATGTTAAATAATATCTGATTGGGTGGGCCAAAATTAGCACCATTTTAAACGATAAGAACTTTTATTGAATCTCCCTGTTCAGGGCCACATCTACCATGAGGCACAGTGAGCCATGTACCTCAGGCAGCATCCCTGGACCAAAGGGCAAAAGCGGCAGATCAGCAGCAGTAAAAAATAACCTTAACCAGCGGTCAGCACCTTGTCAATGATGCGCGCATGAGAATATTAGTACCTACTGGGTTCGGCGGTAACTTACTGCACTTACAGTGCATAGAGGACTGCTGCACTCGCTTGTTCCCTTACTTCCTCCACTGTGTCTTCCTGTCCAATACGAACCCCATCCTATGACACACCCCCAGAAGCATGAAGAGAGAGGATTTCCAGGATGTGCGGCTGGTCCCAGGTCAGAGTCTAACACTTACACACACTTTTATCAGGTGCCTGCCCATGCGTCACCTTCACCCTCCCTGTGGCTCTTGCGTAAAGTAACTCGGGACTGTGCATGCTCCTGGGACCTAATGCCTACTGGGTCCAGACAGTAACTTACTGCAATGACAGTGCATAGAAGTGCTGCGCTCGCTTGTTCCCTAAATTCTGTCCAATGCGAACTGCAGCCTATGACACACCCCCAGGAGCAGGAAGAGAGAGGATTTCCAGGACGGATGGCTGGACCCAGGAGCGTGCACAGTCCTGAGTTACTTTATGCGAGAGCCAGAGAGAGGGTGAAGGTGATGCATGTCTGACCAGGGCCGTTTCTTCTCCCTAGCATCTCCCTGTCAGTTGTTACTTGCTGTGTATCTGCTCTCCTTGTTCAGCTGTAACCTGCAACATTGTATCTAGTACAGAGCCTGAACCCACACACTCTACATAGCAACAAATGTTGCAATTTGCAAATGAACTGAAGGTGAAGGAAGGAGGGGGGAGGATGAGCTCAGCTAATAGTACTGAGAAGAACAGTTCTAAAATGCAGGTAAAAGCTGCTGCAGACTTTATAACAGTGACCCTGTGACTAGCAGCCACGAGATCCCTATCCCTGCCTCTTTCTCCCTTCCTTCTTCCAACTTTCCAATTAGAACTTAGAGTAGGTGAGGAGTGAACAATTCAATGGAGGAGACATGGAAAGCAGGTACATACTGTATATCATGTCAATGCTGGTACATACTGTATATCATGTCAATACAGGTACATATTGTATATCATGTCAATGCTGGCAGCTGAAAGGGTTAAAGGTAATACTCTGCTGGCACTGAAAGTGTTAATAGGAAAGTCTGTTGGCATTGAATGGTTTATGGTAATACTCTTCTGGCACTGAAAGTGTTAATGACAATACTATGGGGAAGTCTGCTGGCACTGAAGGGTTAATAGCAATTCTCTGGAAAGGTGCTGGCACTGAAAGTATTAATAGTAAAGTCTGCTGGCACTAAAGGGTTAATGGTAATATTCTGCTGGCACTGAAATTATTAATGTCAATATTCTTGGAAAAGCACAGAAAGAGTTAAACATCTCAGATCTCACCATATTTCCCTGTTCTGACCTACCCGGCTGGAAACAATTTCTGGGGAGAACACTGGGGCCACATACCGCACATCCACTAAAACCTATCCTGTCCTTCCAATCAGCATTTCACTTGTGGCCAGTGTTGCTGCATTCATACAAAAGTATGTATACACGCCCATTTCACCTGGTACAGCGTGTGCCTCTTACCTACTAGTAATGTATGTATACACGCCCGCCTCACCTGGTACAGCGTGTGCCTCTTACCAACTAGTAATGTATGTATACACGCCCGCCTCACCTGGTACACCGTGTGCCTCTTACCAACTAGTAAAGCGGTTCCACTATAAAGAACAATCGCAGTAGACGGTGTCAGAAGCAGGAAAGGTTTTTTTTTTTTGGGGGGGGGTTTGGGGGCGTACATAGGTGGGAGGGCGCCTAAGGCACTAAAATGGCTAGAAATGGCCCTGTGTCTGACACAGTGTTGAACTGGAGTCTGGGCCTGGGGGAGGGAAGTAATTTTCTGTAGACACGTTTTAACTTTGAATATGAACTACTTCAGTTCTGGGGGATTAATGGTGGGTCTGGGCCCTGTGTCTTCATGGGCCTCTGTATAAGGAGGGAAGGGTTAGAGGTAGCTTGTGGTGATAGGGGATGCTGAGTGATATTGGTGATGGGTCTATATATAGGGAGGGGTATGTGGCCCTGGGGGGTGCTGGGAGATATTGGTGATGGGCCTCACCTCTGTATAGGGAGGGGTTAGGGGTATGTGATCATGATTTGCTCCTGTAAATATATGTACCTGAATAAAGATTAATGTATTTCACATAAATAAATGTTTCCGAATTACTGACTTTCTATTTGCAGCCATGACCCCTAATAGAGACCTTTGTGGCCTTGCCATTGACTCTGGCCCTGGGTTGATTCAGGCGTTGTGTGGCTGGTGTGTGGCTGGTGCAGGTATTACAGAGAGAGCAGCTGCAGTAGACCAGACAAGTGAAGTGGTGAATATTCTCAGGATTTGTTGCCTTTGCCTACTACTGTGACAGTGTGGAGTTTTTGGGAACCATTGGGGTGGGGTGCTTGGCCTTGCTGGGTGCCTGTCAGTCTTTTCCATCTTAGAATATTTCCAATTGCTGTGAAAGTACCTACTTTTGTTTTGTTTTATACTATTAAAAGGTTTTGACCAAAATATTTAACTAAACAACTCTTTTGAATTTTTCCTAGTTAACAGATATGATGTTGTTAAAATCATTTTATATGTTTAGGTTAGCTTTAGTTAGTTTGTTAGGCTAGGTTAGACTAGTTAGGTTAGTTAGGCCTCTGCTTGGTGGCAGGCTTACAAATCTTTTGGCTGAAATCTGTTATACTACAGAACGTATGGCATTTCTAATGTATTGTAACAGTTGAACCACCATGTATAGCACAGGCTATAAAATAAGTTATTTTGAGCTGTTTGAGAAAGAGATATAATATCGGTTTCTAGTAATTTACATTATTGCTAATTGACTGTCTGAGGAACTGTTTAAATGCCTATGTGATAGGAAGATAAAAATAGTAAAATTTTAACCACGCCCACCATCAAAACTATGCCCACTGACAAAGCCACACCCCCTATATATAATCATGGGCGGCATTCAGAAGTTTGGCACAGGCAGCAAAAACCCTAGAAGTGCCCCTGTCTCTGTTTGTACTGTTTGTAATACATTCTCCAGTGTGTTATGTGACTCTAGTAGTGTACCAGTGTCAAGATATACTTACTGTATTTAGCAGTGGGTTCATGAAAACCATTAATTCCGTGTTTCTATAAAACATGGCAGCTGTCAATAGGAACGTGATCAGTTTGATAGTTACTGCTATTGTATTGTATTTAATCTTATTATATTGCACTGAACATGTTATACGGAATTTTTAAAAAAATTTTCCTCTTACAGTTAACAAACTATATGTTTATAAACCTGCATTATCAATCATTAAGGGGGTAAATTATCCAGTGATATAGGTAGATTGTGGGTGGGGCATCATTTTAGACCCGTGGATGCAATATTTAGATCACAAAATACCATGCAGTATTAATATTTTAAATATTTTATGACTGCAGGTACAAAATACAGATGCAAAAAAAGATACTGTGCATTAAAGGAATGGTATTACAGTCTTGCAATAGTGCACCTTTATAAATATGTCTATCTCACAGACTCACAGTTTATAGACAGTTTTGTGTTACAACTATTTGTTTGTAAAGGTTTATAACTTTATCTTCCAGTATAATATAAGGACATACATTATTTCTATACCAGGCTAAATTGCTTACTTGTGAAACCCTGAATTGTTTTTTATTTGAAAGTCCATGGATGCACTTTATACTCCTGTGCTGAAAGCATTATTTATTGCTAAGTGTACCGAGAAATGAGGAGTTAAGACAAGTCTATTAGTGTTTTTTTTTTTTACTTTGTCACCACTCTAAATACCATCAATAATAGTTGAATAAGAATTGATGGAGAGGTAGATTTAATTAACCCTTGTGTCAGCATCTATGTATTGCTGCCTGTTTTGGTGCTAATAGAGGGACTCTGTAAAAAGTCTCCAGAGGATATTTTGAGTCGATCAGCAGTGAGATGAAAAAAATGTTTTATTTATCTGAAACCCCTTCTATTGCTATTCCAATAACATCATATGGAAATAAATAAAATCCTAGCCTAAAGCAACTACGTATGATATAGTTAACCAGTGCGCACCTCAAAATAAAACCATACACCATAACCAGACCAAACATGTATATGCAACTGGGCTAAAAATTTCTTTTAAAGGAAAACGGAGAACTAAACTTAATTTTTAAAAAAAATTCTAATGTGAAATCTTTTATCCCCAGAACACCTATAAATTGTAAAATTCTTCTCTAATACGTTGGATTAAGTACATGTAAGTAATAGATTCTGTAACTAAGAAGGCTTCCATGTTGTTGCCAGTACAACTCACAGCCCATGTAGTCATCAAAGAGCCACACCCCCTGACCCCAGTCTCTACACCAATATGGAAGTCCCTGATAAGTCTTTGAAATCAGCTTGTTACCATGTTGTTTATTTACCAGTCAGTGGGGCAATACAAAGTACATACAGTCTTTATGGGGCAATTCAAAGTAGTCAACTCATTTTACTGATATTTTTTCAAATTATTCTGTTACTAGCAAAAGATGAAGCAAAAGATAAAGCTTCTAAATGTAAATGGATCCCATGCATCTGCAGTGGTGGCTCATTTGGTAGAGTGCATGTTTTAGAAACAAACAGTTCACAAGTTAAATCCCTAAGACTTGCTTTTTTTCTTCTTTTATTACGGTATGTAGTATCTGCATGTACTAAAGATCCACATAGAATCTCTGTTTAATATGGGTAAGATCTTTGCTTTTAGCAAGAAAGACTACATAAAGGTGCTGGATTGATTCTCCAATCTTACCTTTAATTTTTACTGAAATGTTAAAGGGTATGTCCACCCTTAAAGGAAATCTTCACCCAAAAAACAATTAGCATTCCAGTGAAAGGTTTCTTAATTTGCTATAAAATGATATGGTTATTATGTCTGAATTTACACCACAACCATTGTAATCACCTTGCAAAGTTCTAAATTCTTTGAAGTACATGCTGAATCTGCATATCTTAAGACTCCACCCTCTGTTTTGCCCGGTGGGCACATTAGTACTAATTAGCTGTTAACTCCTCCCATTTTAACCACCAGATGGGAAATTACCCAGAAGTCTCTCCTTCTCCTATTTGCATGATGAGTAAGGGAGCTGTGATGAAAACTCTCCCTAACTTACTTGGTCCCTTAGTAAATCTTATTCTTTGAGCAGTTTACAGATGCCTGGAAGGAGTTTATTTAAACATGAGCATAGAAAGACTTGTGCAATTTTACAGGTCATTGTAAAAAAGTGAAATAAGATTTTTTTAACTCCCACAATCCATTCTGATTTTCTTCTACTGGTGGGAGAGTGTTTCTAGGAAAATGCTGGTCAAATGTGGTCCAATGACATCTGCAGTAGTGTTGTTCTAAGGTGTTTGACTAGGAGAAACAAAACCATATTTCAAGTTCAGAGAATTTAGAACTTTAATTGATATTGATGCAATTCCTTTTTCACTTGTGTAATAGTCTTATTTTCACTGAATGCCTTCCCATGGGTCCTCCAAATAACCAGAGGTTGGAATGAGAATGTTTCATCAATGCTGTATTCAGGGTTTAATCAGATCTCACACTAACTCTGTTTTGATGCTTGTCAACAAAAACAGTGCAATAAACAAGAATACATGGAAAACCACCATTGCTGAAGCCAGCTCATTGAGCTTTTCCAGTCAGGTACATAGACATACAGCAATATATCTAAGCACAATTCAATGACATACCAGTATAGCTGTGAGCCACCACTAAGCTGTAATTCAGACCTCTCACTTTTTATAGTGTTTCCCAAACACACCTCCAAAGTTGATTGGTTAGTACAATCCTAAATGATTGGATCTTGGATTTAGACCAATCAGATTTTGGGGTGTGTTTAATAGGCAACTACAATAGTGAATGTCAGTAAGGGGTCCTAGTTTCAGTAGCATTTCATCTGAAATGTTATGTCTTTGTACTAAGGCATGTACGGGATATAAGCTTATTGAGTGATTGCTGGGTAGCTTGAATGGGCAGCCCTTAGTCAGATTGCTCTCAGTTAGTTCTCAGTATTTGGTTGTCTGTATCTAAGATAAAATTTTAGGAAAAAAAATTCTGATTTCCCTGACCAAGTAACCAACAGCAAATCTGAGCAACAGTGCTATTGATGTATTGGAATATCTGAATAGTTGTTCACCAGAAATAATCTCCGGTGATTTGGATTTCAAACCAGTCCAGAGAGCAACATGGTAATCAAAGGGATATCAGAAACACATGCAGCAAAGCTGAGTCTGAATAATTGCAGTGTAAAAGCGACCAGTCTGTAATAAAGCAGCCGCTTGTACCACAGTTGTGTCCTTCAATTCACTGGATAATCTGGTATCTCTCTGTCTTTCCTTTCTTGTATATAAATATATGTTTTTAACTAACAATAAAGCAGGTTATCTTACAAATATAACCTGATATATAAAATGAAGAAGGTCTGAAATATTTACTAAATATGTATGTGTAGTTACACAGATAAACTGTCAATCTGATATCAACCTGCTACTTACACACACAATATCAGATCATGTAGTTCTGATGACTATAGAAGAAGGGAAAGGGTTAATGTAAAATCCCAGAATCCCAGGTGGGACTTGCAAATCAGTTGTTTGCATGTTTAACTGATTCTGCATGTTAATTAAAAAAAGAGCAAGTGCTATTTTAACCATTATGCAAACCCCTTCTGATTGGTGGACATATCTCCATAGACTACAAGCACACTGCCCACTATAGGAGGAGAGAATCAATGGCTGCCCCCATAAGAAACACAAAAATGAAAATATCCAGATAATTGCTCCAAAAAAATAATGAAAGTATATGGAAAAATCACAGGATAGCGCTCTCTGCAAATATCTTTAGGTCATTTTTCCACTGTAGATACCCTTTAATTTACATTTTTAGTATATACATAGTAACATAGTAACATAGTAATTAAGGTTGAATAAAGACATTCGTCCATCAAGTCCAACCTATTCACTTTTTTTTTTTTTTTTTTTTTTTAACTTACCTAACAGTTGATCCAGAGGAAGGCAAAAAACCCCAGCTAAAAAAGGGGGAAAAAATTCCTTCCTGACTCCAAACGGCAATCGGAAAGTATCCCTGGATCAACCAGATCTATATGCATTAATACCAGTAATTCTCAATATTTTTTAGCTTGAAACTTATCCAGGCCTTTTTTAAAGTTATTCAATGAACTTGCCATTACACCTCTGCTGGAAGACAGTTCCACAGTTTCACCGTTCACTGTAAGAAAACCTCTCCTAACTTGAAGATGAAACTTCTTTTCTTCCCCACTAAAGGATGTCCACGAGTCCTCTGAATGACCTATAGTGAAAAATGCACCAGAGAGTTCACTGTATGGGCCATTAATATTGTTATAAGGTTATCATGTCCCCACGCAACCGCCGCTTCTCCAATGTAACAGCCCTAACTTGTCTAATCTGCCTGCATATTCAAGCCCCTCCATTCCCCTTATTAATTTAGTGTTGCCCTTCTCTGAACTGCCAATTTCCAAGATGTCCCTTTTGTATATGGGATTCCAAAACTGCACCGCATATTCCAAATGTGGCCTTACCAGTGCCTTGTAAAGAGGAAGAATAATATTTTTCTCTCTTGATTCCATCCCCTCTTTATACAAGACAATATCTTGCTAGCTCTAGTGTTGCTACCTGGCATTGTTTGTACAGCTAAGTCGTTATCTACCAGAACCCCCAAATCTTTTTCCCTTTCAGATGCACTTAACACAGAGTTATTTATGGTGTAGGTGGCACAGGAATTAATACCAAATGCATCACCTTACATTATCAACATTGAATCTCATCTGCCATTCTGCTGCCATTTTGATAATTATCTAGGTGCTTGCAGCACTTGCACATCATTGGAAGTTCCAAAGCTCTGCATAATTTAGTGTCATCAGCAAACACAGAGACCTGCTCTCAATGCCCTTCTAAGTCATTTATAAACAGATTAAACAAAGCGGCCCCAGTACAGAACCGAGGAACTCCGCTTAGAACTTTAGCCCACATAGATGTGCTCCATTAACCACCACTCTCTGTTTGCGGTCCAATAACCAGTTCTCTATCCATGAACAAATGTTTCTTAAGGCCAACAGTCCTCAGTTTATACATTAGGCGCCTATGTGGCACAGTATCAAAGGTTTGCAAAATCCAAATATACCACATCCACAGCTGTGCCTGAATCTAACTTCTTACTCACTTCTTCATAAAAACCAATTTAATTTGTCTGGCATGATCATTTCTCATAAATCCATGCTGACTACTACTACTAATAAGATGATCTCTGGAGACAAAGTACGGATATGATCCCTAACAAAGTTTCCATCACTTCCCTACCACTGATGTTAGGCTTACAGGTCTATAGTTCCAGGCTGTGAACGACTACCTTTTTGAATATTGGTATTACATTGGCTTTTTTCCAATCCAGCGGCACCTCCCCAGACAAAAGCGAATCTGAAAAGATGAGCCCACGTGGTCTTGCTAGAACTGAACTAAGCTCTTTTAAATCCTAGGATGCAATCCATCTGGTCCTGGCGCTTATTGATATTAACTTTGTCTAATTGATTCCGTACCATATCCTCTGTATTCCAATGGAAAACTCTTCATTTCCTCCCTGCACATTGTTACAATCCCTACTGTAAGGTTCTCAAACGTAAAAACCGATGTAAAAAACGGTTTAGGAGAGCCTTTTCGGCATCCTCTCAAACCACCTCAGCTCATTATTAATGGTCCCATTCTCAGTCTCATTTTTTTACCATTTATATACTTAAAAAAAATTTGGGGTTGGACTTGCTTTGTCGGCAATCCGTGTTTTCATTTCTATTTAGCTAGTTTAATTGCTTCTTGCACTCTTTATTACAAATTTGAAGTCCCTGTAAGCCTGTTCTGTGCCTTCTGCTTTCAAAATTTTAAAAGCCTTTTCTTTTTCCATTTCCTTTTTACCTGAGCATTAAGCCATGCAGGAGTGGACCAATTTTACACTTGTTTCCTAAAGGTAACCGATTTGGAAAGTTGTAGTTTAATATCCCTTTAAAAGTGGTCCACATCTGCTCAGTATCTTTACCTAGAAACAGTTCCCCCAGTCTATGAGCAGGAGCGATTCCTTTAAAAGCATAAAATTAGCTTTCCTAAAGTTAAAAGTTTTTGTTAAGCCAGTGGACTTTAGTCTGCAACCTATATTAAATGACACTATATCATGGTCACTATTCCCTAAGCTTCCCATTACCTTCATCTCAAAATGAGCTCTGGGTTATTAGATATCACCAGATCAACAACGCATTCTTTCTAGTAGGAACTTCTACCATCTGTGAAAGAAAAATGCTCATATAGGAAATTTAAGAACTTTATACCTTGAGGTGCTGGCAGTTCCATTACTCCAATCTATTCAGGGTAGTTAAAATCCCCCATAACCAGAAACATGCCCCATACCAGCAGCCTTCGCCAACTGCATATGGAGATTCATTTCCACCTTTCCCGGCATTTGGCGGCTTATAACACACTACCAAATTAATTTACCTACCTTCTTGCTTCCTGTACACAGTTCCACCCATAAGTTTCTGCCGCATCGTTTGCTCCCCCATCTATTCCATCTTTTAAATTTGGCTTCAATTCCTGTTAACATACATACCTACTCCTCCTCTTCTTATTAACTCGGTCATGTCTAAATAAGGAGTACCCTTAATATTTACTGTCCAGTCGTGTGAATCATTAAGCCATGATTCTGCTATACCATACATCATACTTCCTTTAACGCTATTATTTCAAGTTCGCCGGTTTTCCAGCCAGACTTTGCATTTGTAAACATACATTTTAGATTATCAATTGATTTACTTCCATACGGTCTACATGCCTCCTTATCCTCTATGCTCCCCCCTCCTTCCTTCTCCCTCCGTGTGTTACTAGCCCCCAGATCCCTAACTTCTCTATCTACCTGTGTAGTTAAACGTTCCCTCCCCCCCCATACCTAGTTTAAAATCTCCTCCAACCCCCTAGCCATCTTCTCCCCCAAAACAGTTGCAACCACCACCATTGAGGTGCAATCCGTCACTACAAAGAGCCTGTAGCCAACAGAAAAGTCAGCCCAGTTCTCTAAAAACCCAAACCCCATCTCCTTACACCACTCTCTTAGCCACGCATTTATACTCCTGAGCTTCCGTTGCCTCCCTAGCGTAGCACGTGGCTGCGGTAGTATTCTGAAATCACTACCCTGGAGGTCCTTGCTTTTAACTTGGCCCCTAATTTCGGAAATCATTTTTAAGGACCTCACCTCCACCCTAACTTTGTCATTGGCACCAAGTGAACCAAGACCGCGGGTCACTCCCAGCCCCCCCACCCATAATCTGTCTACACGATCCACCACCATGTCGAACCCTAGCACCAGGCAGACAACACACTGTTTCGGCATGCAGGGTCCTGGCGACAGATTACCCTATCTACCCTTCTAATAATAGAATCCCCTACCACTACACCTGTCTATCCTTCCTAGCCCCAGTTCTCCTCCCTTGTATTGGAGATGGCCGTCCCTGGGTGCTCAAGGGAAAGGCCCGCTCCATACATGCTGCTTCCGAGCCATCGTCCTCCACATCTTCACCTAAAGGCAATAAATCTGTTGGGATCGACCAGCTGGGAAGAAGCCCCCCTATCCTTCCGTCCCCTACTTCCCCTGGTGACCCTTACAAATCTATCTTCCTTCTCCACCTTATCTGCCCCATCTCACCCACCAGTTATATGGCCCCTGCCAGTACCTGCATTTCCCCCAGGTTTGCCAAGTCCTGCAATGCTGCAAGTTTACCCCTTAGACTCTGTACCTCAGATTCCAAATGGGCAACCCATCACACCTGACACATACATAGGTCCCTGGGGCGGCTGCTCCAAGATCCCATAATGCGGCAGGATGCACATTGCGCGGGCCCACACAAAACTGTCCATACTAAACAGCAATACACAGCAGAGACACAGCAGAGAATCGTGTTGTGTCTTAAACACTTTCTTGTTTAAACGCTTTAGTTTTTTAACGCTGTCAATTCTCTTAAAAACAGAAAAATCTCTTTAAAACAGGAAATCACTCAGAGCTAATCGCTCATGGGAAGTGCCTTAAATGAGGTTCAAAACCAACCAGAGCCAAAAGGCCTCAGCCATTTAAAACCAATTAGTTAACACCCCCATCCAATCAAGAGAGAGAGAGAAAAAAAAAAAAAACCTTTCCTTTGTCTCCACCAGCCCCGCTCCACAGGTAACAGTGTTTTTAAACACAAGTATTTGTTTTAGTAATCCAGTGCTTGAGTTTACTCAAACAATTCCTACCACCTTATTCAAGCAGTAAGTAGTAAAAAAAATAAAAATACACTAGTGATTAATTACTTACACAGGCACCCTCCTAGAAATAAATAGTGTTAGGTTAGTACATTTACTAGGCTGCAACCACAGTAATAAAAGCGTTTAGTTTTTTACGCTGGCAATTCTCTTAAAAAACGAAAAATCTCTTTAAAACAGGAAATCGCTCAGAGCTAATCGCTCATGGGAAGTGCCTTAAATGAGGTTCAAAAATGTGCCCCAGCCCCAACCGCTATATAATTTTCTTAGAAAGTCCCCAGATAGTTACTAACCATGCCTCGCTCCTTCGCCGCACTGCCCCGGCCTCTGCTTGCACGGATTGCAAACAGGGGGCAGGAACAGGTTTACATAAACCTTTTAAAGATGCCAACGGTACGAAGGACACAAGAGAGCCTCAGCTAGCTAAATGCTAGAAATGCTTTTTATTTAGGAGTGAAGCACAACATGTTTCGAACACATTAAGGTCCTTCATCAGGTGCGAGTTACAAACCGAATCCCATCACCCTCCTTATATATGATAAAAACATAGTATACATAACCAACTATACCTAGTGGCCAGGGTACATAATTAAACACAAGGATACTACCAATTGCGGTCTATCCTAATACAGTGATACACATATTTCAGGATGCAGGGTAGGAACAGTGCTACCTACCTGCAACTGTACAATTCTTACAGTCCATTATCTGTAAGGTAAAGGAACACACTGTAAAAATCAAGTACCTGATAAGAATGCAAACATTTAAATACAGTTGTTATTCAGAGAAAACATTAATGCTGTATCAATCGTTAAGACCACAAGGTTCCATTGCACTCAGTTTTTTTGATCCATTTAACTCTGCCTGGAGGAGAAGTTTCTTTCTATCCTATTGTACATCCTGCTGCAAGATAGACCCATATTTATTCACAATAGTTTTCATTTTTCTACTATTGGGGCCAAACTTGCTAACAAATGGGATTCTTTCCCCTTTTGTTTTTATTACTTTGTTGTGCAGCAGGGAAATTCGTTCCCTTAAAGGGTATCTCCACTCGTTTTTCTAAGTTTTCATAATCCAGTTCTATTGAAGAACGGGAGGTAAAGGAGCTGTGCCTTACCTTCCGTTCTTCAATAGAACACACAGGAGCCAGGAGAGAAGGTAAGAACTTACCCGCTCGCTCGCTCCCCCGGCGCTTGGTCTGACAGGTCCCGACGGACCTTGTCTTCTATGCGCATAGAAGACAAGGTCCGTCGGGACCTTGTCAGACTACGCGCCCGGGGGAGCAAGCGAGCGGGTAAGTTCTTACACATCCAAATAATGTATATTAATAAGGGAAAAGTCAGCTGTAAATTTTACAGACTTATGTGACTCATTCATTACTTCAAGCATCTCTTGTAACCCTTCCATGCTGCCTGTCCATATCAGCCTAGGAGCCAGATTACTAAATGGCCATTACTAAATGGCTTTAGCAGTACCTTGGACCTGTATGAAGAATTTCTGGTCAAAGCGAAAATAGTTTTTTGTGAGCACCAGTGTTAATAAGTCAAATAGGAACTAAACCATTGGAGCTGACGTTTTAGTCTCAAGCAGAGCCTCTTCAATATACCTAATACCCTCATCATGGGGGATCGAGGTATATAAGGATTGTACATCAATGCTGCACATTATATCAGTTTCACTAATCTCTCCAGGGATTCCAACCTGCAAAGGAAATCTGTGGTCTGTTTTAGACACTCTGGGATCTTTACCACAATTTCCTGCAAAAAAGAGTCCGCAAACTGTGACAGGGGTTCTAAAACTGACCAACCCCTGACACTATGGGTATTCCAAGTGGTTGTGTCAGGCTTTTGTGGACTTTAGGCAAGAGGTACAATACAGGGGTTCTGGGATATTTGGTAATCAGAAAATCAGTGTCTGTTTATTAAAACCCAGACTCCAATGCGTTATTAACAATTATTGATATGTTTATTAAAACTGAATGTGGAATTGTTATCCAATAACTCTGTAGTGGTCTACCACCTCCTATGATGTTCATCAATGCTGTATTCAGGGTTTAATCAGACTCACACTAACTCTGTTTTGATGTTGTCAACAAAAACGTGCAATAAACAAGAATACATGGAAACCACCATTGCTGAAGCCAGCTCATTGAGCTTTTCCAGTCAGGTACACTAGACATACAGCACTTATATCTAAGCACAATTCAATGACATACCAGTATAGCTGCTGAGCCCACACTAAGCTGTAATCACCTCTCACTTTTATAGTGTTTCCCAAACACACCTCCAAAGTCTGATTGGTCTAGATAAATCCTAAATCTGATTGGATCTGGGATTCTAGACCAATCAGACTTTGGAGGTGTGTTTAATAGGCACTACAAATAGTGAATGTTCAGTAAGGGGTCCTAGTTTCAGTTTAGCATTTCATCTGAAATGTTATGTCTTTGTACTAAGGCATGTACTGGGATATAAGCTTATTGAGTGATTCTGGCTGGGTAGCTTGAATGGGCAGCCCTTAGTTCAGATTGCTCTCAGTTTAGTTCTCAGTATTTGGTTGTCTGTATCTAAGATAAAATTTCTAGGAAAAAAAATTCTGATTTCCCCTGACCAAGTAACCAACAGCAAATCTGAGCAACAGTGCTATTGATGTATTGGAATATCTGAATAGTTGTTCACCAGAAATAATCTCCGGTGATTTGGATTTCAAACCAGTCCAGAGAGCAACATGGTAATCAAAGGGATATCAGAAACACATGCAGCAAAGCTGAGTCTGAATAATTGCAGTGTAAAAGCGACCAGTCTGTAATAAATGCAGCTCTGCTTGTACCAACAGTTGTGTCCTTCATTCACTGGATAATCTGGTATCTCTCTGTCTCTTCCTTTCTTTGTATATAAATATATGTTTTTAACTAACAATAAAGCAGGTTATCTTACAAATATAACCTGATATATAAAATGAAGAAGGTCTGAAATATTTACTA
Source organism: Hymenochirus boettgeri (assembly GCA_019447015.1). NCBI lineage: Eukaryota > Metazoa > Chordata > Amphibia > Anura > Pipidae > Hymenochirus > Hymenochirus boettgeri. The sequence continues at coordinate 81,376,674 of CM033475.1, forward strand.
AAATCTGTATGTGTAGTTACACAGATAAACTGATTCAATCTGATATCAACATGCTACTTACACACAACAATATCAGATCATGTAGTTCTGATGACTATAGAAGAAGGGAAAGGGTTAATGTAAAATCCCAGAATCCCAGGTGGGACTTGCAAATCAGTTGTTTGCATGTTTAACTGATTCTGCATGTTTAATTAAAAAAAAGAGCAAGTGCTATTTTAACCATTATGCAAACCCCTTCTGATTGGTGGACATATCTCCATAGACTACAAGCACACTGCCCACTATAGGAGGAGAGAAATCAATGGCTGCCCCCATAAGAAACACAAAAATGAAAATATCCAGATAATTGCTCCAAAAAAATAATGAAAGTATATGGAAAAAGTACACAGGATAGCGCTCTCTGCAAATATACTTTAGGTCATTTTTCCACTGTAGATACCCTTTAATTTACATTTTTAGTATATACATAGTAACATAGTAACATAGTAATTAAGGTTGAATAAAGACATTCGTCCATCAAGTCCAACCTATTCACTTTTTTTTTTTTTTTTTTTTAACCTTACCTAACAGTTGATCCAGAGGAAGGCAAAAAACCCCAGCTAAAAAAGGGGGGAAAAAATTCCTTCCTGACTCCAAACGGCAATCGGAAAGTATCCCTGGATCAACCAGATCTATATGCATTAATACCAGTAATTCTCAATATTTTTTAGCTTTAGAAACTTATCCAGGCCTTTTTTAAAGTTATTCAATGAACTTGCCATTACCACCTCTGCTGGAAGACAGTTCCACAGTTTCACCGTTCTCACTGTAAAGAAACCTCTCCTAACTTGAAGATGAAACTTCTTTTCTTCCAACCTTAAAGGATGTCCACGAGTCCTCTGATATGACCTATTAGTGAACAATGCACCAGAGAGTTCACTGTATGGGCCATTAATATATTTGTATAAGGTTATCATGTCCCCACGCAACCGCCGCTTCTCCAATGTAAACAGCCCTAACTTGTCTAATCTGCCTGCATATTCAAGCCCCTCCATTCCCCTTATTAATTTAGTTGCCCTTCTCTGAACTGCCTCAATTTCCAAGATGTCCCTTTTGTATATGGGATTCCAAAACTGCACCGCATATTCCAAATGTGGCCTTACCAGTGCCTTGTAAAGAGGAAGAATAATATTTTTCTCTCTTGATTCCATTCCCCTCTTTATACAAGACAATATCTTGCTAGCTCTAGCTGTTGCTACCTGGCATTGTTTGCTACAGCTAAGTCTGTTATCTACCAGAACCCCCAAATCTTTTTCCCTTTCAGATGCACTTAACACAGAGTTATTTATGGTGTAGGTGGCACAGGGATTATTAAATCCCAAATGCATCACCTTACATTTATCAACATTGAATCTCATCTGCCATTCTGCTGCCCATTTTGATAATCTATCTAGGTCTGCTTGCAGCACTTGCACATCATTGGAAGTTTCCAAAGCTCTGCATAATTTAGTGTCATCAGCAAACACAGAGACCTTGCTCTCAATGCCCCCTTCTAAGTCATTTATAAACAGATTAAACAGAAGCGGCCCCAGTACAGAACCCTGAGGAACTCCGCTTAGAACTTTAGCCCACATAGATGTAGCTCCATTAACCACCACTCTCTGTTTGCGGTCCAATAACCAGTTCTCTATCCATGAACAAATGTTTTCTTCAAGGCCAACAGTCCTCAGTTTATACATTAGTCGCCTATGTGGCACAGTATCAAAGGCTTTTGCAAAATCCAAATATACCACATCCACAGCTGTGCCTGAATCTAACTTCTTACTCACTTCTTCATAAAAACCAATTAAATTTGTCTGGCATGATCTATTTCTCATAAATCCATGCTGACTACTACTAATAAGATGATCTCTGGAGACAAAGTCAAGGATATGATCCCTTAACAAAGTTTCCATCACCTTCCCTACCACTGATGTTAGGCTTACAGGTCTATAGTTACCAGGCTGTGAACGACTACCTTTTTTGAATATTGGTATTACATTGGCTTTTTTCCAATCCAGCGGCACATCCCCAGACAAAAGCGAATCTGAAAAGATGAGCCACAGTGGTCTTGCTAGAACTGAACTAAGCTCTTTTAAAATCCTAGGATGCAATCCATCTGGTCCTGGCGCTTTATTGATATTAACTTTGTCTAATTGATTCCGTACCATATCCTCTGTTATCCAATGTGAAAACTCTTCATTTCCTCCCTGCACATTGTTACAATCCCTACTGTAAGGATTCTCAACAGTAAAAACCGATGTAAAAAAACGGTTTAGCAGATTAGCCTTTTCGGCATCCTCTACAACCACCTCAGCTCCATTATTTAATGGTCCCACATTCTCAGTCCTCATTTTTTTACCATTTATATACTTAAAAAACATCTTGGGGTTGGACGGACTGGCTTTGTTCGCAATCCGTGTTTCATTTTCTATTTTAGCTAGTTTAATTGCTTTCTTGCACTCTTTATTACAACTTTTGAAGTCCCTGTAAGCCTGTTCTGTGCCTTCTGCTTTCAAAATTTAAAAAGCCCTTTTCTTTTTTTCCATTTCCTTTTTACCTGAGCATTAAGCCATGCAGGAGTGGACCTAATTTTTTTACACATTGTTTCCTAAAGGTACCGATTTGGAAATGTTGTGTTTAATATCCCTTTAAAAGTGGTCCACATTGCTCAGTATCTTTACCTAGAAACAGTTCCCCCCAGTCTATGAGCAGGAGCGATTCCTTTAAAAGCATAAAATTAGCTTTCCTAAAGTTAAAAGTTTTTGTAAGCCAGTGCACTTTATTTTCTGCAACCTATATTAAAGACACTATAATCATGGTCACTATTCCCTAAGCTTCCCATTACCTTCATCTCCAAAATGAGCTCTGGGTTATTAGATATCACCAGATCCAACAACGCTTCTTTTAGTAGGAACTTCTACCATCTGTGTGAAAGAAAATGCTCATATAGGAAATTTAAGAACTTTATACCTTTTGAGGTGCTGGCAGTTCCATTACTCCAATCTATTTCAGGGTAGTTAAAATCCCCCATAACCAGAAACATGCCCCTAACCAGCAGCCTTCGCCAACGCATATGGAGATTCATTTCCACCTCTTCCCGGCATTTGGCGGCTTATAAACACACTCCAACAATTAATTTACCTACCTTCTTGCTTCCTGTACACAGTTCCACCCATAATGTTTCTGCCGCATCGTTTGCTCCCCCATCATTCCATCTTTAAATTTGGCTTCAATTCCTGTTTAACATACATACATATCCTCCTCTTTCTTATTAACTCGGTCATGTCTAATAAGGAGTACCCTTCAATATTTACTGTCAGTCGTGTGAATCATTAAGCATGATTCTGTATACCAATTACATCATACCTTCCTTAACGCATTATTTCAAGTTCGCCGGTTTTTCCAGCCAGACTCCTTGCATTTGTAAACATACATTTTAGATATCAATTGATTTACTTCCCTACATGGTGTACATGCCTCCTTATCCTCTATGCTCCCCCTCCTCCTTCTCCTCCCTCCGTTGTGTTACTAGCCCCCCAGATCCCTAACTTCTCATTACCCCTGTGTAGTTAAACGTTCCCTCCCCCCCATACCTAGTTTAAAATCTCCTCCAACCCCTAGCCATCTTTCCCCCAAAACAGTTGCACCAACCACATTGAGGTGCAATCCGTCACTACTAAAGAGCCTGTAGCCAACAGAAAAGTCAGCCAGTTCTCTAAAAACCCAAACCCCATCTCCTTACACCACTCTCTTAGCCACGCATTATAATCCTGAGCTTCGTTGCCTCCCTAGCGTAGCACGTGGCGGCGGTAGTATTTCTGAAATCACTACCCTGGAGGTCCTTGCTTTTAACTTGGCCCCTAATTCTCGGAAATCATTTTAAGGACCTCACCTCCACCTCTAACTTTGTCATTGGACAATGTGAACCAAGACCGCCGGGGTCACTCCCAGCCCCACCCAATAATCTGTCTACACGATCCACCACATGTCGAACCAGACCCAGGCAGACCAACAAACTGTTCGGCATGCAGGGTCCGGCGACAGATTACCCTATCTACCCTTCTAATAATAGAATCCCCTACACTACCACCTGCTATTCCTTCCTAGCCCCCAGTTCTCCTCCCGTATTGGAGATGGCCGTCCCCTGGGTGCCAAGGGAAGGCCCGCTCCATACATGCTGCTCCGAGCCATCGTCCTCCACATTCACCTAAAATGGCAAATCTGTTGGGATCGACCAGCTGGGAGAAGCCCCCTATCCTCCGTCCCCTACTTCCCTGGTGACCCTTACAAATCTATCTTCCTTTCCACCTATCTGCCCCATCTCCACCACCAGTTACTGGCCCCTGCCAGTACCGCATTTCCCCCAGGTTTGCCAAGTCCTGCAATGCTGCAAGGTTACCCCTTAGACTCTGTACCTCAGATTCCAAATGGGCAACCCACTCACACCTGACACATACATAGGTCCCCTGGGGCGGCTGCTCCAGATCCCATACATGCGGCAGGATGCACATTGCGCGGGCCCCAACAAAACTGTCCATACTAAACAGCAATACACAGCAGAGACACAGCAGAGAAATCGTGTGTCTTAAACACTTTCTGTGTTTAAACGCTTTAGTTTTTAACGCTGTCAATTCTCTAAAAACAGAAAAATCTCTTTAAAACAGGAAATCACTCAGAGCTAATCGCTCATGGGAAGTGCCTTAAATGAGGTTCAAAACCAACCAGAGCCAACAGGCCTCAGCCATTTAAACCAATTAGTTACACCCCCCATCCAATCAGAGAGAGAGAAAAAAAAAAAAAACCTTTCCTTTGTTCTCTCCCCCCGCTCCACAGGTTAACAGTGTTTTTTAAACACAAGTATTTGTTTTAGTAATCCAGTGCTTTGAGTTTACTCAAACAATTCCTACCACCTTATTCAAGCAGTAAGTAGTAAAAAAAATAAAAATACACTAGTGATTAATTACTTACACAGGCACCCTCCTAGAAATAAATAGTGTTAGGTTAGTACATTTACTAGGCTGCAACCACAGTTAATAAACGCTTTAGTTTTTTAACGCTGTCAATTCTCTTAAAAACAGAAAAATCTCTTTAAAACAGGAAATCGCTCAGAGCTAATCGCTCATGGGAAGTGCCTTAAATGAGGTTCAAAAATGTGCCCCCAGCCCCAACCGCTATAATAATTTTCTTAGAAAGTCCCCAGATAGTTATAACCAGCTCGCCTCTCGCCGGCCCCGGCCTCTGCTTGCACGGATTGCAAACAGGGGAGGCAGGACCAGGTTTACATAAACCTTTAAAGATGCCAACGGTACGAAGGACACAAGAGAGCCTCGCAGCTAAATGCTAGAAATGCTTTATTTAGGAGTGAAGCACAACATGTTTCGAAACACATTAAGGTCCTTCATCAGGTGCGAGTTACAAACCGAATCCCATCACCCTCCTTATATATGATAAAAACATAGTATACATAACCAACTATACCTAGTGGCCAGGGTACATAATTAAACATCAAGGATACTACCAATTGCGGTCTATCCTAATACAGTGATACACATATTTCAGGATGCAGGGTAGGAACAGTGCTACCTACCTGCAATCCTGTACAATTCTTACAGTCCATTATCTGTAAGGTAAAGGAACACACTGTAAATCAAGTACCTGATAGAATGCAAACATTTAAATACAGTTGTTATTCAGAGAAAAATTTAATGCTGTATCAAAGTTAAGACCCAAGGTTCCATTGCACTCAGTTTTTTGATCCATTTAACTCTGCCTGGAGGAGAAGTTTCTTTCTATCCTATTGTACACCTGCTGCAAGATAGACCCCTATTTATTCACAATAGTTTTCATTTTTCTTATTGGGGCCAACTTGCTAACAAATGGGTTCTTTCCCCTTTTGTTTTATTACTTTGTTGTGCAGCAGGGAACTTCGTTCCCTTAAGGGTATCTCCACTCGTTTTTCTAAGTTTTCATAATCAGTTCTATTGAAGAACGGGAGGTAAAGGAGCTGTGCCTTACCTTCCGTTCTTCAATAGAACACACAGGAGCCAGGAGAGAAGGTAAGAACTTACCCGCCGCTCGCTCCCCCGGCGCTTGGTCTGACAGGTCCCGACGGCACTTGTTTCTATGCGCATAGAAGACAAGGTCCGTCGGGACCTTGTCAGACTACGCGCCGGGGGAGCAAGCGAGCGGGTAAGTTCTACACATCCAAATAATGTATATTAATAAGGAAAGTAGCTGTAAATTTTACAGACTTATGTGACTCATTCATTACTTCAAGCATCTCTTGTAACCCTTCCATGCTGCCTGTCCATATCAGCCTAGGAGCCAGATTACTAAATGGCCATTACTAAATGGCTTTAGCAGTACCTTGGACCTGTATGAAGAATTTCTGGTCAAAGCGAAAATAGTTTTTTGTGAGCACCAGTGTTAATAAGTCAAATAGGAACTAAACCATTGGAGCTGACGTTTTAGTCTCAAGCAGAGCCTCTTCAATATACCTAATACCCTCATCATGGGGGATCGGGGTATTAAGGATTGTACATCAATGCTGCACATTATATCAGTTTCACTAATCTCATCCAGGGATTCCAACCTGCAAAGGAAATCTGTGGTCTGTTTTAGACACTCTGGGATCTTTACCACAATTTCCTGCAAAAAAGAGTCCGCAAACTGTGACAGGGGTTCTAAAACTGATCCAACCCCTGACACTATGGGTATTCCAAGTGGTTGTGTCAGGTTTTGTGGACTTTAGGCAAGAGGTACAATACAGGGGTTCTGGGATATTTGGATCAGAAAATCAGCTGTCGTTATTAAAACCCAGACCCAAGCGTTATTAACAATCTCATTGATATGTTTTATTAAATCGAAGTGGAATTGTTATAATACTCTGTAGTGGTCTACCACTCCTATGATGTTATCAATGCTGTATTCAGGGTTTAATCAGATCTCACACTAACTCTGTTTTGATGTTGTCAACAAAAACAGTGCAATAACAAGAATACTGGAAAACCACCATTGCTGAAGCCAGCTCATTGAGCTTTTCCAGTCAGGTACCACTAGACATACAGCACTTATATCTAAGCACAATTCAATGACATTACAGTATAGCTGCTGAGCCCACACTAAGCTGTAATAGACCTCTCACTTTTTATAGTGTTCCCAAACACACCTCCAAAGTCTGATTGGTCTAGATACAATCCTAAATCTGATTGGATCTTGGATTCTAGACCAATCAGATTTTGGGGGTGTGTTTAATAGGCACTACAAATAGTGAATGTTCAGTAAGGGGTCCTAGTTCAGTTTAGCATTTCATTGAAATTATGTCTTTGTACTAAGGCATGTACTGGGATATAAGCTTATTGAGTGATTTGCTGGCTGGGTAGCTTGAATGGGCAGCCCTTAGTTCAGATTGCTCTCAGTTTAGTTCTCAGTATTTGGTTGTCTGTATCTAAGATAAAATTTCAGGAAAAAAAATTCTGATTTCCCTGACCAAGAACCAACAGCAAATCTGAGCAACAGTGCTATTGATGTATTGGAATATCTGAATAGTTGTTCACCAGAAATAATCTCGGTGATTTGGATTTCAAACCAGTCCAGAGAGCAACATGGTAATCAAAGGGATATCGAAACACATGCAGCAAAGCTGAGTTGAATAATTGCAGGGTAAAAGCGACCAGTCTGTAATAAATGCAGCTCTGCTTGTACCAACAGTTGTGTCCTTCATTCACTGGATAATCTGGTATCTCTCTGTCTCTTCCTTTCTTTGTATATAAATATATGTTTTTTAACTAACAATAAAGCAGGTTATCTTACAAATATAACCTGATTATAAAATGAAGAAGGTCTGAAATATTTACAAATCTGTAGTGTAGTTACACAGATAAACTGATTCAATCTGATATCAACATGCTACTTACACACAACAATATAGATCATGTAGTTCTGATGACTATAGAAGAAGGGAAAGGGTTAATGTAAAATCCCAGAATCCCAGGTGGGACTTGCAAATCAGTTGTTTGCATGTTTAACTGATTCTGCATGTTTAATTAAAAAAAAGAGCAAGTGCTATTTTAACCATTATGCAAACCCCTTCTGATTGGTGGACATATCTCCATAGACTACAAGCACACTGCCCACTATAGGAGGAGAGAAATCAATGGCTGCCCCCATAAGAAACACAAAAATGAAAATCCAGATAATTGCTCCAAAAAAATAATGAAAGTATATGGAAAAAGTACACAGGATGCGCTCTCTGCAAATATACTTTAGGTCATTTTTCCACTGTAGATACCCTTTAATTTACATTTTTAGTATACATAGTAACATAGTAACATAGTAATTAAGGTTGAATAAAGAACATTCGTCCATCAAGTCCACCTATTCACTTTTTTTTTTTTTTTTTTTTTAACCTTACCAACAGTTGATCCGAGGAAGGCAAAAACCCCAGCTAAAAAAGAGGGGGAAAAAATTCCTTCCTGACTCCAAACGGCAACGGAAAGTATCCCTGGATCACCAATCTATATGCATTAATACCAGTAATTCTCAAATTTTTTAGCTTTAGAAACTTATCCAGGCCTTTTAAAGTTATTCAATGAACTTGCCATTACCACCTCTGCTGGAAGACAGTTCCACAGTTTTCACCGTTCTCACTGTAAAGAAACCTCTCCTAACTTGAAGATGAAACTTCTTTTCTTCCAACCTTAAAGGATGTCCACGAGTCCTCTGATATGACCTATTAGTGAACAATGCACAGAGAGTTCACTGTATGGGCCATTAATATATTTGTATAAGGTTATCATGTCCCCACGCAACCGCCGCTTTCTCCAATGTAAACAGCCCTAACTTGTCTAATCTGCTGCATATTCAAGCCCCTCCATTCCCCTTATTAATTTAGTTGCCCTTCTCTGAACTGCCTCAATTTCCAAGATGTCCCTTTGTATATGGGATTCCAAAACTGCACCGCATATTCCAAATGTGGCCTTACCAGTGCCTTGTAAAGAGGAAGAATAATATTTTTCTCTCTTGATTCCATTCCCCTCTTTATACAAGACAATATCTTGCTAGCTCTAGCTGTTGCTACCTGGCATTGTTTGCTACAGCTAAGTTTTTATTCCAGAACCCCCAAATCTTTTTCCCTTTCAGATGCACTTAACACAGAGTTATTTATGGTGTAGGTGGGCACAGGGATTATTAAATCCCAAATGCATCACCTTACATTATCAACATTGAATCTCATCTGCCATTCTGCTGCCCATTTTTAATCTATCTAGGTCTGCTTGCGCACTTGCACTCATGGAAGTTTCCAAAGCTCTGCATAATTTAGTGTCATCAGCAAACACAGAGAACCTTGCTCTCAATGCCCCCTTCAAGTCATTTATAAACAGATTAAACAGAAGCGGCCCAGTACAGAACCTGAGGAACTCCGGCTTAGAACTTTAGCCCACATAGATGTAGCTCCATTAACCACCACTCTCTGTTTGCGGTCCAATAACCAGTTCTCTATCCATGAACAAATGTTTTCTTCAAGGCCAACAGTCCTCAGTTTATACATTGTCGCCTATGTGGCACAGTATCAAAGGCTTTTGCAAAATCCAAATATACCACATCCACAGCTGTGCCTGAATCTAACTTCTTACTACTTCTTCATAAAAACCAATTAAATTTGTCTGGCATGATCTATTTCTCATAAATCCATGCTGACTACTCTAATAAGATGATCTCTGGAGACAAAGTCAAGGATATGATCCTTAACAAAGTTTCCATCACCTTCCCTACCACTGATGTTAGGCTTAAAGGTCTATAGTTACCCGGCTGTGAACGACTACCTTTTTTGAATATTGGTATTACATTGGTTTTTTTCCAATCCAGCGGCACATCCCCAGACAAAAGCGAATCTGAAAAGATGAGCCACAGTGGTCTTGCTAGAACTGAACTAAGCTCTTTTAAAATCCTAGGATGCAATCCTCTGGTCCTGGCGCTTTATTGATATTAACTTGTCTAATTGATTCCGTTACCATATCCTCTGTTATCCAATGTGAAAAACTTTTCATTCCTCCCTGCACATTGTTACAATCCCTACTGTAAGGATTCTCAACAGTAAAAACCGATTTGTAAAAAACGGTTTAGCAGATTAGCCTTTCGGCATCCTCTACAACCACCTCAGCTCCATTATTTAATGGTCCCACATTCTCAGTCCTCATTTTTTTACCATTTATATACTTAAAAAACATCTTGGGGTTGGACTTGCTTTGTTCGGCAATCCGTGTTTCATTTTCTATTTTAGCTAGTTTAATTGCTTTCTTGCACTCTAAACAACTCTTTGAAGTCCCTGTAAGCCTGTTCTGTGCCTTCTGCTTCAAAATTTTAAAAGCCCTTCTTTTTTTCCATTTCCCTTTTACCTGAGCATTAAGCCATGCAGGAGTGGACCTAATTTTTTTACACTTGTTTCCTAAAGGTACGATTTGGAAATGTTGTAGTTTAATATCCCTTTAAAAGTGGTCCACATCTGCTCAGTATCTTTACCTGAGAAACAGTTCCCCCCCAGTCTATGAGCAGGAGCGATTCCTTTAAAAGCATAAAATTAGCTTTCCTAAAGTTAAAAGTTTTGTTAAGCCAGTGCACTTTAGTTTTCTGCAACCTATATTAAATGACACTATATCATGGTCACTATTCCCTAAGCTTCCCATTACCTTCATCTCCAAATGAGCTCTGGGATTAGATATCACCAGATCCAACAACGCATTCTTTCTAGTAGGAACTTCTACCATCTGTGAAAGAAAATGCTCATATAGGAAATTTAAGAACTTTATACCTTTTGAGGTGCTGGCAGTTCCATTACTCCATCTATTTCGGTAGTTAAATCCCCATAACCAGAAACATGCCCCATACCAGCAGCCTTCGCCAACTGCATATGGAGATTCATTTCCACCTCTTCCCCCGGATTTGGCGGCTTATAACCACACTCCAACAATTAATTACCTACCTTCTTGCTTCCTGTACACAGTTCCACCCATAATGTTTCTGCCGCATCGTTGCTCCCCATCTATCCATCTTTTAAATTTGGTTCATTCCTGTTTAACATACATACATACTCCTCCTCCTTTCTTATTAACTCGGTCATGTCTAAATAAGGAGTACCTTCAATATTTACTGTCCAGTCGTGTGAATCATTAAGCCATGATTCTGCTATACCAATTACTCATACCTTTCCTTTAACGCTATATTTCAAGTTCGCCGGTTTTTCCAGCCAGACTCCTTGCATGTAAACATACATTTTAGATTTCAATTGATTTACTTCCATACATGGTCGTAATGCCTCCTTATCCTCTATGCTCCCCCCTCCTCCTTCTCCTCCCTCCGTGTGTTACTAGCCCCCAGATCCCTAACTTCTCTATCTACCCCTGTGTAGTTAAACGTTCCCTCCCCCCCATACCTAGTTTAAATCTCCTCCACCCCTAGCCATCTTCTCCCCCAAAACAGTTGCACCACCACCATTGAGGTGCAATCCTTCACACTAAAGAGCCTGTAGCCAACAGAAAAGTCAGCCCAGTTCTCTAAACCCAAACCCCATCTCCTTACACCACCTCTTAGCCACGCATTTATACTCCTGAGCTCCGTTGCCTCCCTAGCGTAGCACGTGGCGCGGGTAGTATTTCTGAAATCACTACCCTGGAGGTCCTTGCTTTTAACTTGGCCCCTAATTCTCGAATCATTTTTAAGGACCTCACCTCCACCTCTAACTTTGTCATTGGCACCAATGTGAACCAGACCGCCGGTCACTCCCAGCCCCACCCAATAATCTGCTACACGATCCACCACATGTCGAACCCTAGCACCAGGCAGACAACACACTGTTCGGCATCAGGGTCCTGGCGCCAGATTACCCTATCTACCCTTCTAATAATAATCCCCTCCCACTACCACTGTCTTCCTTCCTAGCCCCCAGTTCTCCCTCCCTTGTATTGGAGATGGCCGTCCCCTGGGTGCTCAGGGAAAGCCCTCTCCATACATGCTGCTTCCGAGCCATCGTCCTCCCACATCTTCACCTAAAATGGCAAATCTGTTGGGATCGACCAGCTGGGAAGAAGCCCCCCTATCCTTCCGTCCCCTACTTCCCCTGGTGACCCTTACAAATCTATCTCCTTCTCCACCTTATCTCCCATCTCCACCCCCCAGTTTACTGGCCCCTGCCAGTACCTGCATTTCCCCCAGGTTTGCCAAGTCCTGCATGTCTGCAAGTTTACCCCTTAGACTCTGTACCTCGATTCCAAATGGGCAACCCACTCACACCTGACAACACATGGTCCCCTGGGGCGGCTGCTCCAAATCCCATACATGCGGCAGATGCACATTGCGCGGCCCCAACAAAACTGTCCATACTAAACAGCAATACACACAAGACACAGCAGAGAAATCGTGTTGTTCTTAAACACTTTCTTGTTTTAAACGCTTTAGTTTTTAACGCTGTCAATTCTCTTAAAAACAGAAAAATCTCTTTAAAACAGGAATCACTCAGAGCTAATCGCTCATGGGAAGTGCCTTAAATGAGGTTCAAAACCAACCAGAGCCAACAGGCCTCAGCCAATTTAAACCAATTAGTTACACCCCCATCCAATCAGAGAGAGAGAGAAAAAAAAAAAAACCTTTCCTTTGTCTCCTACCAGCCCCCCGCTCCACAGGTAACATGTTTTTTTAAACACAAGTATTTGTTTTAGTAATCCAGTGCTTTTGAGTTTACTCAACACATCCTACCACCTTTTTCAAGCAGTAAGTAGTAAAAAAATAAAAATACACTAGTGATTAATTACTTACACAGGCACCCTCCTAGAAATAAATAGTGTTAGGTTAGTACATTTACTAGGCTGCAACCACAGTTAATAAACGCTTTAGTTTTTTAACGCTGTCAATTCTCTTAAAAACAGAAAAATCTCTTTAAAACAGGAAATCGCTCAGAGCTAATCGCTCATGGGAAGTGCCTTAAATGAGGTTCAAAAATGTGCCCCCAGCCCCAACCGCTATAATAATTTTCTTAGAAAGTCCCCAGATGTTACTAACCATGCCTCGCTCCTTCGCCGCACTGCCCCGGCCCTCTGCTTGCACGGATTGCAAACAGGGGGCAGGACCAGGTTTACATAAACCTTTTAAAGATGCCAACGGTACGAAGACACAGAGAGCCTCAGCTAGCTAAATGCTAGAAATGCTTTTTATTTAGGAGTGAAGCACAACATGTTTCGAACACATTAGGTCCTTCATCAGGTGCGAGTTACAAACCGAATCCCATCACCCTCCTTATATATGATAAAACATAGTATACATAACCAACTATACCTAGTGGCCAGGGTACATAATTAAACATCAAGGATACTACCAATTGCGGTCTATCCTAATACAGTGATACACATATTTCAGGATGCAGGGTAGGAACAGTGCTACCTACCTGCAATCCTGTACAATTCTTACAGTCCATTATCTGTAAGGTAAAGGAACACACTGTAAAAATCAAGTACCTGATAAGAATGCAAACATTTATACAGTTGTTATTCAGAGAAAACATTTAATGCTGTATCAATCGTTAAGACCACAAGGTTCCATTGCACTCAGTTTTTTGTCCATTTTAACTCTGCCTGGAGGAGAAGTTTTCTTTCTATCCTATTGTACATCCTGCTGCAAGATAGACCCATATTTATTCACAATAGTTTTCATTTTTCTACTATTGGGGCCAAACTTGCTAACAAATGGGATTCTTTCCCCTTTTGTTTTTATTACTTTGTTGTGCAGCAGGGAACTTCGTTCCCTTAAAGGGTATCCCACTCGTTTTTCTAAGTTTTCATAATCCAGTTCTATTGAAGAACGGGAGGTAAAGGAGCTGTGCCTTACCTTCCTTTCTTCAGCACACAGGAGCCAGAGAAAGGAAAACTTACCCGCTCGCTCGCTCCCCCGGCGCTTGGTCTGACAGGTCCCGACGGACCTTGTCTTCTATGCGCATAGAAGACAAGGTCCGTCGGGACCTTGTCAGACTACGCGCCGGGGGAGCAAGCGAGCGGGTAAGTTCTTACACATCCAAATAATGTATATTAATAAGGGAAAAGTCAGCTGTAAATTTTACAGACTTATGTGACTCATTCATTACTTCAAGCATCTCTTGTAACCCTTCCATGCTGCCTGTCCATATCAGCCTAGGAGCCAGATTACTAAATGGCCATTACTAAATGGCTTTAGCAGTACCTTGGACCTGTATGAAGAATTTCTGGTCAAAGCGAAAATAGTTTTTTGTGAGCACCAGTGTTAATAAGTCAAATAGGAACTAAACCATTGGAGCTGACGTTTTAGTCTCAAGCAGACCTCTTCAATATCCTAATACCCTCATCATGGGGGATCGAGGTATATAAGGATTGTACATCAATGCTGCACATTATATCAGTTTCACTAATCTCATCCAGGGATTCCACCTGCAAGGAAATCTGTGTCTGTTTTAGACACTCTGGGATCTTTACCACAAATTTCCTGCAAAAAAGAGTCCGCAAACTGTGACAGGGGTTCTAAAACTGATCCAACCCTGACACTATGGTATTCCAAGTGGTTGTGTCAGGCTTTTGTGGACTTTAGGCAAGAGGTACAATACAGGGGTTCTGGGATATTTGGTAATCAGAAAATCAGCTGTCTGTTTATTAATTAACCCAGACTCCAATGCGTTATTAACAATCTCATGATATGTTTTATTAAACTGAATGTGGAATTGTTATCCAATACTCTGTAGTGGTCTACCACCCTCCTATGATGTTTCATCAATGCTGTATTCAGGGTTTAATCAGATCTCACACTACTCTGTTTTGATGCTTGTCAACAAAAACGGTGCAATAAACAAGAATACATGGAAAACCACCATTGCTGAAGCCAGCTCATTGAGCTTTTCCAGTCAGGTACACTAGACATACAGCACTTATATCTAAGCACAATTCAATGACATACCAGTATAGCTGCTGAGCCCACACTAAGCTGTAATTCAGACCTCTCACTTTTTATAGTGTTTCCCAAACACACCTCCAAAGTCTGATTGGTCTAGATACAATCCTAAATCTGATTGGATCTTGGATTCTAGACCAATCAGATTTTGGGGGTGTGTTTAATAGGCACTACAAATAGTGAATGTTCAGTAAGGGGTCCTAGTTTCAGTTTAGCATTTCATCTGAAATGTTATGTCTTTGTACTAAGGCATGTACTGGGATATAAGCTTATTGAGTGATTCTGGCTGGGTAGCTTGAATGGGCAGCCCTTAGTTCAGATTGCTCTCAGTTTAGTTCTCAGTATTTGGTTGTCTGTATCTAAGATAAATTTCTAGGAAAAAAAATTCTGATTTCCCCTGACCAAGTACCAACCCAGCAAATCTGAGCAACAGTGCTATTGATGTATTGGAATATCTGAATAGTTGTTCACCAGAAATAATCTCCGGTGATTTGGATTTCAAACCAGTCCAGAGAGCAACATGGTAATCAAAGGGATATCAAAACCATGCAGCAAGCTGTCTGAATAATTGCAGTGTAAAAGCGACCAGTCTGTAATAAATGCAGCCTGCTTGTACCAACAGTTGTGTCCTTCATTCACTGGATAATCTGGTATCTCTCTGTCTCTTCCTTCTTTGTATATAAAATATGTTTTTAACTAACAATAAAGCAGGTTATCTTACAAATATAACCTGATAATAAAAATGAAGAAGGTCTGAAATATTTACTAAAATCTGTATGTGTAGTTACACAGATAAACTGATTCAATCTGATATCAACATGCTACTTACACAACAATATCAATCATTTAGTTCTGATGACTATAGAAGAAGGGAGGTTAATGTAAATCCCGAATCCCAGGTGGGACTTGCAAATCAGTTGTTTGCATGTTTAACGATTCTGCATGTTTAATTAAAAAAAAGAGCAAGTGCTATTTTAACCATTATGCAAACCCCTTCTGATTGGTGGACATATCTCCATGACTACAAGCACACGCCCACTATAGAGGAGAGAAATCAATGGCTGCCCCCATAAGAAACACAAAAATGAAAATATCCAGATAATTGCTCCAAAAAAATAATGAAAGATTGGAAAAGTACACAGGATAGCGCTCTCTGCAAATATACTTTAGGTCATTTTTCCACTGTGATACCCTTTAATTTACATTTTTAGTATATACATAGTAACATAGTAACATAGTAATTAAGGTTGAATAAAGACATTCGTCCATCAAGTCCAACCTATTCACTTTTTTTTTTTTTTTTTTTAACCTTACCTAACAGTTGATCCAGAGGAAGGCAAAAAACCCCAGCTAAAAAAGGGGGGAAAAAATTCCTTCCTGACTCCAAACGGCAATCGGAAAGTATCCCTGGATCAACCAATCTATATGCATTAATACCAGTAATTCTCAATATTTTTTAGCTTTAGAAACTTATCCAGGCCTTTTTTAAAGTTATTCAATGAACGTCCATACCACCCCTCTGCTGGAAGACAGTTCCACAGTTTCACACCGTTCTCACTGTAAAGAAACCTCTCCTAACTTGAAGATGAAACTTCTTTTCTTCCAACCTTAAAGATGTCCACGATCCTCTCTGATATGACCTATTAGTGAACAATGCACCAGAGAGTTCACTGTATGGGCCATTAATATATTTGTATAAGGTTATCATGTCCCCACGCAACCGCCGCTTCTCCAATGTAACAGCCCTAACTTGTCTAATCTGCCTGCATATTCAAGCCCCTCCATTCCCCTTATTAATTTAGTTGCCCTTCTCTGAACTGCCTCAATTTCCAAGATGTCCCTTTTGTATATGGGATTCCAAAACTGCACCGCATATTCCAAATGTGGCCTTACCAGTGCCTTGTAAAGAGGAAGAAATATATTTTTTCTCTCTATTCCATTCCCCTCTTTATACAAGACAATATCTTGCTAGCTCTAGCTGTTGCTACCTGGCATTGTTTGCTACAGCTAAGTCTGTTATCTACCAAACCCCCAAATCTTTTTCCCTTTCAGATGCACTTAACACAGAGTTATTTTATGGTGTAGTTGCACACAGGGATTTTAAATCCCAAATGCATCACCTTACATTTATCAACATTGAATCTCATCTGCCATCTGCTGCCCATTTTGATAATCTATCTAGGTCTGCTTGCAGCACTTGCACATCATTGGAGTTTTCCAAAGTCTGCATAATTTAGTGTCATCAGCAAACACAGAGACTTTGCTCTCAATGCCCCCTTCTAAGTCATTTATAAACAGATTAAACAGAAGCGGCCCCAGTACAGAACCCTGAGGAACTCCGCTTAGAACTTTAAATTAGAAGTTGTAGCGTACCTTAAACCACGCATTCTCTCGAGCTTGAATTGCGTGTCCATAAACCATCCCTATCCATGCTATTTTTCTTCGACGTTTCGCCCCGTTACCTCCGACTTCGTTACGACGCCTAGGGAAAGCACCAGAGAATTATAGTCGTTCTCGATTCGCCTCTCGTTTCCGTTTCCCCAGACGAGATTCATAAGGAAAGTAGCAGATATTATTCAAGAACCTCGAGCTATTAGTAAAAGGAGATTCGAAACGCTTCTAGAGCCGCCAGACAGTTCAGATAGTCTCGTAGCATAGACCCCTCCTGACGTCCCTTCCCTCCCGAGCGCTTACCGCCCTCTCCGCCTCACTTTCCCGCTTACGTACAGCGAACTCGCGCTTCCATCCCGCCCCACTCCCGCGTCACCCACGCCCAGCGCGACCGCGACCACGTTCAAGCAGTTCCAGGCCACGCGTCCGCGCGTCGTTCCCGAGCCTCTTTTCTCTTTCGTCGTAGCGCCGGCCGTTCGCCCTTCTCCTCGCGCTCTCGTATCGTTCACCTCACGTTCGCGGCAGCCCGCTTTCTCGCGCTGTTCGGATGCGCCTCGGCCGCCCCCCCTCCGCCGGCGCGCGGCGGTTTAGGAAGAGCGTTAGTAGATAGCAGTTAACAGTATAGCAGATTAGAGAAGATGTAAGTAGGAGTACAGACAATCAACAAACAAACCATTTTAGATGAGAATATATTTATTTACAATATAGAGTAAAGCAGATGAAGCTTTAGAATAGCTTAGAGAGGTAGACAATTTAGAAAAGTTAAAGGTGTCAGCGTTACGAGAGGCCCCACACAGTAGATGGGCTCCAGGAACCACCACTCTCTGTTTGGCGGTCCAAGAACCAGGTTTCGCTATCCAGGGAACAAGGTTTTTTCTGCAAGGCACATCCTCATTTATACATTAGTCGCCTATGTGGGCACAGTATCAAGGCTTTGGCAAATCCAAATATACCACATCCCCAGCTGTGCCTGAATCTAATTCTACTCACATTCTTCATAAAAACCAATTAAATTTGTCTGGCATGATTCTATTTCTCATAATCCATGCTGACTACTACTAAATAAGATGATCTCTGGAGACAAAGGTCAAGGATATGAGCCCTTAACAATTTTCCATCAGCCTCCCTACCAACTGAATGTGTAGACTTACGTCCTATTTACCAGGCTGTGAACGACTACCTTTTTTGAATATGGTATACAACATTGGCTTTTTTCCCAATCCAGCGGCACCATCCCCAGACAAAAGCGAATCTGAAAAGAATGAGCCACAGTGGTCTTGGCTAGAACGGAACTAAGCTCTTTAAAATCCTAAAAATCCTAGGATGGTCATCATCTGGTCCTGGCGCTGTATTGATATAACTTGTCTAATTGATTCCCGTAACCATATCCCTCCTGTTTATCCATGTGAAAACTTCTTCATTTCCTTCCTGCCCTGGTTACAACAATCCCGACTGTACAGGATTCTCACAGTAAAAAACCGATGTAAAAAAAACGGTTTAGCAGATTAACCTTTTCGGCATCCTCTACAAACCACCTCAGCTCCATTATTTTTAATGGTCCCACTTCCAGTCCGCATTTTTTTTATACCATTTATATACTAAAAAAACCGCTTGGGTGTTGGACTTGCTTTTGTTCGGCAATCCGTGTTTCATTTTCTATTTAGCTAGTTTTAATTGCTTTCTTGCACTCTTTATTACACTTTGCAGTCCCTGTAAGCCTGTTCTGTGCTTCTGCTTTCAAATTTTAAAAGCCCTTTTCTTCTTTTTTCCCATTTCCCTTTTTCCTGGCATTAAGCCATGCAGAGTGGACCTAATTTTTTTTACCCATGTTTCCTAAAGGTACGATTTGGAAATGTTTGTAGTTTGAAATAATATCCCCTTGAAAAAAGTTTTCACTATCTGCTCAGTCTCTTTACCTAGAAACATTTCCCCCCAGTCTATGAGCAGGCGATTCCTGTAAAAGCATAAAATTAGCTTCCTAAGTTAAAAGTTTGTTTTAAGCCAGTGCACTTTTTTTAGTCTTTCTGCAACCTATATTAAATGACACTATATCATGGTCACTAATTCCCTAAGCTTCCCATTACCTTTCTCCAAAATGAGCTCTGGTTTTAGATATCACCAGATCCAACAACGCATTCTTTCTAGAGGAACTTCTACCATCTGTGAAAAGAAAATGCTCATATAGGAAATTTAAGAACTTTATACCTTTGAGTGTGCGCAGTTTCCATTATCCAATCTTTCATGGTAGTTAAAATCCCCCATAACCAGAACAATGCCCCATACCAGCAGCCTTCGCCAACTGCATATGGAGATTCATTTCCACCTCTCCCCGACATTTGGCGGCTTAATTAAACACTCCAACAATTAATTTACTACCCTTCTTGCTTCCTGTAACACGTTCCACCCATAGTTTCTGCCGCATCGTTTGCTCCCCCATCTATTCCATCTTTTAATTGGCTTCAATTTCCTGTTTAACATAATACATTACTCCTCCTCCTTTCTTTAACTCGGTCATGTCTAAATAAGGAGTACCCTTCAATATTTGGTCCAGTCTGTGTGAATCTTAAGCCATGATTCTGCTATACCAGATTACATCAACCTTTCCTTTAACGCTATTATTTCAAGTTCCCGTTTTTTCCAGCCAGACTCCTTGCATTTGTAAACATACATTTTAGATTATCAATTGATTTACTTCCATACATGTCGTACATGCCTCCTTATCCTCTATGCTCCCCCCCCTCCTCCTTCCTCCCTCGTTGTGTTACTACCCCCAAGATCCCTAACTTCTCTATCTACCCCTGTGTAGTTAAACGTTCCCTCCCCCCCCCCATACCTATTTAAAACTCTCCATAACCCCCTAGCCATCTTCTCCCCCAAACAGTTGCACCACCACCATTGAGGTGCAATCCGTCACTACTAAAGAGCCCTGTAGCCAACAGAAAAGTCAGCCCAGTTCTCTAAAAACCCAACCCCATCTCCTTACACCACTCTCTTAGCCACGCATTTATACTCCTGAGCTCCCGTTGCCTCCTAGCGTAGCACGTGGCTGCGGTAGTATTTCTGAAATCACACCCTGGAGGTCCTTGCTTTTAACTTGGCCCCTAATTCTCGGAAATCATTAAGGACCTCACCTCCACCTCTAAACTTTGTCTCTGGCACCAATGTGAACCAAGCCCCCCAGGTCACTCCCAGGCCCCACCCAATAATCTGTCTACACGTATCACCACATGTCGAACCCTAGCACCAGGCAGGACAACACACTGTTCGGCATGCAGGGTCCTCGCGACAGTAACCTAATCTACCCTTTAATAATAGAATCCCCTACCACTACACATTCTATCCTTCCTAGCCCCCAGTTCTCCCTCCTGTGATTGGAGATGGCCGTCCCTGGGTGCTCAAGGAAAGGCCCGCTCCATACATGCGCTTCGAGCCATCGTCCTCCACATCTTCAACCTAAAATGGCAAATCTGTTGGGATCGACCAGCTGGGAAGAAGCCCCCCTATCCTTCCGTCCCCTATTCCCGGTGACCCTTAAAATCTATCTTCCTTCTCCACCTTATCTGCCCCATCTCCCACCACCAGTTTACTGGCCCCTGCCAGTACCTGCATTTCCCAGGTTTGCCAAGTCCTGCAATGCTGCAAGTTACCCCTTAGACTCGGTACCTCAGATTCCAAATGGGCAACCCACTCACCATGACACATACATAGGTCCCCTGGGGCGGCTGCTCAAAGATCCCATACATGCGGCAGGATGCACATTGCGCGGCCCCCCACCAAAACTGTCCATAATAACAGCAATACACAGCAGAGGACACAGCAGAGAAATCGTGTTGTTCTTAAACACTTTCTTGTTTTAAACGCTTTAGTTTTTTAACGCTGTCAATCTTCTTAAAAAGCAGAAAAATCTCTTTAAACAGGAAATCACTCAGAGCTAGATCGCTCATGGAAGTGCCTTAAATGATGGTTCAAAACCAACCCAGAGCCAACGGCCTCAGCCATTTAAACAATTAGTTACACCCCCCATCACCAATCGAGATAAGAGAGAAAAAAAAAAAAACACTGCCTTGTCTCACTACCAGCCCCCCGCTCCACAGGTAACAGTGTTTTTAACAAAGTATGTTTTTAGTAATCCAGTGCTTTGAGTTACTCAAACAATTCCTACCACCTTATTCAAGCAGTAAGTAGTAAAAAAAATAAAAATACACTAGTGATAATTACTGTACACAGGCACCCTCTCGAAAATAAATAGTGTTAGGTTAGTACATTACTAGGCTGCAACACACAGTATATAAACGCTTTTAGTTTTTTAACGCTGTCAATTCTCTTAAAAACAGAAAAATCTCTTTAAAACAGGAAATCACTCAGAGCTAATCGCTCATGGGAAGTGCCTTAAATGAGAGGTTCAAAACCAACCAGAGCCAACAGGCCTCAGCCAATTTAAACCAATTAGTTACACCCCCATCCAATCAGAGAGAGAGAGAAAAAAAAAAAAAACCTTTCCTTTGTCTCCTACCAGCCCCCGCTCCACAGGTAACAGTGTTTTTTAAACACAAGTATTTGTTTTAGTAATCCAGTGCTTTGAGTTTACTCAAACAATACTACCACCTTATTCAAGCAGTAAGTAGTAAAAAAAAAAAATACACTAGTGATTAATTACTTACACAGGCACCCTCCTAGAAGAAATAAATAGTGTTAGGTTAGTACATTTCTAGGCTGCAACCACAGTTAATAAACGCTTTAGTTTTTAACGCTGTCAATTCTCTTAAAAAACAGAAAAAACTCTTTAAAACAGGAAATCGCTCAGGAGCTAACGTCATGGGAAGTGCCTTAAAATGAGGTTCAAAAATGTGCCCCCAGCCCCAAACCGCTATAATAATTTCTTAGAAAGTCCCCAGATAGTTACTAACCATGCCTCGCTCCTTCGCCCGCACGCCCGGCCCTCTGCTTGCACGGATTGCAAACAGGGGGGCAGGACCAGGTTTACATAAACCTTTAAAGATGCCAACGGTACGAAGGACACAAGAGAGCCTCGCTAGCTAAATGCTAGAAATGCTTTTATTTAGGAGGTGAAGCACAACATGTTTCGACAACCATTAAGGTCCTTCATCAGGTGCGAGTTACAAAACGAATCCCATCACCCTCCTTATATATATAAAAACATAGTATACCTAACCAACTATACCTAGTGGCCAGGGTAAATAATTAAACATCAAGGATACTACCAATTGCGGTCTATCCTAATACAGTGATACACATATTCAGGATGCAGGGTAGGAACAGTGCTTACCTACTGCAATCCTGTACAATTCTTACAGTCCATTATCTGTAAGGTAAAGGAACACACTGTAAAAATCAATACCTGATAAGAATGCAAACATTTAAATACAGTTGTTATTCAGAGAAAACATTTAATGCTGTATCCATCGTTAAGACCACAAGGTTCCTTGCACTCAGTTTTTTGATCCATTTTAACTCTGCCTGGAGAGAAGTTTCTTTCTATCCTATGTACATCCTGCTGCAAGATAGACCCATATTTATTCACAATAGTTTTCATTTTTCTACTATTGGGGCCAAACTTGCTAACAAATGGGATTCTTTCCCCTTTGTTTTTATTCTTTGTTGTGCGCAGGGAACTTCGTTCCCTTAAAGGGTATCTCCATCGTTTTTCTAAGTTTTCATAATCCAGTTCTATTGAAGAACGGGAGGTAAAGGAGCTGGCTTACCTTCCGTTCTTCAATAGAACACAAGGAGCCAAGGAGAGAAGGTAAGAACTTACCCGCTCGCTCGCTCCCCCGGCGCTTGGTCTGACAGGTCCCGACGGACCTTGTCTTCTATGCGCATAGAAGACAAGGTCCGTCGGGGACCTTGTCAGACTACGCGCCGGGGGAGCAAGCGAGCGGGTAAGTTCTTACACATCCAAAATATGTATATTAATAAGGGAAAAGTCGCTGTAAATTTTACAGACATTATGTGACTCATTCATTACTTCAAGCATCTCTGTAACCCTTCATGCTGCCTGTCCATATCAGCCTAGGAGCCAGATTACTATAAGGCCATTACTAAATGGCTTTAGCAGTACCTTGGACCTGTATGAAGAATTTTGGTAAAGCGAAAATAGTTTTTTGTGGAGCACCAGGAGTTATAAGTCAAATAGGAAACTAAACCATTGGAGCTGACGTTTTAGTCTCAAGCAGAGCCTCTTCAATAACTAATACCCTCATCATGGGGATCGAGGTGGTAATAAGGATTGTACATCAATGCTGCACACATTATACAGTTTCACTAATCTCATCCAGGGATTCCAACCTGCAAAGGAAATCTGTGGTCTGATTTTTGACACTCTGGGATCTTTCCACAATTTCCTGCAAAAAAGAGTCCGCAACTGTGACAGGGTTCTAAAACTGATCCACCCCTGACACTATGGGTATTCCAAGTGGTTGTGTCAGGCTTTGTGGACTTTAGGCAAGAGGTACAATACAGGGGTTCTGGGATATTTGGTAATCAGAAAATCAGCTGTCTGTTATTAATTAACCCAGACCCCATGCGTTATTACAATCTCATTGATATGTTTTATTAAACTGAATGGGGAATTGGTATCCAATACTCTGTAGTGGTCTACCAACCTCCTATGAGTTTCATCAATGCTGTATTCAGGGTTTAATCAGATCTCTACACTAACTCTGTTTTGATGCTTGTCAACAAAAACAGTGCAATAAACAAGAATACATGGAAAACCACCATTGCTGAAGCCAGTCATTGAGCTTTTCCAGTTAGGTACACTAGACATACAGCACTTATATCTAAGCACAATTCATGACATACCAGTATAGCTGTGAGCCCACCTAAGCTGTAATTCAGACCTCTCACTTTTATAGTGTTCCAAACACACCTCCAAAGTCTGATGGTCTAGAAACAATCCTAAATCTGATTGGATCTTGGATTCTAGACCAATCAGATTTTGGGGGTGTGTTTAATAGGCACTACAAATAGTGAATGTTCAGTAAGGGGTCCTAGTTTCAGTTTAGCATTTCATCTGAAATGTTATGTCTTTGTACTAAGGCATGTACTGGGATATAAGCTTATTGAGTGATTCTGGCTGGGGAGCTTGAATGGGCAGCCCTTAGTTAGATTGCTCTCAGTTAGTTCTCAGTATTTGGTTGTCTGTATCTAAGATAAAATTTCTGAAGAAAAAATTCTGATCCCCTGACCAAGTAACCAACAGCAAATTGAGCAACAGTGCTATTGATGTATTGGAATATCTGGATAGTTGTACCAGAAATAATCTCCGGTGATTTGGATTTCAAACCAGTCCAGAGAGCAACATGGTAATCAAGGATATCAGAACACATGCAGCAAGCTGAGTCTGAATATTGGCAGTGTAAAAGCGACCAGTCTGTAATAAATGCATTGCTTGTACCAACAGTTGTGTCCTTCATTCACTGGATAATCTGGTATCTCTCTGTCTCTTCCTTTCTTTGTATATAAAATATGTTTTTAACTAACAATAAAGCAGGTTATCTTACAAATATAACCTGATATATAAAATGAAGAAGGTCTGAAATATTTACAAATCTGTAGTGTATACACAGATAAACTGATTCAATCTGATATCAACATGCTACTTACACACAACAATATCAGATCATGTGTTCTGATGACTATAGAAGAAGGGAAAGGGTTAATGTAAAATCCCAGAATCCCAGGTGGGACTTGCAAATCAGTTGTTTGCATGTTTAACTGATTCTGCATGTTTAATTAAAAAAAAGAGCAAGTGCTATTTTAACACTTATGCAAACCCCTCTGATTGGTGGACATCTCCATAGAATACAAGCACACTGCCCACTATAGGAGGAGAGAAATCAATGGCTGCCCCCATAAGAAACACAAAAATGAAAATATCCAGATAATTGCTCCAAAAAAATATGAAAGTATATGGAAAAAGTACACAGGATAGCGCTCTCTGCAAAATACTTAGGTCATTTTTCCACTGTAGATACCCTTTAATTACTATTTTTATATACATAGTAACATAGTAACATAGTAATTAAGGTTGAATAAGACATTCGTCCATCAAGTCCAACTATTCACTTTTTTTTTTTTTTTTTTTTTAACCTTACCTAACAGTTGATCCGAGGAGGCAAAAAACCCCAGCTAAAAAAGGGGGAAAAAATTCCTTCCTGACTCCAAACGGCAATCGGAAAGTATCCTGGATCAACCAGATCTATATGCATTAATACCAAATTCTCAATTTTTTAGCTTTAGAAACTTATCCAGGCTTTTTTAAAGTTATTCAATGAACTTGCCATTACCACCTCTGCTGGAAGACAGTTCCACAGTTTCCACGTTCTCACTGTAAGAAACCTCTCCTAACTTGAAGATTGAAACTTCTTTTCTTCCAACCTTAAAGGATGTCCACGAGTCCTCTGATATGACCTATTAGTGAACAATGCACCAGAGAGTTCACTGTATGGGCCAAATATTTGTTATAAGGTTAATCCCCACGCAACCGCCGCTTCTCCAATGTAAACAGCCCTAACTTGTCTAATCTGCCTGCATATTCAAGCCCCTCCATTCCCTATAATTTTAGTTGCCCTCTCTGAACTGCCTCAATTTCCAAGATGTCCCTTTTGTATAGTGGTTCCAAAACTGCACCGCATATTCAAATGTGGCCTTACCAGTGCCTTGTAAAGAGGAAGAATAATATTTTTCTCTCTTGATTCCATTCCCCTCTTTATACAAGACAATATCTTGCTAGCTCTAGCTGTTGCTACCTGGCATGTTGCTACAGCTAAGTCTGTTATCTACCAGAACCCCCAAATCTTTTTCCCTTTCAGATGCACTTAACACAGAGTTATTTATGGTGTAGGTGGCACAGGGATTATAAATCCAAAAGCATCACCTACATTTATCAACATTGAATCTCATCTGCCATTCTGGTGCCCCTTTTGATAATCTATCTAGGTCTGCTTGCAGCACTTGCACATCATTGGAAGTTTCCAAGCTCTGCATAATTTGTGTCATCAGCAAACACAGAGACCTTGCTCCAATGCCCCCCTTCTAAGTCATTTATAAACAGATTTAACAGAAGCGGCCCCATACAGAACCCTGAGGAACTCCGCTTAGAACTTTAGCCCACAAGATGTAGCTCATTAACACACCACTCTCTTGTTGCGGTCCAATAACCAGTTCTCTATCCATGAACAAATGTTTTCTTCAAGGCCAACAGTCCTCAGTTTATACATAGTCGCCATGTGGCACAGTATCAAAGGCTTTTGAAAATCCAAATATACCAAATCCACAGTGTGCCTGAATCTAACTTCTACTCACTTCTTCATAAAAACCAATTAAATTTGTCTGGATGATCTATTTCTCATAAATCATGCTGACTACTACTAATAAGATGATCTCTGGAGACAAAGTCAAGGATATGATCCCTAACAAGTTTCCATCACCTTCCCTACCACTGATGTTAGGCTTACAGGTCATTAGTTCCAGGCTGTGAACGACTACCTTTTTTGAATTGGTAACATTGGCTTTTTTCCAATCCAGCGGCACATCCCCAGACAAGCGAATCTGAAAAGATGAGCCACAGTGGTCTTGCTAGAACTGAACTAAGCTCTTTTAAAATCCTAGGAGCAATCCATCTGGTCCTGGCGCTTTATTGATATTAACTTTGTCTAATTGATTCCGTACCATATCCTCTGTTATCCAATGTGAAAAATCTTCCTTTCCTCCCTGCACATTGTTACAATCCTACTGAAGGATTTCAACAGTAAAAACCGATGTAAAAAAAACGGTTTAGCAGGATTAGCCTTTTCGGCATCCTCTACAACCACCTCAGCTCCATTATTAATGGTCCCACATCTCAGTCCTCATTTTTACCATTTAATACTTAAAAAACTCTTGGGGTTGGACTTGCTTTGTTCGGCAATCCGTGTTTCATTTTCTATTTTAGCTAGTTTAATTGCTTTCTTGCAATCTTTATTACAACTTTGAAGTCCCTGTAAGCCTGTTGTGCCTTCTGCTTTCAAATTTTAAAAGCCCTTTTCTTTTTTCCATTTCCCTTTTTACCTGAGCATTAAGCCATGCAGGAGTGGACCTAATTTTTTTACACTTGTTTCCAAAGGTACCGATTGGAAATGTTGTAGTTTAATATCCCTTTAAAAGTGGTCCACATCTGCTCAGTATCTTTACCTAGAAACAGTTCCCCAGTCTATGAGCAGGAGCGATTCCTTTAAAAGCATAAAATTAGCTTCCTAAAGTTAAAAGTTTTGTTAAGCCAGTGCTTAGTTTTCTGCAACCTATATTAAATGACAATAATCATGGTCACTATTCCCTAAGCTTCCCATTACCTCATCTCCAAAATGAGCTCTGGGTATTAGTATTCACCAGATCCAACAACGCATTCTTTCTAGTAGGAACTTCTACATCTGTGAAAGAAAAATGCTCATAGGAAATTTAAGAACTTTATACCTTTTGAGGGTGCTGGCAGTTCCATTACTCCAATCTATTTCAGGTAGTTAAAATCCCCCATAACCAGAACATGCCCATACCAGCAGCCTTCGCCAACTGCATATGGAGATTCATTTCCACACCTTTCCCGGCATTGGCGGCTTATAACACACTCCAACAATTAATTTACCTACCTTCTTGTTCCTGTACACAGTTCCACCCATAATGTTTCTGCGCATCGTTGCTCCCCCATCTATTCCATCTTTTAAATTTGGCTTCAATTCCTGTTAACATACATAATACTCTCCTCCTTTTATTAACTCGGTCTGTCTAAATAAGGAGTACCCTTCATATTTACTGTCCAGTCGTGTGAATCATTAAGCCATGATTTGCATACCAATTACATCATACCTTCCTTTAACGCTATTATTTCAAGTTCGCCGGTTTTTCAGCCAGACTCCTTGCATTTGTAAACATACATTTTAGATTATCAATTGATTTACTTCCATACATGGTCGTACATGCCTCCTTATCCTCTATGCTCCCCCTCCTCCTTCCCTCCCTCCGTTGTGTTACTAGCCCCCAGATCCCTAACTTCTCTATCTACCCTGTGTAGTTAAAACGTTCCCTCCCCCCCCATACCTAGTTTAAAATCTCCTCAACACCCCCTAGCCATCTTCTCCCCCAAAACAGTTGCCCCACCACCATTGAGGTGCAATCCGTCACTACTAAAGAGCTGTAGCCAACAGAAATCAGCCCAGTTCTCTAAAACCCAAACCCCATCCTTACACCACTCTCTCTTAGCCACGCATTTATACTCCTGAGCTCCGTTGCCTCCCTAGCGTAGCACGTGGCTGGCGGTAGTATTTCTGAAATCACTACCCTGGAGGTCCTTGCTTTTAACTTGGCCCCTAATTCTCGGGGAAATCATTTTTAAGGACCTCACCTCACCTCTAACTTTGTCATTGGCACCATGTGAACCAAGACCGCGGGTCACTCCCAGCCCACCCATAATCTGTCTACACGACTCCACCACATGTCGAACCCTAGCACCAGGCAGACAAACACACTGTTCGGCATGCAGGGTCTGGCGACAGATTACCCTATCTACCCTTCTAATAATAGATCCCCTACCACTACCACCGTCTATCCTTCCTAGCCCCCAGTTCTCCCTCCCTTGTATTGGAGATGGCCGTCCCT
This sequence comes from Hymenochirus boettgeri, assembly GCA_019447015.1. Lineage (NCBI taxonomy): Eukaryota > Metazoa > Chordata > Amphibia > Anura > Pipidae > Hymenochirus > Hymenochirus boettgeri. Next base: position 81,405,699 of record CM033475.1, read on the forward strand.
GGGTGCTCAAGGAGGGAGGAAGGCCCGCTCCATACTGCTGCTTCCGAGCCATCGTCCTCCACATCTTCACCTAAAATGGCAAATCTGTGGGATCGACCAGCTGGGAAGAAGCCCCCCTATCCTTCCGTCCCCTACTTCCCTGGTGACCCTTACAAATCTATCTTCCTTCTCCACCTTATCTGCCCCATCTCCACCCACAGTTTACTGGCCCCTGCCAGTACCTGCATTTCCCCCAGGTTTGTCCAAGTCCTGCAATGCTGCAAGTTACCCACTTAGACTCTGTACCTCAGATTCCAAATGGGCACCCCCACTCACCTGACCAAATTACATAGTCCCGGGCGGCTGTCCAAGATCCCATACAGCGGCAGGATGCACATTGCGCTGGCCCCCAACAAAAACTGTCCATACTAAAACAGCAGGCAGAGTACACAGCAGAGAAACAGCAGAGAACTCGTGGTGTTCTTAAACACTTTCTGATTTTTAAACGCTTTAGTTTTTTAACGCTGTCAATTCTCTTAAAAACAGAAAAATCTCTTTAAAACAGGAAATCACTCAGAGCTAATCGCTCATGGGAAGTGCCTTAAATGAGGTTCAAAACAGCCAACAGTCCTCAGTTTATACATTAGTCGCCTATGTGGCACAGTATCAAAGGCTTTTGCAAAATCCAAATATACCACATCCACAGCTGTGCCTGAATCTAACTTCTTACTCACTTCTTCATAAAAACCAATTAAATTTGTCTGGCATGATCTATTTCTCATAAATCCATGCTGACTACTACTAATAAGATGATCTCTGGAGACAAAGTCAAGGATATGATCCCTTAACAAAGTTTCCATCACCTTCCCTACCACTGATGTTAGGCTTACAGGTCTATAGTTACCAGGCTGTGAACGACTACCTTTTTTGAATATTGGTATTACATTGGCTTTTTTCCAATCCAGCGGCACATCCCCAGACAAAAGCGAATCTGAAAAGATGAGACACAGTGGTCTTGCTAGAACTGAACTAAGCTCTTTTAAAATCCTAGGATGCAATCCATCTGGTCCTGGCGCTTTATTGATATTAACTTTGTCTAATTGATTCCGTACCATATCCTCTGTTATCCAATGTGAAAACTCTTCATTTCCTCCCTGCACATTGTTACAATCCCTACTGTAAGGATTCTCAACAGTAAAAACCGATGTAAAAAAACGGTTTAGCAGATTAGCCTTTTCGGCATCCTCTACAACCACCTCAGCTCCATTATTTAATGGTCCCACATTCTCAGTCCTCATTTTTTTACCATTTATATACTTAAAAAACATCTTGGGGTTGGACTTGCTTTGTTCGGCAATCCGTGTTTCATTTTCTATTTTAGCTAGTTTAATTGCTTTCTTGCACTCTTTATTACAACTTTTGAAGTCCCTGTAAGCCTGTTCTGTGCCTTCTGCTTTCAAAATTTTAAAAGCCCTTTTCTTTTTTTCCATTTCCCTTTTTACCTGAGCATTAAGCCATGCAGGAGTGGACCTAATTTTTTTACACTTGTTTCCTAAAGGTACCGATTTGGAAATGTTGTAGTTTAATATCCCTTTAAAAGTGGTCCACATCTGCTCAGTATCTTTACCTAGAAACAGTTCCCCCCAGTCTATGAGCAGGAGCGATTCCTTTAAAAGCATAAAATTAGCTTTCCTAAAGTTAAAAGTTTTTGTTAAGCCAGTGCACTTTAGTTTTCTGCAACCTATATTAAATGACACTATATCATGGTCACTATTCCCTAAGCTTCCCATTACCTTCATCTCCAAAATGAGCTCTGGGTTATTAGATATCACCAGATCCAACAACGCATTCTTTCTAGTAGGAACTTCTACCATCTGTGAAAGAAAATGCTCATATAGGAAATTTAAGAACTTTATACCTTTTGAGGTGCTGGCAGTTCCATTACTCCAATCTATTTCAGGGTAGTTAAAATCCCCCATAACCAGAACATGCCCCATACCAGCAGCCTTCGCCAACTGCATATGGAGATTCATTTCCACCTCTTCCCCGGCATTTGGCGGCTTATAACACACTCCAACAATTAATTTACCTACCTTCTTGCTTCCTGTACACAGTTCCACCCATAATGTTTCTGCCGCATCGTTTGCTCCCCCATCTATTCCATCTTTTAAATTTGGCTTCAATTCCTGTTTAACATACATACATACTCCTCCTCCTTTCTTATTAACTCGGTCATGTCTAAATAAGGAGTACCCTTCAATATTTACTGTCCAGTCGTGTGAATCATTAAGCCATGATTCTGCTATACCAATTACATCATACCTTTCCTTTAACGCTATTATTTCAAGTTCGCCGGTTTTTCCAGCCAGACTCCTTGCATTTGTAAACATACATTTTAGATTATCAATTGATTTACTTCCATACATGGTCGTACATGCCTCCTTATCCTCTATGCTCCCCCCTCCTCCTTCTCCTCCCTCCGTTGTGTTACTAGCCCCCAGATCCCTAACTTCTCTATCTACCCCTGTGTAGTTAAACGTTCCCTCCCCCCCCCATACCTAGTTTAAAATCTCCTCCAACCCCCTAGCCATCTTCTCCCCCAAAACAGTTGCACCACCACCATTGAGGTGCAATCCGTCACTACTAAAGAGCCTGTAGCCAACAGAAAAGTCAGCCCAGTTCTCTAAAAACCCAAACCCCATCTCCTTACACCACTCTCTTAGCCACGCATTTATACTCCTGAGCTCCCGTTGCCTCCCTAGCGTAGCACGTGGCTGCGGTAGTATTTCTGAAATCACTACCCTGGAGGTCCTTGCTTTTAACTTGGCCCCTAATTCTCGGAAATCATTTTTAAGGACCTCACCTCCACCTCTAACTTTGTCATTGGCACCAATGTGAACCAAGACCGCCGGGTCACTCCCAGCCCCACCCAATAATCTGTCTACACGATCCACCACATGTCGAACCCTAGCACCAGGCAGACAACACACTGTTCGGCATGCAGGGTCCTGGCGACAGATTACCCTATCTACCCTTCTAATAATAGAATCCCCTACCACTACCACCTGTCTATCCTTCCTAGCCCCCAGTTCTCCCTCCCTTGTATTGGAGATGGCCGTCCCCTGGGTGCTCAAGGGAAAGGCCCGCTCCATACATGCTGCTTCCGAGCCATCGTCCTCCACATCTTCACCTAAAATGGCAAATCTGTTGGGATCGACCAGCTGGGAAGAAGCCCCCCTATCCTTCCGTCCCCTACTTCCCCTGGTGACCCTTACAAATCTATCTTCCTTCTCCACCTTATCTGCCCCATCTCCACCCACCAGTTTACTGGCCCCTGCCAGTACCTGCATTTCCCCCAGGTTTGCCAAGTCCTGCAATGCTGCAAGTTTACCCCTTAGACTCTGTACCTCAGATTCCAAATGGGCAACCCACTCACACCTGACACATACATAGGTCCCCTGGGGCGGCTGCTCCAAGATCCCATACATGCGGCAGGATGCACATTGCGCGGCCCCAACAAAACTGTCCATACTAAACAGCAATACACAGCAGAGACACAGCAGAGAAATCGTGTTGTTCTTAAACACTTTCTTGTTTTAAACGCTTTAGTTTTTTAACGCTGTCAATTCTCTTAAAAACAGAAAAATCTCTTTAAAACAGGAAATCGTCATGACAATGCTTGGAAATTCGTGATTCATCTTAGCAGGCACAAAGCTTTAACAAATCCGTATCCAAGTGAGCAGTGGATAGACATCGTTTAAGGCTCAAAGGGTGCACTCAACCCGTGAGAACAACAGAGATCCCTTTTTGGGATAAGAGACTTTTAGGGGCATATTGATAAAGAGACGAAAGGTAGCGAAAGGTTTTCGCATTCGCTTTTCGCATGGGTTTTAGCCAAAAAGACAGTTAACGCTATTTATAAAGGTTAGCGTTAACGAATGGCGAAAAAATCGTTTCCGCGAGCATCGCTAACCCCTTTTCGCCTCACTTCGCCCTGGTCTTTTAGCGAACCAGGCGCCCCCCGGCCTCAGCGAGTTCTACCAAGAGCGAAAGGTGGTTTTGCTTAAAAAGAGCGCAAAGATTAGCGCGCCCTGACGGTGGTGCAAAGTCAGTGTTTGAGCGAAAAGGCCTTCTAATGGGTCTCTGGCCTTGAAAAAGCGAACGCGCATTAGGAAGGGTGATCGCGCAGTAGGAGGGTCATATGCCTTGGAAAAGCGGCATGGCATTAGAACGGCGAGCGCCCTTCGAAGGTCATATGCCTTGACAGCGAAACCAGCACTTAGAAGGCGTGAGCGTGATCGCAAAGGCCGACCGCCCTTAGCCCGGTGACCCCCCCATTATATGGAATTGCCTTGGCACGCGACAGTTCCTTCGGCCAGGCGACCGCCCATTCGAAGGCGAACCACCACTTATAAGGACTGAAATTCCTTCCTGACTCCAAACGGCAATCGGAAAGTATCCCTGGATCAACCAGATCTATATGCATTAATACCAGTAATTCTCAATATTTTTTAGTTTTAGAAACTTATCCAGGCCTTTTTTAAAGTTATTCAATGAACTTGCCATTACCACCTCTGCTGGAAGACAGTTCCACAGTTTCACCGTTCTCACTGTAAAGAAACCTCTCCTAACTTGAAGATGAAACTTCTTTTCTTCCAACCTTAAAGGATGTCCACGAGTCCTCTGATATGACCTATTAGTGAACAATGCACCAGAGAGTTCACTGTATGGGCCATTAATATATTTGTATAAGGTTATCATGTCCCCACGCAACCGCCGCTTCTCCAATGTAAACAGCCCTAACTTGTCTAATCTGCCTGCATATTCAAGCCCCTCCATTCCCCTTATTAATTTAGTTGCCCTTCTCTGAACTGCCTCAATTTCCAAGATGTCCCTTTTGTATATGGGATTCCAAAACTGCACCGCATATTCCAAATGTGGCCTTACCAGTGCCTTGTAAAGAGGGAGAATAATATTTTTCTCTCTTGATTCCATTCCCCTCTTTATACAAGACAATATCTTGCTAGCTCTAGCTGTTGCTACCTGGCATTGTTTGCTACAGCTAAGTCTGTTATCTACCAGAACCCCCAAATCTTTTTCCATTTCAGATGCACTTAACACAGAGTTATTTATGGTGTAGGTGGCACAGGGATTATTAAATCCCAAATGCATCACCTTACATTTATCAACATTGAATCTCATCTGCCATTCTGCTGCCCATTTTGATAATCTATCTAGGTCTGCTTGCAGCACTTGCACATCATGGTCTCAAGTGCAGGTAAGTTGTGAAAGGGAAATTTATTATATCTTAAACGCTTTAGTTTTTTAACGCTGTCAATTCTCTTAAAAACAGAAAAATCTCTTTAAAACAGGAAATCGCTCAGAGCTAATCGCTCATGGGAAGTGCCTTAAATGAGGTTCAAAAATTTAACCCCTTACTGGCCACATCAAGTAGTTTAAAACAATCCTTTTAGGCAAGAGGTACAATACAGGGGTTCTGGGATATTTGGTAATCAGAAAATCAGCTGTCTGTTTATTAATTAACCCAGACTCCAATGCGTTATTAACAATCTCATTGATATGTTTTATTAAACTGAATGTGGAATTGTTATCCAATACTCTGTAGTGTGTTTTATTAAACTGAATGTGGAATTGTTATCCAATACTCTGTAGTGATCTACCACCTCCAGACAGCTGATTTTTTGATTACCAAATATCCCAGAACCCCTGTATTGTACCTCTTGCCTAAAGTCCACAAAAGCCTGACACAACCACCTTTTAACTTTATATGTCTCATCCTTCCTTACGGATGCATGCTGATTGATTAGTCAGAACTTATTTACCCAACTATTTAACAGGCTGTTCAACAAAATCAAGTCAGTTTTAAGGCTCTTATCTTTGGTTAAGATAGTAATATCAAATTTGGATCAGAAAGTATTGATTGTGCACCTTTCTGTTGTGTATAGCCAGCTTAAGACAGGAAGTGATTAGAGTCCCACTTCCAAAATGGCATCATAAAATAACAACAATTACTAAAATATTGATCCAACTGCACCAAGTTGTTATATGGGATTCCTGCTATATAGGTTTAGTTAGCTCTTGCAAACAATTTGGCTATTGGTGTGTAATTATATCCTTATTAGAATTGAAGGATATCAAACTTGCGACCCTCCAGACGTTTGAAAACTACAACTTCCAATTTTAACTAATATCTATAACAACCCCCTATTAAGTGCGGTACAATTAATCTGAAACAGACACATTCAGCTAACAACCCCCTAAACCGGCAAACAAATGGGGTTAAGCTAAGTCACACATTTGACATACATTTGTAATAACCAAACAGACCTAAATCAAACAAGTAATTGTCTTCTATTTAATCACAAAACCACACATTATCTCACCTACATTTCAACACATGACACAGGTATGAGGAGAGAGTGCAAGCACGGTATCAAATATAGATACCAGGCGCCTTGTAATTGTCCTCACCTTCCTCGCCCAGCGTTTATTCCACGCAAGTAGGTGAATACAGAAGAATCGGGTCCGTGTCCTTAGGATCCTGGTTCATAATCTCGCTGGGGCCTCCAAATATTGGAGCCTAAAGGTGGCCATACACCAGCACGATATTACTTACCTGATCGACCGCTCACGCGACGTTCCTGCGATCCTGCCGGAACCACCTCTCCCGATCTTATATACGATCGACATGCGATCGCAAAATCCCATTCATTTTGCGATCGCATGTCGGTCGTATATAAGATCGGGAGAGGTGGTTCCGGCAAGATCGCAGGAACATCGCGTGAGCGGTCGGTTGGGTAAGTAATATCGTGCTGGTGTATGGCCACCTTTATTACCTCAGCCACGGTTCCCAGTAGGCATAAACCCCAAATAATCCACAGGTAAACTTTCATAGTTGTGCTCAAATAGAATGGAAGTTTTATTGAAATATCAATTACTCAGAAACAAGATCTCCTTCCTTTGTAGCATCCTTTTTATATCCTAACATACAACATTTTGTCACACAGTAGGAGTATGTTGCATTATATCATTGGTTACATATTGGTTCAAAGCTTAATATTCATTATATCTTATTGTATATTAATTAGTATACGTCATTACATTTTAACAAATTACCGTAAGTTAGGGCACGGCCACACTGCAACGCAAACGCAATCGCAATCACATGCGATTTCATGTGCGTTTTTTTTGCATTTGCGCTTGCGATTTCTTTAATAAGTATAGGAAAACGCATGCAATTGCAATTAAAAATGCAGAACGCAATCGCAACGCACCGAAAAACGTGCGTTTTTTTGCATTGCCGCGTTTTCAATGATTTTTTAAAAATGCAATCGCAGGCGCAAACGCAAAAAAAAACGCAGCAGTGTGGCCTAGCACTTACACTGATTCTGTCTCACCACCTTAAAAATTAACATTTCAGAACCAATTGGCAATTGGCTCAAATACTTATATAAAGTTAGAAAAGCATCTTTGCATATATAACACAGAAAATAAACAGCAGTCACCTAGCAAAGCATCATTTCATACTGACAATTTACTTATTTTAGCATTACAGCTCCTAAATAGAGATGCTCGAAACTGTTGAGTTTTGTTCCGTTTTCAAATTTTTGAATTTTTGAAAGTTTGAGTTTCGATTTTCGAAAATCGTCTATTTTCGATTTTTGAAAATCATCTACTTTCGATTTTCGAAAATTGTCTATTTTTGGAAATCGCCTACTTTCGATTTTTGAAAATCGTCTACTTTTGATTTTCAAAGATTGTCTACTTTCGATTTTCGATAAAAATCGAAAATTCAAAAAATACAGGTTCAGTGAAATTCGGAAGATCCGAAAGTTTCGTTGGGGCTTCGAAACCCTTAGATTAGATTCGAAACTGGGTTCTGTTCGAACCCACATTACATCTCCCCTTATAAAAGAGGAAGTTAACAATAAAGATCTTAAAACTATATTGTGCTTTTACAGAAACAGGAGGTAAGTTAAATTATAACTACGCAGTTGATGTAATACCAAAAGAGGATCACGGTTAATGTAGTTTAAGATCCCAATAACATACATGTTATCCAAATAATGGCAGATTTTATAATTTTGGCTCCAACAACTACAACTACCAGCATTCCCGGGCTGAATACTGCTGGGAGTTCTAATTTTCAAACATCTTGAGGGACACAATTGTGATATCCCTAGAATAAAGTGTCAGCTGTGCAATTAATGCAGCCCAGGATGTGGCTAGCTTTTAATATCATTATTCTGCATTTCTTCAAGCAATATAGCACCTTACTAACCATGCAAGATTTGCCAGACAGTCAGTTTAATAACTATTATTATTATATCCCAAACATAGGCACAGTACGAAATAATCCTCTGATTTACTAGCCAAAATTTACCCCCCACTTTGCTAGTGCAAAATAAATAAAATATAATCTCTAACAAAACTTGGTTTGATATCTAAGGCCACTGTATCCTGTGCACTTGCCATAGAATACCTGCAAGCCCAAAGCCTTGCAAGCCAGCCACAGCCTGTGGTCACCACTAGCCAGTGTATAGTATTGCCTCTTTGATTTTGTACTTTTTTTAGGCTTTTAAATCATCCTTAAAGTAGATGAGTGGACCACCTTCTCGCATGCTAAAGGAATACCAAATATTTTGGCAAAAAATATGAAAGTCTGCTTCATCTCTCCCTTAGAGATCAGTAGCACATACGCTATATGTTACAGTAATTTTTCATAAGGATTTCGTCTGCAGACCCATTTTGTGTATGCTATGTAGCAGAAATGCTCTGCAGTAAGATAGACCAAGCCTCCATGTGTTAGTAGCACCCCCAACACGACCCAATAATTGGAGGTCTTATACCTTGAATACTAAGCATTGGATAGGAGGCCCCTTCTCTCCTTGTTAAAAGCCAGTAGGCTGAGGGAAGTGATAGCCTTTAACACTAATTCAGGGAGACAATCTTCCTAAGAAAACGCAACAAGCAAGGTAAGTCAGCCCAGATAAATGACCTATGGTAGTATGTTAGGACCTTCCATTATGGGTTTCCTTTGATGAGGTTGGAAGGCTTTTCATTTGTATGCATTAAATTGTAACTAAAGCCCTATATTTTTATTGTTGCACTAGCACAGATATTATGATATTATATGGGGCCCAGGAATGTGTATTGATCCTTCTTTTCTTTGTTTGCTTTGTTTGTTTGCTGATCCCTGACTTTTTCTGTCTTTTACCAATGCTTTTCTGCCTTCCAATAGGTCTGCTTGCTGACTGATCGCTGCTGCCTATTTAGATTCTGTATCTAAAGCAGCTTATTAGCCAAAGGTGCTCAAACTACTCAAAACAACTAGCTGTAGCCAAGCATGTACCTCTACCTTATCTAACATGTTCTTCATTTATTCTTGCTGGTCTACCTTGAGCCAGCAGTCAACCAGTGCAGAGATAAAAAGGACTCCACCGTTTTCCCAATCCCTGGACCAATTAGAATAAAGAATTGGCTGCTCTTTTTAATAATGCCCTCTGCCCCACCATTCCATTTGATCAACCAGGAACTAGGATGTAAGCCTAGCCATACTTAGCCATACTTGCTTGAAATTACACTGACATTTTATTAACAAAAACTATAACATTCGTGCAGAAGAACAGTTTATATGAGATAAGATAAGGACTTGTAGGGTACTCCAACTAGTATTAGTAAAGTCCGTGGAGTCCTTAACAGGTAAGTTCTGAGGTGCTCCCCCTATATAATCCATGACACAACCAGTAAATTGCAATATGATTTTGAATTTGAAGGGAGGCACACCCATAGAGAATTTATCATATCAATAATTTATTCATGTGCTGAAAACCAGGTACACCAAGTTATATGCCTGGTTTTCAGAACATGAATAAATTATTGATATGATAAATTCTCTATGAGTGTGCCTCCCTTCAAATTTCAAATACATATTACAACAACTAGTATTAGTATATAGATAAAATGGGGTTTATTTATCCATTAAACAAATTACTTTAATTTGCATTAGGCTCCAAGCTTTGTTAAGAACCTACTCATAACCTTTGATGTTATTGTCCACTTTGTATGTGACTTTGTTCCTTGACACAAACAAAAATAATATGAAGAAATTCCTAATTTCATCTACAAATATGAATACAATTGGTGTACTCATTCAGCATGTTTGAAATAATTATTCCTCCTCAAATAATTGTCAAGTCTGTTTTTTTACAACACAAATACATTAATACTTTTAGCTAATTTCACACTCAGTAGGTGGAGAGCTTAATAATAATCAGTCTGCCTAACTGCTACCAAACACCCCACTGCATGGGAGATATTAGTCTCTGTAATCTAAAGCCCTGCTGTTTAACTGGCAGAAATTATGGTGTCATCAATTCTCTATTTCTGATTCTGGCATAGAAACACTTAATGTGCATATTTTAAGTATAATTTAAAACTATTGTTTGGTAGTTGTATACCCAAATACGTTATAGATGAGTTCTGACCAGAGGAATGGATGGATGCTTTTAGAAGAAGTTTCATGGAGATAGAAAGATTAAAATAGGATAGTGTATTTGGTTTTATTGATTTTGTAGTAGGATATTTTACAACATCTTAAGGTTTCTTTCAGAGCTATTAAAGGGCATGTCCAGCCATTTCACTAACTTTTTGCCAAATAATAGTTTACCTTCCCCCAGCCCCAACCGCTATAAATGATTTGTTAAAAAGTGCCCCGATAGTTACAGTTACTTACCTTCCCTCTATCCTACGCCGCACAGTCCTGGCCCTCTGCTTCAACTTCAAAAAGGTAGAAAGGGAGCACCACACAGCAATCAATACTGCAACAAATTTATTAGCAACATGTTTCGGACAACACAGGGTCCTTTCTCAAGCTTGAGAAAGGACCCTGTGTGGTCCGAAACATGTTGCTAATAAATTTGTTGCAGTATTGATTGCTGTGTGGTGCTCCCTTTCTACCTTTTTGAAGTTGTGGTCGCTTACCGCTGGGTACGGAGCGGTGAAGGGTAGAGCACTGAAGTTATCCATTGGATTCACACATCTACTGATTTATTTGAATGATTAAAATGACTGGCCCTCTGCTTGCATAGAACTGCAAGCAGGGGGTGGGACCGGCAGCCCCATCTGTGATTGGCTGAGAGGCAGCCAATCATCGTCGCGGCTGCCGGCTGCACAGAACGCCGGAGGATAGAAGAAAGGTAGGTAACTATGGGGGCACTTTCTAAGAAATCATTTATAGTGTTTGGGGCTGGGGGAAGGTAAACTATTATTTGGCAAAGGGAAATTACACTAGGGGGAGGGATCACAAAACGGGAGGGAGAGGGAGGGGGAGAATGGCTGCAGTGCCCATGCCAAACTTCTCCCGGAGGGGAGACAGTTCCTGGTGGGCAGTTTTTGGGACTTTGGGGGGATTACTGGAGAACCATTTGGAGCTGGGATGTAAGGTAAGGATTTTTATTCACTACAGAGTGGGGTCAGTAGTGGGGGGAATTATAGGTTTGGAGGTGGACATACCCTTTAATCAAGATATAGGATAAGTGAGCATCAACATAATGTCATCTGCAAATAGGTTCATTTTAGAATTGTAAAAGTTCATTCTTATATCTTGTGCTGGTTCTATAGCCATAGTTCTATAGCCATGGCGAATATAAGTAGTAACATAATATTCTGGTGAAATTTCTGTTAGAAAAGGGGTTGGATGACATGTTAGGGGAATTATATACAATAGCTGAAGGGCTTTCATATAGTGAAATTATTGTTTTAAAAAAAGTTTCCCTTTATACCTTTGCTGCAACTAAGGCAATGATTATAGATGATGTTTTTTTAAGGTGTTTCATTTTCAATTTATAATGTTGATTGTTCTCCTGGTGGCGTCATGTATTTGTATTAATAAGTGATATAGGCCTATAGTTTTTTTTAAAATAAATTTTGTTTTACATACAAACAATAGAATTCTAGTGCACACACAATTCTAATTGCATATTGGTTATATCTCCATAAGGTTGCTGCTTCAAAGAGTCTGCCATAAACCTTGGATAAAAGCAATTAGTTTAATAAGCCCAGCCACCACCTCAAGGTTGCTTTTATAGCTGGGTCCTAACCTACTGGTATTCGGTTGCATGAGATGACAGCTTCTCCTGAGTTTCCTGTATGCTTAGTAAGTTATACTTATTAAACTAATTGCTTTTATTTATCTAAGGTTTATGGCAGGCTCTTTGAAGCATGCAACCTTATGGAGATATAACCAATATGCAAAATTATTATTATTATTGATTTATATAGTGCCAACATTTTCTGTGGCGCTTTACAATTACATAGTCATACATTACATACAGGGTTTGTGCGCTAGAATCTTATTATTTGTATGTATTCTATTTTTGGTCTCTAGTTGCACTTTAATATGGATTGCATATTGGATTACATACATGGAGTACATGTGACGGAGATCTTGGTATAGGTGATTTTTGGTTTGGTTGGGTATGGAGGCTGTGTATGGGGATATACGTTTTTTTTTTTTTTTACAACATATTTTGTTGGGAACCCCCATTTGTAGAGTATGTCATTCTATCTCAGAGTTGTAGTTTTATCTGAAACTTCTCTTCTAGCCTTTAGGGTTAAAGGGCATGTCCACCTCCAAAACTGCAATTTCCCCACAATTGGCCCCACTCTGTAGTGCATAAAAATCCTTACCTTACATCCCAGCTCCAAAGGGTTCTCCTGTAAAGTCCCTCCAAACTGACCACCAGGAGCCTGGCCACCAGGGAAATTGTTTCTGCCTCTGAGCTGTCCTCTCAGAGGTTTTTGGCTTGCTCAGATCAGCCATTCACTCCCTCCCTGTCCCACCCGTTTTGTTCTCCCTCCCCCTAGTGTAAATCCCCTTGTAGATATAATAGTGCTAGTTCCCCCAGCCCCAACCACAATATTATCTTTTCCAGAGACTCCCCCAAACTCTACCTTTACCTTCCCTCTCTCCTCCGACGTTCTGAGCAGCCGGCAGCTGCACCCGTGATTAGCTGCCTCTCAGCCAATCAGGGACGCGGCTGCCGGTCCTGTCCCCTGCTTGCAGTTCCTTGCAAGCAGAAGGCCGGGCAGTGCGGCAGAGGAGAGAGGGAAGGTAAATAAAGATCGGGGGTGTTTCTCTAAGTTCTAATATGGCAGTTGGGGCTGGGGGAGGGATACCTACTGTATGGGGAAAGTTGAAAAAAGGGGTGGACATGCCCTTTAATGGTGATAAATCAGTGTATATTTGTAGGTCTTTATATTGTTTTGGTAGCTTATCTGCCTTTCCCATAGCAAATAGTTACAGTACATGAAAATATGGATCCTCATTAATATATCTTTAGAGGCATCATCTGGAATTCATTTTGGTATATTTTTATATAGTCTGTGGGTTCTGTTAATTATAAAAACTTGTTACTCAGAGTCAGGGAATGGGAATTTGAACAATTCTATCATTTAGTTTTCCTGATCAGGTTGTTTAACTGATTCTGGAATCCCTCTTGCTTGAATATTGTTTCCTATTATTTTGTCCTCTAGGTCAGATATTTTCAACTTTATTTAGGTAACTGTGTCATCAAGTTCATTGTGTGCATCTACTAGGATAGTAAACGATTCCCAGCTTGTTCTCCACATGAGAGGTACCATCACCAAGATCATTTCTATCCTTTTGTAAAGCAGAAAGCATGCCAACCATATCTTTTATTAATGCCCTTGCCTTGGATTTCAGGATTGCGTTAAGTCAGTGGCAGGCTGGTCAGAAACTGGTATAGAATCTAAGTTCTCCTTTATGTTTAAGTTCTTCTGTAATGATAATGGATTCTGATTTAATTAATTTTTTGGTTCTGGTTTAAATAATTAGGAAGCAGGAGGAGATGTAGGTGGAGTGGATTCCTTATAGAATTCTGCTTCAAGCACCAATTCTGTTTTTTAAGTAGTGGTGTTGATAATGAATTTCATTTGTTGTGTATCATTTGTGTCATTATTTCATAATTTTACCAGATATATAAACATATACATATATATATACGTGTGCACAGAACTCACATGCATTACTGTTTGAGTATATCTGTTGTATTCAATTAGATCAACTGGACTTGAAATGTAGTTCTTGAAGACGTTTCGCTAGTCATCCGACTGGCTTTCTCAATTCAATATTTTAATCATTAAACGGATGGAGGAGCCCTCACGGTGCAAACCTGCAGAACCTGTTAGCCCTAAGCTCAGCCCTCGACCTTCAGCCTTCAGTAAGGATATTCTTGTGGGCTAATACCCACAATAATGTAAGTCTGTACAGTGGAGGGGTGGGTGGGGGTGTGTGTGGGGGGGAGGTGTTGGGGGAAGTTTGTGGCACTGTGAATAAAGCCATTTAACATAATTCAGAACTTCTGAATTGAGAAAGCCAGTCGGATGACTAGCGAAACGTCTTCAAGAACTACATTTCAAGTCCAGTTGATCTAATTGAATACAACAGATATACCATGACCTGGATGAATGAGAACCTTCACAAGCATTACTGTTTGAGGCTCAAGCAGGTGAAAGCAGAGGAAATCTCAGAGGGGCGGAGCTTAACATTCAGCAAACCAGTAACAAGATGTCAGCAACTTCCAAGGCACAAAGCTAGGCTCTGGAGGGGCATAGGTAAAAAGAAAATATGGCAACAGTATTTTTAAAGCTGCAGCTTCCAAATGAACATAACTTGATTTTACAGTGCACTTATCTTTTAAGTAGTGCACGTGTGAAGGAAGTTATTTTATTTTTATGTGTTCCCCAGACCATTTCCCAGGTCCCAGAGACATAAAAGTAAGTTACCATTACTATTTTATCTTTATTTTATTCAAACGTTTCAGATGTTTTGCTCCCCTTTCACTTTAATGGGTCCTATTATGGATTTTCAGATTTTTTCGGAAGTTTGAAAATCCAAAATTGGAGCGAATTTTAGGAATATTGGCTATCTCTACTGTGTATTTGCTTTTGCCCACCTTAGGGCTGGAGCTCCGGAGTTATGTGTCCATCTGCTTTGGGTTCCAGGTGATCCATAAATATTGGTTGTTAATCAGCAATGTTTTACATTATTTAAATAAAATGAATGTCACCCTACTAAATAGATAATTAAATAGGTATATAGACAGATATCCTGATCGATTCCTCAAATTTGATCCAGCTGCACTATTGATGACAATTTCCCATGTTTTTTGATACACTGATTGACGATATTGATCGGTTTATTTAAAAAAACAAGGGCAGAAAAGTTTCCATCTACCACATGTTCTAGAAGATTTCAAGCTGAAATCTATAGAAGATCGATGAAGCAAGATGGGTGCATAGAATTGCCTTTTTTAAAAAAAAAACATGCCAATAATTCATCATACAGTAGAGTTGTAGGAATAATGTAATACATTATTACATACATTATTAGATACAGTAGGGTTGTAAAAATAATGTAAAAAATTAAGGAGAGTTAATTAACAGATGATAGATAGATAGATAGATTGACTTTTCTTAACATGTCACAAACTTATAAAAGGGGTAGTAATAATAATGTTAAACATACAGATGTAGCCTATAAATTAAAGTCTTTCCAATGCTCCAGTCAGATCATCTAGACTGTCTCATTTAACTGACAGTGTGCACACATACTTACAATGGGGAGGGGGTATGTACCGGCACTGAGAACATGTTATGATCTGAAATAATTCACATGGCTCAACACCATTGGTTTCTTTTCACACCTTGGATTTCTTTCATTTTCAGATATGATTGGTTTTCATGTTCTAACACATATTTGCCATTCATCTCCCTAAGGACTGTATGAATTCCAGACACCCAGCATTGATCAAACTAACACAATTTCAGCAAAATCAAGTCATTATGTTGAATGGAGATTATTAGAAGGGAAAACTGAAGTGATATGGAGAAGTTTGATTGTTTTTTTAAAACTGTTTAAAAATGATTAATGAGGTCCAGCACTATCCCTGTGCTGCTTTTAGAGCCATTTTAGTCATATCCTGCTTCCTGGCCTGCACAGGATTATTCCTAATAGCTTAGTGATTGGGCTTGAACATGTACAGGAAGACTTAGGCTGGGTACACACGGAGGGACTATTTGTCCCGAGCGAGCGCTCGGCTGGGACAAATGTCCGTCGGCCGCAGCAGATTCGACCTTGGCCGAATTTGTGAACGACCGATCGTGCAGTCCCATAGGAAACCGCACGATTGATCGGAATTTACTGACACGTCCGATCATTCGGCCGATCGAATATATCTGTTGGTGTGTACCCAGCCTTATTGTAGCCATACCCTACAACGTAATTGCGATCGTAACAATGACCTATAATTTGATAGACAGATGTTCAATGTTAATTGTAGGTAGATGTAACATATATATTGTTTAACATTTCATTTGTTTGGCGAATATTGGCATAATAAGACCAGGAAAATATACATATTTTGGGCCAATCAATGGAAATGTCTACTCGTGTGTTATATTGATCGTAATATTGGCCCGTGCACCTTTACACTAGCCAGACACTTGATAGATAGTAAATCGATTCTGTGTAGATTAGGGCAGAATCTATACTATAATGTACTAAATGATTAAATCAATGGTACATTACACAATAGTAGGTGCTTCACACACAGCACTTACAAGTCGGGATCTCTATTCCTCTGTAATCTATAAATGCGGATGTCCTGAGATTAGAAAATAATGTAATTCCCTGTAACCCAGAAGCCAGTAAAAAAGTAATGCACTGCATCATTTTAAACCCACAATTACCCTGTGAATACCCAACATACTAGACCAAGTGGCAACGCACACCCTTGAGGCAGAGTGAAAAATCTGCTTTGGTTGGCGGCACCACCACTAGTTATGCCCGGTGAGGGAGTGGCACTGGAGGTTGTTCATTTAAGACACTATTCCCCCTAGAAAGCACAACTGGTAGCTGCAGCCTGAACGATCGACCCCGTTGTCCCATTGGGACGGTCGATCGTTCACAAATTTGCCCGTGACCGACAGATTGAGGTCAGTCGCGGCCAGCCACCCCACACCAGGGGATATTTTCGGTGGACCAACTGAGTGCACCAACAAGTGCCGTGAATCGGTTGGTCAGACAAAAATATATTCTGGTGTGTACCCAGTCATGAATAGGTTAACATTTCCTGTTTGGTTTGTCACAGAGGAAGATTCCTGCCCTGATAGCTGTTAATTAGTATACCATAACAAAAAACAAACTTTCTTTTTTTTTTATTCTTTACAAGGGCACAGAATCCTGCAAAATGCACACAGCATATCTATGTTTATGTTTAATTTTGGCAGAGGGAAACAGACATTTTCCAGGCATCTGTGTAAATTAAAAGACTTGGACACATATTTATATAGGTGCGTGCCGCCGGCAGGGAAGGGGGTATGGGGTGGCACTGGGGGGTTTGGGGTGCACACTGCCAGTGGGGAGGGTGTCAGGTGGGGTGTTAAGAGCTGCTGGTAAGTGGGGGGCAGATCCAGCTAGTGACAAGTGCCTTTTGGGACTTAGGAGGACCCGCAGCTCGAACCTGATCCCCCTTCCCGGCACTTATAAGTGCCTTTAATGAGGGTCCTGTGGCTTTAAACCAGGACACCCGTTGGCTCCTAGAAGCTAATAAGAGCCTTTCTGATAAGGGGGACCCGCAGCTCGAAACTAGGATCTCCAGCGTCTTCCTTTTTCTCCGACATCACTGCTGATATCGGTGGCGACGCCAACTCTGGCGATGTCACCAATGTTGGACGATCATAATATTCTAAAATTTTATTATTATTATTATTGGTTAAGATTCCAATCCTAGCAATTATATGATCACACATTAACCAATCATATTTCAATATTTTATTAAAATATGATTGGTTAATGTGTGATCATATGATTGCTAGAATTTAAATATTAACCAATTGCAATTGGATTTGGTCCTTCTGCAAACCTAATAAAGAAGGTGGCCGCAGTGACATCGTCTGGAGTAGAGTGTTGCTGCCAATATCGCCAGTGACGTCGGAGAAAAAAGAAGATGCCAGAGACCTGAAAAGGTCCATTTTAGGACCAGAGGTGGTACCAGTTTTGAGTTGTGATAATAAGATTTATCAGAAAGGCTCTTATTAGACTTGTCAGTGCCACAAGGTGCACTTCTAATTGTCTTTGTGGCACTGACAAGTGCCTTTTGAGGTTTAAGGGGCCCCGCAGCTCAAACCGTGACCCTCTCCCTGGCACTTAGAAGTGCCCTTGTGGAACAAGGATCGGACAATATATATCTCGGATATTCCTTAAGTTAATTGGGCAATGGGCATTGGATCTTCGAGGCTTATCATTCTCAGAGATACAGGCTGTACCCAATGGATATGCGATACGAGAATCCCTCCCTTGATTGTAAATTTGAACAGTCTGAGGCAGTAAGTGTGAACAGCCTGAGGTTGAGTTACTATCAATATCCAAGCAAATAGCATAAAACTGACCATATCTGCATGGTGCTCCAGAGGCTAAGCTTGGATATTGGGATAACCCTGTAAGGCTCAGTACCTTTAAACTATAATAGTTCTCTGTACTTATTATGATTATATTAAAACTTCTTCCCTTTTATTCAATTGTATATAAATATGTTTACTGCATTTTATATAGGGGTATCGGTTCACTCACTTAGAATGACAGTTGACACGTAATCGATCTAATATAAACATGGTACTGAATGCCTTCCACTCTGGAACGCAAGCGGTCTGACGCTGCACGTAAGCTGGCATCTTGGAGGTGTGGCAGCCATCACAATGTGTATTCCTTCAGATGCTTAGCAATGACACAATTTAGGAGCGATGCCATGAGGTTGCCTAATTAGGACACACATAATATGGAGTTATATAAGACGGTAGGGACATAGATCATTAGCTGCCGACGAAGTCTTGTTATAGACGAAACGCATCCAGCCAGAGACTTTTAAACTGTTCCCCATGAATACCCTCAATGCCTGGATCTGGTGTAGTACCATTACTATCATGCTCTGAGTTTATACAATGATCTGCCACACAGTTATATTTGGGATGTATAATACTTGTATGTTTAATTGACCTGTCTTTTATCCGATTGTTATTAATTGTATGTATACAGATACCTCAGGGGTTTTTGACTGCTCACAGGGCTTAGTACTATATTAGGCCCACATGGAGGCATATACTGTTATGCCACCACGCTAGGCCTAAGAACTATCCCTGTCAGATATACCGGTATATTTTGTTTTGAAAAAGTACTTTACTATACTGCAACATACATTTTGGAATATGGGTTACTCGAAGGGGAGTGTTTTTAATGTTTAGGGAATTTTTCTACATGTCTTATATTTATATTACTATAAATGCACTTGCTACTCCCATGGTTTGTTTAATAAAGGAGCTTTTTACATTTCTATATTGGAAAGTGTGCCCAGTTTGGTATATTCACTACTTTGCCTTTCTTATGATGTCTAGACTTGTCAGTGCCACAAGGTGCACTTCTAATTGTCTTTGTGGCACTGGCAGCTGCCTTTTGGGGCTTTAGGGGTTCCACAGCTCGAACTGCAACTCCTTAAGCTCAAAAAGGCAATTGTCAATGCTACAAGGGCAATTCTAAGTGCCGGAGAGGGGGGTCCCAGTTCGAGTTGCGTGACCCCTTTAGCCCCAAAATATTCCCCTTGGTGTGCTATTAAGTGGAGTGAAGAGGGCTTCCCATAACCCAGGAATAAAGACTGCAGTAAGAA
The DNA here is from genome assembly GCA_019447015.1 of Hymenochirus boettgeri. NCBI lineage: Eukaryota > Metazoa > Chordata > Amphibia > Anura > Pipidae > Hymenochirus > Hymenochirus boettgeri. Next base: position 81,425,441 of record CM033475.1, read on the forward strand.
GGCTCTGAATCTGGGTACAAGGGAGATGCAAAGTCTGGTGATGGTACAGCAATCTGTGCAAGCAAGAAAGTTACTCTAGATAGACTGTAGGACTGTACTTGTTCGAATGGTAAGAGAGAGGTATATTTAATGGAAGATACTGGTATGGAGACCATAGTTTCCCTTGCTGTAAAGAGGATTAGAAAAATAATTTTAATTTGTGACGCTGATGACATACTATATAGCATGTTTTCCTATTTTTACTTTACCATTTTTATTACATGATTACTGAGTATAGGGAAAGTCACTGTGCACTCTGCATCATAATTCCAGCAGCTGACCCTTTATAAACACTGTATTCAAATTAACTTTCACAGATCTTTACTAGACATGGCCGAACTTCCTCAAGTTTGGTTCGTATTTGAACTTCCGAACTTCAGTAAAAGTTCGGAAGTTCGAAAATGACCCCATTTAAGTCAATGAGGAAAAAGTTTGAAAAGTTCAGGTTAAATACAGAAAAAATAGCAATGGTAACTGTAAATGGCTGTGGCACCTGGTAAATGGTCCGGGGAACATGTACATATCACCAAAGCTTATTTAAACACTTCCTTCCCCCACAATGGGGCAATTGCCAGGTTTCCACATGCTACATTAGAGGGTTATGACCAATTTGAGGGTTACCAAATGATACATTCAAGGGTGACTGAATTTGAATGCTACATTCGATGGTTACCGATTATCGAAAATAAGTCTGTGAGTTTGCAAAAACCAAACTGGTTCGGATAGCTCAATTGTTCGGAGTTCGTAAACTCATTTATATATAAAAAAAAAAATATCAAAGAGGAAACTATTTAAACCACAATTAGGACCTCCCAGATCCTAACTTTTGTCCCTATTTCTACCTTAAATCCCCCAGGCTACCTTCTGTAACTTAAACCCAGTAGAAAGGAACATCCCAGCCCAGCATCTAAACAAATCTTTGTGGAGGGGGAGAGAGACATTGGTTATGAAGTGACAGGAAGCAGCTCCAGCAGGTTCTGTTAGTGAAGTTAAACATGGCAAAAAAATGCTGAGTCATTGTCCAGGCATGAACACTGAAATGGGCGGAGTAGTGGCATATAAGAAATATAAGAAATGAGTCACTTAGTGACATAGCTGAGTGATTTTTATAAGGATATATACCACTGCAGCTCCCATTATAAAATATCACACTTTTGTATTATAAGGATATTATGCCACGAGGTGTTCGATAACAATATAGAATTTTATACAGAGCATGGAACTCCGAGGTGAAGTAAATCCATATATTACACTGTAGGTAGTATATTATTTCTTATAATACATAAGGCAAGCCAAAAAAAATAAAAAATAACCCAGCACAGACACACTATCCCCTCTCCCCCTACCCTTCCGCTGTCTCTCCCCCTCCCTGTATTAGTTGTTTATATAGGAATCCCTGTTCAGTGTATAGATAGTTAATTACCATTCCTATTGAAAGAGAAAGAAGGACCGAACATGGTCTGTCTACAATGAACAGGGATTCCTATATAAATGACTAATATAGGGGGGAGGGGCATTGAAATACTGACATCACTGACTGTAATATAGATTCTTGTTACTGCACCTCTCGAGGAGTTCCGTGACCATATAAAAGTACGAGGCCGCAGTCTGAGTACCTTTTATACAGGGCACGGAACTCCAAGGTGACTTCTAATATCCCTTTAATTTACAGTTCGTGGTAAATTATTTATTATAACCTACCCCTTTGTGGATTCTGGTTTCCTTCTCCTCCTGGAACTGTAAGATAATAAGGCTATAATGTTACAGTTCCTCCCATAGAAATCCACTACAGGGGTAGGTTATAAAGATATTCAGTCACAGAGGAGTTATCTGACTACGGTATAAAGAAGCCCAAGGCTACAGGAAGAGATAACAGTTAAGAGATTCACAAGGAAAAATAGCATGACAAAATGGACTGAAACGTTACAAAAAAAAACATGAAAGCATTTATTCCCTATAGGAATGTTTTTTAATGTTCAGCTTAAAACAATGTAATAACCAGGGGTGTCTCTCTAATGAGGCAAAATGAGCAAAATGCTCAGGGCAGTGCCTCTGCTAAATCTGAAAAAAAAATATATTTTTTTTTTTAGAAAAGAGGCAGACGGAGCAGAAGGAAAATAAACATAGTGCCTAGTAGTACAAATGGGCAGCATTCAAAAGTTTGGCTCAGGTGGCAAAAACCCCAGAGACACCCCTGGTAATAACATACCTGTTTCCCTGACATTCCTGAAGGAAGATACTTACAAGCAAAAGGGCATGTCCCTCTTCTGCTTGCTTCAGCCTCCTGTAATGGCTTTATGAGCTGTTAATGTGGCAGCTTGTGTATCTGAAACTTTTCTTAAAAATATGGGGTGGGGTGGACATGCCCTTTAATAACCATTTATATTTGTTAAATGTAATACATTTACCTTTTATTTATATAAATGGGGAACAAAAATGGACACAAATACACTGGAAAAACACTTGAAAAATAACAAGTGCATTTTCTCTGCTCGTTTTGTGGGGTGACAAAGGCTTTATTTCTTAATAAAAAGTTCCACAGATTATCACTTCACAGACAATATAACAACACCACAGAGACAAACTACACCTCCCATTACAGTAAAATAAAAAGTTCCGGTCTTCATTTTAACACTTTGCATGCTTTATTATAGTGTTACTAAACCAATAGTGTTCATCTCTGAAACACTTTTCACATTTGTAAATATCCAGAGATTTGAGTAGCAGAAAAACAATCTTCTCACTCTTTCCTAGAGGAATATTGTCTTTTTATGGATTATTATATTAAAAATATGTTAACTCAACATTTTATTACCTTCATCAGGGACATGGCATTTGCATTTAGCTTTCAGTGCATTTTTGCAAACTCTGAATGTGTCTTTTATAATAAAATACAAGAAACAGTTAGAGTTTGACACAATCAAAATTCAAGCTATTTGCTCCTGATGTTTGTGTTTGAATTTCTACAACTGAAATGATGCACTGGATATATAATTGAAGGTAAGATAAATACTGTATCAGCAGAAAAAAATAGATATTGTTCTTATCAGTATTTAAATCATAGATTTTTTCAATAGGTTCTTAATTTATGGGTGGTCACTTTTCAAATCTAGGCAGCTTTTTGCAGACAACCATCATTACTTATCTTTCCTAACCAGAAACATAAAACACAAATCTTTGCAGTAGTGGCCCTCTAGCTCACTGAGCTCTGACATGCTCGGTGTAATTTACTTAGGGACAAAGAAAATAACCATTTTGGTAATGTGATATGCATTTATGGTGGTTGCTGGAGATTCATAATTGTCTAATGTTAACATGGAACAAGATATAAAATTAAGGTGAATAGCACATTTTTCATTTTAGTTTTTTTTATACAAGCGCAAATGTAAAAGCTTAAAATAGAATGTAGTGTGCAGCGCAGCGGATTTACTGCATTGGGAATGCTGTGGAGGTAAGAATCACATCTCTTTATTGCATCATCCTGAAGCTGTGTGCCCAATGCTGACTGTAGTATAGAGAGTCACCTGTTAGTTTTGTGTCAGCCATGAATAATCTTCCCTATCCTCTACATCAATGTAGGGAGACCGATCAGATGACTGACAGACATTTACAGTTTTTTTTCATCTGTTAAAGATCAAAACTGTGTGTACCCAGCTTAAAGTATGTTTTAGGCTTGAAAACTGCTTTATAGAAGGGAACAGAGATGTGCAGCTAGGTTAGTAAAATTAATAGACCGTTGCATGTGTTGTGGAGATTAGCTCACTGGAGGCAACACCAGAGAGATCTTTTGCTGCAATAAAATGTTGACATACAAAATCCATACATAACACTGTGCTCTATTCAAGAAGCAGCAGCTATTGCATCACAGGCTTTTTAATGACTGTGTGTATGCAGCTTATGATGTAAGTTCTACAGAGCAGGAACCTCTTTCCTCATGTAACATGGATCAAACACTTGTACGGTTTTTGATGCACATACTTATTTATATACTGTATTTATAAATCAGAATTTCACTCTTTTACCATTAACCCTTTCAGTGCCACCAGACTTTCACACAGTATTACCTTTAACCCTTCACTGCCAGAAAGCTCTACCATGTACACTAGCAGACTGGCCATTTTTCTAGGATTTAGCTCTTATGTCATCTTTTTCCAATGTGAATTTCTTAAAGTTTTGCACACAAAACAATCTCCTAGAATATTGTAGCATAGGACTGAAATCTAGGGGGCACACTTTTTCTTCTTCAGCTTTAAAGCTGAAGAAGGAAAGGTGTGCCCCCTAGATTTCTGTTCTATGCTACAATGGGCCATATTTATAAAAAATCGTTATCGTAAAAATAATGATCAGTGTTCTACGATATCGACTGTTATTTTATGAATATCGATCGTAATCCTATGATACTGCATAAATCTACGGTGATGTTATCATAGAATAAAGATCGTTATTGGAGAATACCAATCATTTTCCACGATAACGATCGGTATTCTACGATAATGATCGGTATTTTACGATAACGATCATTATTCTACGATAACGATCGGTATTTTACAATAACGATCGGTATTTTACGATTATGATTGGTATTCTAAGATAACGATCGGTATTCTACGATAACGATCGGTATTTTACAATAATCATTATTCTACGATAACGATCTGTATTTTACTATAACGATCGGTATTCTACGATAACGATCGGTATTCTACGATAACGATCGGTATTCTACGATAACGATCGGTATTTTACGATAACAATCATTATTCTACGATAACGATCTGTATTTTATGATAACAATCATTATTCTATGATAACGATCGGTATTTTACGATAACGGCACCGTAGATTTACGATAGCGGCATCGTAAGATTACAACAGATATCGCAAAATAACGGTTGATATCGTAAATCACCGATCGTTATTTTTACGATAACGATTTTTTATAAATATGGCCCAATATTCTAGGAGATTTTTTTGTGTGCAAAAAACTGTTGGCATTTTTTTCCCCTATGCACCTCCAGAATCTACCTTTGCAACTTGAAAGTTGCTGATATCTTGTTACTGGTTTGCTGAATGTTTAGCTCCACCCCTCTGAGATTTCCTCTGCTTCCTCCTGCTTCTTGAGCCTCAAAAGCTAATGCCTGTTGGTTCTGTGCATGCGCATGACTTAAGTGCGTGCACGAACATGTGTGGGCAGCGAGATGATGTCACTCGTGCACACGTTCATGCATGCACTGATGTCACGTTGCACGCTCCGTGACTTCATTAGCTTTTGAAACTCAAGAAGCAGGAGGAAGCAGAGGAAATCTCACAGGCACGGAGCTAAACATTCAGCTAAGCAGAAACAAGATGTCAGCAAATTTCAAGCTGCAAAGGTAGGCTCTGGAGGGGCATAGGGGGGAAAATGGCAACAGGGTTTTTAAAGCTGCAGCTTCCAACTAAACTTAATTGATTTTACAGCATAATTATCCTTTAAAAACAAAATAAAGCAGTACATAGGATGCCATTTTAGTGCACAAACTGGAGTTTCAAATAAAAAATGCCCTTTGCAAATAATCCATCTCTAAACTTGTTTTTGTTTTGTCTAACAGATATCACGCATCATTAATACTGATGTGACACTTTATTATACATATTTATTTTTTACCAAGTTTTAAAATACCTTTTAAAACTTTATTTTGTGATCACAATCTAACCTGAAAATACTGCACCGTATTTTGATAACTAGCAACACCCTAGTAGTAAAGTCAACGCCCCTGACAAAACTCTTATACGCTAGTCGATTCTCGCCTGTAACGGGCAGTCAGGCTTTATAGGTGCACAGCTGTACCAAGCTTTACTTATCATCTTTGATTAGATCCAAAAAATTACACCTTTTAATTGTGCCCAATATATTATAACTAGGAAATTGTTAAACTTTAGTGTGTAAAGGATACATACAGCATTTCAAGTCTGGGTGTAAAATATTCCTTTAATGAGCCACGATACTACCAGCCAAAAGGGCAGAACACTTACTGGCATCATTCATTTTCACAGACCACAATTTTTTGCTTTCTTTGAGGTTTTTATTGGAAGCTAATAGCTTTAATTAAGTATAATTGATTATTCGTTTGTAAATCATTAACTAGAAATCATGGTTATGCTTTTTACACGTTAAAAATACATATTTGCCATATTTGGTGATATAGTTTGTTTTAGTTATGTACAGCAGTTAGCAGAATAGCATTTCTATGCAGCACTGTTCAATCAGTAAAAAAAATAAATAAAAAGGGGAACTTAATTTTTGCAAAGTATATTATTGCATTTAACTAAAGGGAACAAAACAAATATACTATGAGAAGCATAAAGCTTTTCTATTATGTTTTAAAGGGTAATACACATCTTAATACAGAAAAGAAAAACAGAAATATAATTCACTTTTCTCAGTTGAGAAATCTGAGCTTCATTTAATTAAAGTCTCACATAGAAAGGAGTCAGCAGTCTGATTTGAAATGTTAAATATTAGCTGTCATTTTTAGAAAGGCTGGTAAATTTCATCCAATCATGTGGTATTCAACGACCATAATGTTGGTTGTGTCCGACCATCAATATTTTAATCCGGATGACCGAGACATCCCAGCAACCAGTCAATTGGGTTGAAATATACCCAGCCTAAGGTGTTTTTGCAGTAGCTGTAATATCAGTTATATCAGGGGATGGGTCTAAAGCTGGATACACACATTAGCAATAAAGGGCCAATCTCTTGTCAGTAACAATGGGACTGGTACTTGTAAACAATTAAAGAAGGAGAGTGCAAACCAAGAACCACTGGGAAGTGGTGTATGAACTATCTTTACCCAGATGGTATCTAATGGCTAACATGCCTTTGATTGTCCCTTCTGATGCCGGCGAACATTCTCTGTTGACATCAGGAACAGTTGTTTCAAACCTAAAATTTCCTGTGGACAGGGTTGGCCTCCTGTACTGTAGTATATGGTGTCAGCTGCGATCATTAGGGTGTGTATGCTTGATATAGGGGGACTGTTCCGGGCTGTGTGTAACCACATCTTTAACAGTTGACAGATGAATCTTAAGGTGGCCATATACATTGATGATATTTGGTAAATTTACCCAGTATCGACAGTCTGTAGGGGCCGAAACAAGCCAGCCACAATGCCAATGAATGACCATAGTTGTCATTACAGTCAGTCGGAAAAGATGGAGAATTTTTATTGGATGGTATCTGCTCCCTTTTATAATATCCTGTATACCTCAAAAGCAACTTAGCTACATTTTTAAAGAATAACTATACTCCAAAAAATGAAAAGTATCAGGGACAGGGAGGACGGATTGATTATTTCCACTGTACAATATCGTTTCATTAAGGAGCTAGAGCACGTGCAGTTTTCATTTGCCAGGTTAGTCCTGGACTATTCCTGTATTAAAGATAGTGCTGGCAGAATCAGTTTTATTTGGGCTGGTGCTCCTCACAGAAACAATATTGGGAGGTAGGAATTACCAGGCCTATATCCCTGTCCCAAGTACTTTTCAGTTTTACTGTTTTTTTAAAAAAAAAATATTCAGGGTTATTTAATAAAAGTTCTTATCGTTAAAAATGGTGCTAATTGTGCCCCAACCAATCAGATGTTAGCTTTCAAATGTTAAATAAAATCTGATTGGTTGGGGCAAAATTAGCACCATTTTTAACTTTTATTAAATCTCCTCATTTATACACTATAGTTCTCCTTCAAATAATATATCTGAAACCGAAAATGTAGAATTATTGTTCTTCAAAAAACAAGGATATTTTATTATTAGGGATACATTAAGAAACTAAATACATTTACACAAATTGTTCTATGACAAATCAATTTTGATAATGTTGTTGAAGCAGTTGATAGAATATGAGTGGGTGGAAAAATGATTGGGCAGGTTCCATCTGCTTGTTTTGTTTCACTTAGTATGACTGGTCTTCCTTAACAATACGTGCCATTGTCCATTGGTAGGAAACATCTTATTCTAAGTCACAGATATGATCACACACGGGTGGAACAGTAATTTCATATTAAAGTGCAACTGACAGTTTTAGGATTGTATGAAATGATGATTATGAAACTTCAATTAACTTTTAAAATACTTCGCTGAGTAAACAAATGAAGAGCTTATGAGGAGACAGTGAGCTGAGAATCAATGTGAGAATAAATCGCATAACAATAAGGACAATATGAAAATACCTAAAATGGTTGTGTCTGATGTAAATGAATACAACAACTACTGTCACAGTCAAATTCAGGTTATAAGAACCTGATATGAATATTATCCTCAAGGTTCTTCATTCAGTGGTTACTAAGGAACACTTATGTTTTCTATTCTTTGTTACTTATAGCATTTTACAACCCCCCCCCCCAATAATTATATAATTTGTTCCTTTATTTAATGCTTTCTTTGTAGCTTCTTTCTACTCAGAAATACACCTGTCTGGACTTTACAACAGCAAGCCCTATTTTCACTTATCACACTCACCTGCTCACCCATTAGGTATAGGAACTATCATAATGCATCACAGAAGGAGAGGCATAGGAGATTTCTATCCTCTGTGCTAAGAAATGTGGTAATGAATAGGGGCAGGTATATCTTTTTATTGCTGTATTTCGCATTATTTCACCTGATTTCACCCCCCCTCACCCCCCTTTCCTGAGCTTCAGATTCCAATGGATTTCTCAGTTTTGTAAGGACCAGGCATAGAGTTCAGCCAACTGTCTTTTTTGAATGGGGAGGAAACCCCATTCAAAAAAGGAGGAGGACATGTAGAACTGCAGGCCACTTGTAGGAGGGAGGAGCCCTATATCCCATTTAGTATGCTTATAATCCGTGGTCTTCTATGTAGTAGCGCACCAATTATAAGGATATTATTTACAATTTGGGCCCCATCTAACAGCGCACGAAATCTGGGTTATAACTGTAATCATTTTTTTTCCAAAAACAACAAGCACATGACCTACATGGCACCTAGGTTATAATCGGACTTCACACATCAGTTTGGGTAAAGTGCAACTAAAATTTTAATATTTCAATCTCTAAATATGTTACAGCCATTTTGGTCTTTGTGGAAACATTTTTATAGAATTGAATTGCTATCATTGTGCAGTCAGTGTCTAAACTGTAAATATCCAATCAGAATTCAGCTTTAACACACATTGCATTGAATTTTTTATAACACCATAACACCCTTTGCAAATGCCACATTAGTTTCAAACCTATTAAAAGAACAAACTATTGTCAGACTGTCTTTTAAATGCAGAGACTTTAGATTGACGCAGTAATGGGTGTAAAACACAAAGGAATATTTCATATTTTTCTGCATGAGTAAGGAATTTTCTTTTAAGAGAGAATCAATTGTGGAAAGCTACTCAGGAAGCAAAAGTGTGAATAAAGAGGCATAGACATATCCAAGTAGAGGTGGAGAAAAGATGAGCCAAAGAATAGGGACCCTAAATTCTTTGCATCAGTTTTTCATAAAAGGGCAGCATGGTGGCTCAGGGGTTAGTTCTAGAGATGGGATCCGGGTCCGACTGGAACCCCTCGGTATCGAAATCCGAATGATCCGTCTGAATCCGGAGCCTATTTTCTATAATTATCAAACGTTCAAGGATTATCAAAAATAACCTTGAATGTTCGATAATCCTTAAAAGTACGATCAAAAACTTGAAAGTAGTCTCCGATCGTATTTACGACGATTAACGAAAATTCAAGGTTATTTTTGATAATCCTCGAAAATAGCCTTGAACGTTCAATAATAATCCATTTTCAGATCTTTGGGATTTCCGAGATCTGGGAATCCTAAAACGGAACGAAACTGGTGAGCTTCGGCCATCTCTAGTTAGTATTGATGCCCTGCAGAGCTGAAGTTCTGGGTTTGTATAAAATCTTGGATACAGATTTTCATGTTCTTAGTGTGCTTTTGTGGGTTTCCTCTGGGCACTATAATTTACTTTCACTATATATACTGTACAAACACTGCTCACACAATTAAGGGAACACTCAGTCATAGGAATAAAATCAAATAAAATCATATTTCTTCTTATGCCCAGTAAGGAAATGTTGCTTTAATTTGCACCAAAACAAGTAAAATTGATCCACAATCTCAATGGGTGGACAGGAGAAACAACAGGAGGGGTAAAAGCAAGACATCCCTCAAGAATAGAATGGTTTTACCACAATCCATTTCTCTACTTTTACATCCTCTAGTTGTTTTTTCCTCCAGTCTTGCATTTTGCCAGTGTCCTTGTCACTGCTAGTACAGTAAAGCAGTGTTGGACTGGTCCATGGGGTTACAGGGAAATCCCCCAGTGGGCCTACAGCCCATTTACCCAAGAAATCAGAGAGAACTGATAAAATGTAAATACAGAGCCAAAGGGACAGTAAAAAGGCATTTTAATAAACAATATGAGTCCATAGGAAAAGGATATCTATGTATGAGTGATAAAAGAGATATGAAATGTTTGGTGGGCCCATAAACTCATCCTTGTGGGCCCCTGGTCTCATATTTTCTGGTGGGCCCCAACAGTCTAGTACAACACTGCAGTACAGTAGCATGAGGCAATGCCTGCAGCCCACTCAGGTTGCACACCTAGGGGCATATTTATAAAGAAATGATGTTAGCGCAAAAAAATTACCGCCGCACATCGCGGCCGCGAAAATAGCGCTATCGCCGTATTTATAACGGCGAGCGCTATTCCCGCGATACCTATCGCGGCCGCGATGTGCTGCGGTAATTTTAAGTCCCTTCGCGGCGATACTGTATAGTATCGCCGCAAAGGGACTTAAAATCCCTTCCCGACGCCGGTCCTAAGGGGGCGGGGCATACGCCCCGCGGCCGTTTTCGGACTTTTATAAATCGCGGTAAACGCGATTTATGCGTTAATGTCCGTGAAAACGGCCGCGAAAAGTTAACGAACCTTTATAAATATGCCCCATAGAAAACGGCCGCGAAAAGTTAACGAACCTTTATAAATATGCCCCATAGTCTAGATCATCCATATTAGCACCCTCATATTTGAATTTTATTTCTTTCTCAAGAATTAAGCAATATTCAGACAGATGTCCCTTGAGGTCATGCAAGTTATTTTGTCTGCTTCACTGTCTTTGACACAGATATGTTGGTTCATGATGGTAATAGGAAACAAAAAAATAGTTCTGTCATAGTGGATGTTTTTTGAACTGTTGGGAAGTAATAAGAGGAAGGGGAATGATGCAATTCTGTTAAAGAGGCAGGAAAGTGGACATATGAAAGAGGAAATATAAAGTCAAAGTTCACCACACACAGACAGGATTCACAACCACAGATACCATAGGTGTAGGTCAATAAGTCAGCAATTTTGCCTGACAGTGTGGGATGTGTATTCAAATTGTTAATTAATTTGGCTTTGAAAGAGCCAAATTACTGTTCTTTTTATTTATTTTTCTTCATATGGGAGAAGTGCACTATCTTTTAGTTAAGGAATCTGGGAGGATTTACGAGTTGTCTGCAAATTTACATACATTTTTGATCATAGGCTTCATTGGCAAGCCCAATATATCTATGGGAGGTTATTCCTCAAAGGGTTTTTATGGACATTTGCTTAATCACTGCACCACCAAAATATTAGCCACATCCATGTCCAATTTTATATGCAACTCCTACATTAAAGTAGGAGTCCCAATAGACAGAGCACATTCACAAATATATTACCCCTCCCATTGCTGTGGCTGCTGTGGGATTTATGACATTAGCCTGTGGGTACTAGGGGTTAGCTGCCATAATCCACCTTAGCTGGGTAAACCCTACTAAGTATATGCGGTACACGTCACATGCTCTGTAGTGTTTAAAGGGGAACTTAAGTATCAAGACAACATTGTCCCAATAGAAAAGGACCTATAACTATAGCACAAGCAAAGAAACTGTAAGGGGCACACTTGAAGTGTGAATTACCAAGTCTTTATTTAATCACAAGCACACAACGTTTCAGGGATCATGTGTGACACCTGATGAAGGGGACATAGTGATACCTGAAACGTTGTGTGCTTGTCACCTCACATCTGTGCCTTATCCGTTCCCACACAGCCTGCATAGGAACTCAATAGTGGTGATCTTCCCCCCACACACACTCACCATCCAGATCCATCCTTGTTTGTCGTTCCACCTAGCGTTAAATCCTTTTGGTATAAGGTAGGTACCACCTGCCAACCTCCAACTCTGAGTTATTTAAAAAAAAAAAAAAAATAGAACTTACAGCCCTTGGTTCCCGCAGTGTTTTCAGCCACGTCTCAGCCAATCACAGACGTGGCTGATGGTCTGGCCCCCTGCTTACAAGTTCCGGCAGCCAGGGAACCGGATCAATGCACGGAGGATTGAGGGGCTGTAAGTAACATTCTAAACATTTTTTTTCATTCTGACAAGGCGGTTGGGGGTATCTCTCATATATTAAATTGTATATTACAAAAAAAAACTAAAAAGGCATACAGAAAACAATGGGGAACTCTCCATTTGTTTTACTATGACAAGCTTTGTAGTGATTATAAAAAAGCATGGCCCCTATGTACCACACATTCATAGCACAAAGCTTTCATGCAAATCGCTCATAGTTATCTGAAAAACTGTACAAGCAGCAAGCATGGAGCACAAGGGGCATGAATACCAATCTGAGATTTACACTGCGTCATTCTGGATCACCAAATTAATGCAGTCCAAATACCAAACCTCAGTGTGTTCCCTGGGGCCTCTCTATGGCAGCTCCCAATCTAATACATAACAGCAATTATACAAAGAGAAATGGTTTCTTTGAGACATTTAGACAGTCGCTATGGTCTCATATACAGTATACCGTATATACTCGAGTATAAGCCGACTCGAGTATAAGCCGAGGTTCCCATTTTTGCCTCCAAATCAGTAAAACACATTGACTCGAGTATAAACCGGGGGTAGATAGTTGCCATTTAAATTTACAGTAATTCCATACAGTAACCCTAATCCTTTCCACTGTAGATGTTTGGAAACTACAACTCCCAGCAGGCTTTCGTTGCTGGGAGTTGTAGTTTCAAAACCCTATAGTAGAAAGGTATTGGGTGTTACTGTATGGCATACTGTCCCCCACCCTAGAGCCCCCCCAGTTCACTTACCGTACCTGGCCAGTCTTCATCTCTCCAGTCTTCATGTCTCATCTCTCTCCAGTCTTCAGTCTTCATCTCTCAGTCTTCGTCTTCATCTCTTCAGTCTTCATCTCTTCAGTCTTCAGTCTTCATCTCTCGCCGGCTGCCGCCGCTCGTCCTGTGCAGAGCCGGCGTTCCCAGTACTGCTTCGCGGCTGCGCGATGACGTCATCGCGCCAGCGTGCGCGATGACATCATCGCGCACCACGACCCGAAGAACTACTGGGAACTGCCGGCTTTCCTTCCTGACTCGCGCGGCATCTGGAAATAAGGTAAGTTTTCTCTTGACTCGAGTATAAGCCTAGCACGGTTTTTAGGTAGATTTTTAAACCTAAAAACCTCGGCTTATACTCGAGTATATACGGTAATTCTTTATTGAACATTTTCATAATCTAAGCATTATAAGCCGTACACTATAATAATGGGCATATTGTGTCACAACAATCATTGAAGCAATGATAAAACAATAATGGTTTCTAGTATGCCTCTTTAAATGATAACATTAGAATGTTCTTACAAAAAAATGTGCAAACAGCAGGCATATCTGGGGATCATTAACTATCCTCAAAGTGTATGTATACTGAAAAAATAACTTTGCGTCATTTTATCTATAAATAAATACATATAAGTAGTCCCACATACCAACTGTCAAAACTGCAAACAGCATACAGCACACCAACTGTCAAACCTTTCCAGCTACAGCAAAACTGCTTACAAAAATGCTAAAACGTAAGATGTTTCAGAGTGGATATCTAATGAAATAGGGGGCAGATCAACAAAAAAATGATATTGTGATAGTTGGGATGAATTATAGTTTCCACTAATGGGCAATTTAAAAAAACAAATTTTTCAGTGTACATACCCTTTAAAGCCTCACAATGGTTTATAGCTGCATGTAAACCATTTGATTACATTGGCTGCCATGGCTAGACCTATACTTATAGGGAAACTATTGTGTGTGTAAAGTTTATTTAAAAAACTGTTAAACTGAAAAGTACTTGGAATAGAGATTGGTAATTCCTATCTCCCAATATTGTTTCTGTGAAGAGCACCAACCCAAAGAATACTGATTCTGCCAGTCTTCTTTGTGTTTTTGGTCTTCACTTTAATACATAAATAGTCCAGGACTAACCTGACAAATTAAAACTGTTGGTGCTGCAGCTCCTCAATGAAATTATATTGTGAGGTAGGAATAATCAATCCGACCTCCCTTTCCCCAGGTACTTTCCATTTTCAAACTGTTAATTTTTAGACTATAGATACTCTAGAGTATTTAATGCCAGTCTAGGGGGTCACAGTATCTTTCTGTGCTTGGGGTTATTGATTTATAAGGAGAGTTTGTTAGCTTTGCAATCAGGACTATTAAAATGATGTTACTTGGAACACGGTTACAGGGGTATTAAAGGCAGATGGGGTCCAGCTATCACCACTGAGTTGTAGGTTAGCAGGAGAGCTGTAGGAATAATCAATCCGACCTCCCTTTCCCCAGGTACTTTCCATTTTCAAACTGTTAATTTTTAGACTATAGATACTCTAGATATTTAATGCCAGTCTAGGGGGTCACAGTATCTTTCTGTGCTTGGGGTTATTGATTTATAAGGAGAGTTTGTTAGCTTTGCAATCAGGACTATTAAAATGATGTTACTTGGAACACGGTTACAGGGGTATTAAAGGCAGATGGGGTCCAGCTATCACCACTGAGTTGTAGGTTAGCAGGAGAGCTGTAGTTGCGGACCCTAAGCCCCAAAGGGCTCTTGTTAGAGCCGCAAGGGCACTTAAGTGCCGCAAAGGCCCTGATAGGGCCGGGGAGGGGGGTCCCGGTTCGGCTGCGGGACCCCTTAAGCCCCAAAAGGGTCTTGTCAGAGCCGCAAGGGCACTTGTAAGTGCCGCAAGGGCCCTTATAAGGGCGGGGAGGGGGGTGGTTCGAGCTGCGCGGGACCCCCTAAGCCCCAAAAGGCCCTTCTCAGGGCCCCGCCGGAGGGAGCCTACCACCTCCCAGCGGCTCCTCCCTTCCCCTCCCTGGGGAGCGGCCGGGGCGGGGGGTTTGGGGGGGTTGCGGGGAGGGGGTGCGCGGCGGGTGGTCGCGACACCTGCTGCGGCCCTTCCGGCAGCCTCCTAACCTCCGTTCCGAGATTGCCGTGAACGGGTGAGGGAACGGTTGGGAGGGGCTGTGGGAAGCGGCGGCGGGTGGTCGCCGTGCGCCGCGGGGGGTGTGGGCGGGGTGGGCGTGTCTCCCGGGGCGGGTGCGACCACCCCGCCGCGGGTTGCCTGCCCATCCCGCCGCGGGAGGTTAGTATCGCGCCCGGGAGGTTAGTATCGGCTGACTTCGCCACCTTCAAGGTGGCGAAGTAAAACAGCCGATACTACCCGAGCGAAACCAGTACCGCCGCTTTATAAATAGAAGCGGCGTAACAGGTAAGTATCGCCGCGAAAGGTTAACGCTTCGTTAATTTTCGCGCCGTTTTCGGACTTTTATAAATCGCGGTAAACGCGATTTATGCGTTAATGTCCGGAAAACGGCCGCGAAAAGTTAACGAACCTTTATAAATATGCCCCATAGTCTAGATCATCCATATTAGCACCTCCATATTTGAATTTTATTTCTTTCTCAAGAATTAAGCAATATTCAGACAGATGTCCCTTGAGGTCATGCAAGTTATTTGTCTGCTTCACTGTCTTTGACACAGTATGTTGGTTCATGATGGAATAGGAAACAAAAAATGTTCTGTCATAGTGGATGTTTTTTGAACTGTTGGGAAGTAATAAGAGGAAGGGAATGATGCAATTCTGTTAAAGAGGCAGGAAAGTGGACATATGAAAGAGGAAATATAAAGTCAAAGTTCCCACACACACGACAGGATTCACAACCCACAGTACCATAGGTGTAGGTCAATAAGTCAGCAATTTGCCTGACCGTGTGGGATGTGTATTCAAATTGTTAATTAATTGGCTTTGAAAGAGCCAAATTACTGTTCTTTTTATTTATTTTCTTCATATGGGAGAAGTGCACTATCTTTTAGTTAAGGAATCTGGGAGGATATACGAGTTGTCTGCAAATTTACATACATTTTTGATCATGGCTTCATTGGCAAGCCCAATATATCTATGGGAGGTTATTCCTCAAAGGGTTTTTATGGACATTTGCTTAATCACTGCACCACCAAATATTAGCCACATCCATGTCCAATTTTATATGCAACTCCTACATTAAAGTAGGAGTCCCAATAGACAGAGCACTTCACAAATATATTACCCCTCCCATTGCTGTGGCTGCTGTGGGATTTATGACATTAGCCTGTGGGTACTAGGGGTTAGCTGCCATAATCACCTTAGCTGGGTAAACCCTACTAAGTATATGCGGTACACGTCACATGCTCTGTGGGTTTTAAGGGAACTTAAGTATCAAGACAACATGTCCAATAGAAAAGTATTAACAAAGATAAAAAACGGTCTCACCTTCCCTTGCTGTGGGTCGGAGATTGTGAAAATATAGCAATGTTGGTTTTTGGCTACCTCCTTTGGGCATAGCAGTGACTACAAGGGGCTTCCTCACGGGTCCTCTACAGGACCTATACACTATAGACAGCAAAGAAACTGTAAGGGGCACACTTGAAGTGTGAATTACCAAGTCTTATTTAATCACAAGCACACAACGTTTCAGGGATCATGTGTGACACCTGATGAAGGGGACATAGTGATACCTGAAACGTTGTGTGCTTGTCACCTCACATCTGTGCCTATCCGTTCCCACACAGCTGCATAGGAACTCAATAGTGGTGATATTCCCCCCACACACACTCACCATCAGATCCATCCTTGTTTGTCGTTCCACCTAGCGTTAAATCCTTTTGGTATAAGGTAGGTAACCACCTGCCAACCTCCAACTCTGAGTTATTTAAAAAAAAAAAAAAATAAACTTACAGCCCTGGTTCCCGCAGTGTTTTCAGCCACGTCTCCGCCAATCACAGACGTGGCTGATGGTCTGGCCCCTGCTTACAAGTTCCGGCAGCCAGGGAACCGGATCAATGCACGGAGGATTGAGGGGCTGTAAGTAACATTCTAAACATTTTTTTTCATTCTGACAAGGCGGTTGGGGTATCTCTCATATATTAAATTGTTATTACAAAAAAAAAACTAAAAAGGCATACAGAAAACAATGGGGAACTCTCCATTTGTTTTACTATGACAAGCTTGTGATGATATAAAAAAGCATGGCCCCTATGTACCACACATTCATAGCACAAAGCTTATTGCAAATCGCTCATAGTTATCTGAAAAAACTGTACAAGCAGCAAGCATGGAGCAAAAGGGAGCATGAATACACCATCTGAGATTTACACTGCGTCATTCTGGATCACCAAATTAATGCAGTCCAAATACCAAACCTCAGTGTGTTCCCTGGGGCCTTCTATGGCAGCTCCCAATCTAATACATAACAGCAATTATACAAAGGAGAAATGGTTTCTTTGAGACATTTAGACAGTCGCTATGGTCTCATATACAGTATACCGTATATACTCGAGTATAAGCCGATCGAGTATAAGCCGAGGTTCCATTTTTGCCTCCAAAATCAGTAAACACTATTGACTCGAGTATAAACCGAGGGTAGATAGTTGCCATTTAAATTTACAGTAATTCCATACAGTAACCCTAATACCTTTCCACTGTAGATGTTTGGAAACTACAACTCCCAGCATGCTTTCGTTGCTGGGAGTTGTAGTTTCAAAACACCTATAGTAGAAGGTATTGGTGTTACTGTATGGCATACTGTCCCCCACCCTAGAGCCCCCCCAGTTCACTTACCGTACCTGGCCAGTCTTCATCTCTCCAGTCTTCAGTCTTCATCTCTCCAGTCTTCAGTCTTCATCTCTCCGTTCAGTTTCATCTCTTCAGTCTTCATCTCTTCAGTCTTCAGTCTTCATCTCTCCGCCGGCTGCCGCTCGTCCTGTGCAGAGCCGGCAGTCCCAGTACTGCTTCGCGGCTGCGCGATGACGTCATCGCGCCAGCGTGCGCGATGACATCATCGCGCACCGCGAAGAACTACTGGGAACTGCGGCTTTCCTTCCTGACTCGCGGCTGCATCTGGAAATAAGGTAAGTTTTCTCTTGACTCGAGTATAACGAGGCAAGGTTTTTAGGTAGATTTTTAAACCTAAAAACCTCGGCTTATACTCGAGTATATACGGTAATTCTTTATTGAACATTTTCATAATCTAAGCATTATAAGCCGTACACTATAATAATGGGCATATTGTGTCACAACAATCATTGAAGCAATGATAAAACAATAATGGTTTCTAGTATGCTCTTTAAATGATAACTTAGATGTTCTTACAAAAAAATGTGCAAAAGCAGGCATACTGGGGATCTTAACATCCTCAAGTGTATGTATACTGAAAAAATACTTTGCGGTCATTTTATCTATAAATAAATACATATAAGTAGTCCCACATACCACTGTCAAAACTGCAAACAGCATACAGCACACCAACTGTCAAACCTTTCCAGCTACAGCAAAACTGCTTACAAAAATGCTAAAACGTAAGATGTTTCAGAGTGGATATCTAATGAAATAGGGGGCAGATCACAAAAAAATGATATTGTGATAGTTGGGATGAATTATAGTTTCCACTAATGGGCAATTTAAAAAAACAATTTTTCAGTGTACATACCCTTAAAGCCTCACAATGGTTTATAGCTGCATGAAACCATTGATTACATCGGGTGCATGGCTAGACCTATACTTATAGGGAAACTATTGTGTGTGTAAAGTTTATTTAAAAAACTGTTAAACTGAAAAGTACTTGGAATAGAGATTGGTAATTCCTATCTCCCAATATTGTTTCTGTGAAGAGCACCAACCAAAGAAACTGATTCTGCCAGTCTTCTTCCTGGCTTCAGCCCTAACTTTAATACATAAATAGTCCAGGACAACCTGACAAATTAAAACTGTTGGTGCTGCAGCTCCTCAATGAAATTATATTGTGAGGTAGGAATAATCAATCCGACCTCCCTTTCCCCAGGTACTTTCCATTTTCAAACTGTTAATTTTTAGACTATAGATACTCTAGAGTATTTAATGCCAGTCTAGGGGGTCACGATATCTTTCTGTGCTTGGGGTTATTGATTTATAAGGAGAGTTTGTTAGCTTTGCAATCAGGACTATTAAAATGATGTTACTTGGAACACGGTTACAGGGGTATTAAAGGCAGATGGGGTCCAGCTATCACACTGAGTGTAGGTTAGCAGGAGAGCGTAGGAATAATCAATCCGACCCTCCCTTTCCCCAGGTACTTTCCATTTTCAAACTGTTATTTTTAGACTATAGATACTCTAGATATTTAATGCCAGTCTAGGGGGTCACAGTATCTTTCTGTGCTTGGGGTTATTGATTTATAAGGAGAGTTTGTTAGCTTTGCAATCAGGACTATTAAAATGATGTTACTTGGAACACGGTTACAGGGGTATTAAAGGCAGATGGGGTCCAGCTATCACCACTGAGTTGTAGGTTAGCAGGAGAGCTGTAATAATGGAGCAGTGTTGCCCCATTTCTCTGACACCTCTCTGTAGTTATTTGCTAAATTACTGTAGCGTTGCTGCTTTTACATCTGTGCAGGTTCTCATAACCAGTCGATGAAAAGGAAACATGCCACATCACAAATAGTATTTCATTTTAATCTTTATTGGTTTTGATTTATTGGATCCTAATCTGCCTTTCTCCATCCTGATATTTGATATGTAAACTGAATGGGGAGGTCAGTGATCTTGGCAAACAGAAAGCCAATAAAATTTTAGTCTAGATGTCATATCTTTTTGTTTATATAAACTAAATGTTCAAATTCCAAACTGAAAACTGCATAATAACATTTATTATTATAATACTAACACACTACTCTATACATGTATACAAGTATTTACAATTAGTTCTCTACTTCTCCAAGCAAACAGGTGCTAAGAAAACCAGGAGTTATATTAAGATTCACAATAACCATTGATACAGTAAAGCTGATTTTGCTGCATGATATATCCTTTACACTCTCATTACTTGCAAGATTGACCCCATCTGCATAAAATGCTTCCCAATGTCTTTATGAGCATTACCAAGGAGAAATATACCCATTGTGCAATAAACAGAACTGAATTTGACTGTAGCTAAATGTCAAACTCTGTTTCATGTAAATCTAAACTTGATGCACATGATTAAAATGAAGGCTTAGGTTCAGAAAAGTACACCTGCTCAGTAAAGGCAGGGTAAGCTTGAGACACAACTTAAATGACCCTGGAGGATAGCCTGGAGATGCACAGTCAATTATGCTGAAGGTCTCACTTGATACGCTTCACAGCAGGATAGAGACCCTGTTAACATGCAAAATAATGTTGAGATGCAGGTGGGGATATGGTTGACTTGGCAGGAAGATGCTTCAGTGAGAAATATCTAATTAACTCTCCCCATACTATTTTCTTTGTGCATCAGTAGATATCCACAAAGCCAAATCTATAACAGACAGAATCATAGGATTATAAAATTAGAAAGGTAAAAGATTCAACCCATGCCCTATCTTCTATTAGTTTAGATTTATCTAGCTGAGGCATTACGTCTGTGTGCTCGGTGGCAATAAAGGAGGGGCACAGATGAGCATTGAAACAGAAAAGTGTTTTTATGACATCATATTTGCATCCTAACATTTTAAATTGTCACAATGCTCCCTATTTAATATATAGTTAATCATTGATTTCTGTTCCAAATTCTTCAACCCTGGTTTTATATGATAAAAGACATACAAACTTTGGTAGAGATGAAATTAGGAATTCTGTCAATGGGAATCAAATATCCTTTAAGGTAAATTGCATCTCAGAAATGGATAGATTTAAA
Source organism: Hymenochirus boettgeri (assembly GCA_019447015.1). NCBI lineage: Eukaryota > Metazoa > Chordata > Amphibia > Anura > Pipidae > Hymenochirus > Hymenochirus boettgeri. The sequence continues at coordinate 81,446,515 of CM033475.1, forward strand.
ACATAAAACATTATTTGCAGTATTTAAAAAAAATATATAGATGATTTTTTGCTTTAGACGTTTGATATATAATGGGCTGTTTGGAGACTCTCGGAAAAAGGTTCCCATTAACAGTCAAATATTCTCTCCCAAAATGTTTTCTATATAAAAATTTACCATATACTCCATATGGTAGGAATGATCTGCTATTCCTTCATCCCACTGCGCAATATGTTTTAAAAAACAAAAATAAAAAAAAAACAAAATTTGAGAAGATGCAGGCTTGGTAAGAATGACTTGTTTCCTTACTCACGCATGCACTCTAGAGCATGGAAGTGCTTAGGAAAGGGCAGCAAAGATTTGTGCAAATGTGGTGTGTATATACAATGATGGAATAAGAGATTTTCCCATATGAGTGAAGCCAACATTCAACAATTCTATTTTTATTTTTTTGTCATGCTATAGGGATGCTTTTCTTCTTGACTGGCAGACTACTGATTAGTTTATTGAGGGTTAGTCTGTTCTTGGAAAATAGAATCAAAATTGGCTTTTGTGTACCAACCCAAATAACTTAGAATAGAATAAAAGCAAATGTCACCCCCCCCCCCTTAAGATGTACCCATAGGGAGGAACTAAAAGGCTAGTCCTCGCCCCTGTAGGTAGAGCTAGGTGTACTCACTTCTCTATTCCTTCTGGTCTAGTCACGCACCACACTAGTTGGCATTTTAACCTTGGGAGCAAATACAATTGTTCTTCAATTGACAGTGGAAGATCCAGAAAGGAGCATTGCGGGGACCTAGAAGGTAAGTAACCAATCTCCCAGCTGTACTAAAAGTGTAAGGCCTTACCATTTCAGATTCTCACAGCTTAAGGATTTTTTTTTAAAGAGAAGAACATTTTAGAATACATTCCAGTTTTGATCACGTAATACTTTAACACATGTAAGATTTTGTCAGATATTGCCAGATATTGTAAGTCCAAGGGCTGACTGTTTCAGCTCTTGTCTTTGTCCTATAAAAATCCGACTTTTGCTAGCCACCAGTGCCTTGCTTAACATATTACATAAAACGCTGATGCTAGCTTAAGCAGGATGCTGATTCAATGGGAAGTAGTCTCAGAAGCCTAAGGGTGCCCATCCCTTTACTGATATTAAGCAAATCCCATTGGTTTATGGGTATGGTCAAAAAACAATTGGCCCTGAGGCTGACAAAGTTCCAACGTTTGGATCAAAATTTCTCATTGGTCATTACTAGCTCCCTTATGTACTGGTCGAAGGCATTGATCAATTCCATGGCAAAGTATAGGAGTCAGATTATTGCTGTGTAGGTAGTTTGTCAGCCCCCACAACACAACAAATTCCAATGGAATATGCTGCGAACTTGTGATGGAAACCACATGTGCATGGGACCATTATAGGATGAGTGAATCTCTTAACATAAATTTAGCTGATTTGTAAATAAAATTGAGAATATTATTCTGTTAGGCTGGGTACACACCAGCAGATATTTTTGTCCGACCATCCAAAATATCTGCCGGTGAGGGGCAGCCGGCCGCGACTGACCTCAATCGTTTGTTCATCCAGATCCGGACGTGTCGGTAAATTTTGATCGATCGTGCGGTTCCCTATGGGACTTCACGATCAATCATTTGCAAGTTCGGCCGAGGCTAAATTTGCTGCAACCAACGGACACTTGTCCCGGCCGAGCGCTCGCTCGTAGCGAGCGCTCAGTCGGGACAAATAGTCCCTCAGTGTGTACCCAGCCTTAAGGAGGTTGACTAATCTGCAACTGGTGTTATGTCTTTTATGTCGTTAACTGATGAACCTCATTTAAAATGATTAGGTCATAGATGTTCAGTATTATATGCTATAGTAATATTTGCCCAAAACTCCCCCGATTATTACCTACCTTGCCTCTCTCCCCCGACATTCTGTCACGGCCCTCTGCTTGCATGAAACTGCAAGCAGGGGGCCGGACCGGCAGCTGCGTCTGTGATTGACTGAGAGGCAGCTAATCACGGGTGCGGCTTCCAGCTATCCAGAGGGAAAGAGGTAATGTAAGTACAGTTCGGGGGAGTTTCTGCAAATATTACTTTAGCGGTTGGGACTGGGGGGAGGGAGCCCTACACCACAGAAAAGGGGATTTGTGCTAGGGGGAGGGAGAGGAAAACAGGTGGAAAATGGAGGGAAGCAGTGCGCATGGCAAAATTCTACCGGAGGAGAGACAAGAGGCTGAGACCTATATGGACTCTGCCAGGCTCCTGGTGGTAATTTTTTGGGACTTTACAGGGACATTACAGGAGAACCATTTGGAGCTGGGATGTAAGGTTAAGGATTTTACTACACTACAGAGTGAGGCCAGTAGTGGGTTAAATTATAGTTTTGGGGGTGGACGTGCCCTTTAAAGGGATGGTCAGGCTTTGTATTCCTATTGTGCAACAGCCCTTTTCTAGCTTGAACTGGATGCTCTTTAATGATGACTGTCAGGCTTTTTGAACAAGATTGTATTAAATTCAGGTTAAGGTGACCTTGTTTACGGCTGCTTTGCCAAACCAAGTTTTAATACTGAGGTAAACACAACAAATATATTTATTTTAGATGGTAAGTAAAACTCAAAAGAACTAAGTAGAACAGAGAGCCAGTGGGGACAATTGACTTTGCATAATGGAAATTAACATTATAATCAGAAATGACTAGTGATGCAAAGATAATTGTTTTTGTTCACTTCATGGCTATTGTGTTTAGAAACGGGTAGCATAATGCACGGTTAGACAGCATTGTTTGCTATCATTAGTCTTCCCTGTTTTGTCTTCTTTCCTAGTCTGCACGGAAATGAAAAACAAACTGTACAATATATGTGACTATGTTAAGCTGGGTACACACAGGACAGATTTTTGGAAAAAGACAGACAGGATTAGCAAGATCCTATCTGTAATTTTTCAAAGATCAGTATACACAGTCCAGAGCATTCTCCGTATGCACAGCATATACACAGCATAGGGAGAATGCTCGGAACTGTGTGTTTCCCTCACCCGAGGGAAATTTACGGTCTTTCCTGAATGACTGCTTGGCCGACTCAAACGTTCGGCGGCTGCGCACTCATTCGGGAAAGCCGCCACACACATTTCCGATAAAGCCCCAATACCGTCGGATCCAATGGTATCAGGGCTTTATCAGTACTGTGTGTACCTAGCTTTAGTTCCATACTATTTGGAATATCATTTTCTTGTGGACTTTTTAGTTTTCTTTATTAGATGTGGTTGCTCAGTTTCATTTGTTGCTTTTCTAATTCAGTTAATTGTAATTACACAAAATTTTTAAACAAATAGCTATTCTGCCTACAAAAGGACATAGCACTTTTCCTGAATCTGTAAGGCTGGGTACACTAGGGCAGATTTTTCGGCCCAATCAACCGCTATTTCCCTGTATCGGCCGTTTGGGGCAAAAAATCTGTGGCGCTTTCTTTCACCGCTGTGACAGATGTCGATTGTCAGTTCGTCCGGATCGGACATGTCGGTAAATCATGGCTGATCATGCGGTTCCCTATGGGAATGAGGTTACTCATACCTCATTATGTGTAACTTAAAAGGAAGATGCTAACATTGATATCAATAAAACATGTTGGTGAAGATGAATAACAAATGGTTTAAAAGTGTGTAATATGTATTTTTGAAATATTATGATATAAAGCAACGGCTGGGCCAAATGTTCGCCGGTCGCGGCAATAGTGGCTGCCGCCGCCGCTTCGTGTGATAGGCCGTGCGGTCGCATAGAGATTTACCGACAAGTCTTTTACTGACACATTTACCTTGATTTACCAACACGTCCGATCGTCCGTTCATCTAATCCAGCCGCCCCACACCAGCCAAAAATATCTGCTGGTGTGTACCCAGGCTAACACCCCCCTGTATTGAGAAACACTCCACAATGTACTGACACCTTCCATGGACCCATTGACAGACTAGATAAATGGTCACTTATGCGTTTCCGCCACCTCAAACTTGGCGATTTTGAATGGCTGAACTTAACGCAATAAAACACTTTTCACCATTCTATAAATATGATCGATCAGTTACCGCAGCGATGTATGGCGAAATGGCGAAAGGTGGAGGTAATGACTTTTCTCCTCTGTTTATCACTTCTTTATAAATTGCAAAAAGTCCAAATTTGACGAAAAGTGATAACGGAGACAAAAATTTAACAAACCTTTATAAATATGCCCCAAAGTGTTTCAAAAAGTAAAACTGGATTTGGTATGTGATATGAGAATGCAGGCCTGCATTAAGGACAAAAATACCCATAAACATGGTCTATAATGATAATGGGACAATAAAGGCACTAGAGGTGCCAAATAATGCCTACTTTACTTTAATGATTGCCTTTGTGCCCTTGGCCTGAACCCATCACAAATTCACATATACTCCTTTAAGTAACATATGCTGCAGTCTAGCAGTCTGAGAAAACTGGGGAGCCTCACCCGAACCCGTCGTATGGTTCACACAGCAGTATATAAAGAAAAGGCTTTGTGCACGCCGAATCTCCAAGCAATATATTCAGGTAATTAAAAACTTTTTTTAACATGACGTTAGCCATAGAAGGTGAACACATGTTTTGGAAGCCTTTTTCTTTATACACTGTCAGGGCTAGGCCACACTAGCGTGGTTTTCGCGCATTTGCACACGCGTTTTGTGCTCGCGATTGCGCATCCGATTTTCACTAAAATGGGAATCGTGGGAACGTGAAAATTACCGCGATTTCCGATACCCATTCAATTGCGTTCGCGTTTTGGTAACGCATGCGTTCACCATTTTTGGTGCGTTAACGCATGCGTTTCCATAACGGAAACGCAAAACGCATAAGAATCATGCACACAATCGCGTGCGATAACGCTCGCGAGTGTGTGCACGATTTGGTGCGTTGTAGCATGGCCTTGGTCTCTGCATGCATTGTTTGATGTGCATTTGTGTTGTGTAGATGTAGGGTGGATTATCTAATGTTTTCTGTAAATCTAGTTAATCTAAGTTTTAAACAGCATTTTTTCTCAGCAGGAGGCTCAACCTATTTTTAGCAACATCAGAATTACTGTTAACATAGACTTAATACCAGTGGCGTAGCTACAGACTTATGGACTATGGTGCAAAATTTGGGCACAGGCCCCCCCAACACTGCCGCAAACACAAATCAAATAATCATTTACATAAAAAACATCCAAATTCATCATTAACATTTTTTTAAAGGCACTCATTTTAAAACAGACAAATATACTTTACCCATACACCTAGCAAAACTATTCAATCAAATTCAAACCGTATTTCTAAACTTAAATCCTTAAACCTTCTAAAATAACTAACCAACTGACACTAGTAAAATGCTTGGCACACAGACAATGGTAAAAATGCTTTGTACACAGACCACTGGTAAAACAGTTGGCACACAGATTGGTAGTTTTGGAGCCTTAGCATAAAATGGGGCCCCTTCTTTCCGGGCCCTGTGCTGTCGCATCCCCTGCACCCCTGGTAGCTATGCCCCATCTAAAAACTAACTTTAACCCACTACTGGCCCCACTGTGTAGTGTATAAAAATCCTTACCTTACATACCAGCTCCAAATGGTTCTCCTGTAATGTCCTCCCAAATTTAAAAAAACTGCCCACCAGGAGCCTGGCCTGTTTCCGCCTCTGAGCTGTCCTCTCAGAGGTTTTTGGCTTGCTCAAGCAGCCCTTCAATCCCTCCCCCCCTCCCTCTCCCTCCTGTTTTCCTCTCCCTCCAACAGTGTAAACCCCCTTTCCCACATATTAGGTCTAGTTCCCCCAGCCCCAACCGCTATAAAATATTTGTAAGAAAGTCCCCCGATCTTTACTTACCTTCCCTCTCTCCTCCGGCGTTCTGAACTGCCAGCAGCTTCGTCTGTGATTGGCAGTTAGCACTGGTTAGGGTGACTTTAACTTTGCCCAGACCATTTCCCAGGTCCCAGAGCCATTTACAATAAGTTACTGTATCATTTTTAGAAAATTTTTGAAAAAATTCCTTGAAATTTCGAAGTTTTTTTGAAAATTCTCGAATTCTCAAAATTTTTAAAATTTTTGAAAGCGAATTCCGAGATTTGCGTATTTCGGATTTTACCAGTTTCACCCATTTCTAGTTCTGGCACGATCAGTCTAAGGCTGGGTACAGACCAGCCAATTTTTTGCGGCCGACCGACCGATTCCTGGCACTTTCGGCCGAAAATATTGGCTGGTGTGGGGCAGGCGGCCACAACCGGCATCGATCGTTTGTTCAGCCAAATCGGCCGAACGAACCATCGGATGTGTCGGCAAATTACGATCGATCGTTCCCTATGGGACAGCACAATTGATCACTTGCAAATTTGGCCGTGGACGAATTTGCCGCGACTGACAGACATTTGTCCCACCCAAGTGCTCACTCGTAGTCCCTCCATGTGTACCCAGCCTTATGTAATGGGATCGCTTAGTAAAATTGTCCTAATGTATGGCCACCTTAAGCCTTAAAGGATGTGTACACCCTTTTTTCACTTACCTTATGTCTTTCTCCTATTGTCAAAGTTTTCCTTTCCCTTGATTTTTTTCCCCTGTCATTAGTAAATAGTAGATTTTATCACTTTTTCCAGTCTTGTTTCCAAATATATTAAGGAGTCAAACACTCTGGATTACAGTGAGATCTCATGTTAGCTTTCATTCTAGCTAAGTCAGTATGTCAGGGCTTAATTGGAATATTAACAAAAATTTGGAGCTGAATTAACCTGCTCTGAAGGTTTAATTCATCTTCAGATAGTGAAGGTTTCATTTACTTTCAGATACTGTAGATACACTAGAAGAAATTAATGAGAAATGCATTGTATAGAGCTTTGCAAAGATCGGGTTTAGAGATGGACTTGAGTTCGAATCGGATTAAATGAGTTTTGGATTTTCACATTTTCAAAAAGTATTGAATCTGTGGAAAAGATCCAACCATATGTCCCAAATTCATTAATCACAGTTTTTTTTAGCCGTGCCAACCCCCTGAGTATAAAAGGCAGCTTGACAGGCGTCTTACAAATAGTTACCCTTTCGCCCACTTACTCTTGCAGCCAATGTGATGTAGCTCCTCAACAATGGAGGCAAACTGCAACAATGGAGGCAAACTCTAACTTAATAGGTCTACTGTTGTGAAGTGTTACCCGTTCACCCACTTTCCCCTTTATATAACAAACTGAGGGGAAGGGAAGCCAATGTGGTGTGGGGTATGTCCAGAGGGCCCAAGCCTGTCTGTCTCAACAATGGTGGCCAACTGCAGTGAGCCTACTCTAACTCAATGGTTCTGCTGTTGTAGTGTTACCCTTTGCCCACTTTCACTTGCACAATGCATACTCTGAGGAAGAGAAGCCAACGTGGAGAGGGATATTTGAAAAATATTCAGGGAAAATATCAAATTTTCGGGATAATTATCGTATGTCAAAATGTGTCCTCCAGAACATCGAACAAATTACATCCTAGTAAAGTACAATTTTAGCAAGTGTTCTCTTGGCATTTTCTCATCATCCACCACTTAAGAAATGATGCATGCAGCGTTTTAGAAACGGTAGAAAACCATAATGCTTAACAAACACTCAATTTTTAGGAACACATATGGCAAGCATTTTATTGACTGTTTATCTGCAACAACAAAAAATGTTTCCTTAATCATTTATTTTCAAATACCAACAAGAGTGTAATACCATATATAGAAAAGGATCATTGTGTGCTTAAAGGGGAACTGTGGTCTCCAAACAAATGAACAGTTTAAATGAAAGGCCAGTTTCCTACCTTTAACGAGCCATCAACCACCTCTCTACGTGCTCCACAGCCCTAGATATACAGAAATGACTGACCAGAAAATTAATAAGTGGGAGGCTGACTTGTGACATCCCTGAGGCTTCTTCTGCACAGGGCGGCCGGCAAGCACAGTCTCAGACTCCCTCAGTGTGTGAGGGAGACAGGAAGTCCCTCCTCCTCTCTGCTGTGTGAAGTCCTGACAGAGAAGATAAGGGGGGTCTGAGTAACCCACAGCACCTGCGAGTGGGTGGGACTTAGACACCAGCGTGTGGGTGGGGCTTAGACACCCATGAGTGGGCAGGGCTTAGACACCCACGTGTGGGCGGGGCCACATGGGGCTGTAAGATAATGGGCCATGGGGGGCCTGCAGCTGGAGGGACCATGGGGTCCATGAGTGGGAGGGACCAGGGGGGCTGCAAAGAGGAGGAGGAGACACAGGACAGATTGACTGACAGTTTCAGAGCAGGAAGCAGGAAGTGCAGGGGACTTGGTGATGCTGCTGCCATATCACACACAAAAATGTAAATATCTTCAAAACTATGCAAAATAAACAATGGAAATAAATTCCCAGGGGAGCAATTCCTATCAATTTACCTCAATTTACCTAAAGTCATTTTTGGACCACAGTTCCCCTTTAAATGGTAAGACTTTGTCTATTTTAAAAAGGTCACTATACTCACTCAAATAACTTTAATGTATCTGAAACTACAATTTGAGAGAAGTAAAATGATGGTATTCACATATTTATCTGTGCTAGCTTTGTTATTAAATTATTAATGTTTAGTGACTTTTCTTAATTCCCCCCACCCTCCCCTACTCACTGCCTTCTTGTAGTGTCTGCAACAAAAATTCTGTACAGCCTCAGCAAGGTAATGATACCAACTATTTTCAGGGCAATGTGACATCATGCTGTCCTGAAATATAGAAGCTTAAATTGCACTGCATTTTTGACACGTTCAAAAAACACTAGATAGTTGCATAGCATATACACAAATAACACTACGGGGAAAACCAAATGCTAAATTCTATTTAATATATATAATAACACACCACTGCTCTGCTTACACGTCTCTCCCTTCCATCCCCCTACCTTTTTTTCTTTGCTGATTATCTTATTGGTTGCAGAAAATGTGCTAACAGGCAGTCAAAGATGCTAGTGAGAGATCTTGGATGGGGCACATATTACAATTTCTGCTTCTGGAGTGACTGGTCTTTCCCTGTATATGCTGTGATTTAAAATGATGATTTCTCAGAATCTAAAACTCAGTTTTAAATTTACATTTTTTTTTGAAGCAGTGGAATATTGCTGTATCTAAAGGAAACATTTTTTGAAATTCAAATTGTTTTTAGACTAATGATACTTTTTAATCTATAATTGAATACATGTAAGTAGCACTTACTCTGAGGTGTTTGTGTGTTGTTGCATACCTTCAATCTAGTACTTGTTTTTCTCAGTATCCCCCCTCCCTCTTCTAACTAACTCCTCCTTTCCTCAGACCTGACTTTTTTAAACTGAGCATGCTTGGCAATCACTATCATCTAGCACTGAGACAGTGAATTTCCCAACTGACATATAGTTACAGTTACAGCCTTCCAGTTACAGCTAAATCCAGAAAATAAGGTACTTGATTGACAGCTGAAGCAATTTATGCTAGCTAAAGAAATAGATGGCAGATCAAGGGAGCATTAATTGTTCCCAATAGGGTGCATATTTGTTTGTAGTGCATTCTAGTTCCAATGAAATAAAACATACTTTTTTTGCTGAAACTGTGTGTGTTGCTGCATAATTGTAAGTGTGGAAAAATTACCATTTGGCTAAACTACTATATCAAAAGTTCTTTATGATTTTCTGATATGGTCAAACCGTAAATATTTCTGTAGACTGTGTAGTCATGACAATTTATAGGGCTTTATAAAACATTGAATCACTTTGAACAACTTCTATTTTGACTCTAGATTTTCCTAAACATGTTGGTTTCTCTTGTTATGTCTTTTATTTTACAGTGTTTGTTTACATTTTGTGTTAAAGGGAATTTTGTTTATTCATACTTTTAAAAATGACTTAATGAAGCTTTTGTGCGGCAAAAGAAGCCATTAGGGAAATTCCTTTGTTGGTTTTATGGGTTATTAAGTTTAATACAGAAGGGATAGCACTCCGCACAGCTTAAAGACTTTTATTCTGTTTGTAAGTTATTAATCTAAGCTGGCAGGGTGAAATGTGAATTTCTTTTCAATAACCTCTATGTCAATACTTTAATCTACCTTATAAAACTGTGGGCATAGGTTTGTCTTTGGCTGAAAGGGATTTTCTTTCCAGTCCTAATCTATTTATAGCTTTTTTTTCTATTTACCTTGATCCTACCTTTCATAAAGAGGCTTTTCTTTTAGAGGTCCAAACATATTTTTTAAGAAAGAGAAATGTTTATTTCATGTCAACTCAGTTACAGTGCCTGCTATTTAAGTAGCTTTTCTAACAGTGCATGTACATTGCAAGGAACACCATGTACTGTACACTCACTCACATTCTTGAAAACTGTTATTTAAGAATGAATGTCCTTATTTCTAGAAACACGGTATCTATAGAAACTGTTATTAATGTTTCACAAAATAATATTGTTATTTATAAAACCGAAATAGAATTGTAATAACATCATGAAAAATTATTTGCAATCTAAAAATCCATTATGAACCAAGTTTGTCTTCAGCAATGTGCTTGAACTATCTACTCTGCTTTTCATCTCTCTCCCTCCTGACCTTAGACTCATTTTCTACCACCTGGAAATTTTTTTTTTAAAGCACTCTTTAGGGGAAAACCATACAGGTGTCCTATTTAAAAGTGATCTTCTATACATTTTAAACAAGCCAATAATTGAAATGTCTCTAGTTTTTAAGTTATGGGCTTTTTTTTTTTAGGTTTAATTAAAGTATTGTTGTTTTTTAATATTTGTGCACCATATCTGCAAAGCTGTATTTAATATTTTATAAAGTATTTCAAGTGTTTTGATTTTGTAGTGATTTACCTAGTAGTGCTCTCAGTGAGTGATGTGGGGTTTGGTTTGATTCCACTAGGAGCCAAGTGCATTCCGTAGTGTTTTGCCACCAGTGTTTTAGTGGTGCCAGTACTGGTGCCTCGTAATCTCGAAGGTGTGGCATATCCTTTCCTCCTGCCTTTCTACTCTTTGTAAGAATCAATATTTTAATTTTATGTTTTTTATTGTTCCGTTTGATGTATCTTGTAGTAGTAGGTCATAGTTGTTTGCATATGCGTTTGTTGATGGATGATTTAAATTGATCCCTAAGTATTTAATTTTATGCTGTTGCCAATTATAACTATATGTTTTTTGTATTTTTGTTTTTGTTTTCTGGTCTATGTGTATTCCTAGAGTTGATGATTTTGATTAGTTGATTTTGTATTGTGATTCATAGCTGAATTCTGTAAATACATGTTTAGCGTTTCAGTGATGTTTCCAGATTTGTTAATGTTAATGATTATATCATCTGTGAAGAGCGTGATTTTAGCATTAATGTTTCCAATTTGTAATCCTGAGATATGAGTGTCTGTTTGAATTTTTTCTGCCAATGGTGGAAATATACCTTTTTAAAGTTGTGCTCCCTAGACCCAGTAATTGAGGGATGGGGTAGCAGGGAGAAGGTGTTGTTGAGTATTGTTGGTATTGTCTTTTAAAATTTATGTTTTGTATGTGGGATTTGCTAGGTTGAATTTTTGCACTTTTTTTGTTCTTCTCTTCAAAGCAACTAATTACCTAGCACTAAAGGGGCAGGGGATTTTTTTTTTCTTACCGCCCAGTGCCAAATACGTAGGTTCCCCTCTCTTCCGACTACTGCTATGCTTAGCCATTATCTCAAACTATCAGACCTAGACTATTGTAACCTTCTGCTTTCTGGTCTTCCTGCTTCCCATCTTTCTCACATTCAGTTGTTACTATACTCTGCTGCACACATTGTCTCGCTCTATAAAGCTTCATACACACGTGTGCAATTGCGGCGGCCTACAATAGTCCAAACTTATACTGTAGTTCAAAAACTAACCGAACTTTAGGAAGTTCGGCCATCTCCACCCCACTCACACTGCCTCCTCTTGCCTTAAACCTTTTTCTGTTAAGGCTCCCATCCTCTAGAATTCTCTCTTATAGCATTGTATAGGACTGTTATATGGAAACTACAGCAAATCTTACTAGGGTATGTTTACCCTTCCCCATGTATCTGTGTATTACTCACCTAATTAGATTGTAAACTCTACAGGGCACGGACATCTTTTCTGATGTTACATGGTTCAAGCACTTGCATACTTTTTGATTCTCATACTTATTTTTATATTTATGTATTTATTTATATCTTTTGTCTCCCTTGCACAGCTTTTTGTATTTTAATATTGTACAGCACTGCGCCCCCAAGTGGCGCTATTTAAAAAAAATGTATAAACAATTTCCCCTCTAATTTAAAATCGTGTGTGTGCAGAAATATATTTTCTGTGCTCATACAAAATTAAATTTGTGCTCTACACACCACAGCACTTTGTTGTCCAGCAGATTGTTGTATGTGCACCACTTAAACCTATGCGTGCAGGCCTGTAGAGTTGTGTGCGCGTGCACGAGTGTACAGCTAATAGGGAACACTGCATATACATACGCAATTTAAGGATGTAACACTAGCCTCCACCACTGCAGCTGCATGAGCTCGTAAAAAGCTCACAAAGCCAGTAAAGGGGGGCAGAAATTTCAACATAGGGGATTGTGGTGGATAGGTACATATAGGGGCATCCATGAAAAGGGTAAATATTGCAATTCCAGGGTTTGGAAAATCTTGAATATGGGTTGGACATGCCATTTAAAGCATACAATGCAATAAATGACAGTTTTGACTATGATATAATCCAGATGTCAAAAGTTGACATAACTTTTGGACAATGGAATGTAAAATAAACTTCCTTGATGTTTATACAAGAGGCAAATAATAACCTCATAAAACAGGAAGTAATGGATGTATCTGACGTTCTAAACATTTCTTTTCAAAAGGGGCCAAAACTATTTTACCTATTAGTTTATGCTTGACATAATTTTCTATTAAAATATCCTCATTACTCAACTAACATCTATAGTATCTTGGATAAGTGAAGGAACAATGTATAATTTCTAATTTACGCCTGTGCTGGTAATGTGCATTCAGTTTGTAAACACTGCAGGCTTACTTATAATTTTGGTGATGTGTGCGATGTTTATAAACACTGATGTTGCTCTGGTTATAAATAAATTCTTATATCAGTGATACAAATTATACAATGCAAAAAGCGTGGAAAACTATGAGAAATGTACTATTAACATAATTGTACAAATTAGTGTACAAAGAGCACACTTACAGGGCGATGTATTATTGTCCTACAAAACGAACAAACCAGTGTTACACTACCTGATGCTTTTTTAGAAATAGCATGGCGTAGCCTATTCCATATAAGCTAAATAAAGTTGTGTGTTACCACAGTGCCACTTGACAAATCTTGGGATATCGGGCAGGTGTACTATAGTATAAGTAATGTTTTAGAAATTTACTTTAATTATTTATTATTTTTTCACATAATTTAAAAGATGTTGTTATATAGCGGAAGATGTTGGGCGCTATATAAATCAATAATAATTTATATTTTTACCCTGCACTTTACGCTCTGAACCATGTGACAAACCCTCTTCACCATGGCCCCTCCCCTTTCACCCCTTGTGGCCCCTTCCACTCATGGAGAACCCATGCCCCCTCCCCTATTGGCACATCAGAACCAGATATCCTCCCATACAGAAAACTGTGTAAAAACAGCATTTTCAGATGGAGGCAGAATCAGCAATGTTAAACATTCTGTCGTTTTTTGCCTCTGCCTGAAAATGCTGTTTTTACAAAGTTTTTTGTAGGGGGTATAGGTCTGAGGTGCGAGTGGGGCAGGGGCCAAGGAGGACTGCAAGAAAAGGGGCCAAGAGGGTCTGCATAGGAAGGGGCCAAGAGGTCTACAAGGGAAGGGGCCTGCAACAGGAATGGCCCATGAGTAGGAAGGGCCAGGTTGGCCAGTGAGTGGGAGGCATTTAAAAAGACAAAAATGTACACCTTACGTACACCCCGCTGTGGGCTGCGCTTTTCTCCCCCCTCCTCCACTTTAGTCCTCCTTCAGTCACTGTAACTCGATCTCTTCCAGGTTTCTTCCAGAAGGAGGAACTAGTATTTGTGGTCGCAGATTCAGAACCTCCCAGTCCCAAATTTCTGGTCAGTGATTTCTTCATACTTTGGGCTGTGCAGCATGTAGAGCGGTGGTTGATTGCTTGTTTTAAAGGTGGGAATCTGGCTTTTCATTTAAAATCAACTTGTTTGGAGATACCAGTTCCCCTTTAAAGGAAAAAAACACCCAAAAATGTATTAAATATGATTAGGATGCCCCATGATGGGGTTGTTTGCAAAGAAATCGTTTTAAATAAAAATCTTTATTTGCCATATAAAGATTTGTGTTATCTAAAACCATTTAAATTATGTATAGAGTTGGAAGTGTGTACATAGAAGGAGGGGAAAAAAATATTTTCTACATACATCATGTCAGCTCCATGTGTTTATTTTCCTCAAAAATGTTATTAAAACCAAATTAAAGTGAGAGCCTTTAAATAATAGTAATAATCTAGTAAACCAAGATACTGTATTGTTTTAAAATGTAAATAAGCACAAAGGGAAATGAATGCAAATGAATGCAGATCGAACAAGACTACAGAATTACAAATACTTTTAATTTCATGCAGCTGGCACCATTTTGAAACAGAGCGGCGTCCAATGGTGTGCTAGAATTTAATAAAATGGCATTTAGGAAAACATGTATTGTATTTTTCCAAATAAAATAATTACTGATTACTATCCTCCTATAAAAAAAAAACCTGCTGTTGTACAGAAATATTCGCTTGATTAAGGAAATATTTGAGAGAACCTGAGAGTTTCAAAGAAATTATTTTACACAAACCATTATTTTTTTTAACCAAACTACCATGACAATAGGAATGCAGATTGATAATAAAATATTAAAGGATCTGTTTTCTTTTCTTTTTCATGTTCATGTTGTAATGCTGTCTTTGTTTTCTTTTTTTATACAGAATTATAAGAAAGCCACCTGATACCTTGGAAAAGAGAGGGTTTATTGACCTATACGTGCAGTGCCAGGCATTATTTCTAAATGTCTGAATTAAGTTTCTACATTCAGCAGATCATTGCTTAATGTTCCTGGGGTTTGGCTGCCCATTTTTTTGTAAATCTTAAATGTGAAAATAATGTGTTACAAATTCATTTGGCCTTCAGGAATGGAGGTGTGGGACTAAAGGCTGAGCCCTGAAGCAACTCATTCACACACAAGACAGCCACATTCAGTGAGACCTCTCACAAAGGAAAAACAGATCTGATGGAAGCTTTTTTAGTAATGTGCTTTTATATGAAAAGGAAAAAACTGTAATTCTAAAAGGAGCCACCTTCTTCTTTTTTCAAATTCCCATTGCATGCAATAATAATAATAGAGAGAGGATAGGTATTATTGCTGCATTTTATTCTTGCTTTTTGCTCCTTTAGGCCCACCTCTCCCTAATCTATCTAGATGCTCTGTCTATTTTGCTTCCCAAGTCCTACCCCATAGAGCCATGAATCTGGTTCTTGCATTGACAAGATCTAACAAGACTGAAACATGTCATGTCGGCAACTGCAAGTCGGATGATTGTCTCTATATATTAGGCTATGTTGCATGTTATTAAGCCAGCGGTTCTGGACGCATGTATAAGCTAAGGGACATATGCAAGTATTTTGCATATCTCCGCCCCTTACTCTGAGGAACCTGGGAGTAAGAAATTACTTCTTGTTTTTTAGATTTTGTGGGCAGTGCTATTCATATAGCATGAGACTGCAAGATGTCTTCTGTTATAAGAAGGTGCTGGCACTATCTTTTTCTCATAAATACATGCTGGCTACTACTACAAATAAGATCAGTTCTGGAGACAAAGTCAAGAATATGGGGCCATACTTATAAATCGTATTTTAGCGATACAGTGAGTTTGACGATCGCTATCGTAAATTTATGATCGTTAAACCGATCGGAGATTAAGAATCAGTTTAACGATTGTAAATTTACGATACTGATCGTAAATTTACGATACTGATTCTAAATTTAAGATAATGAAATTGTAGATTTATGATCCCCATAGAATACCATTGCGGTAGTTTACTACTGTACGGTATTCTACGATCGAACGTTTGTTAATTAACAAACGTTTGGTCGTAAATGTACAATCGAGATAGTAAATTAACTAACCCGCAGTATCACTAAAAAGCTAAAAAATATAGCCCATGATCCTGTAAAAAGTTTCCAGCACCTTCCCTACCACTGATGTTAGGCTTACAGGTCTATAGTTACCAGGCTAGGTACAACTTTCTTTTTTGAAAATTGGTATTACATTGGCTTTTTATACATTGGTAAGGTATTCCTTACTTTTAACTAGGCTGTCGGAAATCATTTTTAAGGACCTCACCTCTACCTCTAAATTTTTTAATTGGCACCAACGTGAACCAAGAACACTGGGTCACTCCAAGCCCCACCCAATTATCTGTCTACATGATCCACCAGATGTCGAACCCTAGCACCAGGCAGGCAACACACTGTTTGGCATGTAGGTCTTAGTGGCAGATTAACTTATCTACCTTTCTAATAATGGAGCCAGACATTACTTTTGCCCTGGCAAGGATGACAACAGCTTCACAAACCCTACATCAGGGGTGCACAACCCAGCTGACACTGGGGCCGCACATGCGGCACTGAGCGTGGTGAGCAGGCTGCAGGGAGTAGCTCCACCCCCAGCCCACCCTTTTACACCCCTAGAATGCCCCCACCATGCCTCTTTCTACGCCCACTCGAGGCTCCGTGCAGGGCATGAAAAAATGTGTCCGGGACGTGGGTTGGGCATCACTGCCCTAGATTCATTTCAGGCTGGATATCTGTTAACATATAAAAGGGTGGTAGATCAATGCCTTACAGTATCTTCTGTGAAAGTGTATGCTTAACTTTAGTTTAATTTAACTTTTTAACTTTAATTAATTACAAGTTGGATGGGAACGATATTACCATCAAAGATACCTGACTGAGCACTCATACATTAAGCTAAAGTCTGCCATAAAGGCCTTTTGGAAGACACGCGTTGCAGGTCGGGCCTGTGATCACACGTGTACAATGTGTGTGTAAATGCTTTGTATGCAGAAGAACATATAGCTAATCTCTAAAGTTATATCATTAGTCGCAGCAGACTCAAACTAAAATTCAAGCCATCAAAAGCTATTTATCTTATTAGATTTTTGTATTCAAAGAAAATATATTCTCAACATTTAGGTTAAATATTTATTATCTAAAAAAAATTAAAAATATAGAAATTGAAAGAGGAAATATTTGAGGATTTCCTTATTTCTTGGCAAAATAATATATACTTGGTTCAAGGAGGACCTCAATGTATTTTACAGAAAGCATTTATTTACTCTACTAGATTCATGAAGAAGCTGGAATTGTATAAGGATTCATTATCTTTGTATATTGCGCAAGTTATGTAATTAGTGAAATTGTTTCATGAATGTTTCTAAGTAGCTGTCCAAGCTACCAGTAATCAGTAAACAGTCCACAACGCCTCCAAAATTCCTACGCAGGATCAGCACAGAATGCCAGTGAATGCCTTGCCAGCAATTAAGCGCTCACAGATCATAATGTGTTTTATGTTCTTGTCAAACAATAATGATTTAAAAGTAATCTGATGGTCTCTTCAAAGATATATTGCGCTATGATAGTAATAAGGCAGATCAGTAATAATGGGAAGGAATAAATGCCTGAATACGTGTCTCTGATTACATATTAATTTAAATTGGATTTACAACAGAATATCTAATGCTTTTTAATTCTGTAAATAATGAATATTTTTGGTGGATAGTTGCTGGATCAACTTATTGCAGAACAATGGTACATTCATGAATGGCTGGCTTAAAGTGAATGTCCACCCCAAAAACCATAATTTAATATGTAATTGGCCATTCTGATGAAGTGGGGTTTACCCACAAAACTCGTCAAGCGGTAACCCTGTTTTGTATATTTATGGATATTCAATAAAGAATTGTTTACTACTTGTACCATAGCTGGTTGCCCCCCTTACTGACGATATCGATGCTGCCCATTATTCTAACTTTAAAAGAAGCCAAACCACATTAAAATCCGTTCAGCCAATTTTAAGATACATATGTTTTTACTATCTTCTTTTTGCAGTCCATTAGCCTCTCAGTGTAAATTCAAGCTCTCTTTCGTCACCCACATCCTTGCCTTATCCATTCCTGCGTAGCCTACATAGAAACTCTATAGTGATGACGTTTCCCCACCACCACTACCATCCAGATCCATCCATGCTTGTCCATCCACCTAGTATTAAATCCTTTTAGTATATGTTAGATACCCCATGCCCACCCCTAACTGCTGAGTTATTTTAAAAAAACCAAAAAAAACCAATTAGAACTGTACTTACAGCCCTTCGTTCCCGCAGCGCTTTTCATTGAAGTCAGCTGCATCTGTGATTGACCACATCTCAGCCAATCACAGACGCAGAAGCAAGCCCGGCCCCCTGCTTCCAGCAAGCAGGGAGTTGGATCAATGAGCCGGAGGATCGAGGGGCTGTAAGTAATGTTCTGACAAGGCGGTTGGGGGAGGGCAGGGGGTATCTAGCATATATTAAAATATATTAGGAACCAAATTAAATGCAGGGAGACACAAGCAAAACACAGTTTTGCAATCAAAGGATTTTTATTGCTGCTTCAACAGGGTCACAACATGTTTTGAACACACAAGCGTTCTCAAGTTCTTTCTTCCTGCTGGATTTGTGGTGTGTGGCGGACGCGCTGCAGGGATTGACATGCGTGAATTGTGTTGGCCACACTAAGCACTTTTTGAATTGTTGGAGATTCCTAAAATATATTAGGGTCGACATATCCTTTAAAGGACACCTATAGTGCTAAAAAACAGTTTATCCCTTTAAAATGTATATTTTCCAGAGAGACTTTACTTCTACCTCTAGTTTTGCCTTGGTAAATTACTAGTGAGCTGTTAAAGATGCTAGTGCTGTATCTGACAGCTTATCCTGTTCATCCCCCAATCTGCCCACCTCCTGTGAATGTGACTATGGTATAAGAGAAGAATCACAGTCTAGAGACAGGGGGGAGGAGTAGTCAGTCATGGTACAAGCACCTCATTCACAGCGCACTGCTCAGGTTACAGGACTAAATAAGTAAGGGGCATAGTTATAAAGATACTGCATCTTTACAGGGCATTTCGTGTTCGTAAATTTGCGACTGTGATCGTAAATCAACTACCCCAATTGTAAATTTATGTCCGCGATTGTAAATCTATGACCAATTGTAGATTCACGAAGCCCCATTCAATATCAGGGCCATTTTTATAAAGGCACGGTATCACTACCTCGCCTGTAATCATCGTTCCGGCTTAAATTTATGATAGCTGCCATAAACGTAGGATAGTGATCTTAAATCTATGACCACAATCATAGATTTATGATCCACCATAGAACACCACTGCAATCGTTTTCTACTGCATGATATTCTACAGACAAACATTCGTACATTAACGTCATACAATACCATAAACCCGTGGTATTGTAAAATTGTGATACCACAGGTTTTTAAATATGGCTTCCATTGCGGTATATTACTACCGCATGGTATTCTATGTCTGGATGGTCATAGATTTATGAAAGTTAGGTCGTAAATGTACTATCGTGCTGTACTATGGCCATGCTCGTACATTAACTATAAATATGTCCCTAACAGTACTATTACATTTCTGGAAAATTTTAAATTAGGTTACTTTAAAGGGTATGTCCACCCTAAAAACGATCTTTTAATATAAAATAGAGCCCCCCTGCCCACCCCCAACCGCTCTGTTTTAAAAAAAAAACCCAAAAAAACGATCACAACATACTTACAGCCCCTTTGGTGTATGGATCTGGCTCCCTGCTTGCCAGCAGCTACCTTCCACTTAAAGGATTTTACGCTAGGTTGAAGGCGGAGCGAGGATGGATCCGGATGGTGGGAGGAGGGGGGTGCGCAGAGGGTGGATGAAGGCTGCGTGGGAATGGAAAAGGCATGGACGTGGGTGACGTCAGGAGCTTAGATTTACAGTGAGATACTCCTGCTCTGCAAATAGAAGGTTCGAAAAAGGTATGTAACTTAAAATTGGCTGAACCGATTTTAGTGGGGTTTGGCTTGTTTTAAAGCTAGGATAATGGCCAATAATATATTAAATCATGGCTTTGGGGGTGGATATTCCCTTTAACAATTCTTAACTGATAATTAGGGATGGGTTAAAAGTTTGTTTCCAACCTGGTTCCAATTCAAAACTGACAAATTTAAAATTCAACGGACCTTTCGGAATTTTTTGAAAATTCGATTTCAGAGCAAAACACACTGGTTTTTAATATCTCTACTAATAAAACAATCATGTAACATAAGACTTTTCCTTCTAGAAAGTGCCCATTTACCTAATGATACAATTCTGATGTCCTGCTGTGTGGGGGGCTGGCAATGTGGGATATCATATGATGGAATTTGAGCACACTGGCTTGATGACATCAGCCGCACATGATGCTGACATGTTTAGGCACCCTAGCTACTGCTGATAAAAAAATAATTATTTAAGGCTCCTTCTCTGTGGACAGCTTGGTGTTGGTTCTTATCAGCTTTGCTTGCATTTGTCTACTGCTGTTCATTGCCTAATAACTTGGAAGCTTGCATGGTCTTAATGGAACAATGAAGCATGAAATAAATATTTTTTTTGCTCCAGTATATCTGAATAATGTATCTGTACATGCATCATCAACCTCCGGCACAGATAGAGTCACTTGACTGCTATTAGTGACCTTATTGTCTATGTATTTCTATGAGGAACAATCAAGGTTCAAGGTGGCACATTTAGCAGAGATTTTCAAAAATCTGTTACTGAATCAACAAACTCAATCCAAAAATGTGATTGGTCACTACTCTGTATCCTTGAGACATGTTGCTACTAGAGATGGGATCGGGCACTGACTCGGACCTGAATTCGACACGGAACCCCTCGGTTCCGAAATCCGAATGTTCCATCTGAAACCGGACGGATCGTTCAGATTTCAGAACTTCAGAGCGAGTTTTCAACTATTATCGAACGTTCAAGGCTATTTTCGATAATTATCGAAAATAGCCTTGAACGTTCGATAATACTTCGAAGTCAACCAAACTGAAAATAGTTTCCGGACCTTAATTTTCGACTATTATCGAACGTTTCAAGGCTATTTCGAGATTTAGCCTTGAACGTTCGATAATACTCGAAAGTACAATCCGAAACTAGAAAATAGTTTCCGGACGTATTTTTGAGTATTATAATAGCCTTGAACGTTTGATAATACTCGCAAACTTGCTACCACAATTGTCCCCAGGCAGAGACATTTCCTTACATTTAGCAAAATCAGTTGGGGTGCATGTCTGTCAACAGCTAACTATCTTTTGAATATTTTTGCCATTAGTTTTTTAGTATGGGGCTCCAACAGAAAACTTCAAACATGCCTTATCAGACCAATTGCTTTGTGAGGATGACCTCTTGCAGTTTGTTAATCATACGTTAATAAATAGTAGAGAAACCCTATTATAAATAACAATATGATAGATTTAGGCCACACTGAAAAGCCATGGTATTCTTTTAAATGTTCCTGGCTGGCACAGAATTAAAAAGGGGTTAATTAAATAAATACCATATAGCCCCTCTTGTCTAGAAATCAATTGATAATTATGTCTAAACATTTATTTTTAAATTGCAGCCATAAACTGTTTTCACACAGGCTCCTACATATTAACTTAAATAAACATAAAATATTCCAAGTCCTCAAAAATGGATTTGCAAATAGTGTAAACAACCCTTTCTGGCCAAATAGTTTATTTCTTTAATTTATGCCTATCTATGGATACATTTTGTGTTTGAGTATTATAGCAGTATCTAATCTGGAAAATATTTGCTTTCATTAGTTGTATTTATCTCTTAGCCTCTCCGTATACTATATACCCATCTGCTCAGACAGAGGGTTCATTAGGAAGTGTGAAAAAACACATTTAAATAGGTTTTACAATTACATTTAGAGAGTAGTCATCTGAGAAGTAAATGTTAAAAATGGCATGAGTAATATACACATATAGTACTACTTCGTGTTTACACGACTGAAAAAAACCTTTGGTGACTAATTCTTGTAAATAGTAGGGAAATCAGAGAGCAAAAAAGTTTCCAACAAAGATAAATAATTAGCTTTGCTTGTCAATACAAAATTTTATTAACTTGTAGACAATTACCCAATAAATACAAGGGATTGTCAGTGGCTAGATGAAAAATGCATTATCATTTGTACCACAGTTAGCAGAAAGGAAACAAACCACCAACAAACGATAGCTTAACATCATTTTACTTAAAGGAGAACTAAACTTAATTTTTAAAAAAATTCTAATATGAAAGTTTTTCTCTCCAGAATACCTATACATTGTAAAATTGTTCTCTAGTAAGTTTAATTTGTAAGTAATATATTCTGTAACTAAGAAGGCTTTCATGTTGTTTCCAGTACAACCCACAGCCCATGAAGTCATCTAAGAGCCATGCCCCCTGACCCCAGTTTTCACTGGATGTTGCCACACTAACCCAGATATTGCCACACCAATATGGAAGTCCCAAAATTTGAAAGCTGCTTGTTACCACACTTGTAACAAGCAGCGTTTAGGGCCATATTTATAAACCGCGGTATCGCTTTTTAGTGATACAATGGGTTAGTTAATGTATGATCATGGTCGTACATTTACAACCGAAAATTCATTAATTAACGAACGTTTGGTCATAGAATACCATATGGTAGTAAACTACCACAATGGTATTCTATGGGGAGCGTAAATCTACAGTTTCGTTATCGTGGATTTACGATGGTAAATTTATGATAACAATTGTAAATTAACGGTAGTTAAGCTGATCCTAAATTAACGATTGGTTTAACTATCGATTTACCGATCACTAAAAAGCAATACCGCGCCTTTATAAATACAGAACTTAAAGTCTTATCTGGGACTACCATATTGGTGTGGAGACCAATAGTCTCTTTTTAGTTTTCTGTTCCTAGCAAAAGATAAAGCTTCTAACTGCTTATGCAGTGGTGGAACACCTGGTAAGTCAGTAAGACCATAAGACCATTCAGTATTAAAATCCCACAGTCCAAAAGGTCACAGGTTTTTGTTTTCACTATGTTCAAAACAAAACAAAAATACATTGTATTTGTAAATATATTGTAAAGATTACTTTTGTGATTTTTTTGTATGAAAAATAAAATATTATATCATGGTTCGGAGAAGAGCATTCAATGTGTTTGAAAACAAAAAACTGTTCTGTGTCAGGGAGAAGGAGGATCTCTGTGCTGTTATGTGATTGGCTGTCAGCTTCTAGTATGTGCATGTACGGCGACACTTAGCTGGTGTTTACCCAGCTAAGGGGGATTATGGGAGCTGAGACCTAGTACTCACAGGTTAATTTCATAAATCACCCAGCAGCCATAGCAGGAGAGGTAAGACACAGCTTGTTGTATGTTTGAGAACTTTATCGATGCGTTGTAAAACGCATCGATAAAGCTGGCCATACTCATGCAACTTTCATTGCAAGATTTATAAATACACATACTCAGTCAGTCTCTCTATTCCCTATATAGAGATTGACCATTCAGGTGACTACACACACAGACTACATGGAGTTTTCAGATTTCCCTTTAAGACACAAAAACATAAAAATCTACACACTTAAATGCAGTTTGGTATTTACATTAAAAGCATGATGCAGACTGCAGACTTACATTATCTATTTAATGCTGCTACACAGCCTTCTAACATGTAGATACCCTACATGTACAGGTTCAGTCTTTAACCAACTGATATAATCTCCTAGATATTACTTTAAATCTGCCCCTATCTCCCCCAAATTGCTTTTAATCTTTCACACTCTTTTACAGATTGCATTCCATTTGCACACACTTCAACATTACACCTTTAATAGAAACACTTTTAGAAATAGAGCTTACAATCTAATCACTTTATGTACATATACAACCTATCAGTATGTCTTTATGATTGTGGGGGAAACCAGAGTACCTGGGGGAAACTCACGCAAGCACGGAGAGAACATACAATTTCCTTGCAGATGTGTCCAAGGGTGGAATCGAACTCAGGACCTCAGTGCTGCATGAAATCAGTGCTAACCATATATGTAATCACATATATCAGCTGCCAAATAGACTTCTCCACACACACCTGTGGTATAAACTCTTGTGGTTCTGTGTCCTCCAATCTGTTAACCACAAAAATTCAGATTACGTAACGAGGAATGCACACACAAATTCAAACTTTCAACTTTATTGTGACACAGTATGTGCACAATGTTTCGGGGTAACCCCTTTCTTCAGGAGCATAATAAAACAAACATTGAACTGGTTTAAATAGTGTGGCCACACAATTAAAGGGATGGGGTTACAAAAATTTGTGCAGTGATTTGACAAAAGTTCTAGTGCTATCTATAAATATTGTAAAACAATTTTTTAAAACATTTTAGTGCTATTCATAAATATTTCTCTAGTTTGTGAAAATGTTAAAGGATTTAAACCATTTTCACTATCAATTTAAAGTGCTAATTTATTCAAATGTCCTGCGATTTAAACAAAAGTAAGATATTATTCTTGCTTAGAGGACAATGGCAAATGACATTAGATTACAGGGACACATCCTATTATACAATATATAACAACATAAACCATACTGTTTAAAACATTTTTTTAAGTAAAAGATTACATTGGTTGGGAAAATAATATAAAGTGATTACAAAAAGATGGCAAAAAAGGTTTAGTAAAACAAAGCAAAGTACATTTAAATGTAGCGGAATAAACATCCTACTGGGATCCCCTACACATCTCTAAACACAGAAGGAACTGTTTTGTACATTCAAGCATAAAATAATTAAAGTGACATTCTAAAAGAAGCATTAAAATTAGATTTTTAGTTGTAGTTCTAGCCCTATAAAGAGAATTTGTGCAACTATTACTCCACCCTAATCTTGTTAGTTGTGCTTCCTATGGTTCAGATCTTGATCTCCAGGATTCGCCACAGTAACAAAGAAATCATTATTTGTACTCTACAAATCCCATTATCATCAGCAAATCTTAATATTGTGCCATACCACCATGTATATGAAAACAATGCCATCAACATATGCTCCCTAGAATGTTTTATATTATACACTCTCCCAAAGTAAAGTTTGCAAACTGTTCATTCAGCCATCATTCAGTACAGACAAATGAAGCACCTTGTAACAGACTGCTGTCCTTTGTCAAAAATGTTTTGTAAAAACCTTTTTGTTTGTACATAACTAATGGATATATTAACAAATTTTTTTCACTTTAGGAGCTACTCAGACAAAATACTTAGTAACTGTAAGCAGTGCCAGGCAGTATCTGCTAAAGCAAATACAATACTCCTATATACTGTATAAAGGAGCATATAGAATAGAGAGGAAAGCATCTGCGTTCTGTCTCTGCACAGAGCTATTGTAAGTATGCGGTGCAATTTTGGGCACCGGTCCACAGAATTACAAAAGGTACAGAGACCGCTATTAAGGTTATATGAGGAATGAAGAATTTTCAGTAATCATGCAGTCACCGTAAAATGAGAGTAAAATCCAATCATATTTTACACTTATTTTAACAATAACATTAAATATCTCATCTTCCTAATAATTGTTGAAAGGTTTTATATACAGACTATACTTTAAATTAGTCTAGAGATGGCCTTGTTTTTTTTTTACTGTAGAATGCATAACCTGTGGTTCTGAGATCATTTCTTTAGGTTCTACTTCACTAAATGTACTTGAAAGTGTCTAAGCTTCTGTTACTTACTTTTAACAGTGATACACTGCATAGTCGTTATCCTAATTTAATATAATTATCCAGTAAATGAGATTCTAGAGAAATCTAGGGAACAGTCTTTGGAAAGGGCAACTTTGTTTGCATATATGAAAATTGAAGGGACAGCTAAATTGAGGGAAATCATGTTACTGCTTGTTTATCAATCTATCCACATACTGTTAAACTTAAGGTTTACATGTGCGATCGCTGCAAAGCATGATGTGTATGAAAGTCCGTTTTGGCTGGCGATTGTGCCCTGTATGGGTGTTTCATTGGCTGAAGCTCTTGTTCGATCAGGCCTCCTTGGTGATCCGACAGGTGGATCTGTCAACAAGGCACAATCAAACGGCTATTTCGGCTTTGGAAATGGTTTTTACAACTGTTGACAACATCATCTGCTGTTCTTTAAGGAACATTCAGGGTTATTCAATACATGTTCTTATTGTTAAAAATGGTGCTAATTTTGCTCCAACCAATCAAATGATTCAAATGTTAAATAATATATGATTGGTTGGGGCAAAATTAGCACAATTTTTAACTATAAGAACTTTTATTGCATCTCCTTTAAAATTCAGAGCAGAGAAGCAAACCTTGATAGGTTTTCCTCACTGTCAGTGAATGATTTTCAGGTTTTCTCTACTGTGTCAGTGAATGATCTTCAGGAAATATAAAGCAAAATATGATTTACAGCCAGCAAGTCCATCTGTAATGTAGAAAGCAGAGATTATCATAAAGCCAAAGGGTCAGTTTGCAGCATAAACTGTAAGGAATTAATTAGAGACTATCAATGTTCAGTATAAAACAGGTAAACTTTTTTCTGATTGTCTGTTCTCCTGTGTGTGGCTTTGTATCAGATTTTCAATATATTATATATAAATCTATTCAAAACTATATTCAAAATTGTGACATTAGTCACCTGAGGCTTTTTAACACCACTAACAGATTAAATTCAGTGAATCTACATTGCGACTCTCTAAAATACGGAGACAAAGCTGCTGTTCAGTCTATTTTTTGCAGAGGCATCACATACATCATGCAGATATATTTAATGGATACTGAGGTGGGTCATTATCAGCAGTATAACTAAATTACATATTATACCAGCTCTGTAGCCTCCTTCTCAGAACTGGACTATCTAGAAGGACACTAGGCTCCTTTCTAGGGAGGCCAGATACTACTGTTATAGCCACTGTGAATCTGATCCGTGAATCTGTAAGGCTGCAGGTACTACCTAATGTGTTATTTGTTCTAAAAGACTAAATAGTTGTGTCCTAAAGAAATTCCATATTTATAAATGATCACCTTATGCACACAGTAAAAAAAAGAGAATCATAAATTACATCATTACCTAGGACCCCATTAAGTCTTAAGTGTATGGCACCTCAAAACAAGCTCTGTTTCCTTGTCTGCATAAAGAAAGCATTACTTGCCTAAAATATTCCTCTAATACAAAAAAATTTTTAGACCATTTTTTTATGAAGCAGCATTCTTTATTTATGTTTATTGTAACTTTTATTATACACAAATGGGGAACATAATGTTCCAGATTATGGTAGGTCAAAATCATGTGCACAGGGTCATAAATATAGGATGCAGGTAGAATAATTGTTGTCATGTTTAACTATATGCCTGGCATAATCAATAAAAGACAGACTGGCTTCTCTTTCACCCATGTTCATAAAGTGTTTACCCTAATAGAGCATTGCATTAGTCTTAAAGGGCATGTCCAACCTCTTTTCCTACTTTTCACATACTGTACGGCATGTCACCCCACCCTCAACCGCAATATTCTTTTCACCTTGTTCCTTCGCTGTTCTGGTCCGGAGGCAGCCAATCACAGCCGCGGTTGCCATCAGTGAGAAAAGTGCTGGAATGAGGTGCTGTAAGTAAAAAAGGGAAGCTTTTTTTTGTGTAAGAATATAGCGGTTGGGGGTGGGGGGACAAGCCATACACTATGTGAAAAGCATTTAATGCTGCCTTAGAAGAAGCCAGAGAGGGATCGGGAGGGAGGGAGGGGGGAAAAGGGCCCCACTGCGCATGTCTCCTCCCGGAGGCATCACGGAGGCAGAGACCTTTTGGACAGGAAGAAAGCTCCTACACAACAGTTTCCTGGACTTTAAAGAGCCCCTTCAGAAGAACTACAAGGAGCAGGAATGTAAGGCTGGGTACACATGGAGGGACTATTCGTCCCAACCGAGCGCTCGCTACGAGGGAGAAATAGGGAACCGCACGATTGATCGGGATTTTCCGTCATGTCCGTTCCTCCGATCTGGATGAACAGACGACCGAGGTCAGTCGCAGCCGGACACCCCACACCAGGAGATATTTTCAGCCATCCGACCGAATGTGCCGTGAATTGGTTCTGGTGTGTACCCAGTCTAAGGTAAGGATTTTATATAATTGTACAGTGGGTCCAGTTGTTGGTGAATTTCTAGTTTGGGGGGTGGACATGCCTTTTAATCTTAAGTTTTCACTTTGCTGTAGAGGTTGGGAGGAATTGCAGCATTCGATTACATTTTATAAAACAAATATCCAAAAAGCCTTTCTTCAAAATTGGACCAAGCTCAAAGAAATGTTGACAAGAAAATAAATGCAATAAAAAGCAAGGTTTTATTATAAATGTTGGACCTAAATATAGAAATTCAGAGCTAATTTATTATTAAATCAACATTTTGTCTTCTGTATTGTTAATCTAAAAATGACTTATCATAAAACTTCCTTAGCTGAGACTCCAAAAAGTCATTACAGGCTTACTAGGGTTTACCCCTGTGCCTTCATCAAAATGATTGACACATAAATAATTCAAAAGAATTCCTTATATTGGAGTAGCTGTAATCCTGGCAACTGCATGAACGAGATAATCTGTTGTTAAAACACAGTGACTAGTCTAATTCTAAAGAGAATGAAATTGTGTTCAAATTGGAATTAACGTGTCGCACCTCTTATCAGACAATCTATCTTGCAGTTTCAAGCCCTTCTTGAGAAAAGCATGCAAAATATAAATCAAATCCATTCTTCTCATATTCTATCAATGAGCAAGGAGAAATAGAATTTCCCTGTAGACCATCTTGTTCTAATCCATTTAAACCCAATCCAAAGAGCACAGATAATCAGTAATGACCCGACACAGATTCTTGTTTCTGCAGCCTGAATGCCACGGTCTAAGAGAGAGAGAATAAAATGGTGTTCACTGCTGTGTTTCTAATGTGACTGTCTGATCTTATTTATTTAAACCCATTCCCCAAAGCTGCTCTGGAAATAATAACAGGGCAATTTGCTAACTAATTTGCATGCTATACAGAATTCTGCAAAGTCAGAGGCAGTTTAGTACTCTGTATTAGCAATAGCAGATGTTGTATTAACAATAACAACTTCCCCATTAAGGTTACCGTATATATTTTGCCAACAAGTTATAGGATGATTGGATAACTTGCTAAGAAGGCAGTCCAAGAGATGTTATTTTCAATAAACCCAGGTCTTAAAATGTTTAAATCAGTATATCTTAAAGGGAAAGTTGCAAAGAATTCTTTAAAAGTCTTCTCCTTCAGCTCTTTTTTTATTCTGCTTTAGAGAACATTTTGGCTCTAATAACCATATTCTATAGGGCCAAAACACATAATCCTATTAAAGAACAGATCTGGGTAGTCACAAATCTCCAAGCACAGTAGAACTGGGATTTTTCAATTATAGGCAATGTTTATGGTAAGAAATCTAAATATCTTGTGGCTGATGCCCATTGCTTTTGCTTGCACAATTTGAAGGTTGTGACGAAAATTTCCAACAGCAGCTATCAGATCCCAACTATAAACCTGTTCTTCTCTTTACAGAGAATAGGGATGTCAGGTCAGAACAGATTGTCACAAAGGGTAAGTCGGTGCGGTATCCTCACTCTGCTTTTTAGGATTTAGGGCTACTAGTCTACCCCACTGTGTCCTCAGTGGTTCAAATATCCAAATATAATAAGTGTAGACGAGCCTCAGGCAGTAGTGGTGAACTGTTTCAAAATTTTATTGTGCAAAACGGCTACATGTTTCAGAGCTAAATGTTTCGGATATGCTTGATAAAGTAGCATTTAGCTCCAAGGCTTGTCTACACTTATTATATTCAGAACAGATTGTCACAGGTTACCTACTGATTGTCAGACTAAGAATTTTCCTGCTTCTTACTGAATTCTATAAGCAATTCAGTATAAACCCATCATATTGCCTAGGCTTGGAGCTTATCTTAAGGTATTTTGATTAAAGGGGACGTATTTCCTTAGGACTAGACCATACTGACGCAATTCTCACATGCTTCTGATTGCATTTTCTGATCACGATCTGCATACTGCATAAGGGAGTGTCAGAACCTGAGAGAAACGGCGGAGGAGCATGATCGTGGGTAAGTTCTCTTTCTTCGCACCTGTCCACCTGTCTCCTGTCTAATTGAAGAACGGGAGGTAAGACATAGCTTCTTCACCTCCCATTCTTCAATAAAATTGAAAAAAGGTAAGTATACATTTTGAGTATAGAACAATAAAGAGAAGAATACAGGTTTCTCCATGTTTCAGACTCAAGGTCTTTTATCAACAAAACATGTTGTTTGTCTAGCCAAATAAAGAGCCCCTTGCGGCAGTTACCTTGTGTGTTGTAATTCCCACCAAGAGATAGCTGCATTCTTAGGTTTATCTGGATTTATATTTGGTTGAACAGGGTAAGTGGGCTTCCTGGGGCAGCTTTAGATTGCTGATATTAATGAAATCCCATCCGACCAGATTTACTGAATATCGGCAATATCCATAGATAAGTTGTGATGCCAACGAGCTATTGCTGATGGGTCAAATGGAAAGTTTCTGTTGGATTGTTACCGTCACCCTATACTAAAGTATAGGGCGCTGATAATGACTGTGAGTGTCTATGTCCCAAATGGACAGTTGTGCTATCTGAAGTATATGGCCCCATCGCCAAACTCATCATCTGATTCTGTCAGAATCAAATTATGAATTTTGCGAAGAGGTCAAATGTGTCTGTTCTTACTTCTCAAGTCTCCTCTGACCCCCAAAGTTATATATTATTTTAATAAGCAGTTCCTGGGCTAATTACCCAACTTCTCCTTTAAATATAAAAAAGGTATGAATGTGAAAACTATCCTGAAACAGAAATGACATTCTAGCTCCCAGCCATTCCCTGCATCTTATTTGTCTAATTTATCAGATTTGCCCAATTTATCAGAATTGTTTTTGGTGCTGGATTACACTTTTCCTTTCCTAAACCAGCAACAATCTAGATTTCTAATACCTAGCTTCATGAATTGTGCTAAAGAAAGCTTTGCATCGGGCCTGTCAAAGATGAGGGTATATTATTTTAGTATATAAGTGGAAACTGTCTCAAGTTTCAAACGCCTAGAAAACAAGTGTATATATCTAAATTACATTAGTTTCCAATCAAAATTTTCCCAGAGTTGAACAACAACAAAGGATCGATTTTCTCGGTCTGATTTTGTTGTAGATTACCATAACAATACAATTATTATATGATTATGCTGCTCCAGCAAAATTGCAGTGTTATTGAATCCTCCCCTCTTTTCCCCCCACTCCCACCGCCTGTTTAGATTTAAATTAACCAATCACGGCTGGGCAGCTCTCCTGGTCATGTAGCACCTCCCCTTAATGCTGCAGTATGTGCTCTCTTGAATACAGTAATGTGTTCATTATCAGAACAATGGTAATGTCTTATGTTTTACAGTCATTAATTGTGTTACCTAAATTACTTTAATATTCCCTGTTGAATATATTCTGGCTTTCCTGCCCATTTTCATCTTTCAATAAAATGGCAAAAAATTATAGCTTTGTAGATCTGACTAAAATTCGGCTACAAATTAAAAGAAATTGCTGTGCTGTCTGGAGTAAAGAAATCACAAACATTCCTATTCCTTTATAAATATGTCTCATTGTGACATTCATTTCTACCAGTAGTATTATATATTATAGCACTAAAATTTTTGATCCTAGTAAATTACATTTACTTAAATTGTTCCCTCAGTATAACCACTCGTTCCATCTGAGTGGTTCCCCAGCATATATATAAGAAAGTGCGAAAGAGAGCAGGAAGTTTATGTTAATTGTTACATAACTGTAGGTGTAAATAATTCAATTAACATAATTCAGTTACCGTGTGCAGTGAAATTCACAGTTAATTGTTTTGAGTTACATAGGTGTTGTTTTTAAACTGCTGAGGTAAAGTAAAAGTGACATTGGAAATACAGTAGATGATGCTGGTTTCTGTCTCCACATAATACTCAAATTGTGGGCATGGCGCCCAGATCCACCATTGGGGGTAATAGAGAGTAGTCCTTTACAGGGTAGGATCATTTTGTCACCTGTTGCCAGGGGCAAGGATAGCTTTTTTTAGGGTATCAAAACAGTATACATTTTTGACAGATGACAGACAGAATCTGTATAGGGAGAATGCCACATGCAACTGAATCATCCCTTTATCATTAATGTTTGTAATGGTTTAGTATGGGGCCATGAAACTATGAAATTGATAGTGGCTTTACTGATTAGAGATGAACAAAGCTGGTGCGTTTTGTCCCCAAAGTAGAGATGTTCGAAACTGTTAAGTTTCGTTCCGTTTTCGAATTTTCAATTTTTTTCAGAAAGTTCGAGTTTGGTTTTCGAAATTCAACTATTTTTGAAAATCGTCTACTTTCGATTCTCTATTCTTGAAAATCGTCTACTTTCGATTTTCGGTTTTCGAAAATCATCTACTTTTGATCTTCGAAAATCATCTATTTTTGAAAATCGTCTACTTTTCGATTTTCGGAAAATGTCTACATTTCTAGCCCAAAGCAGCTCGGGATTTTTTGAAATTTCATAAGCATTTTAAAATTTTTGATAGTAATTTCAAATTTTTTGGGGATAGTAATTTTCAATTTTTCAATGAAAGAAAAAAATCTGATCCATAGATTTTCGAAACCAGCAGTTTCGAATAAAAATAAAAACATTTTGGAACTGGGAAAACATCACAATATTATATAGCAAACAATTATTGCAGCTATAGATAATGGGAAGCAAATAATAGCAAACTAAAAAGGTAAATAATGGAAATCTGTGTTAAGTTGTTAACAGCTATAAAAAATGTCAGATGGAACCAAACAATAACAGCTGCAATTATGTACGCTAGAGAAAAGGCGCTTGTGTAAGGATATGATTACTGTGTATAAATACATTAATGGGCCATACAATAAACTATCTGAGACATTGTTCACCAATATAACATATGAGACGACACGCGGACATCCACTAAGACTGAATGAAAAGAAGTTTAGTCTTTAAGTTCTGAAGAGATTTTTCATGGTGAGAACGGTAAAAGTATGGAATTATCTTCCATTGGATGTGTTGATAGAGGGTCCATTTCATAGTTACAAAAAAAAAGCTTGATGACTTTCAAAAATAAACAGGGTTATTCAATAAAAGTTCTTATCATTAAAAATGGTGCTAATTTTGCCCCAGCCAATCAGATATAAGGTTTCAAATGTTAAATAAGATCTGATTGCTTGGGGAAAAATTAGCACCATTTTAAACGATAAGAACTTTTATTGAATCTCCCTGAAAGAATATTGCATATAAACACGTTCAAAATGAAGAGCACGGAGACCTCAGAATTGAATGCAAGTGAGACTTTATTGCCATTATATTCAATCCTGAGGACTCTATGCTCTTCATTTTGAACGTGTTTATATTGATATTGGTGCTGAGGACAGGAGCACACTTGGAAGACGTGAGTCAGCTTATTTCCCTGTGAACTGGACTTATATGCTGTATAAAAGTATATTGCATGTTAATTGTAATGATACATAAAGTTGTAGGGATATAAAGATCTAGGGATATGTCCGATTGCCATTTGGATTTACCCCCCCTTTATACTGTTTTCTCTTTATAAATCAACTGTTAGGCAGCAAATGGGGGTGTTGTAGATGGACATTTGTCTTTTTTCAACCTCTACTGTACTGTACTATACTGTACTATACTATACAATAATGTACTATATTATACTGTACAATACTATACTGTACTATACTATACTGTACTATACTGTAGTGTACTATACTATACAATACTAAATGGGTATTGGAAAACAGTATGGACATGTAAATATCAATGGAAAATAGTAGAATGGAAAAAAAAATAACAAAGGAAAACATCACCATTACATAGTTAAATGGTTAAATAATGCTGCAGGCTACTAAATACTGCTATGGGGCAGTAATTTAAAATATATGTTATGTAAGAATTCCACACCTTGGTAACTTGCTGTCATATAGAAGGGTTTGTTAGAAGAAGGCTGGCAATCAGACAAAGTGTACTCTGGAGCACCTTCATAGCACTAAAAATTTTAATATATTAATAATAATATACTGTATATGTGTATGTATATATATATATATTAGATTTAGAAATATCCTTGTCTGTTTTATAAATCTTTTTAATTGTAAGGAAGGTCTATGGAATCTCCTTAGTACTGATGGTCGGCATTCCCACTGCACATTAATGTTGTTTTACTCTGACAGTATTATGCTGTCCCAGGAGCATATAGTGTAATATGTATTTCAATATGGCTCAGGGGAATTGATATTGTGTTTTAGTTATTGTTTCTGTAAATGAAAGTGATTTCCACCTTCAGAAAGTGCAGGATCGAGTGGGTGAGGTGTTTCTAGTGCTATTACTCTCCAAAGAAGGTTTTATTTTGTTTGTAGCAGCTGGCAGAGAAAAAGAGAATCTGCACGATTTCCATGCTTGTTTCCAATTTCTAATTTGTTATCTTATTGCCAAGTTATTCACAGTTCTACAGAAAAGGAAAATAGCATTATCCTGAAACGACTGTTATGTTAACTAATAAAATAGAAAAAGAGAAATAAAGTTTTGTTACTTCACAGTCATCAAACACTCAACATTCGGTGTTATTTTTTCCCCCCAAAAAATTAATTCTCACAGTGTTTATTTTAATAAAAGAAATTGTCTTACTTTCCTTGCTTAATCATCATGACAGGTCTGGGCAGTAATCTAATAAATTGCATCACAGTTGGATTTTTATTATTTTATACTTGAGTAAATTGTCTTTTTTTAAAATTTGGCCCAACACACAAAGCGTTTCAGGTAGAGCTGGGCCGAGCGAGAACACGAAGGGCCAAGCAGCACCATATATGGATGGGTAAAGGTTGGAACGGGCTTTACCGTGTACATACACATTGGAGCCACATTATGACCTGTTTGGTGGTATCATAAAAACTCCAAGTGATCGATATAGATGTGTAAAATGCATGTGTTTTGCTGTGGCAAGGAGTAGATATTGGGTACAGCTTTGCAAGATTGACTGTATGTACATACTGGGCCCTGAACTGTCTATATAGACTAGTATAACTTCCATACAAACCTTTTACACTGATATGACATGATCATATACTCTACGTGGCTCATTTTCCCGGAGCCGCTGGGCAATAATATGGAGTTAAAGTCGCACTAAACGGTTCACTATCGCATTTGTGCTACTTTTAGGGCACGATTTTAACTTTGGCTAATAGCCAGCATTAGAATCACGCTGCAGGTAAATCCCTTTTAGGATTTGCCCATGTGCGCTAATGCGATATTGAATCACGGAAGGGAGATTTGCCTGAAGCGATAACGGATATGGGTAAATCTCCCCTATATGAGACTACAATAGAGAAGAGAAGATTCCTAATAAATGGTCCTGGACACTCTAATAGTATATAAATAAGAATCCTTTAATATGAACAGGGATATATAGCACAAATTACTCCATATAAACATTAAAAACAATAAAAAATATATACAATCCTCAAAATTGTGTACATTGCCATAAATACATCTAGTAATCCTAGTAGTGAGGTAAGTATGTAAGAGCTGGGGTAACCCCAAAAAATAGAATAAATATAGATATAGTCAGCTACTTATCTGTCTACAAAGTCAGTGTCATATATTCAGCAGACAGGCAGGTGCAAGTAGACTGCAAGTGATCTGTATATATTCCTACAGCTCCACAAGATGTGGCAAGACACGAGAAGGGCCTCCTCCAGTCTACTTGCTCCTGCCTGTCCACTGAATATATGACACTGACTTTGTAGACAGATAAGTAGCTGACTATATCTATATTTCTTCTATTTTTTGGGGTTACACCAGCTCTTACATACTTACCTCACTACTAGGATTACTAAAAGTATTTATGGCAATGTACACAATTTTGAGGATTTTATATATTTTTAATCGTTTCTAATGTTTATATGGAGTCATTTGTGCTATATATTTTATCCCTGTTCATATTAAAGGATTCTTATTTATATACTATTAGAGTGTGCAGGACCATTTATTAGGGATCTTTTTGTTCTCTTCTATATAGCTTTAATGGTTTTATCCCTACCTAGCACCTCATAGGCTACTTAATCTGTCCCACCTTTGCTAGTGCCCTATTTTATTTCTCATTTATAAGAGACTACAAGCTGCGCTCTGGTCCCTGTGATATTGGCTCCAGCAGCCAACTCTCTGTTTGTTATTACATTTTAAAGGACAACCAAAGGCTTAGAACAATATTAAATTAGGCGGCAGATCTCCTTGATATAAAAGCAGTAATCAGTGTTCCACCTCTCATTTTGATATGGTTGTTGAGAAATTTAACTTTCTAACATGAGGTTTGTGTTTTATTTCCTAGTGTTCCAGTATCGCACAGAGTGGTCACTGACCATAACGTTCCTTACACATGCTCAGTCCTAAGATACTGCAGAAACTTGTTACAGTTGGCCTCTAGCCAATCCTTTTACAGGACAGAATAGGTAAGGGAGCATGTGACTGAGGTGGCCAGTCACTGTATATACACACACAGTTATTTCATCCAGTTCTTCAAGTGGTAACATTTACTTATGTAAAGATATATGTTCAGATTCTGGAGTGTAAAAATTTGGGTTTAGTTCTCCTTTAACATTTTTATAGCTTCCAAGTATGTTTGGTTAGGTTTGGGGGTTAAAGGGTTGTTCTTTGTGTTACTAGCACATGTACTGTAGGTGCATATGTTGTATAAAAAAGTCAGCGAATGATGATGCAGTGTTGATAAGAGTCATGAACATGTCTCTGGGCACAACCTAAAAGATATGGTATATATCAGAGGTGATTCTTCTGAACTGGCACCTTTTAGGCTTAAATAAGATTTGGTGCAGTTTCATATAAACGTTTGAAAAATTTTGGGAGGGTGTTGCCTTGGACACACGTTGTCATTATACAACACAAAGGATGATCACAGCCTAACGGGACCGACCAATAGCTCCTGACCGACCAATAGCTTTTAAAGCCCAGTAATGCTGGCCATACACTGTCAGTGCTCATTTGTCTAATCTATCTAATGTCTTTACAGAGAATTTTTGGCCCTGCAGTTCTTACCTTCAGACTTTTCCATCAGGCCCATTCATTGCATTTGCAAGTCGTTCACAAAAAAGATGGGGTCAGACAGGATCATTGCACGTTCAGTGGAAATACATATACTTTTAAGAAAAAAGAGCAGTATATTTTCATCCCAATGACCTTAACCTGCCAATTCAGCATTTTGTCTGTGTAAAAATAAATGCAACCAAAATACTGACTTCCTGGGTTGATTCAGTTGCTCAGCAGAGATCTGAGCATCTTTGACCCATCCAATAGCCAATCAGTAGAAATTACTGTTAGGAACATTCCAAGGATCTGGTGCATTCTGGGAAGAAGAAGGACCGTTAGAACCTGAAATGTCAGCTCACTAATGTCAACAGCAGGGATCGCAAAGTGAATGGGATTTTTTTTACGATCGATCCAGCAGGATCACGGGAGCTCTTGGTCAGGTAAGTAAAATCGAACCTATATGTATGGTCACCATTAGTCATAAGCACAAAAACTTTTGCCCAAGCCCACACAAAAACAGTTACACACACCTACTGGTGCATCTCTACACACACCCTTCCATTTCCATGGCAGACAAGATGCACCCCTACATCTACCCCATCCTTCTGTCTCCATGGAAACCACACTTTAACCATCCAAAAGTTAATTTTATGGTCATAAATGCAAACACATATACCACCTCCCCACACAGAGACAGGTACACACTGCTGATGTGCCCCTACACTCACCCTACACTTCCATGGTAACCACATGATGAATAATACACAATATGTAATTAATCAGATAAATTATTACATTTAAATGACTCCTTTTAATGCCATAAAAAGATTTTTGTTTTAAAACCTGCAGCACACAGACATACATATTCTTTTTCAAAGAGTATTACACATTGGAGTATACAAAATTTTAGGAAATACAAAAAAGTATTTACTGTATGACATCATGTAAAAAACTAAATGAAAATGTCAGCATGATGTCGTATAAAGGATAAGGTTTCTTTCATAAAATACAGACTGATTCCTAATAGGGTTTGATTTTTGTTATTTGTTAACTGAAATCTAGAATAAATGTTACTTTTTCCTTTAAAAGAAAACGTATAAGAAATTTTTCTTCTGTGTCGAAGTTTCTGTTTTTCTTTTTTCTGTTTAAATAACATTTCCAAACCCTGTGTTAAGTAAAGTAGAGGATTTATCCAAATAGCATCTAGAAATTGTGTTCATGGAATATAATTACTATTTAAAAAAAGTGAACCAGAAAGGACAGTGGATTAAAGAGCATTTGTAAGAAGCTGATTCAGCCCTGGTAGAACCTTAAGCATAGCCTGGAGATACTGTGTAATGTTGAGATAGCACCACTAGTAATAAATTGGCCCAACTACATTTATGTTAGTTGCTTTTACCTAATTGTCTGTATCTTCCAGAGACAGACATGTGCGAAGCTGTCAGAACCTAGACAGATGGGACAAATTATATTATGCTTAGCCTACTATAATCTATTTTATTTGTATGAATGATGATTCAGTCTTTTTATGGAAACCTCTTCATGTGGTTGTCTCCTTTTTAGCAGCAAGAAAAAAAGCCAATAAAGATGCCTGTGGGTGTGAAGACCAAAATGTATTTGATTTCTCTTTGCTCAGAGCAAAACTGTTATCATTGATGCTGTCTTTGTTTTAGCTTTATCAACACAAAGTACTTTTATCTTTTGTGGCACACCCACACAGGGACATGTGCTGGCACAGGCAAACAGAGATGGCCAGTGCAGTTCTAATTAGATAATCAACTTTGTTTATTGAAGAGCCAGCCACCCTGCTATGAAATTAACTATTTCAGTGAAGTGGAATAAGCACATCACTGCTTACGCTGGGTACACACAGAAAAGATGTTTGAAAGATGACAAACAGGATCTGCAAGATCCTGTCTGTCATTTTCCAAAGAGCAGGGAACACACAGTCCAGACCGTTCTCCCTATACACAGAGGGAAATTTTAGGTCTTTCCCAAATGACTGCAAGGCTGATGGAAACATTCGGCAGATGTGCGCTCGTTTGAGAAAGAAGATGCACACACTCCCGATAAGTTTGTGTGTGCATTGTGTGTGTACCTAGCTTAATTCTCTGTCCTCCAAATAAAATATATTAACTCTCTATGTGTTCTAGTTTGGTAGATATATTCATGTTACCTGGTGTAGCCACTACATCATCAAGTAAGCCATTTTCAAAAAAATGAAAATTTAATAGACAAGAATATTCACCTCAGGTGGCAATTCCATGTCCAAGTGGTATCACACATTAGTGTAAAATTTATTCTGAACTGGTCCAGTGGTTTGACAGAAGGTTCTTTTTAGGTTAAAGGGACAGTTCAGTGGAAATGATCAATATTTTTTAAATTGTTAGTTTGTGTAATTCCTTCTTAGTTATTCTACATATTTCCCCCCCATTTTGAAAAATCAGTTGATTTCATACCCTTTGCTGTTCCCTGCTGTTGACATTAATGAGCTGACATTTCAGGTTCTAACAGTCCTTCTTCTTCCCAGGATGCACCACTTCCTTGGAATGTTCCTAACAGTAATTTCTACTGATTGGCTGTTGGATGGGTCAAAGATGCTCAGATCTTTACTGAGCAACTGAATCAACCCAGGCACTGGGTCAAGGGCAAGACCATAACGTTCTCTACTAGGGGTCCTGCAAACAGAAAGTCACTATTTCAGTTGCATTTATTTATACACAGACACAATGCTGAATTGGAAGATTAAGGTCATTGGGATTGGAAAATACTGCTCTTTTTTCTGAAAAGCATATGTATTAGCACTGAACTTCCCCTTTAAAGGAGCAAAGATAAATAGCGTAAGAGGGCTGAACAATAATAAAATCAATAATAAATACAAAAAGGATAGATTAATACCCTTTTATACTGTAAGAAAAGTACTTTCCAACCCTAATATGAAAGCTTTTCTCCCCAGATACTCTTTACATTGTAAGATTCTTCTCTAGTAAGTTGCATTTAGTGGAAATGTAAGAAGTAGATTCTGTAACTAAGAAGGCTTCCAGGCTGTTGTATCTTTGTGAATGTGCACTGTCTACTGGGACAATGATGTCTAGTGATTTAAGTTCCCCTTTAAATAATCCATGCACCTTCATATCTATAAATTAATATGAGATGCACATAAAACCCAATATAATAAAAGCACATACAGTAAATCGCTGTTAAAACATCAAAATGCTGTAACTATTGCATATGCCCTCCTCAATATGTAAATGACACCCGAAGTAATGGTGGGTCTAGAGTCTCTATTAAGTGAATATGTTAAAGGGTATCTCCACCCTAAATAAAAAACCCTTTAAAATACTGCCCCCAACTGCCAAGTTTGTTAATAAAAACAGCAGAAATGGACTTACAATCCTTTGATCTCCCGGCGCTCTGTTCGTGGCCCTCTGCTTGCAAGAAGTTGCAAGCAGGGAGCTGGACTGGCAGCCACATCTGTGATTGGCTGAGAGGCAACTAATCACAGACACAGCTGCTGGCTGCAGAGTGCTGGGGAAACGAAGGACTGTAAGTACATTTCTGATGCTTTTTTTTTTTTTAACAAATGGACTTGGCAGTTTGGGGTGGGCTAGGGTGCACAATACTACAGAAAAAGTTTTTATTGGCAGGGCACCAGGCAGCAAAGATAAATCTAGAGGGTCCCCTGCGCATGCCAGAAACTTCTCAAAAGACAAGAAAACAGCAGGGACCAGATGACTCACTGACTGCTCCTACTCTTCACTTTTTGGAACTTTGAACAGACACTACTGGGGAACCATTTGGAGCAGAGATGTAAAATAAGGATTTTTAAACTCTAAATAGTGGGGCCAATATTGGGTCTAGACATGCCTTTTAAAGAGGAACTAAAGAGTACATT
Source organism: Hymenochirus boettgeri (assembly GCA_019447015.1). Lineage (NCBI taxonomy): Eukaryota > Metazoa > Chordata > Amphibia > Anura > Pipidae > Hymenochirus > Hymenochirus boettgeri. The sequence goes on from CM033475.1 coordinate 81,487,662, forward strand.
CACAAACATACAACAACTGTGTCTCCCCTCTCCCTTTGCTGTGGCTGCTGGGTGGTTTATGAAGTTAACCTGTGGGTACTAGGGGTCAGCTCCCATATCCCCCTTAGCTGGCTGAAACCCAGTTAAGTGTATGCAGTACGTTTCCCATGCTCTTTAGCACTGTGGAATACTACTACATGTAGAATCTTTATCTTTTGCTAGGTTCATTATTCGAAATAGCCCTAAAGCCATACACCTCGCCAATTTTTGACAAAACCCTACATTGTGGAAGGTAATTAGAATTGCTCCCTGGTAGAATCACTTAACAATGTCTTTGCAAGCACGTACACAGGTCAGATTGCCTGCCAAAACAACTGTTCATTGGCTTCAGAAGGCAATAACCTAATGTCTGTACATAGCTTTAATTTGCCCCACGTAGATCTTCTCGCACCCATAAACAACACAATTCATTGCTCCTGTAGATTGAAATGTAATATATTGGCACACTCTTGTACCTTTTTCCATCATGCGTATTCCTTGTTATACCCGTACAAAGTAGTGCTCCAAACACAGTAAAATTAGTTAAAACTTCTGTCCGTGTTTCTACAGTAGTTCTGTTGCAAACCAAATACTGGACCTTCAATGAACCAGTTGCGGAGACAACAATAGTCATGGAGACTATTGTTACACCGTTGGACACATTGCTTCCTGAAATCAAGTCCATATAAATCCTCCTCTTTAATCCAAGCAAACAATAATATAAATCTATGCATTCATATTATTTTTACATTTCTATCAATTTAATATAAACAGAAAATAATTCAATGTTTGGGTTGGGTTTTAGACTAATTTAAATTAGAAAAGGTGACATTTGGGGTTGCATGGGTAAAATACTTATCCACATTCTGTATAGCTGGTATGTTTAAATAGGAGCCAGTTCAGCATCTAAAGCGATGTGAAAAAATGCCTGCATCTGAGTATATTATATTTTCACATGCATAAAGTGGAACATACTCTCTCATGGTTGAAAGACTTGATATGCTCTGTTTTCAATGACACTATCCACTTAAAGGTTTAACAATGCATAAGCAAAATGCATCTTTATTCATCCGAGGAAAGCACAGAGCTGGCACTATAGAGACTTTTAGCATCGTTCATTTCTTTCCACAAAGTAGTGAGCTTGCATGAATGCCAATGTTATGTTAGATTTACTGATAGTGATGTAGTATGAGAAGAAACAAGTGTATAACAAATTACTGTTTTGTTATAGCTGTGTGGCCAAACCATTAATTAATAAACATGAATATTTTCTCATAGTTTTCACATTTTCATTTATTTATAGAAATAAAACAGAAGCCCTAGAAGACTCTTTTGATCTTGCAATTTTTTTTAGAAAATGGATATTTTCTTTAAGGGCATGTATACCCGTAAATCAACAGTTTAGACATATATAGAACAACCCCGCTAAAAAAATGTCAGCGATCAAAAGTGCTTCTTTTAGCAGAAAATCCTCCCGATCGTTAGCAGTATAACTGCACTTCACCTGAGTGATGTGGAAGGTCAGAGAGCAATGGTGTTCCCTCAGTGGGGAAATCCTAGAGTAAGCCCATAAGTCATTGACCATTACATCAGGGTTATTTGGGTTTCTTCCTCACTGCTATCTGAGCTTCCACAATGCTCAGGCTTAGGAGTGTGCTCTACCTATATGTAAAATTTGGGGGTGTATATACCCTTTAACATAATTTATCTATGTTTTACAGTTTAGTGCAATAAACACATACATTTTTTTTTCTTAAATAAAAAAATATATTAAGATATGAACGTTTAACAGGTATCCCGACTGGGGCCAAAGTTAGCAATGATCATGTTAGGATTTGGCATTAAAGATATCTAGGAAATTGAATAATTTGTGTGGCTGAAAACTAACACCATTGACATGCAATATTCTAATTTATTAAAATAAAGTTTATTATTCTCCACCATATAGATATAGACACTGCAGACATACAGGACAGGATTTAGAGAAGGAAGGTCCTTTAATCATTACACAATGCACCATGTTAAGCTGGGTACACACAATAACGATAAAGCCCCGATACTGTCAGATCCGACGGTATCGGGGCTTTATCGTATTGTGTGTACCTTCGTTTCCCGAATGAGCATGCGGCCGCTGAACGCTCGTTCGGGAGAGACTGAAAATTTCCATCGGCCGCACTAGACTCCCTATAGAGGAGTCTAGCGTGGCCGATGGAAACACACAGTCCCGAGTGTTCTCCCTATGCTGTGCATAGGGTGAGCACTCGGGACTGTGTGTATGCAGATCTTTGAAACATGACAGACAGGATCTTGCAGATCCTGTCTGTTACATTTATTTAGTGCAGCTAACTAGTGGTGAGAATGCCAACATCACAATAATTATAAAAATAAAAACATACAGACTTTCCCACTGTAAGTAATAATACTTTGTAAGTACTTCTTTAGATGTTCAGACAATTGTTTTTTTTAACTTTGGTTAAATCCTTGTACATAGGCTAGTTAAAGGAGAACTATAGTGTATATAATGTTTTTCAAAAACAGTTAAAATGGAAAGTACCTGGGACAGGAAGGTAGGATTATTACTTTCTACCTCCCAATATCATTTCTATGAGGAGTGGCAGCATGTCCAAAACTGCTTTTACCCGGCTTCCTGGGTGCTTCAGCACTTTCTTTAATACAGAAAGACCCAGGGTACTAACCTGGCAAATATAAATTGTATGTGCAGTAGATCCTCAATGAAACAATATTGGGAGGTAGGAATAATCAATCCTCCCTGCCTTGGGTGCTTTTCATTTGTAAAAAGTACATTTTCAGTATAGTTATCCTTTAATTGTTGGCCAAAGAATCCCAGAACAAAAGTTTCAGCCTAAGATTAAGCTCGTGTACAGGGGCCCCCAGTTAATGTTTAGAGATTTGTCTTGCTGGATATTTAAACAAGGTTGGGGACTTTTTTCTTTGGTACCACAGGTGCCTCCAGGTTGCTTCCTCCTTATGAAACAGTATGGCTACTGCATGTTTGCAACATTTATTAAGATTTTGTAAGCCTTTACAAGAAAAACACTGGGGCTTATTTAATAAGATATGCAAAATTTAGCCTCTGCTAATCTGCTGCAACCAATCAAATGTTTTGTAACAATTTCGGAATCAAACTCCACTGCCAATCTAATACAGCATACCTTACAGTATGTCTCACCCCTATTTACTTTTTCAGTAACCCTCTAATGTATTGTTCGTTAACCCTCGAATGTAGCCATCGCTTTTGGTAACCCTCGAATGTATTGTTCGGTAACCCTTGAATGTACAATAGCCTTTGATTTCGGTAACCCTTGAATGTATTGTTGGTAACTTTCAAATATATCGTTCGGTTACCCTCAAATGTATTGTTCGGTAACCCTCGAATTTGGCCAAACAATTGCCCGGTCGTGAGGAGAGTTTTGAAGACGTTTTGGTGAAATGTACGTGTTTCCCAGACCATTTCCCAGGTGCCAGTGCTATTTACTAAAGTTCAGAAACTTAACATTGTACATCTGTCTATCAAAGTATCAGTCTGTTTACGATCGTAAGAACGATCGCAATAACCTTTTGTAGTGTATGGCCACCTTTACTGTAAAAAATCCTTAAAAGAATTGATGCTGGTTTGAAGGCCAAGCATAGTCACTAGAGAGGAATTTTAATAGTTTTGGATGAACTCGAACAATTTAGAACTTCCTGATCTACGACTAATTTTCTCAAATCAGTATCTCTTGAATGTAGCATTTGATTTCAGTAACACTCGAATGCATTGTTCGGTAACCCTAATGTATCATTTGGTAACCCTCTAATGTATCGTTTGGTAACTTTAGAATGTATCATTCGGTAACCCTCAAGTGTATCATTCGGTAGCCCTTGAATTCGTCTGTAACCCTCAAATGTAGCAAAAACTCAATGCGGAAACCCGACAATTGCCCGATCATGGAGAAAATTAGTGTTTAAATAAGATTTGGTGAAATATACATTCAAACTATTTTCTCCCATTGACTTAAAGGGCATGTCCACCCCTTTTTGTGTTTTTTTTTGTAGTGTAGGGCTCCCTCCCCCAGCCCCAACCGCTATAGTAATATTTGCAGAAACTCCCCCGATCATTACTTACCTTGCCTCTCTCCTCTGACGATCTGTCCCGGCCCTCTGCTTGCATGAAACTGCAAGCAGATGGCCGGACCAGCAGCCGCATCCTTGATTGGCTCAAAAGCAGCCAATCACGGACACGGATTCTGGCTATCCAGAATGCCGGGGGAAAGAGGTAATGTAAGTACAGTTCGGGGGAGTTTCTGCAAAAATTACTATAGCGGTTGGGGCTAGAGGAGGAGTTGAAAATTAGGCAGAGCAAGTCCCCCCATATTTTTTGGTCTTTGTAGGGTTTTAAACTTGACTCTTGACCTGCCAGCTCCCCATAGAAAGGTGATCATTAAGCTTTGTAGCTTCTTGAAAAAATTATCTGGAACATACATCAAGCTGTGTTGTAGTCTTTTGGGAAGGATTATAATCTTTATAAGATTTATACGACCTATCAAGTTAATGGGGAGATTTTGCCACGCCTTCAGCCTAGCAGCCACCACATCCAGCTGGGACAGAATATTTAGTTGTAAGGAGTCAGTGGGCGAGTGAGTTATGGTTATACCTAGATATTTAAATTTACTGACCACAGGCACCAGGTGTCGGGCAAAGGGGGGAAGGTATATTTGCTTGTCGATGGGGAATAACACTGATTTGTCCCAGTTAATGTAAAGCCCTGTGAGTGGGCCAAATCTTGAAATTATAGATTGGGTTGTTCTAAGGGAGTTATGTGGATCTGCAAGGTATATAATCATATCGTCTGCATAGAGACTAAGTAGGGACGTATGCTGACCTAGGGTAAGACACTTTATATCCGGGTGTGATCTTAATTGAATTGCCAGAGGTTCGTTGGATTCTGTTTGCAAGAATTTTTGCCAGAAGTTTATAATCAATGTTAAGAAGGGATATTGGTCTGTAGGAATCAGGTTCCAGTGAGTCTTTTTCTGGTTTGGGGATTAAGACAATGTGTGCATCGTACATGGAGGGAGGGAGTTCATTCTTCTCGTAGGCATCTTGGCATGTCTCTATAAGTTGTTGGAGGATATGTTTGTCATATCTTTTGTAAATTTCTACCGGTATCCCATCAGGGCCCGGTGATTTACCTGATGCCATGCTCCCCAGCAGAAAAGGGGATTTATGCTAGGGGGAGGGAGAGAGAAACGGGTGGGAGAGGGAGGGGGGCAGGGCTGCAGTGTGCATGGCAAAATTCTGCTGGAGGAGAAACAGCAGGCAGAGTCCGATATGGAGTCTGCCAGGCTCCTGGAGGCCAGTTTTTGGGGCTTTGGAGGGGCAATGCAGGGCAGCCATTTGGAGCAGAGATGTAAGGAAAGGATTTTTATACACTACAGAGTTGGGTCAGTAGTGGGTTAAATTATAGTTTTGGGGGTGGACATGCCCTTTAATGAGTTATTTTTCGACTATAGAACTTTAGAACTTTTACTTAAGTTCTAAAGTTTGGAAACAAACCAAACTTTAGGAAGTTCGGCCATCTCTAGAAGTCACACCATATATTGATTTAAATTAAATGCAGTAGCTGCAGCTTATTTTTAGTTTTGCTTTTTAATAGATGTGGTCATGCTTTATTCTAAAGTGTATTGTTGAAACAGTATACAGAAAAGAAAGAGTCCCATTTTCCACTCGAAAATGCGCTCTGAACCCTCAAAAGTACGTTCCTTTTTCTGATTTTCGGATATAGTTTTTTTTCCAAGATTCGTAAACCCAAAAATGGAACGAAACTTATAGTTTTCGTCCATCTCTATTAAAGGGCACAAACGTTTAGAATAATGTTAAGCACCCCACCAGGCACAATTTTATTTTTTATACTTTACCAAAACTTCCTTTACTAATTTGATGCTGGGAAGGAGCTTAACATTATTCTAAATGTTTCTGGTGAGGGTGTGCATGCCCTTTAGAATTCAAGGATACTATAAGCTTTGCATGCATTGTTTAATTAAAAAAAGAATATATTTTATAATTATATTTTTTTCATATAAAAGATCATAAGAAAGTCATATTATTATACAAAAACATAGAAAACACACTTACTAGTAAAAGTGCTGTGGAGCTCATTTACAGTAATACTGTATCTGCACTTTAAACTTAAGCTTTAAGTTTAGAGTGCTGTTAATGGAGTTTCACAATTGGTTGACAACTTTTGGAATTTCTGAATCATAAGGGAATCAAAGATGCACAGTATATAAACGTAAACATTCCCTGTTTGTAATTTTATAATAAGAAAGACCAAAGGGGCCATTTTTAGTGCAGTATACAGCCAATGAATTAGAATTTGTGCTACTTTAAGGCTGGTCATACATTAATCAACTTGCCTCCTGACACTGACTGGGCTAATCATTTTACCCTCAACATTATGGATTTATGCAGTTATGCCCCTGTCAACATATAACAGCAATGTGTCAGGGACCTCCTGATTTCAAGGATTGGATTGTAGCTAAGTAGGGATGGCTGGTTCGCGGATCCGAACCCGGATCCGCCGCGGATTTATCCCATTCGCGAACGGCGGATTTTTCCGGATTTTCCACCTTCCGAACTTCCGATTCGCGGATTTTTCGTATTTTACGAAAAATCTCGTAATTTCGAGGGTATTTTTCATTTTAATGGGTCCGCTCGCGGATTTTCGAATTTTCAAATTTTTTCAAAAATTCGCGGAACCTCGAGCGGACCGGATTTTGCGAAGTTCGGACATCTCTATAGCTAAGTGGTGTTATTAAACTAACCAGGGTAAGGATAGTTATTATTGTATTCTAAATGGGGACCTTATTATCGTAGAATACAGGATAGTACAGCAGAGCCCCGTAAATAATACCTTATTAAATAAACAAAGGGAATTACACACATTGAAAAATGAATCCCAAACCCTATGCACACTATCCTATTTGTTGGCAGTATGAGTGATAGATGACATGCAAATGAAAGCACTAAGTATGAAAAAGATTGCTCAAAATTGAACAATATATTCCTATTATATATGGCCCATCATTTAAACAAATAAGTCATTCTTGTAAAATAGCCTGTAATTGAAGAAACAAAAGATATATAGCATGAAAAATGCATTTCAATCAGTGTTTCAGGAGTTGCAAGCAATCTTAGAAATAAAAGAAACATTTCATGGTTGTTAAACAGATGTGTTTACTGCCTGTTAATTATGCAAGTTGCAGTTATTTTAAAATGAAAGTTGTAACAATCACACTTTATAATACACCTTTATTTAAAGTGTTTCTCCCTCCACAGGTATTATGGAGACGAATTGGTCCCCAGCCATTTGAAAATAATAACAGTTTTATGTTTCTTTTTTCTAATGTTATAGAAACTGATGGATGATAATTTATTTAGTGAGACCCAGTGGCTCACATACTAATTATCATTAGATCCTTGTTGTGTCTTTATTTTTTCTATATCCCTTGACCCAATAGCTGTTCAATGGACTGATTAGGAAAAGTGGGAAGAATCCTCCCAGAAGCTTTGTATTCACCACATGATTCAAACATTTTACACCCAGATCAAGACATTTGCTTGACTTGTACATACATAAAACTACAAAGGTTGCCATACACAAGGGTTATTAGATAATCCATTAACTGTAATCCAGCACAAAAATAAATAATAATTCCTCTGACAGATTCATTGTTTCCTCAGATGGAAGTTAGTGGGAGACTCTGTACATGCAATATTTTACTATACCAATTGACAAGGTTGCTGTACATGCACATTGTGACCTAACAAGCTAACAAAGCATAATGATCTATGTACACATAGGCAAATTTTCAAATCACAGATAAACAAACAAGTAAAAATAAACAGTGAATCAACATTTTGTGTTCGGGATATTGAGACTTAATTCTTCAACATATTATTCACTGTGCATCTACTGGTTACCATTCATGTGTTTTTAATAATTACATTTTGTATGGTCTCAACTGGGTTAATATTGACAATACCCGATAGACCAGCCTATATGCCTTGCCCACACCACACGTATGAAAGGTCAAACTGTGTTGATCAAAGAGAATAATTTCTTTGGCTTCTGGGTTGACTGGTGACCCTTTGTGTAACATGCTTACTGGAGTTTGTCTGGAAACATTGATTGTTTAAGTAGAACTTCTACCGTGTTAAAGCTAACTGCCCCCCCCCCCCCTTAATATAATTAAATATGGAACAGGGTGACTTATATAGCAGAAAACTAGTTCTTTCATACCATACAATTATTAGACTGTTATCAAACCAATGTGGCCTACAGATTTTATAAATTTATGCACCAATGTTAAAATATGAAAATATCTAAGAAAATTTAACTATAATTTTTGGTTAGTAAAATTGCATTTGAACATTTTTGTCTACATTTTATATTGTGAAAATATGTTGCTTAACAAGCACTTTAACAAGTTAACACGTAATGTAATATTTTGAACACAGTAACAAAAGCTCCTCTGTGTAACACCCTTACATCCTTTCATTTATTGATTGAAAAGTGACTTAGCACAGTCCAGTGAGAACTAAGAACAGGACATCAATCTCCTATCAAGCCTAGAGTGGAAGGTCTTAATCAATGTCCACAAAGTTACCGTTGCATGACTTAGTTAAAGAATGATATACATCATCTACTGATGGCTCTGCTTCACCTTTAACACAAGTATGTTTTAATCTCTCACACATAAATTCTACACAATTATATCTTCACATGAACTGTTTTTTTTTCTTTTCTTTAAATAAAAAGTGAATCAATAGTTATTTTATAAGATGTAGTAGGTAAAAAACCAAACCCCCATGTTACCAAGGGCCCTATTTGATGCCGTGCATTATCAATAATGTATAACCACGGTCGTAAATGTATGGCTGCAGTCGTACATTTACACCAAACGTTCGTTAATTCGGTCGTAGAATACCATGCGATAGTAAACAACCGTAATGATATTCTATAGGGATTGAAAATCTCTGATTGCGTTATCGTAGATTTACAATCAATATCAGTAATTTACAATTATTATTGTTAATTTATGATAATGATCTTAAATTAACAATCATTAAACCTATTGTTATAGGTGCGGTATCGCTATAAAACTATAACGCACCTTACAAATAGGGCCACAAGGGTGGGGAAGAAACTGGAAACAAAAAAACACAAAACAGTGAGGAAGGTAACAAACATAAACATGTTTAAAAGGTAACTGTGTGTCATCTATTTATCTCTTTAATCTCTCATACCTTTTAAACAAGCCTAGAAAGATGTCTCTAGCTTCTCCGGTTCTTAAGTTATAGGCTTGTAAATGTTACACTTAGTCAGGATAAACAAGAAAGTGTGTCAAGGTCATGAGTACAGTACATGATGTACTGTGTAAAAAGCCCCACCCCCTAAAAAAACAATCTATTCTTAAGTTATTTAAAGACCGTTACAGCAGTAGAATACAACTGGCCATGCTCGTGCCTAAGGCATGGAGTGCCGAGCAATGGTGCTAGTGATGTCACAGCTTGCAGGGCTAGCTGGAAACACCACCCTTTATACTTTTTATAAAGAGACCACAGGGGTTTTTTGTATGGAGACCACAGATCTCTTTTAAATAATTATAATTAACATTATCATTAGTTATGATAAACCAATGACTGAAATATGAGAGCAATAGACTTTAAAATAATCATTGATACCTAAGTTCATGCTTGTATATTTGACATCGGTGTGATATCAGAGTAGCTGTTCTATGTTAATCTTGTCAGCTACCTAGCTAATGAGCTAAAACTGATCTAAAGGGGATCTATGGTTCCATGCTAAATCTTAATTGGTTTACTTCTGAAAGCAGATGCTGTAATTAGTTTGATTCTGTCATACAAATGTTTCTGGAAACACTTGTATCAGTTAATACAGGTTCCCACACCTAAGCGTAATTGGTTTTATGTGACACGTTTTGGCACAAAGAAGACTTTTCGTTTTGGCTGTAGCAACAAAACAGACATTTGTGGCAATTCATGTTTGATTTCAGCTGAATATTGTCGGGTTTACTAAACTTTATCATTTGTGTGAATTTTAAAACAGGCTGAATGAAGTTAAACTTAATTAAACTAAACCTCTCTAATTATTATGCACATTTCCATTTTTATACAAAGCATAATTTTAATGTAATATCATTCTAATATAATACTCTTTGTTTTGCAATTTCTTGTAAAAAAAAACTGTTCTACCACAAAATATACTTTTAAAGGGTGTCTCCACCTCTAACACAAGTTTTTGCTGTAGAGTGGTCCCCCAACCACCATGTTAATTTGCCAAAAAAAAATTTGAAATGTACTAACCGAGCTTCTATCCCCCAGCATTCTTCACAGTGCATGCCAGAAACCTTTCAGAGGACAGGTAAGAGGCGGAAACCTTTTCACTCACAGCCAGGCTTTTGGTCTTCACTTTCGGGACTTTGGACAGACATTGCAGGAGAACCATTTGAAGCAGAGAGGTAAGGTAAGGATTTTTTGACACTGAGTGGGGCCAGTAGTGGGAGAAATTTTAGTTTTGGGGGTGGACATGCCCTTTAATGAGCAATAATGTATTTGTGAAAAAATTAAAATAATCAAACAAACCACTTATTACAAGGTAAAGCAGACAATAAATGTAATCAAAATAGTCCATGAAACAGCTCTGGCTTGTAAAGGTGTAAATGTAAGAAAGTCATAAAATGATTTAAATTGTGATATAGTTTGTTTCACTGTGGCCCAAGACACTAATGGTAAATGGTTTCAGTGCTGGTCCAGTCCAGTTTAGATCAATTAATTCCCTGTGGCTGGAGCTCACTGATTAAAAGGGCAGATGTAGCCTGCTGTGGAAAAGAGTCTGATCAGGCAAGGAGCCTGTGGGTCTGCAAGTACCTCTGAGTGTCAGAGTTGTAAACCCCAGTAGGAGACTGGGTACAACCAGCTAATTCTCCAGGGAGAGACACAGAGCTGTGTGAGTACTGGACTGTGGGTGTTCAAAAAGTCAGGGACAATTATTTTGTATTAGTAAGGCCAGTGTGGCATAGGATTTATTATTTTATGTGTGAGCTAATACCCTAAATAAACCTGACTGGGGTCAGTTTGAAAATCAAACCAAAGACTGTTGCCTGCTTCTGTGTGTTAATTTGTGCCCAAAGGCTGTCTTACCTGGGAGACAACGGTCTGTGCTACCTGAAATGTTACAGGCTACTATCTGTGCATCTATGATGACCAGTTAGATATGTCTCTTTTGGTTGTTTGAGCAGGTTTGAAAATGACATTCAGGCACCACATGAGATGTTGCAAATTCGTTAGAGATAGACCACAAACTGTAGTTAATTATAAATAATTCTTCCTGTTTTTTGTTAGAGTTGGATTGGATTGAATGGGGCCCTAGGCAGTGTTGTCAAATCATTCTTTGATAGAACTTTAATAGAAGATGCACAAATAATAAATGTGGTCCATAGAGCAGTATCAATTACCGTATATACTCGAGTATATAAACCGCCCGAGTATAAACCGAAGGTACCTAGTTTTAGGTAAAAAAGGAAGAAAACCACATTGACTCGAGTATAAACCGACGGGGTAGTATTTGCCACTAAAGATGTTTGGAAATTACAACTCCCAGCATGCTTTATTGCTGGGAGTTGTGTTTTCAAACATCTTAAGTTGAAATACTAACAAATAAGAGTAAAAACTTTTTTATTGTGCATACTGTATGCACAAATGAGATTACCCCTATTGCAAGTATTGCCACTTAAGATGTTTGAAAAGTACAATTCCAGCAATAAAACTCCCAGCATACAGTATGCACAAATAAAGAAGGTTTACTCGTATTTTTTGTATGATTTGCCACTTTTTTTTGTCCCTGTGCAAGTGAATGTTTTCCTACCTTGTCCGGCGGCCGCGCGATCCGCATCCTCGCTCCACAGCCTCTGCGCATCCGGATGATGTCACTACCCGGCGCTCTCACTTTGCTGCGCGGGTAGTGACATCATCCGGATGCGCAGAGGCTGTGGAGCGAGGATGCGGATTCGCGGCTGCCGGACAAGGTAGGAGAAACATTGACTCGAGTATAAACCGAGGTAGATTTCAGGCTTTTTTTTAAAGCCTGAAAACCTCGGTTTATACTCGAGTATATACGGTAAAGTGCAGTAAATTTGCAATACCATGTATTTACCGACTTTGCAAAATACTAATAACAATCAATCATTTATAATGCCATCTTTATTTTGCACCATGGTCATACAATAACAACCACACTGATACTGCACTATTTCACAAACACACGGAATAAGCCATAGAATACTGTAGCGGCCTTTAACAAATGCAGCTTAATTTCACACCAGCAATTTTAAGGAGCATTACTTGTTAAAAGTTGAACAGAATCGTTGTCCATTAATTAAGTTATTTGCCCATATAATCTTTACTCTACTCACTGCTCTTAGTTGAAAAGGGGGTGGTCTTCAAGTTACTTTCCAAACCAAAAAATGCATTATTCTGTAGTAGCTATAAAGATTGCTATTGTTATCCTCTCGTAAGAAAAAGGTAATTATAAGGTACATGTGAATTATTTACAACGCGGCCTAATTATTTAGAAGATTACTGATATCAATTTTGAAAATAGCAATGATAAGCAATAACACATGAACTTATTATTATAGGTATTGGTATTTTACATTGTCATTTGCACCATGGTCATATAATACTGACTGCAGTGTTACAGTATACAATAATATTTGCAAGGTCAATACCAAAATAGTCCAAACCAAAATATCAACACCAGTTCTAACAAGAAATACTGGCATAAAGGTAATGTTTTAACAGGAATGTGTTGAATCACTTTATACAAAAAGATTAATGGGACACATAATAAACTCTTTGGTGCATTTTTTGTCAATAGATAATTTAGAGGACATGGGGACATCCTTAAAGATTATAAGAAATTAACAGGAAGATTCAATAAAAGTTCTTATCTTCTAAAATAGTGCTGCTTTTGCCCCAACCAATCAGATTTTATTTAACATTTAAAAGCTAACATTTGATTTTAAACAATTAGAACTTTTTTTGAGTCTCCCAGTTAGTTTCATCTTCAGGTTGAAAAGGTTTCATTTCAGAGAGAAAAGTGAAACCATGGATCTGCTCTCCAGCAGCAGTGTTAATAGCAAGTTCATTGAATAGTTTTAAGAGAGGGCTGGATAAATTACTAAAACTCAAAATTATTGAAAGTAACTGGTAATAATACATAAATAAGGGAATTTACTAAGGGTCTAAAGGTGGCCATACATATATCCAATTTTACTTACCAGACCTAGCGCTCCCGCAACATTAGACCTTTCCCATTTTTCTATGTGACCATGTCGCATGTCGGTCGCATAAAAGAATGGGAAAGGCAATTCCAGCAGTATCGGTCTAATGTCGGTCGAGTAAGTAAAATCGAATATATATGTATGGCCACCTTTACACATGTGAATATAAGAGCCAAGAAAGGCTCCACAGTAAGCCATGTATCTCTGGCCTGTACAAAGGCACTATATTATGTACAAATGGCTTGATGGTATTCTGTCTGGGTGGTTGAATGGGCCAAAATATAGGACCAATTATACCAGCCCTAAGATGGTGTGAGCAGGGTTGGTGTTAATTGCAATGCTTTTTATTTCAGCCAATTAGATTAATCACTGTTGTCTTTACGTACACAGCAATTATATTTTCTATTTCATGTATTAAATACAGCTGGCATACTGTTATGTAATGCCTTAATAAATGTATAAATATACAGATTGAAACAAATACATTATGTTTTACTTTGCAACTTACAGTAAATTAGGTTAAAAGAGTCAATGTTACGTATCAGGTTAACTAGCCGTTTGAAAGTTTCGGCAATGCATACACACAGGAACCTTTACTGATGTGTGAAAAGGTTGACATTATTGTGTCTTGCAACTTTAATGCCCATACATAACTTTTCTTTTTCCCACTACTTCAGATGTCTGAAGGGGAATCAGATGTGTCACAGCACGCATGTGATAAATTATTTGGGAAAGCAGAGTGTGATCAGGGTGATATTCACAGAATCACTGACATTTCTCAGAACAGCCAAAATCCCAACGAATGTCAAATACTGTGTGTGTTGCTTTGTGAGCAAGAAATTAAATAGCACTTCTAACAAATTCGATCATTTTAAGAAGACAGCATTTATAATGTGAATATAGGAATAATTTATAGTTTTAACCCAAGTTCAGAGTTGATCTAAGGAGCTGGTTAAAATCCACTCAGATTAAAATGACTAAAACGTCTGACAGTGACAGACATATAAATTTAAAAGCCATGGATTGGACATTATGTTTTCTTTCTAATTCTAGATTTCAGTACAAAATAGTAATGATTCCTATATAACATGGAGTTTTTGATAAATGTTCACTCTCCTGGATGAAACTTAGTGAGTTACATTATTTATTGAAAAAAAGGAAATTCTAAGGGGTTCGTTCCTTTGTGTTTTGCCTTTACTTTTCACATCTCTTCTAATTTTTTCTTTTGCCTGATGAATTAATCCTGCTAAGTTTAAAGAAGAAGTAGAAGATATTTGTTATAATTGTAAATTTAATTTAACTTGTGTAATACCCAGGTATTCCTATGTATCAAAAGGAGCTCAGAAGACCACTGATTACTGCTGCATAAAATCCTTTATTGGTACATGCCTGATGCGTTTCAGACAAAACAGTCCTTAATCATAGGCAGTGTGCTGTGATTAAGGAATGTTTAGTCTGAAACACACCAGGCGTGTACCAATAAAGAATTTTTTGGTACACTTAATTAAAAAACATTAGTTAAGTGTCCTTTTAAGTTGGGAATTCAAACATAGCACCCCTTACCATTTATTTACCTACATGTTCTATTTGTAACAAACCTGAAATTTAAAATTCCTGCTTCTGGGGTGAATGGATATTAGGTCAGATTACATATTTTTTGCTATTATTTAATTTTTAACCTTCTATAAAATTCCCACTTTCCATTCATGATTTCCACTAATTACCAATTATAAAAATGAGCACAATCATTAGCTACATTTACTGAAATTGGGTCTTGCTCATGAAGACTTACCCCCCATCTTTCCCTCTGCTCTCTGCTCCAGGCTTCCTGTGATTGGCTAAGAGTCAGCCAATCACAGATGTGGCTGCCAGCTATGCAAATAAATGAAGGAATGCAGTTGGGTTAGCCTGTTTCTTGTGGCTTGCTTTACAAATCTAACACGGCAATTGGGGGTGGGCTGGGGTACCCTACACTATGGAAATTTTTAGTTTCTGGGGTGGAGATACCCTTTAAATCTCCCCTGTGTAGCACAGCTACCTGGCTACAATACTGTTCAAGTTAGGGGAAGAGGCAGCCATGAAGGGATCCGGAGGGTGGAAGGGAGGATTTTCCAGCGCATGCCAGAAGCCTCAACAAGGAAAGGAAGAAGCAGCCACCCGGATGACTCACACACAACTCCTACTCCTCAATTTCAGGGACTGAGAACCATTTGGTGCAGAGGAGTTAGGTAAGGATTTTTTTTAACACTATACAGTGGGGCCAGTAGTGGGTTAAATTTTAGTTTTGGGGTGGACATGCCCTTTAAGTTCCTGTTTATTAGTGAGTGAGGAGAAGGTTACAATAGCCCAAGCGTGATAGCATGGGAGCATGGATAAGCACAGCAGTAGTCAGAAGATTTTTGCAATATTGCAAAGAAAAAAGTGACCAGTTTTATCAACATTGTTAATGTGGTTAGAAAAAGAGGAAGCAATAATTACCCCTAAGCAACGTTCTGACCGAATAGGGTAAATGGGGGTTTTGCCAACAGAATTAGAAAAAGGTGGGATAAGACCAGGTTTAGGTGGAAAAAGAATTAGTTCAGTTTTAGCAAGGTTTAGTTTAAGGCATTGGTGCGCCATCCAGGAGTACATGGCAAGGAGTCAGTGGGAGATGCATGATTGGATGTCAGGAGTTAGTGTGGGGTTGAAAAGTAGATTTGTGTATCTTCAGCATATTAATGATAATTACAACCAAATGAGCTAAAGACATCCCAGGGAAATATCATAGACTGAGAACAACCTTATAAAGTGTTACCCTTTTGCCCACTTTTCTTTGCATGATGCATATTCTGAGGGAGCATTTTGTCTGTGTATAAATAAATGCTTCCAAAATACTGACTTCCTGTTTGCAGGACCCCAAAGAAACTGTTATGGTATTCCGCTTGACCAAGCGCCTGGGTTGATTCAGTTGCTCAGTAGAGATCTGAGCATGTTCGGGGGCAGGGCTTAAGATGCTCCTACCTAAGACTTGGGGGCAGATACCGTATATACTCGAGTATAAGCGAGGTACCTATTTTTACCTCAAAAATTAGGAAAACCACATTGACTGATTATACCAAGTTGAAATTGACCAATACTGCCTTCTGTAGCCATGTGCATTTTATTGCATACTGGGCCCATGGGGATAACTGGTAGCCATGGGGAATACTGATAGCCATGGTGATACTGGTAGCCATGGGGATTACTGGTAGCCATGGGGTATACTGGTAGCCATGGGGATAACTGGTAGCCATGGGGATTACTGGTAGCCATGGGGATACTGGTAGCCATGGGGATTACTGGAGCCATGGGATACTGTAGCCATGGGTACTGGTAGCCATGGGGATTACTGGTAGCCATGGGGATTACTGATAGCCTGGGGATTACTGGTAGCCATGGGGATAACTGGTAGCCATGGGATTATGGTAGTCCATGGGGATTACTGGTACCTTGAATACTGGTAGCCTTGGGGATCACTGGTAGCCATGGGAAATTACTTACAGTTTGGTGTGCAGAGCCTTCCGACATCTTCCAGAGCCTTCCGGATGCCTTCGCAGAGCCTTACAGACGCAGCCGCAAGTCAGATTAAGCCGGTCAGTTTCCCAGTAGTGCTTTGCGGGTGCGCAATGACGTCATCGTGCCGACGTGCGCAAAGTACTACTGGGAACTGCCGGTTCTCTTACCTGACTCGCGGCTGCGTCCGGAATTAAGGTAAGTCCCAGCTTGACCCGAGTATAAGCCGAGGTTCATTTTTCAGGTCATTTTTAAGACCTGAAAACCTCGGCTTATACTCGAGTATATACGGTAAGTGTTACTGGTGATGTCACAGCTCACAGTGCTAGCAGGAAAAAAACACCCATTATAATGCTGTGAGTTTGGATAGACTGCAAATAGAAGCATTAACCTTAGAGTTATTTTAAAGGTAGGAGTGTGCTGCTTTTAATAAAGGTCACTTTTATGGAGACCACTGTTCACCTTTAACATAATTTTAAAAAAATAATCATATTTAAAACCGTGACTATTTTTGTAAGATTATCCAATGTAAGTAACACTAGATGTAACAGTGTATTTTGCCTTTTGCAAAAATGAATGCAATGAAAATTCACCTTTTTATATGGCGAGAAATGCAAAAATGTTTCCAGAAAAGTGTGACGTTAAAAAATAGCATGCTATTTGCTTAATCATATTGTGGTTTTGTGTGGCACATACTCTAGCTGGGTTGTACTGCACCTCTTTTGTAACTATTGTTAACACAAAGTGTCAGTCTCCTCTATAAAACTGTTCTCACCAAAACCCCCAAAACCCTGTTTCTAAAAAAAAACTTGCC
This sequence comes from Hymenochirus boettgeri, assembly GCA_019447015.1. Classification (NCBI taxonomy): domain Eukaryota; kingdom Metazoa; phylum Chordata; class Amphibia; order Anura; family Pipidae; genus Hymenochirus; species Hymenochirus boettgeri. The sequence continues at coordinate 81,505,392 of CM033475.1, forward strand.
TTGTGCTACTAAGTATTAGTAATTTGCCATAGAGGCATGAGGACCACTTTTTATATTTAACATTCTGTGATATTAATAGAAGATATAAAAGGGAAAATTTCATATAATATCTGATTTGTAAAGTTCAGATATTAAGGCCAAAAAAATGCAATAAAACGTACCAAAACTAGAGACTTTCAAGTAGAGCAATGACATGTTACTGTCTCAGATAGAGGTCACATTTCAACAATGATGAAACAATGAGCACAGAAAGGGGCCTATATTGTCTGGAAGAGTTGAAAATATCCCTGAGGACTTTTATTATGAAAATGGGAGATTTGTGATCTTTCTAGCTAACATTATAATGAAGGGTGAATCCTTATAACTCTATAGTTCGCTACAGTCTTTAAGAGATAATTAAGCAATAACATTTTCCGAGGAAGGTAATGTCATCAGAGTCTTTTGGGAAAATTAACACCAAAGGCAAAGACAAGGGTGGTTAATGGACCCTTTATTAGCAGTATTATCCTTTCTGCAAAGGAAGAACAGTCTCCTCATATAGGAATGTTGTTCTGATATTAAATTTTTTTTATAGAATATCCAAAAAACACAAAGTCAGTTGTGGGGGCCATAAAGGAACAGCATAAAGGAGGGGATTTGAATATAATTTAAACTGCACAGTAGTGTAACATGACAAACATCAGTTTTGGCTGTCAATTTGTTTGTGTTTGGGCAGTCTGTCAGGTGTCATTGAATTTTATTTACAGACATACTTGGGTATTATCATTCCAAAGGCCATTCCAAAGATTTCTGTACACACTGGCTGCTTTCTCTCAATGAAAGTAATCCATAGGTCATCTGTTTCACAGGATAACAATAGGATCACTCCCTGACGATTGTCAGAGAGTGATCCTAACTATCTGACCAGATGGATTACTTAACGGGGTTGGGTTGAATGTGTAAATGCGTAAGATTGGTGGCTGATACGATTGATTGTCAACCATATTGGCCAATAATGATTTTATGTGTGTACATAACTTCCCCTCCTCCCCTTGTGTACACTTATTGGTCAGCTTCTCTTTCTTCCTGGTAAAGCACGCTGTGCATGCCAATACCATATAAAGAAATGATGGGGTTAAATGAGAGGGCTTTCCGTTATAATTACACATTTATTTTTAGCCTTAACTGCTACTTTTTCAACACGTATTTCCTGGCATTGAAAGAAACACTGTTTATTTACCTCCCCGCTGTACCACCGCCTAATGGTACAACTGTCCCGTGCGTCCCTTGCAGCACAGTTTATAGTGGGTTTTTAAAATAGGAAACAAATCTATATATCCCCATTTCATCTTTAGCTCTTTACAATCTTCCAATTACCTTTAAACATTTTGCAAATAGCAAAGGGAATTATTGATGAAGTGCATTTTCTAAGGAGACTTGGCATCCCACATGAACAACATGTTTCATAATATATATATATATATATAAACAGAAACAATGTGGAATGCACCCTGAATTTGTTTATAGTAGCTAGATACCCATGGAGGTATATATAAGTGTGAAATAAGTGTGAATTTTCGGTAGTTGAGATCTCAGTTTACCCTGAATTCCTGTGAGAATGAAATTTGCTCCCTCAGATAGTGGATAAAATTAGTCTGGGAATTATAATGGAATAAATTAAACTGAACTGCAGGTCTGGAAAGTGAGTAATACTTTGTAAAACTATTACTAAAATGATAAAAAGAATATTTTCTGTGAGAATTCTTCAGGTTTCTAACATGTTATTTGCTGATTTCAGTATATTCAGTTTCCCGGGGGGCACGAACTTGCCACCGAGGGTGTTTCTATCTTTTGGTTTAACTTTTTTATTTGTAATTCCTTATTATAGTGTTCCCCTGGTGTGCATTTGTGTTCTTTAACTTGGGATTCAGCAAAAAAAGCTAATTTTCCAGAACTGGGATTTTAAAGATAAAATAACAATTAAAACCATCCCTTGTGTCTATCTGATGGAAATACTGTGTAATGACATTGCTATTGTAAAGGTTTCGCTTTCTAAAGATCTTTCTATTTTTATATAACAATAACTACATATAAAACAATTCTTATTTATCAGAAAGGTCTCAAATAAAGTTTTCTATAGCAAGTCTGGGTTTGTTGCTTGCTCTAGTAGACTGGGGCATGATATTGTATTATTGGTGCAATGCCAGAACTATTAAGAATATTATAGAAAAAGTGGACGTTGGAAAGAAAAGCAAAATTCTCTATGTCTACCTACTGCTAGAACAGATATAGATTTTTAATAATATTTATTATATGAATTTCTATACACAAGCCAATAGTAAACAAAGAAAAGCAATATTATAGTCCCTTTGAAGCTATTCTACCTTAAAATTTTAAAGTGGAAAACACAGTTTATGCTATCTCTACATAGGTAATATAAGTTCAAATAAATGTGGATTTTTGAACGTTCAAAGCTATTTTTGAAAATTATCGAAAATAGCCTTGAATGTGGAAAAATCATCAAAAAAAGAAGACCTGAATTCTGGATGATCCATCTGTATTCGGACAAATCATTCGGCTTTGGGAACCGAGCGATTCGGTGTCAGATACCATGTCTAGTGTTGAAAAGGTAATTTTTTTTGTTGTTGCAGTAGTTTGAGTGTAACCAACACCCTCAATACTCAATGTAAACCTGTGCATTGCATATTTACTGCTGGAATAGATAGGTATTCAACAGTTTTTATCAAAGTTTTGTACACATCATTCATTTCTTCAATGGTTTGTACAGAGAAACAGATGCTTTGTAAATTGTTGTAAATTATCATTTTAAATGAAAGGCATCAGGCTTTTATTTAACCTTTATTAATCTTATTTAAAGACAATGGTTATCCTTTAAACTAAATCAAATAACAGTCAAATATTACTCTATTTCTAGCAATTTTTACTATCATAACCTACTATCATAACCTATAATTTAAAATTTATCATTTTTTATTTATGAAAGTTAAGTAGTTTATGATAAGATATAATTGGTCATTGTGGTTATTTGTTATTTTATAAATAAACAGTAATCCATTGGAAAGTGCTACAACTTCAAAAAGCCTGTGCAGCCATAGCCCTAGTTCAAGTTCCATGAGATGAATTTAATTTTGGCAAACAGTTTCTGAAATCAGTTGTGCAGTCTGGGCTGAAAAAATATACTACATCCCTTTTTAGCATTTTTGTTATATAGTAGCTCCCTCCCCCAGCCCCAACCGCTATAATAGTTTTAGCAGAAACTCCCCCAATCATTACTTACCTTACCTCTTTCCTCCGGCGTACTGTCCCGGCCCTCTGCTTGCATGAAACTGCAAGCAGATTGGCTGAGAGGCAGCCAATCATGGACACGGCTGCCGGCAGTGGAGAACGCCGCGGAAGAGAGGTAAGGTAAGTAGAGTTCGGGGGAGTTTCTGTAAAAACTATTATAGCGGTTGGGGCTGGGGGGGGTTTACACTAGGGGGAGGGAGAGCAAAATGGGTGGGAGAGAGAGGGGGGGGGCTGTGGTGCGCATGACAAATTTCTCCCGGAGGAGAGACAGGAGGCAGAGTCCTATATGGACCAGTAGTGGGTTACATTATTGTTTTGGGGGTGGACATGCCTTTTAACATTGTGTCACAGTTGATGTTAGATAATTTATCAAGTATTCATTTTGGGCTTGTAATGTTAAAGGGAGAGTGTTTCTTTTTCAAACTACCATATCTACTTGGGTATAAACCGTGGTTTTCAGGCTTTAAAAACAGCCAGAAAACAAAACCTCAGTTTATACTCGAGTCAACCACTTATCTTGTAAGTAATCCACGGTCGCTCGCTCCGCATCCTCTGCACTTCTGGATGACGTCACTACCCTGCGCCTCTCACTTCCCAGTGCAGAGTAGTGATGTCATCCAGAAGCGCAGAGGATGTGGAGTGAGTAGCCGCCGGCTTACTGACAAGGTAGGAGAAAAAGGTAGAACTAAAAAAAATATACAAAAGTGCTAACCAGTCCCCAATACCAAAAAAGGTTGGTTTGTTATAATGCATAAATAAAGGAGGTCTTACCCCTATTTGCAAGTATTGGGGACTGGCTAGCTCCTCTGTATATTTTTTGGAGTGGTCTGCATTGGTGGCAATGTGGTGGCCACTGCAGACTACAACTCCCAGCAACTATTGGCAAGGAATTAGGGGTTACTGTGTGGGATTTATTTTACATTTAAAGGGCAACTAACTCAAAATAATACAGATTCAGGAGGATGGTATCTATTGTTAAAGATTGCCAGCACAATTCCCATAGAGTAGTCCCATATAGTAATAGCCATACTTGACTATTACTGTATGGGACTACTGTAAGGGAATTCTGCTGTCCATTTAAAGGGCAACTAAAGCCTCAAAACAATACAGAATCAAAAGGCAGTAGTGGTGCTATTTTCTACGCTCAGTTTATACTCGAGTCAATAACTTTTACTCCTTTTTTCAGGTAAAATTAGGTACCTCGGTTTATACTCAGGTTGGTTTATACTTGAGTATATACGGTAGGTCATTTATAGGAAAAGGTAGTGGAAAAGACAGAAATCAGACATCTAAACAAATTTAAAGTGTATTTAAACTGGAATTCTTTTTTTTTTTTAAATGCCCATTGCTGGAAACTATAATTCTTCCCAATTTAGGTTGAAGTATTTAGAAGGTGATCTATTACTGTATATATGCCTGTTATTAAGGGTAGACTTCTGCTGGAATTGTTTTTGTTTTATGCCTTGATGGAGAAATTAAGTTGTTTTTTAATCAGAATTCTAATGTGGTGATAATTCCAGGCGTGCACAGCAATATTAGTGTCTGTTATAGGGATTATGGGTACCCAGAATCCTCCCTTTCTGCTGGCTAATAGTTACCTGTGGTTTGGCACATTGATACCAGAAAGTACAAAAAATGCAATTAAAACAATGGAAGCCAAGATGCAGACATGAAAAATGTTATTTGTTTGGGAACAGGTGTTGATCACATAGACAGTGACAGAGGCCACCCAAAAGCAAAAATGTTAATAAACAGACAATAGATGGGGGGGGGTGCCGACAGAGTGCTACACAAGGACTACAGAAGTTAAAATTCAAAAAACACAATAAAAAAACATTACACCCTATAAACTGCTACCATAGTTACAAACATACTGACTTCTAAACAGTAATTGTTTCAGTAATCCTTATCTAAAAGAATGACAAGTTAAAAAATGCATGGGCATATGCTTGTTAAAGGGCATCTATAGTGAAAAAAACACATTGCCCCATTGCAAAGTTAAATTCATGTACTCTGTGCTGCCTTTATCTGTGAAAGCTATGTGAAAGCAATGAAGAAGGGGGGGTCAAGTTCAGCCTTATCTCTGCCATCAAAGCTACCTCTCTCCCCCTGCTAATTCTCTTATCTCTATCAGGGTTATTTAATAAAAGTTCTTCAAATGTTAAATAAGTTCTGATTGGCTGGGGCAAATTTAGCACCATTTTAAACAATAAGAACTTTTATTGAATCTCCCTGTATGTTTATTATAGAGGAGCGAGGGACTTGAGCAGGGAAGAGGGTCACATCACAGGGATTTGATTGACAGTACAAGTAGGAGTAGAGTAATGCAATCACGTCTTCTTCTAACTTGTGTATCTCAGGACAGAGAGGGAATCTGAACAAAGTGAAGATGCTCTGGGGGTGGGGGAGAATTATAGAACACATGGAAAGAAAAAAAAGTTCATTTTCCCACTATAGATGCCCTTTAAGGTTCTTATTCATCCAGATCATGGTATATCTGTAGTATTCAGCACATGGAAGACACATACACCATACGTGGTATGCTATTGTCCCCCTTCTTATTAATGCTGGTTGTTGTACAGGTTTCCCATTTCTTTGCTGTTCAAGGACCAACATAGTCATGAACATTATCTACTAAATACTTTAATAGGGTTTAATCAGACAGATCATTGCAGGTCAGTCATTTTCCTGACATTATTAAATCTACTGTGATTATATCAAATGCTCAATCACAGGCCAAAAAGTTTAAGGCAAGCTGTTTGACAAGACTTTTAAACAAGATAATATTTAGTATTTTCTATTAAATTCAAAGGCATTCAAAGTTGTAGAATATCCTTGTTTACCGCAGTACAACATCTGTTTGTCACAGAATAGCAATGATTAGCATTTGGTTAGCAGACCATGAAAAACTGCATCTGCAAAGCAAGAGGACTCTTAGGTCAGATTTATCTCTTTTTCAACTTCTGCAGGAATTGATACTACAGTGACTACAGGCCTCGGTATGATTGCTTCCCTAGACACTTCCCAGTGTTATACATAATAATGCAGCGCAGGATTGCCAGGATTGGGAGATGTGGCACAGAAAGGTTAGAGGAAAAATGCTTTCTTATTTACTGCTACTGTGCCTCTAGAGATCAGTTTCTGGTCAGTACTGTAGTTTCCGATAACATTTTCATGGTTTGCTCTGGTTGGTCACTTTGCGATTTTTCAAATGAAAATTGATGAATAAAATAAAGATGAAACTCTGCCTGACAATCTCCTTATAGTACAGGTTTTCCTACTCCATGCATTTTATCATGGGTTTGAACCACGCTAGTGTGTTGTGTGTGTATTCAATGACAGATATAACCTTTTCAATCTCAGTGAATAAACATTGTTGCTGATGCATAAACATACCTGCACAAAAAACAACCATGAAATGGCTATAAAATGCTTGTCATAATCAAATAATGTCATGTCATTTGTACAGAACTTAATTATGTGACTGAAGTGAGCACTGGATCTTTTTTTACAAGCTCAATAACTTATGAGTAAGAGAAAATTTTGATTGTGATAGTGTTAAAAAGCTACTATCATTTACTGCTTCTAATTTAATTTGGATGTCAATGTTCAATGCATTTCAGTTACATTTTGCTTCCCCTTCACTTGGAATAGGTCAAATATCAATCATTATTACATCATTTTAATTTATCTCCAAAACATAAGAATTAGGTAGAATATATTTAATATCATTATAATACTCTTCGGGGCAGGAGAGAAGGTTAAAGGATTTGCTGAATATTACAACAGGATTAGATCAAAACCATCAGAAACGTGATGCCACAAACAGCTGGGGCCACTGTGTTTTTTAAAACTTGACCTCACAAAGTTCACTGCATTTGGCAAATTGCTTACAACCTCATCTTTGACTTTCATTACTGTAGGGCACCATACAAACAACGCAAACAGGCCAGATGGCCAGATGGCTATTCTAGCAGGGCCAAATGTACTGTACAGAAACATTCAGGCTTTTTTTTTTTTTTTAATTAATTTATCTTTCTTGGGTTGCATTCTTGTTCCTTTCAGAATAAACATTTATTTTAATTGGTTTATTTAATTACTAATAACCATATTTAATCATTTGTGCATTTTATGAAAACTCTTTATTATTTTAGGGGCACCATGATTTAAGTTAAAGGGAAGGACACCAAGGAGAAACAGTGTAAGATTCATAGCAAGAAGTAGATAATAGTGTTTTTATTACTAAATATTTTATGTCCAGTTGAAAAAAAAAAAGTTAAAGTATCTCAAGGGGGAATCATTTAGTCATATCATTATCACTTTCATTTTTGCACCTGTTTGTAAAATAATGATAAATATTTGAATGCTAATTCTGTCCCTGGGGGTACTGTAATTATTTGTATTATTTGATTCCTATGTAAAAAGTGTTTCATTCAAGCTTTCATTCAAAACCTTTAATATTCTCTATCTATTTTTTTTTACAACATGCTATTTTAGTATACACAGGTATACTGTATTTAAACCTTCCTTTATTATCCTTAATTGTAAATAGTCTATATATTCTTGAAAGATTACACTATAAATTTTATTATCTTAATACTATAGCCTTCCAGTCTATCCATCAGGATTTTGAAATGCTGCATTCAATATTCCCATCTGTTGAAAATCTAATATCTGATTGGTTGCTATGGGTTACTATCACCCTTAAAACAAAGAACTGTCCCTTGTGTCAGTTACCTGCCCTCAATTTGAACCAATATATTCAACACATTATTAGATGTATTACTAACCAGATATTTAAGGCTAATGATTGTTCCAGTTCCGGCTAATGATTGTTCTGGCAGAAGAAGCTGGCTCCTCCCTCTATGCAGTCAATCAAGGGTGTGACTAATGACATCACAGCTGCATCCTTTGCCAGAAATTGAGAGAACAGGGAAATACTTAAAATTTAAAAATGCATCGAATAAAGTGCTAAAATAAGCAAATATATGACAAGTGGTCATTTTTTTCTTTGTACTAAGGGTAGACATGCCCATTAAGTAATCTTGTCCTATCTAAGATGCATTTTGGGCTTTTTTTTACCATGGCATGGTGATTTCCTCTATAAATATTAATCTTATTAATATTGTAGAAAACTTGAATTAAAAATGTATATGCAGTAATGTAGAGAGATTGGTTAATCAAACATTTCACAGCACTTGATAAATGACACAGTGGTAATAAAGGGAAATTGTAGTATGAACTGTATGATTTTCCTCTTCCTCCTTTAAAGTAGTGACAAAACCCAAACCACCAGGATTGAAAGGGAATGTTAAAGGAGAACTAAACTTAAATTTTCAAAAACCTAATGTGAAAGTTTTTCTCCCAGAACACCTATACATTGTAAGATTCTTCTGTGGTACATTGCATTTAATATATGTGAGAAATAGATTCTGTAAAAAGAAGGCTTCCATGTTGTTGCCAGTACAACCCACAGCCCATGAAGTCATCAAAGAAACCACGTCCCCTGACCCCAGTATTCACTGTCTCTATGCACCAAGTGTTTTCTATACAGATGTCTACACACCAATATGGAATCCTGATAAGACTTTTAAAGCCGTTGTTACCCTGCAGTTTATTTACCAGTCAGTGTGAGTTGCTAGAAATAAAATGCAGGGTAACAAGCAGCTTTCTAAATATCAGGGATTCCATATTCCATTTATATATTTCTTTACTAGCAAAAGATAAAGTTACCAAATGTAGCTAGGCTCTCTGCTTATTCAGTGTTGGCGCACCAGGTAAGGCACCAGATTAAAAAATACGCAGTCAGAAGGTCACAAGGTCAATACCAGATGTAGCTTTTTTTGTTTCTATTATATTCCATGAGAAAGATAAAGCTTCTAATTGTACCCTTACATTCAGCTTGTGCAGTGGTGGCTCACCTTGTAGACACCAGGTTAGACACATACAGTTCAGAAGATCACAAGTTCAATACCCCAGCTAAACCTTTTTTTTGTTTCTATATATTCCATGCAAAAGATAAAGCTTCTAAATGTTCCTAGGCTTAAGCTTATTCAGTGTGGTCTACCTTGTAAGATGCCCAGGGTTAGACACATACAGATCAGAAGGTTATGAGTTTGATTCCCCAATGTATTTTATTTTTGTTTCTATTATGTTCTTACTACAATATTCTACATGTACCAATGGTTTTTATAGTGTCTCTCTTAGCCTAGCGGTAAGACTTCTGCTTTTAGCAAGACAGGGTAATGTACAAGTTGCAGGTTCTATCCCCACACTTACTTTTATTTTTGCTGAAATGAGTATTCTGTTTCTTACATCCATGCTATCTATGAAATACACTGCAAAGATTCATTTTCTTTTGTATGAAAAGCCAAAGGATTAATCATGTTTAGGACAGGAGCCTTGAATGTGTTTGAAAACAAAAAACTGAAATCCTGTTCTGTGTCATGGAGAGGAGGATCTCTGTGCTATAATGTGATTGGTTGTCAGCTTCTAGGAAGCAAGGCTGCAACTTCCTTGTTTTGATCTGTGAGCTTTATGGAGCATGTGCCTGTACGCAGACACTTAGCTGGGGGTTTACCCAGCTAAGGTGGATTGTGGGAGCTGACCCCTAGTACTCACAGGTTATTTTCATAAATCTTCCAATGGCCACAGCAAAGGGAGAGGTGAGACACAGCTTTTTGTATGTTGTGAATGTGCTCTGTCTATTGGGACAATGTTGTCTGGAGACTTTAGTTCCCCTTAAACATGTTTGTAGCTAAGCATCCTTCATTTACAGCTTAAGCAGAAAAAAGTTACTAATATAAACAAGGAGATGTAATAAAAGTTCTTATCGTTGAAAATGATGCTAATTTTGCCCCAACCAATCAGATGTTATTTACCATTTGAAAGCTAACTTAGCACCATTAAAACTTTTAAAAAATAACACTCATTAAAGTGTAGGCAAAGGGCCCATACAACTAGACTTAAAGGCTATGTCCACCCCTAAAATAAATTTTAATATTCTGCTCCCCCATGTCCCCCAGCCCAACAGCATATTTCTTTGTTCAGAAAGCCCCCCAAAATCTTACTTACCTCCCCTCGATCCTCCGCCGCACTGCCGGCCCTCTGCTTGCGAGAATGCAAGCAGAGGGGCGGGACCGGCAGTCGCGTCTGTGATTGGCGAGCGGCAGCCAATCACGGATGCGGCTGCGGGTATTCAGTGCAGCGGAGGAAAGCGGAGAGGGTAAGTAAGAGTTTGGGGAGCTTTTTAAAAAAAAAAACATGCGGTTGGGGCGGGGGACATGGGGGAGCAGAATATTAGGGGGTTTAATGCTAGGGGGAGGGGATGTAGAACGGGAGGGAGAGGGAGGGAGAGGGAGGGGGAGGGAGGGGGGAGAAGGGCTGCAGCACGCATGGCAGGAATCTCCGGGAGGCCAGGTAGCAGGCATGGTCCTATATGGACCTGCTAGCTCGTTGTGGCAGTTTTGGAACTTGGGGGGGGACTACAGGAGAACCAGATGGAGTTGGGATGTGAGGTAAGGATTAAACTACACACATGGTGGGGCCAGTAGTTGGGGGGATTATAGTTTTGGGGGTGGACATGCCCTTAAATCTCACACAAACCTAGGTGTTACATATACTATACTATCATAATATATAATGATAGTATATGGGGCCCAGGAATGTGCTCTTTTCTTATTTGTTCTTATGTTTTGGTCAGATCAGTAGAACTTCCACTATATGTTATAATAATGTTGTTATCGCAGTGCTCCCACAGCCCCCCTTTCTGTTTTATGTAATATAGCATAGTTTCTCTGCAGAAAGATAGACCAAGCTTCCATGTGGTAGTAGCACCCCCAACACGTCCCTTTAATTGGAGGTTTTACACCTTGAATACTAAGCATCGGATGGCAGGCCTCTTCCCTCCTTGTTAAAAGCCAGTAGGCGGGGGGGGGGGTGATAGCCTTTAATACTAATCCAATGCAATGTCAGGGAGACAATCTTCCCACGAAAATGCAACCAAGCAGAGAGTGTCATCCCAGATAAATGACCCATGGTAATTTGTTAGGACTTTCCATACTGGGGTTACCTTGACGTGGCTGGAAGGCTTTTCACTTTTATGCATAAAATTGTAACTAAAACCGCCCATGTTTTTACTGTTTGCACTAGCACAGAGATTATGATAGTATATGGGGCCCAGGAATGTGCATTGATCATCTCTTTTCTTGTTTGTTCTTATGTTTTGGTCAGATCAGTAGCACTTCCACTGTATCATATATAATAAAACCCTAAGTGTGCGCCCCTGTGTCCGTGTGTGTGTGTCACTGCAGTTCCTATGGACTCACCACTAGAGGAAGAGTCTCTGCAGTTCCTAATAACTCACCACTAGAGGGAGAGTCTCTGCAGTTCCTATAGACTCACCACTAGAGGGAGAGGCTCTGCAGTTTCTATTGTCTCAACACTAGAGGGAGAGTCTCTGCAGTTCCTATTGGCTCACCACTAGAGGGAGAAACACAGGAAACACACAGAGGGAGAACAGCAATTAAACAGACTGCAGGTAAGGGTGCTTGGGACAGGGGCCCCTTGATTTGGGACAGAGAGCCCCCCTAGATTTGGGACAGAGGGGGGGCCCTGGATTTGGTAAAGGGGGGGTGGCTTGGATTTGGTACAGAGGGGGAGCCCTGGATTTGGGACAGAGGGGGGGCTGGATTTGGGACAGAGGGGGGCCTCTGTATTTTGGACAGAGGGGGGCCCTGGCCTTGGCCATAGGGGGGACTCTGGCCTTGGGACACTAAGGGGGCACCCTGTGCTTCTAGCTCCTGTTATTGTAGAGGGCTAAATGTCTAGTATTATAATAATGTTGCCATATGAGTGCTCCCACAGCCCCCCTTTCTGTTTTACAAACCTAGATGTTGGTGCAGATTCATTAAAATATATATCAGCTTAATTTACAGTGAAGAGCTGGTCTCTTTTCCAGAGTTAAAGTCGTGCTAACCTTTTTTATATAAGTTAGCACAACTTTAACTCCACCTTAGCACTGGCTGCACAGATTTTGCAAATGACATCCAGATTACCGGCGCTCAGGACTTAATGTTGTGTTTGCACTACATTTAGTGGGAGATTAGCTGGTGTTAAATTCACGCTATGATTAAATCTGTTTTGGATTTTCTCATGATATTAAATTTGTGTAGAGCCATTTACCAGGAGCGATTGTGGCTCAAGGTAAATGAGTTTATGTATATGTTCAAGTTACTGGTATTGGGTATTGATACATAAAGTAGAGTTGATCCAGGGAAATTTCCAATTGCCTATTGGAGTCAGGAAGGATTTTTTTTTCCCCTTTATAAATTTAGTGTTTTTTTTTTGCCTTCCTCTGGATCAATAGTTAGGCAGGAAATTAGGATATTGCTAGATGGGTTGGACTGGTTAGACGTATGACTTATTCAACCTGAAATTCTTTACTATACTATGTTTTAAATAAAGTAATAGTAATAATTAAAATGCACTGCTGGACCTTATGACTTAACAGCCCCCCAGTGCAATGGCCCCAGCGATGTTATATGCCGATAGCATCTCTCGATGCATCGCAGAGAGTCAGTATCTGCTTTGGCACTTTTAAGGCCAGCCTCCGCAATGAAGAAGTTTAAGTCATGCTAAACAGTATAACATTGGTAAGTGTGACTTAAACTAAAAAGCACAAGCATTTGTTCTATATGAATCTTGTTACAGTAGCTTCAGTGTTTGATGAATATACTGCACATATTTAATATACTGGATGGGGGTCTGTACTGAATTCTAACATCAAAGGATCTATTCCAGAAATAACCAAAAAAAATAGACAAGGACAGTGCAAATGCAGGGTGACAAGATAAAGGTATGATTTCTTTTTAAACCAAATATTTATTTCAGTGCTGCTTATGATGGCAATACTCCTTTAAGAAATACATGTTTGTGAATTGCTACTGGATTATTTAATCCTTTAGGGCAATCTATATGAACTGCTACCTATTGTTTTATATACCTGTGTCGGGAAATGTATTTTTATGGAAAACAATTTCTTCCAATTCCAATGCAAAATGCCTGTTACTCACTTGGTTTTATAACCTTTTTCACTCTAATTAGCCTTATTTTAAGCAATTTACAACCCCGTGAAGCATTTATGGTTACATCTCATGATGTCAAATTTAGCTTTACAAGACTAAGAAAAGTTATATACGCTGTAATTATAAATGTTGCTTTAATGGTGAGTTCCTGTGATTTAAAAGGAGTTTGCATAGACCATCGATTAAAGGAAAAAAAAGTTAACAGTTTCTTCATGTCATCGTAAGGATCAAAAGATGAACATTAATTAACATATTTCGGCAGTCAATAAAAACTTTCACCTCTAGCAAAACACATGACATTAATTAAGCATGCAGAAGGGTACAGTATAATTGTCTTACTTTGCCCTACAGAATTATTAGCACATCTTTTCTTCTGTCGATAATATAGATAGATATAGATTTGCTGTGACTTATGATTATACAAAATATCTAGATCTAGTATTAATTTATCTAAATAAAAAAAGTAAAGCTTTTGAAGGATATTTTAGCTTATATTAAAATATAAATTAAGAAAGAAATCTAGAACCATTTGTTTTACCTTTCATGCATCACCAATCCCTCTTTATTAAAAAAAAAAAAACATTTTGTAAACACAGCAACAAAATAAATCAAGAAAAACAACGGATGGAAAAAGCTTCTGCCAGCAATATGCAATTACTTTATGCATGGTAACCCCCCAATGGACTGGAAAAACCAAAAGATTAAGAACAATTCACAATATGCCATATTTAGCATCTAACATATTGTACGATTCAAATATTACATTGCAATAACTATTAATAAATGGTCTTTCATTTTTTCCATTACCAAAATACGTTGTCAGGCTTTATTGTATATTTATTGAAATGTAAAAAAACCAAGTTTAAAGGGCAACTAAAGCCACAGAACAACACTTAACCAGAAGGCAGAACACCTTGATATAAAACCAGTAATCTGTGTCTTACCTCTCATTTTGATACGGGCACTGGGAAATTTACCTAAATAACATATGATTTGTGCTTTACTTCTCAGCATTCTAATATCACACAGTTTGGTCAACGACTATTATGTTCTGCTCATGCTCAGTCCTTAGTTATGGCACAAACTTCTTACAGTTGGTCACACCCATTAATAATCTCTAGCCAATCCTTTTACAGGACAGATAAAGCAAGGAAGCATGTGACTGAGGTCAGGGGGTGTGGTCTAACACTGCACATACACACAGTTACTTCATCCAGTTCTTAACAGGCTTTGATTTACTTTAACAGAGTTTACTAAAGTGGCATTTTATAGTTTATTGGTGTTTTTAGGGGGTTGTTTTCAGATTCTGGAGTATACAAAATTGGGTTTAGTTCTCCTTTAATATTTAAAATTACACATGTACGAACATCCTTGTTAAGAGTATTTATATATTTCCTGGATATTCATTCCATAAATTTAAGTCTAGAGCAGAATTTGTATGGAAGTTCTATATTCAATAGAACATTTAATGAAAAGCAAAGGATAAATATATCATTTTAAAGGAACACTAAACCCCAAAAAAGAACGCTGTGCCATCCGTTTCTATTATTCACAGGGAGGTGAGAATGGTTATCCTCACCTCCCTGTGAATAATAGGACGCTTGGGAGACCTGGAACTTACCTTACCCGCCGCTCCACTCACAGCCGCTCCTTCACTGACAGCCGCTCTGTCCCGACCTTGCGCCCTATCTTAGGCGCATGCGTGCCAATACAAAAGATAGGGCGCGCGAACGGGAGAGAACAGCTGTTTAGTGAAGGAGCGGCTGCGAGCAGAGCGGCGGGTAAGGTAAGTTCAAGGTCTCCCGAGCGTCCTATAATTCACAGGGAGGGGGGAATAAGCGTTCTCACCTCCCTGTGAATAATAGAAACGAATGGCACATAGTTCTTTTTAGGGGTTTAGGGGAGTTTACATTTCCTTTAAGAGAAAATAAGGTTAGCAGTCCTGCCCTATCGTAGAATGGGGTGGTACTGCAGATTAGGTAAGGTGATTCCAGGCCCATAGACCTGTTATGAATTTCAGAGTAGGAGATCTGAGTAAATAAAATCATTTAAAGAGAAATAAGGCAAAAATCCATAGTCATGCTCTGTAAATGTTACATTAAATCAAGATTTTAAGATGACGTGCAAAGGTGTTGTCTAAACAGAAGGCAACAGAAACAGAAGGTATAGCTACCTTTAAGAAAAAATATTTATTTTGTATAGATTGTACCTGTATAGTGATCTACAATAAAAATGAAGTATGTAATAATAAACATTTATAAAAGGAATTTGACATTTGCCATTCAAAAGGAAATCTCATAAGGAATAATTGATATTAAACTAGAAGCCATAATGATCATTATAGAATTGTAGCAGGAAGTTATGTGGGTACATTTAAAATGTTTAAACAGCCCTTAAATATAGTAACCAAATTCAACAATGGGTGGGAATCATTTTGAAGATATTTAGATCAAAACTAATACTGATCTTTTTAAAATGAATTCACAAAGCTGAAGTTAAACTTAAAAGATTTCCACCAATTCTTCGAAAAAAAATCAATTAAATGTAATAAAGGGTCAAGAAAGCATTTTAGTGCATTTTTTGTCTATATACAGAACAAGAAAACATCTAAGATATTACAATATCACTTTCATCATATAGAAAATTTACAGACACTTACGTGCATCATCCATTGATTATTTTGCCTGGCAATATTGGGCAGTCTATCGTATGAAACCTGATTGGACCAGTTAGATATTTTTCTAACAATCCAATTTGCTGCATCACCATAAAGGGCATGTCCACCCCACCAAAAAACGTTTGATATTTTGACAACTTCCCCCAAAACCTCGAGTTTGCAAGTTTCTTACCTTTCTAATAGGCTGGTAATGCTACTTACCAGCCTTCATTCCCTCTGTGTTCCTTTGCTTGCTTCCGTGCCTTTTC
Source organism: Hymenochirus boettgeri (assembly GCA_019447015.1). Classification (NCBI taxonomy): domain Eukaryota; kingdom Metazoa; phylum Chordata; class Amphibia; order Anura; family Pipidae; genus Hymenochirus; species Hymenochirus boettgeri. The sequence continues at coordinate 81,521,687 of CM033475.1, forward strand.
GGTGCAAAGAACCAAGTACAAGGAGGCCAGACTGGCAGTGGCACCTGTGATTGGCTGAGACATTTCAAGATAAAAATAGATGGTGTATGGTGGGGCAGTTTGATCGGTACAAAGAAAACCAGTGCTAACCAGTTTGTGGTAATATACTATTGTTAGGCATGGGTTTAGCAGCTGTAAAGGTAGTACTAAAAAAATTTGCAAACATTCCTAGTGCAAACAATGTACTGATAAGCATTAGGATTATTATCATAAAAGTGCCTGGATGTAACAATTTATTCAAACTGTGGAATGCTTTTCCATTAACCTTTAGTGATATTTCTAGTTTAAAATAAAATTGTCTCCTGTAACCATAGCCAGTATTGGGAGAGGTTCCATGTACTGCAGACTTTAGGTAGAATGTTCGGAGAAATCAATGATAGATTAATTAATAAGATATCTCAAATAATACATTGTCATCAACAACAACAAAAATTCTAAAAAAAAGAAAAACAGAGGCAGGAAAAACTGCTGATTAAAATGATGTGTAACTTGCCTTTTTAAAAATTTTTTTAAACAAATATGCATGAAAACAAAATAAAATATTTCACAACCACCCCAGCAGTTACTTCATTATTCCACAATACTACCTTTATAAGGGGGCACATGCGTGTGGGATAGCTTTTCTCTCTCCCTGGTGTATGGTGTACGATGTACCATTACCATGAGAAGATGATGGATCTCTGGCATAACAGTATATGTTTTAGGAAAATAATTTATCAGCAAATGTACGATTTGATCCAGCATTAAATAAATCTGTTTTTAAATGCAAAAGCTATTAGTGATTTCCCATTTTGATTTGAAAGGCTTTGGTATGGTCTCTATCAGATAAAAGTAAATCCTTTTCTGCCAATGCTGCTTATTCACTGAATAGTCTTTCAAACACAGCTTCACTGTCAGTTTTAAGATTGAAGTCTTCATGCCAACTCAATCCTCAGCACTAATACTGAAAGGCCATTAGTTTTAGCTTTACCCTTAGTGCTCTCTGCTTTACATCTGTCAGAATTTTCATTTAGTTTGATTGCAGCTTCTGTTTGAACTAAGCGGATGCTCATTTCAATGTTTATGTTTTTGGAAAGTCTGGGCAGAGCAGATTTCAGTGTTTGGCTGGTCCCTATATTCTTATATATTGCAATCCAATGTGATACCGCAGGTTTATACTAAACACATAGGAGTTTTACGATGGAAATTCGAGCTGTGTCAGTTAAATACCTACATGGTTACTAAAGACTACAGCAGTCATTTATGTTCCAAAACCTGTGGCAGTAAAATACCACCTGGTATTGATATTTTGCACTGAGGTCATTGTTATATGACCAGGGTGCAAAATGGACGGCCTTGTTAAGTTTGTGATAACGTACCTTCATAAATACGTCCACTAGTCTAGATATCTGGCATCAGGTTTTATTTTTTTTTATTTATTATATTCATTATTTTTTTATATAAAACAATTTATTAAGAACAAATTATGGTGAAAACTATTTGTAGAAAACCCTATATTAATATTGTTCCATTTAGTCACACAGCAGCTTTTCAAAAACATGTCTACACTAGAGATGGACGAACTTCCTGAAGTTCTGTTCGTTTCCAAACTTTCAAACTTCAGTAAAAGTTTGGATGTTCAAAAACAAACTCATAAAGTCAATGGGAGAAAATAGTTTGACAAGTTTGGATTAATTACAAATATAATATCAATGGTAACTTATTGCAAATGGCTGTGGCACCAAATTTATTTAAAAACTTCCTTCCCCCACGATCGGGTAATGGTCAGGTTTCAGCATGCTACATTTGAGGGTTATGGCCAATTCGAGAGTTATCAAACGCTACAGTTGAGGGTTAATGAAATTGAAGGCTACATTTGAGGGTTAGTGAATTCAATGCTACATTCGAGGGTTACTGATTGATCAAAAATAAGAACTAGTTTGGATAGTTCGGAGTTTATACAAACTCATAATGTTCGACCCGAACATTTGACAGTTCGACAGACACAGCAATTCATCTGCAATAATGCAGCATATTGTCTACTTTTCATTTTCTGATGTATTTTTGTTTGAAAGGCTTTCAAAAAATCATCAGTATTTAAGTATATCCCAGAAATAATTTAAATGCATTTAAATCATTCCTGCATTTAAAAAATATATATTCAAAAAATTTGAAGAAGAATTTGTTGAAGCTTAAAGATATTAAAAGGGCTGAAAAACCCCTAAACTAATAGAGGAGTATAAATTGCTGTCAGAAGGGAAAATAATTGAGTAGAAGAAGGAACAGAAGTAAGAAGATATTAAGAATGACGTAATTGGTTAGTTAGGCTTTTTATTATATTTCGGATACAACTAAAGACTTTTAAAGAAATGTGAGCTTTAAACTACAAAGCATATCTTTTAAAGTTATGTTAAAAGCACAACTACATCTTTTTAATTATAATGGGTAAGACAACTAGATGCAAAATTAGTATCATTGCTATTGCTACACAGATAATTTTAGCTGTTATATGTTACTGATTTGCATGTCACAATTTTAATATAAAATAACTGTTTAAAAATGCATTTATTTTAATGCAAGCTTCTGCTATTTTTCTAGAATGTAAACCAAAACATTTTAATGAGACAATGTTTGCAGAAGATTAGTTTATTATGAAATCATGTTAATTTAGTTTTACAAGCCATAAAGAAGACATATCCTTGAAGGAGCCACTAAACCTCAGTAAATATATAGCTCTTCATTGGTATTTAATGAGCATTGACTATTTTTTTGTAGGGCTGGCAAGTTGATATTCAATATTTAATAAAAAAAAGTGAACTCATTAAAAACACATTATGGAAAATAAACAACTTATGGGATGTGATCTGTAGATAAGCAAATTTACTGCATCACAGAACCTGAACTGTGGTGTGTATTGCATGAGCATAACTAGAAGTCATCAGGCTCCCACAAAACCTTTGCAAAAATTAAAGTGAGCCCTGGCTTCTCTCCTTATAGCATTTACAGTAGCAGTCGGTGGAGTGACTATGTCAGGCTCCCTCCAAGACCTGGTGTTCCCTGTGCTGTTCTGCCAGTATACTGGATTGATGAATCCATATTTTCTACCTATTTAGCGTGCTGTCAGCCATGATGCTCTGTAAGGAAAATGGGGAGAAAAACTACAAAGTTTCATTAAAATGGGTGAAGATGTAATGTGTTCTATATCTCAAGGAGGATGACAGGCTAATCTAGGTCTCTTTCTATTAAACAGGTAAGGAAATCACAAAGCTCTCTCCCTATAGCATATAGTAGCAATAAAACAGTATTTCCCTTTTATTAAACCCATAAGGCAATTGTTTTCCGCTTGCTCTATTATATATTTAGAATATTTTTAGTAAATGAAATTCACAGCAGACTGCAGAAGCTTAATGCTTGTTACATAAAGACATTCTTTTTCTAGAACTGGCTGCTGAAATAAAATGCTGAATCCTGCAATATTTGATTTAACAATAATGTTTCTTAACAGCTTATTAAAAGAAGGGATTCTGCTGCTACCCATACTAACTTACTAACCCCCAGATGCATTATCTGCACATAAGAATAGTCCAATAAGAATTAGGCTACAATGATGTACCAATACTACTACATTAAAATAACTGTATAATATCCACAAGTCATGCAATGGCATGTGATAAAAATTATACTGAGTATTAAAAAATTATGATAAAATAATCATACCATATGCCATGATTCATTTTAACTTCCTAAATCTAGAACATTTTGCTGTTTCTGAAGGTTCAAATGTTTTTTTTATTTCTAGCGGATATGACAAAACATGTGCCTGACTGTATATTTATATTAAACATAATTTCAGAACGGTATTGTAATTATAGACAGTAACTGCGTCATTTGCATTTGATTCTTGTTATATTTCTGACTGTTGTACCTTAATCTATTTCTTGTGAAATCATCTGGCCTTAATACTTTCAACTAAGAGTCAAATATAATACCAATTTCAATAAAATACAAGGCAGGAGGATGTCATCTTGGTTGTCTTGGTGAGCAAATATGAATTCTCAGCCTAGTTCTCTTATGATCACTTTGTTTTTTGCAGGCATGCCCTGAAACATGATAACATTATTTTGGTAATTTAAGCTAAAGCTGTGTCATGATGTCAGAATATACTTTCACCTTCTTATGAACTAAATTGCCTTTAGCAAGGATGAGACAGCAATCCAGGACCCACTGCCATATAATTTTCAAAGTTTTTATTTTCAGAATTCTTATTATTACATTGGTCTGCTACAACTCATATGTTTTGACTGGGGGAAAATTATTATTGAAAACACAAAACGAAAGAAATTGCCAGCATTCGATACAGCCCACGCTGTGGTGTTAACCAGCTGCTAGAAGCACTTTAGTGTTAGCGCTTGGTATAACCCATATTCTGTAGTTGACCAGCTTCTAGAAATGACAAAAAGCCATTATTTTTACACAAAAAATTGCCAGTGCATGGTTTTCCTTTAAAAGTAATTTAAACAATAATAAGGTGTTAGTACCACACTTTTCGGCAAAATATGTAAGCTCATCTGCCAAGTCAAGGACCCTCATTTAATGCGAGTCCTACTGTGCTTCAAGGAACTCACAGGTGTATGTAAATTGACTAAAGTTTAAAAAGCTTCTAGCCACTAGAGATGTTCGAAACTCAACATTGAGTTTTGTTCCATTTTTAAATTTTTTAAATTTTAAAAAATTTCGAAATTCGAAAATTCAAACAAACGAACCCATAGAAGTCTATGAGAGAAAAAAAACGAAAGTTTCTGTCCATTTTGAGGGACAAATAGTAATAGTAGGTTACTGTAAATGACACAGAGATCTGGAGAACCCGTAAATATAACCAAAACTTATTTTAAAACTATCTTTCCTCACAATCGGGCTGTTTGCGAGCTTCCGCATTCTATTTTCGTAAGTTACCGAAATCGATCATTACTTTCGAGGGTTATTTCGATAATCGTCTATTTTCAATTTTTGATGATTGTCTATTTTTGATTTTCGGTGATCGCCTATTTTCGATTTTCACTGTCTTATTACTCAGGTACAATGCTGGGGGACTTGATATTAACAGGGAGATTCAATAAGTTCAATAAGATTCATAAGTTCTTATTGTTTAAAATGGTGCTAATTTTGCCCCAACCAATCAGATCTTATTTAACATTTGAAAGCTAACATCTGATTGGTTGGGGCAAAATTAGCACCATTTTAAACAATAAGAACTTATGAATCTTATTGAACTTATTGAATCTCCCTGTTAATATCAATAACCCTGTAAATGCACTACAGATTTAGAATGCTAATAAGCAGAGTATGACTCGCATTAAATGAGGGGGCCTTGACGTGGCATGCAAGCTTACATATTTTGGAAAAAATTAATCTGCGTATGCAACAAGCAACATGGTAGAACGTGTAAGCCTTTAGGGGATATGTAGTATATACTGTATAGTTTTACAGTTTTATTTTTGTGCTGCCCTTAAAAAAATAAATATTACCCTGTTTGCATTTTAGATATTCATAAATATGTTTATGAAACACAAAGTACATTATAAAACCAGGGGTGCAGCTTCATAATCTAAGTCACATTATGTTCAATATAAATAATGTTGAGTTTCTCCCTGAACTTTTATGTTGTTAAATGACTTAATGGATCAGCAGAAGATGACAGGCTTATTAAGGTCTCCTAGTATAACGGGTATGATTAAAATAATGATAAAAGGGATTTTGATCCTGAAGTTATTATGCTTTATTGATGGAGATGACTTTTGTCAGAGGAAGTTTTGCAAGTAAAGTGCTGTGGATATATTATTTTTTGGCAAGCAAATGTATTTATGGGAAAAATATAGCAATGCTAACAATTTAACATGTAAAAATGATAACCATTGTTAAAGGGCATCTATAGTGAAAAAAACACATAGCCCCTTTGTAAAGTTAAATTCATGTACTCTGTGCTGCCTTAATCCTATCTCTGTCAGTGACTTTGTTTAACCCCCCTCTCCTCTGTTACCTCCTCCATGTCTCAACTCTGGCTAACCGACAAGCTTATCATGTGCAGTAGGAGTTAAAAGTTCAACATCCTGAAAAACACATCCATACACAGTGGCCAATAGAAAGCAAGCTGTCCTGGAGAAACGGAAGAAGGAGAACAGTACAGTTTACGATCTCTCTCTTTGTGACCCATCATCAATCAGTGAAAGCTATTAAGAAGGGGGGTCAAGTGCAGCCTTATATCTACCATCAAAGCTACCTCTTTCCCCCAGCTAATGCTCTTATCTCTATGTTTATTACAGAGCAGGGAGGGGGGATCACGTCACAGGGATTTGATTGACAGTCCAAGTAGGAGTAGAGGAATGCAATCACTATTCTCCTAACTGGCGTATCTCAGTACAGAGAAGGGATCTGAAAAAAGTGAAGAAGACACTCTAGGGGTTGTGGGGAATTATAGAACACATGTTCTATAATTTTCCCACTATAGATGCCCTTTAAAGTAGTTTCAAAGTTACCTTTCCCACACTAGGAAATGTCCACTAATTTAGAACTAAAGTTTCTGCATACTTGTTTGTATTAAACAGGTGTTTTATGGAACCATTGTTCAAAAAATGAATATGTGAACAGCAATTAATGTGCTACTCAAAATACAATAAGAATATAACAAAACAAAAAATACCTAGGCTTGCAATAAAGGCTAAGAAGTAATTATGCATTCATGCAAACTACAATTAATGGTGAGTCCAGAGCTGTTTGTGCTACTCAGCCTGTATCATCACAAGCTTTGTGATGTATTACAGGGCTAGATATGTTCTGTGATTGGGCCAAATATGAAATATGTGCATACTTAAAAGGGGTGTTCATACAAATGGTGACCTGCATCTGGACTGATGGAGAAGGATACAGAGCTTACACTAAATTAATTTTAAGATATGGAAGGTAAGGGAAGCAGCCTAATGCTGGCCATACTGTACCTTTATTTGACACTCCAGAAGATGTCGGGCTTGATTATTTTGCTACCAATGTTACAGGTGTAATGTTTGTCATTAAGCATTATCCCTCCAGGAATATAATATTAATGTCACAAGAGAAGAAACCTCTTAGTGGCCTGTTGTTACAACCATTTTAATGTTTTGATTGCAGTGAATACTAAAGCGTTGGAACATTAGAAAGGTTTATGGCTGGGATAAGAGATCTTTAAAATATATGCTAGAATCCAGGAAGGGTTGGATGGTTTTAATTATACAGTAGAGTATATTATGCAGTCAATAGTGTGATCACAATTACATGGTTTTGTGACAACATTTCTATTACTTTTAAAACACAAACACAAAAAATGTTGTCACTTTACAAATTAGCAAATTTTGCAACATCGCTAGTTAATATACATTTTGCCAGCCAGGTTGTGCCCCTGTTATATTTTGCTTATCACATGTTTAGTCATTGAAACCTGGAGTAATGTAAACTTTAAATGATAATAATTACACTTTGCTAAATTTTACCTTTTTCATGTTATTTGAACTGTCAGTCTCCTGTTAAATTTGCTATTTATTCACACAAAACTGATTCTTAGATTTCACACATTGAAGTTGATTTACATTGAATTTTAAATGAATTATGAATATTTTATGTATTAAATGTATTGAAATGAATTATTTTTAAATAATCATCCTTTAAATAATTATTTTTAAAGTAGTTCTACTAGAATCTAGTATTTTATTTATTTTCTTTTATAGTGCTAAATGTATTATGTCGCTTTCTAAATGGGTTGCTCATTAAAACCAGGCCCTGCCTCCTAAGAGCTTCTGATCAAAGTATTACACACACACAACCTATGTTTATTTTTAAATAATCATCCTTTAAATAATTATTTTTAAAGTAGTTCTACTAGAAATCTAGTATTTTATTTATTTTCTTTTATAGTGCTAAATGTATTATGTAGCGCTTTCTAAATGGGTTGCTCATTAAAACCAGGCCCTGCCTCCTAAGAGCTTCTGATCAAAATATTACACACACACAACCTATGTCTTTATAATTTTGTGGGGAAAGGAAGTAGAAGAGTGAGTGACAATGTGTAAAAGTTGCATTGCTTACCATAAAGGCATCCTAGAACTCTTCTGGTTTTCTTTCAAATTCCACTTAAAGTTCGTCTAGGCAGAGAAACTGTCACCCAGCCCAACAACTTGCCCTACAGACTGCTGAGTATTGTTGTGTGTTGTTGGCTTAACAGTGCTCCCAGACATTTTATTTTGACTTAAAAGAAAAATACCTATTATCTGCAGGATGTAGTTACTTGTACCAATAACTTATCAGTACAGTTATTTATTTTATTATACATATATATTAAAAAGTCCCAGTTCACACACTACTAGGTGAACTGCTACTGTTAAAGCTCCATGTGACTTAACCTGTATGGGGCTATGAAGAAAAGATGTGTCGTAAACTCAAGTTTTGTAGAAGAAAAAAAAAAGCCTTATAATAAATCTTTAGTTTAGTGTGCAGAATGCCATTTCTTGGTTTTTATCCAGTTTTAGTTCATTGTGTATTTTAGAAGCAAATATTTTGGGTCTTTTTTAGTCTAATATGTATTTCTCAGTCTTACAGATACATTCTTAACAATGGACTTTTTTTTCATTTTTAATAAATACAATGGAAAGTCTTACCTCTGTAAAATATGTATGCCAACTCTAAAATATGTAATGATGGTAATGGCAAGTTCATTGAATAGTTTTAAAAGTGGGCTGGATAAGGTTTTTTGTTTTTTTTTTAGCTGGGTTTTTTGCCTTCAACTGGACCAACTGTTAGGTAGGGTTAAAAAGGAGGTGAAAAGGTTGGACTTGATCAACGTGTGTCTTTATTCAACCTCAATGTTCCTATGTTAGTAAACCCATGCAACAGCAGAAGACCATACTGATTCCTTGCAGGTGAAACAGAGTGGATTTAATCTCAGTGAGACATTTTGTTTAAAAGAATTATATGCAAAGTCAAATATTTATTTAACTTACAACACAGTATAGTGATATATTTATAGAACTGTAACATTCTTAAAACAGGAAAAATAAATCAAAACATCAGCTGCCAGCAGAGGTGTTGGTCCGCAATGAGCACTCATTGGGCATTTGTGGTTGTCCACGCTTGAAGAAAACCTGGCTTCATTGACCAATAATATCCTAACATCTAGAAATATTTAAAAGAGAACTAATGCCTAGAAACAGGTGTCTAAAGGGGAAGAAGAGGAAAATGGCTAAGAGGGGTAGTAAAGAAAATAAATATTTGTGCAGTTAAAAGAAAACTATATTGTGTTTAATATACAGGTAAAATGAAGTATTTGGCACAGGGATATAGGACGGAAATCTCCCAATATTTTATCTGTCAGGAGCACCAGCCTAAAGAAAACTGATTCTGCCAGTCTTCCTCCTGGCTTCAGCACTATATTTGACAACACTTCTGCACTATATTTGACACAGGACTAGTCCAGGATAAACCTGGCAAATGAAAACTGTACGTGAGGTAGTATAGCAATTCTTTAGTTATTATAGTTATTCGATTTAACATTTTTAATAATTAACATTTAGGTTTAAGAGGAAGCCATATATTGTTGCTATGTAGTGTTGGACTAACTCTGAGAGAACTTAAAATCAATTACGGAGAGGAAACACAGGGAGATTTTTTACATATGATTTACTGTGCCATTTTGAGGCATGAGTACTAATTATTATGCAACAATATTTTTCCTTTAAGAACAGAAAAAAATAAAGCATAAGCGATGTGGTAGTCAGAGAGTTATGGAGGATAATGTGCCCATCCAACTATTACAAGTAAAAAATATATTGGAAGTCATAGAGGTGTTCCATGGCCATTTAAATAACAAAGCCCACAGCCTGAGCAACTTTATATTGGTCATTGAATTTTATAATTGACTTTTTAATCCCTTTCATTTTAAATTAGTTTGGAAATAATTCTTCATAAATGAGCCATGTGTCATCAATGCACTGATAATAACTGATGGCATTACTAAGTACAATTTATTGAGATATTATTTACAGGCTTTAATGACTTTTATCCATTATAGAATGTATAGTTAAAATGAAGCTGTGAACTCCAGCTAATATAGTGCATACATTATTTTCATGAATAAAAAAGACCCTCCCCATTGATGGCATCTTTGATTTTACTCTTACACCCAAACTGTTATTACCAATATTGCATTACCAATTTTTTAACAGATTATCACTAGAGATTGACGAAACTCGGGATCTCGGGAAATTTGCAAAGATTCCACATTTTGGAATGTATGGTGCTATTTACGATAATTTTCAAAAATAGCCTTGAACACTCGAAGTTTCTCGAAAATATGATCTGAGACCATTTTCAAGTTTCCTATTGTATTTTCTAGGGTTTTTGAACGTTTGATGCTATTTTCGAAAATTATCGAAAATAGCTCTGTACAATCGAAAATTATTGAAAATTTGTCCCAAAATCCAGACGATCCATCCGGACCCGTGTCCCATCTCTAATTATCACTAATGTCTATACCTAAATTTACTCACAGAGATAGAGTTTAAGGAAGAGTATGATAACTTGTTTATTTATACTGATAAAAATTAAAGAATTTCAGCCTGCTGTATTTCACTGTCTCAAGCTTATAAATGAAATATACATTTATTTTATATTACCCATTTAAACTTTTAGGGTTGCCATTATTCAGTTTCACAATTCCAGTGCTTACCTCCTTTTTAGGATAGCTTTTATATTACATAAGTCTTTAGATTCCTATAGAAAAGGTCATCCAAAAGAGTTTTACCATAAACTCCACACCTAAGTAATAATGTCCTATTCAACAGATCTATTTGCAATATACAGGACTTAAACTGCTCACTTTCAACTTAGTAATGATAAAAAAATCAAATGTACATCTATGCTGATTGTTTCTCACAGAAAATTTACAGGCAACTTTTGCAAAGAATCATAATAATTTGGGTACAAAATAGCAACAATGCATTATCATTACAAATTAAGATGGTAGAAACACATTTTGCCATTTAACCACACATTCCAGTTAGAATGTAATGTTAATTATTGTCACAAAAAGTTTTTCATTTTGATGCTATTTCTCAACATACCCTGAGGCTTTCACTGGAATGTATGTGTCCTTTGCCTTTTGCAAACACACCTAAATTAGACTTTCTAAAGTCAATTTAATTGGGCAGAATGTTTTTAAGAAACTATTCAATTAGCTAAATAGATTACAAGAACAAAAACTGCTAAGTAAAGGGCTCCTCTCATCAAATCTGTTTGAAATTATTAGTGAACTTTCTGTTTTAAGAATTAGCAGAAGATTAATTTAGATCCAGAATACAATGTATTCAATTCTTTTCTCAAAGAAAGTGTCATATTATTTCCTTCACTTACTGTACTTCCAACACTTGCTATAAATCCTAACTCTTTTATTTCTACACCAGGGATTCTTTTTGTTTCGGTGTCCATTTTATCTGAATTTGTAGATGTCAAGCGTAAAAATGAATATGATAAAATGCTGTAGTTACCATCTCACAATAATTTATCCCCGCTTTTATTAAATATTAAAAAAAAATGTAATTATTCTGCATCCTATTCTTTCAGGGCCTCATTCAATGAAATAATCACAGTGATTCATAAATCAATGAGCTCTACACAGTTGAAAAATAATTTTCTTCTGGAAAATGTTTTTTCCCCCTTATTATTCTGGGAACAATAGGGTTATTCAATCTATTTAAAGAATTGCAGCCTCAAGCAGGTGAAATCTGAATTCCAAAGCATTGCAATGCTGATCTTGAAGTGTAAGTTGAAAGACTAAAAAAAATTGATATTCACGGTTATGCAAATATGGTAATAAAACAGAGGGGGAAAAAAACAGCTGATTTCTTTTATCTTGAAGACAACATATATATAGTATAAAAGGCGAAAAGCTTTGAGCTTTTAAAGACAATTTTCAATAGAGAACACCGATTCTTTAGTAATTTTACTATTTGTGTTGTATAGGATGGCAGTATTTGATCATTAAGTTTGACTTGGATTTACACTTATTCTGTAATAATGTAAAACATTTAGATAACTATTTAAGAAGTAATACAAATAATAATTATAGTGTATCTTGTGTATCTAGTGTCATTGTACAGAACAGTATTCAGCCATGTTCGAATGATGCCAGATAAGAGATGGAAGCAAAATATAAAACTGGCATATCTGTTGTATTCAATTAGATCAACTGGACTTGAAGTTTAGTTCTTGAAGACGTTTCGCTAGTCACCCACCTTACTCTGGGTGTTCCTATAACACCTCTTAGCCACTATCCAATCACGCCCTTAACACTTGGCTGTGATATGCTAATTGGGATTTTCCAGGGTACATAATTGCCACAGATTCTTGTACAAGTCATTCTGAATTGAGAAAGACAATCGGATGACTAGCAAAACATCTTCAAGAACTAAACTTCAAGTCCAGTTGATCTAATTGAATACAACAGATATACCATGACCTGGATGAATGAGAACCTTCACAAGCATATAAAACTGGCAGTTTGTTCTTAAGGGCATGTCCACCACCAAAAAAAAAAATTTAAGCCCAAACTGCCCCCGTGTAGTGTTGAAAAATCCTTACCTTACTTCTCTGCTCCAAATTGTTCTCCTGCAGTGTCTATCCAAAATCCAGGAAACTGAAGAGTAGGAGCTGTCTTTCTCTGTGAAAGGTTTCTGCCTTCTCGTTGTCCTCTATGAGGACAGTGGCATGTGCAGGGGAGCCCATTCCGGCAAACAGAGGACTGAGATCAGAGCACTGGGGGATTGAAGGATTGTAAGTAGAGTTCTGAAGCTTTTTTTAAACAAACAGGCTTAGTAGTTAAGGGCCCTACCTAATTATTTTGCAGGTGGATATGACCTTTAAATTCAGTATCATGCAAGAGACACCTTTCAAAAAAATGGCATTTGCCCTTTATGGTAACTCATCAAATCACAATGAATATTGGGTGTAAGCAGATAGAAGTAGGGTCAAACAATACTAGTAGAAGAATTAAAGGAAATCTTTAGACAAAAATGTATTTCCCATGATTATAACAAAAAATTCAAAAATGTAATTGTGCATTACTTATGTGCATTACATATCTTTTCAAGTGATATATATATAGAAATAAAGCATTATAAAGTTTATCTTTGTGCAAAGTGAAAAAAGTTCCTGGTATCTGCCCCATCACCTGTTTTACAGCCTAGGCATGCTCAGTAGGTTTCATCCAGGGAGTGAGCGGATTTCTTATTTTTGTATCCCTGTATTCTAAGGGCCAGGCTCCTCAAGTGCTTTTGAATCACGATTTACCATCCAATTGCGTTAGTGGGAGTACAGGCATGTAATTGCCTATTGGAGCAGCCCCACTACATACGCTGCACTTCGCTGATTTCGGCCATACATTTCGGCAGTTTAGACTGCACAGTAAAAAGGATTTAATGCTAGGAGATATAGCAGATAGAAGGGATCTGTTCCCTGAGCATGTCACTGTCCTTATTGGGGTTAAGGAAGCAGCAGGGACCGGATGACACACAGACAGCTCCTACTCTTCAGTTTTTACAACCTTGAACAGGCATTGCAGGAGAACCATTTGGAGCAAAGATGTAAGATAAGGATTTTAAACACTACCCAATGGGGCCAGGGTGTGGTTAAATTTTATTTATGGGGGTGGACATGCCCTTTAAAACCATTACTTAATAACCTCTGACTAAATACAGAAAAACATCCATAGAATATTTTTGTTTAACAATTAGATGTGGTTTATAACCCCTAGGATGACAGTAGATTATTGTAAAACTACAAAGTAACATAAAATAAATATTTAGATGGGGAATGCTAAATACGACATGAGATCAATAAATTATGGATTCAAGGTCGATGTGTATAAATGGCTTTAACCTTCTCTATATTATCATGGTTTGCAGCAGTCAATACAATCAGCAGAAATTATGTTATGAGGTCCACATGCCATTATTTCAGTCAAAGATATTAAACTATGGATTCAGAGACTGTGTATACTGTAAAAATGTGAGTTATTGATAAGATATACATTATCCATATCATAATAATAGCAATCAATAAAAAACAAGCTTTGTTTCCTTGAACTATTCTTCTTTAACCAACACAGCATATAAAGGATCAATATACAAAAATGAATTGATAACATCTATGTAAATGATTATTGTTTTCAGTTGTCTATCTCTCTGTCTGTCTGACTGTCTGTCTGTATATCATAGATGTTATAATTATAAAGATGTAGTTGTACATGCACTGTGATTTCCTAACATATTTTGGTCGATGTTTATTTATAGAAAGGTACTGTACTTTTTTTATGTTTTCTTTTAAGTCAGACGTACTGATTTATCATTAAAACTATTAATTTCTCAAATCCAATGTACTGTAATTAAATAATACCAGCATGCAAGTTTAGAAAGTGCAACCTGCATATTTTATTCTAACTGAACAGAATGTTGTTGAATTTATAAACATCAAATCATTTGTCACTTTGGTATTTTATTTTGTTAACAACTTTTTCTTGCATATTTTGCAGACAAAATTGAATTAGTGAACTTATATTGCTGGAAACTATATGTATCCAATACACACACAAATTATATTTACCCCTTTCCCTCTTCTACAGCACCTGTACCTTTAAAGGACAAGTAAACTGGGGTAAATCATTTTTTAACTAATCACACAGTAATTGGGATTAATTACCAACAATCTTAAATCTGCTTTTTTCTTCTTCTCTGACCTTCCTATCCCTTGTTTTTTTTTGTTTTTTTTTAGCTCTGGGAGTTTTACTTTTTAAAGAGGACAGGGCACAGCTAGTCAGTAAAGAAGTGTCAATCACCCAGCCACTCCCCCTGGCACACTACATGTAGAAACTATAAAAGTAAAAGTATTTCTCTATCACTGTATGGCTAATTGATTCAGCATTAAGATCAGGAAATGAATAAGCATTATCAGTTGCTCTGTGCTCTTTCTGTGCAGATAAACCCACTTCCGCAGTTAGCTGCTGGCTGTGTTACTGAAGTCCCAATGTAGCAGTGTACCTTAAGAAATCAATTACAAAGCCCCTCCCACACACACAGACACACCTTCAAACTCCTACAGCTAAAAGAAAATCTTACTTGATTCAAGCTGTTATTACAGCTCCCAGTGCTGCTTACCTACCCATAGCAAAGCAGTTTTACTTTCACTATAACACAAAATCACTGGGTGAATGCTATTGGCTGTAGGGGGCACAGATCATCTCCGCTCCACATGCTTCACACTCTATCTGTGCCTCAGTTTTGGGAGGGGGTGGATACATAGAGAGGAGACATGCATACTAACTAGAGGTGAGCTGAACAGGACATGAGGAGATCTAGTCACAGGGAGCACTGAGAGCAAAAAGAGATCAAGTTCCTGACAGCACTAAAAATATAGAAAAGGATAAAGGCAAGTCATTTCTTTCAGTTTAGTGTCCCTTTAAACTGACATTTAAGAGACAGAATTTGCTAAAGTGGGAGTCTTCTTTCAGGAAAAGTAGAGAAAGCACCTACTCAGTATTGTATTTCTCCATCTGGTCTGTTCCTCTCTTCACTGTGTGGTCTCTGCACTTAGCTTATAAAGTAAAAAGCTAAGATTTCCATTTTATTGCAACTCTCTAAATAGGAATGTTCTAATCCAGAGACAGGAAGAAAGTTAACTTATCTCATTTAGGAACTTAATAAATGTAATCACAGCAGCGGTCCTGAGTAACAACCTCTGTAGTTCTAGTCAGCCCTGACTAAAGAAGTTGTGATCATCCAGATCATAATATATCTGTGTTATTTAGTTACATCAACTTGATTTGACATTTAGTTCTTGAAGAAGTTTCGCTAGTCATCTGAATGACTTTCTCAATTCAGCCCTGTAGAGAGTACCAAGCTTGTGCACTGGATCTGAACTCAAATTTCCTATTAGTCTTTGTGACACCTTGCACTGGATCTCTTCAGGCCTTCCGGAAGCCCCTTTGTAACAGCCTTTCACTTTTTTTCATCCATTATGATCCCAGGCGGGCAATGTCCCCATCTCTTCAAATGAAAACACTCACAATTATAAAAGGCATGCTAGGCCAGCTGCAATATTTCAGTTGATCCAAATTGGATAGTAAATTTTGCCTTTCTTGACCAGCAGACTACTGATCTGTCTAAAGATCAGCAGTCATTCAGTTTGAAAAAATAGGGTTAAGCTTGGCCCATGAGTATTGGGCCTAATATATGTATATCTTCACCAATATTCCACTAGTTAGACTTTTATATGCTTGCTTTCTTTGCTGCAAAAAAAATATTTTAGGCTGTGAACACACAGGCCGATAATCCGACAAAATTGATTGATGCAGATGATATACCAGTTGGTCAGCTTAAATTATTGTTCAAAATTTTAGACACAACCGACATTTTTCAGATGATTTTTCATCAAAATTGGTCAAAAATGGATTCGACGTGGCAGAAACTCTTGCCTGATAATTTGGTCTTCAATTGACAGTAGCCATGTAATACCTATAAGACAGATCGGTAGACTGTCTGAAGGAAACATCGGACCTTGTGTAGTAAACTTTAGAGGGAACACTTGATTTGTTTAACAATTAACCTTTTTTTCCCCTGCCAACCTTAGAGCGTTTAATGCAAACTTTAACATTTTTTAAGCTTTTTTTTTATCCCTTCAGCCTTGTAAATTGAATTCTTGCCTGACAAAGAGAATCACGTTCTAATTATGAAGTTTAAGATTGGCTAAAAAAATCAAATCTAATTGGATTTCATTCCAAACTATTACAATGAAACTGTTATTAAATGGAAGACTTCTACTTTATATATGCACTCAGAACACTACTATATGGATAACAGTAATGACTGATTACACGGGCTAAACTGTCTGAAAATTATCATTTATTGAATGACTTCACTATTTATGAAATATAATTATATATAATATATACTCGAGTATAAACCCATATGAGTATAAACTGAGGTTCTTATTTTTACCTGAAAAACAAGTAAAAATGATTGACCCGAGTATAAACCGAGGGTATAAAATATGCCAAAACTGCAATTGCATAAATTAGTGGTTCCTCCATACAGAGTTTATTGCTCCCCAATAACAACAAATTTAATTGGCCCTTATACAGTTATATTATACAGTATCCCTATACATGCCTTGGTTGCTGGGAGTTGTAGTTTAGAAACATCTGGACTGCAGCAGTATAATCAGTTAAATAGCACCCATAACAAAAATAACAACCCAGTAATATAGTTTTAACAGTCTTGCACCAAAACATATAATTTCATAATCCAGCCCTATTTATACCCCTCCCCCCACACACTACTACTACACAAGGTTGATAGGCCATACAAAAATAAAACCCTCCAACCACCTTTAAACTGCAGAACCCATTAAACAGAAAACACAGTGGCATAGATTTGCCATAAATGCTCCTTACCAGCTCTACCACAAGGGTCACAGGTCTATGAGAGGACAGTCAGATGACAGGCTGCTGCCTGCAGAAGACGCACATATACGTGCCTTACATGCCCACGCCTACTCTCCTGACACTACGCCACTCTCACCTAAGCCTTGCGAGTCTTCAGATAATTATGGTACTGATGAGACCCGTGCCTACTCCTGCTCTCCAGTTGCTGCTCCGGTCTCCTTCTATTGGCGGCCTCGGTTGTTTGTAAGTAAAAAGCTCTAGGACCCGAGTGTAAAACGAGGGGAGATTTTCAAGGCCATTTAAAAATGTAAAATCCTCTGTTTATACTGGATTATATACGGTACTAACATTCAAATCAGCTTAAACATATTAAATTTACAGACAAAAGCAAATAGAAAATCATTTCATATTTTTAGATAATGATTAATAACTCAGTATTATAAAAATGTTTTTATGGATATTTCAAAGATTTGTTTGCTTTTTGACATTTTGGACTCAGGCAAAAAACGATGCTCGAGCAAATGCACAACTGTCCGAAACTGCCATTTACCGTGCACATCCACTCGTCCACAATCATACGAGGCATTAGTGTTTGTACCATGAGTGGAATGGACTGTTACTTTTTACCTCCAAACACCACAAATCTCTATGTATAAAATTAGGTCAATTATTATCTGCATGATTATATGAATGACCTCATATAATATAAACTGAAACAAACTCATGATAAAATTAAATCCACTTTTTAGTACATTTTGGGACCAGAGGTTTTCTATAATCTTTTTAGTTTGCTTACAGATAAAGATGTTATAGTATCTAAGCAGTCAAGGTGCTACAATATAACACAAATAACTTTTTTAAGCAGCAACCTAATAAGATCAAGCATAACAAAAGTGATGTAAAACGTATTTCTTTATTGGCTAACTAAGTAGATTACCATAAGGCTGCTATACACAAAGCTTATATTAGACTAATATTGCAAGGTGTGGGGTAAATACTATTTATATACGCATGCACAATTGCATCGAAAATCATGTGAAATTTTGCGTTCCTGCGATTTACATTCTAACCATAATTGCATGCACAATTGCAATCGAAATCGTGTGCGCAAGTGGGTGAAAAATGCGTTAGTGTGGCCTGGCCCTTATATCGCTTTTCATGTTTCATCTCAAAATGATTTCACTGTTACTTAAAGTTAGCTTTTAAGTCAAACTAATTCAAAAATATTATGTTGAAACAATATATATAAAATATTTACAATATGAAAATAAAATTATTCCTCTTTTTACGTTTAGAGAACAGTAATTCTTTTTAACATGTTGGCTTATATTACCAAATTTATCATTACAAATTTTATTTGTCTCTGTCCTTGTTTATTTGCTAGCTAGCAAGCTCAGCTCACCATGATTTACCTTGCACAGCCAAGCTTTTAGCTGAGGTCCCATTTATCTATTGCAATGTAATTTATTTTCTCATAGACCATTATAGCATTTGTTGCTTCAATTAGCTTATTGACTGTAAGATGTTCTTGGTTCCAGTTAATGGCAATACACAGCTTTGCAACAATATAAATGAATTAGTCTTTAGTCTGGACTACTTTTTAAAGGGCAAATCTAACCTTCAAATAAAAAATTCTATACAGGTAAATCACCCCCAAACCCCAAAACTGAAATAGTTAAGCTGGGTACACACCACCCAATCCTTTCGGAGTGGATGGTGTGTTTGAGGGCAAATGGGTGAGGCTGATCGTATGGATTGGATGAACGGACGATTGGGTATGTCAGAAAATCGCTAGTGGCAAATGGATAGTAAAAAACGAAGACTGTCCTGAACAGTGGCAGAATTATGGCCCAGGCAACCCCAGTAAGAGGGCCTGCACCAAAGGTCTTCGATCAGCTGTTTTAAACAGCTGATCGCACATTTGATGTAAATATACATACAATCATCAGTTTTAAGGACCAGACCCGAACTTCTGGCATGCTGGTGAGGGGGTGAGCCAGGGACGTCCCTGAATTGCTGAACAATGTTCCGATATCCCTATTTCTGCATCCTAATTCTTCCATTTAGCAACTGTCAGCCAGTGATTTATTTATATACAATTTTTTACTTAAGGGGTGGAATTTCCCTTAAAACCTAGCTATACACATCTAATGGGATTTATATCATGAACGTGTATGAATAAATACCAAAGCTGATAAACTACTGCCATCAGCATCAGGACAGGATTGGATGAGACTGAAAATTTCAGATCAGATTGCTTCCAGTTCCCTTTACTACAGTAGAGGGAACCTATGATATTGCACTGTGTGGCTACATCGAATGATTGCTCCATATAAAGAATATTCTTCTGTGAATTTGCATGTGTAGCCAACTTAACTGTTCCCTGTCCAGACTAGAGTGACTGTCATGTGGCCATAATACTATAAATCCAAAGATTCCTGTAGCTCAATAGAAATTGCACAACCATTCAACTTTTTGACTGAGCTAAATATTTTTGAAAGTGATAAATTGTATAGAAAAGAATTATGGTAAAATAAAACTTTATTTTTTAATATTATGAAATGTCTGCCCATTTTATTTAAGGACTATGTTGTCTCTAATGACAGTAATGGCTTTAGATGCTCAATCTCAAACCCATAGGTGGCCATACAACTTGACAAACGCGGTATGGTTCGTTGGATTTACGTAATATCTGCAATGTGCATGGGCCAAAAATAACCATTGGTACAAACAAACATTTTCCTTCTGTTGGCATTGGCTACCTTAACTTAAGTAGAGGGAGCGAATATAATCGTACCATGTATGGAGAAATCGGGGTAGTGCATCTGTCATCATTTGTGTGTGAAGTCATGTATGGGGGCTTTAGCATGAAAGAAGAAAAATCTGTAACAGTATTTCAATGGCAATAATCTGACAAAGACTGATTCATACCTGTAAAGCCCCATCAAACCTGATACTAACACAACTTTTCCCCAAAAAGTCTAATTAATTTAATCATTGTGCTTTGTAATACCAGCTAATAGAAGACCCCAGTTCGGTTATATCAGTATATCAGTTCGGTTATATCAGTATATGTTAACATGTTGTTTACCCAGTGTAAACAATCTACTACAAACCAATTTCCAGTACATAAAGATGCATACCTTTCCTTTTTTGTGCAATTGTGGCTATTACCCCCTTTCAAAAGATTCCTAGTAGATTCCATGGTGGTTTATTTGTAAAGTTTATTGGAGCCATGTTATAAATTCTGTGTATATGTGGGTAAACACTCCAAATTAACTTTCCCTGGTGGACACACAGTGGACACCATCAGGCTCATTTACCCAGAGCCGCTACCGCTCTGGGTAAAAGTCCTGTTTGTGATTTAATATCGCGTTTGCAAATGTGGGTGAATCCCAGTAGGGATTTAGCCACTGCGGGAATTTAACACCAGCTATCTGCTGGCATTAAAATCCTGTGCTAAAACGAGCGCAAACGGGATATTAAATCGTGAGTGTCGGATGCGCGGGTGATATTTGCGTAACCCGCACATCCAACGCTAATATGGAGCTAAAGTCGCTCTAACCAGTAGCGAACCAGTTAGCGTAACTCCATATATTTGCCCAGCGAGTCTGGGTAAATGAGGCCCCATGTGTACAGCAATAGAAAAATATCGTGTGCACTCATAGGAACTTTACATCATTTTTATTCACATTGTGTACCAGTAATCTGCAACATTTTGGTCTGAAGAGAACAATTGCAAGATATGAATAAAAATGAATGGAAAAGTCCCATGAGTGCACTGGATATTTATATATAGATCATCAAGGGCAACATTGTACCACATGAATCATAGAATTATCTTGCTTCATTTTACACCATCTCCAATATTGACTTTAATATTCAATTCCAATTTATTTTAAATATTCATTATTGCAATGAAATGACAATCATCGTTTGTTTTTAAGATGCTTGGGAACAGACAGTGTATCTTTAAAAATCATCTTTACTTATTTCACCTTTTAAACATAAAAATGTAAAAATGTGGATGCTTTTAGCATGGAATATTAATGGGCAAGGTGTTCTCTCACTCTATTGTAAACACAGGATGTCACAAAGAACTGCACAATAGGTGTGAACAGAAATACAACCTGCAGTTAAAAACCAATGCAGAAAAACCAATTCAGCATACCTGAACAAGCATTACACATAGGAAGATGCCATATATCTCTCAATGTGCAAGGTTAAAGGTACAAATAACAGACAGAGGAAGGAAGGGAGAGTCATCTCTACCAGAATAATAATATCGTTTTCTGTTATATACAATGTTATATCATTAGCATTTATTCATTTTTTTCCAAGCCATACAACATAAATCTAAGATTGTTTAAATAATTTGGATATTGCTGCTTTATCTGTTTTTACTAACATACTATCTGTTTAAAACTCCAAAGGGCCACATGTTACTTACTGAAACTTTTTTACTGTATTTTATGCATTATAATATACATTATAAATAGGATATGACTAAACATTTGTTTCTGGCCTGTTTGCATGCTGCCTACATTATAATTATAAGTTTAAATTAATTTTGTATGAAAATGACTTGGCTTGATTCATTTAACTTTATCTAATTTAAAATAAAACACATAATAAACTTGCCAATGGATATAAAATAAGAGAAAATTGTACATATATGTGTCCCTGAGACATTATGATAAGTGAAATATTTCTGGGAATTTAATTTTATTTTGGGTTTTGCAATATTTCTGATCCAAGTGAGACAAAGGTGATAATAGAGAAATTACATTTGTAATCTCCTTTAATTCTTGTTGAAGTTCAAAGAAGTTAAAGGGATATATACAGCAAGCTAAAACACATAGGGGCCTATTTATAACCATGGTACCACAATTAGTAAATATACGTATTTTATAATGCGGCTACAATATAATGACATGGTTTTAAAATACCGATTGTCTGCTGCATTATATTATAGCTGCAGAATAAAATACCACAAAGCATGATATCTGTGTTTTGAAGCACAGATGGTATTTTACACTGTTGATGTACAATACCTATGGAATCGTACAATGCTGTGCTGTAGTGTTATTTTGCAATTGCTGTAAATGTATGGTATCTCAAAAAGGCATATCTCTCCTATATAACTATGCCCAATAAGATCTCATTTACTGAGAGTAACAAGTGTAATTTCCAGTCTTAAAGTTATGCTAACCCATTTAAAAAGGAGGGGTATTAAGGAAGGAATAGTGTTGGATTTGTGGCTCATTTATATTGCACTTTAATATAAATGAGTCACATCACTTTATTCATAGCATGATTTAAAAACATATGTACATCACAGCAGACAAACTTAAGAGGAAAAAGGGGAGCTTAATCTAATAACCTTATTTCTATCTACTGTAAATGTTAGCACAGAAAAAGGTAATTGTTGTTTTAATAATATATATATATCCTTAAGTATTTATTGTAATTAATGACGCAATCAATGGAATAAGTGGATACACCCCATTAAGTAAGTCTTGTGCTTGGTTTTACATTCTAAAAACATTTATGATTTTTGAGCCCTGTTTCTGGGGGCCTGCTATAGTGTTTTATTAAAACAAAAAACTATGGCCTTGTAAAATAGGTATAATTTTCATTTACCTAGAGACAACTCCCCTTAAGACAAAAGGTATGTTCTCTTTTACTCAAAAAAACCTTTAAAGGTATTTTTTTGTTGATGTGCCCCTATTTCATTAGATATCCAATGTGAAACATCTTACGTATTAGCATTTCTGTAAGCAGTTTTGCTATAGCTGGAATGGTTTGACAGTTGGTGTGCTGTATACTGTATGCAGTTTTGACAGTTGGTATGTGGGAAAACAGTCAGGTCAGTTGTCAGCGCCTGAGCAAACAAGTATTGTATTGAAGGCATGCAGCAACACACACACCTCAGAGTAAGAGTTGTATTTATTTATAGATTAAGATGACACAAAAAGATTTCAGTATACATACACTTTAAAGGGGAACTGTGGTCTCCAAACAAGTTGAGTTTAAATGAAAGGCCAGTTTCCTACCTTTAAAACGAGCCATCAACCACCTCTCTGTGTGCTCCACAGCCCAAGATATAAAGAAATGACTGACCAGAAAGTTAATGGGTGGGAGGCTGACAGGTGAAATTCCTAAGGCTTCTCCTACACAGTGCCGAGCACAGCCTCAGACTCCCTCAGTGTGTGAGGGAGACAGGAAGTCCCTCCTCCTCTCTGCTGTGTGAAGGACCTTCAGCTGCAGAGAAGGTAAGGGAATCTACAGCCCTTCTCTCTCACTATGTGGGCGGGGCCATATGGGGCTGTAAGGGAATGGGCCAAGGGGGGCCTGCAACTGGAGGGACCATGGGGTCCATGAGTGGGAGGGACCAGGGGGGCTGCAAAGGGGAGGAGACACAGGGCAGATTGACTGACAGGTTTCAGAACAGGAAGCAGGAAGATAGCCTGGTGATGCTGCTGCCATTCACACACAAAAATGTAAATATCTTCAAAACTATGCAAAATAAACAAAGGAAATAAATTGCAAAAACTCTCAGGAGAGCAATTCCTATCAATTTACCTAAAGTCATTTTTTGGCCACAGTTCCTCTTTAAGTCCCTCTGCCATCTCTACCAAGAAGAGTGAGAAAGATTAAAGGGTAAATGTTTACAGACAAACAACGTTTTTTTGCTTATTAGAAATTTTTGTAAATTGTGCACCTCTATCTAAAGCTTTATATATTTGCAGAACACATCTAAAGACTGGAAAAATATTTAAAAAAAATTTCTATGATACATTTCATTTAAAAGAAAAAAACAGTTTAACAATTTGAAAATGTATCTCCTAGTGTATATAGTACAATATATATAAGGGGACAACTACGTTGAAAATAAATAAATAGTTTTATTGGCATTTATAGTGGTGGAATAGAAAAAACAACAAGTAGATGTATTCTCAGTCAAATTAGCCCAAGCAGGAAATTGTAAACTGTCAGGAAATTATATAATGAGAATAAGTCAGCTTAATTCCCTGATTTATTTGTGTTATTTTTCTAGCAACACATGAAATTAAATACGTAACTGTCAATTAATTATAGCTTCATAGTAAATATTCAATAACTGATTTCCCGGATTTGAAAAAACAGACAACAGAAAATAATCTGTTTCCATTTCCAATTGATTTTTTGACAAGAGTAAACAAATAAAAACTGGTCTGATTCTCCTATAGCATTCATTTCATAATAAAGACAAAATTATCCAAGGTAGGTCAAAATGCATTACAAAGGTAATCCAGCAAGGCTATTGCTGAATAGTTAATCCTGCACTACTTTCCCACTATTTAGAAGTAAGAAATAAAGTTATACACACAGGTATGTATCATTGGTAGAAAGAACAAAATAAGTTTTCGTATTATATCTGACAAGCAATAAACTCAAGAGTTAAAAAGCTCAATAGCACAGAGGCTATTGCAGTATTTTTTCACTTCTTTAAATCTCACGGTTGACTTGACAATTGTAAGTGTCGATTTTCTGCATGGTTAGCATGGAACAGGGTCATATTTGCTTGGGGGATGTTTATGGTCTTACGGGTATGAAAGATTTAGGAAGAAAATATGAAGTCATTAAATAAACTTTATGGTGTGATTTAATTATCTTATCAAATACAATGTGTGTTATGTGTCTGGGAAATTGACAGATAAATTATATAAGAAAACAGATAAAATCTACATAATTTAAGTAATTGGGCCTTCTGGGTAATCGCATATGCAGATGTGACTTGTAACCCATGCTGATATTTTTTTCTGAAAGTGTAAGATTTCAAATCAGGATTTACTAAATCTTAAATATTTTGCATATGTGTATGTTATATTTTAATTGCATATTTGAATAAATGTGAAAGGTATATGAGCTACAGGGTTTTGTAAGCAAATGTGGGACATGTGATAACTATGCATGAACTTCTATTTTGTTGCCAAATATGTTTGGCAATAGATCCTTTTAATTTGGGAGGAAATTGGGGGGAATTATGTCTTTGTACAGACTCCAGGTGTTCATTTCATGTTATATTTATAGTAACATAGTAATTGAAGTTATGAAGAACAATAAAGACATACATTCATTCAGTCCAACCTTTGTACCCTCCTCTTTTGCCCTACCTAACGGTTGATCCAGAGAAGGGCAAAAAAACGTAGCTAAAAGGGGGGAAGGTAGTTGGTATATTACTAACAATTTCACATAATTTTTTCAGGAAAAATGTAATTAAAATGAAAAGCTTGATAGAATCGTGCAGTTCTACTTTAGAATGATATGTTATTGAAGGCTAGGCAAGGAACAAAACACATGGAGAAAACATGTACAAATTCTAGAAATGCATATATATTTTATTGAAAAGCACCCTTCTGTAGGAAAAGGAGGAACAAGCCTTGCTAATGGTACAAATAATTTGTGCAAACAGCAAGCAACTGCTAACTTGTAATTTGAAAATAAAAATCATTCTCCTATTCAGGAAATGTTCTTTTTTGTTCTTACCCAAATGTTATGAACGGTTTAATAAAAAAGAAAATGTTTCATTCTGAGCAAAATATTTTTGCTTAAGTGTGAATGGTTCAAAAAATGCAAAATAAAAATGTTAAAGGAATAGTTCACTTTTTGATGATTGGTCAATTTTTTTTTACTATAGTTACCTTTTAAGTATGGGTGCCATGGGAAAGGGGTGAATGAAGGGGTAGATCAATAGGTGTATGTACCTGTGTCAGGTTGGGGGGGGGGCGGTAAAAAACAAACTTTCTTAATGATTGATCAAATTTTTTTGGACTATAGTTGCCCTTAAAGTATGACTGCCATGGGAATGGAAGGGTAAATCAGTAGGTGTGTGTACCTGTGTCAGGTCAGGGGGTAAAAAAACAATCTTTTTTGATGACTGGTCAAAGTTTGTTTTTTGACTATAGTTAACCTTTAAGTGTGGCTTTCATGGGAATGAAAGGGTAGGTCAGTAGGTGTGTGTGTACTTGTGTCTGTGTGGGTGTATAAGACCATAAAACTAACTCTTTTGATTACATGACCCGAAAAACTCAAAAATACCCTCTATTGAGGATAGTACCTATTATAGTCAATAGGAGAAAATGTCCGAAATTCACAGATAATGCTCACGTGGATTCCTTAGTTAGGCAATAACACACTTTTCCTATGTGTCCCACAAGTCTGTACCAAATTTTGTGTCTCCTGCTTGAAAACTGTGGGAGGAAATACAGTCCAAAAAAGCAGAATACTAAAAGGGAAGAAGAAGAAGTAGTAGAAGAAATAGATAAAACAGTCATTTGGCTCTTCAAGCCAAATAAAAGGGACTGCCCACCCCTATTTTCAAAAATTCATATATTGTAGATTACCTCCCAAAACATAGAGATCATTTTAGTCAAAAGCTTTAAATTGGCTCCCACATGGAGCTATTATACTTACATGCTCCTCGCTCCACCGCCGCTTCCGGGTTCTCAGTCAATCTCCACTGCGGCTGCTGTGTTCTTTTTTGTGTTCTTGAGCAGCCGCAGTGGAGACTGCTCCAGGAATGGCAGTCAGTGATTGCCCGTGACGTCACAGTCACGGCTGATCACTGACTGCCTTACCCGAAAGTGCAGTGCTGCGGCGGTGGAGCGAGGAGGAGCATGTAAGTATAATAGCTCCGTGTGGGAGACGATTTAAAGATTTGGCCAAAACGAACTTTAGGTTTTGGGTGGTATTCTACAATATATGTATTTTTAAAGGAAGTGGTGGACATTCCCTTTAATAATCTAAATTGTTACAAAGGTAAAGAGAATGACAATCTAATAACATGATTCCCATGACTGCAACCTTTTTTAATAATAAAAATGCCAATAGCTACCTATTGTTATTGCTGCCCCTATTTCTCCTAAGCTCCTTTGAAAGTCTTTATGTGGCACTAGCCCCAAAGAGTATAGGAAGAATGAATTCTTCAATAATTGGAATCGTTTTAATGAATTTGTTAGCTTTCAAAAATAAAAAATACAATAGATAAAGGTCCTCATTACACAGAAAATAACATGACCTTGATTTATTATTAGACTTTCGTTATTTTAAAGTAAGTTCATAAAATAAATATGAAAAAAATTTAACTGTACATAATCAACATGCATATGAAAAAATCAAGGACACTAAAAAAGAACAGATGTGAACCAAAGCCACAACAGAAGAAGGCAAGTAAACAGCTTGCGTCACAAACACCTCACAGGACAATCATTTCAAGCATTTATATAAGGGCAACTTCAGCCTCTTTTCATATTTGGAATGATCTCTTCCTAAAACCCCAGGTTTGTTATATTCTTACTTTCACCCAACGCTCCCACGATGTGGAATTAAAACTTACAGAACCACAATCCATTGCCAGAAGTCCCTCCTCTTCTGCTCCTGCTACGAGCTGGTTACGAGCAATTAAACTTACCTACCGGCACTCCACGTGTGGCTTCTCTTCAGCAGATGACAACCGTGCTGCTAACCTTTGCACATGTGTGCCAATATTAAAGATAGGAGCATGATAGGGACAGCGCACTGATCATCTAAAGAGAAGACGCTACTGGAGTGCTATTAGGTAAGTTTATCTGTGTAACTCGGGCATTCTATTATTTACATGGAAGTGGGAATAAGCGATCTCACCTCTCCGAGTATAATAGATACATTTGAAAATTACATAGTCCATATAAAAGTATCACAGCCCTCTTCATTTTACTGTATGTAGTAACCAGGTCTCACTTTCAGCTGTGAACAAAAGTCTTTAAAGGGCATGTGCACCCCCAAAACTATAATCTCCCCAACTACTGGCCCCACCATGTAGTGTAGTCTAATCCTTACCTCACATCCCAGCTCCATAGGGTTCTCCTGTAGTCCCCCCCCCCAAGTCCCAAAAACTGCCCACCAGGAGGCTAGCAGGTCCATATAGGACTCTGCCTCCTACCTGGCCTCGGGAGAAGTTTGGCATGCGTACTGCAGCCCTTCTCCCCCTCCCTCTCCCTCCCTCCTCCCTCCATCTCCCGATTTCCCTCCCCCTAGCGTAAAATGTTTAATATAGAATATTCCCCAAGGGCTCCCAGCCCCAAACGCTAGATTTGTATCTTAAGAAAGCTCCCCAAACTTTACTTACCTCTCCTCTTTCCTCCGGCGAAGTGAGCTGCCGGCAGCCGCGTCCGTGATTGGCTGCCACTCAGTTAATCACAGACGCAGCTGCCGGTCCCGCCCCTCTGCTTGCATTTTCTCGCAAGCAGAGGGCCGGGAGAGCGGCGGAGGAAAGAGGGGAGGTAAGTAGAGTTTGGGGGGCTTTCTAAAGATATAAATCTAGCGGTTGGGGCTGGGAGCCCTTGGGGAATCTTCTATAAAAAAAATGTATTTTGGGTGGACATACCCTTTAAGTTGAACTTTTTGACAGGCCAGATGACAGAATAGGAGTAGGTTTAATGGGTAACTTGAATAATGTGAAATGCTTAGTTTTATTATATATATATAATAGATTAAACTAGATTGTAAGGATATTACACAAACAAGGAAGCGAAAGGATTGTGGTTTGAATATATTTATATTGGGTGTATGTTGCTTTAAACAATAAATACACAACTTTATTAACGTATATGTAAAGAGTATATAGATATATAAAATGTGATTTCCTTACAATATAGGGTCATTGCCAACAATAAATTTACAATCTAAATGATAAAAATGGAAAAATGCATATTGCCTTGAGGCCTTGAGGGCTACTTCAGTGGGATGTCAGTGTTACTTGTAGGGTGTTTTTTTTAAAGAATAATACATGCTTATAAAGTAAAATCCCCCACTTAATCATTACATTTTAAAATTTGAAAATACTAAAACATACCATAAATACAAGCAGCCTCTTTTCCTATTTCTCATGGTCCTTTGTGGTTTGTGCTGTTAGAGACCTGAAGCTAAGTAAGAGTTGGCTAGCTGGAAGCTGTTACTAACTGGAAACTAACCTGGTAAAGATGTGGAGAAGCACCGGCAAAAAGTATAATTTTCAGGTTTAAAAATGTTATGTTTTCAGGTTTTTTATCGCATTAAATATATTTTTAGCAATGGAATAAAGAGTCTCTCCATCAGGGAAACTGACTTTGGGGGGTTCGGTTTGATTGAAGAACAGGAGGGATATGACGGAGTTCATATTGTATGCTCATGCGCAAACAGTACATACTGTGTCGTGACCTGTTCCGTATCTTCTCTCCTGGCTCCTAAAGGTTTTATTGAAGAACAGTTGGTAAGTAGAGATGGGATCCGGGTGCGACATGAACCCGGATCCATCACGGAACCCCTCGGTTCCGAAATTCGAAAGATCCCCCGGATTTCAGGACTTCGGAAGACATTTTCGATAATTTTCGAAAATAGCCTCGAATGTAAGAAATTTTTTTTATATCATAGATTTTTATTAACTTTTAACAATTGGTGAAATTGATAATTACATTAGATCTCTGATATGTGGTTTCAATGAACTTGTCTTACATCAGATTACATGTATCATTAAACAATTTAAACAATAATAATAAAGAGAACAATTGGATGTTTATAACGGTTTGGTTTTCTATTAGTAGTAATATATTAGATTAAGCGTTCATTAATTACTTTGCACTTTCATTCCTTTCTTTTCCTATATAACATTATTTTAAAGGTACTTTAGCATTTTAAGTCGGATATCCCTCACAAAAGGAGTGAAAAAGCATATATTTATGGGATTACTCCTATCATTGTGAAGGTTCTCATTCATCCAGGTCATGGTATATCTGTTGTATTCAATTAGATCAACTGGACTTGAAATGTAAATGATTACTCCTATCAATGGTTCTAATTTAATAACCCTCGTTATCATTCACGTTTAACATACAAATCTTATTGCAGCGAGAGCGAAGACATCGCATGTCATAATCTATCTTTCCCCTTCTAATAGTGTGTTAAGTTGAGCTATTTTTCCTTTTCTATTCCCTGTAAGCTGCTTTGGGGGATGGTCTTTGGACTTGATATCCATCTCTTTTGGAATATTATGATTGGTGGATGTTTCTTTTGTTTCTTCTGATCTTTTCCATTTATGTTTCTCAGTTCTTTTTTATGATCTTTCATCTATGTACCATATTTCCCATGCTTTGTAGAATCTTGGAAAGTTGTTCTGGGTTATATGAAAAGTCTTTTCATATTCCATATTTTCAGAGAGCATATTGGTTATTTGGTTTACGGAGGGGATTCTTGTAGTGCCCCAATATTTGATGATTAGTTGTTTCATTATGGTGCACATGTGATACAGTATTGTTTTTTTGTGATGTTGGAAAAAGGTTTAGGTTTATGTTCAGTAAAGCAGTTGCTGGGTTTGGTTCGATATTTGTATTCAGTAGTCTGTTGATATAGTAGAATAATTTGTTCCATGCCCTTTTAATTTTGGGGCATGTCCACCAAATATGTAACATTGTTCCTTGGTTTGTGCATCCTCTCCAACAGTGGGGTGACCTTTCTTTGAACCACTTACATATTAAAGAGGGGTATCTGTAGAACCTTAGGGCTACTTTTTTGTTGATTTCCCAATATTTGATTGATTTAGTTAGTTTGAATGTTGTTTTGAAGGCATTAGTCCATTGTTCTGGCGAAATGTTACATTCCAGTTCCCTGGCCCAGCTTATCATCGCTTCTGTGTATTCGAATTGGGATTTGGTATGTATTATTTTGTAGAATTTGGTTATAAGTTTGGTTGATATTTCGCTGTTTAACAATAGTTCTACAATTTCCTCGTCCTTAGTGTTCAGTGTTTGTTTGGAATTATTTTTTTAATAAAGCTATTCATTTGGTAGTGATTCAGCCAGCAATTTTCAGGTATTTTGTATTTATTTTGGATTTGCTCAAAGTGTTTCGGCTCTTCTTGTTCTCTAAGATCTGCTATTTGGGTTATTCCTCTGTCTTCCCAATTTTGAGTTTTCACGTTCCCAGAATGCTTTCCAATAGTTCTGATGGAGATATATGGCAATAGAGTTGAGGTGATGTTATGTGTTTTGTTGATTTGTTTCCAATATTTATTGATGTGTTTATTGTATCCCACTTACAGGGGGGGTATTTGAGGTTTAGGGAAATCATCTCGAAGATCATTTTAGGTGTTGTGTCTTTGTTCATGTGTTCTTCAATATCCAACTATTTTTTGCTCTCCTTGGGTGACCACCATGACATTATTTGTTCTAGGTTTGCTGCAAGGTAATAATCTTTGAAGACTGGAAAGGCAATACCGCCATCTGATTTAGTTTTGGCTAGTGTTTTCAGTTTGATTCTTGGTCTCTTTCCATTCCAGAAGTAGGTATTGATCATTTTATTTAGGGAGCTGAAGAAAGATTTTGGTATTGTTATGGGTAATGTTCTAAATTTGTATAAGAGTTTTGGTAGTAACAGCATTTTTATTAGGTTTACTCTAGAAAGCCATGGTAAATATTGAATTGACCATTTTTGAAGTTCTTTCTTTCTTTATTTCTTCTAGGTACGGTTGGAAATTTTCTTTATATAGGTCTTTTGTGTGAGCTGTTAATTGTATACCAAGGTAGGTTATGGATTTGTCTTCCCATTTGAAATTATATTTAGCATTCAGAAACATTTGTAGAGCCATTGACACGTTGATTCCTAGTATGTATGATTTGTTCTCGTTTATTTTGTAGTGCGATATTTCCCCAAAAGCTTTAAATATCTGTTGTAAGTGTATTAGTTATGTTATAGGTTGATTGGATTATATCATCTGCGTATAGTGATATTTTGTGTTCTTGTTCGCCAATTTGGATTCCTTTTATCAACTGGTTAGTTCTGATGAGTTCCGCTAAAGGTTCCATTGTCAAGTCGAAGACCAGTGGAGACAGGGGACATCCCTGTCTAACTCCATTGGATATTTTAAATGGTTTGGATATCATTTGAGCTATATATACTTTGGCAGAGGGGTTGCTGTATAATGCTCCAATTGCATCTTGTATCCATCCTTTGATATTAAATTTGCTTAATGGTTTTTTTAGGTAAAGCCATCCCACTCTATCATACGCCTTTTCAGCGTCTAGGGTAAGTATAATAGCTGTTTTTTTTTTTTTGTGACCAGTTAATTATGTCAATATTTCTTCTTGTATTGTCTCCTGGTTGCCTGCCAGGCACAAAGCCCACTTGATCTGGATTTATTAGGGTGGGCAGGTATGG
Source organism: Hymenochirus boettgeri (assembly GCA_019447015.1). Classification (NCBI taxonomy): domain Eukaryota; kingdom Metazoa; phylum Chordata; class Amphibia; order Anura; family Pipidae; genus Hymenochirus; species Hymenochirus boettgeri. The sequence goes on from CM033475.1 coordinate 81,554,430, forward strand.
TTGTAATCTATTGGCTAATAGTTTTGCATATATTTTAGTATCTGTATTCAGTAATGAGATTGGTCTAAAATTTTGAATCTGGTTTCTATCTTTGTTTGATTTAGGTATCGGTATTATTACAGCTTCCAGCATTTCTTTGGGAATTTTTTTTTGTATTACTGCTAGGTTGTATATTTTCTGCAGATGGGGGACTAGGGTTGTATAGAAGGTTTTATAATATTCATTTATAAACCCATCTGCTCCGGGTGATTTGTTGTTTGGTAGAGAGAATATTACTTTGTATATTTCTGATTTCTTAATTGGTTTATTTAAATCTTGAAGTTGGGATTCTGATAAGGTGGGTAGGTTGATTTTCCTGAGGAATTGATCTATGGTTTTGGTTTTGGGAATGTTACCGTTGGGTTGATCTTTTAGGTTATATAATTCTTCATAGTATTTGGCAAATTCATTGGCAATCTGTTGGGGATTCTGTATCTTGTTTCCCATGTTGTCATTGATGTGTGTTATTTTGGTTTTATTTGCTTTGGTTTTAAATCTGTTTGCCAGAGCTTTAGTCGCTTTGGGGCCTTGTATATAGAATTCAGCTTTTAATCTTCTTAATATTTTATCATATTTGTAATGATCTAGGTTTGCTAGTTGTTTCTTAATCTGATTCATTTTTTGGGGGGTTTTCATTGTTGGGGCAGTCTTTATGATTTTTCTCTGAGTCTTTAAGATTTTCTAATAGTTGGAGTCTCTCCTCTGTTCTTTGCTTCTTTTGTTTAGCTGCTGTTCGGATTAATATTCCTCTAAGATACGCTTTATGGGCGTTCCATATGGAGAAGGGTTGTGCTAAGTTATTGTCATTATATAGAAAGTAGTCTTGTAGTTCTTTCGTGATATGTTCTTTTGTCTCAGGGTTAGCTATTAAGTATGGATTTAGTCTCCACATATAAACCGTTGAGGAGTTGTTATTTTCTTGTAGATTTATCTCAACTGGTGCATGGTCTGAAATTGTTCTCACTAGGATTTTGCTTGATTTTATGTTTTGAAGCATCCACTTATCAGTGGCTATCATGTCTATCCTCAAGAAACAATTGTGTGTTTTGGAGAAGTACGTGTAGTCTTTTTCACTAGGGTTTAGAGTAGACCATGTATCATATATCTCCTCTTTTTTAAGGTGTTTTTAAGGTCTTTTCTATGTTTAGTCTTTTTCCCTGATAAGGTGTCCCTATCTTTATCATAGGTTAGGTTGAAATCTCCACATAGTATTGTTTTGTTATTCGGAAAAGACTGTATTTTTTGTATTATTTTATTGATAAACTTGATCTGTTTGTTGTTGGGTGTGTATATGCAGGCTAGCGTAAATGATTTGTTGTTTATTTTGCAGTCTAAGATTATATATCTTCCATTCTTATCTAGTATTTTGTTTTTTTCTTCATATGCCACAGAATTCCTAATTGCAACTGCAACTTCTCTCTTTTTTTTATTTTGGTTAGAGGCTTTGTATATTGTCGAGTATTGTTTAGGGTTAAGTAGATTTTCGTTTTGTGCGGTTAGGTGAGTCTCCTGTATACATAATATATCCGCTTTATATGACATAGCTTCTTTCCATAAGGCATGTCTTTTGTAGGGGGAGTTTAGTCCCCTTACGTTATAAGTTATTATTTTGAGGTTCATGTATTAATTTTGGGGTTTATTTATTTTCTTTAGGTTATCTCTTTTTTCCTTTTTTTTCCCCCTTGTCTCCCTAGATAATTTTCTTCTATTAGCTTTGAGGTGATATTTGTTTGTATTAATTTTCTTTTTCCCTATTCTGTTTCGTGTATTAATTCTTATGTTTGTGTGTCTCATTTCAAGCTTATTATATTGTTTGTTTGTTACTGTAGTCTTCGCCCTCACTACAATGCATTGCAACATATGATTAAAACAAGCTCCAAACCTTGAGTATTTAAGTGTTAATACAGTTTTTGTTCTCAACACAGTACAGTATAACATAACAAAAAAAAAACTTTCAAAAAACATTTTACAACTTAGAGTATTATTATTACATGGGGGATAAGAATCTGCCATGTACTAATAGCAACTGGGGGTAATAAAGTATAAGGACCAGGTACTTGAATTAGTCTTGTATATAGAAAATTGACCCATTTTTAAGTATTGAAACATTTTTCCGATTTATATCAACATTAATACAAAAAAAAAGGGGGGGGTAAAGGGTGGGAATGGGAGAGGGCGGACAAGGAAGGGAGGCATACTGGAAGATAGGGGTGAATGCATCAAACCTGGCATTCCATTTTCAATTATCAATTCTTTATTTCGAACCTTATCTGCTATTGCTGTTATCGATCAGTCCCATTGGATCTATATAATTGATTGTTCCGTTTCTTTTACTTTGTCTTACTCAGTCCCCTTCTCTCTTGTTTCCTCTCTCCCCCTTCCATATAGAGTCCCATGAGGTATTGATGATCAAAGTTTCTGGTTAGTATTCTCTCCTTTCAGGTTTGGAGTTTGGAATTGACGTTGGAGTTCTGGAATATACTGGAATATTACCTAAAGAGAAAAAAAAACAAAACATAGACATCCAAAAAACAGATATTCTCTCTAACATTTAGTTTAATTAGCTTAATAAGTTAAATAATCTTTCAATATCTCGTTGTTTGGATCCGCTGCTCTTATTTTTGTTTTTCCCACTCTGGATTTATGTGTGTAGAGGATCGGTTTTGCTGTGATGTTTTGGTTTGTATGTTTATGGATTTCATTAACCCCCATCGCTGAAGCAATATAATCGCCTCGTTGTTGTCTGAGATTTTATGGGATGCATTTCCATATTGTATTATTAGGTTCGCTGGGAATCCCCACATGTATTGAATTCCTCTTTCTCTTAGGATTTTTGTAGTTTCCATTAACTTTTTCCTCTGTTGCAGTGTTTCTGGAGCCAGGTCGGTGTAAATCTGAATGTCTCTGAATTTTTTTGGCATTGTGATTGTTGATCTTTTGATTTTCAGAAGTCTGTCTTTAATGGAATAGAAATGTAATCTCAGTATCACATCTCTAGAGATGTCAGGGGGTGCTGTTTTAGCTTTAGGAAGTCTGTGTATTCTGTCTATAACTAGATCCAATTCTGTTGCGTCTGGCAGTAATATTTGAAAGAATTCCACTGTAAATTCTAGTAGTTGGTCATTTTTAATTGACTCTGACACTCCTCTGAGTTTAATATTATTCCTTCTGGATCTATTTTCCAGATCTGTTAGTTTAATTTTCATTGCTGTTACAGTACTTTCCAGATCGTTGTGTGAGTCAACCAGTGTATTATATGCTTCTGTGTACTCACTAAATTTGTTTTCTATATGGGCTGTGCGTTCCCCAATACTTTGTATATCTTTTTTAATTTCTAGGAACATTGTAGAGAAGTCAGCCATTAAGGCTCTTGATTGTGATATAAGTAAGTCCTTTAGTATTGTAGTTGTAATTGGTTCCTGAGAATTGGGGAATGACTCCAGGTTATATGTATTTTCTTTAGGGCTATCTTTGTTCTTTGGGGTAATATAAACATTCTCTGGTTCTATATTCAGTGGAGATGGGGTTCTGGAGTAATCCTGGGAATGTGTAAATTCCATTTGATTAGTTAGCACTTCAAATGATGTGTAGTCATTGATGTTTAATTTGGAGGGTGTTATTGGCCTCTCATTAACATGTTTCTCACCTTGTTTTGTAGGTGTGTGGAGAGTTGTTCAGTTTTCTTCAGCATTTTTGTCCCTTTGCTCTGTATCTGCAGCGTGCTTTGCATGGCCGGCGCCATTTTGGATCCCCGCCAGTTCGCGCGGCCTCGCCGGATAAAACTTGGTAAGTTTATTATTTTTATTTTTCAATGTTCTCCCTCTGGTCATTTTGTGCCTGTAGTGCTGTGGCTTCAGATTCCGAGGTCGGATTGGTCTGGGTCACGCTTTGGAGTCCGCTTAATCAAGTTGCTGGTGGAGGAGCTCAGACTTTAGCTTTCATCTAGCAAGCTTTTCATATTTTTTTAACGAAAATATGATCGAAGACCATTTTCAACATTCAGATCTTATTTTCGAAAATCGAACATTCGAGGCTATTTTTGATAATTTCCAAAAATAGCCCTGAACATTCGAAAATCTTTGAAAATACAATCGGAAACTCGAAAATGGTCTCCGATCGTATTTTTGATAATTTTCAAACGTTCAAGGCTATTTTTGAAAATGATCGAAAATAGCCCCTTACATTCGAAAACTGGTTCCGGTTTTGGATTTTCGTGATTTTCCCAAGATCCGGGAATCTGGAAATGGAATGAAACTAGTGAGTTTCTGCCATCTCTATTGGTAAGATTAGCTCCTTTACCCCCAGTTCTTCATTTAAACTGATATCCCCAAACTAGCGTAAATGATTTGTTGTTTATTTTGCAGTCTAAGATTATATATCTTCCATTCTTAATCTGTATTTGTTTTTTTCTTCATATGCCAACAGAATTCCTAATGCAACTGCAACTTCTCTCTTTTTTATTTTGGTTAGAGGCTTTGTATATTGTCGAGTATTGTTAGGGTTAAGTAGATTTTCGTTTGTTTTGCGGTTAGGTGAGGTCTCCTGTATACATATATATCCGCTTTTATTGAATAGCCTTCTTCCATAGGCATGTCTTTTGTATGGGAGTTTAGTCCCCTACGATAAGTTATTATTTTGAGGTTCATGTATTAATTTGGGTGTATTTATTACTTTAGGTTATCTCTTTTTTCCTTTTTTTCCCCTTGTCTCCCTAGATAATTTTCTTTATTAGCTTTGCGGTGATATTGTTTGTATTAATTTCTTTTTCACTCTTTGTTTCGCGGTATTAATTCTACGTTTGTGTGTTCATTTCAAGCTTATTATATTGTTTGTTTGTTACTGTAGTCTTCGCCCTCACTACAAGCATTGCAACATATGATTAAAAACAAGTCCAAACCTTGAGTATTTAAGTGTAATACAGTTTTTGTTCTCACACAGGACTACACGACATTTCAAGTCCAGTTGATCTAATTTAATACAACAGAGATACACGTATAACATAACAAAAAAAAACCTTTCAAAAAAAAAAAATTTTACAACTAGAGTATTATTATTACATGGGGGATAGAATCTGCCATGTAACTAGTAGCAACTGGGTAATAAAGTATAAGGACCAGGTATGACTTAGTCTTGTATATAGAAATGACCCATTTTTAAGTATTGAAACATTTTTCCGATTTAATCAACATATTACATTAAAAAAAAAATTGGGGGGGGAGGGGTGGGGGGGAGGGGGGGGGGGGGGGGGGGGGGCGGGGTAGGTCAAGGGGGGAACTGGGTGAAGGATAAGGGGTGAATGGGAAGAGGGGGGACAGGGAAGGGAGGATAGGAAGATAGGGGTGAATGCATCAAACCGGTATTCATTATCAATTATCAATTCTTTATTTCGAACTTATCTGCTATTGCTGTTATCGATCAGTCCCATTGGATCTATATAATTGATGTTCCGTTTCTTAACTTGTCTTACTCAGTCCCCTTCTCTCTTGTTTCCTCTCTTCCCCCTTCATATAGGTCCCATAGGGATTGATGATCAAGTTTTGGTTAGTATTCTCTCCTTTCAGGTTTGGAGTTGGAATTGACGTGGAGTTCTGGAATATACTGGATATTTACCTAAAGAGAAAAAAAAACAAAACATAGACATCCAAAAACAGATATCTCTCAACATTAGTTTAATTAGTTAATAAGTTAAATAATCTTTCAATATCTCGTTGTTTGGATCGCCTGCTCTTATTTTGTTTTTCCCACTCTGGTTTAGTGTGTAGAGGACGGTTTTGCTGTGATGCTTTGGTTGTATGTTTATGGATTTCATTAACCCCATCGCTGAAGCAATATAATCGCCTCGTTGTTGTCTGAGATTTATGGGATGCATTCCATATTGTATTATTAGGTTGTGGGAATCCCCACATGTATTGAATTCCTCTTTCTCTTAGGATTTTGTAGTTTCCATTAACTTTTTCCTCTGTGCAGTGTTTTGGAGCCAGGTCGGTGTAAATCTGAATGTCTATGAATTTTTTTGGCATTGATTGTTGATCTTTTGATTTTCAGAAGTCTGTCTTAATGGAATAGAAATGTAATCGTCAGTATCACATCTCTAGAGATGTCAGGGGGTGCTTTTAGCTTTAGGAGATCTGTGTATTCTGGTCTATACTAGATCCAATTCTGTTGCGTCTGGCAGTAATATTTGAAAGAATTCCACTGTTAAATTTAGTAGTTGGTCATTTTTAATTGACTCTGAACATCCTGAGTTTAGATATTCCTTCGGATCTATTTTCCAGATCTGTTAGTTAAATTGTCATGCGTTTACAGGACTTTCCAGATCGTTGTGTGAGTCAACCAGGTATTATATGCTTCTGGTGTACTCATAAATTGTGTTCTATATGGGCTGTGCGTTCCCCAATACTTTGTATATCTTTTTTATTTCTAGGAGACATTGTAGAGAAGTCAGCATTAGATCTTGATTGTGATATAAGTAAGGTCCTTTAGTATTGTAGTTGTAATTGGTTCCTGAGAATTGGGAATGACTCAGGTTATATGTATTTTCTTTAGGGCTATCTTTGTTCTTTGGGGTAATATAAACATTCTCTGGTTCTATATTCAGTGGAGATGGGGTTTCGGAGTAATCCTGGGAATGTGTAAATTCCATTTGATTATTAGCAATTCAAATGATGTGTAGTCATGAGTTTAATTTGGAGGGTGGATGGCCTCTCTCAACATGTTTCTCACTGTTTTGTAGGTGGTGGAGAGTTGTCGTTTTCTTCAGCATTTTTGTCCCTTTGCTCTGTATCTGCAGGTGTTTGCATGGCCGGCGCCATTTTGGATCCCGCCAGTTCGCGCGGCCTCGCGGATAAAACTGGTAAGTGTATTATTTTTATTTTTCAAGTTCTCCCTCTGGTCATTTTGTGCCTGACGCCTGTAGTGCTGTGGCTTCAGATCCGAGTCGGATTGGTCTGGGTCACGCTTGGAGTCCACTTAATCAAGTTGCTGGTGGAGGAGCTCGACTTAGCTTCATCCAGCAGCAGGTCCTGCCAGCCCTCCCGAACGTTAGAAAATTAACGAAAATATGATCGATGACCATTTTCAACATTCAGATCTTATTTTCAAAAAATGAACATTCGAGGCTATTTTTGATAATTCCAAAAATAGCCCTGACATTCGAAATCTTTGAAAATACAAATCGGAAACTCGAAAATGGTCTCCGATGTATTTTTGATAATTTCAAACGTTCCAAGGCTATTTTCGAAAATGATCGGAAAATAGCCCCTTACATTCGAAAACTGGTTCCGGTTTTGGATTTTCGTGATTTCCCAAGATCCGGGAATCTGGAAATGGAATGAAACTATGGAGTTTCTGCCATCTCTATTGGTAAGATTAGCTCCTTTACCCAGTTCTTCATTTAAACGGATATCCCCAAAGTCAGTTACACATACACTTAGGGGCATATTGATAAAAGCAGTATGGGTTCATCGATACTTTACGGCAGTCATAAGTTTACAACCATGGCTGCAAAGGATCATATGATTCTATGGACGATATTTGCTACCATGTGGTATCAGCCATAGAAACTCCAATGGTATTTAATGACTGCATATGGCATTACCACAAAAATATTTTCCGGGAACGATCAGAAAAGTAGATTCTTTACAAAATACAGATTACATTGTAAAATAACATATTGTTATCAGTATTTTACATGTGTTTTTTGCTTTTGTTGATCTTCGTCTTCTTCTCTAAGCTCTTAAGCCTCCAAATTCCTATCTAGCTCATTTTGAAATCCTTGGTGGCTGCTGTGCGGTTGAAGGGAGAAGCAAGTGTTGGGCTCTGCCAATCCATATGTTGGGAAGATCATTTGTATCCTTCACATACCCTTGGCTTCAGTCAGAGGTTGTTCTGTGCTTATCTGCAACCCCAGGAAAACTTTTCACATGGGTAGCTTACTATGCTAAAGAATTTTGATTGGTGGCCACAAACCTATAAAAGAGTCGTACCATGTGACAACCAATCTTCATGCTTTTCAATATACATGCCTACCAACATGAATTGTTTCCCCAGCTTTTCTGTACTCCAACATTTTCTATTGTTTAGAGTAACTGAAACAAACCAGGAAACTGTTGATTTAGCAAGTCCCAATGGTCATTTGACACATATGTAATTATATAAAGCAATATTAGGAACCATTTCTGCTTTTTTTTTTTTTGTTCCCTGACTTACCAACCCTTGTTTTTTAGGTCTGTGAGTTTTACTTTTTAAAGAGGGCAGGGCACAGCTAGTCAGTAAAGAACTATCAATCACACAGCCCCTCCTCCTGGCCACTACATGTAGAAACTATCCATTCTCTAATAGTAAAGGTGGCCATACACATCCGATTCCACAGCATGTATGCCAACATGGGGCAGCACACATGGGAACAGCACACACGGACCCGACTGATCCCCATACACGGTATGGGGATCGGTCGGCCATACACAGCACGATAGTAATGGCTCCTCTATGTAAAAGGCAGCCAATACGGCCGATGGAAATTTTCCTTCATTCTCGATCGATCTGAGTGCCAACTACAGTCGTTGTCGGACTATGATCATTGGGAACAGCCCTTACCACGACGATAATAGGTATATCCTGCGTTCCCCGATGCGATTACCTATTAATATCGTGTGTATAGCCACCTTAAAGCTTATTTCTCTGTCATGCATGGCTACCTGATTTTGCATTAAGTTCAGTAAAAGGAATAAAACCTTATCTGTGTTATCATGCTCTTTCTGTGCAGATAACACCCAATCCTGCAGTTAGCTGCTGTCCGGGTACTAAAGTCCCCCTGTACCAAGATAATCTTACTTGATTCAAGCAGTAATTATAGTCCCGGTGCTACTGACCTTCCCATAGCAAAGCAGTTTTACTTTCACTATAACAAAAAATCAGTGGGTGAAGCTTTCCAGAATTCAAATCTCAAAATATCATGCAAGTATTAACGGTTGCATTATAGTTCGCCTGTCTTGATAGAGTATTTTGAGACGATAATCCCTATCAGGCAGCATTGGGAGAGGAAATTTCCCACTGTGCAGTTATGTACCAACTGTCACCAATTCAATCTACGAAAAATCAGTAGTTTATGATACTACTACACTTAATTGACAGCTAAAATGTAAAAATGTGTCAGACTGGAATCTAAAGAAATTGGGGACAGATTAATAAACAAAATGGTACATTGATAGTTGAGAAGAAAAATAGTTTCAGTAATTGCAAAAAAAAAATTTTTTTAAACCCCCCTAATTCCAGTGTAAATATCCAGTATGTAAGTAATTTAATAAATAACTTGAAGAGTGTAATGAATATTCTTTTAGGAAGGCTTGTTTTGTGGTTCACAAAAAAGATTTTACACCCATCAATAGATTTAGAGAATTAAAGTGATAGGCAATGGATAATCTGGTCTATCAAGTGTTATACTTTCTATGCAGATCTCTATCCCAAATGAGCTTGTCACATTGAATTACTTCCAGAGCCTTACTTCATTTAATGTCAAAAGCTTTCTTGGGATAGGTTTAGAGGTCTAGGCAAATGCTAAATGCTAAGCCACAGATCCTTATCATAGTTATTCACATTTTGCCCTCAGCCTAAAAATAAATGATAGAACAACTGATCTAGGTATGATTTATAAAGAAGGAACAAACACAAATACTTCATATATAAAATTAATTATCTTCTTCAAATGTCACCCTTCTGTGTTTCGTCTTTTTTCATTTTCGTGTTAATGAAGAAAAAGAATATCTATGTTCTGTTGGAATTTTTTATAGATCTGTATTTTGCTTTAGTGGTCTGGTTACAGGGCAGACCAAATTTAATTACAATCTTTTATTACTTGAGTACCGTATCTTACTGTTTCCTTTGGCCCGTATGTTTTGTTTTACTAAAATTGACCATTTCCTAAAGGGTATGTCCACCCAAAAATAAACTTTTATATGTTCTTTATATAATAGCACCAACCTTAAACACCATGTTCATTTTTCTAAAATCATTTGCATTGCCCATATTAATGAGATATATCAGGCTCACTTCCTCTCCACTTCCTCTTTAGATGACCCCGAGCTGCAGCTAAGAAAAAAAAAAATTCTTGCCTGTGTGTGTGTGTGTCTCTCTCTCTCTCTCTGGGGCTGGCTGGCTGCAGCTGTTGATCCTGGATTTCTTCAGTACACATAACTTTACAGCTGTGATTAGTTGAGAGGGAAAATAGGGCGGGATCCAGGGGTCAGACCATACTGAGGCAACTTCCTCTGTTCTCACTGCTGGATGTTAACAGACATGCTCAAGAACATGAAAGAAAAGAGGCAAGGTAATGTAACCTGTCTCTGTTCATCGCTGTATTGGTCCATGCTGCAGGATAAGCCAGCTACAAAGGTCTGTAACATTGAACCCACTGGGACCGATTTACATTCTGTAAGTTGTTATGGAAGCACTTATTTGGGCCAAATAAATATAAAAAAGTTAGTTTTGGTGGGGACATGCCTTTAACTTCTCTTGCTGTGAATGACTGGTTCTCATGCCTTTTCCTTCCCTCTGTGATGTACGAAGAATTTATTGGCTAAGGACACTTGAAGTGGCTTTTTTTATGTACATGTGATAGATTAAAATAGAAATAATATAGCTTATTGATTGATTTATCGACCAATAGATACAAGTTCATCTATTGAAAGTTACCTTAGTGTTTAATGTTGTTTAATTAGTGTTTAAAAAAGTTACTGTAACTTTTTTTTATCAATAGAGTTGTGCAAGGCCATCAGAAATGAATATATTTATATCTCACAAGGATTGAGCCAAATAAGAAACCGGGCCTCAGTATTTAAAAAAAAAAAACCTCATCTGCTCCTATGAAAAAAAAAAGACCAATTTATAATAAATAAAAGCCGCATTTTTAATATGGACTGACTTAAGACTTAGTTTTGCAGCTGCTAATCATATATTTGGCAGGTGTATGGATAAAATAATGACATAGTCAGAGAACATGATCGTAAATCCTCCAAGAATCATTTTTATTTTCGAAAATATTAAGACCTGTGCATTGTCCTCTCCCAATCAACAAACTTTACAGACCTGAAAAAAAGTTCAACTGAAAACATGAGAAATAGTTATAACATTAATATTTAAAGGGATACTCCATTATATAAGCGCCTCTAAGCCTCCCCATAGTTATTTACAATTTATTCTAAAATTATTTAGAGGAGAGACATCGCCCCAATTCCAATTTCTGGAATAATGGCCAATCAACTAATGGATCTGTCTGTAGAATGATTGTTCCAAAGACAATGATCTAAACATTTGTCCTTAGTTTTAGGCCAGTTCACACAGGCTGATATTCAGCCCGATTGACTTGCTGACACATATTTCCGTTGATGGGTTGAAATATCGGCAAAAAATGTGTGGCAAGACCAAAGGATCTCAGTAGTAATTATCCAAATCAAACAAACATTTGATCGGACATTCCATAAATGTGGTCAGCGTCACTATTTTCCGACCTTATAGAATATAATTGACATGTTTTAACCCTAAATCATAAAGAAATATGTGCCGTCTCAGAACTGCAATCAGATGAACATTCTATGCATACTTTAGTCCTGAATAGAGTAATAAAACTTAATTTACATCAATCCTAATATGATCAATACTTGTAAAACGTCCCCCAAATCACTGGAAATGTACATTTTATTCCTGAACAATAAACCTAAAATAAAAGTACACATGCCCAAGCACAAGTCATATTGATAGACAATTTATCAGCAACTTAAATATTATAGTATAAAAAAACAGCTCAGAAGGTCTATATAGTTGACTAAGTATCCAAAAACTAATAGTTCAACTCTTAACAAGGTTAGGGCATGTATAAATCACTAAAGGTGCCCATATAGAAGAACATATAATCTATCTAAGAATCTGACTTTTCATTTTTGCAACCCCCTTGCAATTGCATTTGCAAAATGAATGAGCTAAATGGGAATGTTCCAAGGTAAAAACCGGTAAAATGCAACATTTACAATGTCTGCCTATTGTATGGCCAGCATCAGACATTCATCTTCTCTATTGGCCACCAGTTGGCAGCCCTAATTAAACACTAAAGATTTTGAAGTATATTTATGATGAATTACAATATAAGTATGTAAAAGTCCTGCATTGATGAACATATATTTTGAATCTAATTGAAAATGCTGCCTGCATTTTGTCTTTTTGAATAGTTTTCTGCAGAAAAACCAATTAAAATGTATTAGCTGCCTACTATTTTGCAGGATATGTGATAAATGTCATTATTATGAAAAGTTCAGAGGTTACATAGCAACCTGGTTAGTAATTAATGACCAGATATCAGAGTATTAATAAGCCATGACCAGGTTATTGCCAGTTTGTATGAAATGATTGATGCCATGACCAGGGAACACAAAAAAGACAAAGCAATTAATGTTGATCCTATTCACTTTACTATGCACAGGCTGATTATGATGGCCATTGTGGTAATTATATAAAGAGAATTTTTAATGATATATTCAAAGTGACCTGGAGCTGTGATTAAGCATCTGCTGGCAATGGTTTTAAAGTCACTGCATAAAAAATACAAGGGTGATGTATGCAAATTGAACTTAAGATACCATGAGGATCTACACTGTGATTCACACATTTTAAAGAAATCCTGTCAAATATCCAAGCTTACCATAATCTCCCAGAGCAACATGCTTCTCTGTGGCTGATTAAAAGCAAATTAGCAGCCTTCAGATATGCCTAGTGGAAACAATGTTAAATTTTGTAAGATATTTATTCTAATGCACACACTGTTCATACTAATTTCTTATCTAGAAATATTGGGAGGTTGTTAATCACCTGCTATTCCAGACAATAATTTTGCGATACTTGCGCAGCTGCCTCAAGCAAGGGGTTAGAGTCATGAACCAGGACAGCGAGATTAAGGTGAAATCCCTGGAAATCCCTGGATATCCAGACAATCCGGGAAAGTTGAGATGTATGCAAATATTGTATTTAATCCCCATGATAAATACAGTATGTAATATAATTATAATGTCCCCTATATTATAATGCGATATTGTGCAACAAGGACACATTTCCCCTGCATTCCCACTGCACTGTCAGGGGAAAGGAAATCGTAGTAGCTGTTTCTGGTGGGAACGTTACGCAGTTGCACCAGTTCCAATCAGAGTGAAAGCTGTCCTCCATTCTTTGCAGGTAGGAAGAACTTTATCCAATAATATATTATCAATATATTGGTGGATCAGCTCATCGTATTGCTTTGTGTTAACTGATTAGATAGATGTAATGATTCTACGGAACAGCCTAGATAATTCAGGTTAGTGTGTGTAGTGGGAAACCACTAAATATGGGATCCGGGTCCGACACGAACCCCGATCTGACACAAAACTCCTCGGTTCCGAAATCCGAATGACCCGTCCAAATCAAATTTTGCTAATTTTTGAATGTACAGAGATATTTTCGCTAATTTTCGAAAATAACATTAAACGTTCCAAAATCCTCGAAAACACAGATCGGAAACTCAAAAATGGTCTCCATTAGATTGAAAGATGTCCTCCATTTCTTGCAGATTAATTGATCTTCATTAACACCTTCAGTGCGAAGCACACACGCTGTACGTGCCTGGCCGAGTGGTTTATCTGGCTAAGCATGTACAATGTGTGTGCTGGCTATTTCTGGCTTAAAATGTTTTTTTAAAGCTGCCAGCGGGGAGCGAAGGGCACAGTCCAAGTGCCCCTACACCCTGGTCCCCATCGGTTTCGCCTGATGTGGGGGAGATAAATTAACTAATTACTTGCCGAATGTGTAGGAGAGCCAATCCCACGAAGATCAGAAGAGTTGTGTGGTAAGGGAGACCCCGGTGACGGCAGAAGATTCTTCCACTGGGGTCCCCCTAAGTGTTCCCCCAACATTCATTGGTGGTCCGCTTTTGGATTGCAGTGGTAGTACTTGTTATAGTAGGCTTCACAGTGACAGCTTACTATACAATTTGTGAATGCAGCTCAGTGTTCCATTCACAAATGGAATTTTTAATAAATAAATGGGGTAGAGATCAATACTTGGTGATCAGTTCTGAATGAAAAATCGCTTACTGGAAAAAAAAATTCAGGAAGTGATTTTTCCAATCAGATTTCGACTTGGATCTGATGATTACTTTGGGAATGAAAAAATAATGTGAAATGTACATACAAAGAAATCTTAAAGTGATACACACCTTTTTTCTTCTTTCCCAATACAACTATAATTAGCAAAAAAATTGTCTTCTCTAAGCTGCCCAATGTCCCTGGTAGTATCAGCAAAATAAATGCAGATTATTATTCCATGATTTCAAGGGAAACTAAGCCTATATTAGAAAATTTTGTATAAGTACCAAAAAGAGACCACATTGAATTTTGTGGATCAGGAAAGTGTGCAAAAACTGTGCGATCTCTCAGTACCACCCTGTTTTCACTAAAATACCACTTAAAGGGGGAGTGTATGTGCGTGGGGAGTGGGTTGTAGCTTTTTTTGTTTCTTGTAATTGCACATGTGGAGGCATCCCATTCAGCTAGTGTACCCACACATATGCCATACCATTGATTACGGACATGGGGAGATTGAAATTTAGGGGTTCTTTACTGTCAAGTGGGTTTACTGAGGATTTCAACCATTTTTTCACAAAATCTCCTAAAAGCACAGAGTTCTATGGTTCTATGACAGCGTCTGGAATTCTTCATATATGTATGAAAGCATGGCACGGGGATATTCCAAAAATATATAGTTGTGGGGTATATTTCCAGAAAAAGACTGTTTAGATTACAGAGCACTTCGTTTTTTTCATTGAACTTGTTCATGCTTCCCATTGAGCTAGTTGGTGGCCACGTCTTTGTATGCACCCACGCTTATGGCATACCGTTTGATTCAGGACATGTGGAAGATTAACATGTAGTGGGTTTTTTACTTGTCAAGTGGGTTTAGGAGGATTTTAAACTTTGAATCATTTACTTTATTTTTTCACAAAAATCTCCTAAAACCTTGGAGTTCTATGGATTACTGCGTCGTGGAATTCTTCATGTATGTATAAAAGCATGGCACCGGGACATAGTTTAAGGTGTGTAGATTCCAAAAGTATATCGTTTGGGGTGTTTTTCCAAGTTTCAGGGCTTCAACCTTTGAATTGTCTATTTTATTTTTCACAAAAATCTCCTAAAAGCATGGAGTTCTATGGGGTATTGTGTCTGGAATTCCTTATCTATATACGAAAGCCTGTTCCATTACGTAGCTGAAGGTGTGTAGGTTCCAAAAATATGTAGTTTGTGGGGGGTATTTCCAAGTTTGGGGTGTTTGCTTTGAAAAGAAAAAAGGCTGTTTAAATTACACAGCACTTTGATTTTTTTTTCTTGTACTTCCCATTTGAGCTATTTGGTGGCCACGTCTCTGGTGCCTCCACACATATTGCATACTGGTAGATTCAGGATATGTGGGAGATTGACATTTAGTGTGTTTTTTTTGTTGTCAAGGGGGTTAGGTAGGATTTCCACCTTTGAATAATCTTTTTGTTTTTTTTACAAAATCTTCTAAAAGCACAGTGTGTCTGTGTGCACCCAGCATATGGCATACTGTTTGATCAGTACATTTGGGAGATTGATATTGTAACCTTTTTTTCATTACTTGGGGTTTGGCATGACTTTTAACTTTGAAACTTGTTTTCCCTTTAAATTTTCAGAAAATCTTGTAAATTCTATGAAGGCCTACGCCCACCCCATTCATGGTATGAATGAACAAAACTACAGCTTTAAGTGTTAAGTTTTGGGGGTATTTTTGAGTTAGGGGGGTGAAAGTTGTCGATGTAATTGGGCCACTGCACACTGGCTCACTTTGTGACTAGTGGCTTCCACGTCTGTGTGTGTAACCATGCATATTTGTTTGATTTGGGAAATTTGCCATGATTTTTAACTTTTTCCAGAAAATCTGGCAAAGAGCGAAATTCCATGCAGAACTGTGCCCACACCATTGGTAGTTTGCATAATGGCACCATTGTAGCTAAAGGTGTGCACATTCCAAGAATTATAGTATTTCTAATATAGAGGGTGTTTAGTCTGTAAAATTGAAAAGTTGCTGTGATTGGGCCACTGTGCATTGGCTTACTTGTAGCTAGTCGATGCCAGTTGTGTGTGGTAATTATGAATATGCATACCTTTTGATTCAGGACGTTTTTTTTCATAACATGGGTTTTGGAATGATTGCTACCTTTTGAAGTGGTTTTTTTTGTTAATTTCTTCTGAAAATCTGCTAAAAGTATGATTTCTACGAAGAACTGCACCCACCACCATTGATAGGTCCTCTGTGCACTCGCTTGGCACAGAGGGAACAGGCACTGGATCTTTTGACACAGCCAGGAAGGCAGTCCAACAGGTCTCGGGGGCGGAGCTTACCTGACAGCACACTGTATCAACATGGCCAGCACTTTACAAGGCCAAAGGTAGGCTTTGGAGAGAACCAAAATACGTGCGAGTGCTGCCTCCTCCAAAGGACCTCAATGTGGGCTGGACCAGTCAATATGCATAACAATTTTATTTTGAACTCATTAAAAGCATCCTACATCAACAATAGTGAGCCCATTCCAAAAGCTCACTCAGTTCTCCATAAGCTCTGGAGAGACCTAAAAAAACAAACAAACAGAAAAAGGTTAGTTCTTCTATTTAAACTATTTGTTTTTTGACTGTACTTTATTTCAGGACTTTTGGGAGATTGATATTTGGTAAATTATTTTACATTACATGGGGTTTGGCACGATTTCTGTTTTTGAATGTTGTTTTATGCTTATGCTTACTTGGTAGCCATGTCTCTGAATGTGGCATATCATTTATTTCAGGAGGGGTTAGGCTTTATATTTGAGATGCTTTTGAACTTTCCTTTACAGTTTTTAGTTACAATTCACATTTTACTTTCTCTCTGATTTTACAGTTGAGGGAAAAAAGGAAAAGTGAGAAAATAACTTACAATTGGAAGAAGAGCTGCACCCAGGTATTTGCATTGTGATCAAAAATCCTGTGGGCAAGTAGTTTCAAAAATATCTCACTTGTGATGATATTTTAGTTAATTTGGTAGATATTCTATGTTAACTGTCAGAAGCGCTTATACATTCAATTTAGAGTAATATTCCTAAAAAGCGCTGTTTTAGTTTGGGGGGGGTCTCCTGTACAGGAAAGGTGGGGAAACCTAATATATCTGGTATCTTTGTACTGGGAGTATCAGAGCTTTATGAACAGTAAGATTTTTGTGCGTAACCTTAAGATAACTATAAATAAAAATGGGGGAAATCCATGAAAATTTACACATTTTACAGGTTTTTTTTCACAACTTTACTCAAAAATCCAGTGAAATCTCCAGAAAATTCTGATATCTTGTTAAAGAACACACTGCTGAAAAAAAAAAAAAATCCTGATTTACGGGGTTTCTACTGTAAAATGAATCTAAACCAATTGAGGGCAAAATCCTTAAAGGGCAAGTCCACCCCTAAAACTAACTTTTATATTTATTTGGCCAAATAAGTGCTCCAAAACAAACTTTACAGCATGTAAATCGGTCCAGTGGTTCAAAAGTTACAGACCTTTGTAGCTGGCTTAATCCTGCAGCATGGACCAATACAGTGATGAACAGAGACAGGTTACATTACCTTGCCTCTGTTCTTTTCCTGTTCTTGAGCATGCTTGTTAGCATCCAGCAGTGAGAACAGAGGAAGTTGCATCAGTAATGGTCTGACCCCTGGATCCCGGATTTTCCCTCTCAACCAATCACAGCTGTAAAGTATGTGTACTGAAGAAATCCAGGATCAACAGCTGCAGCCAGCCAGCCCAGAGAGAGAGATAGAGAGACACACACACACACACACACAGGCAAGAATTTTTTTTTCCTAAGCTGCAGCTCGGGGTCATCTAAAGTGGAAGTGGAGAGGAAGTGCAGCCTGATGTATATCTCATTAAATATCAGGCAAAAGCAAATGATTTTGAGAAAAATGAACATGGCGTTTGAGGTTGGTGCTATTATATAAAGAACATATAAAAGTTTATTTTGGGTGGACATACCCTTTAATATTCTTCTGGCACAAAAGGTCAGAAAATGGGATACTCTGCTGGCACTGAAAGGGTTAACACTCTGATTACCTCCGCCCTCTTGCACTTTAAAGTTATTTGTTATATGTGCGACATGTTCTTCTGACAAGGGACACAACAGAGTCCACTGACCATTTATTGATGGAAAGAAGGAGACTCCATCGTCCCTATTGAATGTTCTTTCAGGATAAATTGGATCTAAGGATATGAAAAAGGATTACATCAGTAGAACAGAACAATAAAAAACACTAATACCAAACAGTGGTCTAGGAACCAATATTGTTGTCTTGTCTTTAAGTATATGATCAGATGCGCTACTTACGCCAAGATGATAAAAGTCATACATTTTTTAGTACATGTAGGAACAAGGTCAGTACACATCAAAAGTAAAAACACGAGGGGTCACCCGCCACTTCCTCAGAGGAAGTCTATGTCTATATGCAGATCCAGTTAACGGCTGTTAAAATGTAACATAAAGGAACATCACCTATTAGTTCCAATCAGATCTGTCATAGCAAATATTAATGGACTCAAAATATATCATGTTGTTCATAAAAACCCCTTAAGATTGCAACACTCTTGATAATTTCCCCACATCCTCAATAAGATGAGCTATTGTGTGCGTTGTGTGTGTGTGGGGGGGGGGGGGGGTAGGTTGTTTGCAAGTAAGAGCAATTACTGTACATGCTGCTGTTGTTAGTAAGCATAGAAAGTGCAGGTATGGGTCCATCAAAGAGAGACGATGATGTGTGTTTGATTTATAAAAGGTGTTAAAAACCAACAATAAACATGAAGGTTTGTAAATATTGTAGGTAAGTACAATTGTCTGTAATGCCAGGAAAGTGTCACACTGAAGTGTGATCAAAATGTTCATTCTTATTTACCAGTAAACACCCACAGTAATTTCAAGGGGACGATTCTCCTAGAGATGCTTGGCAAATATATGGAGCTAAAGTCGCGCTTACTAGTTCACTACCGGTTACCGTGACTTTAACTCCATATTAGCGTCGGATGCGTGGGTTACGCAATAGACACCCGAGCATCTGACACTCACGATTCAATATTGTGTGTGCGCTAGTTCTTGCGCTGGATAATAGCTGGCATTAAAATCCTGCAGTGAGTAAATCTCTTTTTGGGATTTACCATCATTCGCAAGCGCAATATTGAATCGCGATCAGGACATTTAACCAGAGCGATAGCGGCTTTGGGTAAATGAGCCTGCAAGTGTTTCTAAAAATACCCCTTTTGTCTGAATAGAAATCAGCTGCTGGTGACTCCAATTAATGATATAATGATGTAACTGAAACAGCATTACAAATCAGATGAAGGCAAAGTAACAGAATAAAGGATTTTTTGGGTGTCTGACCACATTTCAGTTTTTTTGATGATGATTCACCATATGTAAACTTTGATTCATAATACATCGCTAGCTGCATATCTCTGCTTTCCAGGAGTAATAAGTGTTTTGAATTATACAGGGGTTAGGGAGGGAACATGTTACTGAGACATAAGGAAAATCCTTAAAACTCTTTACATAAAAGCACAGTCAAAATTGAAATGTGTTTCAATAATTAACATATAAATAATATTGTCAACCACTTCTCATCACTACATGCTAATATTGCTTTCTATCAAGTATATCAGCGATTGCGTTATCCTTCTGGGTAAGATTATAGTTCTAAGGAGAATGGACAGGAGATAAAGCTCAGTGCCATTTTGGTCAAACATGCAAAGAACAATTTAGTTGGAGAAGCTAATTGAAGGAGAAACTGAACAGGGCAGGTGCAGGCTTATCACCAGGCAACAGTATAAAGGGAATTATTGTCAGTCTCACATTAACACAAACCCTTACTTCATTAGCAGTCTCTAGTGGATAACAGTGGAATTTCATTTTAATTGTTTTATCCTTACAAAGCTGCAGTCAGCTATCTCTTTTGAGATGCCACTAATTTACCTAAAATTATTTTTTTTAAATATAGTGTTTATAAGGAATGTCACTTTAGTTTAATAAAGATTGTTAACAATCCTTTTCATAATTGATCACACTATTTGTGTGGAATTCGGCACTGCTATCTAATTGAAATCCAGTTTAATGACATCATTTCAATCCTATTTACTGGTGTGCATATTGCAGGAAAAAAAAATTTCTTACAATCAAGTTCAATTGGTCAGGATATAGTGCTTTATTTTATATAATCTTCCATTCCCAAAAATGTTATTTCACATAATTATTGCATCCGGATAGAGCCTTAGGGGGTTTTCAATATCTGTCTTTACAGAATATGCAATCTATCTCTATTCCAGAAAGAATAAACTAAAATTTCTTCAGATAATTTCTTTCTTTCTTTTTTTTTGCAATATAGTACTTTCTATATTCCAAATCCCAGTATTCTGTACATTGAAAATATTAGGCTAAATTATTTAAATAATAAAGAATTTAGGTTTAAATACCAGCAAGCAATTGTGACTTTGTGAATTTTGCTCAATCTTGCTTAAAACTTGTATAACGAAAAACTCTTTAAACTGGTAAATCCATAGTCTACAATAAGATTTATTTCAGGCAGAAGAAGTTACACAAAGAGTTTTGTTGTATTGACTCCAGCCAGTGTTTCTCGCTCTTTTGGTTACTGGTGCTGAGAGAGTCATTGATTAGCTATCATTGCTTGGCTTATTCTCTTTTTCCACTACCCTTTTAATTGGAAAAGTAGGAAAGGAGATATTGATTTGGTTGTAATTGATAAGATACTAAGTTGTATGTTATTTTAATCACTGTCAGGGTTGTAGACTTTTGCTGTTACATTGGAGCAAACTCTGTGAAAGAATTGCTCTTTGCACAATACATCAGCTGGATTTACAATTTCTCATGTTACATAGTTTGTATAGCTGGGAAATAACAGCATTACAACCCACACTGCAGGGTACTCAGGGGTGTCCCTAAGGTTTTTGGCACCTGAAACAACTTTTGAATGCCGCCTATAGGCAGGTGCCGCGGCGGCAAAGTGGGCGTGGCTTTGTGTGGGGTGTGGCTTTGTGCGTGGGTGTGTTCTCTATTGTTATGACACATAAAAATGTTGGTGCAAGTGGTATAACACATTAGAAATCCCTACCATACTTTATGCACAATAAAAGATGTTGGCCAAATTATTTGTGAGCCTGCCATCATGTCAAGCTACATTCATCCTTAAATATCCAATGTGTCTGGGTGGTGCAAACATTACTATTGATATGGACAGAAGGTGTCAGAATCCTAACCGTAGCGTTTCAGCCATGCTCCAGGCTGGCGTCATGGTCTTGGTTCTCTTTTAATCTGCTACTTTACAGTGTCAGACACTCCCAACATAGGGTAACCCTGTTAGAGTGACACATCACCAGAGTAACCAGTAGGGAATGCTGCTTTATGGATGGTAATGGGGTTTCCTAGGTTTTTTTCCTTTTTGCACCTGAAACAACTTTTGAGTGCTGCCTGTAAGTAGGTAGTAAGTGGGAATGTGACCCTGGGGGATAAGTGGGAATGTGACACTGGGGGATCTAGCGTAAATGATTTGTTGTTTATTTTGCAGTCTAAGATTATATATCTTCCATTCTTATCTAGTATTTTGTTTTTTTCTTCATATGCCACAGAATTCCTAATGCAACTGCAACTTCTCTCTTTTTTATTTTGGTTAGAGGCTTTGTATATTGTCGAGTATTGTTTAGGGTTAAGTAGATTTTCGTTTGTTTTTGCGGTTAGGTGAGTCTCCTGTATACATATATATCCGCTTTTATTGACATAGCTTCTTCCATAAGGCATGTCTTTTGTATGGGGAGTTTAGTCCCCTACGTATAAGTTATTATTTTGAGGTTCATGTATTAATTTGGGGTTTATTTATTACTTTAGGTTATCTCTTTTTTCCTTTTTTTCCCCTTGTCTCCCTAGATAATTTTCTTCTATTAGCTTTGCGGTGATATTGTTTGTATTAATTTTCTTTTTCCCTTCTGTTTCGTGTATTAATTCTTACGTTTGTGTGTTCATTTCAAGCTTATTATATTGTTTGTTTGTTACTGTAGTCTTCGCCCTCACTACAATGCATTGCAACATATGATTAAAACAAGTTCCAAACCTTGAGTATTTAAGTGTTAATACAGTTTTTGTTCTCAACACAGGACTACACTACATTTCAAGTCCAGTTGATCTAATTTAATACAACAGATATACAGTATAACATAACAAAAAAAAACCTTTCAAAAAACATTTTACAACTTAGAGTATTATTATTACATGGGGGATAAGAATCTGCCATGTATAGTAGCAACTGGGGTAATAAAGTATAAGGACCAGGTACTTGATTAGTCTTGTATATAGAAAATGACCCATTTTTAAGTATTGAAACATTTTTCCGATTTATATCAACATTATTACATTAAAAAAAAATAACATACTAGTGAGGCTAAGGGGTGATGGGAAGGAGAGGGGGACAAGGGAAGGGAGGAATGGAAGATAGGGGTGAATGCATCAAACCGGTATTACATTATCAATTATCAATTCTTTATTTCGAACTTATCTGCTATTGCTGTTATCGATCAGTCCCATTGGATCTATATAATTGATGTTCCGTTTCTTACTTGTCTTACTCAGTCCCCTTCTCTCTTGTTTCCTCTCTCCCCCTTCCATATAGGTCCCATAGGGATTGATGATCAAAGTTTTGGTTAGTATTCTCTCCTTTCAGGTTTGGAGTTTGGAATTGACGTGGAGTTCTGGAATATACTGGAATATTACCTAAAGAGAAAAAAAACAAAACATAGACATCAAAAAACAGATATTCTCTCAACATTAGTTTAATTAGTTAATAAGTTAAATAATCTTTCAATATCTCGTTGTTTGGATCGCCTGCTCTTATTTTTGTTTTTCCCACTCTGGATTTATGTGTGTAGAGGATCGGTTTTGCTGTGATGCTTTGGTTTGTATGTTTATGGATTTCATTAACCCCATCGCTGAAGCAATATAATCGCCTCGTTGTTGTCTGAGATTTTATGGGATGCATTCCATATTGTATTATTAGGTTCGCTGGGAATCCCCACATGTATTGAATTCCTCTTTCTCTTAGGATTTTTGTAGTTTCCATTAACTTTTTCCTCTGTTGCAGTGTTTTGGAGCCAGGTCGGTGTAAATCTGAATGTCTTGAATTTTTTTGGCATTGTGATTGTTGATCTTTTGATTTTCAGAAGTCTGTCTTAATGGAATAGAAATGTAATCCAGTATCACATCTCTAGAGATGTCAGGGGGTGCTGTTTTAGCTTTAGGAGTCTGTGTATTCTGTCTATAACTAGATCCAATTCTGTTGCGTCTGGCAGTAATATTTGAAAGAATTCCACTGTAAATTCTAGTAGTTGGTCATTTTTAATTGACTCTGACATCCTGAGTTTAATATTCCTTCTGGATCTATTTTCCAGATCTGTTAGTTAAATTTCATTGCGTTACAGGACTTTCCAGATCGTTGTGTGAGTCAACCAGTGGTATTATATGCTTCTGGGTACTCACTAAATTGTTTCTATATGGGCTGTGCGTTCCCCAATACTTTGTATATCTTTTTTAATTTCTAGGAACATTGTAGAGAAGTCAGCCCATTAGATCTTGATTGTGATATAAGTAAGTCCTTTAGTATTGTAGTTGTAATTGGTTCCTGAGAATTGGGAATGACTCAGGTTATATGTATTTTCTTTAGGGCTATCTTTGTTCTTTGGGGTAATATAAACATTCTCTGGTTCTATATTCAGTGGAGATGGGTGTTCGGAGTAATCCGGGAATGTGTAAATTCCATTTGATTAGTTAGCAATTCAAATGATGTGTAGTCATGAGTTTAATTTGGAGGGTATTGGCCTCTAACATGTTTCTCACTGTTTTGTAGGTGGTGGAGAGTTGTCCGTTTCTTCAGCATTTTTGTCCCTTTGCTCTGTATCTGCAGCGTGCTTTGCATGGCCGGCGCCATTTTGGATCCCCGCCAGTTCGCGCGGCCTCGCCGGATAAAACTTGGTAAGTTTATTATTTTTATTTTTCAATGTTCTCCCTCTGGTCATTTTGTGCCTGACGCCTGTAGTGCTCAGATTCCGAGGTCGGATTGGTCTGGGTCACGCTTTGGAGTCCACTTAATCAAGTTGCTGGTGGAGGAGCTCAGACTTTAGCTTCCATCCAGCAGCAGGTCCTGGCCACGCCCCTCCGAACGTTAGAAAATTAACGAAAATATGATCGATGACCATTTTCAACATTCAGATCTTATTTTCAAAAATCGAACATTCGAGGCTATTTTTGATAATTTCCAAAAATAGCCCTGAACATTCGAAAATCTTTGAAAATACAATCGGAAACTCGAAAATGGTCTCCGATCGTATTTTTGATAATTTTCAAACTTTCAAGGCTATTTTCGAAAATGATCGAAAATAGCCCCTTACATTCGAAAACTGGTTCCGGTTTTGGATTTTCGTGATTTTCCCAAGATCCGGGAATCTGGAAATGGAATGAAACTAGTGAGTTTCTGCCATCTCTATTGGTAAGATTAGCTCCTTTACCCCCAGTTCTTCATTTAAACTGATATCCCCAAAGTCAGTTACACATACACTAGGGGGCATAATTTATAAAGCAGTATCGGGTTCATCGATACGCAGTCATAAGTTTACAACCATGGCTGCAAAGGATCATATGATTCTATGGACGATATTTTTGCTACCATGTGGTATCAGCCATAGAATACTCCAATGGTATTTAATGACTGCATTGGCATTTTACCACAAAATATTTTTCCCGGGAACGATCAGAAAAGTAGATTACTTTACAAAATACAGATTACATTGTAAAATACATATTGTTATCAGTATTTTACATGTGTTTTTTGCTTTTGTTTGAGTCTAAGCCTCTTTTAATGCCTCCAAATTTCCTATCTAAGCTCACATTTGAAATCCTTGGTGGCTGCTGTGCGGTTGAAGGGAGAAGCAAGTGTTGGGCTCTGCCAATCCACTATGTTGGGAAGATCCATTTGTATCCTGCACATACCCCTTGGCTTCAGTCAGAGGTTGTTCTGTTGCTTATCTGCAACCCCAGGAAAACTTTTCACATGGGTAGCTTACTATGCTAAAGAATTTTGATTGGTGGCCACAAACCTATAAAAGAGTCTGTACCATGTGACAACTAATCTTCATGCTTTTCAATATACATGCCTACCAACTGAATTGTTTCCCCAGCTTTTCTGTACTCCAACATTTTCTATTGTTCAGAGTAACTGAAACAAACCAGGAAACTGTTGATTTAGCAAGTCCCAATGGTCATTTGACACATATGTAATTATATAAAGCAATATTAGGAACCATTTCTGCTTTTTTTTTTTGTTCCCTGACTTACCTAACCCTTGTTTTTTAGGTCTGTGAGTTTTACTTTTTAAAGAGGGCAGGGCACAGCTAGTCAGTAAAGAACTGTCAATCACACAGCCCCTCCTCCTGGCAAACTACATGTAGAAACTATCCATTCTCTAAAAGTAAAGGTGGCCATACACATCCGATTCCACAGCATGTATGCCAACATGGGGCAGCACACATGGGAACAGCACACACGGACCCGACTGATCCCCATACACGGTATGGGGATCGGTCGGCCATACACAGCACGATCGTAATGGCTCCCTCTATGTAAAAGGCAGCCAATACCGGCCGATGGAAATTTTCCTTCATTCTCGATCGATCTGAGTGCCAACTACAGTCGTTTGTCGGCACTCTGATCATTCGGGAACAGCCCTTACACACTGACGATAATAGGTATATCCTGTCGTTCCCCGATGCGATTTACCTATTAATATTCGTGTGTATAGCCACCTTAAAGCTTATTTCTCTGTCATTGCATGGCTACCTGATTTTGCATTAAGTTCAGTAAAAGGAATAAACATTATCTGTGTTATCATGCTCTTTCTGTGCAGATAACACCCAATCCTGCAGTTAGCTGCTGTCCGTGTTACTAAAGTCCCCCTGTACCTAAAGATAAATCTTACTTGATTCAAGCAGTAATTATAGCTCCCGGTGCTACTGACCTTCCCATAGCAAAGCAGTTTTACTTTCACTATAACACAAAATCAGTGGGTGAATGCTTTCCAGAATTCAAATCTCAAAATATCATGCAAGTATTAACGGTTGCATTATAGTTCAGCCATTTCTTGATAGAGTATTTTGAGACAGTAATCCCTATCAGGCAGCATTGGGAGAGGAAATTTCCCACTGTGCAGTTTATGTACCAACTGTCACCATTCAATCTACAGAAAAATCAGTAGTTTATGATACTACTACACTTAATTGACAGCTAAAATGTAAAAATGTGTCAGACTGGATATCTAAAGAAATTGGGGACAGATTAATAAAACAAAATGGTACATTGATAGTTGAGAAGAAATATAGTTTCCAGTAATATGCAAAAAAAAAATTTTTTTAAACCCCCCTAATTTCCCAGTGTAAATATCCAGTATGTAAGTAATTTAATAAATAACTTGAAGAGTGTAATGAATATTTCTTTTAGGAAGGCTTGTTTTGTGGTTCACAAAAAAGATTTTACACCCATCAATAGATTTAGAGAATTAAAGTGATAAGGCAATGGATAATCTGGTCTATCAAGTGTTTTACTTTCTATGCAGATCTCTATCCCAAATGAGCTTGTCACATTGAATTACTTCCAGAGCCTTACTTCATTTTAATGTCAAAAGCTTTCTTGGTGATTAGAGGTCTAGGCAACTGCTAAATGCTAAGCCACAGATCCTTATCCATAGTTTATTCACATTTTGCCCTCAGCCTAAAATAAATGATAAGAACACTGATCTAGAGTATGATTTATAAAGAAGGAACAAACACAAATACTTTCATATATAAAATTAATTATCTTCTTCAAATGTCACCCTTCTGTGTTTCGTCTTTTTTCATTTTCGGTGTTAATGAAAAAAGTAATATCTATGTTCTGTTGGAATTTTTTTAATAGATCCTGTATTTTGCTTTAGTGGTCTTGTTACAGGGCAGACCAAATTTAATTACAATCTTTTATTTTACTTGAGTACCGTAATCTTACTGTTTCCTTTGGCCGTATGTTCTTGTTTTACTAAATTGACCATTTCCTTAAAGGGTATGTCCACCCAAAAATAAACTTTTTATATGTTCTTTATATAATAGCACCAACCTTAAACACCATGTTCATTTTTCTAAAAATCATTTGCATTGCCCCATATTTAATGAGATATATATCAGGCTTCCACTTCCTCTCCACTTCCTCTTTAGATGACCCCGAGCTGCAGCTAAGAAAAAAAAAAAATTCTTGCCTGTGTGTGTGGGTGTCTCTCTCTCTCTCTCTGGGCTGGCTGGCTGCAGCTGTTGATCCTGGATTCTTCAGTACACATAACTTTACAGCTGTGTTAGTTGAGAGGGAAAATAGGGCGGGATCCCAGGGTCAGACCATACTGATGCAACTTCCTCGTTCTCACTGCTGGATGTTAACAGACATGCTCAAGAACATGAAAAGAACAGAGGCAAGGTAATGTAACCTGTCTCTGTTCATCGCTGTATTGGTCCATGCTGCAGGATTAAGCCAGCTACAAAGGTCTGTAACATTTGAACCACTGGACCGATTTACATGCTGTAAAGTTTGTTATGGAGCACTTATTTGGGCCAAATAAATATAAAAAGTTAGTTTTGGGGTGGACATGCCCTTTAACTTCTCTTGCTGTTGAATGACTGGTTCTCATGCCTTTTTCCTTCCTTCTGTGATGTACGAACAATTTATTTGGCTAAGGACACTTGAAGTGGCTTTTTTTATTGTACTGTGATAGATTAAAATAGAAATAATATAGCTTATTGATTGATTTATCGACCAATAGATACAAGTTCATCTATTGAAAGTTACCTTAGTGTTTAATTGTTGTTTAATTAGTGTTTAATAAAGTTACTGTAACTTTCGTCATCTTGTGCTAGGTTTGTCTTTTTTTTATCAATAGAGTTGTGCAAGGCCATCAGAAAATGATATATTATTAGATCTTTCACTAGGATTGAGCCAAATAAGAAACCGGGCCTCAGTATTTAAAAAAAAAAACCTCATTACTGCTCCTATGAAAAAAAAAGAACAATTTATAAATAAATAAAAGCCGCATTTTTAATATGAGACTGAACTTAAGACTTAGTTTTGCAGCTGCTAATCATATATTTGGCAGGTGTATTGGATAAAATTAATGACATAAGTCAGAGAACATGATCGCTAAATCCTCCAAGACTCATTTTATTGTTCGAAAATATTAAGACCCTGTGCATTGTCCTCTCCCACATCAACAAACTTTACAGACCTGAAAAAAAAGTTCAACTGAGAAACATTGAGAAATAGTTATAAACATTAATATTTAAAGGGATACTTCCATATATTAAGCGCCTCTAAGCCTCCCCATAGTTATTTACAATTTATTCTAAAATTATCTTTAGAGGAGAGACATCTGCCCCAATTCCAATTTCTGGATTAATGGCCAATCAACTAATGGATCTGTCTGTAGAATGATTGTTCCAAAGACAATGATCTAAACATTTGTCCTTAGTTTTAGGCCCAGTTCACACAGGCTGATATTTCAGCCCGATTGACTTGCTGACACATTATTTCCGTTGATTGGGTTGAAATATCGGCAAAAATGTGTGGCACGACCAAAGGATCTCAGTAGTAATTTTATCCAAATCAAACAAACATTTGATCGGACATTCCATAAATGTGGTCAGCGTCACTATTTTCCGACCTTATAGAAATATAATTGACATGTTTTAACCCTAAATCATAAAGAAATATGTGCCTGTCTCAGAACTGCAATCTAGATGAACATCTCTATGCATACTTTAGTCCTGATATAGATGTAAATAAAACTTAATTTACATCAATCCTAATATGATCATATTTACTTGTAAAACGTCCCCCAAATCACTGAAATGTACATTTTATTCCTTGAACAATAAACCTAAAATAAGTACACATGCCCAAGCACAAGTCATATTGATAGACAATTTATCAGCAACTTAAATATTTATAGTATAAAAAACAGCTCAGAAGGTCATTATATAGTTGACTAAGTATCCAAAACTAATAGTTCAACTCTTAAACAAGGTTAGGGCATGTATAAATCACTAAAGGTGCCCATATAGAAGAACATATAATCTATCTAAGAATCTGACTTTTCATTTTTGCAACCCCCTTGCAATTGCATTTTGCAAAATGAATGAGCTAAATGGGAATGTTCCAAGGTAAAAACCACTGTAAAATGCAACATTTACAATGTCTGCCTATTGTATGGCCAGCATCAGACATTCATATCTTCTCTATTGGCCACCAGTTGGCAGCCCTAATTTAAACACTAAAGATTTTGAAGTATATTTATGATGAAATATACAATATAAGTATGTAAAAGTCCTGCATTGATGAACATATATTTTGAATCTAATTGAAAATGCTGCCTGCATTTTGTCTTTTTGAATAGTTTTCTGCAGAAAAACCAATTAAAATGTATTAGCTGCCTACTAGTTTGCAGGATATGTGATAAATGTCATTATTATGAAAAGTTCAGAGGTTACATAGCAACCTGGTTAGTAATTAATGACCAGATATCAGAGTATTAATAAGCCATGACCAGGTTATTTGCCAGTTTGTATGAAATGATTGATGCCATGACCAGGGAACACAAAGACAAAGCAATTAATGTTGATCCTATTCACTTTACTATGCACAGGCTGATTATGATGGCCATTGTGGTAATTATATAAAGAGAATTTTTAATGATATATTCAAAGTGACCTGGGAGCTGTGATTAAGCATCTGCTGGCAATGGTTTTAAAGTACCTGCATAAACAAATACAAGGGTGATGTATGCAAATTGAACTTAAGATACCATGAGGATCTACACTGTGATTCACACATTTTAAAGAAATCCTGTCAAATATCCAAGCTTACCATAATCTCCCAGAGCAACATGCTTCTCTGTGGCTGATTAAAAGCAAATTAGCAGCCTTCAGATATGCCTAGTGGAAAACAATGTTAATATTTTGTAAGATATTTATTCTAATGCACACACTGCATTCATACTAATTTCTTATCTAGAAATATTGGGAGGTTTGTAATCACCTGCTATTCCAGACAAATAATTTTGCGATACTTGCGCAGCTGCCTCAAGCAAGGGGTTAGAGTCATGAACCAGGACAGCGAGATTTAAGGTGAAATCCCTGGAAATCCCTGGATATTCCAGACAATCCGGGAAAGTTGAGATGTATGCAAATATTGTTTATTTAATCCCCATGATAATTATTTTTTATTTAATGTTAGTTTACAGTAGTAATATAATTATAATGTCCCCTATATTATAATGCAGATATTGTGCAACAAGGACACATTTCCCCTGCATTCCCACTGCACTGTCAGGGGAAAGGAAAATCGTAGTAGCTGTTTCTGGTGGGAACGTTACGCAGTTGGACCAGTTCCAATCAGAGTGAAAGCTGTCCTCCATTTCTTTGCAGGTAGGAAGAAACTTTATCCAATAATATATAATCAATATATTGGTGGATCAGCTCCATCGTATTGCTTTTGTGTTAACTGATTAGATAGATGTAATGATTCTACGGAACAGCCTAGATAATTCAGGTTAGTTGCTGTAGTGGGAAACCACTAAATATGGGATCCGGGTCCGACACGAACCCCGATCTGACACAAAACTCCTCGGTTCCGAAATCCGAATGACCCGTCCAAATCAAATTTTTGCTAATTTTCGAATGTACAGAGATATTTTCGCTAATTTTCGAAAATAACATTAAACGTTCCAAAATCCTCGAAAACACAATCGGAAACTCAAAAATGGTCTCCATTAGATTGAAAGATGTCCTCCATTTCTTTGCAGATTAATTGATCTTCATTAACACCTTCAGTGCGAAGCACACACGCTGTACGTGCCTGGCCGAGTGGTTTATCTGGCTAAGCATGTACAATGTGTGTGCTGGCTATTTCTGGCTTAAAATGTTTTTTTAAAGCTGCCAGCGGGGAGCGAAGGGCACAGTCCAAGTGCCCCCCTACACCCCTTGGTCCCCCATCGGTTTCGCCTGATGTGGGGATCCAGATAAATTAACTAATTACTTGCCGAATTGTGTAGGAGAGCCAATCCCACGAAGATCAGAAGAGTTGTGTGGTAAGGGAGACCCCGGTGACGGCAGAAGACTTCTTCCACTGGGGTCTCCCCTAAGTGTTCCCCCAACATTCATTGGTGGTCCGCTTTTGGATTGCAGTGTAGTACTTGTTATAGTAGGCTTTCACAGTGACAGCTTACTATACAATTTGTGAATGCAGCTCAGTGTTCCATTCACAAATGGAATTTTTTAATAAATAAAATGGGGTAGAGATCAATACTTGGTGATCAGTTCTGAATGAAAAATCGCTTACTGGAAAAAAAAATTCAGGAAGTGATTTTTCCAATCAGATTTCGACTTGGATCTGATGATTATCTTTGGGAATGAAAAAATAATGTGAAATGTACATACAAAGAAATTCTTAAAGTGATACACACCTTTTTTCTTCTTCTTCCCAATACAACTATAATTAGCAAAAAAATTGTCTTCTCTAAGCTGCCCAATGTCCCTGGTAGTATCAGCAAAATAAATGCAGATTATTATTCCACTGATTTCAAGGGAAACTAAGCCTATATTAGAAAATTTTGTATAAGTACCAAAAAGAGACCACATTGAATTTTGTGGATCAGGAAAGTGTGCAAAAACGTGTGCATCTCTCAGTACCACCCTGTTTTCACTAAAATACCACTTAAAGGGGGAGTGTATGTGCGTGGGGAGTGGGTTGTAGCTTTTTTTGTTTTTTTCTTGTAATTGCACATGTGGAGGCATCCCATTTCAGCTAGTTGTACCCACACATATGCCATACCATTTGATTACGGACATGTGGGAGATTGAAATTTAGTGGGTTCTTTTTACTTGTCAAGTGGGTTTACTGAGGATTTCAACCATTTTTTCACAAAATCTCCTAAAAGCACAGAGTTCTATGGTTCTATGACAGCGTCTGGAATTCTTCATATATGTATGAAAGCATGGCACGGGTATGTATTCCAAAAATATATAGTTTGTGGGGTATATTTCCAGAAAAAGACTGTTTAGATTACAGAGCACTTCGATTTTTTTCATTGAACTTGTTCATGCTTCCCATTTGAGCTAGTTGGTGGCCACGTCTTTGTATGCACCCACGCTTATGGCATACCGTTTGATTCAGGACATGTGGAAGATTAACATGTAGTGGGTTTTTTACTTGTCAAGTGGGTTTAGGTAGGATTTTAAACTTTGAATCATTTTACTTTATTTTTTCACAAAATCTCCTAAAACCTTGGAGTTCTATGGATTACTGCGTCTGGAATTCTTCATGTATGTATAAAAGCATGGCACCGGTACATAGTTTAAGGTGTGTAGATTCCAAAAGTATATCGTTTGTGGGTGTTATTTCCAAGTTTCAGGGCTTCAACCTTTGAATTGTCTTATTTTATTTTTTCACAAAATCTCCTAAAAGCATGGAGTTCTATGGGTTATTGTGTCTGGAATTCCTTATGTATATACGAAAGCATGTTCCATTACGTAGCTGAAGGTGTGTAGATTCCAAAAATATGTAGTTTGTGGGGGGTATTTCCAAGTTTAGGGGCT
Source organism: Hymenochirus boettgeri (assembly GCA_019447015.1). Classification (NCBI taxonomy): domain Eukaryota; kingdom Metazoa; phylum Chordata; class Amphibia; order Anura; family Pipidae; genus Hymenochirus; species Hymenochirus boettgeri. Next base: position 81,587,276 of record CM033475.1, read on the forward strand.
GTTTGCTTTGAAAAGAAAAAAGGCTGTTTAAATTACACAGCACTTTGATTTTTTTTCTTGTACTTCCCATTTGAGCTATTTGGTGGCCACGTCTCTGTGTGCCTCCACACATATTGCATACTGTTAGATTCAGGATATGTGGGAGATTGACATTTAGTGTGTTTTTTTTTAGTTGTCAAGGGGGTTAGGTAGGATTTCCACCTTTGAATCATCTTATTTTGTTTTTTTTTACAAAATCTTCTAAAAGCACAGTGTGTCTGTGTGCACCCAAGCATATGGCATACTGTTTGATTCAGTACATTTGGGAGATTGATATTTAGTAACCTTTTTTTTCATTACTTGGGGTTTTGGCATGACTTTTTAACTTTGAAACTTGTTTTCCCTTTACATTTTCAGAAAATCTGGTAAAATTCTATGAAGGCCTACGCCCACCCCATTCATGGTATGAATGAACAAACTACAGCTTTAAGTGTTAAGTTTTGGGGGTATTTTTGAGTTAGAGGGGTGAAAGTTGTCGATGTAATTGGGCCACTGCACACTGGCTCACTTTGTGACTAGTGGCTTCCACGTCTGTGTGTGTAACCATGCATATTTGTTTGATTTGGGAAATTTTGCCATGATTTTTAACTTTTTCCAGAAAATCTGGCAAAAGAGCGAAATTCCATGCAGAACTGTGCCCACACCATTGGTAGTTTGCATAATGGCACCATTGCGTAGCTAAAGGTGTGCACATTCCAAGAATTTATAGTATTTCTAATATAGAGGGGTGTTTAGTCTGTAAAATCTGAAAAGTTGCTGTGATTGGGCCACTGTGCATTGGCTTACTTTGTAGCTAGTCGATGCCACGTTGGTGTGTGTAATTATGCATAATGCATACCTTTTGATTCAGGACGTTTTTTTTCATAACATGGGGTTTTGGAATGATTGCTACCTTTTGAAGTGGTTTTTTTGTTAATTTTCTTCTGAAAATCTGCTAAAAGTATGAATTTCTACGAAGAACTGCACCCACACCATTGATAGGTCCCTCTGTGCACTCGCTTGCACAGAGGGAACAGGCACTGGATCTTTTGACACAGCCAGGAAGGCAGTCCAACAGGTCTCGGGGGCGGAGCTTACCTGACAGCACACTGTATCCAACATGGCCAGCACTTTACAAGGCCAAAGGTAGGCTTTGGAGAGAACCAAAATACGTGCGAGTGCTGCCTCCTCCAAAGGACCTCAATGTGGAGCTGGACCAGTCAATTATGCATAACACTTTTATTTTGAACTCATTAAAAGCATCCTACATCAACGATAGTGAGCCCATTCCAAAAGCTCACTCAGTTCTCCATAAGCTCTGGAGAGACCTAAAAAAAAACAAACAGAAAAAGGTTAGTTAGGGATATAGCTTCTATTTAAATTATTTGTTTTTTGACTGTACTTATCCTTTCAGGACTTTTGGGAGATTGATATTTGGTAAATTTATTTTACATTACATGGGGTTTGGTACGATTTCTGTTTTTGAATGTTGTTTTATGCTTATGCTTACTTGGTAGCCATGTCTCTGAATGTGGCATATCATTTTATTCAGGAGGGGTTAGGCTTTCATATTTGAGATGCTTTTGAACTTTCCTTTACAGTTTTTAGTTACAATTCACATTTTACTTTCTCTCTGATTTTACAGTTGAGGGAAAAAAGGAAAATGTGAGAAAATAACTTACAATTGGAAGAAGAGCTGCACCCAGGTATTTGCATTGTGATCAAAAATCCTGTGGGCAAGTAGTTTCAAAAATATCTCACTTGTGATGATATTTTAGTTAATTTGGTAGATATTCTATGTTAACTGTCAGAAGCGCTTATACATTTCAATTTAGAGTAATATTCCTAAAAAGCGCTGTTTTAGTTTGGGGGGGGTCTCCTGTACAGGAAAGGTGGGGAACCTACATATATCTGGTATCTTTGTACTTGGGAGTATCAGAGCTTTTATGAACAGTAAGATTTTTGTGCGTAACCTTAAGATAACTATAAATAAAAATGGGGGAAATCCATGAAAATTTGCAAATTTTACAGGTTTTTTTTCACATATTTTACTCAAAAATCCAGTGAAATCTCCAGAAAATTCTGATATCTTGTTAAAGAACACACTGCTGAAAAAAAAAAAAAAATCCTGATTTACGGGGGTTTCCTACTGTAAAATGAATCTAAACCAATTGAGGGCAAAATCCTTAATATTCTTCTGGCACAAAAGGTCAGAAAATGGGATACTCTGCTGGCACTGAAAGGGTTAACACTCCGATTACCTCCACCCTCTTGCACTTTAAAGTTATTTGTTATATGTGCGACATGTTCTTCTGACAAGGACACAACAGAGTCCACTGACCATTTATTGATTGGAAAGAAGGAGACTCCATCGTCCCTATTGAATGTTCTTTCAGTATAAATTGGATCTAATGGATATGAAAAAGGATTACATCAGTAGAACAGAACAATAAAAAACACTAATACCAAACAGTGGTCTAGGAACCAATATGATCAGATGCGCTACTTACGCCAAGATGATAAAAGTCATACATTTTTTAGTACATGTTAGGAACAAGGTCAGTACACATCAAAAGTAAAAACCCCACGAGGGGTCACCCGCCACTTCCTCAGAGGAAGTCTATGTCTATATGCAGATCCAGTTAACGGCTGTTAAAATGTAACATAAAGGAACATCACCTATTAGTTCCAATCAGATCTGTCATAGCAAATATTAATGGACTCAAAATATTATCATGTTGTTCATAAAGCCCCTTAAGATTGCTAACCTCTTGATAATTTCCCCACATCCTCAATAAGATGAGCTATGTGTGTGCGTGTGTGTGTGTGTGGGGGGGGGGGTAGGTTGTTTGCTCTTACTTGCAAATACCGTACATGCTGCTGTTGTTAGTAAGCATAGAAAGTGCAGGTATGGGTCCATCAAAGAGAGACGATGATGTGTGTTTGATTTATAAAAGGTGTTAAAAACCAACAATAAACATGAAGGTTTGTAAATATTGTAGGTAAGTACAATTGTCTGTAATGCCAGGAAAGTGTCACACTGAAGTGTGATCAAAATGTTCATTCTTATTTACCAGTAAACACCCACGAATTCAAGGTGAACGATTCTCCTAGAGATGCTTGGCAAATATGGAGCTAAAGTCGCGCTTACTGTTCACTACCGGCACCGTGACTTTACACTCCATATTAGCGTCGGATGCGTGGGTTACCAATAGACACCCGAGCATCTGACACTCGCGATTCATATTGTGTGTGCGCTAGTTTCTTGCGCTGGATAATAGCTGGCGTTAAATCTCTTTTGGGATTATCCATCATTCGCAAGCCAATATTGAATCACGATCAGGACATTTAACCAGAGCGATAGTGCCTTTGGGTAAATGAGCCTGCAAGTTTTCTAAAAATACCCCTTTTGTCTTAATAGAAATCAGCTGCTGGTGACTCCAATTAATGATATAATGATGTAACTGAAACAGCATTACAAATCAGATGAAGGCAAAGTAACAGAATAAAGGATTTTTTGGGTGTCTGACCACATTTCAGTTTTTTTGATGATGATTCACCATATGTAAACTTTGATTCATAACATCGCTAGCTGCATATCTCTGCTTTCCAGGAGTAATAATGTTTTGAATTATACAGGGGTTAGGTAGGGAACATGTTACTGAGCATAAGGAAAATCCTTAAAACTCTTTACTAAAGCACAGTCAAATGAAATGTTGTTTCAATAATTAACAATAAATAATATTGTCAACCACTTCTCACACTACAATGCTAATATTGCTTCTATCAAGTATATCAGCGATTGCGTTATCCTTCTGGGTAAGATTAATGTCTAAGAGAATGAAGGAGATAAGAGATAAGCTCATGCCATTTTGGTCAAACAGGCAAAGAACGATTTAGTTGGAGAAGCTAATTGAATGGAAACTGAACAGGGCAGGTGCAGGCTTATCACCAGGCACATATAAAGGAATTATTGTCAGTCTCACATTAACCACAAACCCTTACTTCATTAGCAGTCTCTAGTGGATACAGTGGAATTTCATTTTAATTGTTTTATCCTATAAAGCTGCAGTCAGCTATCTCTTTTGGATGCCACTAATTTACCTAATTATTTTTTTTAAATATAGTGTTTATAAGGAATGTCACTTTAGTTTAATAAAGATTGTTACCATCCTTTTCAATATTGATCACACTATTTGTGTGGAATTCGGACTGCTATCTAATTGAAATCCAGTTTAATGACATCATTTCAATCCTATTACGGTGTGCATATTGCAGGAAAAAAATTTCTTACAATCAAGTTCAATTGGTCGGATATAGTGCTTTATTTTATATAATCTTCCATTCCCAAAAATGTTATTTCACATAATTATTGCATCCGGATAGAGCCTTAGGGGTTTTCAATATCTGTCTTTACAGAATATGCAATCTATCCTAACACCTCAGATTGTGGGATGATGGGTGCCATATTCAGTGCCTTGCTGAAACAAGGAAAGGGTCGATAGGAGCTGCAGTTTATTGGTAAATTTACCCCATTTGCAAAAAGAACATTTTAGGTGAACAATTAGAGCACAATATTGGTTAACGAGTGACAAACTTAATGGTGAGATGACTTGTTTGCATGTGTCTGGCTGTTTTCATGAGTGGTGTCTGTTGAGATGCATGTTGTTTGTGTCATGAGTGTCTGACTGTATACGTGTGTGTCTGTATGCATGGATTATGCGTTAATCTTGGGGTGGGGCTTTAGGGGGTGGTTACTCTACCTCAAATTGGTTGGTACCCTACCTGAAATGAGTTTTGACGGGGTGGGATGTCTCTGTGTTTCCCCCAAAACCCAGTGTGCTTCTTTATAACCCGCTGGCCCAACTAAAGAATGCACATTTTTTGGTTCTTTGCTATATGTCCTTATTCCAGAAAGAATAAACTAAAATTTCTTCAGATAATTTCTTTCTTTTTTTTTGCAATATAGTACTTTCTATATTCCAAATCCCAGTATTCTGTACATGAAAATATTAGGCTAAATTATTTAAATAATAAAGAATTTAGTGTTTAAATACCAGCAAGCAATTGTGCTTTGTGAATTTTGCTCATCTTGCTTAAAACTTGTATACGAAAAACTCTTTAAACTGGTAAATCCATAGTACAATAAGATTTATTTCAGGCAGAAAAGTTACACAAAGAGTTTTGTTGTATTGACTCCAGCCAGTGTTTCTCGCCTTTTGGTTACTGGTGCTGAGAGAGTCATTGATTAGCTATCATTGCTTGGCTTATTCTCTTTTTCCACTACCCTTTTAATTGGAAAAGTAGGAAAGGAGATATTGATTTGGTTGTAATTGATAAGATACTAAGTTGTATGTTATTTTATCACTGTCAGGGTTGTAGACTTTTGCTGTTACATTGGAGCAAACTCTGTGAAAGAATTGCTCTTTGCACAATACATCGCTGGATTTACAATTTCTCATGTTACATAGTTTGTATAGCTGGGAAATAACAGCATTACAACCCACACTGCAGGGTACTCAGGGGTGTCCCAATTTTGTGGCACCTGAAACAACTTTTGAATGCCGCCTATAGGCAGGTGCCGCGGCGGCAAAGTGGGCTGGCTTTGTGTGGGGTGTGGCTTTGTGCGTGGGTGTGTTCTCTATTGTTATGACACATAAAAATGTTGGTGCAAGTGGTATAACACATTAGAAATCCCTACCATACTTTATGCACAATAAAAGATGTTGGCCAAATATTGTGAGCCTGCCATCATGTCAAGCTACATTCTCTTAAATATCCAATGTGTCTGGGTGGTGCAAACATTACTATTGATATGGACAGAAGGTGTCAGAATCCTAACCGTAGCGTTTCAGCCATGCTCCGGGCTGGCGTCATGGTCTTGGTTCTCTTTAATCTGCTACTTTACAGTGTCAGACACTCCCAACATAGGGTAACCCTGTTAGAGTGACACATCACCAGAGTAACCAGTAGGGAATTGCTGCTTTATGGATGGTAATGGGGTTTCCTAGGTTTTTTTCCTTTTTGCACCTGAAACAACTTTTGAGTGCTGCCTGTAAGTAGGGTAGTAAGTGGGAATGTGACCCTGGGGATAAGTGGGAATGTGACACTGGGGGATAGTGGGAATGTGACCTGGGGATAAGTGGGAATGTGACCCTGGGGGATAAGTGGGATGTGACACTAGGGGATAAGTGGGAATGTGACCTGGGGATAAGTAGAAATGTGACCCGGGGGGATAAGTGGATGTGACCCTGGGGGGTCTGTATTGGCTGGGGTCATCGCTGTCAGCAGTTGTGCACACAGGAGTGGGCCTCAAAGACAAGATGGGCCCCCTCACACACCTCTTGACCCTTCCCTTTCACCACACACACCGGCTCAATAACTAAACTCAGTGGGCCCCTCAGCAAAATTTTAATGGGCCCCCCATGCCACTATCATCATCTATCGCAACACAAGCGCACTCACGGCAGCTCAATAAGGTAAATGCCGGGGGGAAATGCGCCTTTTTTAACCCAGAGACTAGAATGCCGCCATGAGCAACTTTTTAAGGTTGCTTCATGGAGGAGCAGCGCTGAGGGTACTTGCCAGACACTTATACACTTCACCAGAAGTTAATACATAGGTAACGGCTATAGTGGTTTTTTACAGAATGCGCATCAAATCATTCACAGAAAAAGGCCTCTGTGACCCTGGGGATGAGTGGGAATGTACCCTGGGGGATAAGTGGGAAGTGACCCTGGGGGATAAGTGGGAATGTGACCCTGTGGGATAAGTGGGAAGTGCACTAGGGGATAAGTGGGAAGTGACCCTGGGGAAGTAGAGAATGTGACCCTGGGGGATAATGTGAATGTGACCCTGGGGGGTCTGTATTCTGGCTACTGTCAGCAGTTGTGCACAAGGATGGGCCTCAAAGACAAGATGGCCCCCTCACACACACTCTTTGACACATTCCTTTCACACACAACACAGGCTAAACTAGAACTCAGTGGGCCCCTCAGCAAAATTTTGAATGGGCCCCCCATGCCACTATCGTCTATCTATCTATCTATCATCTATCTATCTATCATCTATCAATCATCTATCTATCTATCTATATATCTATCTATCTATTTTCATCTATCTATATCCATCTATCAAATCATGAAGTGGGAATGTGACCCTGGGGGATAAGTGGGAATGTGACCCTGGGGGATAAGTGGGAATGTGACACTAGGGGATAAGTGGGAATGTGACCCTGGGGGATAAGTAGAAATGTGACCCTGGGGGATAAGTGTGAATGTGACCCTGGGGGGTCTGTATTCTGTGGCTACTGTCAGCAGTTGTGCACACAGGATGGGCCTCAAAGACAAGATGGGCCCCCTCACACACACTCTTTGACACATTCCCTTTCACACAAACACAGGCATAACTAGAACTCAGTGGGCCCCTCAGCAAAATTTTGAATGGGCCCCCCATGCCACTATCATCTATCTATCGCAACACAAGCGCACTCACGGCAGCTCAATAAGGTAAATGCCGGGGGGAAATGCTGCCTTTTTTTTAACCCAGAGACTAGAATGCCGCCATGAGCAACTTTTTTAAGTTGCTTCATGGTAGGAGCAGCGCTGAGGGGTACTTGCCAGACACACACTCACCAGAACGAATACAAGGTAAGGCAAAGGGACAGAAGCGCACATACCACAGAAAAAGGCGCGGGACCCTGGGGGAAAGGGGAAGGGACCGGGGAGAATGGGGGAAGGACCCGGGGGGGAAAGGGGGAAGGGACGGGGGGGGAATGGGGGAAGGGGACATGGGGAGAAGGGGAAGGGGACCCTGGGGGGAAGGAGAAGGGAAGTGACCCGGGGGAGAAGGGGAAGGGGACCGGGGTGGGCGGGAGGCGGGGGACGGGCAGCAGGTGGGGCACAGGATGGGCCGCAAAGACAAGATGGGCCCCCACACACACGCGACACACTGCACACAAACACAGGCAAACAGAATCAGAGGGGCCCCGCAGCAAAAGGAATGGGCCCCCCAGGCCAGAGCAGCGAGCAGCGAGCGAGCAGTCGAGCGACGCAGCACGAGCAAGCAGCGAGCGAGCGACGAGAGAGCGAGCGAGCGAGGGGCAGCGAGCGAGAGCCAGCGAGCAAGCAGGAGCGAGCGCCAGCGAGCGCCAGCGAGCGCCAGCGAGCGCCAGCGAGCGCGACCGAGCGGACCGAGCGCCAGCAGGAGAGCGAGCGAGCAGCGAGCGAGAGAGCGAGATAGCGAGCAAGCAGCCAGCGAGGAGCGAGCACGAGCGAGAGCGAGCAAGCAGCGAGCCAGCAGAGCAGCGAGCGAAGGAAGCAAGCGAGCGAGAGCGACGAGGCGAGCGAAGCAGCGGAGCGAGGAGCAGCTAGCAGAGCTGAGCGCGAGCGAGAGAGCGCGAGCGGCAGCGTCAGCGAGCGCAAGCGAGAGAGAGCGAGAGCTAGAGCGGCGAGCGATCTATATCTCTCTCTCGCTCTCCTATCTCTCTCTATCTATCTCTATCTCTTCTCTCTATCTCTATCTATCTATATCTATCTATCTCTGTAAAACGGTCATTTATGATCATTATGTTATCAGAATAAAGAAGCTTCAGCTAGCCAACACTTACTGGTCAGTCGTCTGGACTCTGGGCTGACTTGGATGGATGTACAGTGCACAACTACATGGCAGGTGAGGCAGAGGCACAGCGGCAGCAGGTCAATCAATGTCTCCCTATAGTGGTGGTTGCAGCTGCTGGAGTCTGGAACACAGTCTCCGAACCCTGTCCAATCAAAAGAGAAGCAGGCGGGAATATCCAAACTTCCGGCTGTCTATTCTACTGCAGCTGCAGAGTCCCGCTCGCAACACAAGCGCACTCACGGCAGCTCAATAAGGTAAATGCCGGGGGGGAAATGCGCCTTTTTTTTAACCCAGAGACTAGAATGCGCCATGAGCAACTTTTTTAAGTTGCTTCATGGGTAGGAGCAGCGCTGAGGGTACTTGCCAGACACTTATACACTTCACCAGAAGTTAATACAACAGGTAACGGCTATAGTGGTTTTTTTCAGAATGCGCATCAAATCATTCACAGAAAAGGCCTCTAAAATTTTAAATGAACCAAATTAACATATTTCCTTGACAATAAGCTGAAATGTGTAACTATATTAAATAAAAATAAAGTGTTGATCTTGGGCAGTGCCTAAAAAACAAATTCATACTTTGTCAGATAGAAGATTTTTGGTAATTAGAACTCAGTAAAAATAAAACCACACTAGAATTAAGACAACAATCAATGGGGTTGTGCACTTCTTATATTTTCTTGTTATTGGGCTTTTTAACATTCATTTTAGTGTAATGACTTTACTGTGAAAGTATTCATATTTAAATCAATATCTAGAGGGCAAATGCTTTATAACCTTTGCACAGTTCAATAGTTAATTAATCTGGATGGCTTGGTATCCGTGATAAGAGATTCAGTTTGCATTGGGCTAACACAAAGTATATTGGAATAATACTATTAATCAGGTACAAAACAGAATAATGACACTAAATACAATTATTGGTATACTACAGATGGACCATTACTGACAGTGAAATATCTTAACAAAGAACAAAGAGCAAAATGCAGTTATTACTAAAAGGGCCAGTACACACACATGACACGGAATAGCATAGAAAAATATACTATAGAGAAAGTATGCACTCTCACTTTCTCTTTCTCGCTCTCTTTCACACAAAGTGCTCAGATATTTGAAAACCAATGTTCACCATCCCATGGTTGGCAGTAGCTTTTTGCAAACTTACTTCAACTTGTATGCATGGAGGCTTACAGGGCAATGCACCAACGGGCACACTGCCTCTGTTTTGGAGTTTAAGTCACGCAAACCAATGTTATATCGGTTAGCGTGATTAAACTCCTTCCTTGTGGCGGCTGCGTGGCTAACGTGAAAGTTAACCCTCATAGGTTTGTATTGATAGAGGACTTGTTGCCATTGACAGGGATTGAATGCATTATTTCCAATGGAGTAACAAGGTATTTATTTACTATAATGCAATTAAAGATTAAACTTATATTCCCTGATTGTTAAACTCATATTCCCTGATTGTTGTTAGTTGTCATATCCACTAAGAAGTATCATACATTAAAGGGACACTAAAGTGAAAAAAATGACTTACCTTTATCCTTTTCTATATTTTAAGTGCTGCAGGAATTTGATCCCTTTTTGCTCTCTGGGCTCCCTGTCACTAGATCTTCCTCATGTCCTGTTCAGCTCACCCCTATTAGTAAGCATGTCTCCTCTCTCTGTATCCACCACCTTCCAAAATGAGGCACAGCTAGAGTGTGGAACATGTGCAGTGGAGGTGATATGTGTCCTATACAGTCAATAACATCACCCAGTGATTTTGTATTATAGTGAAAATAAAACTGCTTTGCTATGTAAAGGTAAGCAGCACTGGCAGCTGTAATAACTGCTTGAATCAAGTAAGATTTCTTTTAGCTGTAGGAGTTTAAAGGTGTGTGTGGTATGTGTGTGGGATGGGGGACTTTTTAATTGATTTCTTTAGGTACAGTGCTACATTGATACTGCAGACAGCAACTAACTGCAGAATTTGGTGTTAGCTGAGGCACTAAGAGCGCAAAGTAACTGATAATAATTATTCCTTTTCCGGATCTTTAGCTAAATCAATTAGCCATGCAGTGATAGAGAAATAAGCTTTACTTATATAGAATGGATTGTTTCTACATCCAGTGGCCAGGGGAAGGGGCTGGGTGATTGACAGTTCTTTACTGACTAGCTGTGCCCCGCCCCATTTAAAAAGTAAAACTCCAAGAGCTAAAAAAAACATGGCATAGGAAGGTCTGAGAAGAAAGAAAGAAAAAACAGAATTTAAGGTTGGCGGTAATAAATCCTCCTTACTGTGAGATTAGTTGGAAAATATATGGCACAGTTACATGTCCTTTAAGAATGAAATGGCTGCTTTAAAAACACAAAACCTGGTTGAATAAAGGCAGGGAGATTTATCTATAGCTGAACTCATGCTGGGTAAATCTCTTCTCGGATTCAATAGGTGATTTGTCAAGGCTGTGGATAAAATCACGAAACCATTAGATGGTGTTAGTCACCCTATAACAAAAAAATGCTTGGCTTTTATGAGGAAGTAAGTAGGAATTTGGACTGACATAGCAGTACATGTAGTATACTTGGATCTTGCTAACGTTTTTTTATACAGTTCCCCAATATAAACCCCTTATAAACTAAGGTCTGTTGTGCTTAGGTGGCACATTAGTACATGGATAGAATATTGGCTGATGGATAGGATGCAGAGCAGGGGCGTAAGAATCACTATAGCAGCCATAGCAGTTGCTGGGGCCCAGAGCAAAAGGGGCCCCATCCAGATCCCAAATCCAAATTCCAAATTCAGCCCCACAACCCCATTTTTCGTTTTACTTAAACCTTCAAAGATGCCCCCAGATTTGTGGGGCTTGAACCAGTGAGATAAAAATTTTCTTAGTAGGGTGGAAATGCCCTTTAAATAACCGTTCTGTAGTTTTGTTGGGTTAGGTTGAAATGCACCCACTGATTTTTATGTGGGGGCCCTACCTAAAATCTTGCTATGGGGCCCTGTGATGTCTAGCTACACCACTGTGCAGAGAGTGTTGATAATGGTGTTTCATAAATATGTATGTATGTAGTATTTATTTCTTATATAGTGCTATATTCCGCAGCGCTTTACAATTATTTACTAAGTTAACATAAGGCCCTGCCCTGAAGAGCTTACAATCTAATCACATTATGTACACATAAACCATCAGTATGTCAAGCACGGGGAGAACAACAAACTCCTTGCGATGTGTCTAAGAGGTGCAATCGAACTCAGGACCTCCGCGCTGCAAGGCATCAGTGCTAACCCTGAGCCACCGTGTAAAGGGTTTTGTGTTGGGTCACTTCTATTTAATCTGTTTATTAATGACTTGAAAGATATGTCAGCAAGGTCTCTGTTTGCAGATGACACAAAACTTTGTTAACCCATTTAAAGCAACAGTACAGTGTAGTTGTTGCAGGTGGATCTAGTAGATTGTCACATTGCGTGTGGAGAGCACAGGACAGGACAGGTGTTGTTTCACCAGAATCCTGTCTTTGTTTAAGCTCACAGGGAATTGCTTATAGAATAAGTTGTTCTCTATGCAGCTTTTACCTAATTAGGCAGCATCTGGAAAAGGAAGGCTGAGGTATTTAAAAAGAACCAGGTGTAATTACTCTCTCTCTTCTCTGAGCCTGGGAACAGTACCGTGTGTGTGGACACCAGCACAAGTGCTGCCAGTTTAATGCTGATTTAACTTACTGTGTTTGTTTTGTTGGGCATTAGGCCTCCCTGATAGTGGGGGAGGACTTTTTCATGTATCAGTTAGGGCCAAACTGGCCAGATTTTTTTTTTGTTGTTTGTTTGTGTGCCTAATAAAACAGGTTGCTGCCAGTTTATAGCTTGAACTGGTTTTCTCTATTCTTGGGTGTCTAAGTTAACCCGTGCCTTACCTAGGAGGCAGAGTTCCCGTTACCATAATCCCTACAGCTGCTAAGTTGCAGATAAGGTTCAAAATTGATAAATGTAAGGTGATGAGACATTTTTGGCTTTAAAATCATTGTGCTCCTTATTCTATAATGGCTCTGTGTTAGTGAATCTCTGTTGGAAAGATCTTGGAGTCTGGGGGGATAATAAACTTAAACATAGCAAGCAGTGACAGGTGCGAGGTATGGATTCAAGAGAGAAAAATATTATTCTCCTCTTTACATAGCACCAGTAAGGCCTCATTTGGAATATGCAGTGCAGTTTTGGAATCCATTGTACAAAAATGACATTTTGGAAATGGAAGGGCTCAGAGAAGGGCAACTAAATTAATAAGCGCACTGTAGGAGCCTATTTTTTTCGAATTGCTGTCTACACTATCTAAAGTCAGATATTTTGAACTTGAAATTACTTTTTTACAAATCACATTTTAAACATTTTATGTTCGTAAAAAAATCAACAGTTTTATCTGTACTACAAACGTAATGGCTGGGTTTCTTCATATGGAATGAAATAATAGCTTTCCAATTCGTTATAGTATTGTACTAATGCTGAATCTGCTAACGTTTAGCATTTTGAAAAGGTCTGACATGAATGGCACTTAAATAGGAGCAGTAGATAGGCCCTTGTAGATTTGCTGTTCAAGCTCCAGTTCACATTCACAGCTTGTTAAGAAGTTATAAATGATGCTTTGCAACCTCTTGAATAAAAATATTGCTAAACTTTATGCATTTTTCAGAAACAGTTTTGACCGATTTGGAAATGAGCATACGCGTAATAAATACGCATCCAAGTAGGCGTGCAGGAGTTATTAATTTAACAATTTATTTGGGGGAAACTGAAGAAGCACGCATTCTAATGGCTAATGATTATGGGAAAATGGACATTGAAGGGCATATTATAAAGGCGCAGTACAGAATGCAGAACAAAATACTAATACCGTCCATAGAACGTAGATGTGGGTCTTTACTGACTACACATTAGTTTAAAACTGCAGTCTGGGTTTTGTGACCACGAACGTTAAATAATGATACATTTGTAAAACACTGATAAATATGCCATTGCGTCATTATCTCAGCTAAAACCAGTATTTCTTTCAGTCATTAATTCATCACAATACATCACAGCAAAAAGGAGGACATTGGACAAATTGGTGTGGTTGTGGTGGTTTATTGGTATATTACTTTTTATTCACTAATGTCTGACTGGTTCTCTAACTTCTGGGGGGGGGGGCAATGTGCTCTGTGTTGGTTCAATTTATAGATTTGAGCTGTGGTAATTACAGATTATGAAGACAAAGTGGAATTTTGAGACTTTTCTGCAATCTAATTTGTTACTTAAATGGGAACGGCGGTTTCCAAACAAGTTGATTTTAAATGAAAAGTCAGGTTTCTACCTTTAAAACGAGCCATCACACCACCTCTCTACAGGAGCACGCCCAAGATATAAGGAAATCACTGATCAGAAAAGTTATAGGGGGTGAGGGTGTCTGGATCTGTGGTCACAAATACTAGTTCCTCCTTCTAATCTGTGGTTGGCACATGCACAGTGCAGGAGAAAGCAGAAGAAACCAGGAAGAGATCAAGTTACAGGGACTTAAGGGGAGGAGGGGGGGGCAGCACAGCCCACAGCAGAGAGTAGTAAGGTGTGTACATTTTGTCTTTTTAATTGGAGGAAGAGGAGACACAGGGAAGAGGGGTTGTCACATGGTTTCGAGAAGGAAGTAGAAAGTGCAGGGGATCTGATTGATGCTACCATATCAACATAAAAATGTTATTATCAAAACTATGTAAAATAATAATAATAATAATAATAATAATGAAAGTAAATTGCAAAAATACACAGGAAAGCAATTCCTGTCCAGTTACCTACTGTCAAACAAAAAATTGTCAACCAAAAAAATTAACGACCAGATGTAAAGTGGAACATGCCACTATATTTTAATTCAAAATCAGGCTCTCAATATAACCAACATAACCCAGAAAACCCCTACTAAAACATTCAAATACCCTCAGGGTTTGTACACTACACAAATAGCACTACAATGCAATATAAATACTAATATATCAACACTTAAAACCCCACCTAATGTACATAAAACAAATCATCCCTGGGGATCCTGATCCGGAGACTGTCAAATGCAGTTAGTTTACTAATCTTTGAAAATGGCCTCCTAGGAGAGAGAGCTGCTCCAAAGAACTTAAGGGAATGTCCACCCCCAAAACTATTTTTTGCTGTAGTGTAGGGAGCGCTATCCTGTGTACTTTTGCCATACACTTTCATTATTTTTGGAACAGTTATAAGTTATTTTCATTTTTTGTGTTTCTTATGGGTTGTACGCAATTGATTTCACTCCTCTACAGTGGGCAGTGTGCTTGTAGTCTATGGAGATATGTGCACCAATCAGAAGGGTTTTTGCATATGGTTAAAATAGCCCTTTCTCCATTTATCAATTAAAAATGCAGAATCTGAGCAACTGATTGCAAGTCCACTGGGATTCTGGGATTTACATTAACCCATTTCCTTCTTCTATAGTCATCAGAACTACATGATCTGATATGTTGTGTGCAAGTTGATGTCAGTTTATCAATGGTACACATACATGTTAGAATAAATATCCTGCACTGGACACTGATGCTGTCTTAGACCACTGAGAGACCTCCGCGCTGGGAGAAAGGATTACACAACACGTTAGGTGCAGTAAAATCGCTTTTTCTCAGTTTATTCATTTCGCACATTGGAATATATAAAACCAAAAAAGGGGCTTTGCCAGAGAAAGGCAGGCAGACACAGTGTCTACAGATGAGATAAAAGATTCACTGGAATGCAAGGGTAGAGTCAGGCTGACGCACAATGTAGGAGGCAAAAGACCTTGAGCTCAGAACACTTGGAAACAAAAATCTGCAATAACACGACATAATATAAGACAAAATGGAGTCAGGAAAAAATGGCTGATATAGAAATATAAAAACCTAACAATATATATATATAATATAAAAAATATGGATCCTTGGGTGAAAAAAAACATCCAAACGGTTGTTAAAAATAACAAAATTTTTATTATCATTAATTTTATTGAAGATTTTTTTCTGTAAAAGTAATATTCATAATATTGAAACTCAACTTTACAGACCTTATATTGATATTAAATTAACATAAAATAAAACATATTGATTAGGACAGTATATTTATCTCTGGCATACACTATATTTCAGAACAAAAAAAAAAATAACAATTACTTAAGATTAAGGTTACCTTAAATTTGCACGCACAAAATATATTGTTTTAACAAAGAAATCATCATAAGACTGAATATGAAGGTCTTGTTTGGGATGTTATCAATGTACCAGTATTCCCAGTTTTTATAAAAACTTAGGGAAATTATTTGTATATATAAAACATTTTTTCTATTGCATATTGTTGTCAGGTTAGTATTATGTCCTGTAGTTTAGGAACAATTAGTTTATAACCAGTTTTTGGCAATTTTATTTGAGTAATGGTGATAGTATGATAAATTATCGCCTTTGTTTATGGGAATAGATTGGTTGATTAATAGTAAGATAGTTCCGGTTTCATTGGGGAAGGGATGTGAAATAGATTCTGACAAGAAATTCTGTATATGAATCCACAATTTCTTGTATTTTTGCGCAGAACCACCAGATATTAGGAATTGTTCCTATGTCCTTTTGGCATCTCCAACACAAAGGTGAGTATGTGGGAAACCATTTGCTAAGTTCTGGGGTTCTGTGATTGTATGTAATTTTCCTTGACAATTTCCCAATGTGATACACATTTAGACAGGCTGAAAAGGTATTGATAGAGCATCTTGCCATTGTTCATTTGTAAATGGGTGGTTAAGGTCGATTCCCATTTTTGTGACCAACTCATAGATCTATTACATTCTTTCTTTTCTATAGCTATATAAATATTTTGATTGTTTTAGGTTCAACAGTAGTCCAATGGTATCTATATATTCTGGTTAAAAAATTACATGAATATTGCATTTCTGGACAGATAAGGTAATATCTGTTATATTTGTAATTTCTGTTGTAGGCATGTTATATTTTTCTCTTAATTTGGGAATGGTATATTGGCCATTCTCGAATAATTGATGTAAGAGATTAGATTATATTTATTCCATAAGAGTTTAGGTGGGAATGCACAGTTCCATGCTGGAAATATCAATCACCACAATATCATCTGTAATAAACTGGCTTACTTGGGAAGAGTTTCCATATTAATATAGTAGCTGTTACTGTAGGAGACCAAACACTTTCCTTCTAGGACTTCCTGTTCTATATTGTACACTCTGAGCACTGGATCTTTGCTGCCACCATATTCTGATTGGTTCATTATCACAGCTTGATAATAATCTTTCAATATAGGTAAGGTTAATGTAAGCCTCCTGTTCTTTTGTTTTAGCTATGTTTTATTATTCTAGGAATCTGATTATTCCAAATAAATTGTGTTTATATTTTTGGGCTTGAATGAAATATGTTGGTGGGAATGGGTATGGCAAGCTCTGAATATAATAAGAATTGTGGTAAGTGACATCAGTTTTAATAATATTTATTTTGCCTTGTAAAGTTAAGGAGGCATGTTTCCAGTCGTTAATTGTTTCTCTGTATTTTATTGAGGAGTGGTAGATAATATTTGATATAAAGTGGAGTTGTTCTCTGTCATTTTATCCTAGGTATGTAGTTTCTTTATTTTCCAGTTGATTGGTATTTAAGTGAGAAAGTGAGAAAAATTGAGGGTTATGGATATATTTACTGGTAACGTGTTGACTTTGTGTCGTTTATTTTGTAGTAAGATATTTTGTTGAATGTTTCTCTGTGTTTTTGGATATGTGGTAGTGATTGGATTGGGTTTTTATTGTAAGTATGATATCATTCTGCATAGATAGGGCTAGTTTTATGGGTTGAATGTTGTATGGATACCATGGATATTGTTGTCTGTTATTGCCTGTGTCAAAGGTTCCATAAGTAGAGCAAAAAATTAAAGGTGACAGAGGGCAGCCCGTCTAGTACCATGGTTTTATTAAATGGACTCGAAAGCATTGGGATATTAATACTTGAGCTGATGGATTTTTATATTAGTGTAGTATTGCGTTATTAATATAGTTGGAAAACTTAAATTTCTCCAGTACCATTGCATCTAATTCCAATTTATTCTATCAAACGCTTTTTCGCGTCAAGCGTGATGAACAAGTGATATATTTTTTTTTATTCAGTTATGTATTAGATTGATATTTTTCTGTATTTTCTATAAGATTCTTGCCTGGGACAAATCTATGATTGGAGTGAATGAGTAAAGTAAGTATTTGTTGAGGTCTGGTAGCTAGAATTTTGGAGTAATTTTTAAATCTGTGTCAATAATGAAATTGGCCTATAATTTGTGGTTAGTGCTGGATCTTCCTTGTTTTATTGATGGGGATAACCAGAGCTTTGGTAATTTCTTGAGGGAATATATTAGTTTTCTATTGCTTTATTGAGTGTAGCTTTAGGGCTGGTATTAATAGGTGTGTAATTGTTGTATATCATTAGTTTAATCATCGGATCCTGGCGATTTATGGATTTATTTGGTTTTAATGTTTTGATTGCTTGAAATATCTCTATCTTGTTATTGGTTTACTAATTCTTCGATTGTTGAATGTAAGTGTTGGGATTTCTAATTTTGAGGGAATTCTTCAGTATCTTTTGATAATAGTTTGGGGGTGATTCTGGAGTTTATAAAGTTTTTTGTAGTATAGGTGAATTGATCAGCTATTTTCTGTGGGTTAATAATTTTTTCTTTAGGTTCGATGTTATGTGTGTTATTTTGTTTTAGCAGTGATATTCAGTCTGTTAGCTACATTTTTGCTGCTTTGTCCCCTTGTAGGTAGTGGTTGGATTTTGTCTTCTAAAAGTCTATCATATCATAAAAGATTACTTGATGTAGTTCGGTTCTAACTTTTTGGATTTCTTTTTTTATTGATTCTGTTGGTTGTGTCTTATGTTTTGATTCTAGTCTGTGATGTTTTGGGAATATCCATTTTTGTAATTCTCGTCTTTTTTTTGTTGTATTGAGGCAATTTTTATGCATATGCCTCTATATATGCTTTGTGTGCAAGCCAAATTGAGTTGATATCTGTTTCAGGTATCATATTGATTTGGAATATTTTCCAATTCTTTTTCATTGTTTTTAATTGTGGTTGAGTTAGGAGATAGAGTTTAATCTCCAGGGATGATGGTTTTAGATTGTGTTTCTGTTATGTCTGTGTTTACAGGGACATGATTGAAATTGTTATATATCTTTAGGGATGATTTTTGGATTTTTGTAGAGTCCATTTATCTGTCAATATTAAATCTATTCTGGAGTATGTATTATGGGTTTGTGAGTAATTGAATGAATCAGATTCGATTGGATGGGGTTACTCTCCATATATCATAGAGGTCTTCTTTTTAACCATTCTCTAACCCTTCCTTATTACCCTTGGTGTCTTATAATTTTTTGAGACGGTCTCTCTCAGATGAAATTAGATTAAGAATCTCACAATACAAGATTATGTTTTAACATTCTCTAGCCTATTGATAGTTCTTTTAATAACTTGAGTTTGATTTCTCGGTTTGGGGCATATAAATTCAGCAATTGTATACATTAAATTATTTACCTTTGCAAACAGTATTCACCATATTTCCTGTTATCATCTCTAAACTTTATCTTTCAGTTGGATGCGGCACGAGTCCCTGATCAAGACCGCCACTCATCTTGTTTTTTTTTTTTTTGAAAAAGTAGCCTGGAATAATTAGGGATTTTTTATTTTTCAGCAGTATGCTGTTGGTGCAGCGATGTGTCTCCGAGACCTTACTACTCTGCTTTATTTCGTTAAGTTCTTTATTATTGAGATTTCTTTTGTGGGGAATTTAACCCTCTTTACTTATAAGTTTCAGTTGTTAAAACCATTTTTAGAGGGTTCACAATTTTGCTTTGGATTTTGGCTGTCATCAGGGAACTTCTCGGCCACATTATTCTCTCTTTTTTTTCCTTTACGTTTAGCATTTCAAGGTTACCGATTTTAACAGTGAACTCTATAGATTATAAAAACAGTTAAGCAAATATAACTTATAAGACATTAACCCTTGCATATTTAATATCCCAGAATGGTGGGAGGAGGGGGATTCCCATTCCAGGTATTCATTATTTAAAACTGTGGAGGCAAATACCGTTGAGTTTGAATTTTAAGAGGTTTAGGGCTGGATTATTTTTTTAAAATGTTCCAGTTTGTAGAGATATGGTTGTTATGTCCTTGATATTTTTTTACATTGTGGTTTTATTTCCCTTCTGGGGGTTTAGGGGATTGTAATCCAATCCTGTGGGATGCTTCCTCTCTTCTCTGCCACTTTTATAAACATTCTTTAATATTTTTTTCCTGGATTCTCAAGTTTCCTTCTTGGAATTTTTGTTTGCTTCTCTAGGTGAGGTAAGTTTGGTGACTTTTCCTTCTCTCATTATTGTTAGACTGACCTGGGAATACCCCATCTGTATACAATGGAAGTTGTGGTTTGGAATCCTGTACTGTTTTAAATGATTTCTTTTTTGCATTGTGTTTTGTTGGGAGATTCTGCAAAAAATTGTAATTCTTGTATTTATTTCTGGTAAATTCTTTTTGGTTCTGATGACTCTCAAAATCTGTTCTTTTGTTTGGAAGAAATGAAATCTCATTATCATGGCCCTTGAGGCATTAGGGAGGTGCATTTTTAGATTTAAACCAACCTGTTGTTCTGTCCAATTGGAGTGTAATTGGAGGAAGTATTTGGTAGGATATCTCTAGCAAGTTCTTGCACTATTGTTTTCCAGTTCATTATTTTGATTGATTTTGGTTAGTTCATCTTATTTTTAAAGTTGTTCATCTCTAGAACGGTCCTTCCAAGTATGCAACTTATTTAACAAGTAGAGATACTGAATGCTCAGTTGGTTATGGGCATCTGCTAGCCCATTAAATGAATTACAAGTGAACTGTTTCTCCATTTTATGTTCAATGTGTGAGGTTCTTTGAGTTATTTCCTTAATGTCTTTTTTTACAGAATTAAGCATGTCAGATTATATCAGCTTAAATGCATTGTGTTGGGTATAAGTAACTCCTTCATTACTGCTTTCGATATAGGTTTATCGTGGCTGGAAATGCTTGTAAGAGGTTATTGCGTTATTTCACTTTCATTTGTGTAAATTGGTCATTTTGATTTTTGTGTAAAGATTTGGTGAGATATTATCTTTGTTTTTGAGATCTATTTCCTGATCTTCTGTATTATAATATGCATGTGTAGGAGAGGAAATTTGCTTATTTTGCTGATCATAGTTTCATCTGGTGAAATCGAGCAATCCTCCTCCTGCTGGCACTGTCCAGCCTTTGTAATTGACATCCATATGTTTTTGTTTGTTTTTTTTTTTTCATCGTTTGATCTTATCTTCTTCTCCCCATTCTAGGTTTATCAGAACTCACTTTAGGAGAGAGTTTTCCACCCTGTAAGTGGGTCTAAAGGGAGTGGGTTTTAGACGGCCGATTTTCCAGGAGCTCTAGTCATGCGTACCCATTCACGCTCTCGGGGACTGCAAGCCAGCCCCCCCCCCCCCCCAGGATGGCCTGTTACACTGCAGTCTGGATGTTTTTAAATAAAATGTACCTCTTACAATTCCATGTAGAGGACCAAAGATCCTTTCTCATCCACATACTAGCAAAACATTGAAATTAAAAGAAACATCACATGTACGCACTACGACTGTGGTTTATAGTTATCGTTTGGCCCATGCCGTAGTAAAGAACGAAGATGTATTTGTTACTTTCGTTATTTTCTTTGGTGATCGCTTCTTTTGTGGTCCTGCTGATGGTTACTGATTTAGCATTATTCATACGAATTGACGGAACACAGATCGGCATCAAAACGGCTTTCTAGGATGGCAAAAGCAAATAAACCCGTGGCCAAACATTTTTTAGATTGGGACCTACTTTAACAGACTTTCTCTTTCACACGGAATGGTATGATCATATTCTAGGGCCAAATGGGTGGGATAGATCAACCTACGGCTTACACATGTGAAACCCGCTGGATACGCTATCTTGATACAGTCCACCCAAGGGCCTCAATGAGTTATTCACTCATTACAAATGTGTTTTGAATACAGGAATCTTTGAGTCTGATAAATATAATTGAGGTTGTACTATTTTTAACAAAATATATAGGCTCAAACAACATAGTGCTAAATAAGTAGATCGTCTTAAGAGAGCACATACAATAAAGGATTGTGGAAGCACTCCAAATTAGGCTACTTTACAAACTCCACTTAATGGAGGCTATGATCTGGTCACAATAGTATTACTATATTCACCCTTACACATAGAAAGATGTCACATCCCCATGCCATACACATTATTTTGTCACTTATGTGCCTCAAACACATTCTATCTACTTTTATACTGTGTAACCTTACGTTTCTTCGTTTTGTTCTTTGTATTCTGTTCCTTTGTACCCACTCCAATGGACCACTGGGCTTATTGCTTATTTGTTTTTGTCATCACCGTATGTGACACTAGGGGATAAGTGGGAATGTGACCCTGGGGGATAAGTAGAAATGTGACCCTGGGGGATAAGTGTGAATGTGACCCTGGGGGGTCTGTATTCTGTGGCTACTGTCAGCAGTTGTGCACACAGGATGGGCCTCAAAGACAAGATGGGCCCCCTCACACACACTCTTTGACCACATTCCCTTTCACACAAACACAGGCATAACTAGAACTCAGTGGGCCCCTCAGCAAAATTTTGAATGGGCCCCCCATGCCACTATCATCTATCTATCGCAACACAAGCGCACTCACGGCAGCTCAATAAGGTAAATGCCGGGCACAAGCGCACTCACGGCAGCTCAATAAGGTAAATGCCGGGGGGAAATGCTGCCTTTTTTTTAACCCAGAGACTAGAATGCCGCCATGAGCAACTTTTTTAAGTTGCTTCATGGTAGGAGCAGCGCTGAGGGTACTTGCCAGACACTTATACACTTCACCAGAAGTTAATACATAGGTAACGGCTATAGTGGTTTTTTTACAGAATGCGCATCAAATCATTCACAGAAAAAGGCCTCTGTGACCCTGGGGGATAAGTGGGAATGTGACCCTGGGGGATAAGTGGGAATGTGACCCTGGGGGATGTGGGAATGTGACACTAGGGATAATGTGAATGTGACCCTGGGGGGTAAGTAGAATGTGACCCTGGGGGATAAGTGGAATGTGCCCCTGGGGGGTCTGTATTCGTGGCTACTGTCAGCAGTTGTTCACATAGATGGGCCTCAAAGACAAGATGGGCCCCTCCACCACTCTTTGACACATTCCTTTCCACACAACACAGGCTAACTAGAACTCAGTGGGCCCCTCAGCAAATTTGAATGGGCCCCCACTGCCACTATCATCTATCTATCTATCTATCATCTATCTATCTATCATCTATCAATCATCTATCTATCTATCTATATATCTATCTATCTATTTTCATCTATCTATATCCATCTATCAATCATCTATCTATCTCCATCTATCTCCATCTATCTCCACTCTCTCTCCATCTATCTCTACCTATCTCTACCTATCTCCATCTATCTATCTATCTATCTATCTATCTATCTATCTATCTATCATATATCTATCAATCATCCATCTATCTATCTATCATCTATCTATATCTATCAATCATCTATCCATCAATCATCTATCTATATCTATCATCATCTATATCTATCTATCCATCTATCATCTATCATCTATCTATCTATCATCTATCTATCATCTATCTCTATCTATCTATCTCTATCTATCAATCATCTATCTATCTATATATATCTATATCTATCTATCTATCTATCTATCTATCTCTCTCTCTCTCTCTCTCTCTCTCTATCTATCTCTATCTCTCTCTCTCTATCTCTATCTATCTATATCTATCTATCTCTGTAAAACGGTCATTTCATGATCATTCATGTTATCAGAATAAAGAAGCTTCAGCTAGCCAACACTTACTGGTCAGTCGTCTGGACTCTGGGCTGACTTGGATGGATGTACAGTGCACAACTACATGGCAGGTGAGGCAGAGGCACAGCGGCAGCAGGTCAATCAATGTCTCCCTATAGTGGTGGTTGCAGCTGCTGGAGTCAGTGAACACAGTCTCGAACCCTGTCCAATCAAGAGAGAAGCAGGCGGGAATATCCAAACTTACGGCTGTCTATTCTACTGCAGCTGCAGAGTCCCGCTCGCAACACAAGCGCACTCACGGCAGCTCAATAAGGTAAATGCCGGGGGGAAATGCCGCCTTTTTTTTAACCCAGAGACTAGAATGCCGCCATGAGCAACTTTTTTAAGTTGCTTCATGGTAGGAGCAGCGCTGAGGGTACTTGCCAGACACTTATACACTTCACCAGAAGTTAATACATACAGGTAACGGCTATAGTGGTTTTTTTACAGAATGCGCATCAAATCATTCACAGAAAAAGGCCTCTAAAATTTTAAAATGAACCAAATTAACATATTTCCTTGACAATAAGCTGAAATGTGTAACTATATTAATATAAAAATAAAGTGTTTTTGGAGCAGTGCCTAAAAAACAAATTCATACTTTGTCAGATAGAAGATTTTTGGTAATTAGAACTCAGTAAAAATAAAACCACACTAGAATTAAGACAACAATCAATGGGGTTGTGCACTTCTTATATTTTCTTGTTATTGGGCTTTTTAACCATTCATTTTAGTGTAATGACTTTACTGTGAAAGTATTCATATTTAAATCAATATCTAGAGGGCAAATGCTTTATAACCTTTGCACAGTTCAATAGTTAATTAATCTGGATGGCTTGGTATCCGTGATAAGAGATTCAGTTTGCATTGGGCTAACACTAAAAGTATATTGGAATAATACTATTAATCAGGTACAAAACAGAATAATGACACTAAATACAATTATTGGTATACTACAGATGGACCATTACTGACAGTGAAATATCTAACAAAGAACAAAGAGCAAAATGCATGTTATATACTAAAAGGGCCAGTACACACACATGACACGGAATAGCCATAGAAAAATATACTATAGAGAAAGTATGCACCTATCACTTTCTCTTTCTCGCTCTCTTTCACACAAAGTGCTCAGATATTTTGAAAACCAATGTTCACCATCCCATGGTTGGCAGTAGCTTTTTGCAAACTTACTTCAACTTTGTATGCATGGAGGCTTACAGGGCAATGCACCAACGGGCACACTGCTCCTGTTTTGGAGTTTAAGTCACGCAAACCAATGTTATATCGGTTAGCGTGACTTAAACTCCTTCCTTGTGGCGGCTGCGTGGCTAACGTGAAAGTTAACCCTCATAGGTTTGTATTGATAGAGGACTTGTTGCCATTGACAGGGATTGAATGCATTTATTTCCAATGGAGTAACAAGGATATTTATTTACTATAATTGCAATTAAAGATTAAACTTATATTCCCTGATTGTTAAACTCATATTCCCTGATTGTTTGTAGTATGTTCATATCCACTAAGAAGTATCATACATTAAAGGGACACTAAAGTGAAAAAAATGACTTACCTTTATCCTTTTCTATATTTTAAGTGCTGCAGGAATTTGATCCCTTTTTGCTCTCTGGGCTCCCTGTCACTAGATCTCCTCATGTCCTGTTCAGCTCACCCCTATTTAGTATGCATGTCTCCTCTCTCTGTATCCACCACCTTCCAAAACTGAGGCACAGCTAGAGTGTGGAACATGTGCAGTGGAGGTGATATGTGTCCTCATACAGTCAATAACATTCACCCAGTGATTTTGTATTATAGTGAAAATAAAACTGCTTTGCTATGTAAAGGTAAGCAGCACTGGCAGCTGTAATAACTGCTTGAATCAAGTAAGATTTTCTTTTAGCTGTAGGAGTTTAAAGGTGTGTGTGTATGTGTGTGGGATGGGGGACTTTTTAATTGATTTCTTTAGGTACAGTGCTACATTGATACTGCAGACAGCAACTAACTGCAGAATTGGGTGTTAGCTGCAGGCACATTAAGAGCGCAAAGTAACTGATAATAATTATTCCTTTTCCGGATCTTAATGCTAAATCAATTAGCCATGCAGTGATAGAGAAATAAGCTTTACTTATATAGAATGGATTGTTTCTACATCCAGTGTGCCAGGGGAAGGGGCTGGGTGATTGACAGTTCTTTACTGACTAGCTGTGCCCCGCCCCATTTAAAAAGTAAAACTCCAAGAGCTAAAAAAAACATGGCATAGGAAGGTCTGAGAAGAAAGAAAAAAACAGATTTAAGGTTGGCGGTAATAAATCCTCCTTACTGTGAGATTAGTTGGAAAATTATATGGCACAGTTTACATGTCCTTTAAGAATGAAATGGCTGCTTATAAAACACAAAACCTGGTTGAATAAAGGCAGGGAGATTTATCTATAGCTGAACTCATGCTGGTTAAATCTCTTCCTCGGATTCAATAGGTGATTTGTCAAGGCTGTGGATAAAATCACGAAATCCATTAGATGGTGTTAGTCACCCTATCACAAAAAACTTGCTTGGCTTTTATGAGGAAGTAAGTAGGAATTTGGACTCTGACATAGCAGTACATGTAGTATACTTGGATCTTGCTAACGTTTTTTATACAGTTCCCCAATATAAACCCCTTATAAACTAAGGTCTGTTGTGCTTAGGTGGCACATTAGTACATGGATAGAATATTGGCTGATGGATAGGATGCAGAGCAGGGGCGTAAGAATCACTATAGCAGCCATAGCAGTTGCTATGGGGCCCAGAGCAAAAGGGGCCCCATCCAGATCCCAAATCCAAATTCCAAATTTCAGCCCCACAAACCCCATTTTTCGTTTTACTTAAACCTTTCAAAGATGCCCCCAGAGTTTGTGGGGCTGAACCACGTGAGATAAAAATTTTCTTAGTAGGGTGGACATGCCCTTTAAATAACCGTTCTGTAGTTTTGTTGGGTTAGGTTGAAATGCACCCAACTGATTTTTATGTGGGGGCCCTACCTAAAATCTTGCTATGGGGCCCTGTGATGTCTAGCTACACCACTGATGCAGAGAGTGTTGATAATGGTGTTTCATAAATATGTATGTATGTATGTATTTTATTTCTTATATAGTGCTACATATTCCGCAGCGCTTTACAATTATTTACTAAGTTAACATAAGGCCCTGCCCTGAAGAGCTTACAATCTAATCACATTATGTACACATATAACCTATCAGTATGTCAAGCACGGGGAGAACAAACAAACTCCTTGCAGATGTGTCTAAGGGTGCAATCGAACTCAGGACCTCAGCGCTGCAAGGCATCAGTGCTAACCACTGAGCCACCGTGTACAGGGTTTTGTGTTGGGGTCACTTCTATTTAATCTGTTTATTAATGACTTGAAAGATATTGTCAGCAAGGTCTCTGTTTGCAGATGACACAAAACTTTGTTAACCATTTAAAGCAACAGCTACAGTGTAGTTGTTGCAGGTGGATCTAGATAGATTGTCACATTGCGCTGTGTGAGAGCACAGCACAGGACAGGTGTTTGTTTCACCCAGAATCCTGTCTTTTGTTTAAGCTCCAGGGAATTGCTTATAGAATAAGTTGTTCTCTATGCAGCTTTTACCTAATTAGGCAGCATCTGGAAAAGGAAGGCTGAGGTATTTAAAAAGAACCAGGTGTAATTAGTCTCTCTCTCTCTCTCTGAGCCTGGGAACAGTACCGTGTGTGAGACACCAGCACAAGTGCTGCAAGTTTAATGCTGATTTAACTTACTGTGTTTGTTTTGTTGGGCATTAGGCTCTACTCCCGATAATGGGGGAGGACTTTTTCATGTATCAGTTAGGGCCAAACTGGCCTAGATTTTTTTTTTGTTGTTTGTTTGTGTGCCTAATAAAACAGGTTGCTGCCAGTTTATAGCTTGAACTGGTTTTCTCTATTCTTGGGTGTCTAAGTTAACCCGTGCCTTACCTAGGAGGCAGAGTTCCCGTTACCATAATCCCTACAGCTGCTAAGTTGCAGATAAGGTTCAAAATTGATAAATGTAAGGTGATGAGACATTTTTGGCTTAAAAATCATTGTGCTCCTTATTCTATAAATGGCTCTGTGTTAAGTGAATCTCTGTTGGAAAAGGATCTTGGAGTCTGGGGGGATAATAAACTTAAACATAGCAAGCAGTGACAGGTGCGAGGTATGGATTCAAGAGAGAAAAATATTATTCTTCCTCTTTACATAGCACCAGTAAGGCCTCATTTGGAATATGCAGTGCAGTTTTGGAATCCATTGTACAAAAATGACATTTTGGAAATGGAAAGGGCTCAGAGAAGGGCAACTAAATTAATAAGCGCACTGTAGGAGCCTATTTTTTTCGAATTGCTGTCTTACACTATCTAAAGTCAGATATTTTGAACTTGAATTTACTTTTTTTACAAATCACATTTTAACATTTTATGTTCGTAAATAATCAACAGTTTTATCTGTACTACAAACGTAATGGCTGGGTTTCTTCATATGGAATGAAATTAATAGCTTTCCAAATTCGTTATATGTATTGTACTAATGCTGAATCTGCTAACGTTTAGCATTTTGAAAAGGTCTGACATGAATGGCACTTAAATAGTAGCAGTAGATAGGCCCTTGTAGATTTGCTGTTCAAGCTCCAGTTCACATTCACAGCTTGTTAAGAAGTTATAAATGATGCTTTGCAACCTCTTGAATAAAAATATTGCTAAACTTTACTGCATTTTTCAGAAACAGTTTTGACCGATTTGGAAATGAGCATACGCGTAATAAATACTGCATCCAAGTAGCGTGCAGGAGTTATTAATTTAACAATTTATTTGGGGGAAACTGAAGAAGCACGCATTCTAATGGCTAATGATTATGGAAAATGGACATTGAAGGGCATATTTATAAAGGCGCAGTACAGAATGCAGAACAAAATACTAATACCGTCCATAGAACGTAGATGTGGTCTTTACTGACTACACATATAGTTTAAAACTGCAGTCTGGGTTTTGTGACCACGAACGTAAAATAATGATACATTTGTAAACCACTGATAAATATGCCATTGCGTCATTATCTCAGCTAAAACCAGTATTTCTTTTTCAGTCATTAATTCATCACAATACATCACCAGCAAAAAGGAGGACATTGGACAAATTGGTGTGTTGGGTGGTTTATTGGTATATTACTTTTTTATTACTAATGTTCTGACTGGTTCTCTAACTTCTGGGGTGGGGGGGCAATGTGCTTCTGTGTTGGTTCAATTTATAGATTTGAGCTGTGGTAATTACAGATTATGAAGACAAAGTGAATTTTGAGACTTTTCTGCAATCTTAATTTGTTACTTAAATGGGAACGGCGGTCTCCAAACAAGTTGATTTTAAATGAAAAGTCAGGTTTCTACCTTTAAAACGAGCCATCAACCACCTCTCTACAGGCTGCACAGCCCAAGATATAAGGAAATCACTGATCAGAAAGTTAGGGGGTGAGGGTGTCTGGATCTGTGGTCACAAATACTAGTTCCTCCTTCTAATCTGTGGTTGGCACATGCACAGTGCAGGAGAAAGCAGAAGAAACCAGGAAGAGATCAAGTTACAGGGACTTAAGGGGAGGAGGGGGGGGCAGCACAGCCCACAGCAGAGAGTATGTAAGGTGTGTACATTTTTGTCTTTTTTAATTGGAGGAAGAGGAGACACAGGGAAGAGGGGTTGTCACATGGTTTCAGAGCAGGAAGTAGAAAGTGCAGGGGATCTGATGATGCTACCATATCACACATAAAAATGTTATTATTCAAAACTATGTAAAATAATAATAATAATAATAATAATAATGAAAGTAAATTGCAAAAATACACAGGAAAGCAATTCCTGTCAGTTTACCTACTGTCAAAACAAAAAATTGTCAACCAAAAAAATTAACGACCAGATGTAAAGTGGAACATGCCACTATATTTTAATTACAAAATCAGGCTCTCAATATAACCAACATACCCCAGAAAACCCCTACCTAAAACATTCAAATACCTCCTCAGGGTTTGTACACTACACAAATAGCACTACAATGCAATATAAATACATAAATATATCAACACTATAAACCCCCACCTAATGTACATAAAACAAATCATCCCTGGGGATCCTGATCCGGAGACTGTCAAATGCAGTTAGTTTACTAATCTTTGAAACTGGCCTCCTAGGAGATATGAGCTGCTCCAAAGAACTTAAAGGGCATGTCCACCCCCAAAACTATTTTTTGCTGTAGTGTAGGGAGCGCTATCCTGTGTACTTTTGCCATACACTTTCATTATTTTTTGGAACAGTTATTAAGTTATTTTCATTTTTGTGTTTCTTATGGGTGTAGCAATTGATTTCACTCCTCCTACAGTGGGCAGTGTGCTTGTAGTCTATGGAGATATGTGCACCAATCAGAAGGGTTTTGCATAATGGTTAAAATAGCCCTTTCTCCATTTATCAATTAAACATGCAGAATCTGAGCAACTGATTTGCAAGTGCCACCTGGGATTCTGGGATTTTACATTAACCCATTTCCTTCTTCTATAGTCATCAGAACTACATGATCTGATATTGTTGTGTGCAAGTTGATGTCAGTTTATCAATGGTACACATACATGTTAGAATAAATATCCTGCACCTGGACACTGATGCCTGTCTTAGACCACTGAGAGACCCTCAGCGCTGGGAGAAAGGATTACACAACACGTTAGGTGCAGTAAAATCGCTTTTTCTCAGTTTATTCATTTCGCACATTGGAATATATCAAACCAAAAAAAGGGGCTTTGCCAGAGAAAGGCAGGCCAGACACAGTGTCTACAGATGAGATAAAAGATCCACTGGAATGCAAGGGTAGAGTCAGGCTGACGCACAATGTAGGAGGCAAAAGACCTTGAGCTCAGAACACTTGGAAACAAAACATCTGCAATAACACGACAATAATATAAGACAAAATGGAGTCAGAGAACAAAATGGCTGCTATATAGAATATATAAAAACCTAACAATATATATATATATATATAAAATATGGATCCTTGGGTGAAAAAATCCAAACGGTTGTTAAAAATAACAAAATTTTTATTATCATTAATTTTTATTGAAGATTTTTTTCTGTAAAAGTAATATTCAATACATATTGAAACTCAACTTTACAGACCTTATATTTATATTAAATTAACATAAAATAAAACATTATGATCTAGTACAGTATATTTTATCTTCTGCATACACTATATTTCAGAACAAAAAAAAAAATAACAATAACTTAATTTAAGGTACCTTAAATTTGCACGCACAAAATATATTGTTTTAACAAAGACATCATCTATAAGACTGAATATGAAGGTCTTGTTTGGGATCTGTTATCAATGTACCAGTATTCCCAGTTTTTATAAAACTTAGGGAAATTATTATGTACTATATAAAACATTTTTTCATATTGCATATTTGTTGTCAGGTTAGTTATTATGTCCTGTAGTTTAGGAACATTAGTTGATAACCAGTTTTTGGCAATTTTATTTTGAGTAATGGTGATAGTATGATAAATTATCGTCCTTTGTTCTATGGGGAATAGATTGAGGTTGATTAATAGTAATGATAGTTCCGGTTTC
Source organism: Hymenochirus boettgeri (assembly GCA_019447015.1). NCBI lineage: Eukaryota > Metazoa > Chordata > Amphibia > Anura > Pipidae > Hymenochirus > Hymenochirus boettgeri. The sequence continues at coordinate 81,618,507 of CM033475.1, forward strand.
ATTGGGAAGGGATGTTGAAATAGATCTGACAAGAAATTCTGTATATGAATCCACAATTCTTGTATTTTTGCGCAGAACCACCAGATATGTAGGAATGTTCCTATGTCCTTTTGGCATCTCCAAACACAAAGGTGAGTATGTGGGAAACCATTTTGCTAAAGTTTCTGGGGTTCTGTGATATCTGTATGTAATTTTCCTTGACATTTCCCAATGTGATACACATTTAGACAGCTGAAAAGGTATTGATAGAGCATCTTGCCATTGTTCATTTGTAAATGGTTGGTTAAGGTCAGATTCCCATTTTTGTGACCAACTCATAGATTCTATTACATCTTTCTTTTCTATAGCTATATAAAATATTTTGATTGTTTTAGGTTTCAACAGTAGTTCCAATGGATATTCTATATATTCTGGTTAAAAATTTACATTGAAATATGCATTTCTGGACAGATAAGGTAATATCTGTATATATTTGTAATATTCTGTTGTAGGCATGTTATATTTTTCTCTTAATTTTGGGAATGGTATATATTGGCCATTCTCGAATAATTGATGTAATGAGATTAGATTATATTTATTCCATAAGAGTTTTAGGTTGGGAATGCACAGTTCAATGCTGGAAATATCAATATCACCACAATAATCTGTAAATAACTGCGTTTCTTTGGAGAGGTTTCCCATATTAATATAGTAGCTTGTACTGTAGGAGACCATAACACTTTCCTTCTAGACTTCCTGTTCTATATTGTACCACTCCTGAGCACTGGACCTTTGCTGCCACCATATTCTTGATTGGTTCATTATCACAGCTTGATAATAATCTTTCAATATAGGTAATGTCAAGCCTCCTGTTTCTTTTGTTTTAGCTAATGTTTTTCTATTAATTCTAGGAATCTTATTATTCCAAATAAATTTTGTTATTATATTTTGGGCTTGAATGAAATATGTTGGTGGGACTGGTATTGGCACTGCTCTGAATATATATAAGAATTGTGGTAAGACCATCATTTTAATAATATTTATTTTGCCTGTTAAAGTTAAGGAGGCATGTTTCCAGTCTGTTAATTGTTTCTGTATTTTATTGAGGAGTGGTAGATAATTATTTTGATATAAAGTGGAGTTGTTCTCTGTCATTTTTATTCCTAGGTATGTAGTTTCTTTTATTTTCCAGTTGTATTGGTATTTACTAGTGAGAAATAATTTGAGGGTTATGGATATATTTACTGGTATTACGTGTGACTTTGTGTCGTTTATTTTGTAGTAAGATATTTTGTTGAATGTTTCTCTGTGTTTTTGGATATGTGGTAGTGATTGGATTGGGTTTCTTATTGTAAGTATGATATCATCTGCAAATAGGGCTATTTTATGGGTTGAATTGTTGTATTGGATACCATGGATATTGTTGTCTTGTCTTATTGCCTGTGCCAAAGGTTCCATAAGTAGAGCAAAAATTAAAGGTGACAGAGGGCAGCCCTGTCTAGTACCATTGGTTATATTAAATGGACTCGAAAGCATTTGGGATATTAATACTTGAGCTGATGGATTTTTATATAGTGCTAGTATTGCGTTATTAAATATAGTTGGAAACTTAAATTTCTCCAGTACCATTTGCATAGAATTCCAATTTATTCTATCAAACGCTTTTTCTGCGTCAAGCGTGATGAACAAGGCTGATATATTTTTTTTATTACAGTTATGTATTAGATTGATTATTTTTCTTGTATTTTCTATAGATTCTCTGCCTGGTACAAATCCTACTTGATTGGAGTAAATGAGTAAAGGTAAGTATTTGTTGAGTCTGGTAGCTAGAATTTTGGAGTAAATTTTTAAATCTGTGTTCAATAATGAAATTGGCCTATAATTTGTGGTTAGTGCTGGATCTTTCCCTTGTTTATGTATTGGGATAACCAGAGCTTTGGTAATTTCTTGAGGGAATATATTAGTTTCTATTGCTTTATTGAGTGTAGCTTTTAGGGATGGTATTAATAGTGTTTGTAATTGTTTGTAATATTCATTAGTTAATCCATCGGATCCTGGCGATTTATTTGGTTTTAATGTTTTGATTGCTTGAAATATCTCTATCTCTGTTATTGGTTTACTTAATTCTTCTGATTGTTGAATTGTAAGTGTTGGGATTTCTAATTTTGAGAGGAATTCTTCAGTATCTTTTGTAATAGGTTTGGGGGTTGATTCTTGGAGGTTATAAAGTTTTTTGTAGTATAGGCTGAATTGATCAGCTATTTTCTGTGGGTTAATAATTTTTTCTTTAGTGTCTGATGTTATGTGTGTTATTTTTGTTTTAGCAGCTTGATATTTCAGTCTGTTAGCTACATTTTTGCCTGCTTTGTCCCCTTGTAGGTAGTGGTTGGATTTTAGTCTTCTCAAAAGTCTATCATATTCATAAAGATTTACTTGATGTAGTTCGGTTCTAACTTTTTGGATTTCTTTTTTTTATTGATTCTGTTGGTTGTGTCTTATGTTTTGATTCTAAGTCTGTGAGTTTTTGGAGAATATCCATTTTTTGTAATTCTCTCTTTTTTTTTTTGTATTGAGGCAATTTTTATGCATATGCCTCTTATATATGCTTTGTGTGCAAGCCAAATTGAGTTGATATCTGTTTCAGGTATCATATTGATTTGGAATTATTGTTCCAATTCTTTTTTAATTTGTTCTTTAATTTGTGGTTGAGATAGGAGATATGAGTTTAATCTCCATGGTGAATATGGTTTTAGATTGTATGTTTCTGTTATGTCTGCTGTTACAGGGACATGATCTGAAATTGTTATATTCTTTATGGATGATTTTTGGATTTTTTGTAGAGTCCATTTATCTGTCAATATTAAATCTATTCTTGAGTATGTATTATGGGTTTGTGAGTAATATGAATAATCAATATCTGATGGATGGGTTACTCTCCATATATCATAGAGGTCTTCTTTTTTTAACCATTCTCTAAATTCCTTATTACCCTTGGTTCTTATATTTTTGAAGTCTCTCTCAGGATCTAGAATTAGATTAAAATCTCCAAATACAAGAATTTATTGTTTAAATTCTCTAGCCCTATTGATAGTTCTTTTAATAAATCTGAGTTGATTCTGGTTTGGTGCATATAAATTCACAATTGTATACATTAAATTATTTACCTTGCAAGACAGTATCACATATCTTCCTTTATCATCTATAACTTTATCTTTCAGTTGGAATGCCACAGAGTCCCTGATCAAGACCGCCACTCCTCTTTTTTTTTTTTTGAAAAAGTAGCCTGGAATATATTAGGGTATTTTTTATTTTTCAGCAGTATGCTGTCTTGGTGCAGCAGATGTGTCTCCTGGAGACTTACTACATCTGCTTTTATTTCGTTAAGTTCTTTATTTAGTGAGAATTTCTTTTGTGGGGAATTTAACCCTCTTACATTATAAGTTACAGTTGTTAAAACCATTTTTAGAGGGTTCCAAATTTTGCTTTGGATTTTGGCTGTCAATCAGGGACTTCTCGGCCACATTATTCTCTTCTTTTTTTTCCTTACGTTTAGCATTCAAGGTACCATATTTAAACAGTGCAACTCTATAGATTATAAAAACAGTTAACAAATATAACATATAAGACATGACCTGCATATTATAATGATCCCAGACATGGTGGGAGGAGGGGGATTCTCCCATTCCAGGTTTCATTATTAAAACTGTGGGAGGCAAATACCGTGAGTTTGATTTTTAAGAGGTTTAGGGCTGGATATTTATCTTTAAAATGTTCCAGTTTGTTAAGAATCTGGTTGTTTGTCCTTGATATTTTTTACATTTGTGGTTTTATTTTCCCTTCTTTGGGGAGTTGTAATCCAATCCTGTGGGATCTTCCTCTCTTCTCTGCCATTTTTAAATTCTTTAATTATTTTTTCTGGGATTCTCAAGTTCCATTCTTGGAATTTTTGTATTGCTTCTCTAGGTGAGGTAAGTTTGGTGACTTTTCCTTCTCTCATTATTGTTAGACTGACTGGGAATCCCCATCTGTATACAATGGAGTTGTGGTTGAGAATCTCTGTAGCTGTTTTAAATGATTTTCTTTTTTGCATTGTGTTTTGTGGGAGATCTGCAAAAAATTGTAGATTCTTGTATTTATCTGGTAAATCTCTTTTGTTTCTGATTGATCTCAGAAATAGTTCTTTTGTTTGGAAGAAATGAAATCTCATTATCATGTCCCTTGAGGCATTAGGAGGTGCATTTTTAGATTTAAACAACCTGTGTGTTCTGTCCAATTGAGTGCTAATTGGAGGAGTATTTGGTAGGATGATCTCTAGCAGTTCTTGCACATATTGTTCCAGTTCATTATTTTGGATTGTTTCTGGTATTCCTCTTATTTTTAAGTTGTTCCTTCTAGAACGGTCTTCCAAGTCTGCAACTTTATTTAACAAGTAGGATACTGCATCATCGAGTTGGTTATGGGCATCTGCAAGAGATCATCCTACCAAATACTCCTCCAATTAGCACTCAATTGGACATGATGTTCTTTGAGTTATTTCTGTAATGTCCTTTTTTTACAGAATTAAGCATTTCAGATATATCCAGCTTAAATGCATTGTGTTGGGATATAAGTAACTCCTTCATTACTGCTTCAGATATAGGTTTATCTGTGGCTGGAAAATGCTGTAAGAGGTTAATTGCTTTAGTTTCACTTTCATTTTGTGAAATGGAGTCACTTTTGATTTTTGTGTAAAGATTTGTTGGTGAGATATTATCTTTGTTTGTGAGATCTATTTCCTGATCTTCATGTATTATAATATCATGTGTAGGAGAGGAAATTTGCTTACTTTTGCTGATCATAGATTCATCTGGTGAAATCGAGCAATCCTCCTCACTGCTTGCCACTTCCAGCCTTTGTATTGAATCCATATGTTTTTGTTTGTTTTTTTCATTCCAGTTTTCTTTCTCCCCATTCTAGGTTTATCAGACTCACTTTTGGAGAGTTTTCCAGCCCTGTAAGTGGGTCTAAAGTGGAGTTTTAGACGGCAGTTTCCAGGAGCTCTCAGTCCATGCGACTGCTCTCTGGGACTGCAAGCCACGCCCCCCCCAGGATGGCTTTCTACACGGCAGTCTGGATGTTTTAAATAAAATGTACCTCTTACAAGTTCATGAAGGAACAAAGATCCTTTTCTCATCCACATACTAGTCAAAACATTGAAATTAAAAGAAACATCACATGTACCACTACGCATGTGGTTTATGTATAGTTTGCCCATGCAAACTTATGTATGTAGGTAAGACTGATTTAGCATTAGGCATACGAATTGACGGACACAGATCGGCCATCAAAACGGCTTTTAGGGATGGCAAAAGCAATAAACCCGTGGCCAAACATTTTTTAGAATTGGGACATACTTTAACAGACTTCTCTTTCACAGGAATTGATCATATTCCTAGGCCAAATAGGGGTGGGGATAGATCCAACCTACTGCTACAATGTGAAACCCGCTGGATACGCTATCTTGATACAGTCCACCCAAAGGGCCTCAATGAGTATCACTCATTAAAATGTTTTTTGAATACAAGATAATTCTTTGAGCTGTATAAAATATCATTGAGGTTGTACTATTTTTTAAAAAAATATATAGGCTATAAACAACATAGTGATAAATAAGTAGATAGTCTTAAGAGAGACATACAATACAAGGATTGTGGAAGCACTCCAATTAGGCTAATTTACAACTACACTTAATGGAAGTGCTACTGATCTGGTCAAATATTTATACAAACATAGAAAAGATAATCAATGCACATTCCTAGGCCCCATACAATATCATATTATCTGCACACTGGCATACTTTATAACACACTGGAATGTGCATTGATTATCTTTTCTATGTTTGTATAAATGTTTGACCAGATCAGTAGCACTTCCGTGAAATGTAGTTGTAAATTAGCCTAATTGGAGTGCTTCCACAATCCTTGTATTGTATGTATTTATTGGGAGGCTTGGTGAAGCCTCCATGTGGTAATAGCACCCCCAACACACCCCTTTTATGGGTGGTCCCATGCCTTTAATATAAAGCACTGGATGGCCTCTTCCCTCATTTTAAAAAGCCAAAGGGCTGGAGGGGAAGTGAAAGAGCCTGTTATATGGATCCAGTGTGTTAGAATGAGAAATGAAAAGTTTGCTAATCGTAATTGAAGTAAAAGAAATATAAAAAAGTTAGAAGTTAGGACCTTCCAGACTGGGGTTACCTTGACGTGGTTGCAAGGCTTTTCATTCATGTGATCACAGTAATGTATACTAAAACCCCTTTGTTTATAAAGTATGCCAGTGTGCAGATAATAGGACATTGTATGGGGCCTAGGAATGTGCATTGAGTATCTTTTCTATGTTTGAAGGTTGTATTTTTGTAAAAATTTTTTAGTAAACATAGGAAGTAGCCCTTTTGTGGAATCATAGCACTTTATTATAATATGCACTTTAATAATATAATGATAAATAGTATGCATTGTTAGTGCATTAATCTATTGGATATTGCTTTTTACAAATATGAGATGTTTTTATAACAATTTTATTAAATGTAACAGTTTATAAGCACCCTTATCAAAATATGATGTCACCATGGGGGAAGGGGTTATATGTGTACTTAAGGAGAAACTCACTGTTTGCAATTCATGGCTTGAGAAAGGCTCAAGAACAGAGCCGAAACATTGCTTGTTTGCACAGTTCACTAATAAAAGAACTTGTTTGAAAAGGACCTAGGAGTGCTCCTTGTACCACAGTTTGTGTGTATATATATATATATATATATATATATATATATATATACACATCCAAAGGGCCGCACTCCTCATCAGCTAAGCGAATGCCCTGGTGCTATCCCCATATCGATACACAATTACATCCATACGGGAAGCACTCGCAAGGGACTAGATAAATCAGTAACTAAAAAAGTTTATTGTAGTTCAACGCGTTTCCGCCCACAGGGCCGTCGTCAGGAACTCAAAACAATCAACAACCATACACAATATATACCACATGATCCTAAAACACCCCACCCCCTTCACAAGTGACCAGGACTAACCCCTTACTAGAATAAAAGACCAACTCAGTGTACATATATAAATAGCTAAAACCATCACCTAAAATATCACCTAAAAACATGATACAATCATATCATGACATCATAAATAGATAAAACACACCATCTATGTTAGGAACAGCTTCCGATACATCCTCCTATAGGGATCCCTATAAAAAACAACAGACCCCCCCGCAAACAATAATGTATAAAATATAAAAGGTGCCCCAGCAAAATTAGAAAACACTTACTCTTTATGTAGGTTCAAGTCGCGAAAAGCAGACTCACGGAGCACATAGTATGCATCCGCTCCCAGTACCCAAACAGACGGACAACTTCCGTGTACACTGATTGGCATGTTTTAGATATATTTTTTAGAGCTCTTTGATCACGAGACAATGTTTTTAACACTGGTGATGTTTTATGGGGTACATTTTGTATGTTGGTTCAGCACTTTTATTGTTGACTCCGCCCACAGGAAATAGTCATAGGGGGGCGTATCACTATTACCTCTATAAGAGGATATTGCACATGTAACTGTGTGTAGGCTTGATAAAGGTCCAAGACCAGGGACAGAAACGTTGCCATTGTTGTGATGTGAATAAACCCACTTGTTTATAAGACCAAGGAGTGCCCTGATTCACTGTGCATTTTATATATATATATATATATAAACCAAGGTGGGTGGCACTCAAACCTTGTAGGATAAATCACCTGGGTGCTTCCTGTTGATTAAAAATAGACATATAAACAAAGATATAGGAGCACTCCTAGGAATTTCAATGAAGTTTATTCAACACAAACGTGGCAACGTTTCGGCCCTGTGTCTGGGGCCTTTATCAAGCCATTTGTTTATATATATATATATATATATATACACATACACACAGAAATACGAAAGGACTCACAGGTCTGAAACTTTTGAATGCTTGGAATGGAGTGCTGATCGCTGCTGTTTGCTCTATATTAAGACACAACAGTTGTTACAAGCAGGGCTGCATTTATTACAGACTGGTTGCTTTTACACTTGAATTTATTCAGACTCGGCTTTGCTGCATGTGTTTCTGATATCCCTTTGATTACCACGTTGCTCTCTAGACTGGTTTGCAATCATCTCCCTCAGTTCTATTACTGGAGATTATTTCTGGTGAAATTGTGGTACCAGATATTCCAATATATCAACAACTCTGTTACTCAGATCTCCTGTAGAATATTTAGTTGGGACAGCAAACCAAACTTTTGGCCAAACTTTTATCTTAAAAACAGAAAGCCAAATACTGAGAACTAAATTGAGAGCAACTGAACTAAGGACTGCCCATTCAAGCTACCCAGCCAGAATCACTCAATAAGCTTATATCCCAGTATATGCCTCAGAACAAAGATATAACATCTCAAATGAAATGCAAAACTGAAACTAGCTCTCCGTACTCAACATTCACTATTTGTAGTGACTCCTAAACCCACCCCCAATATCTGATTGGTCCAAGATTCAATATCCAATCAGATTTAAGATTGTATCTAGACCAATCAGATTTTGGGGGGTTGTTTATGAGACACTATAAAACAGCATGAAATCTTCAGAGAAGCTCAGTTTCTAATCAGCAGTCAAACTAGCAGGTCTTGCCTTTGTATTTAAGTTAGAGATTTGCAAGTAGATGGTTGTTGAGTTGGACTGCCAAAATGAATATTTTTTAGCTCCTGGGTGTTGTTGTATAGCAGTCCATAAACTGCACATGAATGTTGATTTAACAGATAAATGATAATAATAATGTTTTTATTACAGAGCCTGAAATTGCTTTTTGGCAAAATAGCCTGCAAAATAGTGACTAACCCAAGTGCCTATGTAGTTGCATTACTAGTTTCACCATTCCCTGACAAGCACTCTCAAACAGCAAAGGGCAAATAGGGAATGCAAAACATAGGGGTTGTATATTGAAAACATGCAGTGTAAATACAACCAGGTTGTAATGAATGCAGCCCTGCTACTTACATTTACTATAAGAATCCCCCAATAATGAGATGATCTGATAGCTAAATATATATCCACTTACAATATAAGCTTATTATAAAATAAAAATATGCTTAGAAATGCAAAATCACAGTTTATTCCTGTGCTGTGCTGAGCAGGGATATTATTTCTCTATTGCCCCAAAACCTTGCATAGCCAAGAAAACCCAACTTGAACACCTCATTACACAGAAAGTGAATGGTTGGCTGATCCACTGGAATGGCGGCAACTAAAGAGTTACTATGTTATGTAACATAGTAACTCTTTAGTTGCCGCCATTCACGTGGCAGGACGCACATAAGTAAAAAGACCTTTCAAATGTTGCAACAACAATAAAAGTTTATTCCAAGCACTTTCTGTAATAGGTATAAAAGGACATCTTTACTGAAACAATAGTTATCTTTAGATATCCAATCTGAAATATCTTCTGCTAGGTGCAGTTTTGCTATAGCTAGAATGGAGACCGTGTTCATGCAAATCATGTGAATTGCATGATGGGAAATTCCCTCTTTCAATGCTGCCTCATAGTGATAACTGAGCATGCTTGCCCTCATAGACACCTCCACAAGGAATAGTTAGAGGCTGAAACAAATAACACCAGAAATGGCTCCTACTCTTTAATTTCTGGGACTTTGAACAGACATTACAGGAGAACCGTTTGGAGCAGAGGGGTAAGGTGAGAATTTTGAACACTAAACAGTGAGGCCAGTAGTAGGTTAAATTTTAGTTTTGGGGGTGGACATGCCCTTTAAAAGTCATTCAACGATTATGCTGCTGGACTGCAATCACCCCTGTACTCGATCAGCATGTGCACCCCCAAACTCCCCTCCATTTTACTTTCGAGTCCTATCAGATTTCCCCACTTCCAAGTTTTATGTGACTTAGACATGGCTGCTCCTGTGTAAGCACAGCTATCAGAGAAACAGAACAAAAACAACTGTTAAAAACAGTTATGATGGGCCTTACTTGAGGACTTGGCTTTACTTTCACCTGCAGCTTACGAATAAAGACATACAACCATCCAGTCCAACCTATCTAGCAATATCTTTATTTCCTGCCTAACTGTTGATCCAGAGGAAGGCAAAAAAACCCACCAAATTTATGAAAGGGAAAAAAATTCCTTCCTGACTCCAAGTGGCAATTGGAAATTTCCTGGATCAACTCTATTTTGTGTAATTTGCAACATCCAGCTTCTTTTTTTTTTTAAACTGACCAATGAACCTGCCATTACAACGTCCACTGGATGTTTACCGTTCTTACATTGAAAAACCCTTTCCGAACTTGAAGCCTAAAACCAGTGGCATAGCTAGACATCACAGGGCCCCATAGCAAGATTTTAGGTAGGGCCCCCACATAAAAATCAGTTGGGTGCAGTTCAACCTAACCCAATAAAACTACAGAACGGTTATTTAAAGGGCATGTCCACCCTACTAAGAAAATTTTTATCTCACGTTGTTCAGCCCCAAACCTGGGGGCATCTTTGAAAGGTTTAAGTAAAACAAAAAATGGGGTTTGTGGGACTGAAATTTGTAATTTTTTTCTTAGGGGGGTGAACATGCCTGCAGGGGATCTGGATGGGGCCCCTTTTGCTCTGGGCCCCATAGCAACTGCTAAAGTGATTCCTCCGCCCCTGCCTAAAACTTTTTTTCTTCAAGTCTTAAGGGATGTCCACGTGTCCTCTGACATGCTCTATTGGTGAACAATTCCCCAGATAGTTTATTGTATGGCCCGTATTTATACACAGTAATCATATCCCCACAGAAGTGCCTTTTCTCCAGCATACATAATTGTAACTTATCCAGTCTCTCTTCATATTTAAGCTTCCACAATCCCCTTATTAAATTAGTTGCCCTTCTCTGAACCATTTTCATTTCAAAGATGTCCTTTTGTCCAGTACACAGGATTCCAAATTTGCACTGCATATTCCAAATTAGGCTTTACTAATGGTTTGTAAAGAGGGAGAATAACATTTTCCTCCCTTTAATCCATACCTCTCTTTATACAAGACAATACCATGCTGGCTCTAGCTGTTGCTGTCTGGCACTGCTTACTACCTTTAAGTTTGTTATCCATCAAAACTCCAAAATCCCTTTCCCAACAGGGATTCACTTAGCTTATACATTAGTCGTCTATGGGGGACTGTATCAAAAGCCTTTGCAAAATCCAAGTAAGCTACATCTACTGCTATGCCAGAGTCTAAATTTCTACTCAAGCAAGTAAGTTTGACAAGATCTATTCCTCCTAAATCCACACCTCGAGACATGAAGGAATCTGCAAAAGTAAAAAAACAATGGCCTAGATAAAACTGAACTTAGCTCCCTAAGTACCCGAAGATTTATTTTATCCAGTCCAGGAGATTTATTAATATTAACCTTATTTAGTTCTTTCTGTACCATATCCTCGGTTAACCAAAGTGCACTTAAATCTTTTATACCATTATTGCTATGATATCTGTACTTGGATCTTCCATAGTGTGTAAAGAGGGGAAAAAAATATTCAAGACATTTGCTTTATCGCCATCCTCCGTAACTAACTTATCCCCATTAATTAATGGTGCCACATTCTCAGTCCTCATCTTCTTACTAATAATATACTTTAAAAAATGTTTAGGCTTAGTGATGCTTAGTTCAGCTATCCTAACTTCATTATTAATTTTAGCTAGTTTGATTGCTTTCTTACTCTCCTTGTTACAGTTTTTATATTCCCTAAAGGCCCTTTCCGTTCCCTCTGACTTAAAGGTTTTAAATGCCTTTTTCTTCCTTTCCATTTGCCTATTTACATCAGAATTCAGCCACATGGGCGCGGATTTATTTTTTTTACATTTATTTCCCAAGGGTATAAATTTAGATGTGAACTGGCTTAAAACACAGTCCACTTCTGTTCAATACCTTTACCTGATAATACATTATCCCAGTTGACATTCTGAAGAGCTGCTTTTAACCTGGGAAAATTTGCCTTCCCGAAATTAAGTCTTTATTAACCCAGCACACTTTTTCTTTCAATAACAAAGTCCAAATGCCACTATTTCATGGTCACTATTCCCTAAGCCTCCAGTTACCTTTATATCTATAATGCGCTCCAGGATGTTAGATATTACCATATCCAACAGAGCTCCTTATCTAGCTGGAACTTCAACCATCCGTAAGAGAGAATTATCCTGCAGCAAATTCAGGAACTCATCGCCTTTTTCTGTGATGGCTGTTCCACTACACCAATTAATGTCAGGGTAATTGAAGTCCCCCATAATGAGCACACTCTCCAAACTTGCAGCCCTTGCCCACTGCATATGAAGCTGACTCACTTCCTCTATGCTAGCATTTGGCAGCTTATAGCAGACACCAACAATGACATTAACCCCTTTCCTGTTGCCTAATTCCACCCATATTGCCTCCACTTTAACATCCATATCGCCAGTTATCTATTCTTTTAAATTTGGCTTCAATTCTTTTTTAAAGGGTATGTCCACCCAAAAATAAACTTTTTATATGTTCTTTATATAATAGCACCAACCTCAAACGCCATGTTCATTTTTCTAAAAATCATTTGCCTTGCCTGATATTTAATGAGATATATATCAGGCTGCACTTCCTCTCCACTTCCTCTTTAGATGACCCCGAGCTGCATCTTAGGAAAAAAAAAAAAAATTCTTGCCTGTGTGTGTGTGTCTCTCTCTATCTCTCTCTGGGCTGGCTGGCTGCAGCTGTTGATCCTGGATTTCTTCAGTACACATAACTTTACAGCTGTGATTGGTTGAGAGGGAAAAGAGGGCGGGATCCAGGGGTCAGACCATTACTGATGCTACTTCCTCTGTTCTCACTGCTGGATGCTAACAGACATGCTCAAGAACATGAAAAGAACAGAGACAAGGTAATGTAACCTGTCTCTGTTCATCGCTGTATTGGTCCATGCTGCAGGATTAAGCCAGCTACAAAGGTCTGTAACTTTTGAACCACTGGACCGATTTACATGCTGTAAAGTTTGTTTTGGAGCACTTATTTGGGCCAAATAAATATAAAAAGTTAGTTTTAGGGGTGGACATGCCCTTTAACATAAACACATACACCTCCCCTTTTCTTTTTTTCTCTGTCCTGCCTTAACAAGGTGTATCCTTCTAAATTTACAGCCCAGTCATGAGAACTCTTCAACCACGTTTCTGCTATACCTATTACATCATACTTTTCATTCAACGCCATTATTTCCAATTCACCCATTTTGTCAGCCAGGCTTCTCCCATTCGCAAACATACATTTTAGATTATGATCCTGTAATTTATTTGTACACTTTAATGCACATGCCTCCTTATCCCCTATGCTAGCCCCACCCCCTTTCCACCCACCACTGGCCTATCTACACCGTGCTTTCCTCCTGGGCTATCTATCCAAGTGAGACTGCTAATACTCTCTCCCCAATACTTAGTTTAATATCTCCTCCAACCCTCTAGCCATCTTCTCCCCTAAAACAGCTGCACCACCATCAGTGAGGTGCAACCCATCTCTACTAAAGAGCCTGTAGCCGACAGCAAAGTCTGCCCAGTTCTCTATAAACCCAAACCCTTCTTCCTTACACCACCCTCTTAGCCATGCATTAATACTCCTAAGCTCCCTCTGTCTCCCTTTAGCACATGGCTGCGGTAGTATTTCTGAAAACACTACCCTAGAGGTCCTTGATTTTAACTTGGCCCCTAGCTCTCGGAAATCATGTTTAAGGACCTCACCTACTCCTCTAACTTTATCATTGGCACCAATGTGAACCAAGACTGCCTGATCACACCCGGCCCCACCCAATAATCTGTCTACACGATCCACCACATGCCGAACCCTAGCACCAGACAGGCAACACACAGTTCGGCATGTAGGGTCTTGGCGGCAGATTACCTGATCTACCTTCCTTATAATGGAGTCCCCTACCACTACCACCTGCCTAGCATTCCTGATACTAAGTTCCTCCTCCCTTGTATCAGAGATGGCATTACCCTGGGTGCTCAAGGGACAAGCCCCCTCCATACATGCTAATTCCAAGCTGTCCTACTCCACTTCATCACCTAAGGCGGCAAATATATTGGGATGGGCAATCTGGTAAAAAGCAACCCTACCCTTCTATTCCCCACTTCCCCTAGTAACCCTAACAAAACTACCCCCCCTTAACCTTCCCTGTCGCACTTCCACCCATCTCTGTACTGGCCCCAGCCAGTGCCTGCTGTCTCCCCAGATTTGGCAATCCCTGCAATGCTGCAAGCTGCCCCCTTAGACTCTCCACTTCAGCTTCCAACGGGCAACCCACTCACACCTGACACAGACATAGGTCCCCTGAAACGTCTGCTCCAGGTTCCTATAGATGTGGCAGGATGCACATTGCATGGTACCAACAAAATTGTCCCTTTTAATACACAACACCAGCACAGTGACGCACAAACCTTGTTTAATTGCCTTTCTTGTTTCAATGCCCTTCTTTTTCTATTTCCTTGAGATCAAGTTCCTTAAGAGAAAGGGACTTTCCACTGTAGTTCGTTTCACTCACAGGAAACTTCCTTTTGTTAGGTCCAACCAATGTGAATCCTATTTAACTAATAGGCCCCAGCCCCCACACCAATTAGTGTAAGAGCCAGTAAGAGAGGAAAAAAAACCAAAACAATTATTAACACCTTCACAACCTGTTTGCGATTACAACAGGTGCAATACCAGAATATAGAAGCCCGGTGCACTCCTTTAACTGGAAGAAAGAAATATTAATCTGCTTACTGCACACACAGTCCTTAACACAGCACAAACAATCCTTATTTTCAAACTTATCGCACACCATACAACCATCAAATAATTAAATGCCCTTCTTTTTCTATGTCCTTGAGATCAATGTCCTTTAGAGCAAGGGACTTTATACACGTTTCACTCTAGTTAGTTTCACTCACAGGAAACTTTCTTTTGTTAGGTCCAAAAGACCACTCTATGATATCTGTACTTGTATCTTCTATAGTGTATACAGAGGGAAAAAAATATTTGAAGGGGGAACTGTGGTCCAAAAATGACTAAGTAAATTGATAGGAATTGCTCTCCTGAGAATTTTTGCATCACCAGGTTCCCTGCACTTTCTACTTCCTGCTCTGAAACCATGTCAGTCAATCTGCCCTCTGTCTCCTCATCTCCTTTGTAGCCCCCCCTGGTCCCTCCCATTCCATTCCCATTGCCTGATATTCTGATTTCCTGTTGCCGACTTCTGCTTGCCTTGTGACTACCGATCCTGTTCTGCCAGCCCTAACCCGTGCCTTGGACCTCCGTATTTGAACCTGTGCCACCAGCCCTGATCTTTTGCCTGTCCCCAGAGTTGCCTCTCTCTACTCTGCCTTCCATCCTCTCTGGGACTGTTTCTCTTTCCGCTTGCGACCGCGACCTGGTGTCTGCCCTGCCGCATAACATCCCCACCATCAGGGGCTCTGGAGAAGACCAGCAGGCACTTAGACTCCATGCCCAGTGGGGGAGTTTCTAGTTCCTAGAGGGATTGCTCCTGCATAACAATTACGCTCCATGATGTAAGATATTACCAGATCCTACAGAGCTCCTTTTCTAGTAGGAAATTCAACAACCTGTGAGAGAAAATTAAAAGGTAGCAAAACACTACCCTGGAGGTCCTTGCTTTTAACTTGCCCCCTAACTATTGGAAATCATGTTTAAAGGACCTCTCCTCCTCCTCTTAATTTGTCATCGGGACCAATCAAGACCGCTGGGTCACCCCCGGCCCCACCCAATAATCTGTCTACTTGATCCACCGCCAAACCCTAGTACCAGGCAGGCAACACACACTGTGCTCTTTACCTTTTTTTAAACAGATCTTTTGCCATGTAAGCAAACATATTTGTAATACTTGCTGATATGCTGATATTCTGTCATTAATGTGTCATAATTCTATTTCTACATTCCATACATTGCAGCTGTAATGCATATTCTAATTATCTAGAAACTGGCTGAAAGATTGTGTAAGCAGCTCTGCTTGTTACTGTGATTCCAAATGCTCTTTCCCCTCATTTTACAATAGCCTTCTTTTACTGAAAATAAAGTGCATCTTCTAAATACCAAACTGATTCCATTAACGTCATACCCTCCCACACACCACTTAAATATGATAACATGTTTTCCTGGATTACAAATTAACCAATATTTGTGTCTTCACAGAGAATATATCTTTACAGAACAAAACAAAATGTGAACACACATATGAACTAAATGAAAATACTATACATATATAATATTTATATTTTTTAAGAAGATCTGTTCTAGATAGACATTGACGTTTCCGCCTTTGAATGTTAAATATAATAGATGCCTTTATGTTGTAGATTTCTCTCCCTTTTCTAAAGGTGATGCCAGTGATACCCGGAGCAAACTGGACTTAAGAAATGTAAACATGCCTATCAGTATTTTAACACAAAATCCATCATCTTAAACCATTGACCTTATGAAAATTTTTGTATCACGGCAAAACATATACAAACGTCCAATCCCAGGTTGAATATTATTAACTTTTCCTTGTTCTTCCACCATACTAATATTGACTCCCAACTATCAGACAGGGCATCTAACAACCTTTTATTTACTCTGTACATGAAAAACTAAAAATGATTTATAGATACACTCATCTATCATCTTTATACCAAGCTGATGTTAACAAGTTACTATTTTATAACTCCCATACTAATTACACACCAAATTCTTTGGACCTGCGTACATGGGGCAATTATGACCATATCTATCAGACAAACTGCTCAGCAGTCTGCCAATCTAATTTTATTTGTATTATCAAATGCAGTATATGGTTGCATGCAGTATATGTATGTACAGTATCTCATAAAAGTGCACACCTCACGTTGTAAATACGGCACAATACAGAAGATATGACACTTTGATATAAAGAAAAGTAGTTAATGTGCAGCTTGTATAACAGTGTAAATTTGCTGTATCCTTAAAATAACTCACACAGCCATTAATGTATAAACCACTGGCAATGAGTACACCCCTAAGTGAACAATGTCCAAATTGTGCCCAAAGTATCCATATTTTGTTTGGTTACCATTATTTTCCAGTAGAGCTTCACAGGTTGCCACTGAAATCCTCTTGCACTCCTCCATCATGACATCATGGAGCTGTTGGATGTTAGAGATCTTGTGCTCTTCCATTTTCTGTTTAATGATACCCCACAGATGCTCAATAGGGTTTAGATCTGGAGACATGCTTAGCAAGAACAGCACCTTTACCCTCAGGTTCTTTGGCAAGGCAGTGGACATCTTGAAAGTGTGTTTGGGGTTGCAATCATGTTGGAACACTGCACTGCGACCCAGTTTCCAAAGGGAGAGGATCATGCTCTGCATCAGTATTTCACTGTATATGTCACCATTCATGTTACCCTCAATGAACTGTAGCTTCCCAGTGCCTGCAGTACTCATGCAGCACGAAACCATCACACTCCCACCACCATGCTTGACACCATCTGAACCAAATAAGTTTATCTTGGTCTCATCAGACCACAGTACAAGGCTGCTGGTAGGCTGACCTCCCATCCTTTTAACCTCTGCAGCAATGGTGGCAGCACTCATGCCTCTTTTTGCAAAAGACAACCTCTTGACGCAGAGCACTAACTTCTTTGGTGGCCCATAGCAAGGCCTGTTCTGAATGGAACCTGTCCTGTTAAAATGCTGTATGGTCTTTGTCACCATGCTGCAGCAGCTCAGTTTCAGATATCTTTATGTGGAGCAACAATTCATTTTTTCAGATCCTCAGAGTTTTCAACTTCCAGTGACAAGTATGACAGAGCATGAGAGCAATAATAGCAAATTTAACACACCTGCTCCCCTTTACCACTGAGACCTTGTAACACTAACAAGTCACATGACAATGGGGATGGTAAAATAACTAATTGGACACAATTTGGATAGTTTTCCTTTAGGGGTGTACTCACATTTGTTGCAGCAGTATTGACATTAATGACAGCAAATTGACACTGTTGTACAAGCTGTACACTGACCACTTCATATTGTATCAAAGAGTCAGATCTTCAGTATTGTCACATTAAAAGATATAATAAAATATTTACAAAAATGATATTTGTGGGATACTGTGAATTTATCTCTATCAAATCCATTATCTATATCAAATGTTATAGATCCTTAACTTACAATAACATACATATAAAATAGAGATTTGGGTGTGGACATGCCCTTTAATTATAATGTGAACAAACAAGAAAATAGATTATCAATGCACATTTCTGGGCCCCATATATCATAATATCAATGCTAATGCAAACAGAAAAAACATGGGGGGTTTTAGTTACAATTTTATGCAAAAAAGTGAAAAGACTTCCAACCACGTCAAGGTAACCCCAGTATGGAAGGTCCTAACAATTTACCTTGGGTCATTTATCTGGGCTGACACTCCCTGCTTGGTTGCATTTTCTTGGGAAGGTTGTCTCCCTGACCTTGCATTGGATTAGTATTACGACACCCTTGCTTTCCCTGTACACCCACCCTCTTAGCCATGCATTATTACTCCTAAGCTCCCTCTGTCTCCCTTAGCACATGGCTGCGGTAGTATTCTGAAAACACTACCCTAGAGGTCCTTGATTTTAACTTGGCCCCTGCTCTCGGAAATCATGTTTAAGGACCTCACCTACTCCTCTAACTTTATCATTGGCACCAATGTGAACCAAGACGCCTGATCACACCCGGCCCCACCCAATATCTGTCTACACGATCCCCACTGCCGACACCCCTAGCACCAGACGGCAACCCACAGTTCGCATGTAGGGTCTTGGGCGAAGATCTACCTGATCTACCTTCCTCTATAATGGAGTCCCCTACCACTACCCACCTGCCTAGCATTCGATACTAAGTTCCTCCTCCCTTGTATCAGAGATGGCATTACCCTGGGTGCTCAGGGACAAGCCCCCTCCATACATGCTAATTCCAAGCTGTCCTACTCCACTTCATCACCTAAGGCGGCAAATATATTGGGATGGGCAATCTGGTAAAAACAACCCTACCCTTCTATTCCCCACTTCCCCTAGTAACCCTAACAAAACTACCCCCCCTTAACCTTCCCTGTCGCACTTCCACCCATCTCTGTACTGGCCCCAGCCATGTGCCTGCTGTCTCCCCAGATTTGGCAATCCCTGCAATGCTGCAAGCTGCCCCCTTAGACTCTCCACTTCAGCTTCCAACGGGCAACCCACTCACACCTGACACAGACATAGGTCCCCTAAACGTCTGCTCCGGTTCCTATAGATGTGGCAGGATCCACATTGCATGGTACCAACAAAATTGTCCCTTTTAATACACAACACCAGCACGTGACGCACAAACCTTGTTTAATTGCCTTTCTTGTTTCAATGCCTCTTTTTTTCTATTTCCTTGAGATCAAGTTCCTTAAGAGAAAGGGACTTTCCACTGTAGTTGTTTCACTCACAGAAACTTCCTTTTGTTAGGTCCAACCAATGTGATCCTATTTAACTATAGGCCCCAGCCCCCACACACCAATTATTGTAAGAGCCAGTAAGAGGAAAAAAAAAAAAAACATTATTAACACCTTCACAACCTGTTTGCGATTACAACAGGTGCAATACCAGAATATAGAAGCCCGGTGCACTCCTTTAACTGGAAGAAAGAAATATTAATCTGCTTACTGCACACACAGTCCTTAACACAGCACAACAATCCTTATTTTCAAACTTTCGCACACCATACAACCATCATAATTAAATGCCCTTCTTTTTCTAGTCCTTGAGATCAAGGTCCTTTAGAGCAAGGGTTAACACGTTTCACTCTATTTAGTTTCACTCACAGAAATTCTTTTTGTTAGGTCCAAAAGACCACTCTATGATATCTGTACTTGTATCTTCTATAGTGTATACGAGGGAAAAAAATATTTGAAGGGGGAACTGTGGTCCAAAAATGACTAAGTAAATTGATAGGAATTGCTCTCCTGAGAATTTTTGCATCACCAGGTTCCCTGCACTTTCTACTTCCTGCTCTGAAACCATGTCAGTCAATCTGCCCTGGTCTCCTCATCTCCTTTGTAGCCCCCCCTGGTCCCTCCCATTCCATCCCATTGCCTGATATTCTGATTTCCTGTTGCCGACTTCTGCTGCCTTGTGACTACCGATCCTGTTCTGCCCAGCCCTAACCCGTGCCTTGGACCTCCGTATTTGAACCTGTGCCACGCCCTGATCTTTTGCCTGTCCCCAGAGTTGCCTCTCTCTACTCTGCCTTCCATCCTCCTGGGACGGTTTCTCTTTCCTTGCGACCGCGACCTGGTGTCTGCCCTGCCGCATAACACCCCCACCATCAGGGGCTCTGGAGAGAACCACAGGCACTTAGACTCCATGCCCAGTGGGGAGTTTCTAGTTCCTAGGGATTGCTCCTGCATAACAATTACGCTCCATGATGTAATATACCAGATCCTACAGAGCTCCTTTTCTAGTAGGAAATTCAACAACCTGTGAGAGAAAATTAAAGTAGCAAACACTACCCTGGAGGTCCTTGCTTTTAACTTGCCCCCTAACTATTGGAAATCATGTTTAAAGGACCTCTCCTCCTCCTCTAATTTGTCATCGGGACCAATAAGCCCGCTGGGTCACCCCCGGCCCCACCCAATAATCTGTCTACTTGATCCACCGCCAAACCCTAGTACCAGGCAGGCAACACACACTGTGCTCTTACCTTTTTTTAAACAGATCTTTTGCCATGTAACAAACATATTTGTAATACTTGCTGATAGGCTGATATTCTGTCATTATGTGTCATAATTCTATTTCTACATTCCATACATTGCAGCTGTAATGCATATTCAATTATCTAGAAACTGGCTGAAAGATTGTGTAAGCAGCTCTGCTTTTTTACTGTGATTCCAAATGCTCTTTCCCCTCATTTTACAATAGCCTTTTTTACTGAAAATAAAGTGCATCTTCTAAATACCAAACTGATTCCATTAACGTCATACCCTCCACACCACCACTTAAATATGATAACATGTTTTCCTGGATTACAAATTAACCAATATTTGTGTCTTCACAGAGAATATATCTTTACAGAACAAAACAAAAGTGAACACACAATGAACTAAATGAAAAATACATACATATATAATTTTATATTTTTTAAGAAGATCTGTTCGAGTAGACATTGACTTTTCCGCCTTTGAATGTTAAATATAATAGATGCCTTTATGTTGTAGATTTCTCTCTCCCTTTTCTAAAGGTGATCGCAGTGATACCCGGAGCAAACTGGACTTAAGAAATGTAAACATGCCTATCAGTATTTTAACAACAAATCCATCATCTTAAACCATTGACCTTATGAAAATTTTTGTATCACGGCAAAACATATACAAACGTCCAATCCCAGTTGAATATTATTAACTTTTCCTTGTTCTTCCACCATACTAATATTGACTCCCAACTATCGAACGGGCATCTAACAACCTTTTATTTACTCTGTACATGAAAAACTAAAAATGATTTATAGTACACTCTCTATCATCTTTATACCAAGCGGATGTTAACAAGTTACTATTTTATAACTCCCATACTAATTAACCACCAAATTCTTTGGACCTGCGACATGGGCAATTATGACCATATCTATCAGACAAACTGCTCAGCAGTCTGCCAATCTAATTTTTTTTGTTTATCAAATGCAGTATATGGTTGCATGCAGTATATGTATGTACAGTACTCATAAAAGTGCACACCTCACGTTGTAATACGGCACAATACAGAAGATATGACACTTTGATATAAAGAAAGTAGTTAATGTGCAGCTTGTATAACAGTGTAATTTTTGCTTATCCTTAAATACTACACAGCCATTAGTATAAACCACTGGCATGAGTACACCCCTAGTGAACAATGTCCAAATTGTGCCCAAGTATCCATATTTGTTTGGTTACCATTATTTTCCATAGAGCTTCACGGTTGCCACTGAAATCCTCTTGCACTCCTCCATCATGACATCATGGAGCTGTTGGATGTTAGAGATCTTGTGCTCTTCCATTTTCTGTTTAATGATACCCCACAGATGCTCAATAGGTTTAGATCTGGAGACATGCTTAGCAAGAACAGCACCTTTACCCTCAGGTTCTTTGGCAAGGCAGTGGACATCTTGAAAGTGTGTTTGGGTTGCAATCATGTTGGAACACTGCACACTGCGACCCAGTTTCCAAAGGGAGAGGATCATGCTCTGCATCAGTATTTCACTGTATATTCACCATTCATGTTACCCTCAATGAACTGTAGCTTCCCAGTGCCTGCAGTACTCATGCAGCACGAAACCATCACACTCCCACCACCATGCTTGACACCATCTGAACCAAATAAGTTTATCTTGGTCTCATCAGACCACAGTACAAGGCGCTGGTAGGCTGACCTCCCATCCTTTAACCTCTGCAGCAATGGTGGCAGCACTCATGCCTCTTTTTGCAAAAGACAACCTCTTGACGCAGAGCACTAACTTCTTTGGTGGCCCATAGCAAGGCCTGTTCTGAATGGAACCTGTCCTGTTAAAATGCTGTATGGTCTTTGTCACCATGCTGCAGCAGCTCAGTTTCACAGATATCTTTATGTGGAGCAACAATTCATTTTTTCAGATCCTCAGAGTTTTCAACTTCCAGTGACAGTATGACAGAGCATGAGAGCATATAGCAAATTTAAACACACCTGCTCCCCTTTACCCACGAGACCTTGTAACACTAACAAGTCACATGACAATGGGATGGTAAAATAACTAATTGGACACAATTTGTATGTTTTCCTTTAGGGGTGTACTCACATTTGTTGCAGCAGTATTGACATTAATGACAGCAATTGACACTGTTGTACAAGCTGTACCCTGACCACTTCATATTGTTCAAAGAGTCAGATCTTCAGTATTGTCACATTAAAAGATAATAAAATATTTACAAAAATGATATTTGTGGGATACTGTGAATTTATCTCTATCAAATCCATTATCTATATCAAATGTTATAGTCCATCTAACTTACAATAACATACATATAAATAGAGATTTGGGTGTGGACATGCCCTTTAATTATAATGTGAACAAACAGAAAATAGATTATCAATGCACATTTCTGGGCCCCATATACATAATATCAATGCTAATGCAAACAGAAAAACATGGGGGGTTTTAGTTACAATTTTATGCAAAAAAGGTGAAAGACTTCCAACCACGTCAAGGTAACCCCAGTATGGAAGGTCCTAACAATTTACCTTGGGTCATTTATCTGGGCTGACACTCCCTGCTTGGTTGCATTTTCTTGGGAAGGTTGTCTCCCTGACCTTGCATTGGATTAGTATTAAAGGCATGTCCACCCCCAAAACATTTTTTGCTGTTGCTGTAAATGCACTAAAAAGCGATACTGCGTCTTTATAAATATGACCCCTATAATCGTGTTCCTTTAAAGGCAAGGGTGTAAATCTCTTAAAGGGACACCCCAATGTCCCAACACACTCTATAGTAAGACAAATTTGAGCTGCACACCAGTTTTCTGAAGAATATAAAGGCTTTTATCAATAAATGCTCACATATATAACAGCAACGTTATTGATAAAAGCCTTTGTATTCTTCAGAAAACAGGTATGCAGCTCGAATGTGTCTTACTATATATATATATATATATATATATATATATATATATATATATATACTTGTAATATATACAGAGAGATCAAGATTAACTGGTGAGTGAAGGACAACTGTTGTTACCAGGGCTGCATTTATTGCAGACTGGTTGCTTTTACACTGCAATTATTCAGACTCAGCTTTGCTGCATGTGTTTCTGATATCCCTTTGATTACCATGTTGCTCTCTAGACTGGTTTGCAATCATCTCCCTATGCTCTATCACTGACGATTATATCTGGTGAAATATTGGAACCAGATATTCCAAAACATCAAAAAATTAAATTTTTTTTACCTAAGATGCTGATTGCTAAATACTGAAAACTAAACCAAGAGCCACCTGAGCTAAGGGCTTCCCATTCAAGCTACCCAGTCAGAATCACTCAATAAACAATTAGGGAGATACAAAAACCCACGCCGCGTTACTTACCTTAGCCTGTTCCCGCGATACAATAACTGACGTGAACGAGATTACGTCAGTTATTGCATCGCAGGATCGGGCTAAGGTAAGGAGCGCGACCTTAATGCTCCTAAACCTTTACCGTTAAGTTTCACGCTACGAGGTAGCACAAACCTTAACGGCAGAGGTTTTGGATAGTTAGCACAGCGTTATTTCCAAAAACATTTGGAAATGGCGCTGTGCTCTAAATTTCGTCTAAAACCCATGTAAACCCGAAATTATTTCGGGTTAACGTGGGTTTTAGATGAAAAATGGCTATATTGTATCTTCCTGAATATTCCTGAGTACAAAGAGATAACATTTCAGATCAAATGCAAGACTGAAACTAGCTCTCCTTACTGAACATTCACTATTTGTTGTGACTTCAAAACCCACCCCCAATATCTGATTGGTTTAAGATCCAAGATCCACTCAGATTTAAGATTGTATCTAGACCAATCAGATTTTGGGGTGGGTTTATGAGACACTATAAAATGACATGACATCTTCAGAGCAGCTCAGTTTCTAATAAGCAATCAAACTAGCAGGTCTTGCCTTAATATTTAGGTTACAGATTTGTAAGTAGATGGCTGGTTGCTTGGTTGGACTGAAGGAATGAATATTTTCTAGCTTCTGGGTTTCATACCTATAGTGTTGTTGTATAGCAGTCCATAAACAGCACATGCATGTTGATATAACAGATAAATAATAGTAATAATAGTTTTTTGATTACAGAGCCTGAAATTGCTTTACTTTAGCCAAACAATCTGCAAAATTGTGAATAACCCAAGTGCTTATGTAGTTGCACTACTAGTTCTACCATTCCCTGACAAGCACTCTCCAATAGCAGAGGGCAGATGTATAGGGATAGGGGTTGTACATTGAAATGTGCAGTGTAAATACAACAGGTAATAATGAATGCAGCCCTGCTACTTACATTTACTATAAGAATCCCCCAATAATGAGATGATCTGATAACTAAGTATATATCCACTTACAATATAAGCTTATTATAAAATAAAAATATGCTTAGAAATGCAAAATCACAGTTTATTCCTGTGCTGTGCTGAGCAGGGAAATTATTTCTCTATTGCCCTTGCATAGCCAGGAAAACCCAACTTGGACACCTCATTACACAGAAAGTGAATGGCTGGGTAATCCACTGGAATGGCGGCAACTAAAGAGTTACTATGTTATGTAACATTCACGTGGCAGAACACACATAAGTAAAATGACCTTTAAAATGTTGCAACAAAAATGAGAGTTTATTGCAAGCACTTTCTGTATATTTCCTTTAAGGTAACAGGTATAAATGGATATCTAAAGATAATTATTGTTTCAGTAAAGATGTTCTATCTGAAATATCTTCTGCTAGGTGCAGTTTTGCTATAGCTAGAATGGAGACAGTGTTTATGCAAATCATGTGAATTGCATGCTGGGAAATTCCCTTTTTCAGTGCTGCCTCATAGTGATAACTGAGCATGCTTGCCCTCATAGAAACCTCTACAAGGAATAGTTAGAGGCGGAAACAAATTACACCAGAAATGGCTCCTACTCTTTAATTTCTGGGACTTTGAACATTACAGAAGAACCGTTTGGAGCAATGGGGTAAGGTGAGGATTTTTGAACACTACACAGTGAGCCCAGTGGTAGGTTAAATTTTAGTTTTGGGGGTGTACATGCCCTTTAACATTGTTTTACAGCATACTTATCCTTTAAATATTTTAGTGCTAGGTGGTATTGTTTATTTAGAGTCACTTCATTGCAGGAAAAAATATTCTGGCAGTTAGTACTACAATAACATTATTTCAAAAAGAGTTGGATATGTTAGATGCACTAGGAATGTGTCCAAAGAAGAACAATCATCTCAACAACTATGGGTAGACTGGGACACATAACACAGAAATCTATATATGTACAAAGACAATGTAAAGATCAAAAAAGCAGTTGAAGTTGAATTGCTTTGTAATTAGAGACGTCTGTTCTTGTTCAAACTTTAACTTAAAAGGTAGTCTGAAAAATCAATCAGCTCCCGCATTCCTTTGCTTTAGAAATGGTAAAAGCCTTAAAGACAATCTGCACAAATGCTACAGTTATGTATAGTTGCTACTGAATCTTTTACTTATAGGATACTTTTGGCCAGTTAAGTTTATCGACGTTGTTATTTACTTGGCAAATAAAAAAAGAATTTCCAATAAAGTGGTTAAATTATATTTTGTGTACAATTAGCACATGCCATTGGGAAACCAATCAACTCTTAAAATTATGTTTCTCAGTTTACCCAGCTTTAGATACTTTTAAAGTGTCTTTCTAAAGTATTTAACCTAAAAGAACTGCAACTTAAACACATTTTAAATATTTATATGAAAAGGAGAAATCTTTTAGCACCAGCATTTTGTAAAAGTAAATTTAAAAACTAATGTAATACTCCTAAAATGTGTAGCATACACAATTATGAATCCATTACATTTCAAGGTTATTAATACTACATCCTGAAAATCTCGGATACCAAATATTGTACCAGATATGACCTTAATTTAAATTTATTGATACCTTTTGGTTATACTTGTAGAAAAGGGCCTATTTAGTGGTAGGCCACACGCAATCCTATTGCGTGTTAAAAAGCCCACACTAGTTTTGGCCAATTGTTGTGACCAGCTGCGTAACTGCAGGGGCCCAGCCCCCCCGCAAGTTTAAAGGAAGGGCCCCTAATCAGCTGTGCGTATGCTGTAAATATACACGCGATCAGCTGTTTAAATTACCGGAACCAAATTGTCAGAAACTTTAAACAGCTGTTGTGGGCCATAAAGTTTCGACACTGTTTGTGGCCATTCTAGGTGCGATCAGAGCGCATGTGATATGCATTTTGCGCAGTTGCATCGCACAGGAACATGCACCAGAAACGCACTTGCAATCGCTTGCGTTTGCATTTCCGATCAGCCTTAGGGCTAGGCCAAACTAGTCCACTTTCAAGCAAGATCTGATTGCGATTTCAATCTGATCACGCTTTTAAAAGATCCACTAATCTCTCTGATTGAGCAACATTGTATAATTCAAAATATTTAATGAACCAAAAGGTACATGTTGAATTACTGTGCTGCAAACACTTCTATGCCATAGGATGATGAAGGACTTTAGTATGACACTTAAAATAACCTTTTAATTGCTAATGAATTTGTATGTCACTTCCACAACTGCTTTTATAACTCAACACACCAGAATGTACATTCCTTGGTCAGTGAGCAAATAGGCAGATTTGTACAGTACATTCTTGGAATTAATCTCAATACTAGAGAGACCTTGTCTATTTAAACTATCTGATTATGTACAGGTAAACAAGGAATCAACCCTGACCCTAATCTAATTAGTGGACAATATTAAGGGAAAAAAATACATTTTTCTTTTTTGAAATCCCTGGTAAATATACTTCCCCTAACACCTCTCTAATGCACTGCTAACAAATTACAAGACAATGAAAGGAAACACACAATGCACACAAGTTTGTTATTTAAAGGGACACTAAACTGAAAAAAAATGACTTGCCTTTATCCTTTTCTATATTTTTAGTGCTGTCAGGAACTTGATCCCTTTTTGCTCTCAGTGCTCCCTGTAACTAGATCTCCCCATGTCCTGTTCAGTTAGCTGCAGGATTGGGTTTATCTGCACAGAAAGAGCACGGACAATGCTTATTCCTTTTCCTGATCTTAATGCTGAATCAATTATCCATGCAGTGACAGAGAAATAAGCTTTACTTTTATAGAATGGATTGTTTCTACATGTAGTGTGCCAGAGGGAGGGTCTGGGTGATTGACAGTTCTTTACTGACTAGCTGTGCCCCACCCAAAAGTAAAAACCCCAGAGCTAAAAAAGGGATAGGAAGGTCAGAAAAGAAAAAAAAAGCAGATTTAAGATTGGTGGTAATTAATCCTAATTACTGTGTGATTGGCAAAAAAAATATTTGCCCCAGTTTACGTGTATTTTAATATTATAGTAAAATTTTGAGTGTATCAGTAGTCAAAAAAAAGCCTAGTTTAATGCATAAAAACTCCTATCTAGTAATGCTCTACTGTTTACCTACTGTATAACCTAATGTGGGTTATATTGAAATATTGTATTCTACTTTCAATCTGGGGGGGGATGTGAGATAAGTCGCTGTAGGCTTGGAGTGCAGAGAATACCAATTGGATGATTGCTCAGTGATATTGTTGGAAAGCTTAAGAATACAGCAGATAGGTAGTGCCGTTGAAGATATTTATTGAAGATACTTGTAGTGGAGTGAGTGGGGGAGGTGAACATTTTATTGTAATTAGAGATGGGCTAGAACTCAAACCTGAGTTCAATCCGAATTTTAATAGTTCAAACAAACCCTAACTTTTTGAACAATTCCAGATTTCGAACTATCCAAAATTTCCAATAATTATCGATTTTTTGATAATTATCATACACTTAAATCAAAATCCCTCTAATTTATTGCTCCATAACCCTTCAATGCAGCGTTTGATAACCCTCGAATTAGGAGTTAACCCTCAAATGTTTAGTTCGACTTTGGAAGCTCAAAAATAGCTCGATCATGGGGAAAGTTAGTATTTAAACAAGTTTTGATGATATGAACGTGTTCCCCAGACCTTTTCCCAAGACTCAGAGCCATGTACAGTAAGTTACCATGGCTATTTTTACAATATTTAATCTTAACTTTTTAAACTCTGTATCCCCATTGACTTAAATGGGTCCTTTTTCAAAACTTACGAACTTTTACTGAAGCTGGTAAGTTCAAAAACAAACCAAACTTTAGAAAATTTGGACATCTCAAATTGTAATTCCTTAAATGGTAGTAAAGCATTGGACAAAACAAAGATCCATGCTTTGAGATGTTTGAGTTGTCCAGCCAGGTAGTAGATACAGAAAGAAAAATTTAAAAAATTTGAAAATAAACCCAAAGAAGTCAATGGTGCAAAAAAGGGTAAGATAAGGACAGAAAAAGCATTGTAAATGGCAGTAGATGGCTCAGGCACCTGGGAAATTGTCAGGAAAACATTTAAATCACCAAGCTATTTTTAAGTTTCCACATATATACAAGGTTACTTTTGGTAACCCTCAAAAGTAGCCTTGTAGTATAGTATAGTATAGTATAGTATAGTATAGTATAGTATAGTATTTGAGGTTGAATAAAGACATACGTCCATCCAGTCCAACCCATCTAGCAATATCCTCATTTCCTGCCTAACTGTTGATCCAGAGGAAGGCAAAAAAAACCCACCAAATTTATGAAGGGGGAAAAAATTCCTTCCTGACTCCAAGTGGCAATCGGATATTTCCCTGGATCAACTCTACTTTATGTATCAATACCAGTAACTTGTAACATTCCTTGTTTGCAGAAACTCATCCAGCTTTTTTTTGAAACTGACCAATGAACCTGCCATTACAACGTCCACTGGAAGACAGTTCCATAGCTTTACCGTTCTCACAGTAAAAAACCCTTTCCGAGCTTGAAGCCTAAACCTTTTTTCTTCAAGTCTTAAGGGATGTCCTTGTGTCCTTTGACATGTTCTATTGGTGAACAATGCCCCAGATAGTTTATTGTATGGCCCGTTAATGTATTTATACACAGTAATCATATCCCCACGCAAGCGCCTTTTCTCCAGCGTACATTATTGTAACTTTTCCAGTCCCTCTTCATATTCAAGCTCCCCCAATCCCCTTATTAATTTAGTTGCCCTTCTCTGAACCCTTTCCATTTCAAAGATGTCCTTTTTGTACACAGGATTCCAAAATTGCACTGCATATTCCAAATGAGGCCTTACCAATGCTTTGTAAAGAGGGAGAATTACATTTTCCTCCCTTGAATCCATACCTCTCTTTATACAAGACAATACCATGCTGGCTCCTCCTGGCACTGCTTGCTACCTTTAAGTTTGTTATCCACCAAAACTCCAAGATCCCTTTCCAACAGGGATTCACTTAACACAGAGCCATTTATAGTATAAGTAGCACAAGTATTTTTAAGTCCAAAATGCATCACCTTACATTTATCAACATTGAATTTCATCTGCCACTTAGCAGCCCAATGTGATAATCTATCTAGATCCCCTTGCAACTCTGAAGTTTTTAATGGTCGACAAAGTTTTGTGTCGTCAGCAAACACAGAAACCTTGCTGACAATACCCACTTCCAAATCATTAATAAATAGATTAAATAGAAGCGGCCCCAACACAGAACCCTGTGGCACCCCACTTAGCACTTTAGTCCAAAATGATGAAGCCCCATTAACAACTACTCTCTGCATCCTATTCATTAACCAATTTTCTATCCATGTACAAATGTGACTCCCCAGACAAACAGACCTTAGCTTATTCATTAGTCGCCTATGGGGGACTGTATCAAAAGCCTTTGCAAAATCCAAGTAAACTACATCTACTGCTATACCAGAGTCTAAATTTCTACTTACTTCTTCATAAAAGCCAAGCAAGTTAGTTTGACAAGATCTATTCCTCCTAAATCCATGCTGGTTACTACTTATAATGTCAGTCCTTGAAACATACTCTAGAACATGTTCCCCTATTAAACTTTCCAGGATCTTCCCCACCACTGAAGTTAAACTTACAGGCCTGTAATTATCCGGCTGTGAACGACTACCCTTTTTGTATATTGGAATAACATCAGCCTTTTTCCAATCCAGAGGCACACCACCGGACATGAGGGAATCAGCAAAAATAAGAAACAATGGCCTAGATAAAACTGAACTTAGCTCCTTAAGTACCCGAGGATGTATTTTATCCGGTCCAGGAGATTTATTAATATTAACCTTATTTAGTTCTTTCTGTACCACATCCTCGGTTAACCAAAGTGAACTTTGTATACCATTATTGCTACTATATACTCTATGATATCTGTACTTGGATCTTCTATAGTGTATACAGAGGGAAAAAAATTATTCAAGACATCCTCCGTAACTAACTTATCCCCATTAATTAATGGTGCCACATTCTCAGTCCTCATCTTCTTACTATTAATATACTTAAACAAATGTTTAGGCTTAGTGATGCTTTCTTCAGCTATCCTAACTTCATTTTTAATTTTAGCTAGTTTGATTGCTTTTTTACACTCCTTGTTACAGTTTTTATAATCCCTAAAGGCCCTTTCCGTTTCCTCGGCCTTAAAGGTTTTAAATGCCTTTTTCTTCCTTACCATTTGCCTCTTTAACATCAGAATTCAGCCACATGGGCGCGGATTTATTTTTTTTACATTTATTTCCCAAGGGTATAAATTTAGATGTGAACTGGCTTAAAATCCCCTTGAACACAGTCCACTTCTGTTCAGTACCTTTACCTGATAATACATTATCCCAGTTGACATTCTGAAGAGCTGCTTTTAACCTGGGAAAATTTGCTTTCCTGAAATTAAATGTCTTTGTTAACCCAGCGCCATTTCCAAATGCCACTATTTCATGGTCACTATTCCCTAAGCCTCCAGTTACCTTTATATCTATAATGCGCTCCACAATGTTAGATATTACCAGATCCAACAGAGCTCCTTTTCTAGTAGGAACCTCAACCACCTGTGAGAGAAAATTATCCTGCAGCAAATTCAGGAACTCATCGCCTTTTTCTGTGATGGCAGTTCCACCACACCAATCAATGTCAGGGTAATTGAAGTCCCCCATAATGAGCACACTCCCCAAACTTGCAGCCCTTGCCAACTGCATATGAAGTTGACTCACCTCCTCTCTGCTAGCATTTGGCGGCTTATAGCAGACACCAACAATGACATTACCCCCTTTCCTGTTGCCTAATTCCACCCATATTGCCTCCACTTTATCATCCATATCACCAGTTATCTCTTCTTTTAAATTTGGCTTCAATTCTTTTTTAACATAAACACATACTCCTCCCCCTTTCCTTTTTTTTCTGTCCTGCGTAAACAAGGCATATCCTTCTATATTTACAGCCCAGTCGTCAGAACTGTTCAACCACGTTTCTGCTATACCTATTACATCATACTTTTCATTCAATTCCATCATTTCCAATTCACCCATTTTGTCAGCCAGGCTTCTCGCATTTGCAAACATACATTTTAGATTATGATCCTGTAATTTATTTGTACACTTTAATACACATTCCTCCCTATCCCCTATGCTAGCCCCACCCCCCTTTCCGCCCACCACTGGCCTATCTACACCCTGCTTTCCTCCTGGACTATCTATCCCAGTGAGACTGCTAATACCCTCCCCCCCCCAAACCTAGTTTAAAATCTCCTCCAACTCTCTAGCCATCTTCTCCCCTAAAACAGCTGCACCACCATCAGTGAGGTGCAACCCATCCCTACTAAAGAGCCTGTAGCCGACAGCAAAGTCTGCCCAGTTCTCAATAAACCCAAACCCTTCTTCCTTACACCACTCTCTTAGCCACGCATTAATGCTCCTAAGCTCCCGCTGTCTCCCTGGCTTAGCACGTGGCTGCGGTAGTATTTCTGAAAACACTACCCTGGAGGTCCTTGCTTTTATCTTGGCCCCTAGTTCTCGGAAATCATGTTTAAGGACCTCACCTCCACCTCTAACTTTGTCATTGGCACCAATGTGAACCAAGACCGCCGGGTCACACCCGGCCCCACCCAATAATCTGTCTACACGATCCACCACATGCCGAACCCTAGCACCAGGCAGGCAACACACATGTGGCACGATGCACATTGCATGGTACTGACAAAACTGTCCCTTCTAATACACCACACCAACACAGTGACGCACAAACCTTGTTTAATTGCCCTTCTTGTTTCAATGTCCTTCTTTTTCTATGTCCTTGAGATCAAGGTCCTTAAGCGAAAGGGACACTCACAAGTTTGTTTCACTCACAGGAAACTTCCTTTTGTTAGGTCCAAACCACAGGCCCAACAACTGTGAATCCTATTTAACTAATAGGCCCCAACCCCCACACCAATTAGTGCAAGAGCCAGAAAGAGAGGGGAAAAAAACCCCAAACACTTATTAACCCTTTCACAGCCTATTTGTGATTACAACAGGTACAATACTAGAATATAGAAGTCCAGCACACCCCTTTAACTGGAAGAAGAAAGATTAGTCTGCTTACTGCACACTCAGTCCTGCACACATAGTCCTTAACAGTACAAACAATCCTTATTTTCAAACTTTCAAACAATCCTTATTTTCAAACTTTCACACACACCATACAACCATCAAATGATTAAGTGTCCTTCTTTTTGTATGTCCTTGAGATCAAGGTCCTTAAGAGAAAGGGACACTCACAAGTTCGTTTCACTCACAGGAAAATTCCTTTTGTTAGGTCCAAACCTTTTGTACATTCGGTAAAACTCGAAAGTACTGGGATTTCTGGGAGTTCTAAGTTGGAACCAGGTTCTACCCAATCTGTATCTCTAACAATGAATAAGGAGCAAAACTATCCAAAAGCTGTATTAATGTATATAAAGGTTCATCTGGGCTCTCCAGGTAAAGGATAATGTCATTCTCATCCACAAAGGCCAAGCTTATGCTCTGTACCAATCAGGGTTAATGGTACAGCCCACTAGGGCAAAAAGAAGTGCTGATAATGGGCAAACATTTTTGGTTCCCCTGGACAGGGACAAAAGAGAAGAAATATCCCAACTGAGGGAGATACAGGCTCAATTGGGCACGAGATTGCCTAGTGAACGATGGAAGTCCATAGATGAACGACTCCTCCTGCCATAGCATGAAGGTGTTTGCGTATGCGGGGGCCACATTGGACCCCATAGCAGTTCCACATAGCTGAAGGTAGTAGTCCTTACCAAATCTAAAATAGTTGTTCATGAGAATCAATTCTAGGGCTGAAACAAAGAAGTCAATTTGTATACTAGAGTAAAGCTCACATTTGCTTAAAAGTAAAGTTTGTACAGATTCTTAATAAATCTTGACATTATGACTAAATATTGAGTTCATCACTAAGGAACTTTCTATTATACAAAAAGACATTACTAAAATTACTAACGAATTAAAGGATGCTCTTAATAGTGATGAACTCGAAAATATACTTAAACATATTAACACTAAATTGGATGTATATAAACGGCTGAAATTCACAAGGGATGTTGTGGACTATGAAAAAGGAAATGTTTACTGCTGGCTTCAACCTAACTATAGGGGAGAGGATAGAAACCCTAGGAGAGGTTCTACTGGTTCAGCACCAGTGCTGTGGGCATTGAAGGTGTTAATCGTATAGCAAAGTGTAACAGAGGACTACTTTCTGATGCTTACCCTGATATTGTAGAATTCAAAAATCCACCTCTTATTTCCTATAGGAAGGGACGCTGTGTCCATAACCGGTTGGTTTCGGCTGATTTTACTCCAAAATTAGAGCGTAACACTGCTCTTAAATCTTTGCCTTCGGGCATGTACCCATGTAGAAATTGTATCCATTGTAGATTGGTCCTGAAGGGACCTAATTTTATACACCCTGTTTCTGGTAAGCTCTTTCCCATTAGGGGATACCAAAA
Source organism: Hymenochirus boettgeri (assembly GCA_019447015.1). Lineage (NCBI taxonomy): Eukaryota > Metazoa > Chordata > Amphibia > Anura > Pipidae > Hymenochirus > Hymenochirus boettgeri. The sequence continues at coordinate 81,653,142 of CM033475.1, forward strand.
CTGCAATTCTAGTTTTGTTGTCTATGCTATCACTTGCCCTTGTAAGCTATTATATATTGGGGAAACAATCCAACCTATTAAATTTTGGATTACCCAATATCGGTCGAGTATTTGACTTAAACATGATAAATTCCCTGTCCCAGCACACTTTTACTCAACTGGGGCACATAGACTCAGACCTACGGTATACTATGTTAGAACAGGTCCAGGTACCCAAAAGGGTAGGGGACAGGGAATTGTTACTTAAACGCCAGGAGGTCAAGTGGATCCACAGGTTGGGGACCCTTGAGCCTCTTGGGCTGAACAGAGATTATAATCTGTATTTATTCATATAGATTTTGCTGCCTGTATTGCCTTTGTCAGTGGGTGTGTTCACTGATCTGCACATGCATGTCGTTTTTAAATGTATGTGCAGACTATATTACTTTTCTTTTGCAGTGTCTTTAACGAGCATATCCTGGATGTATGTGGATATTTATCTATTAATAACAGTAATGTTTTTGTTTATAATCATATATAACAATTGTATGGGGAAGGCTTATTGTGAGCACCTTACACTTCCTGTTGTTACCTATAAAGCTCTATTGGTGTAATAGGGACACATATTTTGTTTGTACTGCCTGAGGAAGGGGGAGGAGCCCCCGAAATGGGCCGTTGCAGTGTTTATGTGTGTTAGGAGCGCTACCTAATAAACACACTTGAAACTGGAAATAGTGAGTGCCGTGTTCTTCTTTTTTTCTATTTTTCATTTGGGAGTTTCAGCTTTGTTCCCCTTACACTGGCACCGAAGATTTACTTGTAGCCAGTGAGCCAGTATTATCACTTGCTTGGAATGGAGTGCTGATCGCTGCTGTTTTCTCTATAGTAAGACACAACAGTTGTTACAAGCAGGGCTGCATTTATTACAGACTGGTTGCTTTTACACTTGAATTTATTCACACTCAGCTTTGCTGCATGTGTTTCAGATATCCGTTTGATTACCATGTTGCTCTGTAGACTGGTTTGCAATCATCTCCCTCTGTTCTATTACTGGAGATTATTTCTGGTGAAATTGTGGTACCAGATATTCCAATACATCAATAACTCTGTTACTCAGATATCCTGTTGAATATTTAGTTGGGACAGAAAACCAAACTTTTGCTGAATTTTTTATTTTTTTTTTTAATCTTAGATACAGAAAGCCAAATACTGAGAACTAAATTGAGAGCCATCTGAACTAAGGGCTGCCCATTCAAGCTACCCAGCCAGAATCACTCAATAAGCTTATATCCCAGTACATGCCTCAGAACAAAGATAGAACATCTCAAATGAAATGCAAAACTGAAACTAGCTCTCCTTACTGAACATTCACTATTTGTAGTCAGCGCTGCTCCTACCATGAAGCAAGTTAAAAAACTTGCTCATGGCGGCACCCCAGCGTCCCCAGGTAAAAAAAAACCTAACTGACGGCATTTCCCAGACTTTAAATAGTGCAGCGCTGCGTTACCATGTTAAGAGCCGTGAGCGCCTGTGTCCCTGATCGTTGGGACTTGGAAGCCGGACCTAATCACAGCAGCAGAGCAGCTATACACTGCAGAAGTCCGGGGACAAACGGATGTGTGGGACCTGTTTGGGGCAGTTCCGCCCAGAGCCAATATCAGCACGCTTGTGTGGTGTATGCTGACTGCAGCTGCAGCACCCCTCTGGTCTCCAGCTCCGAGCCCCCCCCATGTCTCCATAGCCCCTCTGGTCTGCAGGGCTTCCCTGTTTTATAGAGCCCCCCTGTCTGCAGGTACCTCCCAAGGGCCCCTCTGGTCTGCAGGGCCCTTTTTGTCTGCTGGGCCCTCCTAGTATCAAGGCCCCCCCCTGGTCTGCAGGGCCATTTTTATCTGCTGGGCCCTCTGGGTCTGCAGGGCCCTCCTGGTCTCCAGCACCCCCTGGCCTACAAACCTCCCTTTTCTTCAGACCCCCCTGGTCTCCAGAGCCCCCCTGTTCTGCAGGGCACCTCTGGTCTTCAGGGACCTCCCCAAGGCTCCTCTGGTCTCCAGGGCCCTCTGGTCTGCAGGGTCCCCCTGATCTGCTGTGCCCTTCTTGTCGCTAGGGCCTCCTAGTCTTCAGGGCCCCCTTGGTCGTAGCGCCCCTCCTTGTCTATTGGGCCCTAGTCTGCAGGGCCCTTCTAGTCTACGGGGCCATTTTTGTCTGCTAGGCCCTCCTTGAGTGCTGAGCCCTTCTAGTCTGCAGGGCCCTCCTAGTCTTTAGGGCCAACCTATCCTGCAAGGCCCTACAACAACCACCAACAGCAGCAAAAGGACAACAACCACCGATAGAGAACAACAATCACCAACAGCAGCCATAGGACAACAACCACCAACAGCAGCCAGAAGGCAACTGTCTGGTATGAATTGTATATTTAGATATAATTTAACCAATAATGTCCAAGCTGCTTAATAATGCACACACATGTCTGTGTGTGTTACTAAGTTGATAGGGGATAATGAATTAAACAATGACATTTTCCCTTTATAGTTGTATTTTAAATGATGAGGAAAGATTTTTTTTACTTTGTGTTATTTTGGGGGTTTTACCTGTTACATGGCAGTCTGAATTAATGATTGTTCTTGTTCTGCTTTCAAATAGGTTAATTATCAGTGGTCTAAGCTGGAGAGAAAATATGTTTATGTGGAGAGTTGCAATGGGAGCTGTGTCCAGAATGTCAGTTTAATTGAAGAATGGGAGGTAAAGGATCTATATTTTACCCCCCAGAGTTCATTCTTTACCTACCATTCTTCAATTTATTTGACTTTATTTAATTGAGAGATATTGAATGATAATCTGTATAACAAACAATACCAGCTGGTTTTGGGCCTGTATTGTAAGTACACACACTTTATTTTTCAGGGTAAGCACATCATTACGCCATTAGCGTAATAACACCATTACCATCCATAAATCAGCATTTCCTACTGTTTATTCTGATGATGTATCACTATCACAGGGTTACCCTATGTTGGGAGTATCTGACACTTTAAAGTAGCAGATTAAAAGAGAACCATGACCACGAGCGAGGCTGAAACGCTACAGTTAAGGTTCTGACACACCTTCAATCCTTATCAATAGTAATGTTTGCACCATCCAGACACATTTGGATATTTAAGCAAGAATGTAGCTTGAGGTGGTGGCAGGCTTACAAATGATTTGGCCAACAAATTGTATTCTACATGAAGTATGGTAGGGATTTCTAAGGTATTGTACTACCGTGTTTTTATGTGTTATAAAAATTGAAACTTGTACTACCATGTTTTATGTGTTATAACAATTGAAATTTTATAAATGTGTATTCAAATATAAAATAATCAAGTTTTGCCACAACCAGCAAACAAGCCACACCCACAAGCAAAACCATGCCCACTTTGCCTATAGGCACCATTAAAGAGTTGATTCAGGTGCCAAAAACCTTAGGGAGACCCCTGTTTGTAGTGACTCCTAAACCCACCCCCAATATCTGATTGGTCCAAGATCCAAGACCCAATCAGATTTGGGGGGGGGGGGTGTTTATGAGACACTATAAAACAGCATGAAATCTTCAGGGAAGCTCAGTTTCTAATCAGCAACTTGCCTTTGTATTTAGGTTAGAGATTTGCAAGTAGATGGCTGGTTGTTTAGTTGGACTGCCAAAATGAATATTTTTTTAGCTTCTGGGATTCATACCTATGGTGTTGTTGTATAGCAGTCCATAAACTGCACATAAATGTTGATATAACAGTTAAATGATAATAATAATAATGTTTTGATTACAGAGCCTGAAATTGCTTTCCTTTGGCCAAATAGCCTGCAAAATAGTGACTAACCCAAGTGCCTATGTAGTTGCACTATGAGTTTCACCATTTCCTGACAAGCACTCTTAAACAGCAAAGGGCAGATAGGGAATGTATAGGATAGGGGTTGTATATTGAAAACATGCAGTGTAAATACAACCAAGTTGTAATGAATGCAGCCCTGCTGATCTGATAACTAAATATATATCCACTTACAATATAAGCTTATTATAAAATAAAAATATGCTTAAAAATCACAGTTTATTCCTGTGCTGTGCTGAGCAGGGAAATTATTTCTCTATTGCCCCAGAGCCTTGCATAGCCAGGAAAACCCAACTTGGACACCTCATTACACAGAAAGTGAATGGTTGGGTAATCCACTGGAATGGCGGCAACTAAAGAGTTGTGTAACATAGTAACTCTTTAGTTGCCGCCATTCACGTGGCAGGAGGCACATAAGTAAAAAGATTTAAAGACAAAAATGAAAGTTTATTGCAACCACTTTCTGTACATTTCCTTTAAGGTAACAGGTATAAAAGGACATCTTTACTGAAACAATAGTTATCTTTAGATATCCAATCTAAAATATCTTCTGCTAGGTACAGTTTTGCTATAGCTAGAATGAACAAAGTGTTCATGCAGTCCAACTAAGCAGCCAGACATCTACTTGCAAATCTCTAACCTAAATACACAGGCAAGACCTGCTAGTTTGACTGCTGATTAGAAACTGAGCTTCTCTGAAGATTTCATGCTGTTTTATAGTGTCTCATAAACACCCCCTCAAAATCTGATTGGTCTAGATACAATCTTAAATCTGATTGGATCTTGGATCTTGGACCTTTTTTTTTTTTGCATTTCTGCTTGTGAAGGTTCTCATTCATCCAGGTCATGCTATATCTGTTGTATTCAATTAGTTCAACTGGACTTGAAGTTTAGTTCTTCAAGAACTAAACTTCAAGTCCATTTGATCTAATTGAATACAACAGGTATAGTTTTGCATTTCTTTGTTCTGAGGCATGAACTAGGATATAAGCTTATTGAGTGATTCTGGCTGGGTAGCTTGAATGGGCAGTCCTTAGTTCAGATGGCTCTCAATTTAGTTCTCAGTATTTGGCTTTCTGTATCTAAAATAAAAAAAAAATTCAGTAAAAGTTTGGTTTGCTGCCCCAACTAAATATTCAACAGGAGATCTGAGTAACAGAGTTATTGATGTGAGTGCCTTCGTATTAGTCCCAATGTCCCAATACGGGGAACAATCTGTAGGTGACATTTTAAAAAGGCTCATCATTCATTAGCCAACTTCAGATGGATGGCCATAGATCTGGTCTTACCTATGGAGGGTAAAAATAGGGACCGAGAGCTACTTCAACGTGAAGTACAATGGATTAGACGATTAGACACAGTATCCCCTAGGGGTTTGAATGAGATATGTTCCCTATCATGTTATATATGAAACTGGGTTTGTCCTTATTAACTTCTTAAGATTTGTCTTTAAAATTTGTCTTTAAAAATTGCCTTTAAAATTTGTCTATTTATCTGCTTTCGTATCCCTATTGGTTATTAATATCTATATTTATATTCTATTAGGAATGCATATACGAAAATCTATCTATCTTTGTTAGTTGTTATTTGGCTTTTTTTCATCCCCTATTAAGCGATTATTAGGACATAATTAAGTATTTTACAACTTCATATTAAGTATTTTTATTATTTTATAAATTCTTGGCTGTTATTAATGGGTCACTATTTATTACAGAGCACTTGCACTTTATGGATTTATATAACCCACCCGCTTTGGACTTGTATTTGGGACTTTATGGACAATATGTTACTTTTGACAAAAAATTATTTGCAACATTGTTGGATTAACACTGCACAAAAGGAAGAAAACATTAATTGAACGGTATGTGGCACAATCATCCTGACGACGACCCTGTTTGGGTTGAAACGCGTTGACTACTGAAATAAAGGATGTATTGCTTTTTTTGATATAAGACCCGTTGAGTGCTCTTTTTTGGAGGATATATATATATATATATATATATATATATATATATATATATATATACCATTGATAAACTGACATCGACTTGCACACAACAATATCAGATCATGTAGTTCTGATGACTTTAGAAGAAGGGAATGGGTTAATGTAAAATCCCAGAATCCCAGGTGGCACTTGCAAATCAGTTGCTCAGATTCTGCATGTTTAATTAATAAATGGAGAAAGGGCTATTTTAACCATCATGCAAAACCCTTCTGATTGGTGGACATATCTCCATAGACTACAAGCACACTGCCCACTATAGGAGGAGTGAAATCAATTGCTGCACCTACAAGAAACACAAAAATGAAAATAACTTGATAATTGTTCCAAAAAAATAATGAAAGTATATGGCAAAAGTACACAGGATAGCGCTCCCTACACTACAGCAAAACATAGTTTTGGGGGTGGACATGCCCTTTAAGAGTCCCTTTGGAGAGCAGCATGTGAAGAAGCATTCAATAAACTAAAGAAAAGGCTCAATGATGCATATGCTAATACCTAAATGCCATATATTCTGCATATTGATGCTGGTTATCAAAGACTGGGAGGTATTCTTCATCATTAATATCCAGAAGGATTGCCACCTGTAGCCTACCTTAGCAGAAGTCTAACACCCAGTAAAAAGAACTACCCCACGCATAAATTAGAGTTTCTTTCTCTCAAGTGGGCAATTGTGGACAAGTTGCATTATATAAAGTACACTTTGAGGTGAAAAGAGACAACCCTCCTCTGACATATATTTTGACAATAGCAAAACTTGATGCAAAAGGGCACTGGTGGTTAGCAACAAACCAGTTCATAGAAATATTGGGGTAGATGTACTCTCTAGAAGACCTGGTATGCCTTTTATTGAAACAGAGGATGAATGGGAAGAAATAACTAGCACAGGCATGAAGGCCTACTGTGCTAAAGCAGCTGTTGTGGAAGATAGGGTAGGTTTGTCTGAGTTGAGAATAGTAGATTCCACTGGTGGAGGCCCAGACACAATATCTCCACTTTACTGCTTAGCTGTGGGTAATGGAGTTAGCAGGTCCAACTACTGTACATCAACAAGAAAGAGATGGTTCAAAATCAAAAAGTCGATCCTCTTATAGCACCATTAAGGAGAGCTGTCAAATCCAAAAAACCCTCACTACTAAAAAGATATTAGGGGGATATAAAATATGGACTGTTATACCGGGTGACACTTTATCATTAAAGCACTTGGGCATGTGCGTAGAAGACAGAGTCTGTTGGGACCTGTCAGACTACGTGCAGGGGGAGCGAGCAATCAGGTAAGTTCTTTACCTTCTCTCCTGGCTCCTGATTGAATTATTGAATAATGGGAGGTAAGGCACAGCTCCTTTACCTCCCGTTCTTCAATAAATCTAAATGGCCCAACTTTATTGAGTGGAGATACCCTTTAATAAGTAGCAAACTAACAATATAAAATCAACTTCGCCATATCACCCAGCAACATTATATATCCATTATCATACAGCAAGATGCACAGATTACCTTCAAATAGTAGATAGATATAGGGGTTTTAATCAGATTGAAAACCATTAGTTTTAAGTTTTGCCATTAGCTTGCCATACACGCTTCAATGATTTTCTGATCAGATTTTCGATAGTTTCTGCCGAGGGAAAATCCGATCAGAATAGCCTTGTGTGGGCAATCTTCCCTAGATTTTAGCTTGAAAACTACAGAACTACAGCTTCAAAAATACCTGGTTCTGGTAGATGGGGTCGATGGAATTTTTTTCATCGTGTCCAATCACTTTTTTTAAGTAGTCCAATCTATATTGTTGGTCTATCAATAACAAGAAAAAATATCCTAGATAATACTATCAATTTCATAAAATTATTCGAATTGATTGTAATATCGACGCCGTGTATGTGGGCCTTTAGTTTTCAATTTACTTAAATCTCTCTTTGCAGTGAATGTTACATATCCTGCACAGAATGCTTGTCTAACAGTTACATAGTAACTTAGCATTGGAGGTTCAATAAAGACATACTGTATGTCCATCTAGTACAACCTTAATACAATACCCATAATGTCTGTCTAACAGTTACATAGTAACTTGGCATTGGAGGTTCAATAAAGACATACTGTATGTCCATCTAGTACAACCTTAATACAATACCCATAATGTCTGTCTAACAGTTACATAGTAACTTGGCATTGGGGGTTCAATAAAGACATATGTCCATCTAGTATAACATTTATACCCTTCCCATAATGCCTGTCTAACAGTTACATAGCAGTATGGAATATATTTATTTTATCAAAATTAATTATATAATTTCACCATTTCATTGCCATAGCAAGGTTATTGTGTTTTAAAACCTAACGTATAGACACACACATTCCCTTCCAAAATTAAGCCTTTCAAGACAAATTTAAAGTTTACACTTAAAATTAACCTGTCTGGTTCCTTTTAGCAGTTTCCCAGCAGTAGAACCTTTTGAGCATATTGTGTGGTTAAATGTAAAATTGATGGCATTAACTGAGATCATAAGAGTAATTTTTATAATTTGACTCTTGCTCAGCAGTGTTCTATTCTTTTCTAAAAGGAAAATACTTTTATTATTGTCACCAAGACAGTGAAAGAGGACAGTACTGTTGTCCTTAACTCAGTCATTTACCACTGTGAAGCTGTTCGAGAACTCTCACATTGTTTATCACTGTGAAGCTGTTAACCAGCTATCTAACGTCATTTACTACTGTGTGTGAAGCTGTTAGACAGCTCTCTAAGAAAAACTTATTGTAAATTATTGGGTTAGGACCCCCCTCTTAAAGAAGATTTTGGACACAGCAGACAACCCTACAATTTTATTTATATATTTTAACTATAAATAAAGAAAAGCTAACAGCAAGCACCTGGCCATATATTAGTGTCCTATTTTCATAAATAAATCCTAATCTGATTATCTATTTTTTGTTATTGTTAAACTAAAGGTAATTCCTTCAGGTAAATGGATGCCAAATTGAGACAACATGTACCAATTTCTAAATATGCATTTGTGTGTGAAAACATTTTAATGACAATCAGTATGCACTCAACATATTCCCTAATAGATGAGTTATGTAGATGATCATTTTCATCTGGATAGAGGGTAAGGACAAGGTTAATGAGTTTTAATAGCACAATTATATATATTATGAAACACCTTCACACTAATATATATTTTCTGTTTGTTGATGCGACACTGAATGATAAAAGGATCATCACAAATGTTTATTACAACCCACAGACAAGTACATATTTTTTAACTATAATACTTGTAGCTAATGTGTTTAAAGGCATGTTCAAAGTACAGTTAATATGGATTGCAAGGATGGCCTTTAGTGATGTCCTTTTTGAGGAGGCCTCCTCTAAATTAATTAAATTAAACTTACCAACAAAAGTTATGATAAGGAAGCTGTATACCAACCAAGGTACAAAATTTAGAGACAAAGATGAGTCAAGACCATGTTGTGTACAATACTGTATAATCCACATGCCAATAAAGACAAGGGATATTAAAATGTTTACTTATTCAGTGCCCCACCTATGTTTCACAGGGGTAGAAGCATTAAGTGGGAAGTTGTTTAAACAGATTAAAACAGTTTTACAAAAAATCATACTGGCATCTCCTTATCCCATTAATTATGGCTAATTTCTCTAAACTGCAATCAATGCAATTCTAAGTTCCATGGTGATGCTACAGTACATCCATTAAACGGTAAAAAGCTTAAAGTTACAGGTACATTTAGTTGTGAAATCCATAGAAATATTTATTCTAGAACAGTGATGCCAAACCTGCGTCCCAGCCACATTTTTCCGTGGCCCGCAAGGAGCCGTGGGTGAGCATGGAAATCGAATCGGAGGCGAAGCTACTCCCCACAGTCTGCTCACAGTTTTCAGTGCTGCTAGTGCGACCCCCAGTGTCAGCTGGTTCGAGAATAAAAAGGTAAACTAGCATGTCAATCAAACAGAGAAAACCAATAGACATAATTATTATTATTATTATTAGAATTACGAAACAAAAATGGTTAAGAAAATAAGAGAAACAAAGAAATTTGAAACTACATCTGGTGGTTGTCCAAAACATTGAAGAGCTGGTGGGCACCTTAATGCAGATGGGTCATTGGCATTAGGATTGGACCTTTCTAAAAATCTACACAAAATCTGAATTCAACATTCAAACTAAATAAATAAAAGTAACAAAATAAACTAATTGTTTAATTAAAAAAAAATCTGTAGGGCTGAAACATAAATATATTATATCTGTAAATAGCATGAGGGGCTAATTGTTCTTTTAATTAATCATTTTAACATTGATATAATGAAATAATAGTGGTATTGACTGCCATTGTTAGTAGTGTCAGGAAAGATCACATAATATACAATTACTAAGTATGGACACAAGGGCTTTAATGTATTTTATGCAGACATACAGGAATAAAGAACTATCAGGGTTCTATAAGTAAAACTATAAACTATAAGTTCTTATAGTTTAAAATGGTGCTAATTTTGCCCCAACCAATCAGATGTTATTTACATAGTAACATAGTAATTAAGGTTGAATAAAGACATACGTCCATCAAGTCCAACCTATTCACCCTCTTTTTTTTAATCCTACCTAACAGTTGATCCAGAGGAAGGCAAAAAAACCCAGCTAAAAAGGGGGAAAAATTCCTTCCAGGCCTTTTTTATAGCTATTCAATGAACTTGCCATTACCACATCTGCTGGAAGGCAGTTCCACAGTTTCACTGTTCTCACTGTAAGGAAACCTTTCCTAACCTGAAGATGAAAATTCTTTTCTTCCAACCTTAAAGGATGTCCACAAGTCCTCTGATATGACCTATTAGTAAACAATGCACCAGAGAGTTCATTGTATGGGCCATTAATATATTTGTATAAGGTTATCATGTCCCCACGCAAACATCGCTTCTCCAATGTAAACAGCCCTAACTTGTCTAATCTGCCTGCATATTCAAGCCCCTCCATTCCCTATATTAATTTAGTTGCCATTCTCTGAACTGCCTCAATTTACAAGATGTCCCTTTTGTATATGGGATTGCAAAACTGCACCGCATATTCCAAATGAGGCCTTACCAGTGCCTTTTAAAGAGGGAGAATAATATTTTTCTCTCTTGAATCTATTCCCGTTTTTATACAAGACAATATCATGCTAGCTCTAGCCATTGCTACCTGGCATTGTTTGCTATAGCTAAGTCTGTTATCTACCAGAACCCCCAAATCTTTTTCCATTAAAGATGCACTTAACACAGAGTTATTTATGGTGTGGGTGGCACAGGGATTATTAAATCCCAAATGCATCACCTTACATTTATCAACATTGAATCTCATCTGCCATTCTGCTGCTCATTTTGATAATCTATCTAGGTCTGCTTGCAGTACTTGAACATCATTGGAAGTTTCCAAAGCTCTGCATAGTTTAGTGTCATCAGCAAACACTGAGACCTTGCTCTCAATGCCCCCTTCTAAGTCATTTATAAACAGATTAAACAGAAGTGGCCCCAGTACAGAACCCTGAGGCACTCCACTTAGAACTTTAGCCCACATAGATGTAGCTCCATTAACCACCACTCGCTGTTTGCGATCCAATAACCAGTTCTCTATCCATGAACAAATGTTTTCTTCAAGGCCAACAATCCTCAGTTTATATATTAGTCGTCTATGTGGCACAGTATCAAAAGCTTTTGCAAAATCCAAATATACCACATCCACTGCTGTGCCTGAATCTAACTTCTTACGGTACTCACTTCCTCACTCCTGGCAGGATCTATTTCTCATAAATCCATGCTGACTACTACTAATAAGATGATCTCTGGAGACAAAGTCAAGGATATGATCCCGTAACAAAGTTTCCATCACCTTCCCTAACACTGATGTTAGGCTTATGGGTCTATAGTTACCAGGCTGTGAACGACTACCTTTTTTGAATATTGGTATTACATTGGCTTTTTTCCAATCCAGCGGCACATCTCCAGACCAAAGCGAATCTGAAAAGATGAGAAACAGTGGTCTTGATAGAACTGAACTAAGCTCTTTTAAAATCCGATGATGCAATCATCTGGTCCTGGGGCTTTATTGATATTAACTTTGTCTAATTGTTTCCGTACCATATCCTCTGTTAGCCAATGTGAATACTCTTCATTTCTTCCCTGCATATTATTACAATCCCTGCTATAAGGACAAGGATTCTCAACAGTAAATGTAAAATGTAAAAAAACGGTTTAGCAGATTAGCCTTTTCGGCATCCTCTACTACCACCTCAGCTCCATTATTTAATAGTCCCACATTCTCAGTCCTCATCTTTTTACCATTTATATACTTAAAAAACATTTTGGGGTTGGACTTGCTTTGTTCGGCAATCTGTATTTCATTTTCTATTTTAGCTAGTTTAATTGCTTTCTTGCACTCTTTAGTACAGCTTTTGTACTCCCTGTAAGCCTGTTCTGTGCCCTCTGTTTTCAAAATTTTAAAGCCTTTTTCTTTTTTTCCATTTCCCTTTTTACCTGAGCATTAAGCCATGCAGGAGTGGATCTAATTCTTTTACACTTGTTACCTAAAGGTACAGATTTAGAAATTTAATAGTTTAATATCCCTTTAAAAGTGGTCCACATCTGCTCAGTATCTTTACCTAGAAACAGTTCCCCCCAGTCTATGAGCAGGAGCGATTCCTTTAACAGCTAAGTTAAAAGTTTTTGTTAACCCAGTGCACAAGCTTCCCATTACCTTCATCTCGAAAATGAGCTCAGGGTTATTAGATATCACCAGATCCAACAATGCATTCTGTCTAGTATGAACTTCTTCTATCTGTGAAAGAAAATGCTCATATAGGAAATTTAAGAACTTTATACCTTTTGAGGTGCTGGCAGTTCCCTTACTCCAATCTATGTCAGGGTAGTTAAAATCCCCCATAACCAGAACATGCCCCATACCAGCAGCCTTCGCCAACTGAATATGGAGATTCATTTCCACCTCCTCCCTCCGGCATTTGGCGACTTATAACATACTCCCACAATTAATTTACCTACCTTCTTGCTTCCTGTACACAGTTCCACCCATATTGTTTCTGCCGTATCGTTTACTCCCCCATCTATTCCAACTTTTAAATTTGGCTTCAATTCCTGTTTAACATACATACATACTCCTCCTCCTTTCTTATTAACTTTGTCATGTCTAAATAATGAGTAGCCTTCAATATTTACTGTCCAGTCGTGTGAATCATTAAGCCATGATTCTGCTATACCAATTACATCATACCTTTCCTTTAAAGCAATTATTTCAAGTTCCCCGGGTTTTCCAGCCAGACTTCTTGCATTTGTAAACATACATTTTAGATTATCAATTGATTTACTTCCATACATGGTCGTACATGCCTCCTTATCCTCTATGCTCCCTCCTCCCCCTTCTCCATCCTCCGTTGTGTTACTAGCCCCCAGATCCCTAACTTCTCTATCTACCCCTGTGTAGTTCAACATACCTCCCCCCCATACCTAGTTTAAAATCTCCTCCAACCCCATAGCCATCTTCTCCCCCAAAACAGCTGCACCATCACCATTGAGGTGCAATCCGTCTCTACTAAAGAGCCTGTAGCCAACAGAAAAGTCAGCCCAGTTCTCTAAAAACCCAAACCCCATCTCCCTACACCACTCTCTTAGCCACGCATTTATACTCCTGAGCTCCCGTTGCCTCCCTAGCGTAGCACGTGGCTGCGGTAGTATTTCTGAAAACACTACCCTGGAGGTCCTTGCTTTTAACTTGGCCCCTAATTCTCGGAAATCATTTTTTTTGTCATTGGCACCAATGTGAACCAAGACCACTGGGTCACTCCCAGCCCCACACAATAATCTGTCTACACGATCCACCATGTGTCGAACCTTAGCACCAGGCAGGCAACACAGTGTTCGGCATGCAGGGTGTTGGCGACAGATTACCCTATCTACCCTTCTAATAATGGAGTCCCCTACCACTACCACCTGCCTATCCTTCCTAGCCCCCAGTTCTCCCTCCCTTGTATTGGATATGGTCGTCCCCTGGGTGCTCAAGGGAAAGGCCCGCTCCATACATGCTGCTTCCGAGCCATTGTCCTCCACATCTTCACCTAAAATGGCAAATCTGTTGGGATCGACCAGCTGGGAAGAAGCGCCCCTATCCTTCCATCCCTACTTCCCCTGGTGACCCTTACAAATCTATCTTCCTTTACCACCTTATCTGCCCCATTTCCACCCTCCAGTTTACTGGCCCCTGCCAGTACCTGCATTTCCCCCAGGTTTGCCAAGCCCTGCAATACTGCAAGTTTCCCCTTTAGATTCTGGACCTCAGATTCCAAATGGGCAACCCACTCACATCTGACACATACATAGGTCCCCTGGGGTGGCTGCTCCCAGATCCAATACATGCGGCAGGATGCACATTGTGTGGCCCCAACAAAACTGTCCATACTAAACAGCAATACACAGCAGAGACACAGCAATGCACAGCAGAGGAGCAGCAATACACAGCAGAGAAACAGCAGTGTTGTTCTTAAACCCTTTCTTGTTCTAAACGCTTTTGTTTCTTAACGCACCCCTTAAATACAGAAATCCCTTTAAAACAGAAAATCCCTTTGAAAGAAAATCGCTCAAGAGCTGATCGCTCTGGAGAAATGACTTAAATGAGGTTCAAAACCAAAGAGCCAACAGCCAATTTAAACCAATTAGCTACACCCCCATCCAATCAGAGAAAAGGAAAAATAAATGCCTCTTACCAGCCCCCACTCTACAGGTAACAGTGCTGTTTAAACACCAGTATTTATTTTAGTAACCCAGTGCTTTGAGTTTACTTAAACAATTCCTACTACCTTATTCAAGTAGTAAGTAGTAAAAAAGAACAAAAAACACACCAGTGATTAATTACTTACATAGGCACACTCCTAGAAATTAATAGTGCTAGGTTAGTACATTTACTAGCAAACTGCAAACCACAGTTAATAAACGCTTTTGTTTCTTAATGCACCCCTTAAATACAGAAACCCCTTTAAAACAGAAAATCCCTTTGAAAGAAAATCGCTCAAGAGCTGATCGCTCTTTGAAAGCTAACATCTGATTGGTTGGGGCAAAATTAGCACCATTTTAAATGATAAGAACTTTTATTGAATAACCCTGTATATTTTCAATTTATTTTTTATTTATTCAGCCGTATGTATAGCCAAAAGAAACATATTGATCAAGTAATGATATATTAGTCAGTTTTACTGATGTATAATTTGGTGTGCTTTTTTGCTTACTCATACAGCAACATTGACTTTGTTTTCAATGGAAGCCATTCTTTTATTCAGTAAAATGGGAATACTTTTAGGCATTTATTAATTCTCATGAGGCTTGAGCTACTGTATTTATTTCAGTGTTTGATGTATTACAGTTCAATTAGAGGACCAGTGACCTTTATATGCTCTTGCTAACCATTTGACCGGTTCATAGTTAAACTCAATCGCACAACTATGCCTACCACTTTCAGTGCTACAAGCCCCAAGACAGTACATGCTGAATGATTGCTTTCCAAAGTATAGTTTTCTCTGATTGTTTAAAAATGGTCTCTCTTTTCACCTAAATGTATGATAAATTCAATAAATTGTGCATCTACTTATAATAAATAGGCTTACAGTACTTACCTCTGTATAATATAAAAAATAGCAAAGCACTATATACAGTATGTAACAGGCACTGGGAAAATAAAGAGAGGTGCACCATGCATTCATTTTTAAATGTTTAAAATATACTTGTATAAATATTCCAATATCCACAGATATGAAAACATACACACACACATTCCACTGTGCACCAACAAGCACACTTTTGCTAATATATACTGTATATAATACACACACACACACACACACACATATATATATATATCATTTTTCCCCCAAAACCAACATATAAATTGATGCAGTCATTCTGGACTCAATGTCCTCTTAGTATAACAATCTAATACTCAGTAAGCACTGTAATAAGATGATTCACCCAGATCATTACAGTAGACATTAAAATAATTTACCTTCATTCCTTGAAATACTGTCCAAAATTTGGGGCAAATTATCCTTTCCAAAAAGCATGAAATGGAGTAGATAATTATGTTAAAACTGGTATAAGATATTATGGGCTACTTAGAAATCTGTAAATATGAGAGGCAGTGGTGTTGTGAGACACAGATGCCTCCCCCTCCCTCACTGTTCAAATGCCAAAACATTGCCAGTCCACCAGTCACATTGCCAGTTATTCCACTAGACAATATTGCTACTATATACATTTGTGTTTATACATATAAATGAAAGCTTCCATACATTTTTCCATAAACTGCTAAATTATTTTTAAAAATTTTTTGTCCATTTGCAATGTTCCTAATGCCATTTCCAGCTTCTTGAGTAATTTCACCCTTAATATGGCTATTGGCCTTTGAAATAAAGCATGTTGATCACAAATTTGTTCTTGCCATTGACAGAAATCATCTCTAGTGAGGAATTCTTAAAATTCCATGGATCTCTAAGCTTAATGAATTGGTTTTCTTAAAACAAAAGCAGAGAAAAAAAAGCAGAAACTATAACTTTGCAAAACTGAATTGCATCTGATTATTACACGTGTGTATTGTTTATTGATCTTCCAGTCGAACATCGACCAAAACGCTCATATGTTGCACGTGCGCTGCCCATCAGGCACACTATCCTATGTGTGTACAAGGCTATGTTCATGCAGTTTTTGTACAGTTTTTGTGGTGTTTGCACCGTATCTGGAGTGGCTCATTACATGCAATTTCGGCAATCTTTGTTGTGATAAACTTAGGCTGCAGTCCGATAAAGGGATAAGTGGCCACTTTTGTGCCAAATGGGTAGCTTGTGCTTTAGCTCGTCTTTAACACTTAAATAATTTTCAGTAAATGGCCACAATAAACACCTTTGCACTTTTATAGTAAAGTTGGACTTTAAAAGTCTGTTTACTGTTTTAATTGCTGATTCAATAATTGTTCAATAATTCCCTACTGGGAAAATATCCCTTCAAACATACAAGAAAGATCTCTAATTAGTTTGGGTAAAAAAGACTTTAACCTTGAGCATTTGTCATATTTCTCATTACCGGAACACTTATTCCCATTCCCTGAAAGCGAGCATATCCTTTTACACTTGCTTAATTCTTTTTCTTTATTCATTCAAGCCTTCACACTTTTTGTGCCCAAATGACAAGAGCCCAGTATCCTATTTATAAAAGATGTTAATTAATATGCAGTTTATAGGTATACTACAGAAACCTAAAGAAATACCTTTTAACTAAGTTCTGATTATTCCTTTTTTCCTTTCTTTCTTATACAATAAAGGGCCTCTTGGGAATGTGGGGTAGCAATAGGTCTGAAAATTCTGTGCAAATCTGTGAAGAAAGGTTAATTTGTGCCTGGAAGATGTACAAGCATTTTCTTTTGCACAAATATTGATCTATCTGTCTATGTATCTCTAATATTTGCATTATATTGTAGGGCAATAGCAAGGACATTAGAAGGGAAAAGTGTTTTATTATAAATATACACTACCAATACCAATTATATCTTAAAATTAACACATACTTCAAAACACGGTAGTAGGTGTATGCACAGTGGTATTAGTTGTAAAGAAATGATTTATTATAATTAGCTTTGCTCCAAAAATGCTTTAGTGGGACAACTTTTTTATGTGATTGACAAATTCATTTTGGTGGTGGTCCCTGTGTGTATACGTGAAATATAAATATAATTAGGTTGCATATATTAACCTGAGTTAACTAGAGGTTTTCAAATACTGACCTGTGTTAACTAGAGATTTTTGACTATTTACTGCAGTTTGCAGCCTTCATGTGTTTGTTGGTTGGACAAGGATAACATTTCAGTGCAGTCCTTGAAATATTACAGATTGATATTAATAATAACTAATTCTGGCATATAACTGCAAAACAATATGGAAAACCAGAATGTAAACTCTATTTAGGCAGAGTAAAAACAGTAAATTGCCAGTATGTTTTTTCTCAGTTGTTCATCCATGTTTTGTAATTTAAGTTATAATAATACAAATAACTTAAAGGGCATGTCCACCCCCAAAACTCTAACCCCCCCCACTACTGGCCCCATTGTGTAGTGTAGTTTAATCCTTACCTCACATCCCAGCTCCATATGGTTCTCCTGTAGCCCCCCCCCCCCCAATTCCCCAAAATTGCCCACCAGGAGGATAGCAGAGTCGTACTGCAGCCCTTCTCCCGCTCTTTCCCCTCCCTCTCCCTCCCTCTTAGGATTCCCTCCCCCTAGTGTAAATCCCTTTAGATATATGATTCCCCCTGTCCCCCCAGCCCCAACCGCTTTCTTAGAAAGTGCAAAGAACTCCCGGCAGCCGCGTCCGTGATTGGCTGCCGCTCAGACAATCACAGACGCGACTGCCGGTCCCGCCCCTCTGCTTGCATTTTCTCGCAAGCAGAGGGCCGGCAGTGCGGCGGAGGAAAGAGGGGAGGTAAGTAGAGTTTGGGGCACTTTCTAAGAATAAAAATAGAGTGGTTGGGGCTGGGGGGACAGGAGGAATCATATATCAAAAAATATTTTTAAGGGTGGACATACCCTTTAATAAATATTATCATAAGAGTAACATTTTTAAAGCATATTTATTAAAAAATATACAATATATACTCATGTTAATAGTCAAGTTAATACTACTTTTTTTCATGTACTGTCAGCTTGCTACCCCAACTGGCTTTTATTTTTAATTATAGTCTGATAAAATATGAAATCTATTTCACTTCCATATTTCCTCCACAGCATTCATACTTTACTACTCTTTGATGCTATCTATGAAGGATACATTATTTTAAAGGGACAGTTCAATGGAAATGATCAATATTAGTTAAATTGTTAGTTTGTGTAATGCCTTCTTAGTTATTCAACATATTCTCTCCCATTTTGAAAAATCAGTTGATTTCATACACTTTGCTGTTCCCTGCTGTTGACATTAGTGAGCTGACATTTTAGGTTCTAACAGTCCTTCTTCTTCCCAGGATGCACCACATCCTTGGAATGTTCCTAACGGTAATTTCTACTTATTGGCTGTTGGATGGGTCAAAGATGTTCAGATCTCTACTGAGCAACTGAATCAACCCAGGCACTGGGTCAAGGGCAAGACCATAACAGTCTCTACTAGGGGTTCTGTTATTTATACACAGAAAAAATGCTGAATGGGCAGGTTAAGATAATTGGGATGAAAAAATACTGCTTTTTTTCTGAAAAGCATATGTATTTCCACTATACTTCCCCTTTAAAGACTATATCTAAACAGGAAAATACACTGATTGTCTAAGCTATACATAAAACTTTCCAGGACTGTGCCAGTGTATAGAAATTCTGATTGCAAATAAGCTCTAGAAGCTCAATACTAATGTAAACCTGAAGACATACTCATTGCAAAACAGAAATATTTAACATACAAATTGTAATAAAAATTACACAGATAGCTTATCTGTCCAATTATCCAGTAGCAGCACAAAAAATGCAAATTATATACAAGGTTTACTCATCCTTGTATTTAGGCAGCCAGAAATGCTTTTGTTTAAGAGAAGATCGTTGTGCTAACTACATAGACAATTCCAGTGCATAAATCTCTAACAGATTGGTCCTTTAAATGTTGCTGAAGTATATTTTTTCTATTTTTCTTTTTAACCTTTTGATTTCCCTTAGGGCTGGTACACACATGGTAAATAAACTGATTAATAGTCTGCTGGTTGGGAAGAAAAGCAGTGCTACCAATATTTTGGTGTGGCAGATCGAATAGCCCATTACACCAAACCAAAATATCAAACACACCTTGATTAAATAAAATGTCCAATTTTCTGTTGTATAATAAAATGTGGCAAATATTACTAAAAAAATATCAGGGTTATTCAATAAAAGTTCTTATAGTTAAAATGGTGCTAATTTTGCCCCAACCAATCAGACGTAAGTTTACAAATGTTAATTAAGATCTGATTGGTTGGAGCACCATTTTAAACAATAAGAACTTTATATTGAATGTCCCTGAATGTGTTTTACTCATCCAGGTCTAGCCATGGATGTGCATTGCAGGACTAAAGGAAACAATAAGGGATTTATGTTACTAGAGAAATAGTATAGTATGTTCACAATGTATTTATAGTGCTTTTGTAAACAATTGTGAAAAGTATTTTTTTTAATAATAACAATAACACACCAGAATTCATGTAAGCAACAGTAATAAATAAGGCCGAAACCAATCAAAGTGTGTGCAAAATCAAACATCTCACTTTAATCTAATATACCATTAAGCCATCAGTGTTTGATGTGGCTGAATTGTAAAATTTAAATAATAATAAATCGTGGGCTCTGACCGCTGAGGAAGCTCCATGCACTAGCGTTGGGAGCGAAACTCATTCGCTGTGAACGCCCTGGCCAGATCCCCCTCATGACAGACTGGTAGTATGCCTGATTCTTTCCATACATTTGATACCTAGCTGTTAACCCTTATTTGAGTTACTGTATACATATGTACTTTTGCATGACCCAGGTAGGGTTAAATCTTTCTCTCTAACTCCCCCCCCACCCCAATTTTCCTTCCTTCCAATAACAACAAGGACACATGGGTGTTGGATAAATTTGGCCACAGCTTTATTGTCATAACAAACATCTTTGCAATAAATCCAAAACTTTATGAACAAAATACAATGAACATGAACATAGCCTTCGTATCGCCAATAAAGTAACTTGTTGATTAACAGTTGTTAGAAAAACAAATCATTATAACTCATCCGAATCCCTGCCAGTCTGCCCTTCCAATAAACCTTTTTGTCTGCCAGCCGGGAAGCCTGGCTCAGCAGTGCATGATCTCGCTATTTGGCTGATTGACTTATCTGCCACTGATCGTAGATGTTGCAGTACTGAATTAACTGTGCTATAAGCACAACCCACAGGCCACCCACCTTAGGGGTTAGACCAGACCAAATATTCTTACCACACTACTTTTTGCTTTACTGTGATTAACCTGGCAGACTGGCAAGGATCCCGCCCATTTGCTGTGACGAAAAAAATTACCCCACTAATCTATATTAATGTGGACTCCACCTTCTACATATATATATATACAAAAGCACAAACTTTTTTTTTTTTTTTAAATTACTTATATGTATGCCCATACATAGAAACTGCATACCTACATATATATATGTACGTACCCAAATATACCTATGCCCCTACTCTCCATGACCTTACCAGCTGTGTCCGTAATTAACCCCGCACCCTCCACATACTTACTTCAGGCCGTCTACGTCCAAGGGTGGGTGGGTGGGGTGATTCTCCTGCCTGCTGAAGAAAATGGAGGTACCCGCTCTTTCTTCCCTCCCTTCTTATAATCTCACTAGCCAATCCCTGCTTATTTCTTTTTAAAACTAGCCTATCCCGTTCCTTCTTATCCCACCTGGTCATGCCGCCCCTCCCCTAGCTACGCTCAATCCGGGGCTCTCTTTATGACCACAATGTACTATCATATATATGACTAGGGGGATGGGGTTTGTTTTTAACTGTTTTTAATCTATGTCCCAGTATTCTTACTATATGAAATAAAGGATGGTTTTATGCTACTTTCATCTATTATCAATGTGCAGTCTGCTTTTTCTCTATACTGCCTTATCTTTTAAATTATACAGACTTACACCTGAACTATACTCTATAGTATTTATCTTTATTCAGTGCCCTGATCGATTCTTTTTTTGTTCCAGGCTCTGATCACTGACCTGACAATTTTCCCCCATACCAACTGTCAAAACTGCATATAGCCCGGGCAACTGTCAAACCATTCCAGCTACAGCAAAACGTCTTAGGAAGAAGTAATAAAGTAATATTCCACTCTCATGAAGATGTAATAAAAGTTCTACAGGGAGATTCAATAAAAGTTCTTATCGTTAAAAATGGTGCTAATTTTGCCCCAACCAATCAGATATTAATTAACATTTGAAAGGTTGGGGCAAAATTAGCACCATTTTTAGCGATAACCTTTATTGAATAACCCTACTTATTGCTAAAAATGGTGCTAATTCTGTCCCAACCAATCAGATGTTAGCTTTCAAATGGTAAATAAAATCTGATTGGTTGGTGCACAATTAGCACCATTTTTAACGATAAGAACTTTTATTACATCTCCTTGTCTGTTTTAACATTTCAAAATGCTATCATATACTTAACATTGTTTATGACTCTGGATATTGCTCCTCCTCTTCTTTCTGCTGCACCTTCCGGCCAACCAAACAACAGAAGACAATTGGAAACAGAAATAGATGTAGCATCAGATTGTTTTATGGCATTTATCAGCATTGGCAATTTGGAAATATAGTGCTCATGTCCCCATTGCATGTAGTACCACATGCACCTAATTAGTTAAAAGCCTTTAGTTCGTCTTCAAAGATTTAAGTTAAAATCATTCCAGCAAGTTGTCTTTTTCTTATTTTTTTCATAAGGACCAAAGTCAAAGAACTCATTGACATATCTCCCTTATTTCCTTGCTTGATTCTACCCTATTAATTTCAACATGAACGATAAATTAAGTCTCCACTGAAGCCCCCTAGGCTTTTAGGCACTTGAGACTGAGCTGTTCTTAACCACATTAGCAGCTTGATGTCTATTATTATTCATTGGATCTATTCAGGGCAATGTATATGGCCTTCTTTTAATTGTCTCGGCTCCCCTCTATATCCTTTTTTTTTTACAAATGAAAATGAATTGAGATCAGGGAACCTTGCAGAAAAAGAAATCCATGTTCTTGGAGACCTAGCTGCTTCCATTGTGTATATTAGCTCAAATTATCCTTTGGGCATTTCCAGCTACAAGGAGAGTAACTGAAAAGCTTTTGTCATTTTCTGATTCTCATACACACCTAATGCCAGCCATACACTTACAAGACTTACTTATGATGTTCTCACAAAGTTTAAAAAAATGCCTGGCCCAATTACATTGTGACTGATGTTACAGATATAATGCTAAGTGTATTGCAGGCATTAAATAGCCCATACACAATATATGGTACAGGCAATCAAGGCACTTCTAATCGAAAGTTGAACGGAAGTAACAATTAAACTGCACCACTATACCCTATCTTAAGTGGATTTCAAGCTGAAAACTGCTAGATATGATGTGGCAGCAGATGGGATCATTGGTCATTTTTCCAACAGGTCCGATCAAGCTTTTGTTCGATAGACTGTCCAAAATTACTAACCAGTCGACCAAAAGGCCCCACAATCATGCCATTTTGTTCAGCCAATCGATCAAACCCATCAGAAAACAAATCAATATTAGTGATGGACTCGAACTTGAACTTTTCAAACTACGAGCTAGTTCAGGTTTTTCAAACTTGCAGACTTGTTTTTGATAATTATTGAAAATTGGATAATTATCGAATCCTTAAATTGGGAACCCTCAAATGTAGAATTTGAATTCGTTAACCCTCTAATGTAGCATTCAAATTCGGTAACCCATGAATGTAACCTTCGATTTCGGTAACCCTCGAATGTAGTATTCGATTTCGGTAACCCTCAAATGTAACCTTCAATTTTGGTGACCATCGAATGTATGATTCAGTAACCTTTGGTTTCGGTAACCCTCGAATGTAGCGTTCAGTAACCCTTTAATTGGCCATAACCCTTTGAATGTAGTTCAGGTTTTCGAAGTTCAAGAATTATTTTTGATAATTATCAAAAATTCGATATTTATTGAATCCTCAAATCAGTAGCCCTGAAATGTAATGTTCAAATTCGGTAACCCTTAAATGTAGCCTTTGATTTCGGTAAACCTTGAATGTATCATTTGGTAACCATTAAATGTAGCCTTTGAATTCTGTGACCCTCGAATGTAGTCTTCGATTTCAGTAACCCTCGAATGTAGCCTTCGATTTCAGTAACCCTCGAATGTATCATTTGATTTCGGTAACCCTCAAATGTAACCATCAATTCTGGTAACCCTTGAATGTAACCTTCAATTTCGGAAACCCTCAAATGTATTGTTCAGTAACCCTGGAATGTAGCATTCGGTTTCGGTAACCCTCAAATGTATCCTTTGGTGACCTTCAAATGTAGCGTTCGGTTTCAGTAACCCTCAAATGTATTTTTTGGTAACCGTCGAATGTATCGTTCGGGAACCCTCGAATGTAGCGTGCAAAAACCCGACAATTGCCTGATCGTGGGGAAAGTTAGCATTTAAACAAATGTCGGTGATATGTACATGTTCCCCAGACCATTTCCCAGGTGCCACAGCCATTTACCAAGCCAATTGACCATTTCTATTTTAATTGTATTTAATCCAACCTTTTCAAACTGTTTTTTCTATTGATGTTTGTTTTCGAACTACCAAACTTCCAAAGTTTTACTGAAGTTCGGGCCATCTCTAATCAATATAGGTATTTATATTATAGGTTAAGGCTGCAAAGAAATTGCAGAAAAGTTACTTTTTAAAAAATGTATGTAAACAATGTTTTAATTAGAACCATTATTTTTATTTTCCTTGTTTTATTAAAATAATGCCCAATGGAGTAGAAATGAAAAATAATTCTTCACTGTGATTTCTGCATCAATTTACAGGACACATGTTTAAATAAAAGTTTAAATAGTTTAGCCCCATAAACTGGGGCTAAAAAAAAATAATATGCTTTAGAAAGTAACACAAGAGAGGACTTTGGCACTGTATAGACAATATCCTATATCAGATCAAGAAAAATGGCTTGGGTGTCTATAGGCTAATATCACATATAACCTGTAGACCTTAATGTGCCATAAGTTGCACCAAACAGGTAAAATTAATAAGAATTGTGATTGACAATGCTAGTGTAGCTTTTTTCCTTTCTGATTTCTGAATTTAGAAAATGAAATGCAAGAGCAAATTAATATTTGTTACAAGATTGTATGCTTCAATTATGAAGGTTGTACAGTAAAATACATTAAAAATGCTCTTGTCATGGTCCAACCTGATGAAGCCAACTGGAAGGAGTAAATTGTTATAGTTGTGATCTGCAGGGTCAGTGCATGTCATGCTTATATAACAATTTTGACATAGAAGCTTAAAGGGCAACTGTAGTCTCAAAACAAGTTAGTGTTAAATGAAAGCCTGCAGCATTTCCTTTAAAATGAGCTGACAATCACATCTCTGGCTTGAGCCTGTGAGACATTACATTGGGGTGAACGTTTAAACCTGCTTCCAGTAGGTTCAGTGACATCACCTTACCTCTGCTCTGCCCGTCCGCCCCGGGGCAGAAGCATGCCCAGTTGAGACTTAATGCTTGGAAGGAGAGCCTATTAATGCAGGCGGAGGCTGGTCACATGACTACAAGCTGGTCACATGGCTGAAAACAGGAAGTGTTTAAGCAGGAAGTAATATTGCTGAACCTTTCCAGCAATAACTTCTTACAGTTTTTATCCAGAGATGTGATTTAGTTTTTATTTTAAAGGTGTGATGGAAGGCTTTTTATATAATTCTTACTAGTTTGAAAGAATTAACAACCACAGTTACCCTTTAATTCACTGCAGAGCATTATAGTGGTTTCCACACTCATGTGACACTATGTGCTGAAAATTTATCTCCACAGCCCTAAACATAATATCTATATTTTTCCCATTAGTTATTATGTAGTAAAAAAGTGTGGTCAAAGCAAAAAGGCTAGTTTTTAAAGCGCCCCTTTCTCATATGATTTCTCATTCTTATCATTGCATTTAAAGGGCATGTTCCCTCCCCAAGGCTCTTAAGTATACTTTGCAAGGCTCCTAATTATACTTAACAGGACTGGTTCCCTCAACTTTCTGCCGGCAGAAGGGAACGAATCCTGGTAAAGTATATTTAGGAGCCTAAAAGAGAGTTTTAAACCTAGTGAGGTCTAGTTTTGGGAGGTGGACATGTCCTTTAAAAACATGGTTCATATTACAGTATCCAAATTATTACTTCATATTTAACTTTGTTATTGATATAGGACCCTAAACCATATAAATAAATTATAAATACGTTACTACAGCAGTTAGTAAATAGAACCAATATAGCAGGTGTTATTTTAATTTTAATTATTTTATTAATTGGATTAAAATGGGCAAAAACCTTTGAAGATCAATAGTCTCTATCAGTAAGAAAGAGTAACTGGGGTTTGATAGTCACATAGGTTGATACTATATAATAAGTTGTACAAAGTACAGTAAAGGTGGCCATACACAAGTTAGACATTGCTGCCAATTCAAAATTAGATCCATTCAAGTATCAGATTTAATGTCTACTGTGCCAGCAGTTCTTACCTGCCGACATTCTTGCCAACATAACTTTCCCTGGCCAGATAACGGTTTTGATCAGTGTTATGTAACATCAATCCTAAAGAGATTGTGTCAGGCATGCACACCATGACTGAATTTTGTACATGGAGAAAACTATAAAAAGTGTCACATTTTTAAATGTCACTAGCATAATTCTTTACAAATTAAAAAATGTTTAATCCAATATATTAGAGAAACCACACGTGTAACAAATTTTGGGGGTTATTCAATAAAAGTTCTTATCGTTTAAAATGTTGCTAATTTTTCCCCAACCAATCAGATGTTAGCTTTCAAATGTTACATAAGTTCTGATTGGTTGGGGCAAAATTAGCACCATTTTAAACAATAAGAACTTTTATTGAATCTCCCTGTAAGTGTTTCAGTAATTAGCACTGATGCCTTGCAGTTCTTAAGTCCTGGGTTCAAATCTTCCCCTGGACATAAATCTGCTAGTATGTTCTCCTTTGTTTCTGTGAGTTTCCTCCACAATCAAAAAAACCCCAATACTGGTAGGTTGTATGTGTGAAATAGTGATTAGATTGTAAGCTCTTTGGGACAGGACCTGATGTGAATGGATTTAATCATTGTAGAGTGCAGAAGAATATCTAGTGCTGTGCTATATAAGAAATAAAATACATACATATGTTTAATAAGGGCATCTAGTTGACAGAGATTTATTGTGTTTTTACCATAAAAGATAAAAATACAATATTTTCTCAAAGAAAAGCAAAGTATAGAGGGAAAGGTACATATCCAATAATGAATATAGGACAGCACTGATGTGTCACCATGATGGCTTTTACCTTTGAGCAATCATTTTATGTCAGAATCCCAGTTTTACGTGCAGGATAAATGAAATAAAATCTGACATGTGACTTGTAATATCTAGTAAAAAGACAGGGAAGGTCAGCAACCATTTTTCAAAAAGTATTTACGTAAAATAGGAAATTTCACGTCTATGGCAATATTTCATTTTTTCAAACATTACAGTCTTTGAGAGTAACAAGACTTTTGGGATGTAGATTAAATCATGCACCATATGGACATATATGTACATTAGTAAACTGTGTTTCTCCGGGTAGATCAATGTGCTTTGTGCTAATAATTTGGACAATAAATAATTAAAGGCACTGATACGTAGGATCTTGTTGATAGGGTGAAGGTAGGAATATTCCTGTGAATTGATGCCAACTGTTTAGTTTTATAATTTATTGGTAATCTACCATTAATAAAGGAGACTTATTTTTTCTGGAAATATTGTCATTGAGCAATGGAATGATGGTCAAAAAAATACACATAAATATGATTTGCCATGTCAGTTATGGAAAGGGTTTTTGCGCTGATACCATTTATTTTTGAGCATGCAAACGTAAGCAGGGTTCTAAGCCCTTATGCCTGAATACAAAGAATCTCTATAAAGATATAATAATAATAATAATATGTTGAAGGTTCATACTATGTGTACTTTCTCAAGATCAACATTATAAATATACTGTACATTCCAATCAAACTTATATTGTATGCCAAGGAATATACTCACCATTGGTCTCCAATGGTCCAGGTGCTGTGTGCCCCAGTCCCGTTGCTAAAAGCCAACTATTCTTTCACCATAATTCTGTAAGTTAATATGGAGTCAATGCGCACATCGGAAATCACGCACATGTGATGTCTTAGTATTTTTAAGTGCTTCATTCACCACATGCCAACAAACAAAACCTCATGCTAAGGCTGTTTGCAGTTTTCACACATCTAAAAGGCCACAGCTTGAATATCCTTACTGTAGAGTACTATATGTAAATTAAAAAATGATATAAATATATCTAAATATGATTATTTAAACTAAAAACATGCAATATTTTAAAAAATCTATCATAATTCCAAAATATAACAACTACAAGATAATTGGATAATCAAAATGGCATCATAATCATTGCAATATCTCAAAATAGACTTTGAATGATTTGACCTTCAGTGTATCTTATCTATATGTTATGTCCTTTAATAAACATCTGTTCTGACAGATTTGTCAAATTCAACTAAAAGTTTTTCTTTTATCAAAATGGAAAAAATCATGACAAGCTAAAATTATTCAGTCTCCAGATTTGTTTGAAATAACAGAACTTCGATTATCTGACTTTCAGTAAAATTATGTAGTGTGATTCTTTGGAATGCAATTTTAAATAAATTAAACAGAATTAAAGGTAATGTACCATTCCAGTTCAGTGGAAATTATCAATATTTGTTAAATTGTTAGTTTGTGTAATGCATACTTAGTTATTCTACATATTCTTTTCCATTTTGAAAAATCAGTTGATTTCATACCCTTTGCTATTCCCTGCTGTTGACATTAGTGAGCTGACATTTTAGGTTCTTCTTCTTCCCAGGATGCACCACATCCTTGGAATGTTCCTAACAGTAATTTCTACTGATTGGCTGTTGGGATGGGTCAAAGATGCTCAGATCTCTACTGAGCAACTGAATCAACCCAGGCGCTGGGTCAAGGGCAAGACCATAACGGGTCCATAACGGGTCCTGCAAACAGGAAGTCAGTATTTCTGTTGCATTTATTTATACACAGAAAAAATGCTGAATGGGCAGATTAAGGTCATTGGGATAGAAAAATACTGCTCTTTTTTCTGAAAAGCATATGTATTTGCACTAAACTTCCCTTTTAAAGTCCATTTTAACTTAACAAATAAATAATTCTCTCAGAAGGATTAAGGACTAGGCTACACTGATGTGCTTTTAAGCGCAATCCGGATGCACTTTTAAAAGCGCACACTAGTGTGGCCCAATTGATGTGGCCACACTAGTGTGGGACTGTGCGTGTCACCCTTGCACAGACCTAACCCTCTGAGTGATGATGTCATCTATCAGCAACCATAATATTGAATTGCTAGTGGTCTTTGAAACCATGCAGCCCCCGATATTCTTTCCTTAAAGTGACCTGTTTAAGACCAGAACTGCTTCACTGCAGGTAAATTTGTCTGTATATGTTTAATTTAAAATGCCAAATTATTTAACCCTTACCTTTATAACCATTGAAGAGCTGCATTATATGTTAGCACAGTATCTACAGAAAAGTTTTTTTAAAAAAATGTTTTTACATAAAAGGTTTTGTGCTGGAAAAAAATAGAATGAGTAAAGTTTCCTCTTATAAATGTCACTAAACGAAATCAGCTCAGATTGTTGAATAGGTCAAAAGGCCAAGACTGAACTCGTATAACGGTATTTATAAAGGATCAATATCAGTATTTTCTAATCTCAAACTTTGGTCGCTTTAAAAAAAAAATTGCATTGAAATTTTTTCGACCGCGTCTGAAATCGTATTTCACAACCGAATGTATCTTCCGATTTTTTGCGATGCGGATGTACAATGCTACTCTGCTTGCAAAAATGCCAATAGATATCAGTATTTTATGTCTCTAGAGTTACTTTAAGAACCACATAGTAAAATAACACTGCTTCCGGTATTTACTGGTATTGTTCCATTATAAATACGGCCCATGGATTGTTGCTGTAAATCCAATTCAGCAAAAAGAATTAAATGGTGTACTAACTTTTAAAATGCAGAAAACCAGTGGGAAGAGACTCTTATACGGGCTTCACCACTTATCCTCCCTGTAAATCCGATTCAGCAAAAATAATTAAATGGTGTACTAACTTTTAAAATGTAGAAAACCAGTGGGAAGAGACTCTTATACGGGCTTCACCACTTATCCTCCCTTGGGCATTAGCATTTGGGGATGTCGGGGGAATTTCCATAGGCCATTGGCCCTTTAACAATGAATTGGTTTGATGAACTGCAACTTTAATTGTAAAGCAAAAAAATACACCTGAATCTATGTAAATCACTATCAATGTAAATTTGAATTGTTTAAACTCATCTGTGCTTAAGGAACAGAAATGACACTGCATGTGTAAAAATATAACTAGATTCACACACACTGGGAGACTAAAATACATTAAGGTCTGTCTCTGTATGGATAACTTTCAGACTATTCTAGTTTTCAGAATGTGGACTATTCATAATAGGTGCCTCATATCTGTCAATTTGTACCCTGTGGCACATTGTGATTTATTGCATCAATTAATTTTTGTGATTAACATAGAAAATTATGATTTATCTGTATGTAATGCTTGATACCTTTCTGGGCCAGTATGTAGCTGGAATGACTTACCCAAGAGAAGAGGTGTTCTAACCATAATGTAACAAAGGAACCTTGAGAAATGTTTTACTTTGAAACCGTTTAAATGCATTCATATAAAAAAGAGCATTTATAATTGAATGGGAATTGCTACCGGGCTTACAAAATGTCATGGTTGAAAAAGCTTCTGTAAAAGTACTGGGCATGCACATTAATGTTACATTTGGTTCTCTCAGATTATAATTGGTAGATCATGTGCATAAGACCATATCTATGCAAATATGTTTTTAGCTTTATCTATATGTTTTTAGCTTTATCTATAGTGGACATACATTTTATTGTTGGGCACAGCATCTATAGACTGACCAGTTCTTCATAAGCAAGAATGTTCTTGCCTCCTGGCATTAAAGGGCATGTACACTGGGAATTTTATTTTTTAAATTGCCCATTAGTGGAAACTTTAATTCATCCCAACTATCACTGTACTACTTTTTGTTGATCTTCCCCCTATTTCATATGAAACATCTTACGTTTTAGTTTTGCTGTTGCTGGAACAGTTTGACAGTTGGTGTGCTGTATGTTGTATGCAGTTTTGACAGTTGGTATGTGGGAAAATAGGTCAGTAGTCAGAGCCTGAACAAAACAAGTATTGTATTGAAGGCATGCTGCAACACACACACCTCAGAGTAAGTGCTACTTACATGTATTTATAGAATAAGAGCATGCAAAATGTTTTTTTCAGTATACATATTGACATACTAAAAAAGAAGTTCCATGATTGTATAATGTAATAAAATGCAAATCCCACTTCCCCCTTTAAAGCTGTCCCATCATATATACTGCCCAAATTCAAAACAAATGAGCACCCAAGGTATGTAAGCATCTGAGCACTCAATATATGTATTTAAGTGAGTGCATTTTAAGTGAGATATAAATCTATGCAGACAATTTCTTCCTTCCCCTTTAGAAAAAAATACTCATATCTTTATTAATGCAATAGAATAATAAGTAATATAACATAATGGGATTTGCCAGGGCAAGAAAATTGTATGGTGCACCTCCCAGGGTACAGAGTTTATTAGGTGCCCTAGAAACCACCATCAAATGTAACAGTGACAACTGGGAAATCTGGCTGTACGAATTATATAAATTTAAAGGTTAGTGTCAAACATGAGATTACAAAAAAATCATGTAAATAACTAGAACTATACAGTATAAATCAGGTAGCTGTTGCTTGGAGTAACAATTATGTATATAAACAAATGTTTAAATGTCTAAAATGGGAATTTCTGGATATAAAATCAATTTTCACACACATGTGACTGGCCCTTGGTAATTCTATTACATGAACATCAGATCACCTGAGATAAAGGAATGTGAGGGGGAAAACTAACAGATGTAATGAATTCTTTCATGACAGTTATTCACAGCACAAATATTCATCTGATCTTGTATACATTTATATTAAAGGGACACTAAAATCAAAAAGTAAAAAGAATATTGTGCATTGAGGTTGGAGATTCCCCTCCTATCTCCTAATCTTACCTTAATGCAGAGATATGCCATTTGGGAATAATTCACTCTCTGAAGTTTAATCATGGCTATAAGCAACATGTATTAGTTTATTGCATTATGTTGCCTTTTCATAATAAAAAATGTATGTTCTTGAATTAGACTAAACCATGCATATCTTCATTGGCAGTTTCAGATACTGTATGTTAAAACAAGGGTCATAGTATAAGGCACTTGCACCAAATGAAATAACATTCTTTGAATAGGTTTCATACCAAACCTTTCACAACCTTTTATGTTTCATTGCACCAGATTGGAATTGTAGAAATGGTAGACAAATTTCACCTAAAACAAACTTAATTTAGCTGCAAAATAGCCATGTATATGTAAAATCTGTTTGATTTACATTACGTTGTATTTGCTATTTACAGTATTTAAACTCAGATCTCCTTTGATCCTGGGAATTTTATTTTCTCTGCTTAACTAAAATTAAATAGGTCCAGTGCAGGCAAATCCAGGAGTGCTTATTTTGGGTTTTACAAAAATACTATTGCCAGTAGAGATGTCCGAACTTCGAAAAATCCGGTCCGCGCGAGGATCCGCGGATTTTCGAAAAAATCCGTAAATTCGAAAATCCGCGAGCGGACCCGTTAAAACGTATTAAAATGAAAGTTCGGCAAAATCCGCATTAAAAGTGGTCTAAATAGCCTTGGTAATGTACACTTTAATCACTCAGGGACCGGGTAATGGCCTTAGAAACACGTATCAATGCCTACAATACCTAAAAATACGTCCGCCAGCGTGATTTTAAAAAACGGTATTTTTCGCGAAAATACGAGGATTTCCGTAATTAACGAGGATTCCCGTAAAAACGAGGCTTCCGTAAGAACCGAGATTTTCGTAAAAACGAGGAACCGGAACCTTCCTTCCTGCAAAATGGCATCTTCTGTTAGGCACTGTATGCCATGAGGTACCTCCTGTCCAGGGGGTATGATGACTTCCCCCCTGGAACGTATCGTGTGCAGCGCAAAAAGCGCAGATACATGGAGGGGCTCAGCGACGGATCCTGCGCCGCTTTGGCTACCAGACCACTCTCTACCTCCAGAGACAGTGGTCGGATCTCAAGAGGCAGAGGCCTCAATATGTGGCAGCCGTACGGCAGATGATGGAAGGCATATACTTTTTATTATATTACTGTATTGTAATAAGTAGTAAAATATTTAATTCACTTCTGACAAAAACATTTTTATATATATGTTTTTAAAACATCAATAATCCTTAAATTTGGCTTGTGAAGAGAGAGATCCAGTTCTTTGTATTTCTCATTCACTGGTTAAACTTATTATTACATTATTATTCTTCTTATATTATTCAATATCAGCCCTATTTAAGGGTAAGTAAAGTCAAAAAATAAATCACTGAAAAGTGACTTTATTTAACATAAACCTATAAATTCAAATATCCCACACATAGACACAGGTAAACACACTTGGTGGCCCACCCTTCCATTTCCATGGCAGCCTTATTTAAAGGCTAAGTAAAGTTAAAAATGAAATCGATCATTAAAAATTGATTTCTTTTTATCTATAATACACACTGATACCCACACATGACACAGTTAACACACTTTACTGGCCCACCCTTAGTTACATGGACCCCTATTTGAAGGGAAAGTAAAGTCAAAAATAAAATGTTGATTTTTACCACTCCAAATTAAAATGTTGTGTTACCCCCAAAATCTATACAGATACAAGTACACACAGCTACTGATGCTCCCCTACACCCAACCAACTTTTCCCTTTCCATGGCTAAATACACACAATAAAATATAAGTCTTAGCCAGAATAAGGTATGAAATCATTGCCATAGAAATATGATTGACTTTTAAAGAAACTATAACATATTCAGGGTTATTCAATAAAGTTCTTTCGTTAAAATGGTGCTAATTTGCCCCAACCATCAAACTTATGTAACTTTGAAAGCTAATCTATTGGTTGGGGCAAAATTAGCACCATTTTAACGATAAGAACTTTATTGAATAACCCCCTTGCCTTATTTAATCTGCATTTTCAAGCAGAATCAAAGTAATAATTAAATATATCCTTTAGATATATCATTCATTATTATTTTTTTTTTATTTAATTTGCAGGGGAATCTTCATCCGACACCCCACCCCCACCACCGCTCCGCCAGAGGAAATGTAATTGCAGCCTATTGAGAATTTTTTTTTTCTTAATTTCTCATTTGTCCAAGGCCATATTACAGCGACACGAGTGCTCCGAACAAGCACAAGCGCATTTCCGGTGCGCTCATGTGTATTGCAGTGCGAGTGCAGTACGATAGCATAATTGTGCAAACATTGAGGATCACATTAATTTGCCACACTATTGTGTGCTTTTTAACCCGTTGGTATGTCCAAGCCTTTATCCAAATGTTTGCATAATTTTTGACAACTTCTCCGAGAATTGTTTTAGTAAATGTATCGAACTTTAATGACAGTGAGAGTTAAAATAAATTTCCTTTTTTTTTTTAGCACTACCACCAACTACCGCCCCCGGGCTCTCCCATTGCCCCCACCGGGCAGTCCATCGCCCACACCAGGCTCTCCATTGCCCCCACCGGGCAGTCCACCCGCCCAGTGGAGACCACCGGCACACCAGACACGTGTGCATCCTAAGCAATTTTTTTATCTTTTTATTGACCTGATTGTCAGCAAATAATTAGTGAAATTATCATTCATAATTAAGTGAATTTATTATTTCACTGATAAAAATTTTTGTAAAAAAATGCAACAAATCTATTAATTTGATTGAGAGACAGATCACAGTTCTTCTCATTTCTCATTCCCATTTTTGTCCCCGACTCTGTGTACTTGTCCCTCAGTTTTTGAGCTTAATTTACGAAATTCGGTCCAAACATCCAAAATTGTCCAAGAAATGTTCACTACATAGCCTTTTAGGAAATGTTCTTATACATGTATATATTACTAATGGATTGGACGGTGATTGTTGAAATAAAACGTTTTTTTTTCTACAGGCCCTCCACCTTCTCCATGCCCTCCACCCTCTCCACAGCCCCTCCACCCTCTCCAGCCCCTCCAGACTCCCACCTCCCTCCTCCCCTCCAGCACTCCACCTCTCGTCCTCTGCGCCATGCTTGAGAATCGTAAGTAAATCATTCAACGTTAATGAAATGTTATGTACAAGACTATTAATATCTGTATTTTCCCAGTGTAAAATCCACGCTACATGATTCAACATGGGTACTGGTGTTTGACAATGCTTTTATGGGGGTGCACCACTTCCAAAAAATTTTGTATGTAGCCACGTCCTAGTGATACAAAACAAGAATGTTCTGATACAATTTAGCAATAAACGTAATGTTTTATGCAGCATTACCTCCTGCTGTTTATCAGTGATCCCCCATGATGCAATAATACGCTTTAAGTGGAAGTTCAGTGTAATATATTACTTTAAGAAAAAAAGAGCAGTATTTATCCATCCCAGACCTTATTCTGCCCATTCAGCAATCAGCATTGTGTCTGTGTATAAATAAATGCAACGGAAATAATGACTTCCTGTTTGCAGGACCCCTAATAGAGACCGTTATGGTCTTGCCCTTGACCCAGTCCCTGGGTTGATTCAGTTGGTCAGTAGAGATCTGAGCATGTGTAACCCATCCAACAGCCAATCAGTAGAAATCACTGTTACCATAACTAGGTATGCATAATATAAACTAAGAATTTTAGAAATAATGATGTCTTATACTGAGCTTTCCTTTTTATGACATACCGCAACATTATAGCATTGCATTACCATGTATGTGTAAGTAGTTATCAGGTGCAAAATTGCATCTACCGCATGGTGCTTTAGGAAATGTGCTCTCGAACATCTTCACTCACAATCTCTCCAATATCTTCCTCCACAGAACTACAGAGCATGCGGCGGAGATGCGCCACATGGTGCGGCGCCTGGACCGCCGCCTGACCGCCCGCCGCCTCACCAGACTGGAGAGGGGTACCCCAGTAACCCCAGTGTTTTTTTTGTTTGTTTTTTTGTATATAGTTTGTAAAAAAGAAATATATTATATTTATATATAAAAATGTTAAAAAAATTGTTTTGGGCTTTATTTTTCGATATATCAAATTATTCAGATGATTCCATATCAATTTTATTTGAAAAATTACAATCCACATATCTTTTTAGCAGCTATATGTCTGGTACTTATAATTGTATATACCTTACCATTAATGCCATTACACACACCACCTTGGCCACATTCCCCTATAAGTAGTTTTGCACACAACAAGGGAAAGAAGGCGATGGGGGTACTGGTTTACATAATTGTCCACTGCGGTTTGCCACCATTGTTTGTGGGGCCAGGCAGGCTTAGCCCCCCACTGGACATACCCCTCACCCCATTGGCTACTCTCCCTCAGAGTGCTTCGTGCAAGGGAAAGCAGGTGAATGGTTTAGGAACAGCAACCATTGAGTTTACAGCAGGCAGCAGCCCACTTTGTAATAGGAGTCACTGCTCTCGTGCTAGGCAGGATTGACCCAGAGCTGAAAACATTAGCCACAGAGTAGCTGTTGCGGCTGTATGAGATGGTCAGAGTAGGTGACACACACAAAGGTGCCTCATGGAAGAGGAGAAAGAACAAATATGGAGTACTGCTCTCGGGCCAGGCAGGATTGAACCAGAGGTGAAAACATTAGGCCACAGAGTAGCACTGTCAGCTACACAAAACACACAGACACAGACACAAGCTCAAAAAGCGCAAAAATCTCTCTCCAACTCCTACACTGTCAGGTCTCCACTAAACACACTCCAACACACTGACAAAATGTCACCTGTGAAGCAGCCTTTCATACCCAGGGGGCTGGCAATAATCATGTTAGCTGCCATTGGCTAATTTTAGTCATGTGGCTTGCTCCATCTTGAAAATAACCCCCAAAATGCGAATTTACAAGAATTTCTCGTTTTTACGAAAAATCTCGTAATTCCGAGAATCCGCGTAATTACGAGGATCTTCGTGTTTCCCGGGTCCCGAAAGATCGTAGATTCTCGTAATTACGGGGATACTCGTATTTTCGAAATTTTTTGGAAAAAAAAAAAAAATCCGCGGTTCGGAAGTTCGGAAGGCGGAAAATCCGGAAAATCCGGAATAATCCGCCGTTCGTGATGAATCCGCGGCGGACCCAGGTTCGGGTCCGCGAACCGGCCATCTCTAATTGCCAGTGTCTGTAAAGTTCTTCAATGATATTCTACTTGTTTGTATATTTTATATATATAAAAATGCATTGTCCCAGACTAATGTGAGCAATAAACCATGGTCAGTAGAGATGTCCGAACTTCGCAAAATCTGGTCCGCTCGAGGGTCCGCAAATTTTCGAAAAAATTCGAAAATTCGAAAATCCGCGAGCGGACCCATTAAAATAAAAAAAATCCTCGAAAATACGAGAAATCCTCGTAATTTCAAAAATTTTCGAAAATACATATTTTCACGCATTCTCAAAAATACGAGAAATCCTCGTAATTTCGAAAATTTTTGAAAATACGGTTTTCACACATTTTCGAAAATACGAGAAATCCTCGAAAACGCGGTTTGGAAAAGTTCGGAAGGCGTAAAAGTGGAAAATCCGCCATATCCGCCATTCGCGAACAAGGTAAGTCCGGCGCGGATCCGGGTTCGGATCCGTGAACTGGGCCATCACTAACGGTCAGTGTGAACCAGTCTATGCCATTACTTATTGATTGTTAAAACCGCATTTCATTACTATTCTACTTAGTTAAAGGAAAATCAAAGTGAAAAAAATCACTATGATCTTTGTAATTTAAGTTGTTAAATTAACCTACTTTGCTATTTAATGAAATATCATCTGTGGTTGGCAAGAAGGAAGGGCACTTTATTTGTAGGCAGGTCCCCCTCTTCCTAGCCCATTCACAATCCATGTCTTGCAAACACTTTGGTTTATAAAATGCCAATCATGGTGCAGAACACCAAAAGAGCACCATAGTTTGTGACTGCGCAGTGTTAGGCTACATTTGAGGGTTAGCGAACGGTACATTCTAGGGTTAGCAAAAATGATCCACACATTCGAAGTTTACCGAAAACTAAACAAAACATTCTGTGGTTAGCAAACGTTCCGTAAATTTGATAATTATCGAATTTATGATAATTATCGAAAATATAGCCGCGAGTCCGGAAAAACAAACTAGTTCGGACCCGAACTAATTCGAATAGTTCAAGTTTGGGTTTGTGTCCATCTCTACTGACGTAAAATACTGATAGTATTCTGTATTTATTTTACTACAATGCTGTAATAATCCCTTTAAGACTGGCCGTGGCTTTATAAATAGGTCTAACATTTAGAAAAAACCTACAATACTTATTTTTAACATGGTGTGATATATTTTTTAACAAAATATATCACACCATTTTACTTTATGTACATTGGCATATTATAATAATAACCATTGACAAAACAAGCTTTGAAAATAGTCAAGCATTTATTATGCACATTTTTATTTGTAGAATATTACAGGGGAGGCATTGTTGGTAATTTCAGAAAGTGTTTACATGAATTGTAATGACAGTCTTGTGCAGAGGTTGTCATAAAGGATCATCCGTAATGAAGAGAATAGGGAAAGCTATAAATCTCCATTATTCTAAGCACAAAATTCGTATTCTGTCCTTATTGTGGATGTGACTGTGTTTATTTTCATTCACCTTAATAGTGTAAGAACATTTTTAAAATACTTGTAATTACATGCATTATATTCTATCCTCTATGCTGCTTTTTAATACATTATGGATTTTTGAGAAATGTGAGAAAAACAGAAGCACAATTACTCATACTCATTATTCATACTCATTACTCATTACTTTATCAGCATGTATTTTACTAGGTTACTGGGCCAACATGATTAGTGTATATGATTGTTTTACATTAGTGTTAATGTTGACTTTTAATATTGTTCCATATAATTAGGACATTCTATTAGGTAGATAATCTACTTCTGTATTATGAATACAGACGTAGAATCCCCTGTACAAAGTAGATTATTAAAAGTTAAACTGGCAAGCATAAGTTTACAGCACAAGAAAGATATGGGGAAGCACACTAATCAGGTGAATTCACAACTATTTATTGTAACAACACATACAATGTTTCTGGATGCCCTGTCCCTTTCTCAAGTAGCTGCAAACTCTGAGTGTTTCTAGGACCCCTGCTGGGTGCAGATTTATTTAAGTATCCAATGACAGCTCTGTCTGCTTGTGAATAACTTATTTCTTCTTTAAGACTGCAGGGGCCATATTTTTTTGATCATTTAACAAGTCTTGACCACCTTTTCTATTTCAAAATTCCCAGTTTACAATGTATTATTGTACAATTTTTTATCTAAAAAAACTAGCCTTTGTTTGATCAGCTTTGAGCACTATTGAACTGTTAACCGTATATACTCGATCTGAGTATAAACCGAGGTACATATTTTTACCTGAAAAAAGAGTAAAGGTGATATGTAGTAAAAGTGAAATATGACAACTACTGCCTTCTGATTCTATATTGTTTTGAGGCTTTAGTTGCCTTTTAAATGGACAGCAGAATTCCCGTACAGTGGTCCCATACAGTAATAGTCATACTGGATTTGGCTTTTACTGTATAAGAATTCTGCTGTCCATTTTTAAGGCCAACTAAAGCCTTATTCCTTGGCATTCCAAATGTTTGGAAACTACAACTCCCTGCATGCTTAATAGCTGGGAGTTGTAGTTTCTAAACATCTGCAGTGGCAAGCACCCTCACCCTCCCACCAGTTCAGTGGACAAGAGGGCTTACCGGTAAGTCAGTATTCCATCCATCTGTGCTTGTTTCAGTCACTCACTCTGCAAATCCGTCCGCCGCTCCCTGTACTGATCTCTGAAACCATGGGTTACTGGAAGGCTCATAAAGAGCATTGTTTGAATTATGCACAATATTGCTCTATATAATCTTATACAGTGCCAGACTCAGTGCTGCACCTTTATCCATCCAACATTGCCCCCAGATTCCCATCAGTCAGACATGTCACCCTCATCATCAGGCCAAGCGTCTCCATCGTAGCTGTTTTTAACTTCCTTGGGAAGATGGCCCTGAGAGCCATGGGCTGGCAAGGAGAGAATGCCACTGCTAGCACTGACTGGTAAGGAAGGAGCCTGCAGTCCCACAGGTAAAGGTGTAAGAGGGAGTGCCAGAGCCTGGAGTCAGGTTGTGAATTTGAGTTATAGGGGAGAGAAGAGCCCGAGTGGCGGCTGCTGCTTTGAGGAAACATCATATCCCACTTGGATCCGGCTTGCTGTGGCCTTGTGCTCAGGGTCACTGTTCTCCCAAGCCTTGGTTCTCTTGCTCAACCCAAATGCTAGGATGTCTCTGATCCCCAACCCGAGATCACAATGTAATTGTGGTACACACCGCTCTGGACAGTGTTGAGAGCTGTCAGCCCCTGTCTCTGCTAATCCTTGATGTGAAACCTGCTAGAGCTTTCCTGACTGGTGTCACTTCTTTGGTGCTGGGCAGTGATGTCAGCCATTAGCAGGCAGTGAGTGAGCGGCTGCCAGATTTGCAAGTAAGTGACTGACTTGGGTATAAACCAAGGTCAGATTTTTAGGCTGATTTTACAGCCTGAAAACCTTGGTTTATACTTGAGTATATACAGTAGTTATCTTAGGGTGCTGGGCTTTTTACTGTATGTGAATAGGATAATAGTGACCGTTTTACTGGTTGACAGAAGATTAATAAACTGATTGATCTTTATCTGTGTTTAGCAAAAGGATGAAGGTTGAGCTTCACCAAATATCTGAATATTTTTCTGCTCAAAACAAAAATTTTATGGTAGCATAAAATATTTCCATTTCTAAAAACAAAACACGCATGTGAATGTTTAAAGAAATTGACACATAGGTCAAATGTAATATTTTCTGCATTTTGGACTAACCTAACCTAACCTAACTTTGGGGCCATCAGACAACTGACCAGTAAACTAACCGGTAGTCTGCCAGTTCAGAAAAAATGGCACTGCTGTAATTTCTGCACAAACGTTTTTGCGGGCCATTAATGACTGACAGGTCCGCTCAAACTATTCAGAATAGAAACAATGGTGGAGGTGCACTCTACCAAACTAGGGTGCAGACACCTCTGTGGGTTCTTCCCTTAGGAACCGATGGATTTCACAGGAAAAAAGGTAACTGAGGGTCGCACTCCAAATCTTTAGAAATATTTATTATAAACCACACATAACCACGTCACAACGTTTCGGGGGAATGCCCCCTTCTTCAGGTCACCTGAAGAAGGGGGCATTCCCCCGAAACGTTGTGACGTGGTTATGTGTGGTTTATAATAAATATTTCTAAAGATTTGGAGTGCGACCCTCAGTTACCTTTTTTCCCGCTCAAACTATTGTCTGATGTTCACAACAGTTTGACTGAGGTCAGTTGCAATAAAAGACAATAAAAATATATTGCAACAACTGGTTATCGTGTGTACTGTGTGTAGAACTTTAAACTGATGTATTTCATCCTGTATGAAATGAAGAGCAAATTATGTAGAAGCAGGTTTGATAAATAGGTTGAAACATAAGGAACACGTGGCATTATGTTAGTAAAAATGCTCTATATGCTAAAAGGAAAAATGTATTTAACCAGGCATGTTAAAATAATGATCATTTCATGCTTCTCTTTTATTATGAAATATTACATGTCATACAATTGTGTTCAAATGGATTTAACTAAGCTACAGGACAAAACGAATTGAGAGAGGTAAAATTTCTCACTTTATGTACAAAAGGGTGTTAATATATTCATTAGGTTGATTTAGACATTGTGAGACAGCCACAGGCAGTCTTGCATAGTTATAGTTTAACAAGCTATAATTAACTTACCATTATACATGCAGATGGGAAATGTCAGTGCAGCCGATTTAATTTAAATATGACTTTCTACCATTTATAAGACATGACATGATTCAGTAGGACCCAATGATCAGTGACAGATAGCCAGTAACAAAATTAGTCGGTGACAAATTCAACTTTTTGTAATATGCCTCAAAATACTAATAGAAGTAATCAAAAAACAGATTAGAAAAAATAAAGTACTTTTAAGTATTTTAAGGCTGGATTATTAACCCTGGGTATACAAGGAGTGATATTTTGACCCGACTGGAGATTAAAACTGTTTCTTTCACAGCCATAAATTACTGATATTTCTACTGATAGTTCTGCTGTTCAGAAAAATCTGAAAAAGTCAAAAAGTCCTAGTTCTAGTGAACCCTTGAAATCCGCTTCGGAACCAGGTTCGAGTATGGATTCGGGTCCATCTCTATTGAGTTCCTATCGCTTAAAATGGTGCTAATTTTGCCCCAACCAATCAGATATTATTTAACATTTGAAAGCATTTGATTGGTTGGGGCAAAATTAGCACCATTTTAAATGATAAGAACTTTTATTGAATAAAACTGTTAATTTATTAACACATTGAATTACTAAATATAACTAAGTTTTTATTAAAAAGCTTTTTGCTCTAAAGCAACTGTCTTCACTGCCTTACTGTTATTTAAAAATCTTAAAGGGTAAAAAAGTTAAACTTGAGTAAGGTTCTGAATATTTTTATTCCTATGTAGAAGTAAATCTCTGTATTTATTAGATTATAACTAAATGCTACTACTAAGCAACCCATATTATTAATAAAGCACCCTGCATTTTGGGTTGATTTCACAGCTTTAAATCTACCAAAGATAAGGCCATATTTGTAAAGGCACAGCATTGCTGCAATATCAATAACAATTGGTAGTTTACAATGTCAACCTTCTATTGTACTGCTGGTGCAATATACCAATACCATGTACTTTAAACAAAAATCTGGTAATGTGTGTGTTATCTGCCCAATTGCTATTTTTTTAACAATTTTATTACATTACGTTTGTAACCAGTACAAACCTGTCTGATTTAGAATTTTCAAACTTCTAAAAGGTTCAAAATCGGACCCATTAAAGGTAAAGTTCAGTGCAAATACATATGCTTTTAAGAAAAAAAGAGAAGTATTTTTCCATCCCAATGACCTTTCCCTGCCTATTCAGCATTTTTTCTGTGTATAAATAAATGCTTCCAAAATACTGACTTCTTGTTTGCAGGACCCCTAATAGAGATCGTTATTGTCTTGCCCTTGATTCAGTTGTTCAGTAGAGATCTGAAAATATTTGACCCATCCAACAGCCAATCAGAAGAAATTTCTGTTAGGAACATTCCAACAAAGTGGTGCCTTCTGGGAAGAAGCAGGACTGTTAGAACCTGAATTGGCAGCTCACTTATGTCAACAGAAGGCGATAGCGAGGGGTATAACTTCTACTGATTTTTCAAAATGGGAGTATATAGCTAGGTATGCATAATACAAACTAAGAATTTAAAAAATAATGATATTTTCCACTAAACTTTCCCTTAAAAGTCAATGGTGGCAAATAGCTTAAAACATTCAGATAAAATAAGTGTAAAATAGCAATGGTAACATACTGTACATGGCTCTGGGACCTGGGAAATGGCCTGGAGAACACATTCAAATATCCAGAACTTGAAATGAAGCACTTTCCTTCACAAGCTCGCTATTTTCGAGCTTCTGCATTCATCATTCAATAGTTTCCCAGAAAATTTGTAATTCAAATTTTTAATTCAACATTTTTAGATCCTGTCTCTTAATCTCTTAATCTTTCCCTGAATCTTTTAAAAAGGAGTGCTCATTATTAAAGAAGAGAAATCATGCCCAGAGTGCCAAAGCTTCCTTTTTGCATACCTCTACAAAAGCAGGTAAAAAAATATATATAACAATAATCTTGAAAGGGAAAGTTCAGTGGAAAATATCATTATTTTTATAAATCTTAGTTTATGTTATACATAGCTAGTTATTCCATATATTCTCTTCCATTTTATAAAATCAGTTGAATTTCTTTCTGTTGACATAAGTAAGCTGATATTGCAGGTTTTGTAACGGTCCTTCTTCCTCCTAGAATGCACACTGACATGTGATTCCTATTGCATTGTGCCAACAGATCATATTGGTATAAACATGCGATGGGGACCGTACATGCTGCATGGGGATCAGCTGGCTGCATGGCCATACACAGGCCGATAGTATTGTCTCCCTTACTTAAAGTAAAGGCCGATAGCAACTGGTGGACAGTTTCCATCTTTCCCTACTGACCAAATTAAGTCATTCGTCAGCATTGTGGTCAGTTTTGGGCCCTGCACACTGCTGATACTGTTATCTTTAATTATCGTTAATATGTATGGCCACTTTCATTTCTAATCATTGGTGTGCTCAGATCTCTACTGAGCAATTGAATCATCCCAGGCGCTGAGCTGGATGATAATGGTCTCTATTAAGGGTCCTGCAGGAAGTCAGTATTTTGGGAACCATTTATTTATACACAGACAAAATGTTGAATGTGCAGGGTAATGTAATTAGCATGGAAAACCACTATAAACACTGCTCCTTTTCATCTTAAAAGTTTATGTATTTGCACAGAACTTCCCCTTTGATCTTTATTTTTGCAATTTGCACTATATTTGCATCATATAGGGTAAAGCGGGCCAAAGGTTAACACTTCACAATGCAACCCAGGG
This sequence comes from Hymenochirus boettgeri, assembly GCA_019447015.1. NCBI lineage: Eukaryota > Metazoa > Chordata > Amphibia > Anura > Pipidae > Hymenochirus > Hymenochirus boettgeri. The sequence goes on from CM033475.1 coordinate 81,697,608, forward strand.
GGTTGGCACTGCTAAACATAGCTGTCATTTAAAATCTGATTCGAACTCGGGTCCGAGTTCTAGTCCATCTCTAGTAACCAGATATTTTATGATACGGTAAGTTCTATTCCTTCCTGGAAAAGTTATCTTCCTCCTCCCTCTGTTCTATGCCTTGTGTGCAGCTAAATATATGCATCACCAAGTGCCTACATTAAAATTTAAAAGTGCCCTTGTTCACTCAATTGTGTCTGAATCAGAACTTCAAAATATTTACTGGTGTAGCTAATGTATTTGCAGAACAGGGAGTGCCCATAAAAAAGTCCATAACTATTATAAGGCTGTTAAAACCAATGTGTCTTGGTGTAATCTCTGAATGCCAGTATAAGTAGATTCCTTTAACATCATCACACAGTCTTTGGGTTTTACTGTGGAAAATGCTGAATAAACCTCAGCAGACATACAGGGTTATTCAATAAAAGTTCTCATCTTTAAAATGGGGCTAATTTTGCCCCAACCAATCAGATGTTAGCTGATTGGTTGGGGAAAAAATTGGTTGGGGCAAAATTAGCCCCATTTTAAAGATGAGAACTTTTATTGAATCTCCCTGTTTGTTTTAACTATTATTTTTCAGGCATTGACTATATAACTCATCCCAAATCATCAACTATCAAAGAGAAGTTTAATTTAATTTAATTTAATAATAGAAACATTACTCAGGTGTTTAAATGACAGATTAAGAGTGGGTTCCATTATGCTTACTGCAAAATTATAGCATATGCACTGACATGTCTGGCACAAAGGGATGAGGCACTTTCATTTATGGATTAAAGAAGAATGTTAACAGTGCATTTTAATGCTCAAAGTAGGGTCCTTAAAATACCAAGTAACTTAGTTGACCTACTTAAGAAGGCCCTTGAGGAGCAGATATCTTCTGAGAACAATTATCCTCTTGCATCAACCCCCACCTAACAGTATCTTTCTCTATATATTTGGAGATCTGCCTCAGAAACACATAGCACAGGTATTAGCAAAGATTCAATTACAGGTTAAATGGAGGGTAATGGCACATTAACACAGGCGTTCTAATAGCATGGAGTGTCACTTAACTCTGTTAAAATGGCAAAATAGCAGCAGGAATTATAAGCGCCTTGGTGGAGCCAAGGAACATGTAAAGAATGGATCATTAAAGACACTTAACACTTGAGGTGCTGTGTTGAAGAATATGACAACATAGTTAGTGTTGCGAGCTGAGTTTTTGGTAATAAGGAAAAAATCAATATACCTTTTTATACATCTGATATCCAGTCTGAAAAATGTGTTCACTTATTTTTCATTTATCTAACCCATCCTGATGTAGCACAATACATGTCAGTTTGCAGATATTACATTACCAAAACCCTGTTAATCATTGTAAAAATTGCAGTATGCTGACCTTTCCTTTCATGACTTTTTAGAGTTTAAATCTGTCAATTACAAATGCTTTACTTTTCTTTAGTCCACATCCTTAGCATTTCTTACTACTAGTGTACAGGTGTAGGAAAATAAAGGGATGCTATCCTTATAGAAGCGGAAATAAGGTTTTGTTCCCAAGAACTTACAAGCTAGAATATTTAATAACATTTATTTCTACACAAAAGGAATATTGTACAGATTCATTCATAAATATTTTATATTGTATCTTTTCTTTAATGCAGACTCCTTTCCTAATATAATTGATCCTTAAATGGAGACTCATTTCTAAGCTTACTTACAAAACAGCATGTTTATATAGTAATAAATATTTATTATAAATCATAGCTGTCAATCTAAATAAGTCTAGGTTCACATCGCATCGTTCCAACAGCAGTTCTGCTGAACCTACTGAAAATCCGATTTTCAATGAAAAGTTCAGAGATTCCAACATTTTTAAAAACACTTTTATCCATGGATTTTTGAAACTGGCAGTTCCAAATCAAGTTCATTTCGAAATGGTATTCATCACTACTCATCAGTAGTGGAGATCTGATTTAACTGTTCAGTCTGCTCAAACTTCAGATATGAAATGATTCGAAAATATCAGATTAGAACATTTGAGGCACTCTCACTGTTTTGAATTGCCATATAGATATGGGCAGGGTAAATTAGGTTATGTCCACCCTAAAGATCATCTTTTAATATAAGATAGATACCCCCTGCCCACCCCCAATCGCCACGTTATTTCTTAAAAAACCCCGGAAAAGAACAGTACTTACAGACCCTTCGCTCCTGCAGCACTATGATCTGGGTCTTGCTGGACCAGCAGCCGCGTCTGTGATTGGCACAAAAGTACACTTTTGATTATTTTTTCAAAATATAACTTGACGGTTAGGTCTGGGCAGGGGGTACCGTATCTATCATATACTTAAAGGATTTTACGCTAGGTTGAAGGAGAAGGAAGGATGGATCCGGATGGTGGGAGGGGTGCATCACAAATATGGAGTACCTGTTTGGCTGCTCAAAGGGAGGATGAAGGTTGTGTGGGAACGGAAAAGGCACGGATGTGGGTGACGTATGAGAGCTTGGATTTACACAGAGATGCCCCTGGTCTGCAAATTGAAGGTAGTAAAAACTTATCAGGGTTATTCAATAAAAGTTCTTATCGTTTAAAATGGTACTAATTTTGCCCCAACCAATCAGATGTTATCTTTCAAATGTTAAATAAGATCTGATTGGTTGGGGCAAAATTAGCACCATTTTAAACGATAAGAACTTTTATTGAATCTCCCTGTATGTATCTTAAAATTGGCTGGACGGATTTTAATGATTTTTGGCTTGTTTTAAAGCTAGAATAATGACCAATAATATATTAAATTAATGTTTTGGGGGTGGACTTTCCCTTTAAGGAAATGCTGATTTATCAAGGCACATATCAAGCCTTTTTATAGTACAACTCGGTTATCAACTAGATACAGACAGTATTGTATGTCATATTTAAAGATCTGAGTATTGTTCAGAGAATTACAAGTTTTAATTCTCTGAAAATCAGAACACCCAGTAAACATATGTACGAAAGCTTTATTGTGTATATAGTTTTCAGTAACTTGCAATGAAGATAGTTGCAAGGTAATATCAATTAAAGGACAACTCCACCCTCATAAGAACATCTTTTAGAAAGAATGACATCTTTAAAATATGTTGATATATCATACTTTATGATCATATACTTTATGAATTCATTACTGTATGCCTGCTATGCTATTCTGGAGGCCTCATGGAAACTGAGCAATTTAGAAACCTGTACTGAGCCTGTACTGAGCCTGGGCATGCTCAGAAGAGGCAGACAGGGGATTAACATTCAGTCATTGGCTGTGATGTCAACTGTCAAATCCATAACTGACAGTTGCTAACTGGAAGATCCAGCAAGCCAAAAAAGGGGAAACAGGACCTTTTGCAGGATTTCAGGTTAGACTTATATATTTCAGATTTAAAACAATTACCGTTTAGGGTTTTGGGGGGTGATTTACCTGTATGTAAGTTTTCGTTTTGGGGCTGGACTTTCCCTTTAATGTTACTGGATTGCAAAAATGTATGTGCATAATATATAATATTCTGTAATAATGCAAGTGGTCCACTAAATGCACAATATAAAAGCTTGTAAGTTGTCTTTCATGCACTCAAGTTGGTAGGTGGCAGTTGGGTAAAAAGAAAGACGGTGGGTTACGTTAAATGGAAAGTTCAGTGGAAAATATAATTTTTAAAATTCTTAATTTATATTATGCATACCTAGTTATACTACATACTTTATTCTCTTCCATTTTGAAAAATCAGTTGAATTTATGCCCCTTGCTATTCCTTGCTGTTGACATTAGTGAGCTGACATTTCAGGTTCTGTAATGGTCCTTATTCTTCCCAGAATGCACACTAACGTGGAATGTTCCTAACAGTAATTTCTACTGATTGACTGTTGGATGGATCAATCATGCTCAGATCTCTACTGAGCAATTGAATCAACCCAGGCACTGGTTCAAGGGCAAGACCATAACGCTCTCTATTAGGGGTCCAGCAAACAGGAAGTCAGTATTTCTGAAGCATTTAGTTATACACAGACATACTGTTGAATGGGCAGGTTAAGGTCATCAGGATGAAAAAAGTATATATATTTTAACTGAACTTCCCCTTAAAAGTATTTTTATCATCAATTCATTTTCAAAAGCCTTATATGGAGATATACATCACCATCACCATAAAAGTAAGGTGATACCTTTAAACATTTTGAAAAATTATTTTTTTCACAACCATAATTCATTGATGGACCAGTGGTGCGTCTGTCCTTTGAGACCTTTGATGATCTACAGTTGCCTAGTTGATTGGTAGCTCAATCAAATGGGCAAAAACATTTGATTACATTGGTTCACCAATGAATTATGGTTCAAACTCCTTTTTTAGGGAATTACTTAACTTGTTAAAGGACAATTATACTCACCTTCCCTCCACTCCTCCTCCTTAGTCAGTACTTTCTACCCAGGGTGAGGACTTGAACCGCTAGGTCCTCACCCCTAGGTTTGCATAACTTTCCGTATATACTTACTTACACGCTGCTCCGGTAAGCTCCACCCTCTACACTCCTTGCACGATGAGGCCAATAGGAAGGCACGCTCGTTGCAGAAGCGTGAAGAAGCGTCAGATGTCCGTTATGCTTACCCATGTCAGAAATGCTTCTATATGCAGATTTCCTGCCCTTTTCCCTTTCCTCTTCTAATGCAGCTCCTTACTCTTCTGGGTATACATTTCAGTCATAGCCATGACGAATTATGTCACTGGCAATGACTGCAGCGTATTCTCTCAACTTTTACTCTTGAATGCTGTCAATGCTCAGTAAGCCTGCATAAAAGCTCTACATTTCTGACATGAAGTTTTTCCTATATGTAAAATTTGATATTGGAGGCCAACATGCACTTGTCATTCAATATAAGTGATGGCTGAACCCAATAACAAAATTCGAACTTAATTATTTCTTGTTGAAAGCCACAATTATGCCTCAAAATATTGGTTTTGTCATGGCCATAAGGCCACAAGGCACAGTAGGTACAAGTTTAGGGATGCCTGGGGATGGTGGGGCAGCTGTCAATCTTCCCCCACCCCCTACCGTTCTAGTGTCTGGCACCCCCCCCCCCACTTAACAGTTAATATTTTTAGTAGTACATGTTTTTTGCAGTTCACAAATGTCAGCATAAAAATAGTATTTTTATTTTCGGCCTTTAGGGTTAGATGCTTGGATATAAATCTGACCCTGGCGACAAACAGAAATTTGTTAGTAGACTTTATGTTTGCTACAAAATTGTGGTGAAAACACATTATTGAAAGTGGTCATTTTGTTGCAAAACTAACTTTGTAAAAATTACAGCCCATCTCTATTTGATATTTATCCTAATTATGTAAATAATTAGTATTATTATTTACTGTGTAAAGGGTACATCTTGTCATTTCTATTACTGGAATCCTGTTCAGCAAACTAACACATCCCTGGCAGTAATTCTCTGTGCTGTAATTCTGCTACACTTATCTAGGCAGCCATAATTATTTCACTTGAACTTGCGTCAGAGGAAAATGAAAGGCTTAATATGGTTGATTGAAGGAATCATTGCACTAAACATGTCATTTATTAAAAACAAAGGGCACAGATATATCCAGTTGACTGTTTATCCCATACAATTAAAGAAACTCTTTAATCTACCCTTTGACATTTGAAAGGGTACAGTTTGTAAGGTTTCTGTTACTAAAAAAAACCAAAACATATATATTTATGTGTGTGAGTATATGTGTGGCTTTGTATTTTGGGGTTCTGTGAAATAAATATGTCTATATTCTCTAATGGACAACATTATCTAAACTTTCTGAATTCAAATGTAACTATAATATTTAACAATAAGGAGTGAAAAGAATGGGGGTCTTTTTTATAAAGCTGCCAACAGTTTGGGTCACAGTTACATTGGCCTTGACATGGTGGTTTAAACTAATCAAAAAAATAAGGAGAAAAAAAAGAATAATGTCAAGAGAAGACAAAAAAAAATCAATACAGCTCATAACAGCATTTTTCTCCAGATCTTCACTCTCAGTAGCCTCACCTGCCAAAAATACACAAGAAGCAAAGTAATTTCATGCACTGCTGTTGAGGGACTCACATTTTAAATTAGGCCTTTAAAGCTGAAAAACCCCCTGTCTGTGCTATAAAACAGTACATAAAAGTATTTGCAATGTAATAATACAGTACAAACTGAAGGGATTACATTGCTTCTGATCTGGAGGAAACTGCATGTTATAGGTGTTTATTGTTTGAGGATTCCTTAAGCAAGAAATTCATTGAGATATCCGAATTCTTTACTTGCAATATCTATATATAGACCCTTAAGATTGTTTTTGGTTGTAGAAGAAAAATGTCTTCCAATTTGCTTTGATTGTAGGTACATAATATAGTTGCTCCAAGGCTTGTTTTGTTGTATTAGCTACTTTCCTGAGGAGTGATGAATTATTTGAGAGTGATAAACTCCACGTAACTTTGTTAAATTTGATATTTGTAAGCGCAGCTATGGATCAAATGGAAACAAATCATTTAAATAGTTATTGAATGTTTAGAGCTGAATAGGAAGTTTTAATATTGTAAAAATTACATATTGTTAGCAATTTCAGTCCAGATGCCATGACTTGGCCCAGGTGTTGTAGAAATGGGATTAGAAACAACTAAGCAAAATAGGGGACTTAATTAAGTCTTGGCAAAACAAAATTCCCAAGGCAATTTAAAACAAAGGAGGTATAATTCCAGCACTATCTGGTATTTTATTATGCTCGATTTAACAACAAAAGGGGCAATACTAATGCTAAAGGGGAAAAAGTTAAATACTAATAATAACTGGTGATCTCCATGAAATTAAGACCTGTAGAGCCACTTTTTCAATTATAAAAATATAATTGAAATTGGGATATTTTATATTTATCGGTAGATAGATCAGTAGATACATAGATGTTTTCTTAATAACGGTTGTAATAATTGAGATGTGTCTTCCAGTTTAAAGAAGTACCCCCCCCCCCAAAAAAAAAGCATAGCCAGAAACCCCACACCTATATGTGATGATGCACTGGAACCCATTTACTGTTGTAGGTTCAAATCCACCCTATCCTATCTCTGCAATGAATTTGTAGGTTTTCTATGTGCTTCAGCTGGGATTGGTGTGACTATTTGCTACAATATGGAATTTGGGCAGGATAAGTTTCTAATACTAAAAAATATTTAGAATTACTAGTATTAATATATACTATCGTTCTGGATGATCCAGGGATACTTTCTGATTGCCATTTGGAGTTAGGAAGGGATTCCACCCCCCACCCCCCTTTTAGCTTCCCCTGGATCAACTGTTAGGTAGGGTTAAAGAGGAGGGTATTAGGGTGATGGATGTATGTCTTTATTCAATCTTAATTACTATATAACTATGGTCAGCACAATACAAGATATAATTTAAAACTAAAATGTTGGGTGTTTTATGACTTAAATAAAATGACAATTTTACAAATACAGTTACAATGTAAGAAACAACAGCTTTCCTAGTGTAGCAAAGTATGTTTGCAAAATATTTATTTAACTATTTGTCAAAGTTACAAGTAGCGTATGAATAAAAAGTAGGATTTTTTTATGCCAATAGTTTTGCTTTACACAGACACCTGAGCCAAGCTTGCTTTTCAGATGTACTGTTACTAAGCAACTCCAAAGTAGATATTTCAATTCCAATCCATTAACAGACGATTTACTATGTTACTCCAAAGATTCCTCTTTCAGAGGAAATAACCCTAAATCTCTGTTTCAACCAGATATACTAATCTGGAATATTTCCTGGACTCTGAATCTTTATGTTTAATGGATTAACACCTACATCTCTCCTTAAGCAATAAATAACCTTTCTTCCTTTCCCTTTTAATTACTGTGCCCTATTGATTAGTACTCATTTACAGTAAATCCGTATTGGCAACTTCTTTGTTACATTGCTAAGAGTGTCCTCTTCTCATTGTGCCATCCTCTTGAACAGTTTAGTCTGTTCCCAGTGGACGTGCATGTAAGAGCAAATAAGACTGTTTATGCTTGAAGCTCACAACAATCAATACAACATGCATACCACATCTCAGATCTGTCCTTAGGTATCCAACACTAAATATTGAATTGGAAATCCATATTAGGGCTCTTTTGGCATATTTCACTATATAGACTGCAACCTTTTTACAAGTCTGCAGATATTTAATCCTTGAAGTTCTTTTCTCATGAACCTTTGACTAGTATTAGTAGTAGTACTGTAAAAATAAAGATAAGGTACCAAAAGATAAAACATAGGTGAGCTTGGGTGTATTTTATAATTTCTATCTAGCATTGTCTGTAATTCTGCAGGTTTGTGGCATTTCCTGATTTCTACAGCCCTCATTGTAAGTGAGTAACACATGGTTTCCTTACTGATCTCTACTATGACACCAATGTTACAGGGAAATAGCTCAATAGTTATTTGAAAGCTCTGAAATGTGTGGGGGTGGTGGTAGTTAGAAAGAGAGGTTGGCTACAGAACTCAGTTTCTAATCAGCAGTCAAACTAGCAGGTCTTGCCTTTGTATTTAGGTTAGAGATTTGCAAGTAGATAGCTGGTTATTTAAATTAATGTTTTTTAGCTCCTGGGTATCACACCTATGGCACATAAATGTTAATATAACAGATATATGATAATAATAGTGTTTTGATTACAAAGCCTGAAATTGCTTTTTTTGGTCAAATAGCCTGCAAAATAGTGACTAACCTAAGTGCTTATGTAGTTGCACTACTAGTTTCACCATTCCCTGACAAGCACTCTCAAACAGCAAAGGGCAGATAGGTAATGTATAGGATAGGGGTTGTATATTGAAAACATGCAGTGTAAATACAACCAGGTTGTAATGAATGCAGCCCTGCTACTAACATTTACTATAAGCATCCCCCAATAATGAGATGATCTGATAACTAAATATATATCCACTTACAATATAAGCTTATTATAAAACAAAAATATGCTTAGAAATGCAAAATCACAGTTTGTTCCTGTGCTGAGCAGGGAAATTATTTCTCTATTGCCCCAGAGCACTGCATAGCCAGGAAAAAAACCTCATTACACAGAAAGTGAATGGTTGGGTAATCCACTGGAATGGTGGCAAATAAGAGTTACTATGTTATGTAACATAGTAACTCTTTAGTTGCCGCCATTCACGTGGCAGAATGCGTTCTGCACTTTCTGCACATTTCCTTTAAGGTAACAGGTATAAAAGGACATCAATACTGAAAAAAATAGAAATGGCTCCTACTCTTTAATTTCTGTGACTTTGAACAGACATTACCAGAGAACCGTTTGGAGCAGAGGGATAAGGTGAGGATTTTTGAACACTACACAGTGAGGCCAGTAGCAGGTTAAATTTTAGTTTTGGGGAAGGGCATGTCCACCCCTAAAACTATTTTTTTGCTGTAGTGTAAGGAGCACTATCCTGTGCACTTTTGCCATACACTTTGATTATTTTTTTGGAACAGTTATCAAGTTATTTTCATTTTTGTTTCTTATGGGTGTAGCCATTGATTTCACTCCTCCTATAGTGGTCAATGTGCTTGTAGTCTGTGGAGATATGTCCACCAATCAGAAGGGTTTTGCATAATGGTTAGAATAGCCCTTTCTCCATTTATTAATTAAACATGCAAAATCTGAGCAACTGATTTGCAAGTGCCACCTGGGATTTTACATTAACCCATTCCCATCTTCTATAGTCATCAGAACTACATGATCTGATATTGTTGTGTGCAAGTCGATGTCAGTTTATCAATGGTATATATATATATATATATATATATATATATATATACAGGTCTGAAACTTTTGAATGGTACCCAGGCATTTCCTTGCTTGGAATGGAGTGCTGATCGCTGCTGTTTGCTCTATAGTAAGACACAACAGTTGTTACAAGCAGGGCTGCATTTATTACAGACTGGTTGCTTTTACACTTGAATTTATTCCAATTCAGCTTTGCTGCATGTGTTTCTGATATCCCTTTGATTACCATGTTGCTCTCTAGACTAGTTTGCAATCATCTCCCTCTGTTCTATTACTGGACATTTTTTCTGGTGAAATTGTGGTACAAGATATTCCAACACATCAATAACTCTGTTACTCAGATCTCCTGTTGAATATTTAGTTGGGACAGCAAACCAAACTTTTGCTGAATTTTTTTTAATCTTAGATACAGAAAGCCATCTGAACTAAGGGCTGCCCATTCAAGCTACCCAGCCAGAATCACTCAATAAGCTTATATCCCAGTACATGCCTCAGAACAAAGATTATAACATCTCAAATGAAATGCAAAACTGAAACTAGCTCTGCATACTGAACATTCACTATTTGTAGTGACTCCTAAACCCACCCCCAATATCTGATTGGTCCAAGATCCAAGATTTAAGATTGTATCTAGACCAATCAGATTTGGGGAGGGGGGGGGGTGATTATGAGACACTATAAAACATCATGAAATCTTCAGAGTAGCTCAGTTTCTAAATAGGCAGTCAAACTAGCAGGTCTTGCCTTTGTATTTAGGTTAGAGATTTGCAAGTAGATGGCTGGTTGTTTAGTCGGACTGCCAAAATGAATATTTTTTAGCTCCTCGGTTTCATACCTATGGTGTTGTTGTATAGCAGTCCATAAACTGCACATAAATGTTGATATAACAGATAAATGATAATAATATTAATATTTTGATTACAGAGCCTGAAATTGCTTTCCTTTGGCCAAATAGCCTGCAAAATAGTGACTAACCCAAGTGCCTATGTTGTTGCACTACTAGTTTCACCATTCCCTGACAAGCACTCTCAAACAGCAAAGGGCAGATAGGGAATGTATAGGATAGGGGTTGTATACTGAAAACATGCAGTGTGAATACAACCAGATTGTAATGAATGCAGCCCTGCTACTTACATTTACTATAAGAATCCTCCAATAATGAGATGATCTGATAACTAAATATATATCCACTTACAATATAAGCTTATTATAAAATAAAAATATGCTTAGCAATGCAAAATCACAGTTTATTCCTGTGCTGTGCTGAGCAGGGAAATTATTTCTCTATTGCCCCAGAGCCTTGCATAGCCAGGAAAACCCAACTTGGACACCTCATTACACAGAAAGTGAATGGTTGGGTAATCCACTGGAATGGCGGCAACTAAAGAGTTACTATGTAACATAATAACTCTTTAGTTGCCGCCATTCACGTGGCAAGGTAAAAAGACCTTTCAAATGTTGCGACAAAAAGGAAAGTTTATTGCAACCACTTTCTGTACATTTCTTTTAAGGTACCAGGTATAAATGGACATCTTTACTGAAACAATAGTTATCTTTAGATATCCAATCTGAAATATCTACTGCTAGGTGCAGTTTTGCTATAGCTAGAATGGAGACAGTGTTCATGCAAATCATGTGAATTGCATGATGGGAAATTCCCTCTTTTAATGCTGCCTCATAGTGATAACTGAGCATGCTTGCCCTCATAGAAGCCTCTACAAGGAATAGTTAGAGGCGGAAGCAAATTTATTCCTGATTTAGCTCAACACACTCAATGCATAAGAAATTTACTAAGAGCAAACATGGGATGGGATTGGAATGAATATCAGCAAGGTGAGCTAGAGGACATTAAAAAGTCCTTAACCACAAACCCGGTCTTACAGTATTTTGATCCCTCCTTGCCAAGTAAATTATCTACTGATGCTTCTCAGAAAGGTCTTGGAGCAGTACTTCTACAAAAAAACAAAGGACTGTTGGCTCCCTGTGGCTTTTGCATCCAGTGCATTAACATCAACTGAAATATTGTATGCGCTAATAGAAAAAGAAACATTGGGTCTAGTTTTTGAATGTGAAAAATTTCATGAATATTTGTATGGCCTCAAGTTTCAAGCAGAGACTGATTACAAACCACTCATCACTATTGTGCCAAGGGGCATTGGAGATGCTCCACCCAGGATTCAGAGATTGTTGTTTCGTCTTCAGCGATGTGACTTTGTTTTGCACTATCAACCAGGTAAGAACTTGGTGGTGGCAGACACTCTATCCCGTGCATATTTGACTGAACACAATTCAAATGATACTTTTACTAATGATTAGAGATGGCCGAACTTTCAAAAGTTCGGTCCATTTTCGAACTTTCGAACTATATGGAAAGTTCAAAAACGGACCCATTAAAGTCAATGGGAGTCAAATAGATCGAAAAGTTCTAATGAAATACAATTAAAATATCAATGGTAACTTAATGTAAATGGCTGTGGGACCTGGGAAATGGTCTGGGGAACATGTTCGAATATCCAGGACATTAGAAAAATCAATTTTACTCTCACTCGCGCTATTTTCGAGCTCGTTCGCGCCTAGGTACCATTTACATTTTACTCGCAGATTCGATGCTCGCGTATAGGCTTTAATGGACACTTTACTCGTAGTTTCGATGTTGCACCTAGATACCATGGACATTTTACTCGCGGAGTCGATGCTCGCGTATAGGTTTTAATGGACACTTTACTCGCGGATTCGATGCTCGCGTTCGTGCCTAGATACCATGGACATTTTACTCGCGGATTCAATGCTCGCGTATAGATTTTAATGGACACTTTACTCGCGGATTCGATGCTCGCGTTCGTGCCTAGATAACATGGACATTTTACTCGTGGATAGTTATAAAAGGCATTTTACTCGCACATTCGAATGGTCGAACATTCAATATTTATCAAAAGTCCGAAAATATCGAAAATCCGGGACCAGGATAGTTCGAGAAGTCTGAATTCGTTCGAATTCGAATAGTTCGGCTCGAACTCGGGTTCGAGTTCTAGTCCATCTCTACTAATGATATTTCTGCGCATGTGGATCTAGTTAAGACAACTGATGTCACATGCACTGTGGACTCAAATAACTGAGGCAACACTAAAAGATGATATTTTCAGAAAGTCAAACTAAGCTTGCAGAATAATAAGGCAATGTCCGATATTCCTGCTGCATATTTACAGTATCTGCATGAACTCTCGAAGGGTTGATGGTGTCATACTCAGAGGTTCCAGAATTGTTATTCCATCCTCAATGTTTAAATTGATTCTGTCAAGACTGCATGAAGGTCTTGTAGGTATAGAAAAGGCAAAAAGAAGAGCTCGCACTTGTCTTTACTGGCCAACTATGAACGATTGGACATTAGGTGTCAGGCCAGTCAAAAATATTTCCCAAAACAGCCATAGGAACCTTTTATTGATATAGATTATCCTATCTCTCCTTGGGAAAAACTCGGAATGGATATTTTTAGTTTTCATGGGCACCATTATCTAGCTATTGTTGACTACTTCAAACTATCCGCAACTTGCAATTCTGCAAGATCTACAACCTACAGAAGCAGTCAAGCATGCCATATCCATCGCCATGGTATACCAAGGGTAATTGTCACAGATAATGGCCCTCAGTTTTCCTGCAGAACCTTTAAGGACTTTGCCTCAAATTATTAATTTATACATTGTACCTCAAGTCCTGAACATCCTGAGGGAAATGGGTTAGCAGAAGCAGGAGTTAAACTTCTTAAAACAATTTTGAAAAAAGCATGGGAATCTGGGGAAGATCCCAATCTAGCACTGATGGGTTATGGTGCAGCACCTCAGACATGTGGAAAATCACCAGCTGAACTACTGTTTGGACATCAGATTGTTACTAGACTACCAACTACACAGCCATGGCCACCTTACCAAGATAAAGATGTGGTTTGTAAAAAGCTACAATTCAGTAAAAGAGAAATTAAATTCAGGCCAAATGATCCAGAGAACTTACAACATTGGATACAAATTGTAGAGTCCGTATTCGAAGTACCAATGTCTGGGATGTACCAGCTAATTTTATTCACAGACTGAGCCCGAGGTCATATGTGGCTTGCACAGAGGCAGGGCAAACTTTTCGTAGGAATCGCAAGCATCTTCTGCAGATTCCTGTAGAGCAAACCCTGTCAGATCAGTTGAATTCTGAGAATACAACAGCTTGTGACACACAAGAAACACTGAATACAGAAAGTGTACTTGGAGCAAGCAATGAACCAAGTAATGGACATGTCCAGAACAATGGTCCAGTTACCTTATCTGGAAGAATTATTCGCAAACTAGTGCGATTAATTGAGCATTGCTAAAATCTTTAACAAGATTATAATATAATAGATTCATGCAGGTTGTTATTGTTAGCTAATGTTTTATATATGTGTTTCTCTGTTTTTATTTTCAAGCTGAAAGGGGAAGATGTGTGGAGTACCCTCCTACCAATAGGGGTCTCGGTGTGTTATCATTGTTGATTATGTGTAGCTAATCTCTGCATTATGCTCTATGAACAATGTGTGATATAAGATTGAATTGAAATCCACACAGCAGTAGCTGGAGCATTGTTTTTGCAGATATTGCTAATAAAACATCTTGTTCTTTCAACTGAGTTTGAGAATAACACACCCAGGACTGCTACAATGCCACCAAAAAAAGCCCTGGAGACGAAAAACCCAACTTCACAGGTTACTTTCCCGCATGCACACCACGCGGCCCCCAAGATGGCATCGACTCCATGGAGGACACATCAGATACAACTCCATGCACCTGGATGCCCTATTTTCTAACATAGAAAAAAGCATACCGAACTCACAAATGCAGATCATATGGGAGGGAGGTGAAACAGGAGATTGCATCCCTGGGCGAGAGAGTGGTGACCCTAGAGGCCTTATTGACCAACTCTACTCCTACTGCCAACAGGTGGAGACTGAAATTTCTGAGATAAGAGGGGACATTTATCTCCTGAGAGATCAACAGGAGGACGCGGAAAACAGATTCCACAGGAATAACATTCGCATCCGTGGAGCCTCCGATGTCATCTTGGATGTAGAGGATTTCCTAACCCGCCTCTTTCGCTACATCTTACCAGGGGACCTACAATTCGACATCCACATGGACCGGGCCCAAACCACAGGATGGAGGCCCCCCCAGAGATATAATCTGCAAATCACATTACTTCAAATCTAAAGAAACAATAATGTCTGCTGTATGCAACAGATACTTTGTTGACTTACAACACAAAAATAAAACTTTTCAACGATCTTTCAGCCACAACACTACAAAGAAGACAAGAAATGAGACAGATCACCGACGTCCTCAATAAAAATAAAATGAAATACAGATGGGGATATCCATTTAAACTCATAGTAACGAAAAATAGTCATCCTCTAACAATCTCCAACCCAGAGGATGGTGAAACTTTTTTATGAAGACTGGACCTGGCGAAAGACACCATCCTATTACCATAGTCCCCGAGATACCCAAAAACACCGCCACCTCAGACGAACTGGATCCCAGTCACCTCCAAACATCAGAGAGCTCCACGCCAGAACCACTTTATTCACACTACACCCTGACTTAACCACCCATATCATCACGCAAGTATACCTCCTATTTACCAATCTATAGCCACCACTTGTTCTCCTCTCCACACTGATCCCCGTTAAATACCTTACAATTCTGACTACAACTAGTCATAGCCAGACTGAATGCTAACCTTCACTCGGTCTTGTAACCCTCTTGGAATTCCCTCACCCCAGATCTGAACGAACACTGGATACAGACTCTTAGCAATATAAACAATATATCCTCAGAACTTAACCCCCTCAGACCTTAATATAAGCTATACCCCTCCCAATTTCTCCTGAGCCATCCTCAACCTCTAGATGTGAAACCTTAATCCAACCTGAGAAAGGAGAAAAGCAATGTTACTGAAAAGAGGGGTAAAGAGAAGGACAGAGAAGGGAAAGATGATTTTCCAAAAAATGGAAAATAGAATGTTTTGATATTGCCTTGTTGTTTGTATTTGAAATATAAAGCCTCTATAAAAAAAAGTATTTTATGTCTGTGGTAAAAAAATACCAAAAAAAAAAAAAGTAATAAAGCTGCGGATGCCACCACAAAGATAGATATTCTGCCATTCCATGGCAGTAATATACCCCACACTCAGACAATAAAGAACTTTGACTAATAAAATGCTGTCTGTTATTCAGAGGGATGAGTTGAAGGACATCCACAGCATCAGTTTCAAGTCATAAATAAATATGTATTAAGATGGGCACATAGAATGGTTTATTGCTGTCAAATAAGTTGACCACCCCATAATACCCAACTACCCATTTTTCAATTGAAATACCCAGTCTCTACCTAAATAAGCCAAAAAGCATCACTGAAAATTACCCAAATAACACTGCCTAATAGGGCACGATTAATATTATATTCATTTTTCCCCTCCACCTGGCTTTCTGCCACCCACCCCATTATTCCCAAACCCCTTATAGGCCCATACAGTCTTTATGGACATATCTCTCCCCTTTCTGCTAACATGTAGCACATATCCCCCCTGCCTTTTCAAATGCTTAAACGTAGAACCGGAAGGTCCTTACCTATAATTCAAAACTAATACTGAGTTAGACATACACAGCCCCTATGTAGTGGAGAGTCTTTTGACTGCTCCCCTACTCCATATTTCATTAGAGAGAGGTTTATTCATTCTTCCCTCCCAGTGTCACTGAAAGAATGTGGCACCCTTCATGACTACTACTGTTAAAATGTACATAGTTTATGTTGTCTTTTATGCCATGCTATTGGATACCTACCTAACAATTCTTTTTAATACTGTATCTATGTTTAATTCAGAAAGGATCTATAGGACCCTCATCATGCAAGAGGCGGTTGATGGTGCTCCGGAGGACTCCCCATACCCTCTCCCTACAACAACCCGTAGAACATACGTACATCACATGTCTACTTACCTCTCGTAAGTAGACAAACATATTGAGCTCGCTCGCTGTCGTGCCTTACCGTGACTCAATATTAACACAATGTAATAGGCTTAAATACCCCGCAAAAATGGGTATAAATATTATCGCAAACTAAACCCCGACATCATTTTAAGAAAGGTTACAAACCAAAGTATTGGGGAAAAGGTTACTACGCATCAGCTCCCACTAGGAAGGCTGGGGTGGCCATCTTATTTAAAAGCTCATTGGGCTTTAAAGTAGAGTCTTCTCTGAGCGACCGTCAGGGCCGCTACCTCATCCTTAATAGTCAAATCCAGTCAACTAAAATCACCATAGCCAATATTTACGCACCAAACACATTACAGAAATCATTATTCTGCTCCATAAATACTAAACTTTATCAATTCGCAAATGGATTAATCATCGCAAGGAGTCCAATCTTGCATATGTCATCTTAAACCTACAGAACTTGATACACAACAAACCCCCACCCACATGGAGGCTTAACAAATCACACTTAGCTGTAGACCAAAACCATGAAGAACACATATCATCGAACACTAATTTAAGGAAAATGAAAGCCCAGGCATCGCTCCCCCCCCTAATCTGGACAGCCCATAAGGCGGTCATCAGAGGTAAATGTATACAACTAGCAGCAAAACTCAAAATATTAGACAAAATAGAATCACTGAGCTACTTCCCCTCATAAAAGCCACTGACAAACAACTCAGCAAACACTGGAATGAAACAACATCTCAACTTGCAGACTCATATAAAGGAGAACTATCTCAGCTATTATTCACAAAAGCTGAAAAAGCACACAGATTAACCAACCAACACTTTTATTGCAAGTACAATAAACCTTATAGGATGCTTGCTAACAAATTAAATAAAAAACTGATATCTAATAAATTTCTACCTATTAGGGACAACCAAGGCATACTCCATTACGACCCACAATGGATCACCATCCACTTCGCACACTTTTACCAAAAACAGTATAATGGACAAACCACCAACCAAAACATATCCACCATCCAAAAAACAGACAAGGATGCCCTCTCTCCAAATTATTATTCGCTCTCAAAATTGAACTCTTAGCTGCCCGAATAAGAGTTAATAGAATCCGAATTGGTGACACTGAGACAAAGTTCCACACCAACAGCCGTATATCAAGAACTTGCCGAATTCAGAAACATCTCTGGATTTAAAACTAACCACTCCAAATCTACGGAATGAGAACGATAACAAAACATGCCCCCAAATTCGCTTTAAATGGGCCAAAGAATGATTCTAAATGACTCTACTCCCATAACTATACATAACTCACTAATCAACTAACACATCTCCTGAATGAATGGTCCCCATATAAAATCTCCTTGGTAGGCAGAATAGCTGCAGCAAAAATGTCAATATTGCCCAAGATTCTATATTTGTTCCACGCCCTTCCGCTGTACCTGAATCGAAAGGACACACAAAAATTACAAAGAGAAATCAGAAAATTCATTTTGTGGGGAAAGAGACCCAGAATCAAATACTCTTATCTCGTTAGATCAAAGGATAAATGAGGATGTGCCCTCCCAGACATATACTCCTATTACCTAGCTGCTAGACTAGCCCAAATCACACAGTGGGTACAGGGAGGAAACCTTATTCATTATTACCTTATATTAGATTAACTCCTTTAAATTCATACTCTTTACAACCTCAATCCAGAACTTTACAACTTCCACAACAAGAGTATATCATCTGCTCTTCCTTACGCATAAGGGACCAATGCAATAAAACTTTCCAACTAATACCATACCCCTCAGTATACATATCTCTATTTCACACCCCTTATTTTGGGGGCACAGCATCAGTGATTAACGATGAAATATGGACTGGGCTAGGGATAAAAAGGGTATCAGATGTCCTTTTATCCAAGGCACTCCCATGGTTGGATGCACAAATAAATACAAATTACTTTATAACTTATGGTACCTATACACAAGAATACTATCATATACCAGACACATCCTATTGAAAAGCTCCTCACATAAACCTGCCACATATTAACTTTTCTGCACCAGAACAGTACCACAAAGAGGCTTCATCTCCTTCCTCTACAAGTTAATCTGGCATGATACACAGCCAATTAAAGTACAACCAATTATAAAATAGGAAAACAGACTCCAGATATCCCTGGACGAATCGGATATCAAAATATTTTCCCAATCTGCAAGATGCACGTAAATGTTCTCACCAAAGAAAAAACATATAAAATATAAAATAGTCAACAGCATTATGACACCCACATACCCGAGGAAGCCTCGGGACAGCTGCCTCCATAAACAATGTATCTCGCAACCTACCCTGCTCCAGCATCTCGCACACCTCTGGAGGATATATCCTGATACAACTGGAATTATTAACAGCACCTGAACTACAAGCTCTAAATATATATATTGACTATCAATTCAAGAACTACGAGAACCCAACCGGTATCATTGAAAACTGTTAACATTTATTAAATGTTTATATTTTTACTTGAACACAGAGAAAAAATATTTTTAATAAAAATACAATGAACAAAAAGAAATTCCTATACAAAAATTCAATTGGGTTTGAATTGGATTTTCGGAATTTCAATAAGGTTCCTTGGAACCGCTATCTAAACAAAACCAGTTTCATTCCTCTTTCATTTCCACTAATAAACATTTTTTTTCAGTTAGATATGCTTCTATTTATCTAAACATTCTGATTTCTATTCTTTGGAATATTGTTCCATAATTTGGTGTTTTTACATTTTGTAATTAGTTAAAATGACAAAAAGATATCAATATCATTTTCCATTGTCACTGCATTTTTATTGTTTATTATGATGATTTCTATGCTTTGTCATTTATGTTTTCTCACATGCTCTAATATTCTTTGGCATTATAACAGAAGCAGGAAATGCATTGGCACTAATATACCTGAAATTGCTTTTGTGTAATTGCCAAAAGTAACCTAAGGCCTGTAATTATCACCTACAACTGCACAGACACATTTTAAGTGATAATAAAGGACTGTAGGCTGTTTAAGGAGAATCACGTTATAATAACCAATAATAAGCAGGTTCAGATATTTTGTTGCTGCATATTCTATCTAGTCACTGTGAACAAAATGCATTAAAAATACCTGTATATCTGTGACATTAGCCACTGAGGTGTGCAAATCACAGCCAGTTAAAAGAGAACTTGCTTTATTACATTTTATCGGGGAATTTTACAATTACTTAACCCTGGCACATGACGGATAATAGATTTATAAAAAGAAATGCATTTAAACTTTGCCATGCAAGTTTGTTACTGGTATATGCATTAATATACATTATACACAGGTCATTTATTTCAAAGATTCTGAAAGTAAAATATGCTGTAGATTTCATGGCCAATTGATCCCACATTGTATAACAATTCTGTTGTTAACAGGAAAGGTGAGTTAAACATGGACCTCAATTTGCCATATTCAAAATACTAATGAAGCACCTAAGTGCCGGATATTGGCAATAAAGTACTTTGCGTAAACACTGGGAAAAGGGTATTATCAGCCATGTGTAAAGGACAATTATAATCACCTATTCCACAATCCACTGCTGCATAGTAGCAAGAGTGAGAAGTCATGCAATACTTGCTAGAAATCTCCCTCTGCGCTATGGTTGTATCCTCCCCACTGGCCCTGTCAGCAACAGTCCGTGTGGCAGCTCCTTGCAGAGCATGTCTTCCTATTGACTGCCTTGTGAACTGTCAGTCACAGTGGCAGAGAGGAAGATCGGATCGGAGGGCAGAGGCAGATTTCTAGTAAGTATTGCAGGACTTCTGGGTACCATGCAGCAGTGGAGGAAGAGGAGTGAGTGGGAGGTGAGTTTAATTGTCCTTTAAAGGGTATCTCCACTGTTAAAAGTCACCTGGGTTGTAAGGATAGACAGTGATGTAACTACAGACTTACAGTATGGGCCCTGATGCACAATTTGTGCATGGGCCCCCCAACACCGCCACAAACACAAATCGGTAATGCAAACCAAATAATCAGTGGTAAAATGCTTTGTATTTAACCACTGGTAAAATAGTTGGCACAAAGACTGGTTAAATGCTTGGCATGCAGACACTGATAAACTGGTTGGGAAACTGGCACTGCATAGCCAGGCACTGGTTAAATGCTTGGAACACAGAATGTTAAAAATGCTTTGTACACAGACCACTGGCAAAACAGTTGGCACACAGACTGGTAGTTTTGGAACCTTAGCACAAAATGGGGCCCCTTCTTGGCCGAGGGTCCTGGTGCGGTCGCATCCCCTGCACCCCTGGTAGCTACGCCCCTGAGGATAGATATGTGTAAGGTGGAAATGTACCTGCAGTATCCTGTGTCTTTGAGCAGTAGTTTAGAAGAAATCCAATGAGTTTCTCCTGCATTTGTTATAGTATTGTGGAAAGAGGGGTTTTAACTTTTCCTCCACTGTCTCTCTCTGCATAATCAGCTGTAAAATTAACTTAGAAAGTCAGGGAGGAAAGGGTGTGTCTGCTACCATGATGATGCACATTGAGTGACAGCACTTACAGCACAGGGGAAGACACGCCCCCAGGAGCTAGCACAACTTTCACATGCTGCTGCAAACAAACGAAGGGGAAGGGAGAAGGAGGGTTGGGGGATGGTGAAATAAACCAAAAAAAAAAATGCTTTTTCGTCAGTGGAGATACTCTTTAACATGGCCCCCTTCTTTTATGCTGTACCCAGAGTTAGCACTTAAAAAAACTCCCCTGAAGTAGAGCAGATAGGAAAAAATCTTCTCTGTAGTATCATTCTGGTTGTTTGTTTTATTTCAAAGGATAAAGTTATAATAACAGTGTACAAATTGCATAAGAAACAGGGGCATTTTATAGGGAACATGTGCCAATTAGAGATGGACTAGAACTCAAACCCAAGTTGGAGCCAAACTTATCGAGTTCAAAGTGACTCTGACTTCTCGAACTATCCAGGACTCGGATTTCTCTGACTTTCGATAATTATCGAATTCGAAAATCGAATGATCTTCGAATCGTTTATGGGATAACTATCGAATATTTGAATTGTTTATGGGACAATCATCGAATGTTCGAATCGTTTAGGGGATAATCATCGAATGTTCGAACGTGGGATCTCGAATATAATCGATTTCCCAGTTCCCAGAGCCATTTACATTAAGTTACCATTGATTTTTTATTTGTATTTCATTCGAACTTTTTGAACTATTTGACTCCGATTGACTTTAATGGGTCCATTTTCAAACTTTCCATATAGTTAGAAAGTTCGAAAACTTTCGGAAGTTCGGCCATCTCTAGTGCCAATGGGCATATTAAAAAAAAAAATTATGACTTAGATAAACAATATTGCAGCTCCCAGCCATATGGATACATACAGATATTACAACAGAAGGACTGAGGTACAGTAGCACAAAAATGCATTAGTACATTACATACATACATATTAGTATACATTTTATGTATACTACTGATCTTATAAAAAATTCCTATAAACAAAGAATGATTAATCTACAGTACATTTCAAGAACCATATATTATCATATAGCACACATTATATGCATTGCATTATAATTAAGAGTTTAAGCTACATGTTTATGATATTAAAAATACCATGTCATAACTAATTACCTGGATTGCATTTACTTAGGTGAGATGTCCCTCTAACTGTTGCATGGCTTACATTTGCAGTATAACAGGCTTTCAATACATCCCAACTTTGTTGAAACATTGCTCGTCTCCATTGACAAAGGGTAAAAGAAATGTACACTTTAGAAATATGCAAAAAAATATTTGACATGATGTGTACCTTGTGTATGTGTTAGGCGCTTACCTGCTTTCCACCGCTCCATACCTCCTCCGTTCTTCCAGGTCCCTCATTGGATGGAGGAGGGCTAATTGGTTTGAATGGGCCAATCCTTGCATATTTTCTAGTCCTCCATTCCCCATTGGTTCCTCTGCTCTAGTTAAGCCTGTGTCAATTTCAGCCTCATTGCCTGTTATAGTTTTGGTTAGCCAAGCTAATGGTCCTTGCTATTTCTTATAGTAGCCTAAGCCTGGTTCTTGTAGCCTAGCATTATTCTTTTCATTGTTATTCTCATTGTTCTTGTTCATTGCTCTTTTCATTGTTATCGTTGTATTTTTTTGTCCTGTTCTTGTCTTCCAGTTCCTGTCCAGCTCCATTGGTGTTCCCGTTTTCCAGAGTATATCCGGCCTCAGCATCTATACCATGCTCTAAGAGCTGGGGGTAACCGTGTGCAGTGAGGCGCGACAAGTCTCCTGACGATCGGGGGCTTGTCTATAGGTGAAGATAGCAGCTGTAGATTAGGGTATAGGTGCTGAAGGTATACTCGGGGACTCCGGGCATCACATTATAACAAGTCATGGAAGATATACAGGAGAAATTACGGATCTTAACTGGGGCTGTCAACCAACTATCCCAAAGGGATAGGAAAATAGGTCCTGGGCCCTGCCTGTATTCGAGCCCAAGGCCCGCTGCCCAAACAATTTAATGTAGAACGCAGCAAGTTTGACAACTTTTTGAACTCCTGCAAGTTATATTTCCTGCTGTGTCCTACCTCCACTGGTTCTGAATCCAAGAAAGTTGCCCTGGTGATATCCCTCCTTCAAGGGGACCCGCAGACCTGGGCATCTGGTCTTCCAGACGATAGTCTACCGTTGGTTTCTATGACTGCCTTTTTCAATGCCATGACCCTCCTCTACTCAGATCCTAATCTTACCTCCAATGCTGAGGCCAACATTAGGAACCTTCGTCAGGACAAACGTTCTGCCGAGGAGTATGCGGCTGAGTTTCGGGACTGGGCGGTGAGTACTCGCTGGAATGATCCAGCTTTAAACAATCAGTTTGTCTTTGGCCTCTCGGAGCCCATTAAGGATGATCTTTTGAATTAACCTCCTACTGAGTCCCTTGACAAGTCTATGGCCTTGGCCATCAAAATTGACCATAGGTTTAGGGAATATTCTCAAGAGAGATTAATGGTTACTCCAGGGTCTTCTAGGTTGTCACTGACCCCTTCCGTTCTCTCTCCAGGGCCTTCTAGGTCATCACTGACCCCTTCTGTTCTCTCTCCATCTTCCCCAGAGAAACCCATGCAATTGGGTATGTCCAAACTTTCTCTAGCAGAAAAGAACAGAAGGCGTCAGGAAGGACTCTGTCTTTATTGTGGCACGGCAGGTCACTTCACTAACATATGTCCTAAAAAGTGGTCCATGAAGGCGGGAAACTTCAGCGCCTAGGCAAGTTAGAGGAGGGCTCCCTAGGCGATCTGATAATTCCTCCTAATGTCCAGTTTAATCAAATTTTGTTACCTATTAAAATTTCTTGGGGTTCTAGCATTTTCCATTCCCAAGCTTTTTTGGATAGTGGAGCAGCTGGAAATTTCATGGACCGTACTCTGACCATGTCCATTGGTATTCCACCCAAACTGCTTCTTAACCCCATTCAAGTTTTGGCCAGTTCATTCGGCTGGGTTTTTTTGTTTGTGGGAAAGAAAGATGGGAGTTTGAGGCCATGTATTGATTTTCATGAATATTTTGTTATGCCTTTTGGCCTCTGTAATGCCCCAGCAGTCGTCCAGGAATTTATTAATGATGTGGTTCGTGATTTCTTGGGCAAATTTGTAATTGTATATCTTGACGATATTCTGATTTTTTCCTCCTCTATACAGTAGAACAACATCATACCCATGTTAAATTGGTTCTGGAGAAACTGAGAGAAAATCATCTGTTTGCCAAATTGGAAAAATGCTCTTTTGAACTTTAACAAATTCCTTTCCTTAGCTTCATTGTCTCAGATAAGGGTCTTACCATGGATCCCAAAAAGCTCTCAGTGGTTCTTGATTGGGAGGCTCCAGCCAATCCTAAGGTCCTGCAGAGGTTTTTGGGATTCGCCAATTTCTATAGGAGGTT
The DNA here is from genome assembly GCA_019447015.1 of Hymenochirus boettgeri. Classification (NCBI taxonomy): domain Eukaryota; kingdom Metazoa; phylum Chordata; class Amphibia; order Anura; family Pipidae; genus Hymenochirus; species Hymenochirus boettgeri. Next base: position 81,722,392 of record CM033475.1, read on the forward strand.
TATAAGGAATTTTTCCACCTTAGTAGCCCCTTTAACCAACTTAACTAAGAAAGGTGCCTTCTGTTCTCCCTGGCCCCAACTGGCTCAGGCATCCTTCCTTAAGTTAAAGGAGGTCTTCTGTAATGCACCTGTTTTGGTGCACCCTGATGTTAAACTACCCTTTATGCCTCAGAAAATGGCAAAGGTGCTGTTTTGTCCCAATATTCGGGTTATCCCGAACAACTGCACCCATGTGCCTAATTTTCCAAAAAGTTTTCTCCATCAGAGGTTAACTATGATATAGGTAGCCGGGAGCTCCTAGCTGTTAAAATGGCTTTTGAGGAGTGGAGACATTGGCTAGAGGGGACACTTCAACCAGTAACTGTGTACACTGACCATAAAAATCTTGAGTATATAGAAAATGCCAAGATACTAAACCCTCAAGATCCCACTTTAGAATCACCTATAGACCTGCACTCAAAAATGTGAAGGCCAAGCAATTTTCCTGATTCTGAAACCTTGCTTGAACCTATTCTTCCTTCTCACTGTTTCTTAAATGCCTTGTCTACATCTCAGTTGTTGCCTGATCTTTCTGGTCTGACGCTCCTCCCGGTAAACCTACTAATCTGTTGATAGTTCCTCTCAGTCTCCGTTTACAGGTAATCCAATAATTTCACAATTCCAAGGTAGCAGGTCACCCAGGGGAGAAAAAGACCTTACAACTCCTTTCCCGCCATGACTGGTGGCCCTCTATATCTAGAGACACCAAAGCCTACGTTAAATCATGCATAGTTCGTGCGTGCTGTAAGACCCCCAGAAACATCCCTCATGGTACTCTTATGCCTCTGTCGGTGCCCACTTCTACATGGTCACACATCTCCATGGATTTCATTGTGGACCTGCCCGTTTCCTTTGGGGCAATGGTTATTTGGGTTATAGTCGACCGTTTTAGTAAGATGGCTCACTTTATACCACTCAACAAACTTCTGTCTGCCAAAAAATTGTCCCTGTTATTTGTTAAGCATATTTTTCAGCTCCATGGGGTTCCCGAGAACATAGTGTCAGATAGGGGGGTCCAATTTGTAGCCCAACTTTGGCACTCCTTCTGTACTCGTCTGGGTATCTCTCTTTTTCTTCTTCTTTTTATCCCCAGTCTAATGGCCAGAGAGAGAGAACTAACCAATCATTAGAGCAATATCTTTGTTGTTTTGTCTCAGATTGTCAGGAGTCATAGGCCGAATTTGCCGATAACAATACTATTCATTCTTCTACAGGTACATCTCCATTCTTTTGCATTTATGGCCGTCATCCCAAAGCATCTTCATTAATCGGACCCACTTACAACTTTCCTGTCTTAGAAAATTGGTTTCAACACGTCATCTATCTGGCGCCAGGTACAACTAAATCTTAAAAAGGCCTCTACTCATCAAAAGGAATTTGCAGATAAACACCGGTCTAAGGAACCGGACTTTTCTCCTGGTGACCTTGTCTGGGTCTCCACTCGCAACCTCTCTTTTCGTCAACCCTGTTCCAAATTGGGTCCTAAATTTATCGGTTCGTACCCATTCTCCAGAAAATTAACAGGGTAACCTATAAAGTTGACTTGCCTTCCTCCAGCAAACACTTTTCATGTCTCATTGTTAAAATTAGCTGCTTCTGCTCTTCCTATGTCTAAACCTCCCCCTCCAGTTAAAATCCAGGGAAAATCGGAATTTAAAGTAGATAAGATCTTGGACTCAGTTCTGAAATTCCCTCCAATATCTTATTGCTTGGAGAGGCTATGGTCCCGAAGAGACATGCTGGGTTCCTCATCATAAGATTCATGCCCAGGAACTTATTGATCAGTTTCAAAAGGATCATCCAGAGAAACTTATATTGAAGGGTCCAGTGGCCCCTCCTGAGGGCGGGGTAATGTTAGGCACTTACCTGCTTTCCGTTCCCACGGCGGCACCGTTCGGTCCCAGCAGGCTCCATCGTGGTTCGACTTCACTCTGCTGCGCCCGGCATCTTTGTGCGTGAGCATGTCCAGGTCCACTCTGGTTCCTCTGCTCTTCTTAAGCCTGTGTATATTTCACCCTCATTGCCTGTTATAGTTTTGGTTAGCCAAGCTAGTGGTCCCTGCTATTTCTTATAGTATCCTAAGTCTGGTTCTTGTAGCCTAGCATTGTTCTTTTCATTGTTATTCTCATTGTTCTTGTTCATTGCTCTTTTCATTGTTATCATTGTATTATTTGTCCTGTTCTTGTCTTCCAGTTCCTGTCCAGCTCCATTGGTATTCCGGTTTTCCAGAGTATACCCGGCCTCAGCGTCTATACCTTGTGCTCTAAGACCTGGGGGTAACCATGTAGAGCGAGGCGCGACAAGTCTCCTGATGATCGGAGGTTTGTCTATAGTTGAAGATAATGGCTGTAGATTTGGGTATAGGCGCTGAAGGTATACCCAGGGACTCCGGGCATCACAGTATCTGTATGTTACCCACCTAACTAGATTGTAAGCTCTACGGGGCAGGGACCTCCTTTCCTCTTGTGGCAAAGCCCTAGCACTTCTATTTATATAATTTATATATTTATGTACTGAACTATCTATGTATTTATCCCCCTTGTATGACTCTTTTGACTTTATTGTAATTTATTACTGTACAGCGTTGTGTCCCCAAGTGGTGCTTTATAAATAAACTATACATACAACTCTCTCTAGAATTAGCTTCTGGATATTTACATTTTCCCCCTTTGTTTGTTTTCTTTCTTATTCCTCAGTTTGTTCTAGCGAAGATGATTACACAGTTATTTTATTTTCATTTTCCTTAGTATAAACTGCTGCATCACATTGAAAATGCTAATTATTTTCATTTATTTTATAGTTATAGCCATAGTGATTACAATTAAATAGGAAGTCATTTAGAAAGTTTTTATTTAAATTATAATCATCTATTATTTTTTGAATCATATCAGTTCCAGAAAGAATAAAACAGAAAGAATAAAAGAATTACAAAAAAAAAAAGATTGTAATATGTCAAGGCACACAACACTGATTTTCTATATATTTATGTATTCCTAACCTATGAAACTTTATCTGTATAATTTCTTACACTTAACCCTGTTTGTATACTCTGTATTTTTATAATATAAAGAGCTGCGTACTCAAGTGGCGCTTTAAAAATCAAATTGTACATACATACCCAACATTGCTGAAGAAGGAAATTCTGATTGAAAACAGCAAAGAAAATAGCATTTATTTACGAACTGAATTTACTGAATCCTTCATTTTTTTAATTGTCAGTAGAGGCTTCCAATGGGGGTTCTTGAAAGGGTTTTCATGGGCATTTGCAAACCACAAAAATGTCACACTGCCGTCGCTGTGTTAAACTGGGCATTGCTTCTTGTGTGGGCATGGCTTCTTTGCTGGGTGTGGCTCAACTTTTGATTATTTTGTATTTGAAAACACAGTTATTTATAAAGTTCATCATTGTTACATAACATAAAAATATGTTGGTGCAAGTGGTACATTATATTAGAAATCCCTACTATACTATATCTATATCTATAGAATAAAAGATGTTGACCAAATGATCCACCATGCCTGGATGCCATTACAGTGGTGCAAACATTACCATAGATAAGAACAAAAGGTGTGTCAGAAACTTAACCATAGCATTTCAGCCATGCGGGCATTGGTTATATGATATCACATTGCCAGCGTGAGCAGGTGGGTCGACAACCTTTTTTTAGTATATAGGGAGGGGTCATTATCCTGAAAAATACAATTCAAGAGCAAATGTAACACAGACCCCAAAACAGCTGTTATCGTTTGTTATACAGCTTCTCATTTAATATCTCTCGGTACTGAATAGGATTGCAATCAATGGCAAGGGCATGCAACCTTTGCCTTTCCAGATGTTTGGCAGCCCTGTTTGGTGCTGCAGAGAGCATGATGGGGTATGATGGGATTTGTAGTTTTTATCCAGAGAGATGCAAGTTGGAGGTCCTGTTTTGCTGTAACAAATAGTTTCCACTATCAATATGAAAGGTGCAGGGCTGTCTTATTTTGGCACCTGAGAAAAAAAAACTTGCGTTTATTATTAAAAGTGGGTGGTGCTTTGTCTCAAAGCAGGGTGTGGCTTGTCTAAGTAGGAGGGGTTTTATACACATTGATTTAACTAGTGTCATTATCATTGTATGTACACCAATCCTCCATTTATTTACAGGAGGTATTATTTACAAATACCCCCTGGCACCACCAGCATAAAAATACCCCCATCCCCATGGCACAGTTATAGTTGGCACAGCAGACAGCACATACCCCCAGGGGAGAAGGGGGTATGTGCTGTCTGCTGTACCAAATTCAACTGTGCCATGGGGGTCGGGGTATTTTTATTAGAGATGTCCGAACTTCGAAAAATCCGGTCCGCGCGATTATCCGCGGATTTTCGAAAAAATCCGAAAATTCGAAAATCCGCGAGCGGACCCGTTAAAACGTATTAAAATGAAAGTTTGGCAAAATCCGCATTAAAAGTGGTCTAAATAGCCTTGGTAACGTACACCTAACCACTCAGGGACCTGGGTAATGGCCTTAGAAGCACGTATAAATGCCAACAATACCTAAAAAGTACAGTCCGCTAGCGTGACTTTAAAAAAACGGTATTTTTCGAAAATACGAGGACTCCCGTAAAAATGAAGATTTCCGTAAAAAAAACGAGGCTTTCTGTAACTATGATAGCTGCCATTGGCTAATTTGGATCATGTGGCTTGCTCCGTCTTGAAAATTTACACGAATTTTCCGTATCCCGAAAGTATCGTAGATCCTCGTAATTACGGAGATACTCGTATTTTCGAAAATTTTCGTAAAAAAAAAAATCCGCAGTTCGGAAGTTCGGAAGTCCGGAAAGTCCGGAATAATCCGCCGTTCGCGGACGGGAGAAATCCGCGGCGGATCCGGGTTCGGGTCCGCGAACCGGCCATCTCTAATTTTTATGCTGGAAGTGCCAGGGGGTATTGTGCTCACTGTGCCACACAGTTATAATTTAAGCAGCACTGCACATACCCCCTGGGCCTGGCACGATCAGCACACAAATGCCTCCTAGGCTCCCCCCATGGCACTGTTGGCAAATTGGAAGTGGCAATGGGCATGGCATAGCTAATACTCCAACCCCCCTGCCCCTGGCACGGCACCACTCAGCTAATGATGATGAGCCATGCCATGCCAATGATGCCATCACCCCACAGACCACTGTACTGACCTGACTAACCTAGGCCTGCACTGCAAGTGCAGCCAGGCCCCAGGGTTGGGATATTAAAATCAAAAGAGTGGCAACTGGGAAAGAGGCAGTACGGTCAATATTGTCTGATACACATAAGTACTACTAAGTACATAACAAGTACTACTACTCACTGTTTCGCAAAAGTGCCCTCACAGTCTCGGTCTCGGACCAGTGAGACAGTCGGTTCTGCATTGGCCAACCTGATCTAGTGCTCCAGCACGGCCTGCATGGGAAGCCAAGCGGGATGACGCAGTACACTGCGCTGCAAGCGCAGTTCACGCACCCACGTGATGATGCACATAAGTGCGCGCACGCAGGACAGAGTAAGAGCAGGATGGAGGAGGAGCCCGGCCCAGCCAGTAGGAGGTAACTGTCTGGGCCGGGCTGATCTGCTTAAAATGTGAAATCTGGTGCTGCAGTGAGAGTGAGACAGGCAAGTCACAGTAGAGGGTTCTGGTTGGTTACACACACCCCCACCCCCCCGGCACCACCCAATCTTCTGCCAATACCATCAGGCCCAGTTGGAGTGCTGGGCAATTTTTTTTTTCTGACAAACCGGCCGCCTCCCTGCAGGGTGCCGCTCTACACAGTGCTTCACCCTGCATCATTAGGGTGACGGCTCTGGTAAAGGTGTTTTTACTAAACACCATCCTAATACTCACACACACGTTTAATGAAAACACTACAAATTCACAGATGGATATTATGCCCCATCAGCTTAGTAATACACAGACAAATGTATATGCATTATTAAGCAGCTTGGATATTCTGGATTAAATTATATCTTTATATACAATTCATACCGCACACAAGAAGGACCCACACTTAAACCAACTCCCACAAGAGGGTGTTGCACAAAAATGGGCTCCACACACAAATATTCCTTGTTCTCAAATGGGTCCTGACCACAAGAAGATTCACTCTTAAACCCACCTACCCACCCCAAGTCCAGATCCCCTATACGAAACCCCCTTCCCCCTAATAAAATACCCACCCACACACACAACGATGCTGCTTGTGCAAAGGTGGCAACAGCTTGTCAGAGATATATTTTTTTAAAATCTTATTTACCCTTACCCCTTGCTGGCAGGCGCTTTAAGAACCAGGAAGGATCTTCAGTGACCGGACTCCCCACCAATCAGGAAATACCTCAGGATGCCTGCATTCCTGATTTGTCCTGCAGCCCCTCTGGTATTGCCCCCTCAATGCATATATATCAACTAACTTATGCACAGGGTGGACAGGCTGCAGGACCAATTATGTATGCCGCCATCCTGAGGCATTTCCTGATTGGCGGGGAGTCCAGACACTGAAACTCCTTCCTTGTTTTTAAAGCTGCCAAGCACAGGGTTAAGAGAAATTTAAAAAAATAAACATCTCTGGCAAGATTTCTCTGCTGTCGCATGCACTTTTTTATGCCGCTTCATGGCAGGAACGACTCTGAGATAGCACAGGTAGAAAGTCAATTCCTGCTCCTCCTCCCACAGGTGCTCTCAATTCCTGACTGAGTGGGAGAGGATTGTTACAGCTGTTACAGGTAAAACACAAACCTGATGTGCTTTTATTAATAGTTAACGAAACCCTATCAGCTTAGGAGAACCCAAACTGCTTCCTCAACTGATACTCAAAGCTGCCAGTAATGAAGGTGATGTGGTAAGGGGCCACTCAGTAGTTGGGTTCCAGAGGTAGACTGTAGTCCAGGGGGTAATTCAAAGCAACACACACACCTCTCTCTTCCTCTCTCAGCCATGGACTGTAAAATGAGAATTCTGTTCACTGGAGCTTTTGGCTCCTTTCTTATGCAAAACTGTCACGCTTCCTAAAACTTCCATCCAAACACCATCCGGATCACAGAAGGACAATCAGCCGGAGAACTGAGGGTGTCCGGTCACTGCGGCTTGCTCATTCCTGCAATTCCTGTGGCTGCTAGGTCCTGCCCACGACTGTGTCTTGATGCTTGGAGTGGATTAGTGGGGATTCTAATATAGGATAACTCTCCGCTGACTAACTTTGCTACTTACTTACTGCTGCCTCTGTATATTGGTTATTATTTTCAGGATTATCATGGTTTGCACTTTACCATGTCTACCATCTTCTGGATTTTTTGATTATTAGGTCTTATAGCATGTGTACTTAGCATGATATCTAGATTTATTTATCACACCTGTATGTTATGTTAAGGGGCCCATTGTGCAATGTGGGTGTTTTTATTAGTTTTTATTCAATATATATAATAAAGGTGTTTCTTTGTATCTAATGTCCACCACTGGGTCTCCCATTATTTATGAGGATTGTTTGTCCTCAACTCTATCAGGGCGATGCACCAATGGGCGCATCACTCCTTATTTAGAGTTTAAGTCACGTTAACTGATGTTATATCGGTTAGCATGACTTTAACGCCTTCCTTGCAGCGGCTGCGTGGCTAACGCGAACGTTAACAGCGCAGCCGCCGCAAACGATGTTATATGCCGAAATTGGCATTTTATTGCAGCACTTTTAACGCCAGCTAATAGCTGGCGTTGAAAGTGCCAAAATAGAACAGTGCCAAGTAGCGATGTTCCCGAGCGCTGCTTTCGGCATATAACATCGCCGGGCTGTTTGCACCGGGTTGCCGATAGCGGCGCTCGGTGCATCCCCCTGTATGTCCTCAACTCTATGATTATGTTACCTTTTATGCAGTTCGAGTGCCGTGTGGGCTTTGTGCCCCTCATGTAACCTGGTTCGGTTTTCTTTTTTTCTATCTATTTGTTTCTTCTCCTCCTTTCTTTTTCTATCACTGTGCATTTTTGCTGCACGCGATACACAATTACCAATGTAAACAACAACAAAAAAATTACAGGCTGCTGCCAGCACCTTTCTAGATTTAGCAGAGGTGGGCGCCATGAGCAGTATTTTCATATTTCTTCATGGCAGGAGAGCCCTGCCCACATGCCTTAAATAATGCCTTCTGTATATTCTCTATGTCCTTCCACTGTAGATGCTAAATTTCTATATTAAAAGGTTAACTTTATCAATGCTAATTACAGGAGCAAACCTAATTATAGTAAAAATATTGTCCTATGCATCCTTGCTCCTTTCTGTCCATCTATAAATGCTTATCATAGTAGTCAATTTTGTGGGCAGTAACAGTACAAAAAGAGTTTATTGACATGGTACATGAGAGTTTGTAGTACAGTTCATGCAAATATTGATACTAGTTGTAATAAGATTAAAACACCCATTTGTGCTTCTGTGCAGGCTTATTAAATGTCCCCAAAATTTTTAAACTTACTTTTCATGTCTGCATCTTGTCTCCTGTTGTATTAATCCTCTCTCAACCTCACACCCCTTGCACTTTCTGATAACCTAAACAGGGGGCATTAGAATCTTCTAGAGAATATGAAAAATCAGGGCAAAGGGTGAAAATAATTTTATCAATGTTTGATGTGCCATAACAGCAGGTAACTATGCCATGAGAAAAGGGGAGATTCTGGGCACTTGTAATAACCTCTAAATATGCCCCTGGGAGGGATGCTATTAATTTAGGAATAATATGTAGAGAAATGTTTTCTGAAGAAATACAATTAGAATTTAGGTGCAATTAAGGATCTGGAGAAAATGTCTTTTAACATTCAGTCTAGTTATATTACTGTATGCAATTGCACAGATTATATAACAGTCTGTTTACTGATTAAACAGTATTGCAGATTTGTAAATGCTGTGTTGAAGATTCAACATACAGTGTTGAAAAATTTAAATTCAGTGTTGAAATTTGATGTAGAGAATTAAAGCAACCAAGCCTGAATAGAGGTTGGGGGATCTGCCACATGTAGCACTGTTTTGAAGCATTACCATGTGCACTTTAATACCACCTGCTATAATGCAATTAATGACTTGCATTCAGATCACCTTTATATGTAAATTTAACCATTTTCCAGCACATTAACAACAGTATTTTAAGTATAGGGGATACCACAGCATGTTTAAATGAGGAGGGGATAGGGACAAGTTAAAGAGAGAGGTTAGGGCTGGTGTGAAGAAGGAGGAGGGATGGGGAATGAGATGGGAGGGAATAGGGGGCAGGTGGTGAGACGTGTCCTGCATAGGAGAGATAAAAGTCCCTGTTCTGTTATAGTGTTGGAGCTCGTTAGGAGGCAAGTAAAGGGATTAACCAAAGAAGGGAGGCTAGACAGTGCAGTGGTAGGGGTATAAATGGAGGGGGTGAGCAATGAAGGGAAGGGAAGTAGTTTTGTTCTTTTAGTTATGCTAAGGATAAAGCACTTCTGATCCGATAAAGGGCACTTTATAGAGACTCAAGAAAGTCTTTATTTTTGTTGCTCTTGCACCAGCATTGATCAGCTATACGGGATGGCCTTTTTAGCTTTTTTATCTGGTCCGTAAGCCAAGGTTGAGGGTTTGTACGACTAAGGTGACGGGTGGATAAAGGAGCAACAGATTCTAGGGCATTGGAAACAGTGTTATTGTAATAAACGGTTGCAAGGTCAGGGTCCGAGAAGGAGGGCATAGAGATGAGTGGGCCAGAGAGCGAAAGAGAGATTACGCAGGTCTCTGCATCTATACCTTTGTTTATTAGGGATAATGGCCAAGACAGATGACACAAGGTTAAATTTTAGAAGATTGTGATCGGATAGAGGAAAGGGAGGGTTGGAGAAAGATATGGAGAAGAGGCAGGTGTGTATAATGTGTCTGTGCAGAGGACCATTGAGTAAGGCCAAGGGAGGAGGAAAGAGAGAGAAGTTTAGTGGCAGCTGAGTTATCAGTATTGACGGGGATATTGAAATCCCCTAAGATAATTGAGGGGATGTCAGTGGATAGAAAGTGAGATAACCAAGCAGAGAAGTGATCAAAGAAAGAGGTGGTAGGGCTGGGTGCTCGATAAATAACCGCAATCTGTAGGGGTGCGGGAGCGTAAAGATGGAATGAATGGGACTCAAAAGACAGGAGAAGGCTGGTAGAGGTGCTCAGAGAGAAGAATTCCACCCCCCCACCATATTTGTTATCGGGCCTAGTAGTGTGGCTGATGTGTAGGCCACCATACAAGAGTGCGCCAGGTGAGTCAGAGGGTGACATCCATGTTTCGGTAAGCCCAAGAAAAGTAAAGGAGTTAGAGATAAATATGTTGTATATGTGTTAAAGTTTATTGCAAACATGTTTTTTCCTCTGTATACACTATAGAAGATCCAAGTACAGATATCATAGTGTATAGTAGCAAAAATGGTATAAAAGATGCAGGTGCACTTTGGTTAACCGAGGATATGGTACAGAAACAACTAAATAAGGTTAATATTAATAAATCTCCTGGACCAGATAAAATACATCCTCGGGTACTTAGGTAGCTAAATTCAGTTTTATCTAGGCCATTGTTTCTTATTTTTGCAGATTCCCTCATGTCCGGATGTTTGCCTCTGCATTTGAAAATAGCTGATGTTATTCCAATATTCAAGAAGGGTAGTCGTTCACAGCCGGGTAATTACAGGCCTGTAAGTTTAACGTCAGACTGACATTATAAGTAGTAACCAGCATGGATTTAGGAGGGATAGATCTTGTCAAACTTAAGGCTCATACACATGCTCAATAAACGAGCAAGGAACGACCCCCGACAGCCGAGCGCTACACGCGACGAACGGCCGTTTCGTCTGAGAATTGTCCCTGTGTATGCGTTCGGTCGGAGGTCGTTCATTGATCTGCCAGGTCGGTGGGGCAACGATCCCCAACCAAACGTCCATTTCGGCCGATAAAGTGCCTACACACGGGACGATTATCGGACAAAACGTTCATTCGTACACAGTGTGCATCGCGGGTCGGGACCTGCGATCGCACATGTGTACGAACTTTAACTAAGCTAAGGTCTGTTGGTCTGGGGAGGCACATTTGTACATGGATAGAAAATTGGTTAATGAATAGGATGCAGAGTTGTTAACGGCTTCATCAATATGGGCTAAAGTGCTAAGTGGGGTGCCACAGGGTTCTGTGTTGGGGCCGATTCTATTCTGTTTATTAATGATTTGGAAGTGGGTATTGTCAGCAAGGTTTCTGTGTTTTTCGACCATTAAAAACTTCAGAGGATGTGCAATCGTTTCAGCGGTGTCTAGATAGATTTTCACATTGGGCTGCTAAGTGGCAGATGAGATTCAATGTTGATAAATGTAAGGTGATGCATTTTGGACTTAAAAATCCTTGTGATGCTTATACTATAAATGGCTCTGTGTTAAGTGAATCCCTGTTGGAAAGAGATCTTGGAGTTTTGGTGGATAACAAACTTAAAGGTAGCAAGCAGTGCCAGGTGGCAACAGCCAGAGCCAGCATGGTATTGTCTTGTATAAAGAGAGGTATGGATTCAAGGGAGGAAAATGTAATTCTCCCTCTTTACAAAGCATTGGTAAGGCCTCATTGGGATATATCCAGTGCAATTTTGAAATCCTGTGTACAAAAAGAATATCTTTAAAATGGAAAGGGTTCAGAGAAGGGCAACTAAATTAATAAGGGGTTTGGCTGAGCTTGAATATGAAGAGAGACTGGATGTATGCTAGAGAAAAGGCACGTGGGGATATGATTACTGTGTATAAATACATTAACAGGTCATACAATAAACTATCTGGTGCATTTTTCACCAATAGAGCATGTCAGAGGACACGCGGACATCCCTTAAGACAAAAAAAAAGGTTTAAGCTTCAAGTTCGGATTTGATCCAGGGAAATTTTGGAGTCAGGAAGGATTTTTTCTCCCCTTCATAAATTTGGTGAGGTTTTTTTGCCTTCCTCAACAGTTAGGCAGGAAATGAGGATATTTCTAGATGGGTTGGACTGGATGGACATATGTGTTTATTCAACCTCAAATACTGTAAACTAGACTGTGATATTGTGTGGGTTAAGGGTACTAATGGGTGAAGGAGCACTACGGGTAGTAGGTGTCAGGGTGGAGATGGGTTGATTGTACAAGTGCGGTATAGGAGAGGGGCCAGGATTTGAGCGATATCACCAGCAACAAGTAGAAGGAGAAGGGAGAATGAGAGGGCATGAGAGTTGGATTTAAATAGACTATGCGTTTGTCTATTAGTGGAGAAAGCTGGGGAGTGTTTGACAATGGAAAGGAGTTCATGGTAGGAAAGAAGGGAAGAGGATAAAATGGAGGGTGCAATGTAAATAGACTTACCAACAGTGGGGTGTTGCAGTGAGGTGACAGAGTTGAATATGTAGGTAACTGGGCAGATGAAGAACAAGGTTATTTGGAACATGTTAAAATGGAGTATGTGAGAGAATGGGAAAGGTTAAATGGCATAATCCAAATGAGCACGTTCCAGTGTTGGGGCATGCACAAAATGCTGCACTTAGGAAGTAGGCTGCAGACTAGGGCTCTTACAGATATAACTGGCTTGATTACAACTACAATTGCTGAGGTGAACTACCTTCAGCTGAGGTGTGGCTGGAGCTAAGGCTGGGTACACACTGAGGGACTATTTGTCCCAAGCGAGCGCTCGGCCAGAACAAATGTCCGGCGGCGGCGGCAAATCCGTCCGAAAATAGGGAATGATCGATCAAGCGTTCCAATAGGGAACCGCACGATCAATCGTAATTTCCGACACTTCCGATCATTTTTTCGTGCGATCCGGACGAACGAACGATCGAGGTCGGTCACACCAACTGATGTTTTTGCCCGACCGAAAGTGTTGTGAATTGGTCGGTTGGCCGAAAATATCGGCTGGTGTGTACCCAGCCTAAGAGGAGACAGACAAATTAAATGAAAACAGAGTGAGGACCAAATAAATGGTGAATGCCCCAATAAACAGCCAGACTAGACTATGATAAAAGACATGCATACCAGGCAAAATTTCTGCAAGCACCTCAGAATGATTTCCAGCTTGATTCCATCAGATATGAATTTCACTAAGGCCTGTGCAATAGAGATGGGATCGGGGTCCGACACGGAACACCTCGGTTCCGAAATCCAAAAGATCCGTCCAAATCCGAAAGGATCGTCTGGATTTCAGGACTTCGCAACAAATTTTCAAAGATTTCGAAAATTTCCTCCTCGAAAATATGATCAGAGACCACTTTCGAGTTTCTGATCGTATTTTCAAAAATCAAATCTTTAAGGCTATTTTCGATAATTATCGAAAATAGCTCTGTACATTCGAAAATCTTCGAAGATTCATTCTGTTTTCGGATCTTTTGGATTTTCCCAAGATCGGGGAATCCGAAAATGGAACGAAACTATGTAGTTTCGGCCATCTCTAATGTGCAACTCTCAAACTGGCAGTAGCTCCTCTCCAGAACAGACCCAGACGTGGAATCCCCTCCACTTCCTTGTTCTTGTCTTGACTCTCACGATAGACTTCCTGTTGGGATATGTAGTTTATTGATTATAGTTGATTTTTTTTAAAGTTATTTTTCTTACAATTAAAGGTCTAAAAAAAGTCTAAACAGTTACTATACTGTCACAACAAACTTGTACACAATTTTTAGGATTAAATGTTTATCTAGCAGAATAAACAACATTGGTGTGTTATAGGGTGCTACATATGCACAGAGGAATTGCTGGATGGGTATATTCTGGTTATTGAAATGAGAAAATTAATTTTGCCCCCATAAAATCATATGTATTGATCTATCCTTTTAAATGATCCAGCACAAGGATGCCAAAAAAACTGTGGAGTGCTTCAGCAGGTCCCGATGACAAAGGCAGCCTATCAATATTTTAAGTAATAACCAGGCTGCTGGGATGGATACAATTTCCTGTTTACTACTTCAACAGGATAATTCAGGCACTATGAACAGTATATGTTATGTGTTTATACAAAGGTATGTTTCTTCTGACCAAAGTCTATTTATACTCCCTGCTTATCTGATTTTTCAGGTCTTGGTGTCTTATGATTGCACGATGAAAGAATTTTTAATGCTCACACTGTATACAGATGTTTCTACACCAATATAAAAATCTCTGAGAAGACTTTGAAAGCTGCTTGTTACCCTGCAGTTTGTTTTCAAGACAACATGCATTGTGGATGTGGACCGCCTACCTGTGAAGTACAGTAAAGCTTCTAAAATAGTTGAAAATCTGCTGATAAGGGTGAAAATATGTAGATCGTGTAGCGCAGAGAGTCTGGAGGATTTCCACTGCAGGTGTATGTTGGTAGCATGGATGGAGAAGGTTGCTAAAGTTGGAGTGATCTAAATGGAGTGTATATATAGCCATACCTATTTCTTCTACAGCTATTAACGAAAAAATACACTTCTTTAAAGTGTATCATATTAACTTCCCCTTTAACAATGGGGTAGAACATCTCACATTAAATATTTTTTTAGGGTAAATACCCATATGTAAATTGCCCCAAAATTTGGACATTTTGAAATATTTCCTTAATAGTGACTATGTTGTACGACAATAACCCCTACATTTAAAAGTACTGCAATCAACCAAAATTAATTATTGACACATAATGTCCCCAAATAAACATAATTCAGATGCCGCACTCACCCAAAATTTATGCTTGCAAAAACAAAATGGCTTATGGGAAAAAAACACTTTATTTGAAGTGTGCAAGAACTTCACAGTAACATTGCAAAAGATAATCATATTAACTACTGTATCATCCCTTTATCATTGGTGTGCATAGTGCCTTTCCAAGAGCTCCCAAGGCCGACAAACATTCATCATCGGCCTTGGGGTTGCTTGAAAATTCCAGAAAATTTCCCTCGCCCGTGGTCATCTCCCTCTACTTAATCCCCCCCCACTACTGGCCCCATTGTGTAGTGTAGTTTAATCCTTACCTCACATCCCAGCTCCATATGGTTCTCCTGTAGTTCCCCCCCCCCAAAGTTCCAAAAACTGCCCACCAGGAGGATAGCAGAGTCCATATAGGACTCTGCCTCCTATCTGGCCTCCGGGAGAAGTTTGGCATGCGTACTGCAGCCCTTCTCCCCTTCCCTCCCGATTAGGATTCCCTCCCCCTACCATAAAACCCTTTAGATATAACATTCCTCCTGTCTCCCCAGCCCCAACCGCTCTATTTGTATTATGAGAAAATGCCCAAAACATTACTTACCTTCCCTCTTTCCTCTGCCGCACTGAACTCCTGGCAGCTGCATCCGTAATTGGCTGAAGCTCAGCCAATCACAGACGCGACTGCCGGTCCCGCCCCTCTGCTTGCATTTTCTCGCAAGCAGAGGGCCTGGCAGCGTGGCGGAGAAAAGAGGGAAGGTAAGTAATGTTTGGGGCATTTTCTGATAATACAAATAGAGCGGTTGGGGCTGGGGGGACAGGGGGAATGTTATGTAAAAAATTTTTTAGGAGGGTGGACATACCCTTTAAAGTATAGGGAATTTGCCATGGTTGAGGGAAATGTGCAGTCCCGAGCATTCTCCCTATGCTTTACATTGAGAGGACACTCGGGACTGTGATAAGCCTGATCTTTAAAAAATCTCTTGCAGATTCTGTCATCTTTTAAAGGTCTATTGTGTGTGTACCCAGCTTTTGAGTCAACAGGAGGGGAATATGCTAACTAGTGATTCAAAATATTTTCTAAACTGCAATGGAGGGAGGGGGGTGGATCCACAAAAGGTTTAAAGGGCATCTATAGTGGGGAAAATGTAATTTTATTTTCTTTCTATGTGTTCCATAATTACCCCCAACGTCCAGAGTACCTTTATTTTCTTCAGTTTCCTCCTCTGTCCCAAGATACGTAAGTTAAAAGATTTCGATATGCTTGAGCTGTCAATCAAATCCCCTAATAGCATGCCGGTGTAGTGTGTAGGCTTACACAAGTTTTACAGCAAGACTCCCAATGACTCCGTCCTTCTCCCAAAAATGCTTTGCAAATACTGGGCTAAAAACAGTAGAGTAAGGGGAAGCTTTCAACAATTTATTGCCTGTCAAAGGAAGATCGTCTGCAGTGATAAGGCAGGACTCGTGTCTCTCCTAACTCAACCCCCTCTCCCACTCCTTATGTAGCAAGTATCTCCAGAACAACAGAGAAACTTCCTCTCTACAGGCTTACATAAGAAGGTTTTTTTTGTTGTTGTTGTCTACAAAGGTTAGAGTGACATGTAGGAGGATGAGCGGCTTGTTTCACAGGCTTGGTTCACAGCCGGACTATATGAATGGGGGATTGACCAGAGAGGGTAGGGAGAGTGGGGAGCTCTGCAGTAAATCAGACTGTGTGCACACAAAAAGTCAGAGGAAGGTGGGAATAAGACAGCATACACTAACCTTTTTTATGTCAGGATTGGAGCTATCTATAAATTTCACTATAGATGCTTTAATATATTGGCATTGACTGTATTATGGAGAATGTAAAGGAGGGTGATTTCACTATAGATGCCCTTTAATGTATTGGCATTGACTGTATTATGGAGAATGTAAAGGAGGGTAATTTAGACTAGCAATTATTGTGTTAAGAAGCATGCTAGATATACGCTTAAAAAAATCGTCTCAATGAGGAATAAGTATTTGCACCATTCAAATGACCCTCTTACTTCTCTTTTCTTTAATCGACCAGCTGCCAATTTGAACCATGTTGGGTGGAGGAACAAATGTTTTATAATCTCCCTTTCCTTGGGTAATCTACAGGTATAAGTGACTTGTTATGGAGAATTTGTACTGATGGAATTACATTGGATACATTGGCTTTTGTATTAGCTGTATGAAACGATATATGGTTGAGACGTTTCCTTCAAAATTCATAATTACCTGTATTGACTTTTCCGACTTAGCACTGTGGGACTCGCATCTGGATTTAAATGGATACTGTTTGCATCCATGTTTGATTTGCCAGATATAGGACTCACCTCTGGATTAAGATAGAAATGTTTGATCTATGATAAAGAAGGACTGCTTCATGTTTGCTTAAGCACATGGAGCCAGTGCTGAAGCAAATTAAAAGTTTGGTTTTTAGAACTATTAAAGGGCATGTCCACCCCCAAAACTATAATCCCCCCAATTACTGGCCCCATCATGTAGTGTAGTTTAATCCTTACCTCACATCCCAGCTCCATCTGGTTCTCCTGTAGTCCCCCCCCCAAAGTGCCAAAAACTGCCCACCAGGAGGCTAGCAGAGTCCATATAGGACACTGCCTGCTACCTGGCCTCCAGTAGATTTTTGCCATGCGTACTGCAGCCCTTCTCCCCCCTCCCTCCCTCCCTCTCTCTCCGATTCCCTCCCCCTAGCGTGTTTTCTTTAATATATGTGATTCCCCCTCGGCTCCCA
This sequence comes from Hymenochirus boettgeri, assembly GCA_019447015.1. Classification (NCBI taxonomy): domain Eukaryota; kingdom Metazoa; phylum Chordata; class Amphibia; order Anura; family Pipidae; genus Hymenochirus; species Hymenochirus boettgeri. The sequence goes on from CM033475.1 coordinate 81,739,830, forward strand.
GCCCAACCGCTATGTTTTTTTTTAGAAAGCTCCCCAAACTTTTACTTACCTCTCCTCTTTCCTACGCGGAAGTAAGCTGCCGGCAGCCGCGTACGTGATTGGCTGCCGCTCAGCCAATCACAGACGCGGCTGCCGGTCCCGCCCCTCTGCTTGCATTTTCTCGCAAGCAGAGGGCCGGGAGCGCGGCGGAGGAAAGAGGGGAGGTAAGTAGAGTTTGGGGGGCTTTCTAAAAAAAAAACATAGCGGTTGGGGCTGGGAGCCCAGGGGGGATAACATATTAAAATTTGATATTTAGGGTGGACATACCCTTAGGGTATTAGGGTATTAAAGACTTAGCTTTGTATTGCTCATTAAGGGTTAGGCCACACTGGCACATTTCTAACGTGTTTATGATCGTGTTTTGCGATCCATTAGCACATGAGAAATGCATGTCAGTGCACTGCAACGTGAGTGGCAATTTTCAGAGCGCATGCAATCACCACCCCCCCCCCCCCCCCGAGTCACATGTGCTCTGATTTCAGAATATTGTGCAAATTACAGTGGAAACCGAAGGTAACACGTATGAAATGCGGGTCAATTTGCACACGATTTTCGCCTCACCCTGAGGACTCAGTTTTGTATGATTCCATTTATTAATGTCCCTCCCTGCTTCCAGATCGCTCGACCCTGCCTTAATCTTTTTAAAAAAAAAACTTTGCTGTAGTGTAGGCAACCCCCCCAACCCTAAACGCCATGGTTTTAACTTAAAAAACTGACTAGAAATAGACTTACCTGACCTCGTTCCCTCAACCCCCCAATAGCCAGCAGCCACGTCTGTGATTGGCTGACTCTCAGATACTTGCAGATGTGGCTGCCGGTCCGACCCCTGTTGCTACTCCATTCCCAAAAGTAGAGGCAGAGGCTGAGTAGAGGCAGATGCTGAGGGAACGAAGGTGGGTTAGTTTATTTCTTGAACGTTTTAAACTTCATACTTTAGCATTTAGGGTTGGAGGGTGGTCCCCTACACTACAAAATTATAGAACCACCATACCAAAAAAAGCACTATTTAGACATTAGATTAGACATGCGTCTAGTATATCTAATGTCTAACAAGTGTAGTCTAACAAGTGTATGGCCAGCGTTTTGATGAACATAATACTAGGCAGAACAGCAGGTATAGGTTTAAATTGGATTTAGATGTATCCCTGTTGTTCTAATAAAGGATTTATATGTTTTTCTTTATTTAGATTTTTTTCTGAGTGTTGCAAAGGGGCTTCATACACACATTCGATCATGAGCCCAAATTATTAAACAATTAACAAGTGTACCGAATGGCTGTTTCTACCGAGTATCGTTTAATGTATAGGTACCAGTCAGACATTGAAAAATGTGTTTGTTCTACAGCCATGCGTCACAGGTTGGCACGTCTGTATGAATCTTAAATTTGTATCTTACCTCTGTTCTACACCTTTCCTTACTTAAAGGGCATGTCCACCCCTGTAAAAAAAATGTTGCCATATAGTAGTGTTCCTTCCCCCAGCCCCAACCACTATAAAAGATTTTTCAGAAAGTCCCCTGATAGTTACTTACCTGACCTCTCTCCTCCGCCGCACTGCTTGCATGAAACTGAGAGGTAGCCAATCATGGATGCGTCTGCCAGCTGCTCAGAACGCTGGGGGAGAGAGGTAAGGTAAGTAAGGGGGGGGGGGCTTTCTTAAAAATCTTTTATAGCGGTTGGGGCTGGGGGAAGGAAAACCACTATATGGCAAAGGGGTTTTATGGTAGGGGAGGGATCGCAAAACAGGAGGGAGAGGGAGGGAGGCCTGCAGTGCGCATACCAAACATCTACCGGAGGGGAGACAGGAGGCAGAGTTCTATATGGGCTCTGCTATCCTCCAAATGGTCAGTTTTTGGAATTTTGGGGGGGGATTGCTGGAGAACCATTTGGAGCTGGGATGTAAGGTAAGGATTATATTACACTACAGAGTGGGGCCAGTATGGGGTTAACTTATAGTTTTGGGGGTGGACATGTACTTTAAGGGTTTATTTAGTTAATGTTCGGTTGTCTGTACATTACTACAACACTGACTGAATGTTCTTTTCTCCTCATATTTTGATGTTTTCCTCTACATATACATTATATACAGATACAAAATATACAACATATATTTTTATATATGAAAAGAAAGGAAAAGAAAAATCCCAACCATGCACCAGAAATCTCAGTCTTACCATGTACTAATTGGTTTTCATGATAGAAAGCCAGTAATTAATCTACATTAAGTCTAAATTAGCTTAATATCAAAACAATAGAAAACCGACAAAGAATCCTTCAGCCCATAATGTCCTCATTAGCCACAACTGTTTCTGATGGTTGTCTCATCAACTGTCTTGTTTCACTTCATTAGCTTCGGGGTTAATCACTATTGATAGAGGCTGTGTGGAAACACAATTGTTTCCAAAGGGTAGTCCATGGTTTATTGTGGCCATCTCTAATTACATATTATTGGTACCTTTATAAATATAGGGTGGGCATTCCTGTATCACATTTTAGTTAAACTGCATTGAGCTTATTCCACTCAGTGTACTTTGTGTACCTCATTAATAAGCAGAGGGTTGCTGTTATTATAGTGTTGATTTTACAATCAAATCCTTTTCATAGACTCCATTAAAACAGATTAAATTATACAGTAAATAGTTTTAATACATGATACATTATATATACAACGTGTATAAGGCTTCCAACCAGTTGTGTAACAAACGCTTGTACTTGGATCAGCTATACAATTTTCAATCAGAAACTATAATTCACGCAAGGAACCTTTTTTTAAAATGTAAATAAAGATGCACAGCTGTATGGTAAGGTTTCTAATTCCCCATAGCTCATTAACTAACAGATCAGTAATCATTGTGCTTGTATATCAGGCAAAACTAATTGCATGCATTCAATTAATAATCCACGTGTGGCCTAGTAACTATAGAAAATAGTCCAGTATAAAAGAAAATATAGTTAAATATAAAGTCGGTGTTATAACAAAATCCCATGTCTTCTAGTTTTTATATTTACACTAAAGTTGACAGGCCAAGTGGCAGGTTTATATACTGTAAATTGTCTTGTTTGTTTTGAACTGTAACATTTGTTGTAAACAGAAAATGCAAACAATTTAATGAATTAAGCCATGAGTAATATAATGAACAGTATTCTGGATGAAAGTGTTATTTGTGCCCATGAAGAAATACAATGAAATGCCTGTGGTTTCTACTACATCAGTGAGCCTGACATACAGTGCTGAGAGCACTGCTCAAAATGGGAAGATGCTAGGGAAGTTAAATAGACATAGTAGATCAGTAGGAAACAGATAATAGCTCAAAATAATAAATAGTGCTAATTAATTTGACTAGTGGAATATGATCTAAAATATATTTATCACCAAGGACTCCCATGGCTACACTTTTGCAAAACAGAAGGTCGATGTGACTCTTAATGTCCTTATTAGCACTGTAGGGAAAAGCTTTATTTATTACTAGGGAAAAAAGTGTTTGTTGTCACAGAAAAGGAAGCACAAAATAGACATTTAATGATCTACACCTATGCTATCTTACGCCTTTTAAAAGCATTTTAAAAACCTTTATTTAAAACACAGGGCCATATTCATAAGGCACAGTATTGCTTTTTAGCAATACCGCGTCTTTAACGATCGCTAAAATGATCATTCATTTCTGATAATTTTAATGTTCGTTAACTTACGATCGTTTTCTACCGCATGATATTCTATGGCCGAACGTTCGTCAATTAGCAAATTAGTTTAGTAGAAAGATGTGTCTTTAAAGTAATGTTGGCTTATTATTTTTGTTCTATCCTCCACCAGAGCGTTATGACCTCTGGAGTTCCTCCCCCACGAGATTTCCTACTTACTGGGTCCCATAAAGTAAGCGGTTTAAGAATAAGGTTTTTTAAGGTTTCAGAATAATCTGAATATAATTCAAGGTGATAAGCCAAAGCTTGTATACCCAATGAGTGGGGAATACAAGAATATAATGACGTGATGTCCATCGTAATCAAAGATAGCCCAGATTGCCAGCTGAACGAATCCTGAACCTGCAAAATATGCTTGGTATCTTTAATGTGAGATGAAAAAAGGGAAACCAAAGTCTGCTAAATTCTCATCCAGGGAATTAATACATGAAACAATGGGACGACCCACGGGTGGTTGGGTAAACAATAGATAATAGGTACCACTGGGGTACCAGGTATTAGAAAATTCACCAAGTCTTCATTTATTGCCCCTACATTTAAGGCTTCCTCTATAAGTATAATAAGTTGTTTTCTAAATTCCAAAGTGGGATTGGTGGCAAGGGGGGTGTATGTCGTGGTATCGGAAAGTTGTCTCCGAATTTCAGCAATATAATCAGAAGTGTTGAGTAACACCACTGCACCCCCCTTGTTAGCAATAGTGATAGATACATCTTCCCTCAGTGTTTTAAGGGATTTCCTTTCCCCAAATGTTAAATTGTTGCCACTATGGCATTTGGCATTCTCTTTATGACTAAGTGCTTTAAGGACAGCTTTGATAACATCTTGAAATTGATCAATAATCGTATTACGGTACATAAATGGATAAAAATCACTTTTTGTTCTAAAACGAACCAGAAGATTTAGATCTTTTTTTGTTTACACTGTTACCAAATGTGGGACCATTGACATTGTCAAAGCTTAAGAACATCAAATTCTGGAGATTGGGTATACAAGCTTTGGCTTATCACCTTGAATTATATTCAGATTATTCTGAGACCTTAAAAAACTTTATTCTTAAACCGACCGAGTTTTTATTAACTCATAACTATTTTTTTGTTTGAAGAGGAGTATTTCCTCCAAGTACAGGGGGCCTGTACGTTGGATGGTGGGAGGAGACTCACCTTTTTGGTAACCTGGCCCTTATTAGAGAATTTCCGCACTTTAAGCTTTACAAGCGCTTTATAGATGATGTTATCATCATCTGGTCAGAGACCAAAGAAAAGTTTGAAGGCCTTACCCTATCCCTCAATAATAATAAATGTAATTTGAAATTCACTTATACTTTTGGGGGCTCTTCTGTTGATTTCCTGGACCTCCGACTCACACAGGATGAGTCGGGAGTGGCAAGTATGCGTTTTAGAAAACCTTGTTCAGGTAATACAATTTTACATGCCACCTCGTGCCACCCCCCACAGGTATTCAAAAGTATACCGTATGGCCAGTTACTTAGAATTCGCCACAACTGTTCCACTCGTGAAGGATATAAGGTTAAAGCCTTAGAACAAGTGGAGCGTCTCTCGGAGAGAGGCTACCCTAGAAAGCCCCTTATGAAAGAATTTAAGAGGGTGTTAGGAGTAGAGAGGGAATCCCTTCTATATTATAATTCTAAGGGGGACCTAAGATGTGGTCAGCTAAGTGAAACAGTGGCCAAACCCAGAGGTGGTGATGGTTGTAATCATGTTTCACCCATAATTTTCTCCACTAAATATAGTACACAATTTAGCTCTATCTCCAATAGATGTGACTCTTCATAGGGTCTTAGAAGAAGGATGTAAAATTATACCTAAGAGAACAGAAAATCTGCAGGATATCTTAAAGGGCATGTCCACCCCCAAAACTATAATCCCCCCCCAGTAATGGCCCCATCATGTAGTGTAATAAAATCCTTACCTCACATCCCAGCTCCATATGGTTCTCCTGTTGTCCCCTCCCAAAGTCCCAAAAACTGCCCACCAGGAGGATAGCAGAGTCCATATAGGACTCTGCCTCCTACCTGGCCTCCGGGAGAAGTTTGGCATGCATACTGCAGCCCTTCTCCCCCTCCCTCTCCCTCCCAATTAGGATTCCCTCCCCCTAGCGTAAAACCCTTTACATATAATATTCCCCCTGTCCCCCCAGCCCCAACCACTATATTTTTATTATTAGAAAGTGCCCCAAACATTACTTACCTTCCCTCTTTCCTCCGCCGCACTGAACTCCCAACAGCCGCTTCCGTGATTGGCTGCCGCTCAGCTAATCACAGATGCGACTGCCGGTCCCGCACCTCACATCCCAGCTCCATATGGTTCTCCTGTTGTCCCCTCCCAAAGTCCCAAAAACTGCCCACCAGGAGGATAGCAGAGTCCATATAGGACTCTGCCTCCTACCTGGCCTCCGGGAGAAGTTTGGCATGCATACTGCAGCCCTTCTCCCCCTCCCTCTCCCCCCATTAGGATTCCCTCCCCCTATGATAAAGAAGGACTGCTTCATGTTTGCTTAAGCACATGGAGCCAGTGCTGAAGCAAATTAAAAGTTTGGTTTTAGAACTATTAAAGGGCATGTCCACCCCCAAAAATATAATCCCCCCAATATGACTGGCCCCATCATGTAGTGTAGTTTAATCCTTACCTCACATCCCAGCTCCATCTGGTTCTCCTGTAGTCCCCCCCCCCAAAGTGCCAAAAACTGCCCACCAGGAGGCTAGCAGAGTCCATATAGGACACTGCCTGCTACCTGGCCCAGTAGATTTTTGCCTGCGTACTGCAGCCTTCTCCCCCCTCCCTCCCCCTCCCTCTCTCTCCCGATTCCCTCCCCCTAGCGTGTTTTCTTTAATATATGTGATTCCCCCTCGGCTCCCAGCCCCAACCGCTATGTTTTTTTTTTAGAAAGCTCCCCAAACTTTTACTTACCTCTCCTCTTTCCTAGCGGAAGTAAGCTGCCGGCAGCCGGTACGTGATTGGCTGCCGCTCAGCCAATCACAGACGCGGCTGCCGGTCCCGCCCCTCTGCTTGCATTTTCTCGCAAGCAGAGGGCCGGGAGCGCGGCGGAGGAAAAGAGGGAGGTAAGTAGAGTTTGGGGGCTTTCTAAAAAAAAAACATAGCGGTTGGGGCTGGGAGCCCAGGGGGGATAACATATTAAAATTTGATATTTAGGGTGGACATACCCTTAGGGTATTAGGGTATTAAAGACTTAGCTTTGTATTGCTCATTAAGGGTTAGGCCACACTGGCACATTTCTAACGTGTTTATGATCGTGTTTTGCGATCCATTAGCACATGAGAAATGCATGTCAGTGCACTGCAACGTGAGTGGCAATTTTCAGAGCGCATGCAATCACCCCCCCCCCCCCCCCCCGAGTCACATGTGCTCTGATTTCAGAATATTGTGCAAATTACAGTGGAAACCGAAGGTAACCGTATGAAATGCGGGTCAATTTGCACACGATTTTCGCCCACCCTGAGGACTCAGTTTGTATGATTCCATTTATTAATGTCCCTCCCTGCTTCCAGATCGCTCGACCCTGCCTTAATCTTTTAAAAAAAAAACTTTGCTGTAGTGTAGGCAACCCCCCCAACCCTAAACGCCATGGTTTTAACTTAAAAAACTGACTAGAAATAGACTTACCTGACCTCGTTCCCTCAACCCCCCAATAGCCAGCAGCCACGTCTGTGATTGGCTGACTCTCAGATACTTGCAGATGTGGCTGCCGGTCCGACCCTGTTGCTACTCCATTCCAAAAGTAGAGGCAGAGGTGAGTAGAGGCAGATGCTGAGGGAACGAAGGTGGGTTAGTTTATTTCTTGAACGTTTTAAACTTCATACTTTAGCATTTAGGGTTGGAGGGTGGTCCCCTACACTACAAAATTATAGAACCACCATACCAAAAAAAGCACTTTAGACATTAGATTAGACATGCGTCTAGTATATCTAATGTCTAACAAGTGTAGTCTAACAAGTGTATGGCCAGCGTTTTGATGAACATTATACTAGGCAGAACAGCAGGTATAGGTTTTAAATTGGATTTAGATGTATCCCTGTTGTTCTAATAAAGGATTTATATGTTTTTCTTATTTAGATTTTTTCTGAGTGTTGCAAAGGGGCTTCATACACACATTCGATCATGAGCCAAATTATTAAACAATTAACAAGTGTACCGAATGGCTGTTTCTACCGAGTATCGTTTAATGTAGGTACCAGTCAGACATTGAAAAATGTGTTTGTTCTACAGCCATGCGTCACAGGTTGGCACGTCTGTATGAATCTAAATTTGTATCTTACCTCTGTTCTACACCTTTCCTTACTAAAGGGCATGTCCACCCCTGTAAAAAAAATGTTGCCATATAGTAGTGTCCTTCCCCCAGCCCCAACCACTAAAAAGATTTTTCAGAAAGTCCCCTGATAGTTACTTACCTGACCTCTCTCCTCCGCCGCACTGCTTGCATGAAACTGAGAGGTAGCCAATCATGGATGCGTCTGCCAGCTGCTCAGAAGCTGGGGGAGAGAGGTAAGGTAAGTAAGGGGGGGGGGGCTTTCTAAAAATCTTTTATAGCGGTTGGGGCTGGGGGAAGGAAAACCACTATATGGCAAAGGGGTTTTATGGTAGGGGAGGGATCGCAAAACAGGAGGGAGAGGGAGGGAGGCCTGCAGTGCGCATACCAAACATCTACCGGAGGGGAGACAGGAGGCAGAGTTCTATATGGCTTGCTATCCTCCAAATGGTCAGTTTTTGGAATTTTGGGGGGGGATTGCGGAGAAACATTTGGAGCTGGGATGTAAGGTAAGGATTATTTACACTACAGAGTGGGGCCAGTATGGGGTTAACTTATAGTTTTGGGGGTGGACATGTATTTAAGGGTTTATTTAGTTAATGTTCGGTTGTCTGTACATTACTACAACACATGACTGAATGTTCTTTCTCATCATATTTGATGTTTTCCTCTACATATACATTATATACAGATACAAAATATACAACATATATTTTTATAATGAAAAGAAAGGAAAAGAAAAATCCCAAACATGCACCAGAAATCTCAGTCTTACCATGTACTAATTGGTTTTCATGATAGAAAGCCTGTAATTAATCTACATTAAGTCTAAATTAGCTTAATATCAAAACAATAGAAAACCGACAAAGAATCCTTCAGCCCATAATGTCCTCATTAGCCACAACTGTTTCTGATGGTTGTCTCATCAACTGTCTTGTTTCACTTCATTAGCTTCGGGGGGTAATCACTATTGATAGAGGCTGTGTGGAAACACAATTGTTTCCAAAGGGTAGTCCATGGTTTATTGTGGCCATCTCTAATACATATTATTGGTACCTTTATAAATATAGGGTGGGCATTCCTGTATCACATTTTAGTTAAACTGCATTGAGCTTATTCCACTCAGTGTACTTTGTGTACCTCATTAATAAGCAGAGGGTTGCTGTTATTATAGTGTTGATTTTACAATCAAATCCTTTTCATAGACTCCATTAAAACAGATTAAATTATACAGTAAATAGTTTTAATACATGATAAATTATATAACAACGTGTATAAGGCTTCCAACCAGTTGTGTAACAAACTTGTACTTGGATCAGCTATACAATTTTCAATCAGAAACTATAATTCACGCAAGGAACCTTTTTTTAAAATGTAAATAAAGATGCACAAGCTGTATGGTAAGGTTTCTAATTCCCCATAGCTCATTAACTAACAGATCAGTAATCATTGTGCTTGTATATCAGGCAAAACTAATTGCATGCATTCAATTAATAATCCACGTGTGTGTCTAGTAACTATAGAAAATAGTCCAGTATAAAAGAAAATATAGTTAAATATAAAGTCGGTGTTATAACAAAATCCCATGTCTTCTAGTTTTTATATTTACACTAAAGTTGACAGGCCAAGTGGCAGGTTTATATACTGTAAATTGTCTTGGTTTTGAACTGTAACATTTGTTGTAAACAGAAAATGCAAACAATTTAATGAATTAAGCCATGAGTAATATAATGAACAGTATTCTGGATGAAAGTGTTATTTGTGCCCATGAAGAAATACAATGAAATGCCTGTGGTTTCTACTACATCAGTGAGCCTGACATACAGTGCTGAGAGCACTGCTCAAAATGGGAAGATGCTAGGGAAGTTAAATAGACATAGTAGATCAGTAGGAAACAGTAATAGCTCAAAATAATAATAGTGCTAATTAATTTGACTAGTGGAATATGATCTAAAATATATTTACACCAAGGACTCCCATGGCTACACTTTTGCAAAAAAGAAGGTCGATGTGACTCTTAATGTCCTTATTAGCACTGTAGGGAAAAGCTTATTTATTACTAGGGAAAAAAGTGTTTGTTGTCACAGAAAAGGAAGCACAAAATAGACATTTAATGATCTACACCTATGCTATCTTACGCCTTTTAAAAGCATTTTAAAAACCTTTATTTAAAACACAGGGCCATATTCATAAGGCACAGTATGCTTTTAGCAATACCGTCTTTAACGATCGCTAAAATGATCATTCATTTCTGATAATTTAATGTTCGTTAACTTACGATCGTTTTCTACCGCATGATATTCTATGGCCGAACGTTCGTCAATTAGCAAATTAGTTTAGTAGAAAGATGTGTCTTTAAGTAATGTTGGATTTATTTTTGTTCTATCCTCCACCAGAGCGTTATGACCTCTGGGTTCCTCCCCCACGAGATTTCCTACTTATGGGTCCCATAAAGTAAGCGGTTTAAGAATAAGGTTTTTAAGGTCTCAGAATAATCTGAATATAATTCAAGGTGATAAGCCAAAGCTTGTATACCCAATGAGTGGGGAATACAAGAATATAATGACGTGATGTCCATGTAATCAAAGATAGCCCAGATTGCCAGCTGAACGAATCCTGAACCTGCAAAATATGCTTGGATCTCTTAATGTGAGATGAAAAAAGGGAAACCAAAGTCTGCTAAATTCTCATCCAGGAATTAATACATGAAACAATGGGACGACCCACGGGTGGTTGGGTAAACAATAGAAATAGGTACCACTGGGGTACCAGGTATTAGAAAATTCACCAAGTCTTCATTTATTGCCCCTACATTTAAGGCTTCCTCTATAAGTATATAAGTTGTTTTCTAAATTCCAAAGTGGGATTGGTGGCAAGGGGGGGGGTATGTCGTGGTATCGGAAAGTTGTCTCCGAATTTCAGCAATATAATCAGAAGTGTTGAGTAACACCACTGCACCCCCTGTTAGCAATAGTGATAGATACATCTTCCCTCAGTGTTTTAAGGGATTTCCTTTCCCCAATGTTAAATTGTTGCCACTATGGCATTTGGCTTCTCTTTATGACTAAGTGCTTTAAGGACAGCTTTGATAACATCTTGAAATTGATCAATATCGTATTACGGTACATAAATGGATAAAAATCACTTTTGTTCTAAAACGAACCAGAAGATTTAGATCTTTTTTGTTTACACGTTACCAAATGTGGGACCATTGACATTGTCAAAGCTTAAGAACATCAAATTCTGGAGATTGGGTATACAAGCTTTGGCTTATCACCTTGAATATATTCAGATTATTTGAGACCTTAAAAAACTTTATTCTTAAACCGACCGAGTTTTTATTAACTCAAAACTATTTTTTTTGTTTGAAGAGGAGTATTTCCTCCAAGTACAGGGGGCCTGTACGTTGGATGGTGGGAGGAGACTCACCTTTTTGGTAACTGGCCCTTATTAGAGAATTTCCGCACTTTAAGCTTTACAAGCGCTTTATGATGATGTTATCATCATCTGGTCAGGACCAAAGAAAAGTTTGAAGGCCTTACCCTATCCCTCAATAATAATAAATGTAATTTGAAATTCACTTATACTTTTGGGGGCTCTTCTGTTGATTTCCTGGACCTCCGACTCACACAGGATGAGTCGGGAGTGGCAAGTATGCGTTTTAGAAAACCTTGTTCAGGTAATACAATTTTACATGCCACCTCGTGCCACCCCCCACAGGTATTCAAAAGTATACCGTATGGCCAGTTACTTAGAATTCGCCACAACTGTTCCACTGTGAAGGATATAAGGTTAAAGCCTTAGAACAAGTGGAGCGTCTCTCGGAGAGAGGCTACCCTAGAAAGCCCCTTATGAAAGAATTTAAGAGGGTGTTAGGAGTAGAGAGGGAATCCCTTCTATTATAATTCTAAGGGGGACCTAAGATGTGGTCAGCTAGTGAAACAGTGGCCAAACCCAGAGGTGGTGATGGTTGTAATCATGTTTCACCCATAATTTTCTCCACTAAATATAGTACACAATTTAGCTCTATTCAATAGAGATGACTCTTCATAGGGTCTTAGAAGAAGGATGTAAAATTATACCTAAGAGAACAGAAAATCTGCAGGATATTTAAAGGGCATGTCCACCCCCAAAACTATAATCCCCCCCCAGTAATGGCCCATCATGTAGTGTAATAAAATCCTTACCTCACATCCCAGCTCCATATGGTCTCCTGTTGTCCCCTCCCAAAGTCCCAAAAACTGCCCACCCGGAGGATAGCAGAGTCCATATAGGACTCTGCCTCCTACCTGGCCTCCGGGAGAGTTTGGCATGCATACTGCAGCCCTTCTCCCCCTCCCTCTCCCTCCCAATTAGGATTCCCTCCCCCTAGCGTAAAACCCTTTACATATAATATTCCCCCTGTCCCCCAGCCCCAACCACTATTTTTTATTATTAGAAAGTGCCCCAAACATTACTTACCTTCCCTCTTTCCTCCGCCGCACTGAACTCCAACAGCCGCTTCCGTGATTGGCTGCCGCTCAGCTAATCACAGATGCGATGCCGGTCCCGCCCCTCGGCTTGCATTTTCTCGCAAGCAAAGGGCCGGCAGTGCGGCAGAGGAAAGAGGGAAGGTAAGTAAAGTTTGGGGCACTTTCTAATAATAAAAATATAGTGGTTGGGGCTGGGGGGACAGGGGGAATGTTATATCAAAAAAAAAAATTCAAGGGTGGACATGCCCTTTAAGTCCTAGTGCTCTGAGAAATAAGGCCATTAGTGATACGCTTTATAGTAAGGGTACATATCGTTGTGGCAACAATCGTTGCACGGTCTGTCCCTACCTTTGAGTTGGCACTAATTTTAGCAGTAGTGTTACCCACAAAGAATATCTCATTAAACAGCATATTAATTGCAATAGTTCCTTCGTGATATATCACCTGTAAAAATTGTCAGTCTCAATATGTAGGGAGCTCTAGCCGTCCCTTTGGGCAACGTGTGCGCAAACACATTAGGTCTATTAATCATAGGGATATTAGCAGTCCAGTAGCTAGGCACTTCATGCTTTGTAGCAATGCGGACTCTACCGCAGCTATGTTCGAGGGTATACAAAAGATTCAAATGCCCCCAAGAGGAGGTAAAGGACCATTCGCTTACTGAGATTTGAGGCAGAGTGGATTTTCGTTTTGGGACACGGAATATATCATGCTTTGTTGATTGTGATGTCAATTTGTATATAACATATATTGGTTTGCATATCAGTCTGTGCTATACTAGTTGCAGTCGTATGACTTATGTACATAGGTATCTATTTGCATAACGTGTGTTTTTAAATGTGAATTGGTCTCCACACCCTTGAGTTAATTAAGGGGTGGACACTTTGTCTTGTATAAGGAAGAGACACATTTTATGTTCAGCCCTGATGAAGTGAGTTACTCTCATGAAACATGTCAGGTATGGAAGCTTTTATATGCACAATATCTAATAAAGTTTTTATGGGAATTGCCTTGTGTCATCCTGGGATGCATGGCTCTACTTTGATCCTGGGGATCACGTTTCTGTTTTCTGATGGGAATTGTATGCAGAATACTGAGACACCACCGGAAACTGGATACCAAGGAGAAGGTTGCTGGGATGCAGAAAACAGGTAATGTAGTCTCTGGAGCTGGCGAGGTAAGTATAGACCAGGAACATGCAAGGTAAGTATTGTCTCTTAAACTGGCAAGGTAAGTATAGTCTGTGGATATGGTAAGGTAAGTATGACTCTGGAATTGGCAAGGTAAGTATGACTCTGAATTGGCAAGGTAAGTATGACTCTGGAATTGGCAAGGTAAGTATGACTCTGGAATTGGCAAGGTAAGTATTACTCTGGAATTGGCAAGGTAAGTATTCCTCTGGAACTGGCAAGGTAAGTATTCTCTGGAATGGCAAGAAGTAAGTATTCCTAGGAATGGCAAGGTAAGTATTCCTCTGGAACTGGCAAGATAAGTATTGTCTCTGGAACTGGTAAGGTAAGTATGACTCTGGAACTGGCAAGGTGGTCACAGGAACCAGGAGAGGTAGTTCCAAAGGAGCCTGGGGTAGCAAATGCTACGATCGTGCGCCCGGGTCCAGGAGGATGCCGAGTATTCGAACCCTGCGCTGCTCAGCGCGTGGTGTCATGACATCATGGCGTTTCCGATGCCATGCACCGGAAGAGCAGATGCACCCGGAAGAGCAGAGCAGAGCGTGTGGGACCGGAGCACCAGGTAAGTTCTGACAGTACCCCCCCTTACAGGGGGCCACATGGACACCAACAGACCAGGTTTGTCTAGAAAACTCTTGTGAAAAGCCTTGACCAGACGAGGAGCATGCAGGTCCGAGTGTTTAATCCAAGCACTTTCTTCTGGGTCAAATCCTTTCCAGTAAACCAGATACTGAAGAGATCTTCTAAAGAATCTAGAGTTAATACCTTCTCGATCTCAAATTCTTGTTGACCATCAATAGAAATTGGGGCAGGAGACAGTTGAGGCGTGTGGAATGATTGGTTAGTGCATACTGGTCTGATGAGAGAAATGAATTTGGTCCTAATTTGAAGGAGGGAACACGTATATTAATATAATTTATCTGCCACAGATAAGAAGGAGGTTCCCTATGTCTCCTGTCAGCTGCAGTTTAACGTCTCTGATGCCATTTACCCGGAAGCGTAGCAGGTAAGTTCTAACAACAACGCTTTTATAAAATTGCCCTTTTATCTGATGTTGTTAGAAGGCTTTTATCTTATATACTAACTGAGAAGTGTCGTCAAGGATGCATTTTCAGAGTGCCATGTCATCAAACTCCTTCGACATTGTGCGACACCACTGCCATTGGAGAAGCTGCCCACAAGTGCGCATGGACCCCTACTTGCGTGTGCACGCAACTGCGCACCAGAGACGCGCATGCGCACAACTTAATGCAGTTTCATAGGTGGAGGAAGGGGGAGAGAGAGGAGGTAGATAGAGAAAGAAAGAAAAAGAAAGGAGGAAGAGAGGAGGAGGAGGAGGAGAGAGAGAAAGAGGGAAGAGACAAAAGGGTCTACATACTGACCTGTATGTAGAACCCCTAATATTGTCTGTTATGGTCTAAAGCTTGCCATACATTGGTTGATTTATCTTTCAATCAATCAATTACATTTTTTAAGTGATCACTTTTAAAATCAATACCTATTTTTGCATTTAATCAACCAAAAGTGATTGAAATTGTGTGAAGAATGATTTGAATTTCAATCTGGTAGTCAGGTGATTTCTATGTGATTTTCTTAACACGCATGCACATTTGTTGGAAAATCATTTATCAATAGCATTAGTAAAGAAACATATAAGAATAGAATCACATTTAAAAAGAAATCATATTAGTAGAGAATCATATTAAAAACACAATCATCATTTTCTCAGTAGACATCTGAGCATGTCTGACCCATCCAACAGTCTTTGGATCAGTAGAAATTACTGTTAGGAACCTTATAAGAAAGTGAGCATCCTGGGAAGATGGGCCATTGCAGAACTTGAAATGGCAGCTCACACTGAACACAGAGAGAAATGGAAAGGGATGAAATTGATGAATTTTTCAAAACTGAAGACAATATGTAGAAACCTAGTATGTGTAATATACATAATTTAAATCATAATGATTTTTTTCAACTGAACTTCCCCTTAAAACATAATGCATTTCCTTGTGTAGTCAGAGCCATAAGCCTTGCTGATATCTATTTACAGGGTTGCTTGTGAAGGTTCTTATTCATCTAGGTAATGGTATATCTGATTTGGATGGGGAAGGACCTAACAGCAACTGCACAAACGTATGCACAGAAGAGACAATTCCTCTGGTCAGGACCAGCCAGTACCTACATCTTAAGGGGAAAAATGACATAAGTTTGAAGATTTAATTTCAACATCTTGGCAAAGGAACAGGACTGGTTCAAGAGAGGTGTCAAGGAGGCCATTTATGTGAAAATAAGAAAACCAAGCCTGAATAGAGTTGGGCGTGTGTTTGACACCAACTGTCTCCCATGTACAATGCAGTTTTGACACCTTAGGGTCAATGTGATAACACCTCTTCGCGTCATTGCATCCACACCTTGCATTCAGAAGGGTACTAACACCTAAATGTCATATGCTAATTGAGACTTTCCAGGGTACATAATTGCCAACAGATTCTTGTACAAGTCATTCTGAATTGAGAAAGCCATTCTGATGACTAACGAAACGTCTTCAAGAACTAAACTTGTTGATCTAACTGAATACAACAGATATTATACAGTAAGGTTATTCTGCCACTCATAGCAAACGTACATTCTATATTTACCAGCCTGAAACATATACATTTTTTGATTATAAAAATAAAATACATTGGGGCTGATGCAATAAAGGCTGGTACAAACAAATGATAATTAGTAATGTACTGCGGTCGCTCCTACGGACTGTACAATCAGATGTAATTTACCAACAATCTCAGATTGTCTTTTCCTCTGATTTGGATGAAAGAACGACAAGGGGTGGTAAATGCAGATACCGCAGATATTTTGGGCTGATTAACTGATATATGGAAATATAGGTCAGTCGGCCTGAAATATCTGCTTGGTGGTATCCAGCCTAAGGGTTCAAAAGTTTGCCCATGTTATTAATTTACAGCAAACAATCAAATTGTAGCTTTTACTGGGTTACTGCAGTTATATAACACATGATGGATGCTGCAAATTAAAAGCACCTCATAGTCATAAGGTGCCCATATGATTCCATTGGAAATGTTTACAATTGGGGGGTAACAGCATACAAGGTCATGACTGATCATGTCTGATTTGATGGGATTTGTGGGGTAACTGTATGTGTATGGCCACCTTTATTGCATCAGCCACATTGAATACAATAGAGAATAGTGTGATAAGAGAGAAACACTTGGAGCTGCAATTCATTACAAAACTATATTTCTCTATTGTCAATTATACTTTACAATAGTCTGTTTTATGGTTCATACAAAACATCTTTTATTAAATGCTCTTTTTGTGACTTTAATCATTACAGATGTTTAATCATTACAGGGTTCTGGAAGTAATCACAGTAACAAAACAATGAAATGTTTTCTGTTGTGACGTTGATAAATGCCAACTATCTGTGTGAATTTTCTTTACATATTAACAGCTGAAGCTCACAGGTTTGCTATAGCAATACAGAAACCAATCCTGACTGTAAGCACACTGTCTATCACAATTTTCCATGGCAAAAGATACTTTGTACATTTCCTCTTAACAGTAGCTATACCAAATTAATTGGAAATAACTTGGAATTGCTCGGTGAAGTTCTAAATGACCAGACAGGTAGAAAATTGACCCATGAGGTGCCAAAAATATATACATATATATATAGAATGGAGAAAACAGCCCAGGATTTGAAGTGTTAGTTAAATAAACCACAATTTGTAATATATGAATCATGGTGACAGACAGAAAATGCCATGAAGATTTCCAACACACTGTACAGGGCCTTCATTTTTATGTCTCATTCCTTTATTCATTTATTTGAGATTATACATATCTCTGTCTGCTGCTCCTCGAGTATAGTTCCAAACAAACTGAATTGTGCAAACTTTCCACAAAATCACAAGATACTCTAGTAGAGCTGCATGTTCTCTCTAGAAAAATAGTGAAATTTTATGAACAGCTTTATAATCTTCTCTGATAAACAAAGGCCTGTTGTCTTTCCTTTTAAATGAGCCCTGGATCAGATCTCTGCCTGCAAGCTGTGAAATTATATTGTGGATAACTTGTTGCTTCCAGTAACAAGTGACCTAAACACTCTGCTCCTCCCCATCCCCAGAGACTGAGCATGCTCAGAGATCTGCCTCTCTCTGCCACAGAACAGGGATTTCAGCGTAGCACCTTTGCAAACAAATGATATATCCCTTTGCTTTTCACACAAAAAAGCAGCTTGGTTTCAGATGCCTTGTGAGTGAAGAACTTGCATAAGAAGAGAGTGGTCTACAGTATAAAAAAACAGCTTCCTATCAGCATAGTAGAAGTAGAAGGTAGGACCCTAGAAACACCTGACGAGTCGACTAGGAAAAAGCTAGGGCCCTGGAAACACAAGAAGACTTGGTAAGGAACAAGGACCCTGCATTCAGAAAGTGAAACTGAGAAAGAGAAGAAAGAAAGATCACTGTGAGTGCTGAATATATTTAAAAATAAGTTTTAAATTAAATATTACCACTGTTCACTTGCTCAAGCGTTTGCATGTGTGCATATAAGGTATGTGTGTATGTCTGTTTGTATCATATTAGCCATTTTATTCAAACCAAGAAAATATATACATTAAAAAAAAGACCTGGCTGCTACATTATTGACTAGGCTTTAAAAATTGCCTTCTAAAAAATATCTGTAAAATCAGATATGGTAAGAGAAAAATTGTAATATCAGCGTTAGCATAAAAAAAGTGCAAAAAGTTACGTAATGGTGTTTAAGCTGTTCTAGAATTTTAAGGTGTTCTTATAAATGCGATTTTTGTGATGTATGAACCAAACTATACTTAACACTGAGTCTAATACATCCTGTGAGAGATAGCCAGGGTCTTGCATGCCAGAAAATGTCCATGGGGAACAACTTATCTGCTTCTAATAGAGATGTAGACTCGCTTGGAGACCTGCAAACCATCATTCACCGAAAGCCCTGAGGCTACATCTAAGAAAGGAAGCAGACATTGAAACACCACTGCTAATTCAGTAGAGGGTTTTTAAGGGAAAAAAAAACTTGTTTATGCAAAGGGTGTTATGATTTTGAGGAATTAATTCAGGTTATAATTAAACACCAAAACCCCAACAACCGAACAAATGTGCATTTTAGAAAAATGTTGCCTAAAGCTTTTATAGCGTTTAAGAAGAGTAACCATAAAAAAGTTCTCAGAAGAAAAATAAGGGTGAAAAGTTAGGATACTGCAATGTTGAATCAGTATGCAGGTGTCAAAATATACCTTAATAAAAAAAATAAAATAAAGAATAAATAGTAGGCAAAGGTTTGTCCTGTTAAAAAAGTAGATTTTAATAAGAATGATAGGGCTTACAATATGACAACACATTTAAATGATAAACAACAGCTAGCTCACAATGAAGGAAAGTAACCCCCATCAAGAGATCACTTCTAAAATTTACAATAGAATGAACTAGAGCATTTTATTTTTGTAGCTTTATGTATATGAATCGCATTGCCCACAAATCTAAAAAAACAAGCAATTTCTTCTCAAAGGGGTGGAGACATCCAATAGTATAATAAAGTATTAGAGATGGACTAGAACTGAACTCAGTAATAATATCCCCATGCAATCACCCTTTCTCTCGTGGACATAATTGTAACTTATCCAATCTGTCTAATATCAAAATTCCCCCATTCCCTTTATTATTTTAGTTGCCCTTCTCTGAACCCTTTATATTTCAAAAGTCTTTTTGCACACAGGATTTCAAAATTGCACTTCATACCAAATGAGGCCTTACCAATGCTTTGCATAGGGGGAGAATATTTTTTTTTCCCTTGAATTATAACCTCTCTTTATACAAGACAAATCTTGTTGGTCTAGCTGTTGCTGCTTGGTACATTTAAGTTTGATATCCCCCAAAACTCCAAGTTCCTTTTCCAAGAGAGATTCACTTAAAAATAAAAATATTCTGTGCAACCTAAATACCAGGTATCTTTGGACAGGTTCTCACATTCACACTGCTCTTTCCCACAGTGTCAGTAACAATTCAAAGATATAATTTAAGGATATAAGGACACATATTTCAAACTGAAGCCCCGTGTTAAAGGCCACATACACTCTCTTTTCACTCACCTAATGTCTTTCTCCTAACTTCAAAGTTTTCATTTATTTCCCAATCTAACTTCATCCTAGTAAGGAGTCTCCCTCCACTGAAATTCAGTGAGATGATCTCATGGTAACGCTCATTCTAGCTGGGTCAGTGTAATTGGGGGATTAATAAAATGTCAAGCATATTGATCTCTTTGAAGTTTTCATTCACCTTCAGACAGTGAAGGTTTTATTACTTTCAGATAGGTACACTATTGAGAAAAACATTGTACTGAGCGTGTAAGATCAAGTTCAGTTAATTTCCCTCTGTCTGTAGCTCTGTACTAGTTGTTCCTATAAGTGTAATATTAAAGTGGTAATTTTAAAGGTCTAGACAGTTAAGCCTTTAAAAAACGGGCAATAGTCATTCTCTTCGGGAGTTTACACATGCACATGCGCACAGGCCAAAAGTCACACACACACACACCGACTCACGGACACACAGTTGGCCTTTTATTATATAGGATATGCAGATGGAATGCAATATGTAATATGTAGTCTGTGGTAGTTTTAAATGATTTTTTATGAGATTCTGGACGATTGCAAGCAATATCTAGGATATTGGACAGATTAAAAAGCAATCTTGTGAAGCTTGTGGAAGATTGAGTTTATGTTTTTGTTAATATCGCAATTAAGCCCTGACACACTGACTAGAATAATATCTCACTGAATTCCACTGGGAGGAGACTCATTACTATATGATAAAGACAAAAAAAATCTGCCATTACAAATGAATGGGGAAAATGAAACGGGCAAATAAAAACTTTAAAGTAATAGAAAGATATAAGGTGAGTGAAAATAGGGTGGGTACATGCTGTCTAGTTTATTAGCCAGGGTAGAATTAGCCCTCTGGTTCACTAACCCGGGTAAAGTCAGCTCTCTGGTTCATTAGCCAGGGCTAAGTCAGCCCTCGGTTCATTAGCCAGGGTTAAGTCTGCCCTCCAGTTCATTATCCAGGGTGGGAATCAGCCCTCCGGGTCATTAGCCAGGGTTGAGTCAGCTCTCCCGTTCATTAGCGGGGTGAGTCAGCCCTCCCATTCATTAGCCAGGGTATGAGACTCTCAGATATCAGCATGAGTCTGAGAGTATTTGTTAGTCTGTAATTTACATATGACCAGTGGTGTAACCAGTAATAACTGTTCCTCCAGCAAAACTATAATGCTGTGCCCCCCCCCCCCCTGGTCGCAGGGGATTTACCTGGTAGTTATCCCCTGTGACCTGATAAGCTGCAGATCTACTGATGGACCAACCTTTTTTATACCCTCTGGTGCTGCATCACACAATTTAAAAACACCTTCATTTTCAATAGGTAGGGAAGAGCATGTTGCCTCCAGTTGTGCCAGGATACATTTAAAGAGCCTGGACAATCTGTCAATAGAATGCACAAAAGGTTATCTTAACTGAAAAGATTCAGCAGATTCTAGAATGCTGCAAGTGAAAAAAGAGCAGAAAGGCTTGTATTGAGAACCATCCAGGGCAGATGGTCCTTAAACTGCTGCCTGACTCCTGTGGTAAGCTATGAGCTTTTATTAGATGTTATATATCAACACAGTATTCAAAACTCATGTAGGAAACCCAATATAAATGAGGCCAGAGGAAAACACAAGTTATTTTACCCATAGCATTGTGTTAGAAATCAATCTTTAATCAGTCTGTGTATAACTGGCCTTTATCATACACAGACATTAAAGGGCATGTCCGCCCCCAAAATTATTTTTTGTGTAGTGTAGGGAGAAACTATCCTGTGTACTTTTGTCAATATACTTTCATTATTTTTTTGGAACAGTTATCAAGTTATATTCATTTTGTGTTTTTATGGGTTGTAGCAATACTTTCACTCCTCCTATAGTGGCAGTGTGCTTGTAGTCATGGGAGATGTCACCCCAATTAAACATGCAGAATCTGAGCAACTGATTTACAAGTGCCACCTGGGATTCTGGTATTTTACATTAACTCATTCCCTTCTTCTATAGTCATAGAACTACATGATCTGATATGTGCAAGTCACATCGACTTGCACACAACAATATCAGATCATGTAGTTCTGAGACTAAGAAGAAGGAATGAGTTAATGTAAAATCCCAGATTATCAATGGTATATGTGTATATATATATATACATACAGGTGAGGGGAGATGGTCAGCACACCATTCCAATTGGATCCTGCCTGGGTGGACCCTCGATACAAACAATACAGTTCCCAGCAGAACGAGGCACTCACGGGACTTAGATAAAAAGTAACTTTTATTGTAACAAATTAAAATGTATCTACGCGTTTCAGCCCTAGCGAGCCGTCCTCAGGATGTTACATTTTTCACAAAAGACGTTATTTTATACACCTTGATTAGCACACCAGAAACACATCACAGGTGCCCAGATTGTATCACTTGCAGATCAATGCTGGTGGGCAACAAATTCGCCCACCCGCACAGTGGCAAAAGACTTTCGATCAAATATCGATTCTCCTGCGATAGCGGTTTGTAATTAACATAATATTTGCCCTTGCGGGCTATATATGTGGGTAAAACTAGAACACTTTAAAGAAAAGTATGGCGAACCATCGAGCCTCTATACGGCAAGTATTTAATTCTAACAACTTGGAACAACGTGACAATAAGTTCTGGATGCACCAGTGGCACGTCATTTTAAGCAGGCTAACCGTACATTGGCCAGCTTGAAATGCATGATAATCGAGGGTATCCAATTCTGAGATTAATCTAATCAAGACAGAGATAAATTACTATTAAGGAAAGAAACCGTGGATACACTATCTTAACACTGTATCCCAAGGGGACTTAATGAGCAACTGTCATTCCATTGCTTTCTATAATTGTTCCCAGTCCGTTGCCTGCTAGGATTACCAGTGTTATTTTATATAATATGCTGCTAGAGTTAGTATTTCTTTATCTATCCATTCCTCAGATTAATTGTGGTATACCGTATTTAACCTTTATGGTTTTATCTGTTTTTAATTGGTTTTTAGATTATAAGTGGGTTCACTAATGGGGTAATGGATTGCTCTGTGATGTGGTTTCTGGTGTGCTAATCAAGTGTATAAAAGAACGTCTTTTGTGAACAATGTAACATCCTGAGGACGGCTCGCTAGGGCTGAAACGCGTAGATACATTTTAATTTGTTACAATAAAAGTTACTTTTTATCTAAGTCCCGTGGTGCCTCGTTCTGCTGGGTAATGAGATATATATATATATATTATATTATATATATATATATATATATATATATATATATATAAATAATTTGTAGAGAAAAGTCCTTTGCACTCCCCCTTTGTGTTTCAGCCGCCCCAGTGCTGCCGAAGGGTTTCTATAGACGAAGAAGGATGCCGGCGCACACGTGGGATCTTTTTAAACAGTGAAAACTATTTATTCAACATAGACGTTACAGAATCAACGGTTTCAGCCATCTTAGATCAGGATTCTGATGACGGCATGATTAAGATGAGCTGAAACGTGTTGATTCTGTAACGTCTGTGTTGAATAAATAGTTTCACTGTTTAAAAAGATCCCACGTGTGCGCCGGCATCCTTTCGTCTATATATATTTATAGTTGGTGTTGTCAGTGCACACATAAGGACTTCAATTCCATCAAACGAGCATTTATTTTTATTCACACATATTTAGTGTAGACAGCAACATTTCGGTCGTGGTTTTTGATCTTTTCAAGTTTGAAAAAGGTCAAAAACCACGACCGAAACGTCGTGTCTACATTAAATAGTGTGAAGTCCTTATGTGTGCACTGACAACAACCAACTATATTTAAAATTCTCATCAGTAGCACCAAGGCATGAATGTTGACAAGTGAGTGCCTAACTATACCACAGTATATAGTATATATATATAACAGAGGTAGGTATTTCAAGGTGCACTCCAGGGTCTTTTTTAAAAAAACGTGTATTTTTTCACACATAAACAATGGCAACGTTTCGGCCTTTTTGTCTTAGGCCTTTCTCAAGCCAACTTGAGTCCATATAATTTAGTATAGAGAGCCTTTTGCAGGACAATGATCATTCGGACAATCTCCCTATAGAAAGTAAAGTATAGTTTTGGAAGTGTACATAGCCAGTTTTGTAGCCAATAGCGACAGATTCCAATGGAATCTGTCGGCCATCTGCTATAAATCTGCTCTGTGTACCCAGGTACTAGAGATGAACAAGGAAATCACTAGCTATTTCCTTGAAAGCGCATCATAAACACATTAACAACTATGGCAACTATCACATCATGTTCATCATGTCACATAAAAAATAGCCTGTTCCTGGCATTAGTTATGTTAAAGCTAATAATTACTGATGGAGGAGAGCAGCAAAGGATGAGCTTCAACAAACTTTATACACTGAATGCAACATGTTGTAGGCAGTATCAAACTGCACCAGATGCTGGGGGATTGTGGTCTCCAAACAAGTTGAAAGGTCAGGTTCCTATCTTTAAAATGAGCCATTAACCACTCCTACGGCAGAAGTATAATCAAGAAAGCAACTCCGTGGTTGCATTCACATGACATCATCGCGCACACAAACAAACGTCCACACGCATGCTCTGCCGCATGACATGTGATGTCATGCGCACAATGCGTACACGTTCGCAGCAGAGAGCGCATGCGGTGACGTCACGCATGCGCACAAAACTACAGTGCCCACTAGATAAAAATGTTTGTGTCTCAACTTCTTTGCTGTGGCTGCTGGGGTGATTTATGAAAGTAACCTGTAAGTACTAGGTGTCAGCCCCATAATCATCTTAGCTTGGTAAACCCTCCAGCTAAGTGTCACTGTACATGCACATGCTCGTAGGGTTCAACAGATCAAAACAAAGAAGTTGAAGCCTTGCTTCCTAGAAACTGACAGCCAATCACATAACAGCACAGAGACCTCCCTCTCCATGACACAGGATAGGGATTCAGGTTTTTTGTTTTCAAACATATTCAAGCTCCTGTCCTAACATTGATGTAATCCATTATTTTCATACAAAAAGAAACGTAATCTTTACAGTGTATTTCAAAGCATGCTGAAAACAAATGCCTTTGGGGCTTGAGGGGTCCCACAGCTCGAACTGTGACCCTTCTCCCATGTTTGAACATTTTATTCAATATGATGGTTAATGTGTGAAAGAATGAAATCTTAACAATCACAATGGATTTGCAAACCTATTAAAGAGGTTCAAGCACTCGCGGAAACTCAGAAGTCATGCAGTGATGACAGAAAAAGAAGAGTCGGGGATCAACATTGGTGGCAACACTGGCTATGACCCAGTGTCGGCAACATTGGCAGAGTTGGTGTTGCACCGATATCAGCAGTGACGTTGGAGAAGAAGAAGATACTGGAGACCTGTAAAGATCCATTTTAGGACCAGGGTTGGTCCCGGTTTCAAGCTGCTGGACACTCTCAACAGAAAGGCTCCTTTTAGAGCCACAAGGGCTCTTGTAAGAGCCAATGGGGGTCTGGTTTCGAGTGCAGGACCCCAAACAAGTGCCGGGGGAGGGGTCCCAGTTTGAACTGCGGGATCCCTTAACCCCCAAAAGCACTTGTTATTGCCCCGTCGGCGGGTCCTTGTCCACACAAATGTAAAATTCCCTGATAAGACTTTGAAAGCTGCTCATACCTTGCAGTTTATTTACCTGCAACTCACACTGATGGTAAGTAAACTGCAGGGTAACGAGCAGCTTATCAGGGTCTTCCATATTGGTTACAGAGACATATGTATAGAAAACTCACAGTGCATAGGACAGTGAATACTTGGTGTCAGGGGTATGACTATATGAGCTGTGGGTTGTGCTGGCAACAACATGGAAGCCTTCTAGTATAGAATCATTTACAGTACATGTACTAAATGCAACTTACTAGAGAAGAATCTTACAATGTATAGGTGTTCTGGGGAGAAAAGCTTTCATATTAGGATTGAAAAAGTTTCCTTAAAGGGCAATAGTGGTCTCCAAACAAGTGAGGATTAAATGACAGCCTGCAGTCTTTCCTTAAACTGATCCTAAATCACATCTCTGGCTGCAGCCTGTGAGAAATAATATTGGGGTGAATGTTCACATTTCTGTTACCAGTGGGTTGAGTGACATCACTGACCTCTGCCCCACACCTCAGCCCCCCAGGGAGAAGCATGCTCAGTTGAGACTTAATGTTGGGAATATAGGAAGTACTGGGGGAAAATTTGACAGTGTGATGTAGCCTATTAACAGGTCGACGCTGGTCACATGACTGAAAACAGGAAGTGTTCAAGCAGGAAGTAATATTGCTGAACCTTTCCAGCAATAACTTCTCACAAATTTTATCTAGAAATGTGATTTAGGGTTCATTTTGAAGGTACAGCGGAAGGCTTTCCGAAAACAATCCTAACTTGGAAGAATTGGAGACCACAGTTACCCTTTAAGCTCTAATATAACTCATGTAAAAGTAGATGAGCAGATTTAATTACTCTGCATGTACAATATGCTTACTGTACAGCTCCCACGTTCACATTGATCTCACTTAACCTCTCAGCAAGCAGGTATACAAGGAAGGCTTAGGTCATTTTGTCTTATCTACTGCAGTCAATCAGTTAAATAATTTACATTTTACATTTACAAATTCACATATTTGGTAGTGGTGTGAATGTCACTGCATTCCCCCTTTATTCTAGCAGCCATGTAATGGAGGGTTTATTTATGTTATGTGTTACTTGACATGACTGAAGGTTCCAGAGCAGTAAAATATTAACTACTGACCCAAAAAGATGAATAAGAAACTTGAAAAATACAATTTGTGCCTAATTATACCATATGCATGTGTTCTCTCACTCACACATTTGCACACATCTGGGATGCACTGGCATTTAAATATGCAAAAAAACCTGGAATGAGGATGGGCTCATGTGACTTTGGTGTGACCTTCATCTCTTTTTTTTACTTTCGCTACTTTCTTAAGCCTCCTTTCCATTTTTGTGCATGCAGATTACCCAGCCTCAAAGTGGTCAAAGTGAACTTATTCTGTGTCTCTTATGTTTTATGAAAATACTTTGAATAAAAAATGTGCACACATGGAAAACTCTTTAAAGTATGTTCAAATATATGATGTAAATATCAAATTGGGTCATGCATTCAGTTATATTTTGCCCATGTGCATATATAGATGGTAATGCCACATGGGCACATACCTAAAACGTGTGTAACTGTGTAGACATTTAACTAGACTGAGTAATAAAATAAAGATGATGTTACTCCTAATAATCGAGGCAAGCAAAAAAAATCAATTAATCAAGCCATAGGATTCTGTCATTACGTAGATGTAAAAAATAATTACCAAATTGCTTTTCTGATGAAAGTACAATTTGTTAGAAGAATCTCATTAAAATACTTTTAATATTTTATTTTAGAAATGTCCTCCATTACTGAAATCAACATCTGCCTCTCAGAGATGAGTAACCTACAGAGTTTTGAATATCTTCTCATCTGGATGGAAAATTTTAACAAATGAGCATTAAGGACCTTTTATAGCAATCCTTAGGAATACTAAACACACTGAATAAATTCAAGTTAACTAGCTAAAGAGTCTTTAATTAGTTCATTGCTGGATTACAATGGTGACTGTATACCTTGTTATTCCCTGTCCAATATGAGAAGACAATTGCAATGCTCATAGTAATAACTGTAGGAAACCATCATAATGTAAAATCATACATAGAGTTGTCAAATCAGCAGCCTTATAATCAGAACATTTTGGAAAGCACAGAGACAACAGGGGCACATAAAGCTTTCGAACTGCTAAGAACTTTGGCAAAAAGTATATGATAAAGGATAATATGTTTTAGGGCAACCAGTTTCAAATGGCTTGTTTCTAGAATATTGAAAAAGGAGGAGGTGGTAGAAATAACTTTTTTTAAAAAAAATGTAGTTCACGTTAAGCATCGAAGGAAACTTTTTATGCCGTGACTTCCAACTTCAATTAGTGAAATGGACAATGGAGCTCCAGCTACACATGCACTGCCTGTTGTAGCATATTTAGATTACACACAGTAGTTTAGTGCAGAATATATGTGCTACCTAAACCAACCCACTAGATACCTCACTTTACTTTATGGGATTATTTTTCTGTAATTAAATGATTGAGTAGACTCCCTGGGGTTGGTGACAGTACATTTTCCTCCAGTTGAATCATTCATGCCTGTTAAAGGGTATGTATACTAAAAAATGATTTGTTTATCTCTATCTATAATTAAATACATGGATTCAGAAGACTTGTACAAGAATCTGTTGGCAATTAGTACCCTGGAATGTCCCAATTAGCATGCGTTATATACAAGTCCGTTGATCTAACTTAATACAAAAAATAAGTAAGTTACTGATTGACATCTGAAGTATCTTATCTTCAGATTAGATATCTAAAGAAATAGGTACAGTGATAGTTGGGAAGAATTATAGTTTCCAGTAATGGCCAATTAAAAAAAAACATTTTTCCAGTGTACATACTGTATCCTTTAAGCTCTGTGTCTGGGTTCTATTCACTACAAGCTTCAGGTTGTAGTTCCTGATTCACAAACGATAAGTGTGATAAATCCTAGGTGGCTGTATGAGTATCTCAGATTTATGCTGTCCTGTGAACCTATTTAGCAGAGGCTAGTGGCAGTTTAAAAGTATTTTTAAAATTTTATGTGGAGTAAGGTTCACCTAAAAGCCAACAGCCTCTGGGGAATCGTTTACTGTGCATGTGGCTCTGGGTGAATCTCCCTGATATAATGTTTGATTGCTTATTAAATGTGTAAGATAAACTAGCAGTGTTATTTTTTTTACACGCAAGCAGCCACAGGAACCTCCTGGGAATGTTTCTTTCCTAATGTATGGGCAGCAAAGGTACAAGGAGTTCAGTAGTGATAGGGTGTGTGTGTTTGATAAGGTATGCAAATTGTAAACTCTTTAAGAGTGAACTAAATGATCATAACATAAATAAAACGTATATAAAAAAATATAATATAACTAGTGCATGTGTTTTAAGGAGTTTTAAAGTATTGCATTGATACACAGCTTTATAAATAGTTGAATTCTGTGGTTACATTCTAGAGAACCATAAGGGTTTCCAGGCCACCATTTTCTTTAAAATTCTAATGCAATACCAGGTTTGGTCCATTTACCTAGAAATCTAATTTTTGTTTCTGTATCGCGTCGTCTGACCATTCAACTCGGCTGCCTTTCTCAGGCTTCTCATAAATAACTATGTTATTTATTGAGCAATACATGTTCATTAATGCAGTAGTTACAAAGTCATTACATATAATTACTGTTTATAGATATTATAACTTATGGGATTTTCTACAAGTACCTAATGCATATGTAATAAGCTAACAGATATGAACAAGGGGAGTGATTAATGCACAGTTACCTCGTGGACTATTGGAACATACACATTTATTTGAGCTATTGAAAATGAGTTTAAAGTAGTATTATGACTTGTGGCAATTAATAAAATCTCAAAATACAAATGATTACGGCTTGAAAAGCTGAAGTGTTCAATATTTTTCTACGTTTTTAATAAGGAGATGTAATGATGTTAGACCATTTCCCAGAATGTATTGCTAACATTACCAGATTAAAAGTGTATTTCCTGAAATACAGCCTGTTAAGTTAGAAATGTCTTCTAGCTATATTGAATCCAACATGATACCTGCCCCAGTTTATATTCCCTGCCCCATCAAAACTGGGTGAAGCAAGGACTGCATAGGAAGCACTTGTGGGTGGCAACAGAGGTAATTTGCTTTTGCTGGGCATTCTAGTTTCCACACATATTATTACTGGTAAACCTGGGAAAACAAATAAATACAAATATATTAATTCCCCGTACACTAGATCATATCTTATTTTTAAATTGCACAAAGTTCTATATATACTTTGTTTTTACTTGAGATCAATGAGCCCCATTATTGATCATTATTTAACCACTAATTCTGATCCCTCTCCATTACTTATACCTACCACAGAAACTAAAAGCAGTTGCATCTACCGTGTCATTAAAAAATCAATACAGGTGACTCAACCTTAAGCGTCACCAAAACCATAATTTTCAATACCTTGTCCTGTACCCTCCTGATGAGAAATTAGCCTATTGTTGACCTTTCTGTAATGATATTCAGCATGGTACACACCATGCAATATTTCGGCCAATCGAGGATAGTTCAGTGTATCGTCGTTTGGGCTGAAATAATCGCA
Source organism: Hymenochirus boettgeri (assembly GCA_019447015.1). NCBI lineage: Eukaryota > Metazoa > Chordata > Amphibia > Anura > Pipidae > Hymenochirus > Hymenochirus boettgeri. Next base: position 81,769,870 of record CM033475.1, read on the forward strand.
TGGGTTTGAATTGGACACATCCAAAAACCTCTATGGAGCGCACACTGGTCCATGCCAAACCGTTGGCTGCTTCCACTTTTGCAAGACCAAACAGTCCTTCCTCCAATTCAAAATGAAGGTCTGTCAGAAGAAGGATTGAAACGTGTGTACCCAGCTTTAACATAAGAACAGACTGTTGTGATATGTTTTTGGAGGTAAGTATAAATCTGTATTTCTAGTTAGTAAAACTATCTCCAAATCTCTATTAACACCAAACCTGCTTATAGGATCCTTCATTAACTTCATCAGTAAAATGTCTTTATTTGCTGAATGGTAGCACTTTGAACATTGCTGTCAAGTTTCTGTCCCTAACCCTATTGTTCTTAAGATTAGTAGCATAACTAGGAATCAACTGGAACCCCAGAAAAACTATGATGGGGCCCCTATCCATGCTTCTGTGGATTTCTTGAGGAGACTATATCTGCCATAGGAAAATAAGAAGATTTGGCTTCGGACCTTCCTGACGTGCTCCCCCCTACTCCCTGGTAGTTATGGGGAAGCATTATTCAATGTGGTTCTACTTTGCAAATGAATAAAACTGGGAGGCAGGGATACTTGATCCTTCATCAATGATAAGGTAAACAATATAGTTAAATATAATGCATATTTAGAATTCAGTGTATATACTAAAGATACTACCATTTTCAAGAAAACATTTTACAGGGCAGCACGGTGCTCAGTGGTTAGCCCTGATGCCTTGCAGTGCTGAGGTCCTGAGTTCAATCCACCCCTTGGACACATCTGCAAGGAGTTTGTATGTGTTCCCGTGCTTCCGTGGGTTTCCTCCGGGCACTCCAGTTCTCCAGTTTCCCCCACAATCATAAAGACATACTGATAGGTTGTATGTGTACATGAAGTAATTAGATTGTAAGCTTTCGAAGCAGGGCCTGATGTGAATTGAGTAAATAATTGTATAAGTGTAGCGCTATATAAGAAATAAAATACATACTTGTCCCACCCTTCTGGGCAAAACGTCAACCAGCTGCCTAGAAAAATTGAGGCACAGAAAAATTGAGGGAAGAGCCTTGAACTCTAAGGAAGTAACATCAGTGTATATTATGGTAATTCGGATTATATTAGGTATATGCAGCAATATTAAAGATTATATACAAGATGATACAGTGATTATAATGCTAAATGTTCCTATTCATGTCCCAGAAATCAATTGGTGAAAAGGGTAATGAAGTACCTTTTGCAATTTGTACTAGGCTATTTAGTTTTTATCCTGCAATACAGCAAACTGAAGAACAAGCTACAGATGAGGGGGAGAACTGATTATAAATATATCTTTGACTAGTTTGTATATTCTTTGCCTAGTATAAACAAACAAGTTCCTTAATATGAAATGACGAGGTTGGCTTAAGGGATTAGTTGTCTTTTTGAAACCCAGACCCAAATATATAGCTACTGTTAGGATGAGATCCAATGATATTTAACTTTTACTGTTTGTGGATAAACTTTACTGTTTTTTAAACCTTGCACTATGATTTTACTATGCAGTTAATTATTGGTTGAAGTGCAAATGAAAATGGCTGACATTAAAGGTGTATTGGATAAATAAATAAAACCTGTGAATATCAACCAGTTATTGCTTATTTTAGATGTATATTATAATCAGATGTGGATGTTCCACTGATATATGTTTTTTACACAATATATGATGCTTCAATTGCTTTAAGAACGTCAGACTAACCAGCTGCCCTTTCATGTTAAATGAAACTCCAACCATTACATTGTTGTCTTGTCTGATTCCTAGGAGTGAATAGAAAGCTTTGAAGGTGAAAGGGCAGCAGGCGGAATGGTATCCTTGGGCTACAGATGACTTAGCCTTAAAACAAGGAGGCAGTCAGAGCCAGAAAAAAATCTAATGATAGATATGAACTGTAACAGGAGAAACCTGAAACATATACGTTAAATGTGTGAAAAAAAGACTTTATACATAAAATAAATATTTCATCTGCAAAAGCAGAAAATTTCTAGGCTTCATACACAATGTTAAATGGCCATGGAGAAGTCTTCTATTTAAGAATAGAATACATCATGATAGATAAGTCACTCGGTCCGAAGAACCAAAGGTTGTGTGTAAATATAACACTCTTGACTGTTATTTGGGTAGTGATGTTCCTGGTTTCATGTTGGACTGCATGTTTTAAAGATTTGCAGATTCAGATCATTGTTGAAAATGCAATCCTGAAAACAAAGTAGGTTGAAATTTGTACTTCAGTATAAAAAATTTTAAATTTGGTGTTCAAATTCTAAATTCTGTGTTGTGAATTCGATGTTGACAATAAAATTCTGGATGCATAGAAACTATTTGTAAATACGCAGTTATAAAAAAAGATATACACTTGCAGTGACAAAAAAATAAATATCCTTATTTCTAATCATTAGTCTCAACATACAGAGTGTGTGAAACGGTTTTTTGCAATAAAATATAAATGTGGTAAGTCAAAATTGTTGTGACTTAAAATTTAGCGCATTACTTGTGGACAAAATTCACCTATGACTCTCAAATCGGGAACTATTCTTAGTAGAATGTTGTCCTATTGTATGGCAAAGCAAGTTTGAAAAGTTCACACACGTTTGATTGCAAGGCGGACCCATGATGCACGATATGTATGCACGTTTTTCAGCTGACAATCGTGCCGTGTATGGACACTTTACCGTTTGGTCTGGATCATTGTAATCAGCACAGCAGATCGGGGCAACAAGCCTTGACCAAATGGCAGTTTTGGCCCAAAATAGCGCCCATACACAGCATGATTGTTGGCGAAAATGGACGTGCATACACATACAGGGATATTCGATAAAAGTTCTTATCTTTTAAAATGGTGCTTAATTTTGCCCCAACCAATCAGATGTTAGCTTCAAATGTTAAATAAGATCTGATGGTTGGGGTAATTAAGCACCATTTTTAAACGATAAGATTTATTGAATCTCCCTGATTGTGTTATTGGTCAGCACCTGTGATGCATGTGCGTATGAGTTCTTGACTGACAATGAAAGGAAAATACTTTGGACTGTCAAAAGAATGGAAAAGGAAATAGAAAGATGGTCAGGACTGGATATGACGATCAATACAGAAAGCTATTGGTCCAAGGCAGAAAACAATAATTTGATAACTTGAAATTGAAAGTAGATGTGTGGTGTCTTTTCTGCTAGAAATGTGAAATTACATGTATAACATATAGATTAAAAAAAAAGAACTGTAATGAATGAATGTTCTATTGTGTTTAATATAAAAGCTGCAATTCTGAAATATGAAACATTTAATAACAATTGTGGCTTATAACAATTTTGCTCAATGAGGTTTAGCGAAGAAAATGTGATTAAAATTTTATATTTACCTTCAATGAATCTAAAACAAAACAAAAATGCTTTATTAACCAACTAACTAAAACCACACACATATCCAATATGGTCATGACCTAAATTTTATGTCAAGGTCTGTCTCTAATGATATTCTTCTTTTAGCACTTATAGTTACACAATAGAATTACATCAGGCATATGAAGGATTTTAAGCATTATATAACAAGAAATGTGCACAGAAAAAGCAATTTTGCATTACTCATTCCATTTAGATTGCAGAGATGGTTAACTTTGCAGAAACAGTTTATTTACCTTGTATTTGATTGCCCCACACCCCATAAAATGGCATAGCGCTCTGAGACCTTTTACTTCCCACTGCAAACCAAATAAGAAAGCAATTACAGTAAGTATTAGAAGCTTTCAGTGTCATATTGTACATATGTTTATAAGTCCTTTAGAGAAATATAATCTGAGATTACGTTGTTCTATTTACATGGAATTCTATTATTTTAGCTCATGGGGGGGAAAAGGCTCACACCAGGGTTTTTACTAGCTTCCTTCTGAATACTTGTCATCTGAATATACAGTCCTTAGCGACAACACTTTAAACAGACAATAAAAAGTAGCTCAAGGGACAGCATAGGAAAGCCTTGAGCCAGTGTTTTGGGAAGTCCTTCCCTTGCACAGGCTGTTCACATTCCCATACATCAGCATAAGACTTCTTTTTCACTGAGCAGTAAAAGAAGCCCAGTACTCACTATACCTGCTCCCATAACCTATCTTTTATTATTATTTAATTTAATAGTTATGGTCATTTCTTTCAGACTGGGACCTTTTCATCTGCCCACACAGAATACATTAGGTATGCATGTTTTTAGCTGTGCTATATTGGGGTCAAACAACCAGAGTCTCCTTTCGACCAGGGTGGGCAAAGACGGGTTGACACACGTTAAGTGAACATTACAACTACAAATAGATCCAATTGTTAATGAAAAGGTACTCAGGGGGCATTCATTTCTCTTGGAAAAAGTAAATGTAATTTGATCTGTATAGTAAATTTTGAACAAAAAAATCTCTTAATATCTCCGTAGTTCTCTCTTCTTAATAGTGTTTAGTAATTATGGCGTGTTGTGAAAGAAAACTGATTTGTGTCTTATACATACAGTCGTGTGTTCTAAATGGGCTGACAGTACTTGTATTTGTTATCAAGAAGTTCAGGTAATGCCTTAAGCCAAAATTTAATGAAAAAAAACAGTAACAAAAAATTCAAATTTAAATTATTCATGTTTATACAAAGAGTAAGAAAGATGCTGAACATATAATGAAGATCATTAAAAAAAATGTGTGTTCTCCAGTATGTTTTGTTTTTAAATATTTTTAATTTTCAGTTCATAATGGAGAATGTTCAAAATGCACAGATATCTTAATGGCCAACATTAATTCAATCAGATTGATTAATATAAGTTAATTACAATGTTCCTGCAAGCGACAGAATATCAGCATCCACCACTTGCCTCCATCTTGGGCCTGCAGGGGTACTTTAGGACCCTTCTACATGATAAAGAATTGAACTGTCAAACAACAGGTGTGTACCCTAAATCAAGTCTCTGAAAATATCCTGTGTTTGGCCGTGAATGGTTTTTTAGGAAACAAATGTTAGAAAGGATTAAATTTGCCTGGCACTCAGATATGGTTGTTGAGATAACAGATAAGCAAACACCAAATGAGCACATTTATTATTTTCTGGTTTGTCTGATGAAAATATCTTTTCTGTGCCTTTAATTTTAAAAATATTGTGCTCACAAAATTTTTAATTTAAATTATAATATAAGTTATATATAATTCTTGTAATATACTAAAAATAGAAGGGAAGGAAAAACCGTTTGACTTTTTTTTAACATAGTTGGATCCTTTTCAAAGACATCATATGAAGATATAGACGATGTGAAAAATTCATCTTGCCAGGTCTGAGATATTATTATTCATTGTTACAATTTTAAGTACATTTGAAGTCTTGAATATAAAATCCATACATAGATGCTGTCAAGTAAGAGTCTATTGTAGTCTCAATGCTCAAAATACATACAATATCACACGAGATGATAGACATTTCAAACTGTTATCCCTAATGAAGCTGTAAGGATTAAACAAGCGAAATGTGTAGGAAACTACCTCACAAGGACATCACCAGTGAATTACCTTACCATAAGACCACCACGATTAAAAGGGGACACAACATAGAGAGAGTGCAATTTCAACAACTGCTAATGGACTGGTTTCTGCAAGCATTTTAGTGATTTTATCTTAATTGCTAATAATTTTTGGCAACTTATTCCTGTGTGCAGAGGTTTTTGGGAGCTATTGTTATGGCTCCAGTCCGCCTATCCAGAGGATCCGTGTATAGGCTCGTGCCAGACGTTCACGAATGGGTATGTGCGTCAAGGTCAAGCTGGGTCCTCGTGTGCACACGCACTGCCGTACAGTCCGGTCTCCTCTTCTGGTTACTGGTATGCTTGGAATGATGATGTAATCAGTCCTACTTTACTCTCCCTGCCTTTCAGCTCTTGCTGCAGTTCAGTGTTTATGACTCTGTTGCTACCTGCTTTCTATCATTTACCAGTCGCTGTTGTCATCCCAGTATTTTTAATCCACTTAACTTCTATTTCCTGTTTAGACTCATTACCCATATTGTGATGGCCTGCCCTTGCTGTTGATTATCTCCCCTGCTGTTACCTGCCAAGACGCACATTCTAAGTTTTCCGTCTGCCTGTTGTAATACCAGACTTTCCGTTGTCCTCTCCACATGAGGGTTGATGATAGCTTAGGGTAAGTGGGCCAAAAGGAGCAAAAAACCTCCAAGAAAAATAAAATGAACAAAGTTTCTTATAACAGAAGGACTTTGCAGTCTCATGCTATACAAAAGCAATTGCCCAAACAATACTGAAGAAACAAGGATGTTAATTTTCTCACTTGCCCATGTATCTCAGAGTAAGGGACGAGATATGCAAATTTCTCCTTATGTCCTTTAGACTAAAGCATTTGTCCAGCACACCACTGGCTATTTACATGCAATACAGCCTATGGTGTCAGAGCCATTATCTGCCCTGCGACTGAGACATTGTTTCAATCTTGTTAGATCTCATCAGCTCAGATACAGATTCATGGCTCTAGAGGGTTAGGACTTTGGGAACAATATACCAGCAGCTATGTAGCTTAAGGTGACAGATTTTCTATATCTTCTTCGCTTTGGAAAGATTATTTGTAAAAAAGAGCTGGTCATGCCACAAAACATTGGGCCTTGGTCGATGGTCAGAAATTCAGACTGGTTTGTGTACAGCTAATTTGTATGGGGTAAGTGTAAGTTAAACCTACCACATAGTTGAAATATGAAATCAATTTAAAAATTATGTCTGTTTGTTGCTCTTTCCAATCTTAAATCTTTTCAAAATCACAATTTCCTGGGTGGCAAAAGAACAATGAAAGGATCTTCATTTGATTGGAAAAAGTAAGTCTTGATTTAGTGCCGGGACGAATGAAAAATAACGCAGTGCATCTAATGATGAAAGATTGCCAACACTTTTAAAAATTGTGCTTAAAACGTACTGAAATGAATGTCTACACCCTGGGAAATCGTTCTGGCAGGCGGAACAGGGGTCGTGCACCCTGGGAACTTCGGGTATGGCATCCGGAAATGGGGGTCTGCACATTGGGAACTTATAGTTATCCAGCCAGAACAGAAGGGCTGCACCAGGGAAGTTAATGTAATCTGTGACATCAACAAGCCACCATTACTCTGGCCCACACTTAGTCTGGAGGATGGGGGGTGAATCGCCAAATCTTCTGCATAATTTTTTAAAGCTACCACAAGTTTAATCTAGATTTTTTGCTCTACCCTAAGTGGTTGTCCATAAGGAGCAAAAGAACAGAGAATTGTTGCAGGTCTGCTAACATAGCTTTAGAAAAGATCATGCGTTTTAAAGGGTTGGCCTCTACAGAGCACATGTTGTGACTATCACAGGCTCTCAGACAGTCAGCACAGACAAGGAAGTGTACTTACAAGGCTATATAATTACGATTCAGAGAAAGCAAGATAGAGCATCCTAGGGATGTTTGACAAGAGGACGGATAAGAGAACAAACAAAAAAAGGAGTAATAAGCAATAAAATTTGTAAGTGAACCAAAATAGGCTAATACAGGATTGCTACACTAAAAAAAAAATTAAACCACGACTGGCCCATTGTATAGGTAAAAAAAATCCTTACCATACATCACTTTTTACCATAAGAACCTTATGGCTTCTCCTGAAGTGCTGTCCAAAGTCTGGAACTTAAGAGTTAGTAGCGTGTTCTTTCCGGTCCAAAGGAAAAGGAAGTGAGCATCCACAAAAACTTCACTTTTATTAGTTCACTTTAAAACATATTGCATTTTATGTCCAACACATGGATTTCTTGTATTGTATCAGAACATTTGCAATGTTTCGGATCCCAATCGACCTTGTCAACCTTACAGCCCTACATTCCCGCAGAGTACTCTCTAGTGACGGGCAGCAGGGCTTGTAACAAAGAATTAGAGGAATAAAATCTGTTACAATTATATCATAGTCCCAATAGGGAAAACAAGGAGGCATAACATAAACATGCTAAATATTAAAATTTATGGGGAATACTCAGGTAACACCTCCTTAGTAAGGTATCACATAAATAGATAAGGGACAGATTGATAGATCGAAAAGTTGTTACGTTTATTTATTTTTTAAGTTTACCCACCCCGCATTACTCACAATCAAAAGGAAGGGCAAAATAAATCCATTTTCCATAATATGCCAAAAATTGGCAAATGGCTAATTTTCTGGTTTTTTTATGTTGTATCTACTAGTGCGAATTTAGAAACCCTTGAATTGTTTAGAGGAAAGAATGGTTAAAGAGACAGAAATCAGAAAAACAAAATCTTTGGAACAAAGGAATAGATATCCCAATTTTATTGGACACTTTAAAGGTTTTTAGAATGTGATGCTTTTGATGCGGGAATAATACAAAGATAATGACTATAACACAATTAACTTGGAGGGCCCTTATTTCAAATGAGAGAGAGAAAAACAGAACAATCAAGGATTGGGAGAACTATCCAATGATACAGATTTTTCATTTTCTAAAACAAAATCATTCCTTACTGGAATTTCCAATTCCACTACCGTTATATAATTAACAAGACAACAAGTGAGACGGTAATTAAGAAGGATTATTAATAATAATCATCTAAAAAATCTCATTAAAACCTCCATACCCATATTTGGTTTAAATGGGATTTCTGATTCTAAATATGTTCATTTCTATAGTTGAGAATACTTTTCACTTGGGATGTTCTAATGTCTTTTAATCGGAAGTGTTCTAACACATTCTAGGTAGGTGCTGTTTTACTGAAACTGGTATCCCATGTGCCCTATTAATTCTGATTTGACTGTGTGCATAGATGTACTGTACATTTTTCTGTGTGCATTCACAAGAAAGTTGTGAGCTATATACTGCCGTGCTTATATGTTCAGCAGATTTGTGTGCACACCACGTAAACGTGTGGCAGGCTGCACAGTCACCAGAAGTAAATGACTATAGGCCATTCCAAATGTCTCTTTATGATTACACAGGATTCCAAAATCGCACTGCATTTTAAATGAGGGCCTTACAATGTCGTGTTGGTGTAAAGAGAAAATACATTTTTCTCCATTGAATCCCTACCGCTCTTAATAAGACTACTATCTTGGCAGGATCTAGTGGTGTTGCAATGGCAGTGCTGCTAACTTGTTAAAGGGCATGGCCACCCCCAAAACTATTTTTTGCTGTGTGTAGGGAGCGCTATCCTGTGTATTGCCATCTCTTTTACTTATTTTTTTGGAACACTGATCAAGGTATTTTCATTTTTGTTGTTCTATGGGGTGGTGTAGACACATTGATTTCACTCCTCCTATAGTGGGCAGGGTGCTGTAGGTCTCTGGAGATATGTCCACAACCAGAAGGGTTTTGCATAATGGTTTTAAAAATAGCCCCTTTATTAGTTTATTAACATGCAGAAGTTGAGCAAAAAATGATTTGCCAAGTTGCCACCTGGGATCTGAATGGTTGTGGCAAGTCGATGCAGTTTATCAGTGGTATAGATATAGATATATATATATACTATATTATATCTATACTATTAGATATTATATATATATTAGCAAAAAGGGTGCCCGTTGGTGCACAGTGGGTTTTTTATATGTTAATTTTATATAGTTAATTTGCTAGAGGGTAGTACATATAATGTGAAAAATATGTTGTAGCTACCCACCACTTACAAGCCTCCATATTTGGTAGTCATATAAAATGACATATATTAAGGCTATGTGCCACCCTAAAAATTTATAATTTAATTATCCCCCTGGGCTCCCAGCCCAACCGCTATTTTTTTTTTTAGAAGCCCCCCAAACTCTACTAACTCCCCTCGTCTCCGCCGCGCTCCCGGCCCCTCGCTTGCAAGAAAATGCAAGAAGAGGGGCGGGACCGGCAGCCGCGGCTGTGATTGGCTGAGCGGAGAGGTACGTAAGTAGTTTGGGGAAAGCTTTCACAAAAACCAAAAAAATATGCGGTTGGGGTGCGGTCTCCTGGGTGTGAAACCCAATATTAATGGGAGAGTTGCTTTTTCGGGGGAGGGATAGTTAGAACGGGGGAGGATGAGGGAGGGAGAGGGAGGGAGAGGGAGGGGAGGGGGGAGGGAAGGGGGGAGAAGGGATGCAGTACGCATGGCAAAAATCTGATGACGGCTTGCAATTGGGCTGAAACGCGTAGATGTGATGGTAAAGAAAAGCTGTTTTCGTCAAAAGACCAAGAGTGAATCTTTTCCTCATAATGCTATTTTGATGACACCCGGGCTGCTGTTTAAATGAAGGTGTGCTTACCTGTTTGTTGCAGTTCCTATATATATACTATATAATATATATATATATATATATATAGATAATCTACAAAGACAAAAATAAAAAGAGGTTCCCAAGCACTTCTCTTCACACCAAAAGTTTTTATTTATACGTTTAGGGCTTTACCAGGGCACCTTATGAGAACTTTCATGTGAAGAATGACGTGCTCGGAACCGCATCTTATTGGTGATTTATTTTATGACAAAGATTTGAGGAACCGTGTCTTGAAAGCACACAACATCAAATATATAATAGCAAGGAGAGGGAGATTGGTGCAGACACACTATATGGTTTTATATATACACAGAAATACGAAGGCACTCACAGGTATGAAACTTTTGAATGGCACCAGGCATTTGCCTTGATTGGACAATGGATGCGGATAGTGGCTGTTTGCTATATAGTAAGACACAACAGTGTTTACAAGCGGCTGTTTTTTTTTTTTTTGTACCGGACTGGGTGCTTTACACCGAATTATTAGACTCAGCTTTGCTGCATGAGTTTTGCTGATATCCCTTGTGCTCTCTAGACTGGTTGCAACATCCCCGCTGTTCTATTATGGAGATTATTTCTGGTGAAATTGTGGGTACCAGATTATTCCAATAAATTAAAACTCTGTTACTCAGACTCTCCTGTTGAATATTTAGTTGGGAGAGCAAAACAAAGTTTTGTTGAAATTTTTGTTAATGTTAGATACCAGAAAGCCAACTACTGAGAACTAAAGTGAGGCATCTGAACTAAGGGGCATTTTTCAAGCTACCCAGAACGAATCACTCAATACGCTTGATAAGGACGAGCCGGTCCGAGAATTATCTGTTCCCTTCCTATAGTTATCCCATTGATATGAGCAGCCTAGGATGAGGAAGAAAAACTAGAAAGAAACACACTGAAGAGCTGTCCGTATGCAAAAAATGCTTCTTATGCTTTATTGTAGTCACCATGGTTTATATAGTTGGGGTGTTGATTGGAACAGTTAGTGTGGCTCTAGCGTAAAACCCTTTACATATAATATTCCCCCTGTCCCCCCAGCCCCAACCGCTATATTTTTATTATTAGAAAGTGCCCCAAACATTACTTACCTTCCCTCTTTCCTCCGCCGCACTGAACTCCCAACAGCCGCTTCCATGATTGGCTGCCGCTCAGCTAATCACAGATGCGACTGCCGGTCCCGCCCCTCTGCTTGCATTTTCTCGCAAGCAAAGGGCCTGGCAGTGCGGCAGAGGAAAGAGGGAAGGTAAGTAAAGTTTGGGGCACTTTCTAATAATAAAAATATAGTGGTTGGGGCTGGGGGGACAGGGGGAATGTTATATCAAAAAAAAATTTCAAGGGTGGACATGCCCTTTAAGTCCTAGTGCTCTGAGAAATAAGGCCATTAGTGATACGCTTTATAGTAAGGGTACATATCATTGTGGCAACAATCGTTGCACGGTCTGTCCCTACCTTTGAGTTGGCACTAATTTTAGCAGTAGTGTTACCCACAAAGAATATCTCATTAAACAGCATATTAATTGCAATAGTTCCTTCGTGATATATCACCTGTAAAAATTGTCAGTCTCAATATGTAGGGAGCTCTAGCCGTCCCTTTGGGCAACGTGTGCGCAAACACATTAGGTCTATTAATCATAGGGATATTAGCAGTCCAGTAGCTAGGCACTTCATGCTTTGTAGCAATGCGGACTCTACCGCAGCTATGTTCGAGGGTATACAAAAGATTCAAATGCCCCCAAGAGGAGGTAATAGGACCATTCGCTTACTGAGATTTGAGGCAGAGTGGATTTTTCGTTTTGGGACACGGAATATATCATGCTTTGTTGATTTGTGATGTCAATTTGTATATAACATATATTGGTTTGCATATCAGTCTGTGCTATACTAGTTGCAGTCGTATGACTTATGTACATAGGTATCTATTTGCATAACGTGTGTTTTTAAATGTGAATTGGTCTCCACACCCTTGAGTTAATTAAGGGGTGGACACTTTGTCTTGTTATAAGGAAGAGACACATTTTATGTTCAGCCTCTGATGAAGTGAGTTACTCTCATGAAACATGTCAGGTATGGACGCTTTTTATATGCACAATATCTAATAAAGTTCTTTTTATGGGAATTGCCTTGTGTCATCCTGGGATGCATGGCTCTACTTTGATCCTGGGGATCACGTTTCTGTTTTCTGATGGGAATTGTATGCAGAATACTGAGACACCACCGGAAACTGGATACCAAGGAGAAGGTGCTGCTGGGATGCAGAAACAGGTAATGTAGTCTCTGGAGCTGGCGAGGTAAGTATAGACTCAGGAACATGCAAGGTAAGTATTGTCTCTTAAACTGGCAAGGTAAGTATAGTCTGTGGATATGGTAAGGTAAGTATGACTCTGGAATTGGCAAGGTAAGTATGACTCTGGAATTGGCAAGGTAAGTATGACTCTGGAATTGGCAAGGTAAGTATGACTCTGGAATTGGCAAGGTAAGTATTCCTCTGGAACTGGCAAGGTAAGTATTCCTCAGGAACTGGCAAGGTAAGTATTCCTCTGGAACTGGCAAGATAAGTATTGTCTCTGGAACTGGTAAGGTAAGTATGACTCTGGAACTGGCAAGGTGGTCACAGGAACCAGGAGAGGTAAGTTCCAAAGGAGCCTGGGGTAGCAAATGCTACGATCGTGCGCCCGGGTCCAGGAGGATGCCGAGTATTCGAACCCTCGCGCTGCTCAGCGCGCTGGTGTCATGACATCATGGCGTTTCCGATGCCATGCACCCGGAAGAGCAGATGCACCCGGAAGAGCAGAGCAGTGTGGGACCGGAGCACCAGGTAAGTTACTGACAGTACCCCCCCTTACAGGGGGCCACTGGACCCAACAGACCAGGTTTGTCTAGAAAACTCTTGTGAAAAGCCTTGACCAGACGAGGAGCATGCAGGTCCGAGTGTTTAATCCAAGCACTTTCTTCTGGGTCAAATCCTTTCCAGTAAACCAGATACTGAAGAGATCTTCTAAAGAATCTAGAGTCTAATACCTTCTCGATCTCAAATTCTTGTTGACCATCAATAGAAATTGGGGCAGGAGACAGTTGAGGCGTGGAATATTGGTTAGTGCATACTGGTCTGATGAGAGAAATGAATTTGGTCCTAATTTGAAGGAGGGAACACGTATATTAATATTAATTTATCTGCCACAGATAAGAAGGAGGTTCCCTATGTCTCCTGTCAGCTGCAGTTTAACGTCTCTGATGCCATTTACCCGGAAGCGTAGCAGGTAAGTTCCTAACAACAACGCTTTTTATAAATATGCCCTTTTATCTTGATGTTGTTAGAAGGCTTTTATCTTATATACTAACTGAGAAGTGTCGTCACGGATGCATTTTCTAGAGTGCCATGTCATCAACCTCCTTCGACATTGTGCGCACACCACTGCCATTGGAGAAGCTGCCCACAAGTGCGCATGGACCCCTACTTGCGTGTGCACGCAACTGCGCACCAGAGACGCGCATGCGCACAACTTAATGCAGTTTCCATAGGTGGAGGAAGGGGGAGAGAGAGGAGGTAGATAGAGAAAGAAAGAAAAAGAAAGGAGGAAGAGAGGAGGAGGGAGAGAGAGAAAGAGGGAAGAGACAAAAGGGTCTACATACTGACCTGTATGTAGAACCCCTAATATTGTCTGTTATGGTCTAAAGCTTGCCATACATTGGTTGATTTATCTTTCAATCAATCAATTACATTTTTTAAGTGATCACTTTTAAAATCAATACCTATTTTTGCATTTAATCAACCAAAAGTGATTGAAATTGTGTGAAGAATGATTTGAATTTCAATCTGGCTAGTCAGGTGATTTCTATGTGATTTTCTTAACACGCATGCACATTTGTTGGAAAATCATTTATCAATAGCATTAGTAAAGAAACATATTAAGAATAGAATCACATTTAAAAAGAAATCATATTAGTAGAGAATCATATTAATAAACAATCATTCATTTTCTCAGTAGACATCTGAGCATGTCTGACCCATCCAACAGTCATTTGGATCAGTAGAAATTACTGTTAGGAACCTTATAAGAAAGTGAGCATCCTGGGAAGATGGGCCATTGCAGAACTTGAAATGGCAGCTCACTACTGAACACAGAGAAGAAATGGAAAGGGTATGAAATTGATGAATTTTTCAAAACTGAAGACAATATGTAGAATACCTAGTATGTGTAATATACATAATTTAAATCATAATGATTTTTTTCAACTGAACTTCCCCCTTAAAACATAATGCATTTCCTTGTGTAGTCAGAGCCATAAGCCTTGCTGATATCTATTTACAGGGTTGCTTGTGAAGGTTCTTATTCATCTAGGTAATGGTATATCTGATTTGGATGTGGGGAAGACCTAACAGCAACTGCACAAACGTATGCACAGAAGAGACAATTCCTCTGGTCAGGACTCAGCCATGTACCTACATCTTAAGGGGAAAAATGACATACGTTTGAAGATTTTAATTTCAACATCTTGGCAAAGGAACAGGACTGGTTCAAGAGAGGTGTCAAGGAGGCCATTTATGTGAAAATAAAGAAACCAAGCCTGAATAGAGTTGGGCGTGGGTTTGACACCAACTGTCTCCCATGTACAATGCAGTTTTGACACCTTAGGGTCAATGTGATAACACCTCTTCGCGTCATTGCATCCACACCTTGCATTCAGAAGGGTACTAACACCTAAATGTCATATGCTAATTGAGACTTTCCAGGGTACATAATTGCCAACAGATTCTTGTACAAGTCATTCTGAATTGAGAAAGCCATTCTGATGACTAACGAAACGTCTTCAAGAACTAAACTTGTTGATCTAACTGAATACAACAGATATTTATACAGTAAGGTTATTCTGCCACTCATAGCAAACGTACACTTCTATATATTACCAGCCTGAAAACATATACATTTTTTGATTAATAAAAATAAAATACATTGGGGCTGATGCAATAAAGGCTGGTACAAACAAATTGATAATTAGTAATGTACTGTCAGTCGCTCCTACGGACTGTACAATCAGATGTAATTTACCAACATCTCAGATTGTCTTTTCCTCTGATTTGGATGAAAGAACGACAAGGGGTAAATGCAGATACCGCAGATATTTTGGGCTGATTAACTGATATATGGAAATATAGGTCAGTCGGCCTGAAATATCTGCTTGTGTGTATCCAGCCTAAGGGTTCAAAAAGTTTGCCCATGTTATTAATTTACAGCAAACAATCAAATTGTAGCTTTTTACTGGGTTACTGCAGTTATATAACACATGATTGGATGCTGCAAATTAAAAGCACCTCATAGTCATAAGGTGCCCATATGATTCCATTGGAATATGTTTACAATTGGGGGGTAACAGCATACAAGGTCATGACTGATCATGTCTGATTTGATGGGATTTGTGGGGTAACTGTAATGTGTATGGCCACCTTTATTGCATCAGCCACATTGAATACAATAAGAGAATAGTGTGATAAGAGAGAAACACTTGGAGCTGCAATTCATTACAAACTATATTTCTCTATTGTCAATTATACTTTACAATAGTCTGTTTGTTATGGTTCATACAAAACATCTTTTATTAAATGCTCTTTTTGTGACTTTAATCATTACAGATGTTTAATCATTACAGATGTTCTGGAAGTAATCACAGTAACAAAACAATGAAATGTTTTCTGTTGTGACGTTGATAAATGCCAACTATCTGTGTGAATTTTCTTTTACATATTAACAGCTGAAGCTCACAGGTTTTGCTATAGCAATACAGAAACCAATCCTGACTGTTAAGCACACTGTCTATCACACTTTTTCCATGGCAAAAGATACTTTGTACATTTCCTCTTAAACAGTAGCTATACCAAATTAATTGGAAATAACTTGGAATTGCTCGGTGAAGTTCTAAATGACCAGACAGGTAGAAAATTGACCCATGAGGTGCCAAAATATATACATATATATATAGAATGGAGAAAACAGCCCAGGATTTGAAGTGTTTAGTTAAATAAACCACAATTTGTAATATATGAATCATGGTGACAGCAGAAATTGCCATGAAGCATTTCCAACACACTGTACAGGGCCTTCATTTTTTATGTCTCATTCCTTTATTCATTTATTTGAGATTATACATATCTCTGTCTGCTGCTCCCTCGAGTATAGTTTCCAAACCAAACTGAATTGTGCAAACTTTCCACAAAATCACAAGATACTCTAGTAGAGCTGCATGTTCTCTCTAGAAAAATAGTGAAATTTTATGAACAGCTTTACTTAATCTTCTCTGATAAACAAAGGCCTGTTGTCTTTCCTTTTAAATGAGCCCTGGATCAGATCTCTGCCTGCAAGCTGTGAAATTATATTGTGGATAACTTGTTGCTTCCAGTAACAAGTGACCTAACACTCTGCTCCTCCCCATCCCCAGAGACTGAGCATGCTCAGAGATCCTGCCTCTCTCTGCCACAGAACAGGGATTTCAGCGTAGCACCTTTGCAAACAAATGATATATCCCTTTGCTTTTCACACAAAAAAGCAGCTTGGTTTCAGATGCCTTGTGAGTGAAGAACTTGCATAAGAAGAGAGTGGTCTACAGTATAAAAAAACAGCTTCCTATCAGCATAGTAGAAGTAGAAGGTAGGACCCTAGAAACACCTGACGAGTCCGACTAGGAAAAAGCTAGGGCCCTGGAAACACAAGAAGACTTGGTAAGGAACAAGGACCCTGCATTCAGAAAGTGAAACTGAGAAAGAGAAAGAAAGATCACTGTGAGTGCTGAATATATTTAAAAATAAGTTTTAAATTAAATTATTACCACTGTTCACTTGCTCAAGCGTGTGCATGTGTGCATATAAGGTATGTGTGTATGTCTGTTTGTATCATATTAGCCATTTTTATTCAAACCAAGAAAAATATATACATTTAAAAAAAAGACCTGGCTGCTACATTTTATTGACTAGGCTTTAAAAATTGCCTTCTAAAAAATATCTGTAAAATCAGATATGGTAAGAGAAAACTTGTAATATCAGCGTTAGCATAAAAAAGTGCAAAAAGTTACGTAATGGTGTTTAAGCTGTTCTAGAATTTTAAGGTGTTCTTATAAATGCGCATTTTTGTGATGTATGAACCAAACTATACTTAACACTGAGTCTAATTTACATCCTGTGAGAGATAGCCAGGGTCTTGCATGCCAGAAAATGTCCATGGGGAACAACTTATCTGCTTCTAATAGAGCATGTAGACTCGCTTGGAGACCTGCAAACCATCATTCACCAGAAAGCCCTGAGGCTACATCTAAGAAAGGAAGCAGACATTGAAACACCACTGCTAATTCAGTAGAGGGTTTTTAAGGGAAAAAAAACTTGTTATTGCAAAGGGTGTTATGATTTTGAGGTAATTAATTCAGGTTATAATTAAACACCAAAACCCAAACAACCGAACAAATGTGCATTTTAGAAAAATGTTGCCTAAAGCTTTTATAGCGGTTAAAGAAGTAACCATAAAAATAGTTCTCAGAAGAAAAATAAGGGTGAAAGTTAGGATACTTGCAAATGTTGAATCAGTATGCAGGTGTCAAAATATACCTTAATAAAAAAAATAAAATAAAGAATAAATAGGCAAAGGTTTGTCCTGTTAAAAAAGTAGATTTTAATAAGAATGATCAGGGCATTACAATATGACAACACATTTAAATGATAAACAACAGCTAGCTCACAATGAAGGAAAGTAACCCCCATCAAGAGAATCACTTCTAAAATTTACAATAGAATGAACTAGAGCATTTTTATTTTTGTAGCTTTATGCTATATGAATCGCATTGCCCACAAAATCTAAAAAAACAAGCAATTTCTCTCTCAAAAGGGGTGGAGACATCCATATAGTATAATAAAGTATTAGAGATGGACTAGAACTCGAACTCAGTAATAATATCCCCATGCAATCACCCTTTCTCTCGTGTACATAATTGTAACTTATCCAATCTGTCTTCATATTCAAATTCCCCCATTCCCTTTATTATTTTAGTTGCCCTTCTCTGAACCCTTTATATTTCCAAAATGTCTTTTTGCACACAGGATTTCAAAATTGCACTTCATATTCCAAATGAGGCCTTACCAATGCTTTGCATAGGGGGAGAATATTTTTTTTCTCCCTTGAATTTATACCTCTCTTTATACAAGACAATATCTTGTTGGCTCTAGCTGTTGCTGCTTGGTACATTTAAGTTTGATATCCACCAAAACTCCAAGTTCCTTTTCCAAGAGAGATTCACTTAAAAATAAAAATATTCTGTGCAACCTAAATACCAGGTATCTTTGGACAGGTTCTCACATTCACACTGCTCCTTTCCCAACAGTGTCAGTAACAATTCAAAGATATAATATTTAAGGATATAAGGACACATATTTCAAACTGAAGCCCCAGTGTTAAAGGCCACATACACTCTCTTTTCACTCACCTAATGTCTTTCTCCTAACTTCAAAGTTTTCATTTTATTTCCCAATCTAACTTCATCCTAGTAAGGAGTCTCCTCCCACTGAAATTCAGTGAGATGATCTCATGGTAACGCTCATTCTAGCTGGGTCAGTGTAATTGGGGGATTAATAAAAATGTCAAGCATATTGATCTCTTCTGAAGTTTTCATTCACCTTCAGACAGTGAAGGTTTTATTTACTTTCAGATAGGTACACTATTGAGAAATACATTGTACTGAGCTGTGCTAAGATCAAGTTCAGTTAATTTCCCTCTGTCTGTAGCTCTGTACTATGTTGTTCCTATAAGTGTAACTATTAAAGTGGTAATTTTAAAGGTCTAGACAGTTAAGCCCTTTAAATAACGGGCACTAGTCATTCTCTTCGGGAGTTTACACATGCACATGCGCACAGGCCAAAAGTCACACACACACACCGACTCACGGACACACAGTTGGCCTTTTATTATATAGGATATGCAGATGGAATGCAATATGTAATATGTATGTCTGTGGTAGTTTTAAATGATTTTTTATGAGATTCTGGACGATTGCAAGCAATATCTAGGATATTGTGACAGATTAAAAGCAATCTTGTGAAGCTTGTGGAAGATTGAGTTTATGTTTTTGTTAATATCGCAATTAAGCCCTGACACACTGACTAGAATAATATCTCACTGAATTCCACTGGGAGGAGACTCATTACTATATGATAAAGACAAAAAAAATCTGCCATTACAAATGACTGGGGAAAATGAACAGGGCAAATAAAAACTTTAAAGTAAATAGAAAGATATAAGGTGAGTGAAAATTAGGGTGTACATGCTGTCTAGTTTATTAGCCAGGGTAGAATTAGCCCTCTGGTTCACTAACCAGGGTAAAGTCAGCTCTCTGGTTCATTAGCCAGGGCTAAGTCAGCCCTCCGGTTCATTAGCCAGGGTTAAGTCTGCCCTCCAGTTCATTATCCAGGGTTGAATCAGCCCTCCGGGTCATTAGCCAGGGTTGAGTCAGCTCTCCCGTTCATTAGCCAGGGTTGAGTCAGCCCTCCCATTCATTAGCCAGGGTATGAGACTCTCAGATATCAGCATGATGTCTGAGAGTATTTGTTAGTCTTGTAATTTACATATGACCTAGTGGTGTAACCAGTAATAACTGTTCCTCCCAGCAAAACTATAATGCTGTGCCCCCCCCCCCCTGGTCGCAGGGGATTTTACCCTGGTAGTTATCCCCTGTGACCTTTGATAAGCTGCAGATCTACTGATGGACCAACCTTTTTTATACCCTCTGGTGCTGCATCACACAATTTAAAAACACCTTTCATTTTCAATAGGTAAGGGAAGAGCATGTTGCCTCCAGTTGTGCCAGGATACATTTAAAGAGCCTGGACAATCTGTCAATAGAATGCACAAAAGGTTATCTTTAACTGAAAGATTCAGCAGATTCTAGAATGCTGCAAGTGAAAAAAGAGCAGAAAGGCTTGTATTGAGAACCTACTCCAGGGCAGATGGTCCTTAAACTGCTGCCTGACTCCCTGTGGTAAGCTATGAGCTTTTATTAGATGTTATATGATCATACACAGTATTCAAAACTCATGTAGGAAACCCAATATAAATGAGGCCAGAGGAAAACACAAGTTATTTTACCCATAGCATTGTGTTAGAAATCAATCTTTAATCAGTCTGTGTATAACTGGCCTTTATCATACACAGACATTAAAGGGCATGTCCGCCCCCAAAATTATTTTTGCTGTAGTGTAGGGAGAACTATCCTGTGTACTTTTGTCATATACTTTCATTATTTTTTTTTGGAACAGTTATCAAGTTATATTCATTTTTGTGTTTCTTATGGGTGTAGCAATTACTTTCACTCCTCCTATAGTGGGCAGTGTGCTTGTAGTCTATGGAGATATGTCCACCAATTAAACATGCAGAATCTGAGCAACTGATTTACAAGTGCCACCTGGGATTCTGGTATTTTACATTAACTCATTCCCTTCTTCTATAGTCATCAGAACTACATGATCTGATATGTGCAAGTCACATCGACTTGCACACAACAATATCAGATCATGTAGTTCTGATGACTATAGAAGAAGGGAATGAGTTAATGTAAAATCCCAGATTATCAATGGTATATGTGTATATATATATATACATACACGGTGAGGGGAGATGGTCAGCCACACATTCCAATTGGATCCTGCCTGGGTGGACCCTCGATACAAACCATACAGTTCCCAGCAGAACGAGGCACTACGGGACTTAGATAAAAAGTAACTTTTATTGTAACAAATTAAAATGTATTAGCGTTTCAGCCCTAGGAGCCGTCCTCAGGATGTTACATTTTTCACACAAAGACGTTATTTTTACACCTTGATTAGCACACCAGAAAAACATCACAGGTGCCCAGATTGTATCACTTGCAGATCAATGCTGGTGGGCAACAAATTCGCCCACCCGCACAGTGGCAAAAGACTTTCGATCAAATATCGATTCTCCTGCGATAGCGGTTTGTAATATACATAATAATTTGCCCTTGCGGGCTATTATTGTGGTGTAAAACTAGAACTACCTTTAAAGAACGTAGGCGAACCATCGAGCCTCTATACGGCAAGTATTTAATTCTAACAACTTGGACAAACGTGACAATAAGTTCTCGGATGCACCAGTGGCACGTCATTTTAAGCAGGCTAACCGTACATTGGCCAGCTTGAAATGCATGATAATCGATGGGTTATCCAATTCTGAGATTAAATCTAATCAAGACAGAGATAAATTACTTTAAGGAAAGAAACCCGGTGGATACACTATCTTAACACTGTATCCCCAAGGGGACTTAATGAGCAACTGTCATTCCATTGCTTTCATAATTGTTCCCAGTCCTGTTGCCTGCTAGGATTACCAGTGTTATTTTATATAATATGCTGTAGAGTTCAGTATTTCTTTTATCTATCCATCCTCAGATTAATTGTGGTTTACCTGTATTTAACCTTTATGGTTTTTATCTGTTTTTAATTGGTTTTTAGATTAATAGTGGGTTCACTATGGGTTAATGGATTGCTCTGTGATGTGTTTCTGGTGTGCTAATCAAGGTGTATAAAAGAACGTCTTTTGTGAACAATGTAACATCCTGAGGACGGCTCGCTAGGGCTGAAACGCGTAGATACATTTTAATTTGTTACAAATAAAGTTACTTTTTATCTAAGTCCCGTGAGTGCCTCGTTCTGCTGGGATATATATATATATATATATATATATATATATATATTATATATATATATATATATATATATATACATAATTTGTAGAAAAGTCCTTTGCACTCCCCCTTTGTGTTTCAGCCGCCCCAGTGCTGCCGAAGTGTTTTATAGACGAAGAAGGATGCCGGCGCACACGTGGGATCTTTTTAAACAGTGAAAACTATTTATTCAACATAGAGCGTTACAGAATCAACGCGTTTCAGCCATCTTAGATCAGGATTCTGATGACGGCATGATCTAAGATGGCTGAAACGCGTTGATTCTGTAACGCTCTGTGTTGAATAAATAGTTTTCACTGTTTAAAAAGATCCCACGTGTGCGCCGGCATCCTTCTTCGTCTATATATATATATAGTTGGTTGTTGTCAGTGCACACATAAGGACTTCAATTCCATCAAACGAGCATTTTATTTTTATTCACACATATTTAGTGTAGACAGCAACATTTCGGTCGTGGTTTTTGATCTTTTTCAAGTTTGAAAAAGGTCAAAAACCACGACCGAAACGTCGCTGTCTACATTAAATATGTGTGAAGTCCTTATGTGTGCACTGACAACAACCAACTATATTTAAAATTCTCATCAGTAGCACCAAGGCATGAATGTTGACTAAGTGAGTGCCTAACTATACCACAGATATATAGATATATATATATAACAGAGGTAGGTATTCAAGGTGCACTCCAGGGTCTTTTTTAAAAAACGTGTATTTTATTCACACATAACACATGGCAACGTTTCGGCCTTTTTGTCTTAGGCCTTTCTCAAGCCAACCTTGAGTCCATATAATTTAGTATAGAGAGCCTTTTGCAGACAATGATCATTCGGACAATCTCCCTATAGAAAGTAAAGGTATAGTTTTGGAAGTGTACATAGCCAGTTTTGTAGCCAATAGCAGACAGATTCCAATGGAATCTGTCGGCCATCTGCTATAAATCTGCTCTGTGTACCCAGGTACTAGAGATGAACAAGGAAATCACTAGCTATTTCCTTGAAAGCTGCATCATAAACACATTAACAACTATTGGCAACTATCACATCATGTTCATCATGTCACATAAAAATAGCCTGTTCCTGGCATTAGTTATGTTAAAGCTAATAATTACTGATGGAGAGCCAGCAAAGGATGAGCTTCAACAAACTTTATTCACACTGAATGCAACATGTTGTAGGCAGTATCTAAACTGCATCCAGATGCTGGGGGATTGTGGTCTCCAAACAAGTTGAAAGGTCAGGTTCCTATCTTTAAAATGAGCCATTAACCACCTCTCTACGTGCAAGAAGTATAATCAAGAAAGCAACTCCGTGGTTGCATTCACATGACATCATCGCGCACACAACATAACGTCCACACGCATGCTCTGCCGCATGACATGTGATGTCATGCGCACAATGCGTACACGTTCGCAGCAGAGAGCGCATGCGGTGACGTCACGCATGCGCACACAACTACAGTGCCCACTAGATAAAAATGTTTGTGTCTCAACTCCCTTTGCTGTGGCTGCTGGGTGATTTATGAAAGTAACCTGTAAGTACTAGGTGTCAGCTCCCATAATCCATCTTAGCTTGGTAAACCCCTCCAGCTAAGTGTCACTGTACATGCACATGCTCTGTAGTGTTCAACAGATCAAAACAAGGAAGTTGCAGCCTTGCTTCCTAGAAACTGACAGCCAATCACATAACAGCACAGAGATCCTCCCTCTCCATGACACAGGATAGGGATTTCAGGTTTTTTGTTTTCAAACATATTCAATGCTCCTGTCCTAACATTGATATAATCCATTACTTTTCATACAAAAAGAAACGTAATCTTTACAGTGTATTTCAAAGCATGGCTGAAAACAAATGCCCTTTGGGGCTTGAGGGGTCCCACAGCTCGAACTGTGACCCTTCTCCCATGTTTGAACATTTTATTCAAATATGATTGGTTAATGTGTGAAAGACTGAAATCTTAACCAATCACAAATGGATTTGCAAACCTATATAAAGAGGTTCAAGCACTCGCGGAACTCAGAAGTCATTGCAGTGATGACAGAAGAAAGAAGACGTCGGGATCAACATTGGTGGCAACACTGGCTATGACCCAGTGTCGGCAACATTGGCAGAGTTGGTGTTGCACCGATATCAGCAGTGACGTTGGAGAAGAAAGAAGATACTGGAGACCTGTAAAGATCCATTTTAGGACCAGGGTTGGTCCCGGTTTCAAGCTGCTGGACACTCTCAACAGAAAGGCTCCTTTTAGAGCCACAAGGGCTCTTGTAAGAGCCAATGGGGGTCCTGGTTTCGAGCTGCAGGACCCCAAACAAGTGCCGGGGAGGTGGGTCCCAGTTTGAACTGCGGGATCCCTTAACCCCCAAAAGGCACTTGTTATTGCCCCAGTCGGCGGGTCCTTGTCCACACAAATGTAAAATTCCCTGATAAGACTTTGAAAGCTGCTCATTACCTTGCAGTTTATTTACCTGCAACTCACACTGACTGGTAAGTAAACTGCAGGGTAACGAGCAGCTTATCAGGGTCTTCCATATTGGTACAGAGACATATGTATAGAAAACTCACAGTGCATAGAGACAGTGAATACTTGGTGTCAGGGGATGACTATATGAGCTGTGGGTTGTGCTGGCAACAACATGGAAGCCTTCTTAGTTATAGAATCTATTTACAGTACATGTACTAAATGCAACTTACTAGAGAAGAATCTTACAATGTATAGGTGTTCTGGGGAGAAAAGCTTTCATATTAGGATTGAAAAAGTTCTCCTTTAAAGGGCAATAGTGGTCTCCAAACAAGTGAGGATTAAATGACAGCCTGCAGTCTTTCCTTCAAACTGATCCCTAAATCACATCTCTGGCTGCAGCCTGTGAGAAATAATATTGGGGTGAATGTTCACATTTCCTGTTACCAGTTGGTTGAGTGACATCACCTGACCTCTGCCCCACACCTCAGCCCCCCAGGGAGAAGCATGCTCAGTTGAGACTTAATGTTGGGAATATAGGAAGTACCTGGGGGAAAATTTGACAGTTGTGATGTAGAGCGTATTAATGCAGGTCGACGCTGGTCACATGACTGAAAACAGGAAGTGTTCAAGCAGGAAGTAATATTGCTGAACCTTTCCAGCAATAACTTCTCACAAATTTTATCTAGAAATGTGATTTAGGGTTCATTTTGAAGGTACAGCGGAAGGCTTTCCGAAACAATCCTAACTTGGAAGAATTGGAGACCACAGTTACCCTTTAAGCTCTAATATAACTCATGTAAAAGTAGATGAGCTAGATTTAATTTACTCTGCCATTGTACAATATGCTTACTGTACAGCTCCCCACGTTCACATGATCTCACTTAACCTCTCAGCCAAGCAGGTATACAAGGAAGGCTTAGGTCATTTTTGTCTTATCTACTGCAGTCAATCAGTTAAATAATTTACATTTTTACATTTACTACATTCACATATTCTGGTAGTGGTGTGAATGTCACTGCATTCCCCCTTTATTCTAGCAGCCATGTTAATGGAGGGTTTATTTAATGTTATGTGTTACTTGACATGACTGAAGGGTTCCAGAGCAGTAAAATATTAACTACTGACCCAAAAAGATGAATAAGAAACTTGAAAAATACATATTGTGCCTAATTATACCATATGCATGTGTTCTCTCACTCACACATTTGCACACATCTGGGATGCACTGGCATTTTAAATATGCCAAAAAAACCTGGAATGATGGATGGTGCTCATGTGACTTTGGTGTGACCTTCATCTCTTTTTTTTACTTTCGCTACTTTTCTTAAGCCTCCTTTCCATTCTTTGTGCATGCAGATTACCCAGCCTCAAAGTGGTCAAAGTGAACTTATTCTGTGTCTCTTATGTTTTATGAAAATACTTTGAATAAAAATGTTGCACACAATGGAAAAAATCCTTTAAAGTATTGTTCAAATATATGATGTAAATATCAAATTGGGTCATGCATTCAGTTATATTTTGCCCAATGTGCATATATAGATGGTAATGCCACATGGGCACATA
This sequence comes from Hymenochirus boettgeri, assembly GCA_019447015.1. Taxonomy (NCBI): domain Eukaryota; kingdom Metazoa; phylum Chordata; class Amphibia; order Anura; family Pipidae; genus Hymenochirus; species Hymenochirus boettgeri. Next base: position 81,795,901 of record CM033475.1, read on the forward strand.
CCTAAAACGTGTGTAACTGTGTAGACATTTAACATAGACTGAGTAATAAAATAAAGATGATGTTACTCCTAATAATCGAGGCAAGCAAATAAATCAATTAATCAAGCCATAGTATCTGTCATTACGTAGATGTAAAAACTAATTACAAAATTGCTTTTCTGATGAAAGTACAATTTGTTAGAAGAATCTCATTAAAATACTTTTAATATTTTTATTTTAGAAATGTCCTCCATTACTGAAATCAACATCTGCCTCTCAGAGATGAGTAACCTACAGAGTTTTGAATATCTTCTCATCTGGATGGAAAATTTTAACAAATGAGCATTAAGGACCTTTTATAGCAATCCTTTAGGATATCTAAACACACTGAATAAATTCAAGTTAACTAGCTAAAGAGTCTTTAATTAGTTCATTGCTGGATTAACAATGGTGACTGTATACCTTGTTATTCCCTGTCCAATATGCATGTAAGACAATTGCAATGCTCATAGTAATAACTGTAGGAAACCATCATAATGTAAAATCATACACTAGAGTTGTCAAATCAGCAGCCTTATAATCAGAACATTATTGGAAAGCACAGAGACAACAGGGGCACATAAAGCTTTCGAACTGCTAAGAACTTTGGCAAAAGTATATGATAAGGGAATAATATGTTTCTAGGGCAACCAGTTTCAAATGGCTTGTTTCTAGAATATTGAAAAAGGAGGAGGTGGTAGAAAATAACTTTTTTTTAAAAAAATGTAGTTACAAGTTAAGCATCGAAGGAAACTTTTCTTATGCAGTGACTTCCAACTTCAATTAGTGAAATGGACAATGGAGCTCCAGCTACATCATGCACTGCCTGTTTGTAGCATATTTTAGATTACACACAGTAGTTTATAGTGCAGAATATATGTGCTACCTAAACCAACCACTAGATACCTCACTTTACTTTATGGGATTATTTTTTTCTGTACTTAAATGATGTAGGTAGACTCCTGGGGTTGGTGACAGTACATTTTCCTCAGTTGATATCATTCATGCCTGTAAAGGGTATGTATACTAAAAAAATGATTTGCTTTATCTTAATCTATAATTAAATACATGTATTCAGAATGACTTGTACAAGAATCTGTTGGCAATTTAGTACCCTGGAATGTCCCAATTAGCATGCTGTTATATACAAGTCCCGTTGATCTAACTTAATACAAAAAATTAAGTAAGTTACTTGATTGACATCTGAAGTATCTTATCTTCAGATTAGATATCTAAAGAAATAGGTACAGTGATAGTTGGGAAGAATTATAGTTTCCAGTAATGGCCAATTAAAAAAAAACATTTTTCCAGTGTACATACTGTATCCTTTAAGCTCTGTGTCCTGGGTTCTATTCACTACAAGCTTCAGGCTTGTAGTTCATGATTCACAAACGATAAGTGTGATTTTAAATCCTAGGTGGCTGTATGAGTATCTCAGATTTATGCTGTCCCTGTAACCTATTTAGCAGAGGCTGAGTGGCAGTTTTAAAAGTATTTTTTAAAATTCTTATGTGGAGTAAGGTTCACCTAGAGCCATACAGCCTCTGGTGAATCGTTTACTGTGCATGTGGCTCTGGGTGAATCTCCCTGAATATAATGTTTGATTGCTTATTAAATGTGTAAAGATAAACTAGCAGTGTTATTTTTTTTACATCGCAAAGCCACAGGAACCTCCTGGGAATGTTTCTTTCCTAATGTATGGGCAGCATAAGGTACAAGGAGTTCAGTAGTGATAGGTTGTGTGTGTTTGATAAGGTATGCAAATTGTAAACTCTTTAAGATGTGAACTAAATGATCATAACATAAATAAAACGTATATAAAAAAATATAATATAGCTAGTGCAGGTGTTTTAAGGAGTTTTAAAGTATTGCATTGATACAAGCTTTATAAATAGTTGAATTCTGTGGTTACATTCTAGAGAACCATAAGGGTTTCCAGGCCACCATTTTCTTTTAAAATTCTAATGCATATTCCAGGTTTGGTCCATTTACCTAGAAATCTAATTTTTTGTTTTCTGTATCGCGTCGTCTGGACCATTCAACTTGGCTGCCTTTCTCAGGCTTCTCATAAATAACTATGTTAATTTATTGAGCAATACATGTTCATTAATGCAGTAGTTACAAAGTCATTACATATAATTACTGTTTAATTAGATTATAACTTATGGGATTTTCTACAAAGTACCTAATGCATATGTAATAAGCTAACAGATATGAACAAGGGGAGTGATTAATGCACAGTCTACCTCAGTGGACTATTGGTAACATACACATTTACTGTTAGCTATTGAAAATGAGTTTAAAGTAGTATTATGACTTGTGGCAATTAATAAAATCTCAAAATACAAATGATTACGGCTTGAAAAGCTGAAGTGTTCAATATTTTTTCTACGTTTTTAATAAGGAGATGTAATGATTGTAGACCATTTCCCAGAATGTATTGCTAACATTTACCAGAATTAAATAGTGTATTTCCTGAAATACAGCCTGTTAAAGTTAGAAATGTCTTCTAGCTATTATGAATCCAACATGATACCTGCCCCAGTTTATATTCCCTGCCCCATCAAAACTTGGGTGAAAGCAAGGCTGCATAGGAAGCACTTGTGGGTGGCAACAGAGGTAATTTGCTTTTGCTGGCATTCTAGTTTCCACACATATTATTACTGGTAAACCTGGGAAAACAAATAAATACAAATATATTAATTCCCCTGTACACTAGATCATATCTTATTTTTAAATTGCACAAATGTTCTATATATACTTTGTTTTTACTTGAGATCAATGAGCCACCATTATTGATCATTATTTAACCACTAATTCTGATCCCTCTCCATTACTTATACCTACCACAGAAACTAAAAGCAGTTGCATCTACCGTGTCATTAAAAAATCAATACAGGTGACTCAACCTTAAGCGTCACCAAAACCATAATTTTCAATACCTTGTCCTGTTACCCTCCTGATGAAGAAATTAGCCTATTGTTGACCTTTCTGTAATGATATTCAGCATGGTACACACCATGCAATATTTCGGCCCAATCGATGGATAGTTCAGTGTATCGGTCGTTTGGGCTGAAATAATCGCATGGGTTTGAATTGGACACATCCAAAAACCTCTATGGAGCGCACACTTGGTCCATGCCAAACCGTTGGCTGCTTCCACTTTTGCAAGACCAACAGTCCTTCCTCCAATTCAAAAGCTGAACGGTCTGTCAGAAGGAAGGATTGAAACGTGTGTACCCAGCTTTAAACATAAGAACAGACTGTTGTGATATGTTTTGGAGGTAAGTATAAATCTGTATTTCTAGTTAGTAAAACTATCTCCAAATCTCTATTAAACACCACACCTTGCTTATAGGATCCTTCATTAACTTCATCAGTAAAATGTCTTTATTTGCTGAATGGTAGCACTTTGAACATTGCTGTCAAGTTTCTGTCCCTAACCCTATTGTTCTTAAGATTAGTAGCATAACTAGGAATCACTGGAACCCCCAGAAAAACTATGATGGGGCCCCTATCCATGCTTCTGTGGATTTCTTGGAGGAGACTATATCTGCCATAGGAAAAATAAGAAGATTTGGCTTCCGGGCCTTCCTGACGCTGCTCCCCCTACTCCCCTGGTAGTTATGGGGAAGCATTATTCAATGTGGTTCTACTTTGCAAATGAATAAAACTGGGAGGCAGGGATACTTGATCCTTCATCAATGAATAAGGTAAACAATATAAGTTAATATATAATGCATATTTAGAATTCAGTGTTTATATACTAAAAGATACTACCATTTTCAAGAAAACATTTTACAGGGCAGCACGGTGGCTCAGTGGTTAGCCCTGATGCCTTGCAGTGCTGAGGTCCTGAGTTCAATTCCACCCTTGGACACATCTGCAAGGAGTTTTGTATGTGTTCCCGTGCTTCCGTGGGTTTCCTCCGGGCACTCCAGTTCTCCAGTTTCCCCCACAATCATAAAGACATACTGATAGGTTGTATGTGTACATGAAGTAATTAGATTGTAAGCTTTTCGAAGCAGGGCCTGATGTGAATTGAGTAAATAATTGTAAAGTGTAGCGCTATATAAGAAATAAAATACATACTTGTCCCACCCTTCCTGGGCAAAACGTCAACCAGCTGCCTAGAAAAATTGAGGCACAGAAAAATTGAGGGACAGAGCCTTGAACTCTAAGGAAGTAACCATCAGTGTTATATTATGGTAATTCGGATTATATTAGGTATATGCAGCAATTATAAAGATTATATACAAGATGATACAAGTGATTATAAGCTAAATGTTCCATATTCATGTACCAGAAATCAATTTGGTGAAAACGGGTATATGAAGTACCTTTTGCTAATTTGTACTAGGCTATTTAGTTTTTATTCCTGCAAATACAGCAAACTGAAGAACAAGCTACAGATGAGGGGGAGAACTGATTATACATATATCTTTGACTAGTTTGTATATTCTTTGCCTAGTATAAACAAACAAGTTCCTTAATATGAAATGACGAGGTTGGCTTTAAGGGATTAGTTGTCTTTTTGAACCCAGACCCAAATATATAGCTACTGTTAGGATGAGATCCAATGATATTATACTTTTACTGTTTGTTGGATAAACTTTACTGTTTTTTAAACCTTGCACTATGATTTTACTATGCAGTTAATTATTGGTTGAAGTGCAAATGAAAAATGGCTGACATTAAAGGTGTATTGCATAAATAAATAAAACCTGTGAATATCAACATGTTATTGCTTACTTTTAGATGTATATTATAATCAGATGTGGATGTTCCACTGATATATGTTTTTTACACAATATATGATGCTTCAATTGCTTTAAGAACGTCAGACTAACCAGCTGCCCTTTCATGTTAAATGAAACTCATCAACCATTACATTGTTGTCTTGTCTGATTCCTAGGAGTGAAATAGAAGCTTTGAAGGTGAAAGGGCAGCAGGCGGAATGGATACCTTGGGCTACAGATGACTTTAGCCTTAAAACAAGGAGGCAGTCAGAGCCAGAAAAAAATCTAATGATAGATATGAACTGTAACAGGAGAAAACCTGAAAACATATACGTTAAATGTGTGAAAAAAAGACTTTATACATAAAATAAATATTTCATCTGCAAAAGCAGAAAATTTCTAGGCTCTCATACACAATGTTAAAATGGCCATGGAGAAGTCTTCTATTTTAAGAATAGAATACATCATGATAGATATAGTCACTCGGTCCGAAGAACCAAAGGTTGTGTGTAAATATAACACTCTTGACTGTTATTTTGGGTTAGTGATGATTCCTGGTTTCATGTTGGAACTGCATGTTTTAAAGATTTGCAGATTCAGATCATTGTTGAAAATGCAATCCTGAAAACAAAGTAGTGTTGAAATTTGTACTTCAGTATAAAAAATTTTAAATTTGGTGTTCAAATTCTAAATTCTGTGTTGAAATTCGATGTTGACAATTAAAATTCTGGATGCATAGAAACTATTTGTAAAATACAGCAGTTATAAGAAAAAGATATACACTTGCAGTGACAAAAAATAAATTATCCTTTATTTCTAATCATTAGCTCTCAAACATACCGCAGTGTGAAACGGTTTTGCAATAAAATATAAATGTGGTAAGTCAAAAATTGTTGTGACTTAAAATTTAGCGCATTACTTGTGGAAAAAATTCACCTATGACTCTCAAATCTGGAACTATTCTTAGTAGAATGTTGTCCTATTGTATGGCAAAGCAAGTTTGAAAGTTCATACACACGTTTGATTGCAAGGGCTGACCCATGATGCACGATATGTATGCACGTTTTTTCAGCTGACAATCGTGCCGTGTATGGACACTTTACCGTTTGGTCTGGACTCATTGATAATCAGCACAGCAGATCGGGCAACAAGCCTTGACCAAATGGCAGTTTTGGCCAAAATAGCGCCCATACACGGCATGATTGTTGGCGAAAATGGACGTGCATACACATACAGGGATATTCGATAAAAGTTCTTATCTTTTAAAATGGTGCTAATTTTGCCCCAACCAATCAGATGTTAGCTTTCAAATGTTAAATAAGATCTGATTGGTTGGGGCTAAATTAGCACCATTTTAAACGATAAGACCTTTTATTGAATCTCCCTGATTATGTGTAGCTGGTCAGCACCTGTGATTGCATGTGCGTATGAGTTCTTGACTGACAATGAAAGGAAATACTTTGGACTGTCAAAAGAATGGAAAAGGAAATAGAAAGATGGTCAGGACTGGATAGTGACGATCAATACAGAAAGCTATTGGTCCAAGGCAGAAAACAATAATTTGATAACTTGAAATTGAAAGTAGATGTGCTGTTGTCTTTTCTGCTAGAAATGTGAAATTACATGTATAACATATAGATTTAAAAAAAAAGAACTGTAATTGAATGAATGTTCTATTGTGTTTAATATAAAAGCTGCAATTCTGAAATATGAAACATTTAATAACAATTGTGCTTATAACAATTTTGCTCAATGAGGTTTAGCGAAGAAAATGTGATTAAAATTTTATATTTACCTTCAATGAATCTAAAACAAAACAAAAATGCTTTATTTAACCAACTAACTAAAACACACACACATATCCAATATGGTCATGACCTAAATTTTATGTCAAGTGTCTGTCTCTAATGATATTTCTTCTTTTAGCATCTTATAGTTACACAATAGAATTATACATCAGGCAAACGAAGGATTTTAAGGCATTATATAACAAGAAAATGTGCACAGAAAAGCAATTTTGCATTACTCATTCCATTTAGATTGCAGCAGATGTTAACTTTGCAGAAACAGTTTATTTTACCTTGTATTTGATTGCCCCAACCCCCAATAAAATGGCATAGCGCTCTTGACCTTTTACTTCCACTGCAAACCAAATAAGAAAGCAATTACAGTAAGTATTTAGAAGCTTTCAGTGTCATATTGTACAATACTGTTTATAAGTCCTTTAGAGAAATATAATCTGAGATTACGTTTGTTCTATTTACATGGAAATTCTATTATTTTAGCTCATTGGGGGGAAAAGGCTACACACAGGGTTTTTACTAGCTGTCATTCTGAATACATTGTCATCCTGAATATACAGTCCTTAGCGACAACACTTTAAACAGACAATAAAAAGTAGCTCAATGGACAGCATAGGAAAGCCTTGAGCCAGTGTTTTGGGAAGTCCTTCCCTTTGCACAGGCCTGTTCACATTTCACATACATCAGCATCAGATACTTCATTTTTTCACTGAGCAGTAAAATGAAGCCCAGTAATCACTATACCTGCTCCCATAACCCTATCTTTTTATTATTATTTACATTTAATAGTTATGGTCATTTCTTTCAGACTGGGACCTTTTTCATCTGCCCACAACAGAATACATTTAGGTATGCATGTTTTAGCTGTGCCTATATTGGGTTCAACAACCAGCAGTCTCCTTTCGACCAGGGTGGGCAAGACTGGGTTGACACACGTTAAGTGACATTACAACTACAAATAGATCCAAATTGTTTAATGAAAAGGTACTCAGGGGGCATTCATTTCTCTTGGAAAAATGTAAATTATTTGATCTGTATAGTAAATTTTGAACAAAAAAAATCTCTTAATATCTCCGTAGTTTCTCTTCTTCTTAATAGTGTTTAGCTAATTATGGCGTGTTTGGAAAGAAAACTGATTTGTCTTATACAATACAGTCTGTGTTTCTAAATGGGCCTGACAGTACTATGATTTGTTATCTAAGAAGTTCAGGTAATGCCTTAAGCCAAAATTATAATGAAAAAACAGTAACAAAAAATTCAAATTTAAATTATTTTCATGTTTATACAAAGAGTAAGAAAGATGCTGAACATAATAATGAATATCATTAAAAAAAATGTGTGTTCTCCAGTATTTTTTTTTTTTTTTTTATATTTTTAATTTCCAGTTCATAATGGAGAATGTTCAAAATGCACAGATATCTTAATGGCCAACATTAATTCAATCAGATTTGACTTAATATAAGTTAATTACAATGCTTCCTGCAAGCTGACAGAATATCAGCATCCACCACTTGCCTCCATCTGGGGCCTGCAGGGGTACTTTAGGACCCTTCTTTACATGATAAAGAATTGAACTGTCAAACAAACACAGCGTGTGTACCCTAAATCAAGTCTGAAAATATCCTGTGTTTGGCTGTGAATGGTTTTAGGAAACAAATGTTAGAAAGGATTAAATTTGCCTGGCACTCAGATATGGTTGTTGAGATAACAGATAAGCAAACACCAAATGAGCACATTTATTATTTCTGGTTTGTCTGAAAATATCTTTTCTGTGCCTTTAATTTTAAAATATATTGTGCTCACAAAATTTTTTAATTTAAATTATAATATAATTTATATATAATTCTTGTAATATACTAAAATAAGAAAGTGAAGGAAAACCTGTTTGACTTTTTTTTTAACATAGTTTGGATCCTTTTCAAAGACATCATATGAAGATATAGACCGATGTGAAAAATTCATCTTGCCAGGTCTGAGATATTTATTATTTCATTGTTAACAGATTTTAAGTACATTTGAACCTTGAATATAAAATCCATACATAGATGTCTGTCTAAGTAAGGTCTATTGTAAGTCTCAATGCTCAAAATACATACAATTATCACACGAGATGATAGACATTTCAAACTTTATCCCTAATGAAGCTGTAAGGATTAAACAGCGAAATGTGTAGGAACTACCTCACAAGGCATCACCAAGTGAATTATACCTTACCATAAGACCACCACGATTAAAAGGGGACACACCATAGCAGAGAGGTGCAATTTCAACAACTGCTAATGGACTGTTTCTGCAAAGCATTTTAGTGCATTTTATTCTTTTTAATTGCTATAATTTTTGGCAACCTTATTCCTGTGTGCAGAGGTTTTGGGAGCTATTGTTATGGCTCCAGTCCTGCCTTATCCAGAGGCTCCGTGTATAGGCTCGTGCCAGCGTTCACGAATGGGTATGTGCGTCAAGGTCAAGCTGGGTCCTCGTGTGCACACGCACTGCCGTACAGTCCGGTCTCCTCTTCTGGTTACTGGTATGCTTGGAATGATGATGTAATCAGTCCTACTTTAGCTCTCCCTGCCTTTCAGCTCTTGCTGCCAGTTCAGTGTTTATGACTCTGTTTGCTACCTGCTTTCTATCATTTACCATCGCTGTTTGTCTATCCAGAGTCTTTTTAATCCACTTAACTTCTATTTCCTGTTTAGACTCATTACCCATATTGTTATCGGCCTGCCCTCTGCCTGTTTGATATCCTCCCCTGCTGTTACCTGTCCAGACGCACATTCTAAGTTTTCCGTCTGCCTGTGTAATACCAGACTTCCGTTGTCCTCTCCACATTGAGGGTTGATAGCTTAAGGTAAGGTGGGCCAAAAGGAGCAAAAACCCTCCACAGAACATAAAAATTGAACAAAGCTTTCTTATAACAGAAGGTATCTTGCAGTCTCATGCTATACAAACAGCATTGCCCACAAAATCTAAGAAACAAGGAGTAATTTTCTCACTCCCATGTATCTCAGAGTAAGGGACGGAGATATGCAAAATTTCTCCTTTATGTCCTTTAGCTAAATCATGTGTCCAGAACCACTGGCTTATTAACATGCAATACAGCCTATGGTGCAGAGCCATTCATCTGCCCTGCAGACATGACATGTTTCAATCTTGTTAGATCTCATCAGCTCAAGATACAGATTCATGGCTCTATAGGGTAGGACTTGGGAGCACAATATACCAGGCAGCTATGTAGCTTAAGGTGAAAGATTTATCTTATCTCTTCTTTCGGTGAAAGAATTTGTAAAAAAGCTTGGTCATGCCACAAACTTTGGCTTGGTCGATGGTCAGAAATATCAGACTGTGTGTACAGTCTAAATTTGTCTGGGTTAAGGTGTAAGTTAAACCTACCACATAGTGAATATATGAATCCATTTAAAATTATTCTGTTTGTTGCTCTTTCCAATCTTAAATATCTTTTCAAAATCACAATTTTCCCTGGTGGCAAAAGGAACAATGAAATGATCTCATTTGATTGGAAAAAGTAAGTCTTGATTAGTTGCCGGGACCGGAATGAAAAAATAACAGTGCCATCTAATGAAAGATTGCAACACTTTTAAAATTTGCTTAAAACTTACTGAAATGAATGTCTACACCCTGGGAACTCTGTTCTGGCAGGCGGAACAGGGGTCTGCACCCTGGGAACTCTGTTATGGCATCCGGAATGGGGGTCTGCACATTGGGAACTCTGTTATGCCAGCCAGAACAGAGGTCTGCACCCTGGGAAGTACTGTAATCTGTGACATCACCAGCACCATTACTCTGGCCCCACATCTTAGTCTGGAGATGTGGGTGAATCGCCAATCTTCTGCATAATTTTTAAAGCTAGCCACAAGTTTAATCTATATTTTTTGCTCTCCCTAAGGTGTCCATAAGGAGCAAAAAAGACAGAGAATTGTTGCAGGTCTGTAACTAGCTTTAGAAAAGATCATTTTTTAAAGGGTTGGGCCTCTTACAGAGCACATTTTTTGACTATCACAGGCTCAGACAGTCAGCACAGACAAGGAAGTGTTACTTTACAAGGCTATAACTTAAGATTCAGAGAAGCAAGATATATCATCCTAGGCTTGTTTGAAAGAGACATGTATAAGAGACCAAACCATAAAAAGGAGTAATAAGCAAATAAAATTTACGTAAGTGAACCAAAATAGGCTCATACAGGGATTGCTTACACTAAAAAAAAAATTTAAACCACTACTGGCCCCTCTGTATAGTGTAAAAAAAATCCTTACCATACATCTTACTTTACCATAAGAACCTTATGGTTCTCCTGAAGTGCTTGTCCAAAGTACTGGAAATTTAAGAGTAGTAGCTGTCTTCCTGTCCAAAAGGAACAGGAAGTGAGCATCCACAAAACTTCCACTTTTATTAGTTCACTTTAAAACATATTGCATTTTATGTCACAACACATGGATTTCTTTGTATTGTATCAGAACCATTTGCAATGTTTCGGATCCCATCGATCCTTTGTCAAACCTTACAGCCCTTAATTCCCGCAGTACTCTCTATTGACGGCAGCCGCGTCTGTAACAAGAATTTAGAGGAATAAAATCTGTACAATTTATTATCAATAGTCATAGGGAAAACAAGGAGGCTAACATAACATGCTAAATATAAATTTATGGGCCTATCAGGTAACAACCTCCTTTAGTAAGGCTCACATAAATAGATAGAGGGACAGATTGATAGATAGAAAGTTGTTACGTTTATTTATTTTTTTAAGTTTACCCTACCCCGAATCCTTACAAAAGGAAGGCAAAATAAATCCATTTTTCCTAATATGCCAAATTGGCAAATGGCTAATTTTCTGTTTTTTTATGTTGTATCTACTAGTGCGAATTTAGAAACCTTGGCTTGTTTAGAGGAAAGTAATGGTAAAAGAGACAGAAATCAGAAAAACAAAATCTTTGGAACAAATGAATTAGATATCCCCCAGATATTATTGGAATTTAAAGGTTTTAGAATGTGAGTGCTTTTTATGCTGGAATAATACAAGATAATGAATATAACACAATTTAACTCTGGAGGGCCCTTATTTCAAATGAGAGAAAACAGAACAATAAGGATTGTGGAGAACTATCCTAATGATACAGATTTTTGCATTTTCTAAAACAAATCATCCTTACTGGAATTTCCAATTCCCACTAACTGTTATATAATTACACAAGACAACAAGTGAAGACGGTAATTAAGAAGGATTATGTAATAATAATCATCTAAAAATCTCATTAAAACTCAATCCCCATATTTGGGTAAATGGATTTCTGCTTCTAAATATGTTCATTTCTATAGTGAGAATACTTTTCACTGGGCTGTTCTAATGTCTTTTAATCGGAAGTTTTCTAACACAATTCTAGTAGTTGCTGTTTTACTGAACTGGTATCCAATGTGCCCTCTAATTCTTATTTGACTGTGTGCATAGATGTACTGTACATTTTCTGTGTGCATTCACAAAGAAAGTTGTGCGCTATATACCGCAGTGCTTATATTTCAGCAGATTTTTGTGTGCACACCACTTTAACCTGTGTGTGCAGGCTTGCACAGTCACCATAAGTAAATACTATATGTCCATTTCCAAAATGTCCTTTATGTACACAGGATTCCAAAATCGCACTGCATATTCTAAATGAGGCCTTACCAATGCTGTGTAAAGAGGGAAAATAACATTTTTCTCCCTTGAATCCATACCTCTCTTTATATAAGACTATATCTTGCAGGCTCTAGTTGTTGTTGCCAGGCATTGCTTGCTACCTTTAAAGGGCATGTCCACCCCCAAAACTATTTTTTGCTGTAGTGTAGGGAGCGCTATCCTGTGTACTTTTGCCATATACTTTCATTATTTTTTTGGAACACTTATCAAGTTATTTTCATTTTTGTGTTTCTTATGGGTGTAGCAATTGATTTCACTCCTCCTATAGTGGGCAGTGTGCTTGTAGTCTATGGAGATATGTCCACCAACCAGAAGGGTTTTGCATAATGGTTAAAATAGCCCTTTCTCTATTTATTAACATGCAGAATCTGAGCAACTGATTTGCAAGTGCCACCTGGGATCTGATATTGTTGTGTGCAAGTCGATGTCAGTTTATCAGTGGTATATATATATATATATATATATATATATAATATATATTATCTATATATTATATATATATATATAGCAAAAGTGTGCCCGTTGGTGCACAGTGGGTTTTTTATATGTTAATTTTATATAGTTTAATTTGCTAGAGTGTTAGTTACATATATTTATTGAAAATATGTGTAAGCTACCCACCACTTTCAAGGCCCTCCATATTAGGGTAGTCCTATCTAAGAATGACATATATTAAAGGCTATGTCCACCCTGAAAAAATTTTTTTAATATATGGTCCCCCCTGGGCTCCCAGCCCCAACCGCTATAATTTTTTTTTTAGAAAGCCCCCCAAACTCTACTTACCTCCCTCCCTCGATCCTCCGCCGCGCTCCCGGCCTCTGCTTGCAAGGAAATGCAAGCAGAGGGGCGGGACCGGCAGCCGCGTCTGTGATTGGCTGAGCGGCAGCCAATCACAGACGCGGCTGCCGGCACTCATTCGCCGGAGGAAAGAGGAGAGGTAAGTAAGAGTTTGGGAGCTTTCTAAAAAAAAAATATGCGGTTGGGGCGGGAGACATGGGGGAGCACAATATAATGGATTTGAGCTAGGGGGAGGGATAGTAGAACGGGAGGGAGAGGGAGGGAGAGGGAGGGAGAGGAGGGGGGGGAGGGAGGGGGGAGAAGGGCTGCGTACGCATGGCAAAATCTACCTGAGGCCAGCTAGCAGGCAGTGTCCTATATGGACTCTGCTAGCCTCCTGGTAGTCATTTTTTGGGACTTTGGGGGGGGGACTACAGGAGAACCCTATGGAGCTGGGATGATGTGAGGTAGGATTAAACTACACTACATGTGGGCCAGTAGTTGGGGGGATTATAGTTTTGGGGGTGGACATGCCCTTTAAGTAATAGCTGTTATTTTTGTAGTGTAATTTATGTTTAAGATACGTTTTACCTATTGATAACTTCTGCGGCACTTGGAGTCCTTCCCGGTAGTTCCGTCTTCCAGGGTAGTTTGCAGTTGTCCGCGGCCGAAAAACCAGGCTCCCGCCCGCCGCGAGTGTTGGGAGGCTCCGCACTTCCCACGGCATTTGGAGCTCTTCCTGATAGTTCAATTTTCCAGGGGGTGTTTACGGTTGTTCGCGGGCGAAAACCAGGCTCCCAGGCCCCGCCGTGAGTGTTGGGAGGCTCCGCCCACCATTTCTATAGGCAATGCCTTCTCTCCCAGTTAAACGGAACACTTTGGCTTTTACCTGGATTACGACCAATGTGGAAGGGCTTTGTTAGATGCTGTAGTTTACACACAATGCGGCAGTAAGGAGGAACCTGGTGCTTGTTTAATAGAGGTATCCTATTGGCTGCTAGAATCCAGTCGGCCACTATTACAGTAAGTGTGACAATTTATAATAATAGTCCTAACCTGAAAGCTGATCATTGTGAGCACTGCTGCTAACAGGACGGAGAAAGAGACAGAGAGAGAGAATAGACAGAGAGAGACAGACAGACAGAGATAGAGAGACAGGCAGAGAGAGAGACAGACAGACAGAGAGAGACAGACAGAGAGAGAAGACGACAAAGAGAGACAGACAGACAGACAGAGGGAGAGACAAACAGAGAGAGAGACAGACAGACAGAGGGAGAGACAGACAGAGAAGTGACAGACAGACAGACAGAGGGAAAAACAAACAGAGAGAGACGACAGACAGAGGGAGAGACAAACAGAGAGAGACAGACAGAGAGAGAGAGACAGACAGAGGGAGAGACAAACAGAGAGAGAGACAGACAGACAGAGGGAGAGACAGACAGAGAGAAAGGAGGCAGAGGGAAACAAACAGAGAGAGACAGACAGACAGAGGAGAGACACAGACAAGAGAGAGCGACAGAACAAAGAGAAGAGACAGACAGAGAGGGAGAGACAGACAGAGCGAGGGAGAGACAGACAGAGCGAAGGAGAGACAGACAGAGAGAGAGAACAGAGGGAGAACAAACAGAAAGAGACAGACAAGAAGAGAAGAGACAGAGGGAGAGACAAACAGAGAGAAAGACAGACAGAGAGAGAGAGAGCAACAGATCGGAGGAGAGACAAAAAGGAGAGAGAGAAACAGAGAGACTGTTCACTAAAGCAAAAAACAATAACATTTAGACACTTACCAGCATAAGACGGAATTCCCTCAGGGAAGTCTTCAGTAAGCAGTGTCGTGTTGGCCACGCCCACCACTCCCTCTACACATTGCATCAGGATGTGAAACTCCATCCCACAATGTAATACAGCTGGATATCATCTACACTTACTGGGAAAGCAAACTTTTCTTGATTGGCCATTAGCTCGCACATGCTCAGTAAGTCTCTCCCACAATGCAATACAGCTGATATCTTCTGCACTTACTGGGAAAGCAAACTTTTTTGATTGGCCATTAACTCGCACATGCTCAGTAAGTCTCTCCCACAATGCAATACGCTGATATCATCTACACTTACTGGGAAAGCAAACTTTCTTTTTATTGGCCATTAGCTCGCACATGCTCAGTAAGTCTCCTACCACAATGCAAAGCTAAGGATGTTACTGTAAAGCATGCATTACGTCAGGATGTGATGTTAGTGCTGGCAGCAGCTACAGAAGCACACCTTTTGGATAATAAGACAATAAGGAGAATGACAGCAAACTTCCATGCAGAATTTAATAAATTTGAGAGGGTGTGTCTATAGCTCCCATTTTAACCAGTCCATTCAAAAGTGGGGAATCCTCTATGTGAGTACATTTTATTTTTTATTTCATATGCCATTTACACACTGTTACACACTTATATATCTTTTATTTAGAACAGATTAATAACTAATTAATGTTATACCTTTTTACATTACAATATACACTTTAACTATGTATAATATTATTTTAGCCTACCCCCACCTACATAGTACAGTCTTAAAACTCAATGCAATCTCCCAAATGGAAAATAATTTTATATAAAGAAGGATTATATATATATATATATATATAATATATATATTATATGTATATATATATAAGGAAAAAGATGTCACTCACGGATCTTTTGACGAAAACAGCTTTTTATTGTCATCACATCTACGGTTTCAGCCCAATGTGCGAGCCGTCATCAGGATCCTGATGACGGCTTGCACATTGGGCTGAAACGCGTAGATGTGATTGTACAATAAAAGCTGTTTTCGTCAAAAGACCCATGAGTGACATCTTTTTCCTTCATATGCTATTTTTGATGGACACCCCGGGCTGCTGTTTAAATGAAAGGTGTGCTTACCTGTTTGTTGCATTCCTATATATATATATATTATTATATATATATATTATATATATATATATTACACAGAAAAAATAAAGAGGTTCCAAGCACTTCTTCTTCACACAAAAGTTTTATTTAACGTTTCGGTGCTTCACAGGGCACCTTCTGATGAACTTTCATGTGAAGAATGAGTGCTCGGAACCTCTTTATTTTTGGTTTATTTTATGCACAGATTTGAGGCACCTGTGTTCCTTGAAGCACCCAACATAAAATATATACATAGCAAAGGAGAGGGAAGATTGAGTGCAGACATCACTATATGGTTTTATATATACACAGAAATACGAAGGCACTCACAGGTATGAAACTTTTGAATGGCACCCAGGCATTTCCTTGCTTGGAATGGAGTGCTGATCGCTGCTGTTTGCTCTATAGTAAGACACAACAGTTGTTACAAGCAGGGCTGTTTTTTTACAGACTGGGTGCTTTTACACCTGAATTTATTCAGACTCAGCTTTGCTGCATGAGTTTCTGATATCCCTTTGTTGCTCTCTAGACTGGTTTGCAATCATCTCCCTCTGTTCTATTACTGGAGATTATTTCTGGTGAAATTGTGGTACCAGATATTCCAATACATTAATAACTCTGTTACTCAGATCTCCTGTTGAATATTTAGTTGGGAGAGCAAACCAAAGTTTTGTTGAATTTTTTTAATGTTAGATACAGAAAGCCAAATACTGAGAACTAAATTGAGAGCCATCTGAACTAAGGGCTGCTCTTTCAAGCTACCCAGCCAGAATCACTCAATAAGCTTGATAATGACCGAGCCGGGTCCGAGAATTATCTGTTCCCTTCCTAATTAGTTATCCATTGATAGAGCAGCCTAGGCTGAGAAGAAACTAGAAAGAACCACACTGACACAGCTTTTCAGTATGCAAAAATGCTTCTTCTGCTTTATTGTTAGTCACAATGGGTTAATAGGTGGGGTGTTTTGGCACAATTAGTGTGGAAGGGTCATTATATTTGCTTATTTAGCCATTGTAGCTTCTTCTCCAGGAATCATATGCAGAGCATCCTTGTGGAGAGATTTCTCTTTTCATCTAGCAAAGCTAAGCGTATGATATCTATGTTTATCAGTTGAGTAGGAAAACAAGAGCTGAACATATAATATGATATTGAATCATCAAGGTTTAGAAGTAATAAACAACCAAAATATATTAATGAGACAGTAAAATAACATTTTTCATGTAATTGACACTAAAACTTAAAGCTGTAGATATTTGTGATATATGTTCCTTCACAATCCCCCCTAAAATATCTATTTTGCTGCCCACCTAGCAAGGATTATCAGAGTTGCTTCAGAGGGGTTCCACCATAGGTTGGGTAGGGATCTTCAGCTTGGTCTGGAAGACATGCACAAAGCCAGGGACCAACCCTTCCAACTTCCAACATCCTGACTACCCTGAAGGGGGAGTTATGAAGAGGATTGTGAGGACACATCAGTAGAGCACATGGCAGTATATGGGACTCATACAGTGTATTATATTCTTGGAGTATAAGGTGGGGGGCAGATATCTCTACGGCCTTTGTAGCTAGCTTCTTAACACATGGGACGAACAACAGATAAAAATGAGACAAAAATCAGAACATTAATACGGTCACCCCTGTCTGGGCTAAAGTTTTCTGCCACCCAGTCATCCATCCAAAATATTGGTCCCAGGATTTGTTTATACCAGAATTTCTCTTTAATTCGATTGACAATCCTCAGTTTCTTAATAGCAAGAGTGACTTTACCGTTTGGGCCGTTGTTATCAGGGATGTAATACAACAATTGCTGGAGTCTGGTAACATTTCCAGACTCCCCCCTTTTCAGCAGAATCATATCCAAAGAGATTCTTTTTGGAAAGTCATTTGTGCGGTGGGGCCTAATGGATCAGCCAAACCTGGAGTGCATCTCTAGTATGATTAATAAATCGTTGCTGATTGTAGTAGATGTAATAATCCAATAAACATTTTATTCGCTGTATCATTGGAATTAGAGATTCAAACCCTGCTTTAAAGGGTATCTACAGTGAAAAATGACCTAAAGTATATTTGCAGAGAGCGCTATCCTGTGTACTTTTTCCATATACTTTCATTATTTTTTGGAGCAATTATCTGGATATTTTCATTTTGTGTTTTCTTATGGGGGCAGCCATTGATTTCTCTCCTCCTATAGTGGGCATGTGTGCTTGTAGTCTATGGAGATATGTCCACCAATCAGAAGGGGTTTGCATAATGGTTAAAATAGCACTTGCTCTTTTTTTAATTAAACATGCAGAATCAGTTAAACATGCAAACAACTGATTTGCAAGTCCCACCTGGGATTTCGGGATTTTACATTAACCCTTTCCCTTCTTCTATAGTCATCAGAACTACATGATCTGATATTGTTGTGTGTAAGTAGCATGTTGATATCAGATTGAATCAGTTTATCTATGTAACTACACTACAGATTTTAGTAATATTTCAGACCTTCTTCATTTTATATATCAGGTTATATTTGTAAGATAACCTGCTTTATTGTTAGTTAAAAACATATATTTATATACAAAGAAAGGAAGAGACAGAGAGATACCAGATTATCCGTGAATGAAGGACAACTGTTGGTACAAGCAGGGCTGCATTTATTACAGACTGGTCGCTTTTACACTGCAATTGTTCAGACTCAGCTTTGCTGCATGTGTTTCTGATATCCCTTTGATTACCATGTTGCTCTCTGGACTGGTTTGAAATCCAAATCCCTCTGTTCTATCAATGGAGATTATTTCTGGTGAACAACTATTCAGATATTCCAATACATCAATAGCACTGTGGCTCAGATTTGCTGTTAGGTACTTGGTCGGGGGAAATCAGAATTTTTTTTTCCTAGAAATTTTATCTTGGATACAGACAACCAAATACTGGAAACTAAACTGAGAGCAATCTGAACTAAGGGTTGCCCTTCAAGCTACCCACCAGAATCACTCAATAAGCTTATATCCCAGTACATGCCTTAGTACAAAGACATAACATTTCAGATGAAATGCAAACTGAAACTAGGACCCCTTACTGAACATTCACTATTTGTAGTGCCTATTAAACCCACCCCCAAAATCGGATTGGTCTAGAATCCAAGATCCAATCAGATTTAGGATTGTATCTAGACCAATCAGACTTAGGAGGTGTGTTTGGGAAACACTATAAAAAGTGAGAGGTCTGAATTACAGCTTAGTATGGGCTCAGCAGCTATACTGGCATGTCATTAAATTGTGCTTAAATATAAGTGCTGTATGTCTAGTTTACCTGACTGGAAAAGCTTCTGACTGGCTTCAGCAATGGTGTTTTCCATGTATTCTTGTTTATTGCACTGTTTTGTTGACAAGCATCAAAACAGAGTTAGTGTGAATCTGATTAAACCCTGAATACGGCATTGATGAAACATTCTCATTCCAACCTCTGGTTATTTGGAGGACCCATGGGAAGGCATTCAGTGAAATAAGACTATTACACAAGTGAAAAAGGATTGCATCAATATCAATTAATGTTCTAAATTCTCTGAACTTGAAATATGGTTTTTGTTTTCTCCGGTCAAACACCTAGAACAGATTTGCCCACACTACTGCAGATGTCATTGGACCACATTTGACCAGCATTTTCCTAGAAACACTCTCCCACCAGTGAAGAAAATCAGAATGGATTGTGGGAGTTAAAAAAATCTTATTCACTTTTTTTACAATGACCTGTAAATTGCACAAGTCTTTCTATGCTCATGTTTAAACAAACTCCTTCCAGGCATCTGTAAACTGCTCAAAGAATAACATTTACTAAGGACCAAGTAAGTTAGGAGAGTTTTCATCACAGCTCCCTTACTCATCATGCAAATAAGAGAAGGAGAGACTTATGGGTAATTTCCATCTGGTGGTTAAAATGGGAGGAGTTAACAGCTAATTAGTACTAATGTGCCCACCGGGCAAAACAGAGGGTGGAGTCTTAAGATATGCAATTCAGCAGGTACTTCAAAGAATTTAGAACTTTGCAAGGTGATTACAATGGTTGTGGTGTAAATTCAGACATAACCCATATCATTTTATAGCAAATTAAGAAGCCTTTCACTGGAATGCTAATTGTTTTTTGGGTGAAGATTTCCTTTAAGTTAAATTTTAGTTTTGGGGGTGGACATGCCTTCCTGGCTAGAAATGTCCGAACTTCATTAGGTTTGGTCCGTTTTCAAACTTTTGAACTTCGAAGTTTGAAAGTTCGAAAACTGACCCATTAAAGTCAATGGGGAGCTAATAGTTCGAAAATTTTGTATAATTTAAAGACAAAATAACAATGGTAACTTACTGTAAATGACTGTTGCACCTGGGAAATGGTATGGGGAACATGTCACTATCACCAAAACCTGTTTAAACACTTCTTACTTTATGATCGGTTAAATGTCGGGTTTGCACAAGCTATATTCAAGGGTTACGGATAATTTGAGGGTTACCAAACAATACTTTTTAGGGTTACCGAAAATAGAACAATACTTTTGAGGGTTACCGAAATCGAACAATACTTTCGAGGGTAACCGAAAATTTGAAGGCTACATTCGAGGTTTAGAGAACGATACATTCTAGGGTTAGCAAAAATGATCCATACATTCGAGGGTAACCGAATAGCTCGTAAAATCGATAATTGTTGATTTTTTTCGACAATTATCGAAAATACAGCCGCAAGTCCAAAAAACTAACAAGTTTGAACCCGAACTAGTTCAAATAGTTCGAGTTTGTCCAAACTCATAAAGTTTGGCTCAAACTCGGGTTTGAGTTCACTTTTGTGTCTATCACTATTCCTAGCTACATCTGCAAATAGTTTTTTCTCCCTGCCACCCAAACTGTGATCAGTTTCTAGATTTAAAATATCACATTAGCTCACAGTTATTTAGTTGAATTTAACCCATTCTGCAGAGCTGGGCCTAGGCTCACATACACTTTCAGACTTAGAAATGAAAGAGATGAGCACAATTTTTAACCTTGTCTATGTAGTGTAGTAGCTTTATATTCCCATGTACAATTTATAGATATTGTGGTTCTATTTCAAAGGAATATTAATATTTTACAGTAAACCCAACTTTGCCAATGAATTTACTGTAATTGTGGCTCTGACTGCTCCATAAACAGTTTCAATACATACAGTTACAGTGAGGTAGCAGAAGACTGATATATCCACTTATTGTGCTTTTTGCTGTTTTAGGCAGTTCAACTGCCTGGAGGTTAAACATGCTGATCCCTCAATCTTCATCCTTCAAGCACCTGTAAATAAGGTTTTTGCACTGATGCACACCCCAGACATGCATACTGTGAGTACCAGTGATTATGATAATGATAATATTGTGGGGAATAATTCTGGGGCTGATGACTGACTCAACAACATTAGGAGACAAGGCACTTCGCAACAGTCACATGAAAACAATGAACCTAATAAATCTCTGCCACTTTCATTCAGGTTTGACTGCTGAACTGATTTGTTAGACTTTAAAATTTCCTGAATAATGTTCCAAATTTAATTGTGCAAAGACTCCTTCCCAGTAAAGCAAAATGGATTATGAACATATTAGTTCTCCACAACAAAAACAGTACGGGGGGGGGGGGGGGGGGGGGGGGGGGTGGGGGGGGGGGTTTTTTTTTTTTTGTGTGTTTCTTTTTTGCCTTTTTTTTTGGTTTTTTTTGTTTTTTTTTTCTTTGTTGTTTTTTTTTGCTGGTTTTTTTTTTTTTTTGTCGTGTTTTTTTTTTCTTTTTTTTTCCTTTCTTTTGTTTTTTGTTTTTTTTTCTTTTTTTCTTTTTTTTTCGTTTTTTTTTTTTTTTTCTTTTTTTTATTTTTTTGTGTTTTTTTTATCTTATTTTTTTGTTTGTCCTTTTTCTTTTTTTTTTTCTCTTTTTTGTTTTTTTTTTTTTTTTTTTTGTTTTTTGTTTGTTTTTTTTTTTTTTTTTTCTTTTTTTTTGTTATTTTTTTGTTTTTTTTTTTTTTCTTTTTTTTTTTATTTTTTTTTTTTTTCTTTTGTTCTCCTTTTTTTCTTTTTCTCTTTGTTTTTTTTTGTTTTTTTTTTTTTTTTTGCTTCTTTTTTGTATATGTTTGTGTTTTTTTCGTTTAGTTTTTTTTTTGTTTTTTTTTGTTTTTTTTTTGGTTATTTTTTTTTTTTTTTGTGTTTTTTCTGGTTGTTTTTTTTTTGTTTTTTTTTATGTTCTTTTTTTTTTCTGTTTGTGTTTTGTGGTGTTTGGTTTTTGTTTTTTGGGGTGTGTTGGTTGTTTTTTTTTTTTGATTTTGGGGGGTGTTTGTTTGTTGTGTTGTTTGTTGGTTTTTTTGTGCTTTTTGTTTTCTTTTGTTGTGTTTTGTCTGTTTTTTTTTTTTTGTTTTTGTTTTTTTTTTTTTTGTTTTTTTGCTTTGGTGTTTTTTTTGTAGGGTTTGGTGGTTGTGTTTTTTTTGTTGGGTTTTTTTGGGTTTTTTTGTTTTGTTTTTGTTTTTTTTCGTTTTGTTGTCTTTTTTTTGTTTTGGTGTTTGTGTGTGTGTTTTTGTGTGTGTTTTTTCTTTTTTTTTTTGTTGGTTTTGTGTTGTGGGGGTGGGGGGGGGGGGGCTTGACAAACTTGTTTTTCCTCTAAACACATATAGTTTTCTATTACCTATTACCCTGCTCTTACTACTTCCAAAACTCTGAACCATTTTCCTGCTGTGACTTTTAGTCAGTGCTGTTTGAGACAAAGAACACTCACATCTAGAGTCACCGTGACCTGTTTGCACTTAGCTTTGGTAATGCTTCTGTCTTCAGTTTCATTGAAAGACTGGATCAGCTTATTCTCTTGATTGTCTGCTCTTCTTTTTAGATAACTGAACACTCTTTACATTACATTACCCACTCTAAATATTTAATGTTATGGATTTAATGGATGTGTTAAGCGAATGTGCAGAAGTTTAAAGGCTAAAGGTAGATAGAAATAATATTATTTGCCACCTCTTTGTGTTCATGTGATTCACATAAGAAATATTTGTTTATGGAATTTATTTACAGCATATTTAAAATGTCAAAATGTATTGCCATGCTACTCGAGCTTGGATTTTGTTAATAAGCATAATGAATGAATTCCTATGGTGAAAACAATACCATTTATCTAAATGTTTGGAGTTGAACAAGGTACATTAAAAAGATTATTTTGTTGTCTTTGAATGGCCATCTTACTTACAAAATTTTTAATTCATATCATATGAATCAAATCATAACCGTAATGATTTATATTTATTTATTGCTTCCATTAATCCTCCACCTATAGATTGGATGAGAATACCACACATGTTGTCCAAAACACAGTCTTTTTTTTTATTCAAATTTGTGATTGTGGTTTAGATGAGTAAAAGCATTTTAAACGTCTTTATTGGGGTGCCACTAAAGGGTTGCCTGTAGTTCCATTTTAAGCTTGTTTCCTATATAACATGCTTTCTTGAGTTTGTATGTGTTTTAGAAAGTTTGACATTGTGCAGTTTGTTTTACCAAAACCTTAAAAACTCACACAGATGAATGTTACGAGGCAGAATAGTTTACATACAGGTATGTTTGTGGAGGTTCTCATTCATCCATGTCATGGTATATCTGTGTTATTCAGTTAGATCAACTGGATTAGTATAATTTTTGCAAATGTTTTACTAGCCATCCGACTGGCTTCCTCAATTCAGAATGACTTGTACAAGAATCTGTTGGCAATAAATACCCTGGACTATGTCCAAATCAGCATATAACAGCCAGATGTTAGGGCCCTCTTGAACTGAGAAAGCCATTCAGATGACTAGAAAAATGAACAAAATGACAGCCCTGCATTTAAACAGTGCTTACACATCTAAAGCTGGATAATCCTTATCCTTAAGCTCGCAGTGATGGTAAATTGCTGTGCTGGGAAGATGTGAAAGCCCCTAATTAAAAACAAGGAAGAATCCTAATGCTGTCCATACACTAGATAGACATTAAATAGATAATGCCTAAAGAGTGATTTTGTTTGTGGTTCTTACCTTCCGATGTTCCAGTCTGACATGCCATTTAATTGTGGAATATGCCATCAATCAAGCAGGATTGATGGCTTTGCCTTAGCAGTAAGTCTGGAATATGCTGGGTTATAGGACCCATACATGGACCAATGTTGATTGTACAATCGATCAAGACATAATTACATAGTTTATTTTGGGTTGAGAAAAGATAAAAGTCCATCAAGCTCTACCATTTCACATACACAACAACAAGCACTCTCCCCTACATTCAAATGGTGCAGTACACCAAACTAGATAAGGACAAAACCTATCAAACACGCCCACAGAAGACACCTAAAACTCTTTTAAATGTGTTCAGGGACTGGGCAAATACATCATTTTCAGGCAGAGGATTCCACAACCTTACTGTCATCACAATTAAGTATCATTAAGTGATTCCTTGCTAATTGTAGTAACGTAGTTCACTTAAATATTTTATATAGGGTTATCATATCCCCTCACACTCCCCTCTTTACTAGGGATGGCATAGAACTCGAACCCGAGTTCGAGCCGAACTGTTCGAGTTCGAACGCGAAAGCTCGAAAGTAGCGCGTGAGAGTAAAATCGATTTTACGAAAGTCCTGGATATTGGAACATGCTCCCCAGACCATGGTCCCACAGCCATTTACATTAAGTTACCATTAATATTTTGGTTGTATTTGACTCGAACTTTTCGAACTATTTGCCTCCCATAGACTTTAATGGGTCCGTTTTCGAACTTTCGAACTTTTACAATAGTTCGACCATCTCTACTCTTTACTAGGGAAAATAAACCCAATTTTGATAATCTTTCTTTATAACAAAAATTCCCCATTTCTTTTATCAGTTAAGTTGCCTGTTGTTTGCCACTTTCTAGCCCACTTAAAGGGCATGTCCACCCCCAAAAATGTTTTTGCTGTAGTGTAGGGAGCGCTATCCTGTGTACTTTTGCCATACACTTTCATTATTTTTTTGGAACAGTTATAAAGTTATTTTCATTTTTGTGTTTCTTATGGGTGTAGCAATTGTAGCACCACCCTTATTTACCACCAAAAGAATGACTAGATTATGTCAATCTAACTCTTTATGGTGAAATGGTACATGGTTTTTGCTTATCATAAACTGCATAAAATAGAAATTCATAAAGTTTTGCATCACTTAAAAGAGAACCATCATGTGTATAAAGATTTTGTGAAAAATGGTTAAACTGAAAAGTACTTGGGATAGGGATATAGGCCTGGTAATTCCTACCTCCCAATATTCTGTGAGAAGAACCAGTTCAAAGAAAACTGATTCTGACAGTCTTCCTCCTGGCTTCAGCATCTTTAATACAGAACTAGTCCAGGACTAACCTGGCAAACAAAAACTGTTAGTGCTGTAGCTCCTCAACTAAACAGAGGTAGGAATAATCTATCCAACCTCCATGTCCCAGGTACTTTCCATTTCTAATTAGTTAATTTGAAGAGTATAGTTATCCTCTAAAGCAGATATAATATAAACAAAGAATTTTAAAAAATAAGGATACTTTCCACTGAACTACCACTTTGATAATAATAATAATAGGTGTAAAATAAAAGCTTTCACTACAAGAAGCCCCAGTTTCATAAAGGACATGTCCATCCTTAAAACAAAACACTGGTGACTTGTCAGTTATCTGTCCACAACACCAATTTTTATTATTTAGTTTATTACATGCATTTGTAACCAGATATTAGGATCAGTTCTCTTCTGAAATGGTTATCTGCCTCCTCCGTCTGCTCAATAAGCTTTTTTATGAACTTAAGCATGTGCAGAGGAGACAGCAGTCAATCACTGGCTGTAATGTCAGCAATCACATACATGGAGGGAGGAGCCAGCTTACTCTGCCAAAATGGAAGCAAAAATTATCCTTAAACATACAGTATTATACACGAGTATAAAAAAAAAAATTTACCTTTAAAATCATTTTGAAAGTCTCCCCTTGGTTTATACTAAGGTCTGTGCTGATCTGGATGCTGCTGGACAAAATCACATAGCCCTGGGAAAACAAAAGCTGTACCGTCACAGAGAATCCTCTTGATTTCAGAGGGTTAGGCAATTGTTGTCCTGCTCACTCAGATCAGCTCAGACTGCAAGGCAAATGATAAAAAATGATCTTTAAGTGTTCAGGCTGCACAGAAAGGTATGCAGGGCACATCTGTGTTTGGGACTTTCTATGGGGCTGTGTATGGGAATGTCTGTGGAACTATCTATGGGGCTTCCTATGGGAAGCCTTGGTTTATACTCGAGTCAAGCAGTTTTCCTAGTTTATCAGTTAAAAGTACCTCGGTTTATATTCAAGTATATATGGGAAATGTCCAATCGATTGCAACATCACGCAGAAAAGATTTAACCAGGTGCTGTTCATCATGGTTTGAAATATATTACAATTTTATTATCAACTATAAATATAATAGGGACGGCGTTTTTTGGAAAGTTGCGAGAATTTGGGAGACAAAGCAAGCATGCTTAGATAATTGTCAACGGCTTAGGTCAAAAAATGAACACGGATCCTCAAACAATGACCCTCTAGATGTTTGAAAACTACAACTCCCAGCATTCATCTATGACAGAGGGGAAGTCAGGAAATGCTGGGAGATGCAGTTTTCAAACATCTGGAGGGCCATAGTTTAAGGATCTGTAATCTAACATGTCTAACAAACAACTAACAACTGGTCTGAACCAACTAATCTAACTTGTGTCAGAACAGTATTTTTTCATGTGAGATGAAAAAAGAAATGGGTAGCCATCTATGTAAATCTTACAGCTTGTATTACAAAAGTTTCTATATAATTAAGTTATATTCTGTAACTTAGCAAGAAAAGAAAATGCTTTCTAGGTTTAAAGTGTATGTATACTGAAAAAATGACTTTGCGTCATCTTAATCTTTTTGCACAGGCTATGAACACTGAGTTGAAATTTTCCCCCTTACCAACTGTCAATACTGCAGTATACAGCACACCAACGCTCAAACCATTCCAGCTACAGCAAAACTGCTTACAGAAATGCTGAAAGAAATGGAGGGCAGATCAACAAAAAAAATCATACCGTGATAGTTGGGATTAATTATAGTTTCCACTAATGGGCAATTTAAAAAACAAATTAGCCAGTGTACATACCCTTTAAGCAATGATTTATACGCCTATTTCTACAATGACATAATTAAAAGACACAAGCACATCATTAAAGAGCTGTTTGCCAGTCTGACTAAACCCCAGCCAAACACAGAAAGCAGAATACGTTTATTTGAATGTGTATACTTGCTGGTACCTGTGATAATGTGGAAGGACTGCAACTGCACCAATATGTAACACATATATATGTAAGAATATTGATTCATACTTTTTGCTGCATTGTAATGCAATTAGTGCGCACCCAACAGCTCATTTACATAGACCATTCAATCTACATGGAATTATACATATAAATATTGTGAAATTACTTACAGAAGACTCACTGTCTCTAATAAGAAAATCTCCCTCCATTCCTCTCTCATTAAGGGCACATTCTGCTTGATGTCGGGTTATACCCCCGTAATACCATCCTTTTCCAGCAAACCGGCCAGTGGAAGCTGGACCTGTGTAACATATTTGAGTGACATGGGAGCTGCTTATGGAAGAACCATCACTTAGAACTACAACATAATTTTTAGGAACAAGTCCAATTTGGCCACTAGAGTTTTTACATTTCCACCACTCAGGGTCATTTTCTGGCTTTTCAATCACCTCCATAGTTTCCCCTTTCTCAAAATTTAGCTCCTCTTCAGTTACTGAGCTGAAAGGATAGAGAGTCTGAACAATGTGAAGCACCTTTGCATGTTGCCCGTTAAACATAGATGCTCCTTTTCTTAAACTAAGGAAACTCGGGGAATCTGCAGTGGCTTCATCAACTTCTTCCATTACATAGTTTGATGGAAACCAACCAACTTGTCCATTGTATGCACCACGCCACCACCCATCACTGCATTTTTCCATAACAATTACTCGTGAGCCCTTTACAAGTGATAGCTCATCATCTCTTTCAGCCAAATACGAAAATTTAACAAATGCAAGAATGTTTAAGTCATAGATTCTGTCTCCCCCACTGCCATTGGATGAATATTCTGCATCAGTGCTTGGGGTAGGTGAGGCATCTCGTGCACTTGTCTTCCTTTTTGTTTTTCCCAGACCTGTGAAAAAGGGAAAAAAAAGAAACTGAATTGATTGTTTTTTATCTCTGCCACAGTCTAACTTAAAGAAAAAAAAAAAAAAAAAAAACCAATACTTTTTATGCAGATATTTTATTATGTTTTTTTTTTCTTTTATAGGAAGACTGTGATCATCATCACATTCTTTATAATGAATGCATAAAATAAAGATAGATGTGTTATTTAGGTAGATATATATTTATATATACACACATATGCAAATTTGTTGCAACAAATAAACTTACCCAATCCACCTTCTCAGTCTAATACGGATCAGTTGTTTGTATGCTATATAGTACACAATTGTTCTGCTTCTTGAACATTAGTTTAGGGCCAACAGTAAATTTTCAGTCATTTTACTGCACATCTGATGGCACTAGTTTGGATCTGACTGGGCAGATGCATGTTCAGCTTAAAAGATCAAACTAGGGCTCTACCATAGACATAACATTAAATACCTGTAATTTAGGAAGACTAACATTCATTAGCTGGGCCACCAAACAGTGTATGGTTGTCACATACTGCTTTAGTAGTATACCACTAACATACATATTAAAGGATAAGTATGCTGTAAAAAATTGTTAGTGGGAAGCTGCAGCTTTGAAAACAATTTTGACTATTTTGATTTTTTTCTATCCCCCCCAGAGCCTATCTTTTACTGCTTCAAAGTTGCTGGCTGCATCATCCTGTATATTGTAATTTGTAGCTGCATCCTGCCAGAGATCGGCTGGCTCCACCATCTTCCTGTTCTGATTGTTTCACACACACACGCATCCTCACGCACGACATGAATGTGTGTACGCATTACGTCATCTCACCTTCCCTAAGCACAGCAAGATTACATCACGTGCACACGTTTGTGCTTGCATGACACCGATTTGCGGCATCATCTTGCTGCGGCGAGCTTTGGTGAGGTGAGATGATATCATGTGCACACACGTTCACGCGTGCTCCGCGGCGTCATATGCGCGCACACAGCGTGTGTGTGAAACAATCAGAAAAAAATCAAAATAGCCAAAAAATTTTCAAAGCTGCTGCTTCCCATTAACATTAACTTTTTTACAGCATAGGCTCTAGGGGGATAAAAAAAATCCAAAATAGCATACTTATCCTTTAATTGCTGTGCAGAAATTCACATATATTTACATACATAAATAATTCTAATTCATTTGGAAAGAATGAGGTGCTTCTTGCTGCTACACAACCCCGAGACATAACATAATTTAACCTAAGCATCTTTAAAGGTTGAACAGGTGTTACTCTTTTACCAGTTTATACATATTGAAATGATTTCTGGTGAGGCCATACCAATTATTGCAGCATAGTGGGACATTTACATTAACAAATGCAGTTACTGGATCTTAGAGGAGTAAATAAGACTGCACCAGACTGCTACCTTTTAGTAAGTTGTCCAGGGCTATTTACACAGCCCTTAATTAATGCCAATAAGAGTTGGGAAGCAGATGTAACTCTGCCCCAACATCATTACATGGAGAATCACATGAACTGAAGTTAACATTAGCATTCTTTTTTTCTTTAATGCCATTACCAATAAGAAGTTAGAGACATACCCAGGGTGTCCTTTAAATTTTTTACAAGAGATCCCTTTTTTAAACTGTTTTTCCTCTCCACATAGTTTGATGGCACATATCCAGTTTTGTTTGCAGAGTTTCTTACTCTCCACCATGTTTTAGAGTCATCAATAAGCCACAGTCTTTCATTTTTTCTAATATCAAGTTCTTGATCCTGTTGAGCCGTGTAATCCCACTTGGCAATTACAATGACTTCCTCTGTCATCTTTCATGGAGTCGATCTATTATCAAAAACAATTTACTATTGAATGAAAGTATTAAAAGCAGAAATGCATTTATATTTATTATTTATAAAATTATTTAGGGAATAAGCTTTCTAGCTGCCTTTTCTACTGTACACCCAAGTCTTACACCATAGAGCCATGAATCTGTATCTTGCACTGACGAGATCTAACAAGATCGAAACACATCGTGTCTGCAGGTCAGATGATTGGCTCTACATATTAAGCTATATTGCATGTTATTAGCCAGCGGTTCTGGACACATGCATAAGCTAAGGGGCATAAAGGAGTATTTTGCATATCTCCGCCCCTTACTCTGGGGAACATGGGAGTAAGAAATCGCTTCTTGTTTCTTAGAGTTTGTGGGCAATACTATTCATATAGCATGAGACTGCAAGATGCCTTCTGTTATAAGAATGTGTTTCTCCATTTTTAAGCTCAGTGAAGGGCTTTTTGCTCCTTTTGGCCCCTCTCTCCCTAAGCTTTCTAGCTGCCTTTTTTAAAGTTATAATAAACACCATTTTTCTTGCTTTTGTCCCAAAAAAATATAAGTTTTATATCAAGTAAATATAACACAAATGCGAAATTAATAAAAATGAATGCGTTTACTCATACTGAAGAGAAATAGGAATTGTCACACCCTTTTTTATCATTATAAAAATGTTATTGAGTTTTAAATCTTGCCGCACACAGACTTTGTACAACTATTTCATGTTTTATTTTATTAATTCGTTTTTTGGGGTTTTTTTGACATTTGTTGTCTGTGAGAAGCACTTCCTGGGATGGTCAATCGACACATTGGTCAATGAGAGATTTGGTGCATTTTTATGTGGGTCTGGGCAGGATTGTGCTGCAGCTCCGTAACCATATTTCTCTTGTTTTCTTTTGTTAACGTGCAACATAATGATCTTAAACTTTCCAATAATTCCAATAGTGAATGGTTAGAGAAAAATAGGGGTGCACATTAGAAACCTTTAAAGACTTTGTAAAATACTTTTAAAACAAAATATATAATCTTCACTGTTTTATTATTCAT
Organism: Hymenochirus boettgeri; assembly: GCA_019447015.1. Taxonomy (NCBI): domain Eukaryota; kingdom Metazoa; phylum Chordata; class Amphibia; order Anura; family Pipidae; genus Hymenochirus; species Hymenochirus boettgeri. The sequence goes on from CM033475.1 coordinate 81,826,924, forward strand.
TGAATCAATCACCCCAAAAGGTTATATCTAATGAGATACACTTCAAAACTATAATAAGCTCAACCCTCTTACCTTAAACAGCAGTTAAAGCCATGGATTCGACTTACTGCTGTTCTCTGAGCAGCCTCCTCTGTGTAAGAATTCATAAGGATCTTATACAGAGGAGGCAACCATTCAAAGGCAGTTGAGAAGGGATCATCAACATCGCTTGCATGAAATGTGGTTAATTTAAGAGGGTGGAAAGTATTGTGGATTTGGAGGTGGGACCTGGTTAGATACAAATTTTAAGTCAGGATGAACATTCACCACAAACATTTTTACAGGTGCTGTAATTTTAACTGCCAAAAGATGACAGTTAAAGAAAACACTTCAAAATTGCAAAAAGGAAAACCACAAGTACTTTTAAGTTCATTACAATTGAAAATATTTGGAGCAAAAGATAAGCAAATATTAAAATACTGAACAAACTTAGGGCTAAGGTAATTTTTATTCGCAATTAAAAATCACAATAACAACCAATCAAACAAACATACTTACAAACAAACCATAAGCTTCAAATTACAGTCATAGATCACATTCAAACTATTTACCAAAGGAAGAATGTTTTATATTTTTTTACCACAGACCTAAAAGGACATGGAAGATCTGTAGTTACAGTTGTCCGGCATCTTTCTTTTTCTCAACTCACTTGCTACTAGTCACTACTATGTATATGTTCTTTGTACCACTGTAGGTAAGTTGAGCAAAAGGAACATTACACAATTCCTTATGAAGAGGTTTTCATTTGCATAATAAACCTGACTGTACTGATTTCTTTTTTTTTTGGTGAGCCAAATACACCATTGACAAGGACAGACTTAACTAGAGAGAATAGTAAATTTCTATTGTATATATACTTTTCCCCCTTTTTTTATTAAAACTGCCGATACACTGCATACTCAAAATCCACTTTCCAGTGATTGGTTTTAATTACTTTCAACCGTGCTTCCCATCCACATGCACAAATAGTTCACTATAAATATTGGTGTTTGTTGGAAGTAAGACAGGCAATCACGCAGAATAACTGCTCATACTTGCTTTAATCCACGTTCTACTGACCCTTTCTCAAGTATCTTAAGAAGTATCATGTACTTCCAACAAACACCAATATTTATAGTGAACTGATTGAAGGGCCAGGTGGGAACGTCAGAAGATATTAGATTTAATAAATGAATGCCAAAACAATCCAAATTCTATAATGTATGATTCGGCATTGGACTGGTGTTTTTTTTAAAACTGCCCATCATTCTTCAGCTATAATGAAACTACTTTTATCTAGGCCATGTCTAATAATTGTTGCTTGTGCTCCTCATTCCAAATGCTAATGAGGTTCCTCAACGGAAGCTTATGGCTGCCACTTATGGCTGCTGATTGTTAATGGTGCCCATACACATGCAACTTCGGTCACTAATTCACAATTAGATCCATAGTAACATACAATAGTAATTGAGGCTGAATAAATACATACGTCCATTAAGTCCAACCTTATCACCCTCCTTTTTAACCCTAACTTACAGTTAATCCAACAGAAGGCAAAAATAAAAACAGGAGGGGTGGAGGGGATTCCATCCTGTCCTGGAAAGGTTTTCACTGTAAAGTGAAAATTCCTAACCTGAATATGAAACGTCTTTTCTTCCAATCTCAAAGGATGTCCATGTGTCCCCTGATATGAACTATTTGTGAACAATGCACCAGAAAGTTTATTGTATGGCCAATTAATATATTTGAATAAAGTGAACATATTCCCACACAAACATCGCTTATGCAATGTAAACAGCCCTAACTTGTCTAATCTGCCTGCACAGTCCATTCCCTTTAATATTTTAGTTGCCTCTCTGAACCGCTTCCATTTCCAAGATGTCCCTTCTGTATATGGGATTCCAAAACTGCGCCGCATATTCCAAATGAGGCCTTAACAGTGCCTTGTAAAGAGAGAGAATTTTATTTTTTTATTTTGACTCTATTTCCCTCTTTATATAAGACAATATCTTGTTAGCTCTAGCTGTTGCTGCCTGGCATTGTTTGATACAGCTAAACTAAATATGTTATCTACTAGAACCCCCAAATCTTTTCCATTAGATATTCACTTAACAGTTATTTATGGCGTAGGTGGCACAGGGATTGTTAAATCCCAAATGCATCACCTTACATTTATCAATATTGAATCTCATCTGCCATTCTGCTGCCCATTTTGATAATCTATCTAGGTCAGCTTGCAGCAATTGAAGCACATTATTTGAGGTTTACAAAGCTCTGCATAGTTTAGTGTCATCAGCAAAGACAGAGACCTTGCTCTCAATGCCCCCATCTAAGTCATTTTAAAACAAATTAAAATGAAGTGGCCCCAGTGCAGGACCCTGAGGAACTCCACTTTATTCCGTAACAAAGTTTCCAGCACCTTCCCTATCACTGATGTTAGGCTTACAGGTCTATAGTTACCATACAGGCCTATAGTTACCAGGCTGGGAACGACCACTTATTTTGATTATTGGTATTTCATTGTCTTTTTTCCAATCCAGCAGCACATAATCAGACAAAAGTGAATCTGAAAAGATAAGAAACAGTGTTCTAGATAAAATTGGACTCTCTGTAGGTCCGAACATATATTTCATCCAGTCCTGGGGCTTTATTGATATTAACTTTGTCTAATTATTTCCATAGCATATCCTCTATCAGCCAGAGTGAATATTTCTCATTTATACCCTTCAACTTCATGCTGTCTCTCCCTACCCTTTTTAGCAGTTCTATCTGTCCTCATATATGATGGTACGGATATCAATGTTTGCCCTTACTTGTGTAAGTATGTAAAATGATTATAGAGATGTCCTGTTTCGGGCTGAAAAAATTGCATAGGTTTTTCAGCAGCGAGCGATCGTTCAGTCGTCTGAAAACCATGGCCGATCGTGCGGTCCTCTATGGGCCACATGCTCGTTGTGGACTTGCTCATCTCTGTAAAAAGTAATACAGTTCTAAAGAAAAGTACACCCCTTAAACTTTCCACTTTTATTTTAGATTTGATAGAAATCCAAAATTATGTACTACTCACTGCAGGAAATGCTGATCTGAAACCTAAACAGGTTGGGAACACCCATGTCCTTTTTAAAAGGCCCTCAAGATGCTACCATCAGGGAATATGTAATACTTTAGAAAGAATGCAATATTTTTTAAAGGGTAACTGTGGTCTCGAATTCTTCCAAACTAGTAAGCCTTCTATCGTACCTTCAAAATAAAACCTAAATCACATCTCTAGATAAAATTTGTGACCAGCCTCAGTCTGCATTAATAGGCTCCCCATCTTAACTGCCAATTTTTCCCCTCAGGTACTTCCTGATTTCCCCAGCATTACGTCTTAACTGAGCATGCTTCTCCCCCGGTGCGGACTGGCAGGACAGAGCTTAGGTGATGACACTCAACCTACTGGAAGCAGGAACATTTACCCCAATGTAATGTCTCACAGGCTCCAGCCAGAGATGTGATGTTGGCTCATTTTAAAGGAAATACTGCAGGCTTTCATTTAACCCTAACTTGTTTTGAGACCACAGTTGCCCTTTAAATAGAAGGATTATTAATATTTTAGGCTAGACCAGAATAGCTTATCAAAATGCTAAACTCGATACAACGCTGAATTATTTATCTAAAAAGATACGATACGTTTATTCGATAACCCTTACTCTCATTTTCGCAAAATATTTCATTTGGCATCCTCCACATGTGGGTAGTATTCCCACACATTGAACCAGTTTTGTGTTACGAATGCTCCTTTTCATTTTATGCCCTGTAGGAGGGCTTTTTGCTACTCTAAGCTCATAAAACTCACCTTAAAATTTAAAGGCCAACTTGTGTATAATAAATATTATAAAGTTTATTATAAATAATAAACTTACTTTTCACCATCACCATGCATTCACCACACTCTCCCTGCATGCTATCCTCTTTCCTGGCCTATAGGCTTCATTAGGATACCAATGAATGGTTGCTGCAGGCTGGTCCACCTCCTATGCACAAGTGGGATCTTGGGACACCATTAAAGGACAACATTACCCAAAAAAACAACATCTCCCCCATTACATGTCCACACTTCCAGCAGCTGAAATCACTTAATCTCATTTACAACCGTGCTGCACTCCCTTAGATATCACACAGCAAAGAGGAGTGCTAACAGCCTACCTCCTAGACGGCCCAGGGCCATTGTTAACATATCACTTGTCATTGGCTGGTGGGAATGTCTGTTACAACCTCTCTCCTCCTCCTCTGCCAGTCAATCAAACTTGAACTGTCCTGTTGCTAGAATACAGCCTACATAATAAAGCTAATCAAGGGTGGGTACAGGAGTGTTTTCTCGCATGCTTGCTCTGAGTGACAGTTAGAGGCAGACAGAATCATTACGCCCCCTTCACAGCATGGCTAATTGAAGGCAGAGAGAGGCTCTAAATCAGGGAAAAAAATGTATAGGAAGGGCTGCATACCTTTAGTCTTTTTAAAGCAGTTTTTAAAAAAAAAAATGCATTGAGGCAATACAGTTATCCTTTAAGAGGAGGTGGCATCAACGGAGGTCAGCTGAAGTTAGACTGGGAACACACCAGCAGATTTTCTGGGCTGACCGACCCGATATTTCGTATCAGTCAGCCGTCCCGAAAAACCTGTTCTGTTTTTGTTGGCGCCCTCTAACGGACACCTCTGTAAATCAGGGTTGATCATGTGGCCCACACAATCGGTTGGGGCAAGCTGGCGGCCGCAACTACTTACGCTATAACCAACAGTTATTTGTCCCAGAACCATACCCAAAACTACAACAGCTGACAGATATAAGACTAACATGCTATACAGCAAAAAAAAAAATTCTCTCTCTCAAAAGGTTACCATCTCCTCTCCAATCTTTTACATGTTCAGAGGAGGCAGCTAGGGGTATAGCTTTGTCATTGGCTGTGATGTCATCTGTAAAGTTTCTTACACATGTGCGAACAGGGGGGGGCGGAGACCCGTGACGCACGATGGGTATGAACAGCCTTTTCTGTAGACTATGTGCGCTCTGTCGGGCATCGTTGATGATCCGAGTTGGTACTTAGTTATAGTATGAAACAGCCGTTCATACATGGGCCCCTCAATTGCACATGTGTACAGGCCTTAACTTCCATGACTGACAGCTGCTAGCTAGAAGAACCAGTTTTCTATTGCAGTAATTGGGTTTGGGGGGGGGTGATTTACCTAAATAAACTTTTACATTTGCGGGGTAAATTTGCCCTTTAATTTTAGAAACAAAGTATTGAACTAAATAAAATGAACACACTCCTGCCTATCTACATGATCTGGTTTAGAATATACTTGCAGGGAAACATGTCTTTATAAATAAAGGTCCAGCCCTTCCCCCAATACAATGTACTGAAGCATTAATAAAGTGTAGCTCAGATTAGCTCATTGCTTTACAACTGCAAAGATCATTCTCACTTTCAAAGGTCATTCTGCAAGTTAATAAGGGATAGCTCATTGAATTTGACAATGTTTCTTGGGCCAGGATTTTCACAGCACTTTTTTAAAACACATTTCTTGTAAAGATCTCCTGAAACAGGTTGTAGGAAACTTCAGCTTTTGTTCACTTTTTTTGTAACAATGTGGAGGTTGAAAGTATCCTTAGGATAGGTTCACTCCAAAACATTTTCACAAAGAACTCAAATTAGCCAAACTGAAGCCTTGGATACACATTACATAAATCTTATTAGGGATGATTATTAGACCAGGGCTGGACAAATAATCCCAACCCCAACTCTAACCCTTCCTAAAATAAAACATCTAATATTAAAGCCCTCCATTCCCTTATTAATTTAAATTAGTGACAGGAACTGTAAAGCTGGGCACACACTGTATTAATCTTTAAAAGATGACAGCACCTGTAGGATTCTGTTTTTCATCTTTTAAAGATGTGGTTACACACAGTCCCAAAACAGTCTCCCTATATAAAGGGAGATCATTCGGGATTGCCAAGCACCCTAATGATCATGGCCAACTCCCTATACGACAATGCAGGGAGCTGACCGTGGGTAAGGGAAATTTTGGGAAGTTCCAATTGTTCCCCTAGGCCGACAGTGAATGTTCGTTCCGACATTACTCACTGAGGCGATTAAAATAGTTTCACGGGTCCCACAAAGATAAAAAGGTGATTAAAAAAGCTGCAGAACTCTACTTACAATCCTTTGTTCCTCCTGCGCTCTGATCTCAGCCCTATGCTTGCCGGAACTGCAAGCAGGGGCTGGACCAGCAGCCACGTCTCTTATTGGCCGTGAGGCAGCCAATCAGAGATGCGGCTGCCACAATACAGAATGACGGGGGAACAAAGGATCGTAAGTAGAGTTCTGCAGTTTTTTTCTTCCGTAAACGGACTTAGCGATTGGGGGTGGGATAGAGGGATAGCACCTTTAGAGGTTTTAGAGGTAGGGCAACCGGCAGCAAAGAGGGCTACAGAGGGATGGAGAGAGGGGTGGAAAGGGCTCCCCTGCACATGCCAAGGAGCAGGCGGAAACCTTTCACAGGAGAAGAAAACTCCTACTCTTCACTTTCCTGGAATTTGGATAGACACTGCAGGAGAACCATTTGGAGCAGAGATGTAAGTTATGGGTTTTTTTTTTTTTACTACACAGTGGGGTCAGTATGGGGCTCAATTTTTGTTTTAGGGTGGACATGCCCTTAAAGGGCAAGTCCAGCCCTAAAATGAAAATTTACATATAGGTAAATCACCCCCTAAAACCCTAAACTGTAATAGTTTGAAACCTGAAATATATAAGTCTAACCTGAAATCCTGCACAATGTCCTGTTTCCCGTTTCTGCTTCCTGATTATTCCAGTTAGTAACTGTCAGTTATGGATAGGACAGTTGATATCACAGCCAATGACTGAATGTTAATCCCCATCTGCCTCTTCTGAGCATGCTCAGGCTCAGTACAGGTTTCTAAATTGCTTAGTTTCCATGAGGCATCCAGAAGCATAGCAGGCATACAGTAATGAATTTGTAGGACAAAGCAGGATATATCAACATATTTTAAAGAGGCCTTTCTTTCTAAAAGATGTTCTTATGAGGGTGGAGTTGTCCTTTAAAAGGGTTGACATTTTGTTTATGTACTGTACATGCATTATAGACATCTTACACATTATATTATGGTTTGGTGAAGATGCAACCAGCTTCAAATTAACTATCATGGTCACATGGGTGTAACAGAATGGTCAGAATGTTCTAGCGTGTCTTTTAATGTTTCTTTTAAGACCAACTGGCAGTAAAAAAAAAAAAAAAAAAAAGATGAAGGAAACAAATATAATTAATCAAATAAACTAAACCCAAAACCCTTTTCTAATCTCTATACATTACATATAGAGCACATAAAAAACAGCCAAAACAAACTTAATAAAAAAATGAATGTTTCCTTGTGTTTGAATACTACACGTTCTTTTGAAATGCTGCAATACCTTGACACCTGGTACCTTACAGTTTTCTTAATCTTTATTTTTTCTTTTTCCACAGAACAATTTAACAATATAAAAGTAAATAACAAACAGGCATATGACATTTCCAATTTCACTTCACACAGTAAAAATGAAATACCACATTGCGTATACAATTCATAATCCTAAAACGTCTCACTGGCTGCACTATGCTAACATATTGTTATATTTCCTGGGGCTCTGTACTAGATCATTCAGCTTCAGTAGCAGTTCGAGTTGAATCTGCAAATCACTGCTCCCCCTTACACACACAATATAGCACACTACTCATTCCCATCAGTTTTGATCTCTATAAACTCTACACTTCCTGGCCACTCCTGTTTGGATTTCTAATAAATGTTCCCATATATCTGTACCCACAGCAGTGCCATTATTTCCATGTCACATCAGGTCAGTCAGGGAAGCAGCTGCCTTGGGGACCCTCACAGGAAGAGGAAAATCCCCCAGGAGTGCGGGGAGGGGGAAGCCACATAACAAAGGGTGATAGAGGGAGGACAGAACTAAGAGGGACGGGGGGAGGACCGCGTGCCCCACTCGGACCCCTTTCGGACAGGAGGAGCCGAGGCCATAAACCAGGGCTCCAACTCCTGGCACATCACCACCCAGCGGGACTCACCTCACCTTTTCCTTCCACTACCTCTCCGAAGGTTTAACGTGCCAGCATCAACTTCGCTACTTCCCAGCTCCGTGTAGTCTTTCACGGGGGTCTCTTGCCGCTTGTGCTCTCTCTTTCCTACACAGGCCCGGTAGCCCTTTTTTCTTTCTTTCTCTCTCTCTCTTCCAATCGGTCCCAACCCACTCCCTTCCTTTCTCTCTCTCCACCTCCTCCTGTCTTCAGCCGACCAACACAGAGCGCGCTAACCGGCGCCGCCTGCCTTCCACTGTATTGGCTCCCCGAGTACGCGCGCGCGTCCACGTCGCGCCTTGTGACCAGTCCATGGGAAGCGGGACGTCCTAGAGACCCCTGCTCACGTGACATGGAATGGGTCTTGGTGAGCGGTGGGTTTATTGCTATAGAAGGATGTGAGATCGCTCTCGGAATGTCTCGCTACTTTCAAATCCATGGGCTTTAAGTGGGTTCTGGATTTAAAGGACCGTTTAATTGAATAATGCGCTGGTTGCATGTAAATAGCACATTCCTGTAAGTGAGATGATCTATCTGTGTGTATTGTCCCCTACAGTAATAATAAAAACATGTCAGCTGGCTAGCCAGTAACCAAGAAGCCTCCTCATTAGTCTTTCTGGGTCTAGGTGGAAACCCCAGTGTCTCCTACCATGGTATCCCCTCCATTGTCTTGTCATTCCATGTTTGAACATTTCCTCTTGGCTTTCCAACTTATTTCACCTATAATGTCACTTTTCTCTGTGTCCCCAATACCACCATTAAATGCTCAATGTTTACCCACAGTCCCCCACCTTCCACATTCTGTCCACCTCCCTCTTATTTAGCTCATTCATTCTATGTTTCTTTACTACATTCATTTCTTCCTTTCAGTCTTACTTCCCCTATTGTCTTCTGCTTCCCTATCTACCTTAAAGGTAAGTACAGACATGCAATGTTGCAGCCTGCCGACAAACAATTGTCCGACTAAAGGTTTGTACACACGGCCAATTTGCAACCGGCCCAGACACATTTGCGCGACAAAAGGCCGTTTGTATTAATTCGGTCGGGGGTCATTTGTCGATCTGCTTGGCGGATCAATTGAACGGCCCCCGACCGAACGAATACACACGCGATTCTCGCCCGAAATGGCCGTGTGAATGTATCGTCTGAGGGGTCGTGGCTCAGTGCACACATCGGACGTGTGTACAAGCCTTTACAGCTGTTCCAGATTAATATCACCTGTGTTTGTCCACTTGGGCGCTGTTGGATCAGTCTTTAAGTTTGGTTTTCTCCTTCCATAATATAACATGCTGTCTGGCATCATTAAATGAAAACAACAGATTGACTTGAAGATGTTCGTGAAGGATCTTCAGCTTTCCCAATCGAACCCTCCCTGAAGACTTCCTGGTGGCAGCTGGGAGTTGAAAGGGGGGGCAGTATTGGTGGGCCTCCCATAGCCTTATGGCGCGGGGAAGCCCTAAGATCCCCTCTGTGGTGGGTCCAGTTGCGGCTGCACAACCGGGAGGGGAAGATTGTCCTGACTACCACTTGAGCACTTGTGTGTTCACTTGTGTGAGGCACAAAAGCACGTACCAGGCTTTCAATAAAATTTTTTTTAAAAATCTGTTGTATTCAGTTAGATCAACTGGACTTGAAGTATGGTCTGATTAAGGCGTGAGTAATAGCGCCAAAACGTTACATGGTGTTATACTGATGTGGTAATAAACACCTATTGCTAATAAGACACAGCATTCTCTTTCTATGTATGTGAGTTTGCTGCTACGCTGTGGCACCCAGCACTGAACACTGTGAATGCTACATTGGGAGTGTGCAGGATCCTTTTCTACTTTGGTAACTGTTAGGCTGGGTACACACCAGCAGATATATCTGTCCGACCGTTCCACGGAACACTGCTGGTGTGGGGTTGCCGGCCATGACCGAGCTCGGTCGCTCATTCGTCCGAATCGGATGAACAGGCGATCAGGTCTGTTAGTAAATCATGGCCGATCGTGCGGTTCCCTATTGCTGCGACCGATAGTCATTTGTCCCGGCCAAGCGATCGCTCACAGAGGACGCTCGATGGGACAAATAATAGGTTGGTGTGTACCAAGCCTTATGTTTCTGTTTATTATTATTAAAAAACTAATTTCAGGTAGTCTGGGGGAGCTGCAATTAATATCGCTGAACTTCAAGAAGAGATGTGATGCCTGTCTTCCGTTGTACCATTTAAATTGAACCCTGGATCAAATCTTAAGGTAAAACTTATGAAAAATGTTATTTCTTGAAATGTTAAGCTTGTAGCCATGTGAACAATCTGCCTGCATTAATAGGTGCCCCCTCTCAACTGTCAATAGTGGAGATACCCTTTAAAATGTGTTAAAGTGAAATTTATTCCTGATTGATTTCTATGTAATTTTGCACTTTCAATATCACTACATAAGCTTTTGAGATCAATATAAAACTAATTAACTTATATTTGGGTAACAAACTTGGATTCAGGGCTGTTAGTGTTATTGACATTAGTGCTTACATCCTCTACATAAGCTACCTTCCAAATATGATATGAGATCTAGATAATTGCTCCAAATCCTAGCTTCAGTATCTGTTTAGAAAGAAGAATGTCTACATCTGGGGATTAATCAAATGTGCATGTGATATAAGCACAATTCTCAAGATGAAACCCACTGATATATACAGTATGATTTCTGAAAGTAAAGAGGACAGAAGTAGCCTGTATTTGGTAATCTGCAAGATACATAAATCCTTATGTGGGGGCAGTTTATTTTAAAGAAATTGTGCTTTAAAAACATTACTTAGTTTTAACTGCTATATTAAAAGACAATTAACGCCTCAGACCAACACTGAATAGGTAGAAGGCAGAGCATTTTGATGTAAAAGCAGTCATGTTTCTCACTTCCCGTTTTGATGTGGGTGCTGGGAAATTGAAAGCAACTGAAGACTGGACAGCCTTATTTTGTTCTATTAAAGGGACAGTGTAGTCACTGACCATTGTGTTCTTTGCACATGCCCAATTCTAAGTAACTGCAGAAATTTGTTACAGCAGCTCAAGCGTACTAGTAATCTCTAGCCAATCCTGTTACAGTGTATATTAGGCAGGGGAGCATGTGACAGGAGGTGTGGCCAGACTCTGCACATACACAGTTATCTTATCCAGTTCTTTAGGAGATTACATTTATTTAAATTCCATTTACTGCAGTGGTAATTTACTGTTAATTGGTGTTCTTCGGTAAGGTGCTTTCAGAACATGGAATTTTGGTTTAGTTCTTTAATCTATACACCGGTCAGGAAAAAGTGCCTCAGCTGACATTTTGGTGTGTCCAATTGTGCGTCTCATGGAAGACCACAGGATAGGATTAAATTTAATGGCACGTCAGAACGAATTTTCATCTGATTTAGATGAAAGTTTGATCAAGAACATTTCAACCAATGCTTTGACCTGATCAATTTAAATATGGTGGCAGGTGGTCAGTGGGGACAAAATATCTATTAGGTCTAAATAAATTATCAGTTAAGAGAAAACCTTTTGCAAAGATACTATGTTAGGAACAGAAAATACTAAATTATTTTAAGCCTCTAAAAAATCACATCACAAATCACATTAACATGTTACGTTACAAGTACAAGAACACATTTCACCAACTAAAGTTTTGAAGCCTAATGGAATGGATTGGATAGGATTTCATTTAATCTGGGGCATTGCTGAGCATAATAGTTCCTTTTTTTTTAAAGTGGGGAATTTTAAATGATATTACCTCTAAGCTTAAAGGTAAAGAAATAGGGATTTTTAAAACTGGGGGGGGGGCTGTTGGTAATTGGAATCTGATTGAATCTTCAGCGGGGAAAGGGAGTATATATTAGCATTAAGATTTAATGTTGGTGGGACTTCTCTGTAAAATTCTAAATCTGAAATTGAATGTCAGTCTTTAGCCTTCATATTTAGGACGGCAGTATAATATTTACACATTAAACAATAACTATTTGCCATGACTGCACAAAGGTACATTATTTACCCTGACAGAACCAAGTGTACATGCTGCATATTGCTGCATGTTTCTGCTGAAATCATCCAAGGATCATCATCATTAGAGATGGCCAAACTTCTGAAAGTTCGGTCCGTTTTCGAACTATATGGACAGTTCGAAAATGGACCCATTAGTCAATGGGAGTCAAATAGTTCAAAAAGTTCTAATGAAATACAATTAAAATATCAATCAACTTAATGTAAATGGCTCTGGGACCTGGGAAATTATCTGGAGAACACGTTTGAATATCTAGAACTTTAAAAAAAAAAATATTCTCACACGTGGTACTTTCGAGCTCCTGCATTCGATTTGCGATAATTATCCCATAAACGATTCGAACATTCAATAATTATCCCCTAAACGATTTGAACATTCGATAATGATCTCATAAACGATTCGAACATTCGATAATTATCCCATTAACGATTCAAACCTTTTCGATCGATTTTCGAATTCAATAATTATCAAAAGTCAGAGAAATCCGGGTCCGGTATAGTTCGAGAAGTCCAAGTCCGTTCGAACACGATAATTTTAGCTCGAACTTGGTTTCAAGTTCTAGTCCATCTCTAATCATCATCTGGTACATTTACAATCAAGGTTCTGTAGTGTAATAAGGATATATATATATATTTATTCTGGTATAAAATAAAACTTTTTGGGAGGTCATTAATAAGACAGCACTTTTCTGCTCTGTTTAACAGGGGCCAAGACAGATAATATTCAGGGCAGAATTTATACTTTTTCTCTCATTGGCAGCTTGCTAGTTGCTGCACACCCATACCATAAAAATAACAATAATCACAAACAGTGGATTAAACAATTACTAAAAAACACAAACAGGGTTATTTAATAAAAGTTCTAATTGTTAAAAATGGTGATAATTGTGCCCCAACCAATTTGATGTTAGCTTTCAAATGTTAAATAATATCTGATTAGTTGGGGCAAAATTAGCACCATTTTTAAAGATAACTTTTATTGAATCGCCCTTTGTAATTGAACAAGAACAAATAACTTTTAATAAATTATAATAATGCATTAAACGTTGGGTGATCATGTGGTCTTTAATAGTCCACACATCTTGTATTTATGAAATATAGGCGGTTTCATGTTATTCCTGCCAGATGGACATCTGATCGGTTACTCTTTCAATAGTCTGTCAGAAGGATTTTGGGTCAGGGTTGGCCTGTGTGTACCCAGACGTAGGATGATATATCCATAAGAAAACGAAAAACTGCACTCCAGACTTAATTGCAACCAGTGTTTATTGATGCAGTTCAGCAAACACCAGGTAATGTTTCGGTGACAAGCACCTTCTTCAGACACATACGTAGAAGGATATAAAAAGTGAAATTGATTGAATGAGTAAAGCAGAAATCAAGACTGGAAAAAGCAAAGTAGATTGATAAAGAGCAGAAGAAAAAATATTAAATCAAAACAGCCATGATGCAAAATATATGGGACTGAGAGAAGGGAAAAAATTGAACAATGCAGGACAGGTAACAGACAAGTGGAGGATTATAAAAAAGGAGAAATGGAAGAAAGACATGAAGGAAAGGGGGAAAAAACAGCTTTAAGCCTATCGCAGATGTTTGATTCCTGCACCCAACAAACAAGTGGCCAAACGACCATTTTGGGCAATATTGGCACGTGTATGGCTGCTCAGTCAGGCTTCGTTCTATGATCCAGCAGGATGGACCACCAACAACTATTTGCCAAATTGTAATAAAGGGCAGCGTGCCAGCGATAGCAAGGGATTAGAATCTAGCAGTTTATGTTTTCAGCCTATGTCTCAGCCAATCACTGATGCGGCTGCTAGTCTAGCCCCTTCTTCTGCTTCTGTGCATGGAACAGCAGCAGAAGGGAGGAGGAGGGAAAACTCCACTGCACATGCCAGAAACCACTCTCAGTGGGGTTTTTTTCTTAACTGTCTCAGTAAGAAGCAGAAATGAATTAAGCACAGACTTCCTACTCTTCAGTTTCCTAAAATTTTTTAGGCCTTTCATGGACAACCATATGTTTTGGGGGGCTTAGTTTTATTTCAGGTCCCACAGACTGAACATAAATTAGGGAAAGCGAGCAGAAGCAGGGCACACGGGCTACAGATAAAATGTGCAGTTTATTAAATATAAATGTAATCAGATGTTCACTTTAATGCACTAAGTTCAAATAACAAGCTATGAATTCATTCATATCTGCTACAGATTATTGTGTAGATTCACAGTTAGCCCTTGGGCAATATTTGAATATGTGATCAAATGTTTTTTTGTACGTGTAATATTTAGAACGTTTGATCCGCTACAGGCTAAATTTGACATAAAGTACAAACACACTCTCTGAACATCTTATAAACAGAACAGAGGTAAATATTTCACTTGATGAAGTCTGAGCTTCCTCAGTCTTAGAAAAAAATCTTATTGGCAAGTTGTTAATCCAAATTCATGCTATTACTTTAACTTTTGACCCCAACATGTAAAGTTTTGCAACGTAAAACTGACATAAAAAAAAGACATTCTCAGACAGTTCTTGACAAATTCTTGCAACAGTTTGTCTAAGATTTTTTTTTTTTTTTTAAAGGTTCCTACAAAATTCTAAGGGTCCTCTTGAGACTACTTTAATATGTTATAAAGATTTAACTAGGAGAGCATGAAATAGCAGAAATTGTTTCCCCATTCAAGCAACAATTTATAAGTATAAAGAATGTAAAGACCAAACCTGGTCTTTCCATTAAAATCATTTAAATAATTGTATGCCCCATTCACACATAATAGTGGAAGTATTGACTTTAATTACCCTTTCTCATCTCAGTAGTGTATCCACTATATATGTGTGTTTATAAAAAATAGTAGCCTAGTGCACATCCAATTAATTTGCTTATATTTTACCTTACCATTGTATTGCGACTTAAAAATCCTTCCCTTCTCTCTGGATAAATTAAAGCAATTGATATTCTAAAAACACCTTGCATATGCTCAAATGCATGGGCATTAACCTCGGCATCAGCCATCATGCCAATGATTAACATCGGAACCAAGATCTTTCAGTAACAGTCTAGAGATGGGTACATATTGTGGCTTTGGGGATTGGTAAGTGAGTGGGAAAGGTAATTTTGACTTTATGGGGAAAGACAGCAGGTTTAGCATACATGTCCCGACCACATTGGCTGGAAATTTAATTAGGGTTCTTCTAAAATGGCATTCTTATTTATAGTAAGCAACAGGTATTTAACATACTTGGCAAGCAACAAATAGCAACATTAAAGTTTAGAAAAGTTTCACGCTTGCCATGTCTAGTAGCCGTATTTGCTTTCATTACTACTGTTGCACATAAACAAAACTATGGACACACAAGAGAATATGGACATGCAAAGTTAGGTCTAGTGTCTACTAGTGTCTACATTAGCCGTCACAATTAGAGGACCAAATACACCCCCATCACCTACTTTAGGCCAAACACTTACATAAATTACACAGTCCACTGTTTTAGGAAGGTTATTTTACATAAAAAATAAAATTCCATTAGGTGATACGATTAACTTTTCAAATTCTTACCTTTTTAAAATGTAATATGGGAGTCATTTAATTAGATTTCAAAGTGACTATAATGAGATGTTTAAAAAAAGTTCTATGATGTAAAATTGTTAATCAAGATGCCAGAAAAATACATATGTAAAACTTCATTTACAGCAAACATTAATCAAGAACAAGTTGCCTTATTTGTAGTTGACTTCCAATCTACACTTGAATGAGCACTTGAATGATATCATATTCTTTTTCAAAGATATGATAACATGTTTTCCACTGAACGACTACATTTCAGAGCTAATTTAACTAGAGCTAATGTATTCATACTGTCACCACAATACTGCCTATGGTTGTATAAATTATTAGGAATCTTACGTTTACATTGACTCATAGAGAAATGACATTGCCTTATTAGGTTCAGAAATCCTTGATAGATCAGCTAGTGCTTCATCTTCTTTTCAGTTTTGTTTACCTTCCAATGAATTGTTAGGAAGCTCAACAGAATTTTTCATATCTTGCACTAAAGCTAATACAAACATAATACAATTAATAAAGGATCAAAAAGCCTTTTAAAATGAAGGGGTATACCAGCCGTCAAAGGGGCAAACAAAATAATTAATTTATAAGGGTTACTGTTATTTTCTTTGCTAATAGTTGCATCATTAAAATTCCTAACATTGCTCTAATCTCAAATATTGTGTGACCACTGGCACATGATCCTGCAAAATTAATTATTAAAGTAAATAAACATTTTAAAAGATTTTGGTGTTAAACTACATTCTGAACTATATTCTTGTGTGAAACTCCATAACTCGTTATAACTGATTCATCCATTGTATATAACTGATTCATCCCAGTGCCCAAAGGCTTGTCATGCTTGCTGAAAACAATGAAAATTATTTGTTGAAACATGAAATGAGATCTATGTTTTAGCATATCTCATGAATATATCTAGCACATTCATGCATCTAAATGAGGATTGTTAAATTAGTACACTTAAGAGCAATTTAAATTATGTGCAAAATATTCTATGCTCTTTATGGTACTGTGCTTAGTTGTTTAAACCTCAGGCACAACTCACTTGTTTGTATCACCTGAAAAACTAGGTACGATTAATAGGTGCGGGTTTCTTCCTCTGGTACAGTTTTCACCTATAATGGTTGGTTTGTTGGCTACTGATTGTATTAACACCACTGATTTATTCTTAAGTAGATAAGCCTGGATCACAGACACATATTTTTGTAAACTGTCACTCAGACCTATTAACAGTGAGCAACCCTCACAGTAAAGTCCCCCCCCCCCCCCCCATGCACGGGATCGATATTTTGAGCAATGTGTAAATTTGATCGAATTTCTCAAACTATTTTCGGGGGGGGTTGGAAAAATTAAGATTGGGCCAGGTGGAAAAGCTTTCACCTACACCACATTAAGTTTCCATCTCTCCGCAGATTTTAGGGGGAAATCTGTGGAAAGTTAGGAGGCTCAAGGTGAGCTTTGAGCGGTTCTTCTGATCAGATATCTGATCATTGCACTTGTGGCTAGCTTTATTGGTGTGGCACCAATTATGTTGATCTGCTCTTGTGCAGCTTCCCCAGTGGCTAGGGTTGGGTACGGACCAGTGTGTGGTTACAATGGGAAATACTGGGGGGCATCAGCTCCCAAGACCCAAGATTTTATTATAAAATAGAGTGGTGGAATATTGCTTTATATTCTATAATGGTGAAGTCAAATTGTCAGAAGTGGATCCGTTTGAATTAAGTAGTCAGTAACTAGAAGATCAACTGCAAATTCTCATTTCCAATAAAATATTGGTATATTCTACAGAGCTATGGCACATTAATGTCTATTTATAAGGGAAGTTCCTGGTTGATGATTTGTAAAATTAATTATATTACAAATACATAGATATTCTACATATTTTCTTCATTTTTTCATAATGATAACTACCTTAAAATGTTTCTTATAGTAACTCTACTGGCTGTTTGACCATAGGTGAACCTATCCTTTTTCTCACTAATTGAAGAACAGGAGGTAAAGGAGCTATGTCTCGGGTTAGCTCAGTATTTACATTAATTCTGCGGTGCCAGCACCATTTCCAAAACTATTTTGAAATATTTTTGTGCAGCCGATGCAGAAAAGGGTAAGTTAGATTTAGTGCAAAACTTAACACCTTAACAACCGCACGCTTTACCTGACCCTGGTCCTGCAATGCAGTAAGTCTTGCAAAGGGATTTAAAGCACTGCAGGTTCACAGTCAGATAAGTAACACTGCTTTAATACTAGTCATGGACTTAATAAACTAAAACATGTAATTAACATGAGGGACATTAATGACATAGCTATGCACTAATTAAAACTGTTAACATAGGTAATCTCAATTAATAATAATTTAATTTGCAGATATATTAAGATCTCTTCTGTATAATTATAAAATATTGACTATATTTAGTACCTGGAGCAATAGGACTCTTCTTTCTCTCACTAACAAAAAACAGGTCTCATTTCAATTCAGTGTGTGCTGTACATAGAAAAAGTACATAAAGTCTCATAATCAAATCAGACAGTGTTAGTAGCTTAATTTTATTGACAATAATTGTATTTAAGGGCTAATGAAATTCTCAGCGTTTGGTTTGAACTTTTATAATTAGGGTTAAGATTAACTTTAAAGGGCATGTCCACCCCCAAAACTAAAATTTAACCTACTGCTGGCCCTACTGTGTAGTGTAACACTCTGCTCCATATAGTTGTCCTGCAGTGCCTGTCCCAGAAAGTGAAGAGTAGGAGCCTTCCTGTGTGTAAGCTGTATCTGCCCCTTCCCTGTCCTCCTGGCATGCGCAGGGGGAGGCCCCCCCCCTTCCAAACCTCCTGATCCCTCGTCTCTGAAGTGTTATACTTAAAAATAAGCCTTTTGCTGTAGTGTAGGTACCCCCTTCCCAACCCTAATCTCTATGTTAAAATGTTACAAAAGTCCCCAGAAATGTACATACCAAGCTTCATTCCCTCGGCTAAATCAATAGACGGCCACCGCATCTGTGATTGGCTAACTCACAGCCAATGACAGATGCTGCTGCCTGGTCAGGCCCCTAATGATACTCTGTTCCCAGAAGTATCATTATAGGCAGTTCCCGAGGGAACGAAACTTGGTAAGTAATTTTCTGGGAGCTTTCTTAACATTTTAACATGGTGATTAGGGTTGGGGTTAAGACGGTTGTACCTACACTACAGCAAGGGGTTTATTTTGAGTTGGACATGCCCTTTAATTTCAATAAGATGTTCTGTAACACTTCCATAGGAAAGGGTATGTCCGCCCCAATAACAACTTTTGATATGTTACTCAGGACCCCCTAAAACCCCAATTACATTTTGTAATAATGCACCCAGAGAGAGAAATTGTACCTACACCCTCCACAGTCCCTCTACACTGCTGCTACTACATGTCTTTTCTGTTCACGAGCAGCAGCAGTGGGGGCTCGTCCGGTAATGGCCATTAGTCATTGGCCGTGATTTAACTGTCATGGCTGTGACTGATGGCCTTACCAGGAAGTAACAGAGAGCTGCGGGGTTGGATTGTGGAGGTTTTAAGTACAATTTCTCTCTCTGGGGGCATTATTACACATTTTAAGCAAAACGTAACTGGAGTTTTGGGGGGTCCTGAGTAACATTTTAACAGTTTTTATAAGGGGTGGACATAACCTTTAATCTCAGATATATTTACGCTTCAAAAGAATAAATTTGAGGGGAAAAAAAGAATATTTTTATTCTTCCAAAGACCATGGGTTCCTTTTCAGCAGTTATAATGCATTGTTTTAATGTAGCTCATTCTTTGAAATAAATGTGTGACCAAACCAATTTCCTAAAGTACTGTTTACATTTAGTTTGCAATAGATTATTTTGTCATTGAAGTTTTTATATTCAAGGTTTCTGTGCTTCCCAAGGACATTTCCTAATCCTATGCAGTTTTTTTATGTGATTAATGTTTTCCCTCAAGAAAAATTACTGCTGAATGGAAAGCCAAGCATTGTCCAGAATCTTTGCAGCTAGTGTTGCTGTTTTAAAGAATCTAAAGACTGCCACAGAGGCTCTGATATTGTCTCTCCTTAAGGGGTATCAGTGGGTGGAATGTCATTTGGAAACAAAAGGTTGCAGTGGGAATTTCTATATGTGTTACCTGCTGACAGGAGAAGGACGCACACTGCTTTATATTTCTGCCCTGCTAGCTTTATTTTTGTCAAAATTGTGCGATTGGAAGGTAAAACAACAATAGCTGAAATAAGAAACATTAAGCTACAAAATCTCATAACAAGATCACTAAGGTAAAACTATTAACAAGTAAAAATGATTTGTTCCTTCTAAATGACTTTTAAAATAATTTTTCCTCTTAAGGGTGAACTAAACCTACATTTTTATACACCCACAATCTGAAAGCTTTCCCCACCAAGAACATTAATGTAGTGGGGTAAGATACTACTTTAGTAAATAGTGTTAGATTATAGATGTACTTGGGTAAGGTAACTGTCTGTGCCATTACCTCTAAAACACAGCAATAGCTACTTAACTGCCCAACACTGATGAAGAATGATATTCATTCCAGTATTCTCCACCCTCTTCACTGGCCATGTGACCTCACTACAGGTCTATTATGGCCGTGGCTGAAATTCAGAGCCATAAGGTACATTACCTACATGCCAGTAAGGTCAATTTCCTATCAGCCAAAGCAAAATGAGAAGTGAGACTCCGATTAAAGTTTTTTTTTCATCAAAGTGCACCTTTTTTTTTTTCAACTTTTGTGAAGTACTTTAATGTCCAAGCAAAAGAGAGTTTCATTACGAATTGGTTTGGTGTATATAGGCTTCTTATTGTCTGTTTTCAAAATATTTTCGCTGTGTAAAATATAAATCATCTTTTGTATGAATTCAAATTTTACCAAATGAAGGTAAACCGTTATAGAACAGAAATAATATTGGTACACAACGCTTCTACATCAGCTCGTATCTAGGCACCTGCTTCAGCTGACTCATGAAAACATTTCTGCTTGCACTGATTGCTGTGCCAATCACACATATGCGCAATAACATATTTCTAAAATAGGACACTTCACAAACAAATTGTTAGGTGAATCCATGCAATGTAAACTGTAAGTGATTGATGAGAAATCACCTGATTAGTGGAAAAATTAGATATTACTGAAAAAAGTGTCCTTCAAGGGCCCAAAATATCTGAGTGAATCAAGCGTTTTGAATTCTTTGCCATGCTCCATTATTTACATCAAATACAGGGGTTTGAGGTAATAGTAAAATGGAGTCTGCACCTCCTTGCCCTGGGTGGTGTAGGTGTTATTAGCATGTTCAATGTAGTTATCTTTCTAACTATTGTAGGTTTGGGGGGTTATTCACCTACGTATAATTAATAATAATAATAGGCAAATCCTGCTGGATCCAAGGGAATTTGCTGTTTATAAGCATACAGTATCTCACAAAAGTGAGTACAATACTGAAGATATGACACTTTGATACAATGTAAAGTAGTCTGTTTACAGCCAGTGGCGTAGCTACCAGTGGTGCAGGGGTCTGTGTACAAAACATTTTTACCATTGTCTGTGTGCCAAGCATTTAACCAGTGCCTTGCTGTGTGCAGTGCCAGTTTCCCAACCAGTTTATCAGTGTCTGCGTGCCATGCATTTAACCAGTGCCAACTATTTTACCAGTGGTTATATACAAAGCATTTTAGAAATGATTATTTGGTTTGCAGTGCCGATTTGTGTTTGCGGCGGTGTTGGGGGGCCCATGCCCAAATTTTGCATCAGGGCCCATAAGTCTGTACCTACGCCACTGTTTACAGCTTGTATGTAAACTTGCTGCCCCTCAAAATAACTCATCACACAGCCAATAATGTCTAAACTGCTGTCATCAAAAGTGAGTACACCCCTAAGTGAAAAATGTCCAAATTGTGCCCAAGTAGCCATTTCCCCTTCCCAGCGTCATGTCACTCATTAGTATTACAAGGTTTCTGATGTGCTTTCGCTCTCACACTATCATACTGGTCACTGAAAGTTGAACCTCATGTTATAGAAAACACTGAGGATCTGAAAAAAGGAATTGTTGCTCTACTTATAGATGGCCTAGCTTATAAGAAGCTTGCCAACACCCTGAAACTGAGCTGCAGCACAGTGGCCAAGACCATATTCCACTCAGAATAGGCCTCACCATGGACAACCAAAAAAGTTGAGTGCACGCGCTCAGTATCATATTCAGAAGTTCTCTTTTGTAAATAAACAGTGTTCAGGCAGTGCTGCACACTGAATCAAATTATTCTGCATGGCTGTTGTCCCAGAAGGAGACCTCTTCTAAAGATGATTTGCAAGAAAGCCTGCAAACAGATTATTATGAATGCCAACATGTACTGTGATATACTAAAGCAGAGCATGAACTGGGCCACAGGGCAGTATTCCAACAGTATTCCCCTAACACACCTCCAAGACAACAGCTCTCTTGCTAAACAAACTGAGAATAAAGTTTCTGGACTGGCCATGCATGTCTCCAGACCTAATACCTATTGAGCAAAATCTGGACAGTTTTTACTTAGGGAGCCAATAACGATAGAGATTATGGATAGATGAATTGAGTCAAGCCATTGCATATTATCAACAAATTCAAATTGAACCTGCAGTGTTATATGCGACAATTCTTATGGAAGCTGCCATGTACTGTAATATATAACTGTTGCATGTATAAGGAGCAGAATTATATTTTAACAGAAATGGTGGGGAATATAATTTAATGCAGACCCCATTGTACATTATAGGAAAGAGAATAAAAATTGAGAAATAAGGATGTTACAAATGTTATTCAAAAAGCACATTGCAAAAACATTTCTATCCGATGCAATGAATCAGTGAGAAACAATTAACTCACTTGATTACGTTGCAGGCACGGGTGTAACATACCCCGTGCCTTTCGCTTGGGTTCAAATCCCTTCAGTAAAAAGCAATCAGTCTGCGGACTCTAGAGCATAAGTACTCACCATTTCCCCTTGGTGGTCCGGGTGCTGCCTGCCCCGAACCCTTCGCTTAGGTTCAACAACGAAAACAGAATGTGGAGATTCATTCGGCGCACACCGGGAATACAGCAGTCCAAGACACTCACGGAAAAATGTTACAAATGTTATAATTGCACCACAAAGTAATCACTTAATTGAAGGAGCTACATTTCGCCATCCACGCAAAGGTAATAAAATTAATGGGCATGTCCACCCCTCTGGGAAAAAATGTGTATGGTATGCAAAACCCCAAAACCTGGACTTCGTTTTGTTTCCAATGATTAAATCTGCTTACAGCAAGAGATCTTATACTTACAAGATCCGCAATCCACCGCTGCAGCTCTGCACTCCGCTCTCCACTTCCGGGTAAGGCAGTCATTGTCAGCCATGATAGTGATGTCACACCCAATCTTGTTGTTCTTAGTATTGTTCTCTTATGTAATGGCTTTTAATATAAGTATACAAATGGTTACCGCACACACAGATAGTGAAAAAGGGTCCTTAACCCATTTATTAAGTGCAACAGGATAAAGTTTCGGGGGACCAATGTAATACTCCTAGTGCCCAGGAGTATTACATTGCATAGTTTAAACACACGCTGTACTTTTCACTCACCACAACAGCAAGATGTTGTCAGCTGAATAGATAAGATGACAATGTGATCCATTAAATGTGTTACATGTGAATGTAGACATATTTTGGAGGTTTGATTTATATATCCCTTATATTATATAAATAAATTTATATTTTTACGGAGATTGCATTGAGTTTTTAGGAGCAACTAACTAGGTGGGGGTATATAGCATTATTACACATAGGAAAGGTCCATGTATGTGTGTAATTAGCACTATTTAATTAAAATCACCATAAGAAATAACACCATACAAAGTATAGTACTACTAATTACTACTGAATTACAAAACAATTTATATACAATTAATAAACTAAGCTTACTTTACTGGACACCCCTAAGTTTGAATGGAAAACTCAAAATGATAGATTAAGACACACCTCCAGGATTTATACAGGGTCTCCTTGTAGACACTTAAAGGAAGTGGAATTTTATTAACATCCAATGAGAGGTTCTGATCTTCCACTGTCCATGAAAAGACAGGAAGTGTAAGGAGGTTCCTGTATTACACCCAGTTATATGCTGTTTGTAAAACATGTGACAGTCTTAGCCAATTAGAAAATTCTTCACTCTCACATTTACTCCCCCTCCCCTCTCCATAGAAAGTAATGAGACAATCCAGTTTCTGTTTGCTAGACAGGAAGTGTCTGTTTATTGTTAAATGACTTTGCATGTCTCTGAAACTACCCAGCATTCTTAGAGAAATGGGCAGTTTTTACCCCAATATTAATATATTAAAGGACAACTCCACCCTCATAAGAGCATCTTTTAGAAAGAATAGCCTCTTTAAAATATGTTGATATATCATACTTTGTCCTATGAATTCATTACTGTATGCCTGCTATGCTTCTGGATGCCTCATGGAAACTGAGCAATTTAGAAACCTGTACTGAGCCTGGGCATGCTCAGAAGAGGCAGATAGGGGATTAACATTCAGTCATTGGCTGTGATGTCAACTGTCAAATCCTCCAATCAAACCTCTCCATGACTTGTCAAGCTAATCAGAATCCTGTGTTTCCTAACCCCATAGTTACTGGAAACCTGGAACTTGCTGTGGTAATTACCAATAAGTATGAATCTAACATGTTATTCTGGATCCTGTATAGGGTCTCAGGATGTCCAATGGAGCTGTTCAGATTGAATTGCACATTGTATCAGGATTGCCTGGATCTGTGTTCAGATCTGCAGGTTAATACCATTTTGTCTGGATACCATATATACTCGAGTATAAGTCGAATTTTTCAGGCTTTAAAATTAGCCTGAAAACCTAACCTCGACTTATACTCGAGTCAAGTCCTAATTTAGATCCAAATTCTGCAATTACAGATAGTAACCAGTAGGTGGCCTGCATAGAAAGTTACAGGAGCTGATCTGCCTTTACACTTCCTGCTTCCTGTATTCTGTCTGCTGGACTCACTCAGCACTGTCACTGGATGCTGTAAATCTGATGGGTCTCCTCAGTTTGGGGCAAAAAACAGCTGCAAGTACAGTGCAAAGAACAGCTTGAAACTACAACTCTCAGGCGCCATTTTTAAATATTGGGGTCAGAGAATCCTTTACTATATGGGGGTCAGAGTTCCCTTTACTATATGGGGGTCAGAGGGCCCTTTACTATATGGGGTGTCAGGAAAATTGTAAATGATGGTAAGCTTAATTAAAAGTTTACTGAACCTTGCCACTCCACATGTTTAGAAATTGAAACTCCCAGCAACAAAGCATGCTGGGAGTTGTAGTTTCCAAACATCTGGAGTGCAAAATAATTGGAGGTTACTGGTACTGGATTTGGCTATTACTGTATGGGATTCATGTATGGGAATTCTGCTGTCCATTTAAAGGGCAACTAAAGCCTAAAAACAACACAGAATCAGAAGGCAGTAGTGGTGATAATTTCTACCCTCGACTTATACTCGAGTCAATCAGTTTTTACAAATTTTTCAGGTAAAAATAGGTACCTCGACTTATACTCGGATCGACTTATACTCGAGTATATACGGTACATATAATACATGTGTCCCAACTGAGCATCTGCTTTGTGTGAGAGCCCTGCCAGGACAGATGACTGTTGGTCAGAGTAACAGTGGATGCAGCCAGCAGCGGATGTGACAGACTGATCATGTGGTCCCATAGGGAACTGCATGATTGGCAGTGATTTACTAACTGACCCATTTGTCTGATACGGATGACTGAACTCGGTTGTGGCTGGCTGCCCCACACCATCACATATTTCCAGCCGACTAATCCGTGGCACTATTGGTTCGTTACTGGTGTTTACCCAGCCTTAAGGTTCGTACACATATGCGATTGCGGGTGCCAACCCGTGACGAACGATGTGTACGAACGGCTGATAATCGTGCCATGTATGGGCACTTTATTGGCTAAAATGTCGATACACGGCACGAATATAAGCCGAAACAGACGTTCTCACACGTCATGCGTCGGCACCGGCGATCGCATGTGTGCACGAACCTTTAGACTTTATAGATTATAACTGCCAGGTAGGTGGTATTTGGAAGTGAGTGCAAATATGGTAAAGTTTATGACTCTAACAGGGAGATTCACCCAGAGGCACAAGCTCTCTGGGCAAATCTCCCGTACGGGATTTACCAGAGGCTGTGCGATTTTGGGTGAATCTCACCCGCACATACGTATTTATCGCCAGCTATTAGTTGGTGTTTAATACGTGTAAAGAGCAACCCCTGGTCAATTACTTTGAAACGGCCGCACGAGTGCCTCTTCTGGTACTCGCGCTGCCGCCGCAAAGCGGGCATTAACGTTGCGCCAACCAATCGACCCATATAATGCTTCCCTAATCCAATAGTCTAATAGCTATGCATGTAAGGGAAGGGCAGATGAATCACTTGCATGTTCAAACCCTTGGGTAGGAAGCGCTAAAGCATGACCGTGGGCTTTTAATGTCTGTAGGGGCTAGGCCACACTGAAACGCAAACGCAATAGCATGCGATTTCATGTGCGATTTTCGTTGCGATTGCGATTTCTTCAATAAGTATAGGAAAACGCATGCGATTGCGATTAAAAATGCAGAACGCAAAACGCAATCGCAATCGCATCGAAAAACGTGCGTTTTTTTTTTGCGTTGACGCGTTTTCAATAATTTTGAAAAATCGCAAGCGCAATTGCAAATGCAAGCGCAAACGCAAAAAAAACGCAGCAGTGTGGCCTAGCCCTAAGTCAGGAAAATGTCTTTATTCCAGGATGTATGAAAACTAAATTTTCCAGAATTCTGTGCAGTTAGGGAATGCTGGGAGTTGTAGTTTTAAACATGTGAAAAGTTCATTAAAGGGCAAGTCCAGACCCAAATTGAAAACTTACATACATGTAAATCATCTCCCAAAACCCTAAACGGTAATAGTTAGCAACTGTCAATTATGGATTTGACAGTTGGCATCACAGCCAATGAATGTTAATCTCCTATCTGTCTCTTCTGAGCATGCCCAGGCTCAGTACAGGTTTCTAAATTGCCCAGTTTCCATGAGGCATCCATAAGCATAGCAGGCATACAGTAATGAATTCATAGGACAAAGTATGATATATCAACATATTTTATAGAGGCCATTCTTTGTAAATTATGTTATTTCGAGGGTGGAGTTGTCCTTTAAGAAGACACTAACTGCAAAACAGAGAATGCTAGGATTTGTAGTTTTCAAACATGTGAAAGGTCACAAGCTTAGGCTGTATTAGATCTAGACAGATGCCTTAGCTACAGGATATTAAGAAAAAACTTACTGCAAACAGAGAATGCTTTTAACGCCTGCTCTATACCATTAGGCTGTATTATATCTAGACACATGCCTTTGCCACAGGCATGTCCCCACCCATTTCTTTAAGTGAGAAATATGTGTTTATATGTTAGATTATTAAGGCAATGCTATTATAATAACATGATTCTATGAGGTACCTTCTGTTATAAGAAGGCTCTATTTTATTTTATACTCTGTGTGGAGCTTTTAGCTCCTCTATCCACACCTCTCCCTAACATGTATATTCAATCAGTATCCTGTGCTCCCAAGTCCTAACCCCATAGGTTAGTTAAACTTGTTGTGGTAAATACTAATAAATATGAACCTTGCATGTTAATCAGGATACTGTATAGGATTTAAGGTGGCTATACATATATCCAATTTTACTTATCCAACCAAGCGCTCATGCAATATTAGTTTGATCTTACTAGAACCTTTCCCATTCTTCTATGCCACAGACAAGCGGTTCTTGCAGGATCGGTCTAATGTCACGGGAGCACTCGGCCAGGAAAGTAAAATAGGATATATGTATGAGCTGCTTTTGATTGCCCAAAGGTGCTGTTTAGATTGCCTGGGTCAGTTCTCAGACCTGCAGGTTTATTCCACATAGACCCTCTATATTCTAGCTGGCAGGTAGTATAGGTAAGGGAGGATATAAGTGTGTGTTTGTTCATTTAATATGATGCGATTGTTTTTTTTTTTTTAGGACCTTCAGACTAATTTTATTATTGCCCCCCTGGATGTTTCCTGATGGTTCCTGTGAACACTGCAACTACACATAGCAAAACATACACACCTAATTTCCACTGTGCACCAACGGGCACACTTTTGCTAGTATATATATACACGACAGCAGGTTCCTACGCACTTCGATCACTTGTCAACAGCCTGGGTGCTATAGGCAAAAATAGATCAATATCCTCCTTTATCCAAACCTCTCCATAATTTGTCAAGCTAATCAGAATCAGTGACTGTAAATCTGGAACTTGCTGTGGTAATTACCAATAAGTATGAACCTAGCATGTTATTCTGGATCCTGTATAGGGTCTCAGGATGTCCAATGGAGCTGTTCAGATTGAATTGCACATTGTGGCAGGATTGCCTGGATCTGTGTTCAGATCTGCAGGTTAATACCATTTTGTCTGGATACATATAATGTGTGTCCCAACTGAGCATCTGCTTTGTGTGAGAGCCCTGCCAGGATAGATGAATGTTGGTCACAGTAACAGTGTCTGCAGCCAGCAGCACATGTGATAGACTGATCATGTGGTCCCATAGGGAAGTGCATGATTGGCTGTGATTTACTAACTGACCCATTTGTCTGATACGGACGACCGACCTCGGTCGCGGCTGGCCGCCTCACACCACCACATATTTCCAGCCGACTAATCTGTGGCACTATTGGTTCGTTACTGGTGTTTACCCAGCCTTAAGGTTCGTACACACATGCGATAGCGGGTGCCAACCCGTGACTAGTGATGGCCGGTTCGCGGATCCAAACCCGGATCCGCCGCGGATTTATCCCGTTCGCGTGAGAGCAAGGTCTCTGTGTTTGCTGATGACACTAAACTATGCAGTGTTTTGGAAACTTCAAATAATGTGCAAGTGCTGCAAGCAGACCTAGATAGATTATCAAAATGGGCAGCACAATGGCAGATGAGATTCAATGTTGATAAATGTAAGGTGATGCATTTGGGATTTAATAAACCCTGTGCCACCTATACCATAAATAACTCTGTGTTAAGTGAATCTGTAATGGAAAAAGATTTGGGGGTTCCGGTAGACAACAGACTTAGCTGTAGCAAACAATGCCAGGTAGCAATGGCTAGAGCTAGCAAGAAATTAGGGAAATAACTTTCACAACTAACCTAATGAATAAACTACCTTGACTACACATTACTAGGTAAATGTTTAGAAAATGTTTTAATGTTATTATAAATGAAGAATTTATTTTGTAAAGGTATAATCTGGGTGATTATTTAATTATGTTATTACTTTTTAATTGTTGCAAGTTTTTTATTTGCCAAAATAGTTTTTTTATATTAGGATATAAGATTGTTATGGACTTAGATTTAAGGTGTTGTTCCGAACAGAAAATTTCCATTGGTTGGTATTGGCTCCCTATAAATTGAATCAAATAATCGATTAAACCCATCAAATTTTCAAAATTTCAAAAATTTCAGTTTTCAAAAGGTTCTTGACTTTCTAGAACTTTGAAACCGGCAGTTTTGAATTTTAACTTGGTTCAAAACATAACCAAACCCCATCCCTAGTCATCACCACATATAGGCTTTTAAAATTAGGGTTCCCTCTACAACAGTAGAATTTCCTTACTGAAGAGAAAAAAGCAATGCTGGGACTAACACAAAACCTATATTTCTGGATATATCAAGAAAGTGACAAAAGTAACCTTTGGTTTGTTCCACCAGTTCATGAATTTTAGAACGCCAAATATACCCAGAAAAAAAACCTCTTTATTTGATAAAATAAAGTAAGCACTATCAGTACTCCTCTTTGCATTGAATAATCCATACACTTTCCCCTTTTCCCCTTTCCCCTTTCTATCATCTGTAATATTAATTGAAACAATCTGGTCTATTTATACCTTGTTTTTCTTTTCATGATCTGGCCAAAGGGAAGACATGTTTCTTGAATAGTGCATTTTCTCTGGTTTTGTCCCTGAGAGTCTGCAAAGCATAGTGTGGACCTTTTTTTTTAAATATATATACATTACAGCTTCACCCTGAGGTGAAGACTTAGTGGTTCAGGTCCTTACCCATGGTACTTTTAAGAATAGGGGGGTATAATTGGCATTTAGTCAAATTATATGTAGACTATAGATGGGATCTGGGTTCAACACTAACCTGGACCCGACATGGAACCCCTCGGTTCCGAAATCTGAAAGATCAATCCAGATCCTCTGGATTTCGGGACTTCGGAAGACATTTTCGATAATTTTCGAATGTACGGGGCTATTTTCGATTAATTGCCTTGAATGTTTGAAAATTATTGAAAATTAAAATGCAGATAAAGGAGGCTCTGTTGTGGTGCTTAATAGACAGGGTTATGATAAAGCAGCCATGAGACAGTTGCAAGGTGAATCTATCTATAGGGCCCTTCAGGAGGATCCTACCAGAGTTTTTAGATCACATTTGAAATGCCTGGTTAATTAGGGCCTAGCTATAGGTATTACTAAGTAATCCATATTGGGATTCCTGTGTTTCATTATTTACAGAAAGTTCTTATGCAAGATGTTTCTCCACTCAATGAGGATGTTTCTGAACTTAGAGATATGTTGCTCCAATCATTAGTTTGGAGTCTCCACTCTTATATAAGGGACAAAAAGCATGGTTTAAATACACTTAAGAGCTTGGAATGGGAAGCAAAATACAACAGTGCAAATATATTCCTGTATACCACATGATAAGAGAATTATGGCATGGTATAATCCCATACCACCATGAGTAGAGCTTTTAGCTCCTCTATCCACACCTCTCCCTAACATGCATTATTCAATCAGTATCCTGTGCTCCCAAAGTCCTTAACCCACAGGTTAGTTAAACTTGTTGTCTGTAATTACTAATAACTATGAACCCTTGCCATGTTAATCAGGGAAATTGTATAGGATTAAGGTGGATATACGTATATCGATTTTACTTATCCAACCAAGGCTCATGCAATATTAGTTTGATCTTGCCAGAACCACTTTCCCATTCTTCTTGCCAAGACAGGCGCTTCTTGGCATGAGCGGTCTAATGTCGCGGGAGCACTCGGTCGGGAAAGTAAAACCGGGATATATGTATGGGCTGCTTGTGATTGCCTTAAAGGTGCTTTGTGAGATTGCCTGAGTTCAGTTCTCGACCTGCAGGTTTATTCCACATTAGACCAGTATATTCTAGCTGGCAGGGAGTATAGGTAAGGGAGGGTTGTTTTTAAGTGTGTGTTGTTTATTTAACAACTACACATAGCAAAACATACAACACACATAATTTTCCATGTGCACCAACAGGCACACAATTTGCCTAGTACACCATATATATATATATATATATATATAGATATTATATATATATACATACAAAACAAAAAAAAACTGGATGCCTCTTCCTCATTTCTAAAAAGCCAAAGGGCTGAGGGGAAGGGAGAGAGCCTGTTATATGGATCCAGTGTGTAAGAATGAGAAATGAAAGTTGCTAATCGTATTGCAGTCTGAAAAGAAATTGAAAAGGTTAGACGTTAGACCTTCAGACTGGGTGACCGTGAAGTGTTGGAAGGCTTTTCATTTCATGTGATCCACAGTATGTATACTAAAACCCTTGTTTATTAAGTATGCCCAGTGTGCAGATATATGATATGTATGGGGCCTAGGAATGTGCATTGATTATCTTTTCTATGTTTGTATAAAGTTTGACCAGATCAGTAAGCACTTCCATAATCTAGTTGTAAATGAGCCTAATGAGAGTGCTTCCACAATTTTGTATTGTATTGTATTTATGTTGGGAGGCTTGTCAAGCCTCATGTGGTATAGCACCCCCCACACGGCCCCTTTAAGGGAGGTCCTAGGCCTTAATATAACGACTGGATGCCTCTTCCCTCATTTTTAAAAAGCTAAAGGTGAGGGGAAGGGAGAGAGCCTGTATAGGATCCGTGTGTAAGAATGAGAAATGCAAACGTTTGCTAATCGTAATGAGTAAAAGAAATTGAAAGTTAGACGTTAGGACCTTCAAGACGGGGGTTACCTTGACGTGGTTGGAAGGCTTTCATTCATGTGATCACAGTAATGTTATACTTAAAACCCCTTTGTTTTTAAGTTATGCCAGTGTGAGATAAATGATATTGTAGGGGCCTAGGAATGTGCATTGATTATCTTTCTATGTTTGCAGAAATGTTTTGAACAGATCAGTAGCACTTCCAATAAATCTAGTTGCTTAATTAGCCAATTGGAAGTGCTCACAATTGTTGTATTGTATGTATTTATTGGGAGCTTGGTCCAAGTCGCCATGTGGTAATAGCACCCCCAACACGACCATTTTAATGGGAGGTCCTATGCCTTTAATATAAAGCACTGGATGGCCGCTTCCCCATTTTTTAAAAAAGCCAAAGGGCTGAGGGGGGAAGGGAGAGAGCCGTCTATGGATCCAGTTGTGTAAGAATGAGAAAAATGCAAAAGTTTGCTAATTGAATTGAAGTAAAAGAAATTGAAAAGGTGAGACGTTAGGACCTTCCAGAATGGGTACCTTGACGTGGTGGAGCTTTCATTATGTGATCCACATAATGTATACTAACACCCCTTTGTTTATAAGATCCAGTGTGCAGATAATATGATATTGTATGGGGCCAGGAATGTGCATTATTATATTTCTAGGTTTGTAAAAGGTTTGACCAGATCAGTAGCACTTCACTAAATCTAGGGGTAAATTAGGCCTATTGGAGTGCTTCCACATTTTTGTATTGTAGGTATTATGGGAGGCTTGGTAAGCCTCCATGTGGTAATAGCACCCCCAACCGCCCCTGTAATTGGAGGTCCTATGCCTAATATAAAGCACGGATGGGCCCTACTTCCCTCATTTTAAAAAAACCAAGGGCATCTAGGGGAAGGGAGAGAGCCTGTTATATGGAGCAGTTGTGTAAGAATGAGGAAATGCAAAAGTTTGTCTAATCGTAAGAAGTAAAAGAATGTGAAAAGGTTTAGACGTTAGGCCTTCCAGGACTGGGGTACCCTTGCGGTGGTGTGAAGGCTTTCATTCATTGTCACAGTAATGTATACTAAACACCGCCTTTGTTATTAAGTATGCCAGTGTGCAGATAATACTGATATTGTTTGGGCCTAGGAATGTGCATTGATATATTTTTCTTTTTCTATAATTATATATAAAAATATGAAAAATATTGTAAAATCAGAATTATAACCAATTTATTAAAATGTATGTATTTGCCTTTATCTTACCTTTCTGATGTTCGTATTATTCTCGTCTGGTTTGGACTGGCTGGTTCACAGCCTGTGTTTCCCTTCGATTCCCTCTATACATACTGGTGCGGCTCACACATTTTATAATTATCAAGGCTTTTATTTAAAAGAGAATGTAAAAACAAATAAATATAAAAGCGTACTTTCTCTTTAAGAGATTTAAGAGCATGATATCTGTTCTTTAGTGAGAAGCTGTGCTGTTTAAGTAGTTTGTTTACTAACAGAGTGTGCTCAACGCGTTTCCACTATGTCCTTATACCTTCCCTTAAGACAAAACAAATGCTGTATGTCTGTATCAGTTGTTATAAGCTTTATATAGCATGTTTTAAACTGCAAAATTGCACCCTAAAATTCCAGAGACCAGGAAATGACCATCTATTTGAATTGATATGTTAAAAACAGAAGAAGTGATATTATATCATATTCTTGGGCTTGGTGACTAGTCACACGACCTAAAATCAAAGCATAAACATTTTATCTCCAAAGATGAATGAAATTACTTTTATGTTGTGGGTGACTCGCTACATATATATTTAATTCCAATGTGGACATACAAGAATTTATTTAAACAGAAAAAGTTAAAATATGTGTGAAAAACGCCACAGTAAGTATTTTTAAAAGTGTAGATTTATATGTGACGGCGTATTCCTTTTTTAAAAACACAAGGAACATGATAATAAGCTGATTACTAAATATAATGTTTCCTATTTGAACGACATTTATAATGACCTTTTCGCTTCTGGAAAAGAACGAATGAATTATCATTCCACTGGCAGGTTCATGAGCTGGTGCTTTAGGGATCCAGAAAATTATAGTTTTTACAAAAGGGACGCGAATTCACAAGTAAGCACAAAGGTCTTTTTTAAGTAGTCAGTTCAATGTCAGTTGGTGTCCCGCTAACTTAAAAGGTTTAAGTTCAAATTTGATGGCTAAAGGTTATTTATAGAGAAGTAAGATGAAGTGCCTAAGAAAAACCAGAGGGTTAGCATTTTGAAACTGGCTCCACAGTGAGGCATTGTTGTATTTAAAAAAGCTTTCATTTAAAATTGCTTTAATTGTTTTAGAACTGAAGGTAATATACAAACCATACTAAATATATACCTCCCCAATGAGCAACTTTTGTACCCGTATCCTCTGGAGTCACTAAGTTGCTGACTTTCTCTGATTAAGTAACTTTTAATGTAAAAACTATAACCATTAATTAAACTGGAAATTAGATCCTTGTAAATGGTTGCTGCCTATGTTATCAGTGTCACGTGACTGACATAAATTCTTAGTGAGGTATTATGTAACAACTCTACTTTCTGAGAAAACATTGTTCATGGATAAGGAATTGGGTTATTGGATCGCAAACAGTGGTAAATGCGACTACATCTAGGTTGGGCTAAGTTCTAGAGCGTAGTGCTCAGGGTTCTGTCTGGGGCTGCTTTCTTTCTATCTGTATATAAATGACTTGGAAGGGGGAATTTGCAGGCAAGGTCTCGTGTGTTTCTGATGACACTAACCATGGCAGTGTTTTTTGGAAACTTCAGAATAATGTTGCAAGTGCGTGCCAACAGACTAGATTAGATTATCAAAATGGGCAGCCCAATGCAGCTGAGATTCAATGTTGATAAATGTAACGTGATGCATTTGGGATTTATAAACCTGTTGGCCACCTATACCATAAAAACCTCTGTGTTAGTGAAATCTGTAATGGAAAAGATTTGGGGTTCCGGTAGACAACAGACCTTAGCTGTAGCAAACAATGCCAGGTTAGCAATGGCTAGAAGCTAGCAAGAAATGGTCTAGTATAAGAGGGGAATGATCAAGAAGAAAAAATATTATTCTCCCTCTTTAACAAGGCACTGGTAAAGACCTTATTTGGAATATTGTTGCAGGTTTTGGAATCCCATGTTGCAAAAGGGACATCTGGAAGTGGAAGCAGTTCAGAGAAGGCTTAAATATGCAGGGCGATTAACAAGTTGGGCTGGTTACATTGGAAAGAAGCGATGTTTTTCGTGGAGGAATGTATAACCTTTACCAAATAACTTTAGGCCATACAATAATTCTATGGTGCATTGTTCACTAATAGGTGATATCAGAGGACTAGTGGACACCGTTTAGAGTTGGAGAAACAAGTTCCATCTTCAGTTAGGGAAGGTGTTCTTTACAGGAGAACGGTGATGAAACTTGTTGGGAACTGCCTTCCAGAAGATTTGGTAATGGCAAGTTCATTGAAATAGCTTTTAAAAAATGGCCTTGGATATGTTTCTAAAACAAAAAATAGAGAATTACTGTTATTAATTCATACGAGTAGATCATGGTGTTTGATCCAGGGATACTCCGTTTGGAGTCAGAAGGATACCCGCCCCCCCTTTTTTTTAGCGTTTTTTTTTTTGCCTTCCTCTGGGTCAAACTGGTTAGGTAGGGTTTTTAAAAAAGTGAATAGGTTGACTTGAACGGACATTATTCTTTAGTCAACCTCAATTACTATGTTACTATTCTTCCTCAGTTAATCGTGGGTTAATTATAACAAATAACTTACAAATCTGGTCACATCCATAGGATTTGCTGGAAATTTCAGTGTTTGGTATGAAAAATGACCAATCAATTAACAGAGGGGCCATTACTCTTGACAATGCTCCACTACAGAGTATAGGAAGGAGGTCGGTCTGGAATATGTTTTTGTAAATCATAGCAGAAAACTGACAAAATTCCCACAAATTTAATTGCCCTGTGTGTTCAAATCTTAAGGTGGCTCAATACACCATCTGATTAATTCATTTTAATGTATTGAAAGTGGAATAACTAGTTATAACAATGGGGTTGCAAGCCTTTAAATTGATGTTATCATATTCATTATTGACACTGTTCAGCCTGTAGTTTTTTTTTCAAACATTTGTTTTTATCAAAGTCACCAAGTGTGTTCTAATTAACAAAAATGCTATGTTATAAATCATCAGTTTCCTAGACCATGATTCCTGACGTTGTCTCCTTAATGACAGAGCGTAACTTTGTTCATGCTGGGAAGGCCACACACATTAGGTCATGTCTAGCTTCTGTTCGACGTTGTGGCATTTGTAGGTTTTAACTCATGGCACATTAAAGGTCTTGTCTCCAGAACCCCCAATCATTCAGATTCTTTACACACAAAGAGTGCAAGAGACAGAAATATAGAAGACACATGCAAAGATTTATTGTAAGGAAGAATGGTAGCAGTAAAATAGTAAATACGGGAAAGAAACACATGAAAATCAGAGGCCAAGACTATAGTGGTTATTAGTGCGTATTTTGTTACATTGTTTCATATTTTTCTAATGTGTTAATACAAAATTACATATTTAAAAAAAAATATTTATCATTTACATTTAATGACATTGCTGATATTCAAAAAAAAAAAAAAGTTCGGGGGAGTGTTACAAATTTTAACCAGATGAGCCATATGTCATATATATGAAGTTATCTACAAATTAAAATGTGCTATTCTTTAAAATGTTTCAACAAATAGTTCTGCAGGAACGTTTCTTTATTATAGTTCAGATTTTAAAGAACTAACATAGGAAAGGGAAGAGTTGAGACACTGGACTTTTTACACTTACACAAAAGTTTCCTTAGCTCATTTTATAATTACCATCAAACACCCTGACCTTTGTTATTGAGTGGTTACAAGTATTGAATTATTTGTTAAAATAAACATGATTATTCCTATTAAGATTAATATCTTTAAATGGATCAAAGTCAAATCATTTAGTATGATTTTTTTTTTTTTTTTACCACAGCTTCCCTTCACTTTAAGCATTGCAATGACATTTGGATTTTTTCTCTGTGGTTAAGAAAGCTGACTGCCTGAAGGGAAAAAAGCTAGTACAAGTGTCAACTAAACCATTCAAAGATGACATAATCAGGAGAGCTAGAAAACGCCATGAAATTTGGTTCATTGTAGGGACAATGACAGTAATCATATTTCCCAAAAGAACCCTTATGAGCTGCCAACACCTCCTGAAAGAGAGATGGATAACATGTGTTGCTTGTGAGCACCCTGGTACTAACAGCATAAAAGAAAGGGAAGGGAACTAAAGGAAGCTCAGGGCAAAGGCTGGCCATTGATATAATTGAGCGGTCCCTAATTAAAATCCTTTGATTTAGGAAGTTGTAATTGGTTAGTGGCTTGTGGTGGGACATGAGCTTGACAGCTTTGTTCCAAAAGGTCTGGAAAGGTGGAAAGGCCATGATTAGAGTGAGAACAACTAAAGGTGAGATTTTGAGAGAAACGGGGGTCTGAAAATAAAAAGGGCCTCAAACAGGACAAGACTGTGATGTTTGTGAAATAACAAGATCTTAAATCACTTTGACAGTGAAGAGGATTGGAAATAATTTGTCCTTTTCAAAATGACTAAGAACAAATGAGGAACTATGAGATGATAATGATGTAGAGAGAAGAATTGTCAAATATTTCCTGTAGGCTACGCTGTTTTAGAGATCTGCTTCTTACTATTATCAAGTTTAACTGGTGTATGATGATAACAGTAAGTTGTTTACAAAAATTATATTATATTTTGCGTTTAAATCTTAATATTGCTAAGCCAATATTTCCTATTGGTAGAAAAGGAATACTGTCATTTAATATTTTAAAATAAAATACAAACATGACAAGTATTAAAAAAAAAAAAATTAACCTCTAATAACATTGTGATATACAGTTTTTATTTTATTGTTGTAATTTATTGTTGTAAATAGAACGAGACTGGTATTTCATTTTGATTACCATATTTAAATTATTCCATTATTGCCTCCATATACACAAGAAAAAAAAAAAAATCTTGGGAGATCATTTATAATCCAGCCCAATTTTGAAAATATATATCTGGGGCAATCGGGATGATATCCGAAATGTAATCCAGAGCCTTTATAAAGGGTGGGTACTTGTGACAAGTTAAGTAATCTGATAATTGGTGTAATTTTTTTTTTGGATCACTCCCAATGTGACTTCATAGCTCATGAATTAATCCCTTTGCACTGATTCAAGTGAATATGCAGATGTTTGGTTGCTGTTTTGCATGAATTATAATTACACAATTATTATTATTTTTTTTTCTTAAAACATACCGTAATTTGAAAACTTTTCAAGGTTTTATAGAAATAAGGAGAAGTGTATCAATCACACATTTTAGTGGATGATAAAAATGAATTGTAATTTTTTTCATCTAAATGGCTTTTTCCATTTCTCAAAATAAACTTTTACGCAAATATGAAAAAGTTTATATTTTTCTATTCTTGGTATTGTGCACATTTTTCAAGGTTAATGAATTCAAAAACATTGTTTTCTTTGTAGGGAAATAACTTTCCAAACTAACCTGAATAATAAACTACCTTGACTACACATTACTAGGTAAAGTTTAGAAAAGTTTTAATGTTATTTATAAATGAAGAATTTATTTTGTAAAGGTATAATCTGGTGATTATTTAATTTGTTATTACTTTTTAATTGTTGCAAGTTTTTTATTGCCAAAATAGTTTTTTTATATAGGATATAAGATTGTTATGGACTAGATTTAAGGTGTTGTTCCGAACAGAAAATTTCCATTGGTTGGTATTGGCTCCCTATACTATAGTAGAGGGAACCGATACACTTGGCCGCTTGTGTTGGACGCCCGGCAATAATGCATATGCAGATCGGGCTGTTTATGTTGTTACCACCTTCTTGTGTACTGAAAAGGGTTATCTTTTGCATGGGTGTGTATGGGCCATTTTGGGGTCATCACTAGAGATGTTCAAAACCAGGGGGTTTAGTTCGAAATCGGATTTTTTGAAAACTTCCAAAAAACTAACCAATAGAAGTCAGTTTGGGAGACAATCATGTTTTGCATCTGTATCGAATATTAGAGATGTTTGAAGATATTAAAATATTTTAAAGTGATACAGACATAGAGGTGAAATATAATAGATCGAAGTAGCTGATTGATTGAATCAAATATCAAATCGATTAAACCCATCAAATTTTAAAAATCATTACAAATTTCAGTTTTCAAAAGGTTCTTGACTTTCTAGAACTTTGAAACCGGCAGTTTTGAATTTTAACTTGGTTCAAAAAAACATACCAAAACCCATCCCTAGTCATCACCACATATGGCTTTTTAAATTGGGTTCCCTCTACAACAGTAGAATTTCTCTACTGAAGAGAAAAAAGCAATGCTGGGACTAACACAAAAACCTATATTTCTGGATATATCAAAAAGTGACAAAAGTAACCTTTGTTTGTTCCACCAGTTCATGAATTTAGAACGCCAAATATACCCAGAAAAAAACCTCTTTATTTGATAAAATAAAGTAGCACTATCAGTACTCCTCTTTGCATTGAATATCAACACTTTCCCCTTTTCCCCTTTCCCCTTCTATCATCTGTTATATTAATTGAAACAATCTGGTCTATTTATCCTTGTTTTCTTTTCATGATCTGGCCAAAGGGAAGACATGTTTCTTGAATAGTGCATTTTCTCTGGTTTTGTCCCTGAGAGTCTGCAAAGCATAGTGTGGACCTTTTTTTTTTAAATATATATACATTACAGCTTCCCCCTGAGGTGAAGACTTAGTGGTTCAGGTCCTTACCCATGGTACTTTTAAGAATAGGGGGGTTAATTGGCATTTAGTCAAATTATATGTAGACTTAGATGGGATCTGGGTTCAACACTAACCTGGACCCGAATGGAACCCTCGGTTCCGAAATCTGAAAGATCAATCCAATCCTCTGGAATTCGGGACTTCGGAAGAATTTTCGATAATTTTCGAATGTACGGGGCTATTTTCGATTAATTGCCTTGAATGTTGATATGAAAATACGATGGAAGACCACTTACGATCGTATTTTCAAAAATCAAACGTGTAAGGCTATTTTCGATCATTCGAAAATAGCCTGAACATTCCAAAATCTTCGAAAATACGATCAGAAACTCGAAAATGATCTCCGATCATATTTTCGATAAATTTGAACGTTCAAGGCTATTTCTGAAATTATTGAAAATAGCCCCGTACATTGAAAATGATCAAAAAACTAGTAAGTTTCGGACATCTCCAATGTAGACCTGGAAGATACCAAGCATTACAAACTTACAAAAATACATAGATGTGAAGAATCCCCATCTAAGTGTAATTGGTCCAAATAAGTAAAGCACATGGTAGGTAAATGGGGTTAATTAAAACACAAATTTATTGAGTATATATTAAAATGTCTCAAAAAGAAGAAAAAACACACCTTAAAAACCGAGGTCTTATGCAGTCAGCCGTATTTAAGAACTGGAGAAAAGGAGGAAAGAAGAGGATAAATAAGCCTTAATAAGCAAGGACCTCAAGGTAGTGATTTCAGAAATACTACCACAGCCACGTGCTATGCTGGGAGGCAACGGGAGCTCAGGAGTATAAATGCGTGGCTAAGGGAGTGGTGTAAGGAGATGGGGTTTGGTTTTTAGAGAACTGCGCTGACTTTTCTGTTGGCTACAGGCTCTTTAGTAAGACGGATTGCACCTCAATGGTGATGGTGCAGCTGTTTTGGGGAGAAGATGGCTAGGGGGTGGAGGAGATTTTTAAACTAGGTATGGGGGGGAGTGATGTGAACTACACAGGGTAGATAGAGAAGTTAGGGATCAGGGGGCTATTACACAACGGAGGATGGAGAAGGGGGAACATAGAGGATAAGGAGGCATGTACGACATGTATGGAAGTAAATCAATTGATAATCTAAAATGTATGTTTCAAATGCAAGAAGTCTGGCTGAAAAACCAGGGAACTTGAAATAATAGCTTTAAAGAAAGGTATGATGTGATTGGTATAGCAGAATCATGGCTTAATGATTCACTCAACTGGACAGTAAATATTGAAGTATACTCCTTATTTAGACATGACAGAGTTAATAAGAAAGGAGGAGGAGTATGTATGGATGTTAAAAAGGAATTGAAGCAAATTTAAAAGATGGAATAGATGGGGGAGTAAACGAATGGCAGAAACAATATGGGGAACTGTGTACAGGAAGCAAGAAGGTGTAAATTAATTGTTGGAGTATGTTATAAGCCGCCAAATGCCGGGGAGGAGGTGGAAATGAATCTCCATTGCAGGTGTCGAAGGTGCTGGTATGGGGCATGTTCGGTTATGGGGGATTTTAACTACCCTGACATGATTGGAGTAAGTGAACTGCATAGCACCTCAAAAGGTATAAAGTTCCTAAATTTCCTATATGAGCATTTTCTTTCACAGATGGTAGAAGTTCCTACTAGACAGAATGGCGTTGTTGGATCTGGTGATATCTAATAACCCTGAGGATTTTGGAGATGAAGGTAATGGGAAGCTTAGGGAATGTGACCATGATATAGTGTCATTTAATATAGGTTGCAAAAAACTAAAGTGCACTGGGTTAACAAAAACTTTTAACTTTAGGAAAGCTAATTTTATGCGTTAAGGAATCACTCCTGTCATAGACGGGGGGAATTGTTTCTAGGTAAAGATATAGGCAGATGTCGACCACTTTTAAAGGGATATTAAACTATAACATTTCTAAATCTGTACTTTGGGGAACAAGTGTAAAAAATAAGTCCACTCCTGCATGGCTTAATGTTCAGGTAAAGGGAAATGGAAAAAAAAGAAAAAGGCTTTTAAAATTTTGAAAACAGAGGGAACAGAACAGGCTTACAGGGAGTACAAAAGCTGTATAAAAGAATGTAGAAAGCAATTAAACTAGCAAATAGAAAATGAAATACGAATTGAGAACAAGCAAGTCCAACCCCAAAATGTTTTTTAAGTATATAAATGGTTAAAAAGATGAGGACTGAGAATGTGGGACCATTAAAAATGGGGCTGAGGTGGTTGCGAGGGATGCCGAAAAGGCTAATATCTAAACCGTTTTTTTTAACATCTGTTTTACTGTTGAGAATCCTTGTCCTTACAAGCAGGGATTGTAATAATATGCAGGGAAGAATGAGAGTATTCACATTGGCTAACAGAGGATATGGTACGGAAACAATTAGACAAAGTAATATCAATAAAAGCCCCAGGACCAGATGGATGCACCCTTGGATTTTAAAAGAGCTTTGTTTCTATCTTTCAGATTCGCTGGTCTGGGGAATGCCGTGGAGAAAAAAGCCAATGTAATACCTGTGAAGGTTCTCATTCATCCAGGTCATGGTATATCTGTTGTATCAATTAGAATCAACTGGACTTGAAATGTAGTTCTTGAAGAGTTTCGCTAGTCATCGCACCACTGGCTTTCTCAATTCAGAATGACTTGTACAAGAATCTGTGGCAATTATGTACCCTGGAAATCCAATTAGCATATCACAGCCAGGTGTTAAGGGTGTGATTAGATAGTGGCTAAGAGGTGTTATAGGAACGCCGAGTAAGGTGTCAAACAAGCATGTACATGGCAGACAGTTGGTTAGTGTGACAAAATCCAAGATGGCGCCGACACAACTCTGGATTCATCTCAGCTACAGCAGCAGACAGGAGACAGATTCACCTGAAAAAAAAAAGGTACAAACAAACAAATTACTAAACAAAACACAAAAACAAAAAGAACTTACACAAGAAAGTATACTAAATGAAAATATAGAAGAAAACACAGAAAGCCAAATTGACTTAACAAACTAACCCCTTACAAAGCAAACAAAAAAACAGAAGAGCCAAACTTTCTTAACTGAAATAATGGCAAAGTCCCAGTATCAGACATGCCAGTAACAGATTCCATTTTAAGGAAATGCTGATAACACATGCAAGGGCATGAGTCAGATATAACAGAAATTTCTCCACAATCAAAAAAGATGTAGTTGAACTAGAACTACGTAAAGCACAATACTGAAAAAAAGATGGAAGAATTACAGATGCATTCAACTCACTGGTGATGCACACAACGACTTAGACAAAACCACTACACACTAAGCTAAACTAGTGATTTAGAAGACAGAAGCAGAAGAAATAATCTGAAAGTAGAGGCATCCCAGAAACAGTCAAAACAAACGAACTAACAAACTACTTAACAGAACTATTCCAACTACTAGTACCCAATGTCTCACCACAGGCATTACTATGGAAAGAGCACACAGAATCTACAAGCTAAAAACAGCCCCGAAAATGCACCAAGGGACACAATATTAAGATGCACTTTTTTCACAATCAGAAAAAAAATATTATTTGCAATGAGAAAATAGATCCAACCCAGAAAAATATAAAACAATACAGATATTCAATGACCTATCACCAGCCACAATGGCAGCAAGAAAACACATATGGAAATTACAAAACACTCAGAGAAAACCTTATCATATATAAATGGGGATTCCCAACAAAACTCCATATAATTAGAAATGGCAATAACTTCACAATCAACACCCTGAGGAGGGTCTAAAGCTGCTAAAATCATGGAAAGTATTAAAGCACAAAAAAAAACAAGAAACCCCCTCTCCAACCTCAGTCTCACAAATAAAATTACAACGCGAGTGGAAAGAGAAAGAAGTGCTGATAAAAA
Source organism: Hymenochirus boettgeri (assembly GCA_019447015.1). NCBI lineage: Eukaryota > Metazoa > Chordata > Amphibia > Anura > Pipidae > Hymenochirus > Hymenochirus boettgeri. Next base: position 81,870,496 of record CM033475.1, read on the forward strand.
CATTTAAAAGCATTATACAAGCACATATGTAGTTCCAAGTACTAACAAAAGTCACCCGTATCTCTCTTGCCAGACAAAATATTATAATAATTATATTTGAAGCTAAACCCCATATACTCATCTGTCTGTAAGTCTCAGTCACAGTCATAAGTCACCATGGGACATCCCAACATCAGTGGAGGCAGAGAGAAGGCAAATAGTAATAGTGGCATGCATCGGAATCACACCAGGACAGGCAGTGGAGGACGCTGAAGCGTTTCGCTACTTCAGCTTCTCTCAGCAGCGTATGTGTATCAACGCCGGAAATCCTATTTATACCATGTGGCCGTCCTTGTGGATGACGTCAGACGTCTGCGACGCCAACTCTACCACACGTAAAGACGAGCCCAATCACCATGGTAACCCTCGCAACAAAACGTTGAAGGCGAGGGTTATATAGTAGAGTTGGTAGTAGAGTTGTCCCCCCAGCCCCAACCGCTTATTTATAACTCTTAGAAAGCTCCCCAAAGTTTACTTACCTCCCCTCTTTCCTCCGCCGCCATGAATGACCGACAGCCGCGTTCGTGATTGGCTGCTGCTCAGCCAATCACAGACGCGACTGCCGGTCCTGCCCCTCTGCTTGCATTTTCTCGCAAGCAGAGGGCCAGCAGTGCGGCGGAGGAAAAGGGGAGGTAAGATAAAGTTTGGGAGCTTTCTAAGAGTATAAATAGAGCAGTGGGGCTGGGGGACAGGAGGAATCATATATAAAAATTGTTTTTTAGGGTGGACATACCCTTTAAATCAATTTTGTGATGCAATGTCAGTTTCACTATAAACTTTGCAAGTCAAGGCAATCATGTGAGTATCTAATTATAATATAAAGGGGAAAAACCTAATATTTACAAATTTTAAAAAATGCCTATTTCCACCTGTACCATATAATAAAACCATTGAATGTGTCCAAAAACTTACCCTAAATTTCTAAATCCTCTTTAATTTTTTTATTACCCTTTATTTTATAGCTGATTTTCCATTCTTTGTAGTGGCTCTACCGTAATGTTATCCAGAATGAAGGGGGGGGGGGGGCTTCACTGTGCCCTTAAAAAGTGATTGCAACATTAAAATGCAGAAAAGGGGCTCTGTTGTGGTGCTTAATAGACAGGGTTATGATAAAGCAGTCATGAGACAGTTGCAAGGTGAATCTACCTATAGGGCCCTTCAGGAGGATCCTACCAGAGTTTTTAGATCACATTGAAATGCCTGGTTAATTAGGGCCTAGCTATAGGTTTACTAAGTAATCCATATTGGGATTCTGTGTTTCATTATTTACAGAAAGTTCTTATGCAAGATGTTTCTCCACTCAATGAGGATGTTTCTGAACTTAGAGATATGTTGCTCCAATCATTAGTTTGGGTCTCCACTCTTAAAAGGGACAAAAAGCATGGTTTAAATACACTTAAGAGCTTGGAATGGGAAGCAAAATACAACAGTGCAAGTATATTCCTGTATACACATGATAAGAGAATTATGGCATGGTATAATCTCATATCACCATGAGAATAAATGTAGGTAGCCTAGTGAATGGAAATACTTCATCATTATGCTCTTAAAGCTTTGCTTAATCAAATGTTTTCAAATTCAATAATAAGTTCTACCTTCAGAAGTCTGCAATAGAGGTGAAATTGCCCCCACCTATGCTTATCTGTACATGGGGGGTGGAGGAAGTGTATCTACAAAAAAGGATCAATAGAAAAGAATTTGCAGCATCTGTTCCCACGATTTACATTACATTGATGATTTTACCGTGTGTTTGGGATGGCTCTGAGTATCCTTCATCCATCTCACTGAGTAACAATCCCCTTAATATCAAGTTCTCCTGGCAGTTGGGGGGAAAATATTGATTACTTAACATCAATTTCTTAATATCACTCTGTGTGGGGCAAATCTTCAAACTAGAGTTCTACCCCATTATGAGAGCAGACTCATGACACTTTTTTCAGGTGGTTAAAGGAATACCCTATGGACAGTTGTTGTGGATAGGAACTGCTTACATAGGAATGCTCTTCGTTGAGGCAATTCGTGAGCATTTAAGGGATAGAATATGATTTAGAATTAGAGAATGACAGTGTGTGGTGCTATACACTTTGTAACAGTTATAGAGGCAGGGATAGACTTTCTTTTCTTTAAAGAGCCATGGTAAGATTTACATTAGAAACTGAGTAACTAAAGGGCTTATGTCAAGTTTTGATATTTCCTGCTTGTACATTAAATCCTATTAAATTAGATATTTATGTCTTTACTTCCAATTTTGTATTTGATGACCATTTAATATTAGTTTTTATTTAATTTGTTTTTCTTAAATTATTACCTACTTACCTTCTGTATTTACTTACCTTTTATCTTTTACTTTTTGCACCCTATTTTCTTGTCCTGGAGTGTGTCCAGTGATCTGAGCATTTTCCACTTTTTAAGTTTTTGTATAATTATATAGATATGTATATTTAACTATCATAATCTTTATCATTAATTTACGGTTAAAATTTTTTGACAATGATAATGTTATGCATGCTGTTTATACTATTGGGGAGATGTAATAATTTTAGAGAGCACAGCGCATCTTCTTTTACACATTTTTGCACATAATGTTCCAGGAACGAAAGGGAGGCATCCTAATGCTACCAATTATCTACTAGTATCAATTTCACACTACGCAGTGAGTAGAGAACAAACAAAGATATGGGTGCATCCACTGTAACTAGAAACGGCACAGGCCCCAGAAAAGTACTTAAAAAGACTTAAACCAATGCTAACCTGCAAATTACAAAGGGTAGTGTGGGTTAACTCCTTTTTAGCCAATACCAGCTAATATTGAATCTCCTCCTATATGAGTGTGATTGTGGGGTATGATGTGTTACTGTGTCTATTTATTAACTAAGCATGTGAAGTATTTCCCCTCCTGACTTTGGGGCGGAGGGGAGGTAGGGTTATTGCGTGATGCGGTTTTTAAACTTTGTGGCATTCAATCTTTTGTATGCCTATGAGTCAGAGCGTGTAGCTCGAAACACGGCAGGCGAGCCACATCAATAAAGTTGCTTTTTTATCTTACTGTGATTTTGCCCATTATTTCCAGTGTGAGTCCTCACATTTTTTATGTGTGGACCTTTAGTTTGCTGAGCCTAAAGCGAAGGGTCTGGGGTGGAGTGTACAGGCCACTCACTTTGTGCGGTGAGTACAGGCGTGTTTAGGGGGGGGGGGGATTCCTGGTGCCTGGAATCTTCTTTCTGTCTGCTCATTGCAGTCTGCTGTTCTGCTTCTCCTGGTGTCCTAGACTTATATAGTTTGTTACATAGTGTTTACATTGTTAATTGAGCTGTGAGTGAGAAGCAGCGTTTGTATGTTTCAAAAATGTATCCAGTCTGCCATGTGATTGACAGCACATAACTAATATATTGATACAAAATTGATTATCAATATTAACCTGCAGTGCTTAAGGTGATTGCTGAGACTGGGTTTATATACATTACTTACTGTACTTACCCCACTGTGATGGAGCTTATTGAGCAGGAATTAAGAAAGCCTGGATGTGGTAGCTGACTATTAACATTTCATTATATATATTATATATACACAGGAATGATTGTTCCAATATTCCATATACGGAATGATCGTTCAATGTGCCCATTATGGTCTAATGTTATCGCTCCCCTACTGTAGTAAAGGGAACCGGAAATAGAAATTTCTGTCGTGTCCGATAGGTCCCAATACCGACAATATTCAGCAAAATCTGTGAGATCCACCGTCAGTGTCACAGCTCTGACTTTGAAGGACACTAATGATATTGAAGGGCAAATGTGGATTTCTCGGTAAAAGAACAAATGGCCAATTTTTCATCTCGACCATTCGCCACTACAAGCAGTCGTGGGACAAAGCATGTTAGTTGCGGCAAATGTCCCTATGGACCGCACAATCTGCGGTGATTTACCAACATTGGTTGCTGCCGCCTGTGAAATCCCCTCAGATTTTTTAGACCAACCAACCGATACAGATAAAATATCGGCAGGTTGGGCTGAAAATCTGCTCGTATGTACCCAGCCTAATGAAGATACTCTATAACAAAAGTGATGATAATTATGGCAAGCAAGAAATATAATATTATTATATGATGCATATATATATATGCATCATATGGATGTATTTGGTCATGTACTTCCTTCAGGGGTTGTTCAGTAGGTAACCCATTCAGGAATCCCCCCCTTGAAAATCCTGTCGTGCCCCTGGAAGTGCCTCAAAGTTTCTGTGTTTTTGATACAATCAGCTGATTGGGATTCAGAATTTATTTAGTAAAGGTTTTGGGGAATGGTTTTGATCTACTTTATTTTTATTTTACTAAGTAAAATAATCTATAGTAAGTATAGTAATATAGTATAGTAATATTTCTAGTAGTAATTGAATGAGCTTTTACATAACAAGTAGAGTTTTTCTTAATTTGGTTACTAAGAATCCTGCACCAATCGTTTTGACATAACTGTAATGAAACACATAAGAAAAAATGAATGAAATGGCCTCCACATTTATTTACATATTATTATAAATTGATGAGATCTTGTGAGGATATTCTGAAGAAAACAATCTAACAGTCTATTACGGAACATTACTATAATTGCAGAGCATTACTATGCTGTGCCCTATTTATTTAAGACTAGGCCCCACTGGCTATTTGAGTGTGCGGTGTGTTTGCGCAGCGCTCGGAGCACACCAATAGGGGACATCGGGGATAACCCCACTATATCTGCCGACCCTTTGCGATCATTTTTGGTGCCCATTGCATGCATGCGATAGGGTAACAACAAAGGAATACAAGGCACGCACAGGGTAGCGCACTTGGATTGCGCGACATTGCAATTTTGCTGCAACGCGCGATCATGACGTGCTAGTGGGCCTGTAGCCCTTAATGCTTGCCTTTTACATGACAAAGACAGAACTGTCCCTTCCTACATTATTTCTACTTACACAGAATTATTGGAAGATTTGTTAATTACTACGGTCATAATAAATTGCCGTCAGTGTCCGGTTGTTCTAGTTCACACCTACTATTAAAAGGTTATATTGCAACAACCTACTGTGATGTGTGATTTAGTGAGTAGGATTTGTTGGTGCATGTGTTTGGAGTTCCTATTTTAAAAAAGTTCTTGCCTCATGCTGTTTATCTATGCTCAGTCAGTGGTGAGGTAAAGACTGATGTGATGTGTCCTAGGCATTTATATTAGGAATTTAATTGAGCAGATGAAAAAATATCTGTATACATTATATTTATTATATTTTTATGTGTTTAATTAGCAAAGGAAATTTTAAAAAAACTTCTGTAAAATTCTATAATTCCATGACAGTATTTTACTACAATTAGTTCACAGGAAAAAAAAATTAAATTTTTAAAAATTTTAAATATAACATGTCATTTTTGACATGATTATTATCTGTGAAAATGTAATAATGGCAATTGCCAGTTTGTTGACCAATGACGAGAAGCTGCTAGAATGCACTGAGAAAAAACTGATGACTGCACATTTTCAAAGGAAAGTGGGATTTTCTCAAATCTTTGGTGTTCCTTCCGTAAACAGATGGTACACATTCATATATTTAATTCTTACACATGTCCAATGAATTCATATGCAAATAATTTTCTTTGTAATACCTTAACTCAGGGACCACAAATACAAGCCATAAGGACTGTTAGAGCATCTGGGCCTCTCACCTTTTATAGGTGTCATTCTCCAATAGCTGACAGTGCATAATTTGATTTCCTAGGAATAACATTATTAAGTAAATATCTGAGGAAAACTCAGGCTCCTGGCAGGAATGCTGCAAAAAGTGGCTTGGCTTTTCCTTTCGACACCACACCATGGTGTTTGAAATGTTTGAACATTGTGGATAGATGTTCAGTTTGAGAAACTGTTTCACCAATACAGATCTAACCAGAAACTCGTTTTTATTGTGATTTTATGTGAATTTATTTTTAGCTTCTTATTTCAGACAAAATCACTAGTCTAGTATTAGAATAATTTAATCTATGCATGATGGAGTCACAATAATTAGTGTTAAAGAGTAAAAAGACATTTGTTTAGTATTTTTTTATATAAAAGATGATCCCCTAGAGCATGTTTATTGGTTTTCTTTTGTTGCATTGTAATAATTAGCTATATTTGTGTCTCAGGATTGATATCCTAGACTCTTCCATTAAACAAGTAAATTAGCTCTATCAGATAACAGGAATTGTAAACATTTCTCAATGCTTTCATATATTATTGTTTGTTGAAACATGTAGTAGAAAATGATTTTCTTTTTTTGCTTTAAGTGATTTTACATTATACTTGGGGGAGATTCAATATGGCCCAAATCTAAAACCCATGTTAACCCGAAGAAATGTCAGGCAACATGGGTTTTAAATGGGTTTTAGAGCACGTGCCATTTCCAAATGTATTTGGAAATGGCACTGTGCTATCGATCCAAAACCCATTGTTAAGTTTTGCGCTACCATGTGGGAGGCTTCAAAGTCGCGTTACATACGTTAGCCCAATCCCATGATGCAATACCTGCGTAATCTCGTTTACGTCAGGTATTGTATCTCGGGATCAGTCTAAGGTAAGTAACGAAGTAAAAATCCATTTACAAGGCTCAAGCCTCATATCAAGGGTGATGAAGTACATCATTTATTTTGTAATTCTCTTTACCAGGTTACACTGGTCTACTTTCTGTATTTTATTATAATATATGTATTTTTAAAAAAGCAACTCATTAGAAGTTAGAACCACCTGTAGTTGTTGTAAGTTGCCCAGTTAGGGATTTTATTTTATGTTTAGTAGCTTTGATTTCCCATGTACTAAGTTCCTTTTTCAGTAATTTATTAGCATTTGTACATAAATGTCTAGCAGAGATGGCTGAACTTTAGTAAAAGTTCAGAAGTTTGGTAGTTTGGAAACAAACCCATTAAAGTCAATGGGAGAAAATAGTTCAAAAAGTTTGGATTAATTACAAATAAGATATCAATGGTAACTTACTGTAAATGGCTCTAGCACCTGGGAAATGGTTGGGGAACACGTACCTACCACCAAATGCGTTTAAACATTCCTCCTCCTCGGGCAATCGTCATGTTTCCGTGGCTACAATTTGAGGTTTACTAAACGCTACATTCGAGGGTTATACTGAAATCGAACAAGAAATTCAAGGGTTACTGAATTCAAACAACACATTTGAGGTTAGCGACAAAATCAAACATTACATTCAAGGGTTACTAAATTCGAATGAAACATTCAAGGGTTACCGAAAGTTGAACATTACATTCAAGGGTTACCGAAAATTGAACCATACATTCGAGTGTTACCAAAAAACGAACAATACATTCAAGTGTTACCGAATTCGAAATGAATTTAAGGATTACAGAGGATTTGAGGATTACAGATATCGCCAAAGTGAACGGTACGTAAATTCCATAATTATTGAAAATAAGTTTGGATAACTGAACTAGTTTGGAGTTCGGAAAGTTCTAAAAGTTTGAGTTTGTCCGAACTATGATCGAACTCTTACAGGGGAGGGAATATATATTTCAGAATATTGTTTATTTCAACAAATGCCTGGAGTCGGGTCATCTGATTAGTTTTCACTGTATCTACAGGGATACCGCAAGCGCTCTGGGTAAATCTCCCGTACGGTATTTACCAGAGGCTGCATGGCTCTGGGTGAATTTCACCCGCACGTAAGTATTTAATGCCAGCTGCGGTTAAATATTTATGCAACGGCTACGCAAGTGCCTCTTCTGGCACTCATGCAGCCATCGCAAAGTGAGACTTTGCGATGGAGGCCGCGATGTCCGGTGGTAATTTTAAGTCCCTTCATGGCAATACTGCACTTCGAAGGGACTTAAAATCCCTTCCCGGCGCCTCCACTAAATACTTATACAACGGCTAAGCAAGTGACTCTTCTGGCACTCATGCAGCCATCGCGGCCGTGAGACTTAGGCGCATATTTATAAAGGGGCGAAAATAGTGCCCAAAAATTACAGCCGCACATCGCGGCCATGAAAATAGCAATATCGCCATATTTATAGTGGCCATCGCCATGATATGTATTGCGGCCGCGATGTCCGGTGGTAATTTTAAGTCCCTTCGCGGTGATACTGCACAATATCATCACGAAGGGACTTAAAATCCCTTCCTAAAAATCCCTTCATAAAATTTCCAATTGACCAATCAGGAACGGATTAGGGTTTTCTGCAAACCTATATAAAGAGGTGCACTCCGCCGCGGAACTCAGATCGCAGTTGATGGCTGCCTTGGAGGGGCTGCTGGGGAGGGGTGCGCGGCGGGTGGTCGCGAAGCTGGGAAGCGGCGACCACCCGCGGCGAGGTGGGCGTGCCTCCCGGGGCGGGTGCAACCACCCGCTGCGATCCAGGGGGGATTAGGGGTGCATAACAGTTACCACCGCTTTATAAATAGAAGCGGCGGTAACTGTTCACATAGCCGCGAAAAGTTAATGCTTCGTTAACTTTTCGAAAAGTTAACAAACCTTTATAAATATGCCCCTTAACGTTGCGGTTAGTGCAATGTTAAGCGCTGAGAGGAGCGATGTGTAGCCGCAGCGCTCCTCCGTCAATTGCCCTACTAGACTTTAAGTTAATAACCCCCCCCAAAATTCTTGCAATCTTTTGCTTTCTCTATGTAACCATTCTCTATCTAACCATTCCACTGTCCACAATAGTCTCCTGTAGCTTGCACCAACCTACCAAAATCCTAAAGTCTTTGCCCTCCATGCCATCAATCATGGACAATTATACCTCCCTAAAGAAGCCACCCTACCATTTAACTGTACATTAAGAAGCCTCTCTAACTAAACGTCCATTACAGTAAGAAGAAACTTCTCCTCATTACAATGAAAAGCCCCTCCACCCCTAAAAGTTACAGTTTAAAAAAAATTATCAAATAGATAATAAAATGTATGTATTACATTTAAAGATGTTCAAAACCGGCAAGTCCCATTTTTGGAAAATTAGAAAATCTGAAAATGGATCCATAGAAGTCAATGTTAAATAAAAAATGTGAAAGTTTAAATTTCAGGTACAAATAGCTATAGTATGTTAGTGTAAATGACTCAGGGACCTAAGAAATGGTCTGGGAAACTTGAATTAAAAAATTAACTTCTTCACATTCATGATCTCTTTGAGGTTCGGCATTAGATTTTTTGACAGCCTGTCACAATTCACAATCTCCTGGCCAGTTTAACTTTCTGTTGAAGCAAAGCTCTAAGCACTCGCAATAATGTATCTTTTCCTGATTAGCAAGGTCATCACCTGAATAAAAGTTACATGGTACATTCAGTAATGGTACATTCAGTATTTCTCTAAACTGGCATCAAATCTGGGTTTCGGATTTTGATTATAGATGTTCTATCCGCAGATCCTACAATCATATTGGGAAATCAAAAAAGTTCCGACCAGGCCAACCTGGAAAAATATTGTATAACTGATGGCCAATGGTCCCTACACAGGCCAACAACCATGATGTGCCAATTGGCATCATAAGGGCTAAGCCACACTGGTGCTTGCATGAGAATCGCAGCACAGAGCATCTCAATGTTGGTGGCGACAGTTTGCAAAAATGCCAAATACAGCATCAGCTCGTTAGAATTTGTACCTCATATGTATACCATGGGTATAAAACAATCTGTAACTAATGCTTCTGAAGCAAGACACTTCTGAATCAATTACAACTATTTAATTTTAAAACTTTTTCAAGCAGAAACATTCTTTATATCAACCTGGAAGAATTTTCTATAATGTACATCTCTGTAAAACTTTTTCTCATGTGTGAAATTCTCTATTTTTTTTTACAAGATTTAATGTTCTACATTTTACCAACCTTCAGATGAAACCGGCACCTTACAAATCAGAAAACAGTGTATCGGTAGCTATTCTGACTATTTTCTTTTTATTACAGTACACATGAAGTGCTGAAGAATATTTCTGTCAGCTTGGCTGCTATTCTATGTCAGTTTTACATAGTCAGATTATCTTAACTTTCAATAATAAATATTTAACTTCAAAGAGAAGTTCTAAGGTTTAATACTGCAGAAGATCAGAGATGTCATTTCTGAAGAATAGCATAGATTGGATGGTTTGGAGGCCTTGAAGACTAGAAGGATTTTTATTTAACACTTCAAGGTCAATCCTGATCCATGTCTGGGTCAGTTCTTTCACAGCCCAACACATTTTTGTCAGAGGAGAACATACTTTTGGGTGGAAAAAAAATCTCTGCAAGATTGTGATAAGAAAGCAGAGCATGCAAACGTGATCATGTGTTTTAATGTACTGGTGTTTATCATACCACTTTATTGAGAGTGGTGTTTGCTTTTTAATACGGTAGTTTAAAAAATATGGCATCAAAAAAGCTCTTGCATCACTGACTGACATTAGTTAGAATAAACATCACTTTATTATTTAAAGGGATCAGTTCATCAGGCACTTTGCTTGGAAAACAATATTGTATGTGCATAAATATAACAAGAGTGCATGCAAAATGAAAAACATCTATGGGCAATTCCAATTATTCTCAAAGATGCTATGATCAAGATTAATGACTGAAGATGAAAATCTAAAAGCAGGTACATATGGTAAGATATCTTCTAAATGCTGCACTGTACCTTAATAATATTGTAACTTTCTAAATGAAGTAAAAGATAATCTACATTTATCTGTAATGCAGCTAGCACACACAGATTTTACACTGTACATGGGCATCTATAAAATCCCCAAACTATACATGCTAAGACTTGTTTATTCAGTCTTGTAAACTCTATTTGCCAATTGTTTCACTACTGTGTGCAAAAATATGCCACTGGCAGGGTAAGAGGTTGTAAGGGGAATATTTTACAACAATTTTGTTTACATAAACTGTACATATGCAAACCCCAACACATTCCCATTTTTAGGTCCAGTTTTCACTATCGGTTCCAGATGTTTGCCACTAGGAAAACATTGCATGCAGCATTCTTCTACCAGCAACGCTCAGTAACCGCTAGTCACAACTCTGCATGAACGGTGCACAGACGTTCATCTGAATCTAGCCTCAAAAAGAGTAAAGGTATGCAGCCCTCCCCATACATTTTTTCATGATTTTGACCCTCTTTATGCCTTCAATTAGCCATTTTGTTAAGGGGGCGTAACAATTCTGTCTGTCTGTCATTTAAAGCTAGCATGCGAGAAAACACTCCTTCACCCACCCTTGATCAGCTTGATTATGTAGGCTGTATCATTTCAGGTTTGTTTGACTGGCAGAGGAGGAAGAGAGAGGTTGTAACAGACATTCCCACCACCCTGTCCCGTCTATAAGGCGGGCTTTTAGCACTCATCTTTGCTGTGTGATATCTAAGGGAGGGCATCACTGTTGTAATTGTGAGTAAGTGATTTCAGCTGCTGGAAGTGTGGACATGTAATGGGGGTGATGTTATTTTTTTATATTGTTTTACTTTAAAGTGGTTCACATTGGGATTTTTCTATCATGCTATCATATCCTAACTGACAATGGTCTTTTCACACTTACTGCATTTATGTAAAATGCATAAAGATCAAACACATTAAATAAATGCAGGCCCTGATACAGCTACTAAATAAAACAATTCTGAAATATAAATGGAGAGCTTTAAAGATCCGTTAGGTGTTTTTGACCTGTAGAATGAGAAATTGAATTGCAAAGGATCTTTAATGACAACTAAAAAACTATGAAAATATGTAATGTTTTCTAGTTTAGATTGGCAATTGTTCAGTAAAACATCTGCAGGGAGATGGAGATTTCTCAAAAGTAGACAAATTAACACATTTTAGGGATTTCAGTTAATTGACAAATTAAAAAGCTTCGGAAAATAAGATAACATTTCAGGTGGCTTCTCAATCTCTTGTGTATAAACTGAGGAAAACATGCTTCAAATACACTTATTTTAAGGTCTTCTTGCCTTGATTTTTTTTTTTATAGTAAATGTTTTCTAATTGATCTGGAGCTGCTTATCAGTCCAGATAATTAAACTAAAGGAAGAAGCAGAACTTTATTTTCTAAAACCAATTAATAACCATGTAAAATCAATAGGTAGGTTGTTCTGGGCAGAGAGCTGATTGGATTATAACTGAAAGGTAGTGGAAAGGACATTGTGCAAGGATTTTACATTTTACTCACTGATTTTATACTAGAACATCACATTCTTCCACAAGTTAAATTAGCTGCTTGTACAAATCATTTATGGGGAAGCTTAGCACAAATATATGTGCTTTCAGGAACAAATTAAGTATTTTCTTATTTTAAGGGGCATAATCTGCCCCTTCAGTGATTTTTTTGTGCATAAATAAAGGACTTCCTGTTTGCAGGACCTCTACTAGTAATACACTGACAGTGTAGTGCTCCTCCCTTATAGTTACTGTAAACTCGTGGACCCTCTAAGTAAGAGGGTGCCTCTAGGGGAAAAAATATCACAAAAAATTACCCACCATCTTCAATGACCAACCGTGAATGGTGGTGAACCAGGCTCTACCAATAGACAACCCCACAGAATAATACACTTGAAACATGGCCAAAAGGATTCCCTTCAAAACCTTAAATTGCAGAAGACAATCTCAAATTTACATCCTCCCTTTAAACACCCTTCAATACTTATTCAATAAACACAACACTTTACATAAACCAAATAGCCAGGCGGAGAGACCCATTTCAAACGTTGTAAAGTACAAGGTCCTGTGAATATCTCTTACACAGAAGTAGCTAGGAGGGGTATTGGAACTTTTAACAATGTCAGTAGTTCAATTGCCATACTCTGTACCAACCCATGGTAGTTATCTGCCATAATCTTCTATAAAGTAGAGTGTCTTTGCCTTTCCCGGATGAGAAGCAATACTCAACTGACTGGTATCAGGTCTTACATCAACTCCCGGCAGCCACCTGAGAGTATCCTTGCTAATAGCTATCTTCACCCATCACACCTCGAGCCGCTAAATCAGAATCACAATGTCTCTCCCCAAAGTTAGCACAAATCAGATACTGGCGTTGTCGTGAGACCAACAAACATACTCACGAACACCACAGTATTCCTGGCCAAAATCCAAATGGCTAAGTTTATGCAAACAGTCCCATAGTGAGCTCCTCCATTATTGGCCCCTCTGCCCACAAGGCAATTGAAGTACTGACATTGTGATAAGTCCCGATACCCCTCCTAGCTACCTCCATGTAAGAGATATTCACAAGACAATGTACTTTACAACATCTTAATATACCTCCCCTTGGTTACAAGAGTCTCACACGTGGTTGAGGATACCGAGACTACCAACTTAGAAACGGGCCCCTCCGCCTGACTATTTAGTTTATGTAACATAATGTAATGTGTTATGTTTATTGAATAAGTATTGAAGGGTGTTTAAAGGAAAACTGTACTCACCTCCCCCTCTCTCCTCTTTCTCCATGGCAGCATAGTACCCAGGGTGAGGACCTAAAATCTTTAAGTCCTCACTCTGGGTACTTTCCCTAACTCCTGCACTACTTACCGCAAATCTGCTTCGGTGATCGCTCCATTCCCCCACTCTTCCTGCTTCAGTGACAGATCGCTATTGCAGCCAATAGGAAGGCACGCACTGCAAGGAGGCGTGTCTTCCAATTGACTGCACTGCGACTGACAGTGGAAGAGAGGTAGAACAGAGCGGATTGGCAAAGCATATTTGCGGTAAGTAGTGCAGGAGTTACGGGAAGTACCCAGGGTAAGTACCACTGGGTACTATGCTGCCATGGATCGGGGAAAAGGCGAGTATCATTGTCCTTTAAAGGGATGAGGGAAATTAGTAGAATGTAAATTTGAGATTGTCTTCTGCAATTAAAGGTTTTGAAAGGAATCCTTTTGGCCTTGTTTCAAGTGTATTATTCTGTGGGTGTGCCTATTGGTAGGGACTGGCTCATCACCATTCGCTCTTTGTCAGAGTATGGTGGGTAATTTTTTTAGGACCTCTACTAGTGTCTAATATGGTCCCAGTCCCTGGCTACATTGCTTAGATGAAATCTGAACATATTTGAGTTCAACAGCCACTTTTGAAGTTTGTATCCTTGGAAAAAGAAGAACAATTGGCTAATGTTCATGAATGTTTGTGCTTCAATCATGATGTTAAATGATAATGAAAAAAGCATCTGAGTATTTTTTTTAACATTGTACACTGTGGTTTACCATAATAGGATGGTAGCACTCATAATGAACCTATCCTAATAATAAAATAAATTGTACATATAATCAGTAGGTATACAAGGTCCATTATCTGTTATAACTATTATCAAAATACACAACAGCACTGAAATCTTTGTTTTCTACATTAATAAACTAAAATGTAGCATATGAAAAGTAGAGATTGAAATGGAAAAAACATCAACAATGTTGTTTAGAAGAAGTAATGAAATTCAATGGCAGTAATTGTTTTCCTGCTGTTGCACTGCTGAGACTAAGTTAATGCTGTGGTTGAACTGAGAAAGGTTAAGTGATATTCCCCATGAATCAGGATTTCCCTGAAGCTTGTACTGTTGTTGTTTTTTTTTTACTTCTAATGTGTAGGATGGTGATTTTCCTAGGGGACATCAAGCAGGATTAAAAGAGGTCATTCAATTGATATTTTCTTTACATTTTGTAAAATGTTCAATGGCACAACACAAATACGAGAGTGCAGATAAAAGAACAAAAACCTTTACATCTAATGTACTTCTGGAGTTGCAAAAATCAAGTGAAATGAAGCATCAATTTCTATTAATATGAATTTGCAGATATTCTGTACATTTTGTCAAATTCACATTTTCCTATCTAGAAACCTGGAACATTGGTCTGGAATACATTTTTTTCACCCAAACCTAACTAAATTGTTATAAATCATCTCCCCCACCACCACCACACCCAAAATAATCTGTCCTATATGATTTAGAAATAAAAATAATCCATCTGAATTCCTTAGGCTATGCATTCTTACCTTTACATCGATTTTTATCCATAAGTGTATGGCCAGCATAACTGTATAAGCAGAAGAATGGGTTGTAAAACGTATGGTACAGATTGACTCTATAGCGTATACAATCCAGGGGCACAGATGAAATCTTGGTGCCTGGGTAGCAGTGGCAGCAACTCTTTCACAATCCTCTCTCATCTCTTACAAGATGTACGGTATGGTGGTATACTGATGACACTTTCACTACATCGGCAATCATCATGTGGGTGAGGGGCTGTCTGGCATTGGGTTTGATTAGTTGCTGGGGCACCATGACAGACTAACAGCTCAACAACAAAAAGGGCTGTCCAGTCTGTAAAATGCAAATTGGGGTGCTCCCATTTATTGTGTAAACACAGCAGAAAATACACAACGTTTCGGCTCTCAGGCCTTTGTCAAGTATGACTGACAGCTCTGCATTTTTTTTTATAAAAAAGACCCAGCATCCGGTGCCCCTCTGGTGCCCTTGATAGAACACTCCAAATGTAGGTCCTGGTTATTTTCTACAAATCCATAAAAACACATATTAGTGCTGGGAAAAAAAAGAAAAATAATTAAAATATCACATTTGCTAACACTAAGCAGAAGTATAAATGCAGAAGGCACCACACAATCAGTACAAAACCTTTGCTAACGCAATATTGCATCAGGTATTGCAGGTGATTTGGGTGGGAGCACCAAGTATTTTATTGCCCTGTTTGTATTTTTAGCTGATAAGCATAAGTGCCATTACATATAAATAGTTAAACTAGCTCTGTATTTTTTAAAGCACAAACTATATATATATCTATATCTATATCTGTATATATATATATAGTCTGATATAATTGATGTAGATGTAATTTGCAGTGATAAAATAGTTTAGAGTTGTTTGAAATAAGACCCGTGAGTGGGATCATATTCTTATTTGTTGTATACCCGGGCAGATGCAAATTGAATGGTGCGCTAGCCTTTCACTTTCAATTTACGAACGCTGCCATTCTTTCATTCATACATACATGCAGACTTTTAGACACAGTTCTTCTTTGAATTTCTGAAGAAATTAAGGAAAAAAGGTGATTCAAAACTGAAATGTTGCCCAAAAGTAAAACCGCCTACTAAACACAATGTATCAATCTCCCACATGTCATGTCAAATAGTATGCCACATGTATGGGTGTACACAAAGATTTGGCTACCAACTAACCCCAAACAGGATAAAAGAGGAAAAAATGATCTAGCTCTGTATTTTGGATAGCTTGATAAATAAAATAAAGAGTCCATTGCAAACAGAACCACACAGGTGCAGATGTCTCAAAGTTTCCACCCCATAGGTGAACATAATTATGTCAGAGATAACAATATAGAGGATCACACTCTAGATGAATGAACTTTAATGTGAACCATACTACATTTTGAATAGCTTCTGATTTTTTTTAATTAAACACCCTTCAAACTCAGCATTACCCCCATAAACAATATATTTTTAGCTGCATTATGGTGCTGTTCTTTCATACATACAAGTAGTGATGAGTCCCAGTTTTAGAACAAACTTGGTTTCAATTTGGAGCTGTCGGTTTAGAAAATCCACAAATTTGAAGGAATTTTTGACATTTTTGAAATATTAAAAAAATATAAAAACGAATATTAGAAAATTAAAAACTGGTTGAATAAAAACTGTTTGAACATTCAACCCAAAAGTTTGAAATTTTAAAAACTGCGATTGAAAATTCGAAAAATTCCTATTGCAATTGAGTTTAAAATTAATATTTTAAGAACTTCAATAGGTTCCATGGTACCGCTGTCATAACTAAACTCTCGATTTTCGTTCATCTTTATATAGAAGCAGAATTCTGCATGCATTTCTTTTTAGAAATTTGCACTCCTAGCCGATTTTCTAAAAAAAAAAAAAAAACACCAGCAAAGACAAATTGTTAACCAAACCCCCAGTATATATAAAAAAGCCACTAAATATTGATTTCCCATATGTCCTAAATAAAAATGGTTGCATCAATGCACAGAGAAACACTGCCAGCAAACAAACTCTAAAGGAGCCAATGTATAAATTTAAAGCTGTGTGCGATTCAATCTAAAAACCCCTTTTACTTTAAAATGTCCTGAACAGTCTATTTTAGGAACATAGATACATATTTAGCTCTACCATCCTGACAGGGAGATGCAATATCTGTCTCTAATGGGAAAATAACCACTAAATTTACACTATCCTATGTACCAACGTGTTAGCGAAAGTTTTGCACTGCCTGCGCCATGGCGTATTTTTTTTCTACTTTGCACAGTGCAAGGGATGCAATAAATGTTGCGCCAGTTTATGCGCTAGTTTTTTGCTTGAAAATTAACCTTTTCAATTGTGTCTTTAAAGCCACGCAAAAGGTCGAAACTTACCGCTAGTGATTTCACAATGTGTTAACGGTGGCAAAGCGGTTAATACACAGTAAAACAAGTGCAGGTAGGTTGCGAATGCGAAATTTATTGCATTTCCTACATACAGTATTACTAAAGGCAGCAATAAATACGGGTAATATTCAACAAGTCATGTTGCATTTGTAAAATATTCAAATATTCAAGAGAGATTCCTCAAGTAAAAAAGAGAGCCTAACCTTAACAATGTATCAAAATAACTAAAAAGAGCAGAGAGGATATAAGATACATAAAAACAGCCCTTTATTTCATCATTAAAATAAGTATCAAAAAGTGATCTGAGTAAAATTAAAACATACAGTAACAGGCTAGATAGGTAGATCCCCCACCCCAATTAGTCAAACCAAACACTATAGTATGCAATGGAAGTGTAGTCCATAGCCCTATTATACTTAGCAGTCAGTCAGTGTTAATCTGTGCATGGATATAGAATGTTACAAAGTATCAAGGCTGAATTATCAGCAGACCAGAGATCAAAGTGCAGGTGGGGGGTGGGGCCTGAGCACCCCAAACGAGTTTCGCTCAGTGGGCTTTATCAATGGCGTGAAGGCTGCTAGTGCAGTTCCAACTATTTAAGAGTGCCGCTACCCAATCAGCAGCCTGACTTACCCCCCCCCCCTCGTGACCGAATCACCGTGATCTCGCAGGAGGGGGGACATCTCTTGATACTTCACAATATTACGTCAGTCTGTCCATAATCCATAAATTGACAGTACGTACACCTTCCACACGGGTATGTCCCTGTGAGTCGGATCCCTCTCTGTAGGGCTACTGGCTGTCGTACAAAGTGACAAGTTTATTCCTCAAATTAGGGCATCTCTTAGCCGTTACCAATGGTTTATCTGTAACAAAATTAGGGAGGTTCTGGTCATTAGTCAATAGGTGCCAATTTTTTGTCACTACCTGTCTCGTTTTTTCCATTGTGCATTAAACTGGGTAATAAACCTGACAGTATTAATGTTGGTATTCAGTTTACTTTTTCGCATCATTAGTTCATTTTGGGAACTACGTGAAGCATCCTATTAGGATAGCCTCGCTCATGTAAATGTTTCTGTAGAAGGGTGGCTTCCCTCTCAAAGTCAGACTAGTGCAGTTACGCTGCACCCAGAGGAATTGCCCTCTACGGATACCCTTAAGCAATGAAGGTGTATGTGCACTTGTATAATGCAGCAAGGTGTTGTAGCCGTCCTTTTTCTGAACAATGATGAACAATGATGAGCATCTCCTCACTCTGCATCAAATATAAATCCAAAAATTATGCACAGTCGCTTGAAATATGGTGGGTGAGGAATATATTAAAGGGGTTTGTGTTCAAAATACAGTGAACTCAATGAATTACTGGGTGGTACCCCTCCAAAGGATTAAGATATGGTCTATATATCTATGCCACATCTCCACATGCAAGATGTGGCATAGATTTGTCTCAGAAAACACCACCTCTCTCTCTCTCTCACCATCCAAGGAACAAATTGGCATAAGATGGGGTGCATTTCGCTCCTATTGCTACACCTCTTGTCTGTAAATAGTGTTTTTTATCAAAAACAAAATAATTGTTAAGAGTGAATTCAAGGAGATGCAGAATGAAATAGTTTCCCCTCGCATGGGATCTATCTTCCATGTACAGAAAATAAGATACAGCTGCCACCCATTGAGTATGTACAATATTTGTGTATAAGGATTCTACATCACACGTGATTAAAAGATGGGCTTTGTCAACATGGGTGTTCCGAATCTTTCTTATAAAGTCCCCAGAATCTCTGACATAGGATTCCAGACTAAGACATGTGTTTGAAGATATTTGTAAATGAATTGTCCCGCTGGTTCAATGTAGAACGGTATTCTACAATCTTAAGTTCGTTAATTAAGGAACTTTCGGTTGTATATGTACGACAAGATCGTAAATTAACTAACTCACTGTATCGCTTAAAAGCAATACTGCGGGTTTATAAATATGGCCCTTTATCTTTTGCATGGAATATAATAAAAACAAAAAAAGGTATGTCTGGGGCATTGAATTTGTGACCTTCTGAACTGTGTATTTTTTTTAACCTGGTGCCTTACCCGGTGCACCAACACTGAACAAGCAGAGAATCCATGTAAATTTGGAAGCTTTATCTTTTGCTAGGAAGAGAATAATAAAAAATAAATAAAGAATATGGAAGTCGCTGATAACTCACACTGCAACTCACACTGACTGGTAAATAAATTGCAGGTTAACAAGCAGCTTTCAAAGTCTTATCAGGGATTCCATACTGGTGAGTAGACATCTGTATAGAAAACACTTTGTGCATAGAAACAGTGAATACTGGGGTCAGGGGTAGAGATGGACTAGAACTCGAACTCGAACCCGAGTTCGAGCCGAATTATTCGAATTTGAACGAATTCGGACTTCTAGAACTATCCCGAGAATGTGCAAGTAAAATGCCTATTATACCGAATCCGCAAGTAAAATGTCCATGGTATCTAGACGCGAACGCAAGCATCGAATCCGCGAGTAAAGTGTCCATTAAAACTTATACGCGAGCATCGAATCTGCAAGTAAAATGTCCATGGTATCTAGGCGCGAATGTGAGCATCGAATCCACGAGTAAAGTGTCCATTAAAACCTATACGCGAGCATTGAATCCGCGAGTAAAATGTACATGGTATCTAGGCGCGAACATCGAATCTACGAGTAAAGTGTCCATTAAAGCCTATACGCGAGCATTGAATCCGCAAGTAAAATGTACATGGTACATTTTAGGCGTGAACGAGCTCGAAAATAGCGCGAGTGAGAGTAAAATTGATTTTTCGAATGTCCTGGATATTCGAACATGTTCCCCAGACCATTTCCCAGGTCCCACAGCCATTTACATTAAGTTACCATTGATATTTTAATTGTATTTCATTAGAACTTTTCAAACTATTTGACTCCCATTGACTTTAATGGGTCCATTTTCGAACTTTCGAACTTTCCATATAGTTTAAAAGTTCGAAAACGGACCGAACTTTTCTAGTCAGGGGACGGGATTCTTTGATGACTTCAGAGGCTGTGGGTTGCACTGGCAACAACATGGAAGCCTTCTTATTTATAGAATCTATTTCTCACATGTACTAAATGCAACTTACTAGGGAAGAATCTGACAATGTATAGGTGTTCTGGGGAGAAAAAGTTTCACATTAGGTTTTTTAAAAAAAAAAGTTTTATTCTCCTTAAATTTTTTTGGTCAAAACCTCTCAATACCATTAAACAAAACTAAAGTAGAAACAGGTTGATCACACTTGATTATAAACATGTTTTAAACAGTAAAAACTAATCTTAATAACGTTTTCAATGCAAAATAAAATATAAAGTTAAAATCCATTCTTATCTGGTACAGTCTTCTTTTTTCTTCAGAAAGAGGGCATCAAGTTGTAGTGTGGTCCTGCATAAATGGTCCCTGCACACAAAGGGCCCTGCAGCCCTGTACACAAATGGGCCCAGCTCCCACACAAAGATGGGCCCTTCATGCAAAATGGACCCTGCGCACAAGATGGGCCCTGCGCACCAAGAGGGCACGTAAGTGTTACGTCACTTATGCAACCAGAGCTCAATAGGACCAATCAAACACCTGCATGTAAGTGATATGTCACTTACACAACCGGAGCTTATTGGGAACAATCAGCCAGGGGGACTGACTGCCACTGCCGCTTCTTCCTCATTCTCTGGCCGCCAACCAAGGTAAAGTGCAGTGCAACACAAACAGGGAAAAACAAAAACACCTCACAGACTGCTGCCTTTCAAGCAATCCCAGAGGTGCGCTCCATAAGCAATCTTTTCAGATGGGTAGGAGCAGCCCTGTGTGTAGCGTATGTTATTGGCTGAGAGCCAATCACAGACGCAGCTGCCAGCTATGCAGAGACCCAAGGGAACACAGGTAGGTCTGTTTCTGGGGTTTGTTTTAAAAAGTTAACATGCGGTTGGGGTGGGCTGGGGTACCCTTTAGTACAGAAAAGGGGTTTAAAACTAGGGGGTGAGGCAGCCATGAAGGGACCCGGAGGGTGGGGTAGAGCTTCCCTGCGCATGCCAGAAACCTCAACAAGAAAATAGCAGGCATCCAGATGACTCACAGACAGCTCCTACTCTTTACTTTCTGAGACTTTAAAAAGGCATTGCAGTAGAACCATAAGGAGCAGGGGAGTAAGGATTTTTTAACACTACACAGTTGGGTCAGTAGTGGGTTAAATTTTAATTTTGGGGGTGGACATGCCCTTAAAAGACCAGAATGAGACTCACTTCCAACTATTTCCCAATATTTAGGTTGTGATACTTTTCTGAAATGAGTGAATGTTTCATGTTTACTTGAGAGAAAAAGAAAAGTCTTGATGGAACTGCAGCAATAGGTAATATTTAAACAAAGCTTTTTAAATGTCTGTTTTTTTTACAGCATTGTGAAAAAAATTCTACACTATGGGACTAGATAATCTGTGTGATTACATGTCACAGACTTAAACGTTTTGTGTGCCTAACATTAGCTGTGTTCATCTAACAAATACACTAAGATAAACATTAATGAAAATAGGTTAACCTTTATGTCCAAAATGAATTAATATAGGCTTCTTATCATAAATTTATATTTTAAAATCACTTAAACTGTGACATTTACTTCAAAACAACATGTCTCTCTATGTGTCTTGAAGGCTGCAATGCAAACATTCAATCTTTTTTTATTTGAAGACCTTTAAAAATAAAAACCCTGTCCAATTACTGTTTGAACCTTTCTACTTGTTTCCAAAGCAAGTTGACCTAAAAACTTTGAATAAAAAAATTGCACCAAAGCAATAGGAATTACATCCAGTCAATCCTTTATCTATTTAAAAATAAATTTCTAACATTTAAAGGAACAAAATTATATGCCATAATCTGTACCCCCCACATACACAAACACACACAGAGTGACACAGTAAATGGCATTAATATGAAATTCTAATATTATAGCATTACCATTAGAGATGGACACAAATTTGAACCCAAGTTCGAGCTGAACTTTATGAGTTCAGACAAACTCGAACTATTCAAACTAGTTCTGGTTTGAACTAGTTCAATTTTCCGTACTCGTGGCTGTATTTTCCATAGTTATTGGAAAAATTGGTAATTATCAAATTTACATGCCGCTCACTAACCCTAGAATGTATCGTTCACTAACCCTCGAATGTAGCCTTCAATTTTCGGTAACCCTCGAAAGTATCATTTGTTTTCGCTAACCCTCGAAAGTGTAATTCGCTAACCCTTGAAAGTATCGTTCGGTAACCCTCGAATTGGCCGTAACGCTCGAATGTAGATTGAGCAAAACCCGACAATTGCCCGCTTGTGTTTAGGAAGTGTTTTAACAAGTTTTGGTGATAGTGACATGTTCCCCAGGCCATTTCCCAGGTGTCAGCCATTTACACTAAGTTACCATTGTTAGTTTAGCTGTAAACCATCCAGACTTTTCAGACTATCACTCCCCCATTGACTTTAATAGGTCCAAATTTGAACTTTCGAACTTTTACAGAAGTTCGAAAGTTCGAAAACGGGCCGAACTGTATGAAGTTCGGCCATCACTAATTACCATTAGCCAGTTTCTGCGCACAAGGTAGGTGGGGTAACTAAGCAAGCCAGTGATTGAGAAGTCAAAGGTTGTGTGCAGGATTACTAAAGTAATCCCAGGAGTGAGAATCGAGTGTTCTAGGATGCCGCTTTTGCTACTTTTATTACTATTATTGGGAGGGGAAATTCTATAACTAACAAGAAAAGAAATGATCAATGCACATTCCTGGGCCCCATATATTAAATATCAACCCCCCAATAAAAACATGGGGGTTTTAGTTACAATTTTATGCATAAAAATGAAAAGCCTTCCAACCACGTCAAGGTAACCCCAGTATGGAAGGTCCTAACAATTTACCTTGGGTCATTTATCTGGGCTGACACTCCCTGTTTGGTTGCATTTTCTTGTGAAGGTTGTCTCCCTGACCTTGCATTGGATTAGTATTAAAGGCTATCACTTCCCCCTGCCTACTGGCTTTTAACAATGAGGGAAGAGGCCTCCCATTCAATGCTTAGTATTCAAGGCATAAGACCTCCAATTAAAGGGACGTGTTGGGGGTGCTACTACCACATGGAAGCTTGGTCAATCTTCCCGCAGAAAAGCTCTGCTACAATATGCTGTATACACAAAAGGGAGGCTGTGGAGCATGTCCAACCCCAAAACTATTTTTTGCTGTAGTGTAGGGAGCGCTATCCTGTGTACTGTTTCCATATACTTTCATTATTTTTTTGGAACAGTTAATAAGTTATTTTCATTTTTGTGTTTCTTATGGGTGTAGCAATTGATTTCACTCCTCCTATAGTGGGCAGTGTGCTTGTAGTCTATGGAGATATGGCCACCAATCAGAAGGGTTTTGCATAATGGTTAAAATAGCCCTTTCTTAATATATTAATTAAATATGCAGAATCTGAGCTACTGATTTGCAAGTGCCACCTGGAATTCTGGAATTTTACATTAACCCATTCCCTTCTTCTATAGTCATCAGAACTACATGATCTGATATTGTTGTGTGCAAAATGGAGTGCTGATCGCTGCTGTTTGCTCTATAGTAAGACACAACAGTTGTTACAAGCAGGGCTGTATTTATTACAGACTCGTTGGTTTTACACTTGAATTTATTCACAATCAGCTTTGCTGCATGTGTTTCTGATATCCCTTTGATTACCATGTTGCTTTCTAGACTGGTTTGCAATCATCTCCCTCTGTTCTATTACTGGAGATTATTTCTGGTGAAATTGTGGTACCAGATATTCCAATACACCAATAACTCTGTTACTCAGATATCCTGTTGAATATTTAGTTGGGACAGCAAACCAAAGTTTTGCTGAATTTTTTTTAATCTTAGATACAGAAAGCCAAATACTGAGAACTAAATTGAGAGCCATCTGAACTAAGGGCTGCCCGTTAAAGCTACCCAGCCAAAATCACAGAACAAAGATAGAACATCTCAAATGAAATGCAAAACTGAAACTAGCTCTCCTTATTGAACATTCACTATTTCTAAACCCACCCCCATTATCTGATTGGTCCAAGATCCAAGATCCAATCAGATTTAAGATTGTATCTAGACCAATCAGATTTTTTTTGGGGGGGGGGGTTTATGAGACACTATAAAACAGCATGAAAGAGCATCTCAGTTTCTAATCAGCAGTTTCTTATAGGCAGGTCTTGCCTTTGTATTTAGGTTAGGGATTTGCAAGTAGATGGCTGGTTGTTTAGTTGGACTGACAAAATGAATATTTTTTAGCTCCTGGGTTTCATACCTATGGTGTTGTTGTATAGCAGTCCATAAACTGCACATAAATGTTGATATAACAGATAAATGATAATAATAATGTTTTGATTACAGAGCCTGAAATTGCTTTCCTTTGGCTAAATAGCCTGCAAAATAGTGACTAACCCAAGTGCCTATGTAGTTGCACTACTAGTTTCACCATTCCCTGACAAGCACTCTCAAACAGCAAAGGGCAGATAGGGAATGTATAGGATAGGGGTTGTATATTGAAAACATGCAGTGTAAATACAACCAGGTTGTAATGAATGCAGCCCTGCTACTTACATTTACTATAATAATCCCCCAATAATGAGATGATCTGATAACTAAAAATATATCCAAAATATATCCACTTACAATATAAGATTATTATAAAATAAAAATATGCTTAGAAATGAAAAATCACAGTTTATTTCTGTGCTGTGCTAAGCAGGGAAATTATTTCTCTATTGCCCCAGAGCCTTGCATAGCCAGGAAAACCCAACTTGGACACCTCATTACACAGAAAGTGAATGGTTGGGTAATCCACTGGAATGGCGGCAACTAAAGAGTTACTATGTTATGTAACATAGTAACTCTTTAGTTGCCGCCATTCACATGGCAGGACGCACATAAGTAAAAAGACCTTTCAAATGTGGCAACAGAAATGAAAGTTTATTGCAAGCACTTTCTGTACATTTCCTTTAAGGTAACAGGTATAAAAGGACATCTTTATTGAAACAATATTTATCTTTAGATATCCACAATATGTGCAGTTTTTATTTGTTATTTTTGTGCAGTTTTGCTATAGTTAGAATGGAGACAGTTTTCATGCAAATCATTTGAATTGCATGATGGGAAATTCCCTCTTTCAATGCTGCCTCATAGTGATAACTGAGCATGCTTGCCCTCATAGAAACCTCCACAAGGAATAGTTAGAAGCGGAAAAGAATTACACCAGAAATGGCTCCTACTCTTTAAGTTCTGGGAACAGACATTACAGGAGAACCGTTTGGAGCAGATGGGTAAGGTGAGGATTTTTGAAGACTACACAGTGAGGCCAGTAGTAGGTTAAATTTTAGTTTTGGGGGTGGACATGCCCTTTAAATTAAATGTCATTTCCTCATGAACTGAATAAGATCACCGTGTGTTTGTTCACAATATGAACATGCCTTCTTGCCTAATTTAGGACTGGCATGTGCAAAGAATATACCAGTCAGAGACCAAACTGTGTCATACTGAAATGCTAGAAAATAAATCACATGTATCTAATAAATTTGCATTTCCTTCGAATTCTATAACAAACTTTTAAAATTCAGAATACATTACCTTTTACAGCTGTTAACATGTGTAGCTGTGTTCCGCTACGCACCCTTTTCAATAGGGTGCTCCTTAACCACTTAGAAACTCACTGTACTAATCAAAGTACGTTGTTTACTCAAAAAATGTGCTTTTATGACACCTTAAGTGAAATCTGTTTCTTTAGGACAAAAAAAACCACACACACACGGTGGAGATTTACCATTCTGGAGGTGGTTTATCAGCAGCTGTGCAGCTCTGGGTAAATTTCCTGACTTAAGTATTTAATGCAAGTATTTGAAACTAGTAATAAACTTACCTATGTCTGAACATCCGCTGGTGTATAGCTTGAGGCAGCTGCCTCAAGTGTCTCTTGTGATACTCCTGCAGTTACCGCAAGCTAAGGTTTAAAGTTAGGATAACTGATTCAAAATTGGTTAGCCTGACTTTACCCTTAGCTTGCATTGCCTTTATCAGTAAATACTGGTAAGTTTCTTTACTATAATGAACTCCAAAGTGATAAAAACTAGGAAGATAAAGTACAAAGTAGATCCCATCTGGTCTATGTGTGGCCAGAAAACAGGCAATATCACGGCTCACAGGTGTAGACACAGTATAGATAAAAGGTCATTCCCAGGATCAGCCTTTTATTGAAAACATGTGGCTGGAAAACTGACAATCTCATGGCAGACATCAATAGAAACAGTAATGATAAAAGGTTGATTATGGGATCATAAAATTTTGTATAGGGCAAATGGTGCCCACTGGCAACTAGAGATATAATGTGGGTTTGAATAGAACCCAGTTTCTAATCGAATCTGAGGGTTTCGAAGTCCCAACAAAACTTTCGTAACTTGTGAATTTCACGGAACCTGGATTTTTTGAATTAGACGATTTTTGAAAATTGAAAGTAGACGATTTTCGAAAATCTAAAGTAGACGATTTTCAAAAATAGACTATTTTCGAAAATCGAAACTCGGATTGCCGAACTTTCCTAAAATTTTGAAAATTCGAAAACGGAACAAAACTCAACAGTTTCGAACATCTCTACTACATATTTATATTGTTATTGCCAATTGACAACTGGTAAAACTAATTAAAACTAAAAATGTTTGAAAATTTTACATGTGGTCGACCTTGCAGCCAAGGATAATTAATTCCCAATCAATTTAGGAAAACTTGCCCTTTCCATCCCTTGAGCTGGAAGTGGTGGAACCATTGGTCACTACATCGACAGTGGTGGAGTTGCTGGCTCTAGGGATGAAGGCAGAGTTAGAGGAGGCAGATGTGGAGGAGATGGTGGTGGAGGAGGCGGAGGAGGAGAGGATGGTTGTGGAGGAGGTGGAGGAGGAGAGGATGGTTGTGGATTAGGAGGAGGAGGAGAGGATGGTGGTGGAGGAGGCAGAGGAAGAGAGGGTGGTTGTGGAGGAGGTGGAGAGGATTGAAGCAGAGGAAATTATTCAAACTCCTCTGTCCCTGTCGAATCTCCCTTGACTGCAAAGTTTATATAAAAAAACAAAATAATAATATGGCAATAGGGGCAACTTTTGCAGGGCTATTTAACTCCCAAACAGTTATATTTACTGATAATAACAGTTACATTAACTAACATAAACTAACATAAATAGGTAATAGCTGGCATTTAATGTTTGCAGCGGTTTGCAATGCATCAGAAGTGCATTACAAAAATATAACCTTGTAAAAAACAAAAGCTTCGCTGACTATGATTTATGGGGTTTGCAAAAAAGTGCAAATAAATGTTATATTTTATACACATCTTATAAAACAATCAAGGTTTGAAAAAAACGGCTAAAGTATACTTGCCTTAGACTGCTTTTTTTATGCCCAACACATAATTGGGCCACAATTTGAAAGGTGGTCTGCACGACCTGGAAATGGCACCACAGCTTCCATTGTAAACTGCACATTAAACTTAATTTGCCAATCAATACATTTATTTAAATCAGTTTGCAAGGTGGAGAAATTTTGGACTGAACCTATAATCCTGCACAATTTAGTATAATCAGAACATTGTGCTCACAATGCCAAACACTAGGTCCTTTATAAATCAATCAATCTTCATTCCATCGGTGGTTCATCGGAACTTACTGAAATTCTAAATAATTTAAGCAAAACTTTTTGAATTTTCAATCTTGATTTTTTTTTACCACCTGGATTCAAGAAGTAATAGAAACGTGTGGAACGTGTCCCTTTCTCTTAATGACCTTGACCTCAAGGACATAAAAAAGAAGGACATTTTTTCATTTGATGGTTGTATGGTGTGTGTGAAAGTTTGAAAATAAGGATTGTTTGTACTGTGTTAAAGGGACAGTTCAGTGGAAATTATCAATATTTCTTAAATTGTTAGTTTGTGTAATGCATACTTAGTTATTCTACATATTCTCTTCCATTTTAAAAAATCAGTTGATTTCATAGGAAAAAGGCAATGGAGGGTCGCACTCCAAGAAATTATAACAATTTTATTGTGATCCACACATCACACGTCATAACAATTTTATTGTGATGTGTGGATCACAATAAAATTGTTATAATTTCTTGGAGTGCGACCCTCTATTGCCTTTTTCCTGTTAAACTACTGGCTCCAAAGGGAAGAACCCACGAGGCGTCTGCACCCACAGTTGGATAGAGTGCACCTCCACCATTGTTTATCTGTTCAGTTGATTTTATACCCTTTGCTCTTCCCTGCTGTTGACATTAGTGAGCTGACATTTCAGGTTTTAACGGTCCTTCTTCTTCCCAGGATGCACCATATCCTTGGAATGTTCCTAACAGTCCTAACATGGTATATCTGTTGTATTCAATTAGATCAACTGGACTTGAAGTTTAGTTCTTGAAGATGTTTCACTAGTCATCCGACTGGCTTTCTGAATTCAGAATGACTTGTACAAGAATCTGTGGCAATTATGTACCCTGGAAAATCCCAATTAGGATATCACAGCCAAGTGTTAAGGGCGTGATTGGATAGTGGCTAAGAGGTGTTATAGGAACGCCCAGAGTAAGGTGTCAAAACAGCATTGTACATGGCAGACAGTTGGAGAAAACGGCTACGCCACGATAGCACTCTTACCAGCAAAACTGATCTCAACCCAGAAAAGGTGTGTTCCTTGCTGGACTTGTGCCTGAATACCACCTATTTCAAATACAGGGATAAGTTCTATAAGCAAAAACATGGATGTGCTATGGGATCTCCAGTTTCACCTATTGTGGCCAACCTTTACATGGAGGAGGTAGAAAAACAGGCGCTTAATACCTTTAAGGGCATAGCACCCAGCCACTGGTTCAGATATGTGGATGACACCTGGGTTAAAATCCACCAGAAGGAAGTACAAGCTTTCACAGAACACATCAATGCGGTAGACCAAAACATCAAATTTACAAGGGAAGAGGTACAAAACAACAAACTAGCTTTCTTGGACTGCTTGGTAAAAGTAAATGAAAATACTCTCAAAAGCTGAAATTGCTTAATACCATTTACAGCCATGCTGCCCTCACTGTACACACCAGCAGATATTTTCGTCCGACTTCGACCGATTCACGGAACTTTTGGCCGAAAATATCTGCTGGTTTGGGGCGGCCTGCCGCGACCGTCCTCGATTGTTCTTTCATCCTAATCGGACGAACGGACAATGAAATGTGTCTGTAAATTCTGATCGATCGTGCGGTCCCATAGTTCACACTTTTGGTTGAATTTGCCGAATGTGTACCCAGCCTTAGGTATCACACAGAAAAAATGAGTGCTGTAAGTCCACCTCCTAGCTGGCCCAGGGCCATGGTTAACACATCAGTTTCATTGGCTGGTGGGAATGATTGTTACAACCTCTCACCTCTTCCTCTGCCAGTCAAACAAACTTGAAGTGCCCTGTTGCATATCCTACATAATCAAGCTGATCAAGGATGGGTGGAGGAGTGTTTTCTCACCTGCTAGTTTTGAGTGACAGTTAGAGACAGACATAATTGTTACGTCGGTAAACTGGAAGTAGAGGTTTACAGAAAACCAACACACACAGATCAGTATTTGATGTTGGACTCCCACCACCCTTTAGATCACAAGCTGGGTGTTATCAGAACCCTGCAACACAGAGCTGAGAACATCCCCACTAGCACAGAGGCGAAGGATAAAGAAATGAAACATCTCAGAGGAGCCCTTAAAACTTGTGAATATCCAGACTGGGCCTTTGTCAAAAGAAGTAGAAGGAAAGAAAAGAACACGAATACCAACAGTGAAGGGGAAAAGCAAGACAGGAGAAAGAACATGGTCATCCCATATGTAGCAGGGGTCTCCGAGAAATTAAGAAGAATTTTCAAAAAACACCATATCCCTGTCTGCTTTAAACTGAACAACACACTGAGGCAGGAATTGGTACATCCAAAAGAACCAATACCAAAACACAAGAAAAGCGTCATCACATACGCAGTGCAGTGAAGAATGCTCTGATTTGTATGTGGGGGATACCAAACAGCAACTGCATCAACATATGGCACAGCACAGAAGAGCCAATTCCTCGGGTCAGGACTCAGCCGTGTACCTGCATCTTAAAGATAAAGGACATACCTTTAAAGATTGTAATGTTAACATATTGGCAAAGGAACGTGACTGGTTCAAGAGAGGTGTTAAGGAGGCCATTTATGTGAAAATAAAGAAACCAAGCCTAAATAGAGGTGGGGGGGTTCGACACCAACTGTCTGCCATGTACAATGCTGTTTTGACACCTTACTCTGGGCGTTCCTATAACACCTCTTAGCCACTATCCAATCATGCCCTTAACACTTGGCTGTGATATGCTAATTGGGATTTTCCAGGGTACATAATTGCCACAGATTCTGAAGTCATTCTGAATTGAGAAAGCCAGTCGGATGACTAGCAAAACGTCTTTAAGAACTAAACTTGTCCAGTTGATCTAATTGAATACAACAGATGTTCCTAACAGTTATTTCTACTGATTGGCTGTTGGATGGGTCAAAGATGCTCAGATCTCTACTGAGCAACTGAATCAACCCAGGTGCTTGGTCAAGGGCAAGACCATAACGGTCTCTACTAGGGGTCCTGTAAACAGGAAGTCAGTATTTCGGTTGCATTTATTTACACACAGACAAAATGCTGAATTGGCAGATTCAGGTCATTGGGATGAAAAAACACTGCTCTTTTTTCTAAAAAAGTATATGTATTTTCACTGAACTTCCCCTTTAAGGAGTGTGTGTGCAGGACTGTGTGTAGTAAGCAGATCAATCTTTCTTTCTTCTAGTTAAAGGGGTGCACTGGGCTTCTATATTCTAGTATTGCACCTGTTGTAATCACAAACAGGTTGTGAAAGGGTTAATAAGTGTTTTGTTTTTTTTCCCTCTCTTCCTTGCACTAATTGGTGTGGGGGCTGGGGCCTATTTGTTAAATAGGATTCACATTGGTTGGACCTGTGGTTTGGACCTAACAAAAGGAAGTTTCCTGTGAGTGAAACAAACTAGAGTGGAACGTGTCCCTTTCTCTTAAGGACCTTGATCTCAAGGACATAGAAAAAGAAGGACATTGAAACAAGAAGGGCAATTAAACAAGGTTTGTGCGTCACTGTGCTGGTGTTGTGTATTAGAAGGGACAGTTTTGTCGGTACCATGTAATGTGCATCCAGCCACATGTATAGGAACCTGGAGCAGACGTTCCGGGAAACCTATGTCTGTGTCAGGTGTGAATAGGTTGCCCGTTTGGAAGCTGAGGTGGAGAGTCTAAAGGGGCAGCTTGCAGCATTGCAGGGATTGGCAAAACTGGGGAGGCACTGGCTGGGGCCAGTATAGAGTTGGGTAGAAGTGGGACAGGGAAGGTTGAGGGGGGAGGTAGTTTTGTTAGGGTTACTAGGGGAAGTGGGGGATGGAAGGGTAAGGTGGCTTCTTCCCATATTGCCCATCCCAACAGACTTGCCGCCTTAGGTAATGAAGTGGAGGAGGACACCTCGGAATTAGCGTGTATGGAGGGGGAT
Organism: Hymenochirus boettgeri; assembly: GCA_019447015.1. Lineage (NCBI taxonomy): Eukaryota > Metazoa > Chordata > Amphibia > Anura > Pipidae > Hymenochirus > Hymenochirus boettgeri. Next base: position 81,902,517 of record CM033475.1, read on the forward strand.
AGTCCCTTGAGCACCCAGGGGACTGCCATCTCTGATACAAGGGAGGAAGAATGAAGCATCAGAAATGCAAGGCAGGTGGTAGTGGTTGGGGACTCCATTATAAGGAAGGTAGATAGGGTACTCTGCCGCCAAGGCCCTACATACCAAACTGTGTGTTGCCTGCCTGGTGCTAGGGTTCAGCATGTGGTGGATCGTGTAGACAGATTATTGGGTGGGGCCGGGTGTGACCCGGCGGACTTGGTTCACATTGGTGCCAATGACAAAGTTAGAGGAGGAGGTGAGGTCCTTAAACATGATTTCCGAGAGCTAGGGGCTAGGACCTCCAGGGTAGTGGTTTCAGAAATACTACCACAGCCACGTGCTAAGCCAGGAAGAAAGAGGGAGCTTAGGAGCATTAATGAGTGGCTAAGAGGGTGGTGTAAGGAAGAAGGGTTTGGGTTTATTGAGAACTGGGCAGACTTTGCTGTCCGCTACAGGCTCTTTAGTAGGGATGGGTAGCACCTCACTGATGGCGGTGCAGCTGTTTTAGGGGAGAAGATGGCTAGAGGGTTGGAGGAGATTTTAAACTAGGTTTGGGGGGGAAGGTATTAGCAGTCTCACTGGGATAGATAACCCAGGAGGAAAGCAGGGTGTAGATAGGCCAGTGGCGGGCGGAAAGGGGGGTGGGGCTAGCATAGGGGATAGGGAGGCATGTGTATTAAATAGTATGATGTAATAGGTATAGCAGAAACGTGGTTGAACAGTTCTCACAACTGGGCTGTAAATTTAGAAGGATATGCCTTGTTTAGGCAGGACAGAGAAAAAGGAAAGGGGGAGGAGTATGTGTTTATGTTAAAAAAGAATTGAAGCCAAATTTAAAAGAAGAGATAACTGGCGATGGATGGATGTTAAAGTGGAGGCAATAAGGGTGGAATTAGGCAACAGGAAAGGGGGTAATGTCATTGTTGGTGTCTGCTATAAGCTGCCAAATGTTAGCTGAGAGGAGGTGAGTCAACTTCATATGCAGTTGGCAAGGGCTGCATGTTTGGGGAGTTTGCTCATTGTGGGGGACTTTAATTACCCTGACATTGACTGGTGTAGTGGAAGTGTCATCACAGAAAAAGGCGATGAGTTCCTGAATTTGCTGCAGGATAATTTTCTCTCACAGGTGGTTGAGGTTCCTACTAGAAAAGGACCTCTGTTGGATCTGGTAATATTTAACATCGTGGAGTGCATTATAGATGTAAAGGTAACTGGAAGCTTAGGGAATAGTGACCATGAAATAGTGGCGTTTGGACTTCGTTATCGAAACGAAAAGTGCGCTGGGTTAACAAAAACTTTTCATTTTGGGAAGGCAAATTTTCCCAGGTTAAAAGCAGCTCTTCAGAATGTCAACTGGGATAATGTATTATCAGGTAAAGGTACGGAACAGAAGTGGACTGTGTTCAAGGGGATTTTAAGCCAGTTCACATCTAAATTTATACCCTTGCGAAATAAATGTAAAAAAAATGAATCCGCGCCCATGTGGCTGAATTCTGATGTAAGGAGGCAAATGGAAAGGAAGAAAAAGGCATTTAAAATCTTTAAGGCAGAGGGAACGTAAAGGGCCTTTAGGGATTATAAAAACTGTAACAAGGGGCCCTATTTATAAAAGATCGGTACCGTTATCGTAAAATACCGATCGTTATCGTAATAACGACCGGTAATAACGACCGGTATTTAACGATAACGACCGGTATTAACCGATAACGACCGGTATTTACAGATAACGACCAGTATTTACCGATAACAACCGGTATTTAACGATATCGGTAAATACCGGTCGTTATCGATAAATACCGGTCGTTATCGGTAAATAACGGTCGTTATCGGTAAAAAAACGGTCGTTATTTTACGATAACGATCGGTATTTTACGATAACGATCTTTTATAAATAGGGCCCAAGGAGTGTAAGAAAGCAATCAAACTAGCTAAAATTAATAATGACGTTAGGATAGCTGAACAAAGCATCACTAAGCCTAAGCATTTTTTTAAGTATATTAATAGTAAGAAGATGAGGACTGAGAATGTGGCACCATTAATTAATGGGGATACGTTAGTTATGGAGGATGGCGATAAAGCAAATGTCTTGAATACTTTTTTACCTCTGTATACACTATATAAGATTCAAGTACAGATATCATAGAGTATAGTAGCAATAATAGTATAAAAGATTTAAGTGCACTTTGGTTAACCGAGGATATGGTACAGAAAGAACTAAATATTAATAAATCTCCTGGACGGGATAAAATACATCCTTGGGTACTTAGGGAGCAAAGTTCAGTTTTATCTAAGCCATTGTTTCTTATTTTTGCAGATTCCCTCATGTCCGGTGGTGTGCCTCTGGATTGGAAAAAGGCTGATGTTATTCCATCAAAAAGGGTAGTCCTTCACAGCCGGGTAATTACAGGCCTGTAACTTTAACTTCAGTGGTGGGGAAGATCCTGGAAAGTTTAATAAGGGAACGTGTTCTAGAGTATGTTTCAAGGACTGACATTATAAGTAGTAACCACTATGGATTTAGGAGGAATAGATCTTGTCAAACTAACTTGCTTGGCTTTTATGAGGAATTAAGTTAAAATTTAGACTCTGGCATAGCAGTAAATGTAGTTTACTTGGATTTTGCAAAGGCTTTTGATACAGTCACCCATAGGCGACTAATGTATAAGCTGAGGTCTGTTGGTCAGGGGAGTCACATTTGTACATGGATAGAAAATTGGTTAATCAATAGGATGCGGATATTAGTTGTAAATGGGGCTTCATTATTATGCACTAAAGTGCTAAGTGGGGTGCCACAGGGTTCTGTGTTGGGGCCACTTCTATTTAGTCTATTTATTAATGATTTGGAAATGGGTATTGTCAGAAAGGTTTCTGTGTTTGCTGACGACACAAAACTTTATTGACCATTAAAAACTTCAGAGGATGTGCAATCGTTGCAGGGGGATCTAGATTGATTGTCACATTGGGCTGCTAAGTGGCAGATGAGATTCAATGTTAATAAATATAAGGTGATGCATTTTGGACTTAAAAATCCTTTTGCTACTTATACTATAAATGGCTCTGTGTTAAGTGAATCCATGTTGGAAAGGGATCTTGGAGTTTTGGTGGATAACAAGAGCCAGCATGGTATTGTCTTGTATAAAGAGAGGTATGGATTCAAGGGAGGAAAATGTTATTCTCCCTCTTTACAAAGCATTGGTAAGGCCTCATTTGGAATATGCAGTGCAGTTTTGGAATCCTGTGTACAAAAAGGGCATTGGGGGAGCTTGAATATGAAGAGAGACTGGAAAAGTTACAATTATGTATGCTGGAGAAACGGCGCTTGCATGGGTATATGATTACTGTGTATAAATACATTAACGGGCCATACAATAAACTATCTGGGGCATTGTTTACCAATAGAACATGTCAGAGGACATGTGGACATCCCTTAAGACTTGCAGAAAAAAGGTTTAGGCTTCAAGTTCGGAAAGGGTTTTTCACTGTGAGAACAGTGAAGCTATGGAACTCTCTTCCAGTGGACGTTGTTATGGCAGGTTCATTGGGGTGTCAAACCAATTAACAAAAATCTGGATGAGTTTCTGCAAACAATGTTGCAATGTTGCAAGTTACTGGTATTGATTCAAAAAGTAGTTGATCCAGGGAAATTTCCGATTGCCACTTGGAGTCAGGAAGGAATTTTTTCCCCCTTCATAAATTTGGTGGGGTTTTTTTTGCCTTCCTCTGGATCAACAGTTATGCAGGAAATGAGGATATTGCTAGATGGGTTGGACTGGACGGACGTATGTCTTTATTCAACCTCAAATACTACACTATACTATGAGTTTTTGCAATATGAGATACTTGCATGTATGTATGTATTTTCTTATATAGCACATATATAGCAGGACTACCATTGATGGATCTGCCTGGGATTGGAGGGATGATCATGGTCTGCTATTGGGCATTCTTTTGTAGTAAATATGCACCTGAGGAAGGGGAGGACCCCGAAACGTTGTGTAAACCAGCATGTCACAAATAAACTAATTGAAGTTTGAATGAGTGCGTTTTACTAGAAATATTTACTATAATGGTATACTACTGCTGGTGGTGAGCAGAATTAGGAAAAACAGCACCATCAATACCGAAAAATAAACCAAGGAGTGCGGGGAACAACAAAACGATTATTGGGCATGCCTGTAAACCATTGCTAGTTTTAAGGTGTTAGATGTAGAGTTGGAAAGAATGTTACCTTTTTAGTGTAAAGCCTCCTTAAACTGTTATTGTCACCTGCTAGGACATTTATACCTGGCAATAGGACATGAGAGAATTAATATCCATCTTTCTATTTATATATCTTTATTTTTGTCTATCAAAATAAACCAAGGTTCACAGCTTTAGACATTTTTTTTCAACTCTACTAACTTCCGGGATGTTCATTGGTGACAACCATCATGGGGAGACAATGGGTACATGAAAATTGAAAAAAATAAACCAGTACTTTTGAATTTTTGGTTTTAGATCAGGCAAACAGGTAATAACAAATTTTAAAAAAGGAAAAATTGGAGGCCATCTGATTTGTGCTTTAGGGTGTATCACATGATGGTGAGCCAAAATCATATGGCTCATGAGGTGATACTTTTTAAAGTATCTTTTTTTGAGCCAATGGCTCAAAGGGCTTTAGGAAAGTTACCACATTTACAAATAAAACTGTAACATAAGATAAAATAACTGTAACATCACTCTGGATTCTGTCTTATTCTTGTCAACGTTTTTTTATTTTTCAAAGAACTACTGCTCCCTTGTCTACTATGCGTCACATCATTTATTCTCCCAGCAACCAGTGGAGCTGTTTAACACAAACACCTGCTTACCTAAATGCTGGATCAATCTGCAATTCTAAAACAGCATTTCAAACTCCAAATGTATAAAATATTCACAGTATAATAACAAGAATAAGATATTAATCAAGGTTACTGGATTTCAATTCATCTGATATTCCTTGCTGCTAGACATATTTCAATATATTGTATAAAATACTTTCTAATTGTAATCAAGCAGTATCCATTCTTATAATCAAGCTTTTTTTGTCTATCTAGTGTACTGTGCTGACCTTGTTTTTAAGCCATTTATAAGTGAATGAGTAGGGACCCCATAAGCCCCATTAGCCATCTAATAGGTGGTTCAATTGGCAAGCAATGATGCTTTAATTAGGTGCACTAAGGCAGGGGCACTTCTGAACCAGAATGCTGTCCACAGTGACATGGCACTGTCTTGAATTACATTGATACATAAAAATGAATCTGCGCCAGGGGAGCAAAGGATATCTTTCTATAATTTGCTTGGACTTGAAAACTTGACTTGACGTGAAAAATACTGTTTTAAAGTATAAATTAATGTTGTTCCACAGTATGAAAATATAGTATTCCAACAATGCAAGAATTGTGGAAGCACTCCAATTAGACTAATTTACAACTACATTTAGCGGAAGTGCTACTGATCTGGTCAAACATTTATACAAACATAGAAAGGATAATCAATGCACATTCCTTGGCCCCATACAATATCATATTATCTGCACACTGGCATACTTTATAAACAAAGGGGTTTTAGTATACATTAGTGTGATCACATGAATGAAAAGCCTTCCAACCACCTCAAGGTAACCCCAGTCTGGAAGGTCCTTTTTAAATTTCTTTTACTTTGCATACGATTAGCATGCAAAAGTTTTATGTTAATATAGTATTCCAACTGGCAAATAATTTGAAGTGAGAAAAGGTTGTGATCACGTAAGCAGCATGAAAAAATACAGATGCTTCAATTATACTGTCTGATTGTAAATTGGGCAATGAAAAGGGGCTTTATTTTCAACATTCAGTTCTTAATTGCTCTTGGAAAGAGAGTACAGGAAACCAGAACCCATACACAATTCTTATATCATTTATCAAATAATTGCTGCCTCTCACAATATATTTCCATTGATCTTTTACATCAAACTATCTTCCACAAGTAAATTCTGGGCATACTACAAAATCACAATGACATATCTAAATCAGATCAAAGGGAAATCGAGAGACCAACTAGTTTAAAATAAACACTAACTATTAATAATGTAAACATGGTTGTACATTGTTTAAAATGAATCTTAAGAATTTAATTTGTTTGAAGAAGGAGACAATAGCTTACACTTAGAGGAGAGATAAGACCAGGATGTTCCTTATGATAAAAATATTTTTTTAAAGCATTAGGGTTTCTAAACTGTTTATGAACCTTTCCAGACATCCTTCCTTTGTGAATATAACAGCCTTCCTGGAACATGCTAATTCACTTTAATTACTTATTTAGTTAATCAATGTAATTGTTGATTTTAAATTCACTAGTTCACTCACAGACGAATCAAAGAACTTGGTTTTACTTTGTCCTTATATGTCCTAACCTTGTCTACAAGTCAATGCTTGACTGGAACAGCAACAATAATGCAAATATCGCAGGAGAGAAATCTCTTTATATTTGTTTAAATTTGTTCAATTTATTAGATAATTTGTCTCTCAATCAACAACTAATTAAAGGATGTGGTGGTTTGGCTGTTACAGGGAATTAATTGTTGGCAATTATAGTGAAAGTGGTATTTGGATGCGCTTGTTTTCCCCCCCTTGTTCTATTAACATCTAGCAGAATGTTCTTTAGCATATTCAGGCTTCTCTTCATGATTTTTGTATTTGTTTCTTAATTGTTTGTTTTGCGATCCACGCCAAGCTAATTCAAAGTTCTATTTTAACTAAAAATTAAAGATTCTTTTGTTACAGGACAACTAAAGCCTCAGAACAACACTGAATCAGATGGTAGAGAACCATGAAATAAAAGCAGTAATCCAGGGGTGTCAAACCAAATAACAAAATGGGCCAAAAACAAAAGGCTACGTGGTGGGCTGAATTTTTTTATTAAAAAACCCAATACTTAAGCATTGGGACTCACACTTGAACCTAGTGTTGGATCTTGGCAGGGAAAGGGTGTGAAGCACACTGTTTTGGACTCCGTCCTCTTTCTATGGTGGGATCATATGCTAATGTGGAATGCCCACCGTATTCTTCTGGCATGGTAAAGGAATGGCCAAACCAATGGAAGGCCCTTTGTCACACCTCCTTCCCCAGTATCAGGCTAGATACATTATCATATACACAAAGGACAGCTGTAATGACACCAGACACCCTTCTACCAACAAGGTAGGTCCTGTACCTTGTAATAAAAGAAATAAGGCAACAAACTTATCCTAAACTGACAAATCAAACAAAGGTAGTCAGTGGTTAATAAAAACTATTAAAAACAGATAGTGAACTGGAATATTACCTTTAATCAATATATATACATAGAATCATCTATACAAACAAACATAGATCCCACAAAGATATCAAAGTAATTCGCAGGCCCACTTTAGGATCAAGTGATCAAATAGTCCAATCCAATTTTCAAAAATGAGAAAATATAAAGAGCAAAAATACCTCAGATATCGTGCCCGTCAAGAGCGCACCACAGTGTACTCAATCCTCCTTCAGCCAGGTTACCCCCGGACCTTTCAACACCCACCAAGTGCAAAACAGCTATCGGCACCAATAATCTCCTCCCAGTCTCCAGGCAGGACTTACACACGGCACGCTCCTCTGAAAGGCCGACAGCCTCCGAGTTCCCATCCCACAGGACCCCATCCATGTGATCACACGGGTGTCCGCTCTGCCAGATGGATACACAGGGGGGAGGATCTTTCCAGGTGGTTACACTCCGTCCAGGCACGCTACTGGCAAAAAGGAGTATCAATAAGAAACAAAAGTTACAAAGTACAATATTATAGTAAACATTAGTTAAACAGAGTACAGCATAAAAGGATAAAAACTATAATATATAAAACCAGATATAAGTATCAAATGACACAAAATAGAACACAGTGGTCTCAGTCTAGACTAAGATACTAAGATATCCTTTGTTTGATTTGTAGATACATGATACTATTACAGTACCTTACTACGCTGCTATCCATTTATGCAAGTCCCATTTGTGCTTTCCCAAGCAGTGGGGCAACTATAAATCTGCCTGCTGGATACCATGATCAGCTATTCTTAAACAGCTGATCGCTCGTATCTTAGTAAAGGTGTCCGCTAGCAATCAGACCTATGGTTATGCGGTTGCTTGGGACTGCACACATGGATAGCAGTGTATTAAGTCTTGAATGCTGTATAGTCACCATGGGCCACAAAAAATGCCCCGACGGGCTGGATCTGTGGGCCTTGTGTGGGCACACGTGTGCAGACCCCTCTCTCATTGTTATGTGGATGCAGGGAAATTTACCTTTCTAACATGGGGTTTGTGTTTTAATTCCCAGCATTCCATTATCATACAGTGTGGTCACTGACCATTGTGTTTATTACACATGCCCAATTCTAAGCTACCGCAGCAACATTTTACTGCAGGTCATGCCTACTAGAAATCTAGCAACCCTATTACAGCATGTTTTAGGCAGTAGACCATGTGACTGTAAGTAAGTAAGGAGGTGTGCTTAGACAGTGCACATACACACAGTTATCTTTTCCAGTTCTCCAAGGGATTATATTTATTTATTTTAATGCCATTTACTGGCGTGGTCATTTATGATTTATTTGTGTTCTTGCAGGGGCATAACCACCAGGGAAGTGGGGGGAGCAACCGCAGGGGGGGCCAGCAGCCAAGGGAGCCCATCTTGTTATAGACAGATATAGCCTCCTCCCAGAAAACCACTGTAGATGAAGCAGAGATATGGGCTCCATCATAGTTTTGCAGGGGGGGCAGTGACTTCTAGTTAAGCCACTGTGTTTTGGGGGGGGGGGGTACTTTCTTATTACAGAGTATAAAATTTAAGTTTTGCGCTCTAAAGCAGACAAGGCTTTATACAAACATTATTTAATTTTTCAACCAATCCCCCTAAATAAAATAATGATACAGATTTTCCCCATTAATAAGTCCTTCCAGTTGATGTATTAAAGGTTTGCCAACAAATTAAACCAGGTTATTCATTTTTAGCCATTGCTTGTGAAGGTTCTCAATCATCCAGGTCATGGTATATCTGTTGTATTCAATTAGATCAACTGGACTTAAAGTTTAGTTCTTGAACACGTTTTGCTAGTCATCCAGTTTGTTGTTTTGTACCTCTTCCCTTGTAAATTTGATGTTTGATCAAAGCTGGGTGTCATCAGAACCCTGCAACACAGAGCTGAGAACATTCCCACTAGCACAGAGGCGAAGGCTAAAGAAATGAAACACCTCAGAGGAACCCTTAAAACTTGTGGATATCCAGACTGGGCCTTTGTCAAAAGAAGTATAAGGAAAGAAAATATCACGTATACCAACAGTGAAGGGGAAAAGCAAGACAGGAGAAAGAACGTGGTCATCCCATATGTAGCAGGGGTCTCTGAGAAATTAAGAAGAATTTCAAAAAACAAAGTGTCTGCTCTAAACCGAACAACACAATGAGGCAGCAATTGGTACATCTGAAAGACCCAGTACCGAAACACAAGAAAAGCAACATCATATATGCAGTGCAGTGCTGTGAAGAATGCGCTGATTTGTATGTGGGGGAAACCAAACAGCAACTGCATCAACGTATGGTCCAGCACAGAAGAGCCAATTCCTCTGGTCAGGACTCACACGTGTACCTGCATTTGAAGGATAAAGGACATACCTTTGAAGATTGTAATGTTAACATATTGGCAAAGGAACGTGACTGGTTCAAGAGAGGTGTCAAGAGAGGCCATTTATGTGAAAATAGAGAAACCAAGCCTAAATAAAGGTGGGGGGGTTCGACACCCACTGTCTGCCATGTACAATGCTGTTTTGACACCTTACTCTGGGCATTCCTATAACACCTCTTAGCCACTATGCAATCATGCCCTTAACACCTGGCTGTGATATGCTAATTGGGATTTTCCATGGAACATAATTGCCACAGATTCTTATATCTGTTGTATTCAATTAAATCAACTGGACTTGAAATGTAGTTCTTGAAGACGTTTCGCTAGTCATCCGACTGGCTTTCTCAATTCAGAATGACTTGTACAAGAATCTGTGGCAATTATGTACCCTGGAAAATCCCAATTAGCATATCACAGCCAGGTGTTAAGGGTGTGATTAGATAGTGGCTAAGAGGTGTTATAGGAACGCCCAGAGTATCACCTATTGTGGCCAACCTTTACATGGAGGAGGTAGAAACACAGGCGCTTAATACCTTTAAGGGCATAGCACCCAGCCACTGGTTCAGATATGTTGATGACACCTGGGTTAAAATCCACCAGAAGGAAGTACAAGCTTTTACAGAACACATTAATGCGGTGGACCAAAACATTAAATTCACAAGGGAAGAGGTACAAAACAACAAACTGGCTCTCTTGGATTGCTTGGTAGAAGTTAAGGAAAATGGTAAACTGGAAGTAGAGGTTTACAGAAAACCAACACACACAGATCAGTATTTGATGTTTGACTCCCACCACCCTTTAGATCACAAACTGGGTGTCATCAGAACCCTGCAACACAGAGCCGAGAACATCCCCACTAGCACAGAGGCGAAGGCTAAAGAAATGAAACATCTCAGAGGAGCCCTTAAAACTTGTGGATATCCAGACTGGGCCTTTGTCAAAAGAAGTAGAAGGACAGAAAAGAACACAAATACCAACAGTGAAGGGGAAAAGCAAGACAGGAGGAAGAACATGGTCATCCCATATGTAGCAGGGGTCTCCGAGAAATTAAGAAGAATTTTCAAAAAACATCGTATCCCTGTCTGCTTTAAACCGAACAACACACTGAGGCAGCAATTGGTACATCCAAAAGACCCAATACCAAAACACAAGAAAAGCGACATCATATATGCGGTGCAGTGCAGTGAAGAATGCTCTGATTTGTATGTGGGGGAGACCAAACAGCAACTGCATCAACGTATGGCCCAGCACAGAAGAGCCAATTCCTCGGGTCAGGACTCAGCCGTGTATCTGCATCTTAAGGATAAAGGACATACCTTTGAAGATTGTAATGTTAACATACTGGCGAAGGAACGTGACTGGTTCAAGAGAGGTGTTAAGGAGGCCATTTATGTGAAAATAAAGAAACCAAGCCTAAATAGAGGTGGGGGGGTTCGACACCAACTGTCTGCCATGTACAATGCTGTTTTAACACCTTACTCTGGGCTTTCCTATAACACCTCTTAGCCACTATCTAATCACACCCTTAACACCTCACTGGCTGTGATATGCTAATTGGGATTTTCCAGGGTAATCATAATTGCCACAGATTCTTGACAAGTCATCTGAATTGGAGAAGCCAGTCGGATGACTAGCGAAACGTCTTCAAGAACTACATTTCAAGTCCATTTGATCTAATTGAATACAACAGATATCTCCAAAAATTCTAAAAGTACTGACAGGGAGCTATCAACACATACAGGGTTTCCAGGGTTAGTCCCCCTGGCTATTCCTGTATTAAAGGGTAACGGGGTCCAAGATAATTTTAGATAAAATGACAGGATTTGCTTCCAGAGTATTTTTGCAATTTTCTTTTTCACTGTTTTATTCATAGTTTTTCTAAAGATATTACATGTTTATTTAATGTGTGATATGGTAAACAGATTACCAGATCCCCTGGGCTTCCCTGTTTTCAAACCATGTGACCCGCCCCTTGTTACATTAAAGTTAAATTTTACAAACCTTACACACTCCCTGCCTGTGGGCTGTGCTGTACTTTTCTAACCCCCTCCTTCAGTCACTGTAACTCAATCTCTTCCTTGTTTCTTCCTGCTTTCTCCTCACTGGGCATTTGGCCAACTTCATATGATAACTATTACTTGTGATTGCAGATTCAAAACTACTTCCCACCTCCTAACTTCTGATACAGTGATTTTCCTTCATATCAGGGCGGTGCAGCACTTAAAGAGGTGGTTGACATCTCATTTAAGGTCGGGGTCCTATTCATTTAAAATTAACTTGTTTGGGACACAAGTTCCTCTTTAATATAGTTGTTTATCCCTTTCAGAAGTGTCTTTGGTATAGGTAGGTATAACAAAAAGGGGGTTTGGGGACTGCTTAACCTGGATGTAAAATATCAGTTTGAGGGTGGACATTCCCTTCAAAGGAGATCTTTTATAGCAGTGAAAATGCAAATTGGAATAATTTATCATATGGCATTCTTCTTGCCAAGTTAAATTAGTAGAATCTTTAACTAAAGCAAGCCCACATCAGGTTGACTTCAATAACCTCCTCCTCCTATCAGAAAAAGTAACACTTTGGAACTATTCATGCTAAAGGCTAGGCCCAAAGGCCTGGTACACATGACCCAATATTTTAAGTATGTTATTGTCATTTCAAGCATGTACAAAAATAGATTGAAACTAAACAGTGTTTCCCTGGGACCATGGTGAACAGACAGACATTAAGGGTTTATACAATTATACAATGTAACATAAAGTTAAACTATAACACTATGTTAAGAACATTAACTACATAATCATAATATAAAATCAGCCAGTGTTATATGTACATGTATGCATGGTAGCATAGTATACAGAATATAAATAAGTAAATGGATGAATGAACGAATGCAGTTGCAGAATTGCAGTCCCCCCCTCCCCCCCTTGGTCTAAAGTGCTAATTGTCATGTTGAAACTTGGCACTCCAGATGTCTTGGAAATTACAACTCCCAGCATGCCTTGGTTGCAGAATAATTTGGCATGCTTTAGCCTCAATTTTCCTTGCATATATGATTGAAAAAAAGGATATTGTAACATTATAGTTTAGCCTGATTTCCACTGTTCTTTTGGTCATTTTGGTGGCTGTGAACCTCAGTAAATTAAAGATATTTTTAAATTTTTAAAGCTAACCATTTGATTGTTGGGGCAAAATTAGCACCATTTTTAACGATTAGAACTTTTATTGAATAACTCATTTGATTTTTCCAAAACTCAACTGCTATCTCATTGTTGTATTTACATTCAGAGAGAGGTTATTTCTTTGCACCAGGTTTGTTTATATACTCACACAACATGCAACACAGTCAAGGGACAGTAATGTTTAGAAATATTTTGTTGGAGGTTTTTCTACCAATCTTTACAGACTAGTCTCCTGATTAAGACATCTACAGGGAGAATTCAATAAAAGTTCTTATCGTTTAAAATGGTGCTAATTTTGCCCCAACCAATCAGACATTATTTAACATTTGAAAGCTAACATCTTGATTGTTGGGGGCAAAATTCTCACGTCATTTTTAACAATAAGAAACTTTTATTTACATCTCCGCTGGATCCAATTATAGAAGGGTGATAATCAAGCCTAGCTGTCTCAGTATTTTATTAGAGGTGAATATCATGTTGAAATTCTATAAACAAAACAATCTAATGAAACAGTCCTTTGGGGCATATTTATAAAGGTATGTTACCGCCCATTGCCGCGGAAAAATCATTATTTATCCGCCAATTTATAAAGGCAAACTCAATATTGCGGAAAATCAATACCCGCGACAGTATCTGAGCTCTCTTCTTCTTCAACACCAACTACTGTACTTCAGCGGCAATGTGCTATAGTATAGTATCGTGGGCGAAAGGGCTCAATTCCCGCTTAAGGAGCAGGGGGCTGGAAGGGGCTGCTCTGACGGATTGCGCCACTGGTGGTAGCATCCACTGCCAGAGGAGTGGGCAGGGTGTATGCCCACTCCGTTGGGGAGGGCGGGGTGTGCGCCCCCCCCTCCTAACCAACCCCCCCCCTCCACGGCAAAGACCACACCGCCGCACATCCCCTTCCCAGCAGCCCCTCCCGCCCCCTTCTCCCCGTACGATTGGAGGGTTTGAGAAGTGCCTTTTGTGACTTAAGGGGTTCTGCATCTTAAACTTAGACACCCTCCTCGGTCCCTACAAGGGCCTTTGGGGCAATAAGGAGTGCCGGCCCCCCTCCCGTCCCTGACAAGGGGCATTGCGGCACTGAGGAAGGGCCTTTGTTGGGGTCCTGCAGCTTTGAAAAATCAGGACCCCTTTCTTCCATACGGTGACACCCAGCTCCACTTAAGTGGCCAACACCGGGAAGTGCCCCTGCGGCTTGTCATGGGCACCTTCAGCGCTGGCTATTCAACATAGCTATGTCACTGGCCGTTTTGATCCGAGTTTTCTTTCTCAGACCAAGCAACAACACCCACGCCGATGAGCAACCAATGCCAGGCGAGGTCTAGTGGCGCCAGTGACCCCGCTGGTCACCGGCAGCGTTCAACTGAGCTGATGTTGTGGCCTCTTCTTTCTTCTGCCATCCACTGCGATGAATTTTGAGCTCTGTCAGGGTTTGCCCCCTTTATATAGGTTTGCTGAAGGAACTCATCCAATTCTGACAATTTTTACATGCTTGCGATCACATGGTATACCGTAAATCAATCATTTTTTGCCGCTAGGGGCCACAGTGGCATTTTAATTGCTGGGGAAGGGTGGGTCCCCAGTTCGGCCGCTGCGGGAACCCCTAAGCCCCCAAAAGGCCCTTTCAAGGGCCGCAAGTGCACTCTAAGTGCCGCACAGGCCCTTCCAAGGGCCTGGGATGGGGCATCCACAGTTCAAACTGTGGGACCCCCGAGCCCCAAAAGTTCTTCTCAGTGCCATGCCCCCCCCCTCTGGGGGGTCCCTCCACCCCCACCGCGGGCCACTCCCTTCCCCTCCTCGTAAGCATCGGGGCTGCTGGGAAAGGGGATGTAAGGTTGGGTGGTCCGCTGCCTAGCTGGGGCGAGAGCAGGGTGTGCCATACACCCAGCCGCCCCTCTTGCGAATCAACCACCCGTTGCGGGGTGGGCTTACACCAACCCTCGCCCTCTCTGGCGGTGATCTTGGCCATTTCACCAATTCAAAGTTGCTGAATTGAAGTGAGTGGGTATAGTAAAGCAATGTTATCGCGTTAACTTCTGCTTGCTTTTAACTTTCCGTCTACATTTTCGCCGCCCTTTTATAAGTCGCTTAATTCCCATTTGGCGAAAATATCGGGAAAAACGTCCCTTATAAATTTGCCGCCTTTGTTTTCCAAGTGGGAAAGGTCCAGTTGAGATTTGACCAGTCTTGCTTCATAAGTCAGGTGCCAGTCGTTTAAAATCCTGCCTCAAGGGTGTAATGAGTCAATTCAATTATCAAACGAAGTGAAGCTGCAAATTTGGATAAAGTTCAATAAATGTTACCATTAAATAAACTCATAATAACCGAACACATTTGTGGGGGCCTTATTCCACTTCCTCAGGTGTACTTTGTGTAAACTACAAAGTGACAGTGAGGATGTTCAACCTTCTATAGGGAGTTGGCTAACATTCTGTGGCAGATGATTAACCCCTAGCAAACTCAAAAACAACATTGATATATTGCATATTAAACAACATGTATGCAAATGCAAGTTGCTGCACAAAAATTCTCATCACTTTCCATCTTTATTAAACACAGTCCATATGTGCTGTCTTGAATGCAAGGTAATAGAAAGGTACAAAGTGTCCAAGACATACAGGGAGATACCATATCCCACTCTAACAGGAAAAAATATTGTCAAACCCACGCTAACCTATGTACAATTTGGTTCAAGAAGTTTTGCAATGTCTTGGGCCATTTTGGCAAGATTTTTTTAATTAAGCACCGTGGCAAGCCGATGCATAACTTTTGCAATGGTTTTTTATTTCATCTTTCCTTTCTTCCTGCATCAAATACCAGGGCATTTGGTGAAATTTATTATTGCAATCCCTTCCCTAGTGTAAAAGGTTTGATTTATAAAAGGTTTAAAACAAATCCATTTTTTTCCTCATGTTGTATCGTGCAAGTACTGGTGTTGAGGCAATTTGTTTAAAAAATTAGTTTCTTAAAAATCGTTAAACCATTACCTTCTCAAGTATATTAGTAGAGTTAATTAATGTATCCTTTTGACAGTTACAGGATAAAAAAATACACAGCTTAAATATACTCGTTTTTTTTTTTTTGGTGGGGGGGTTTTTTAGCACAAATACAAATAAAGTACTTCTCATTTAAATGACTATAACCAACCCCCCAGTTATTAATAATGAATTTCTGTTTTGCAGGCCCCCTAATCTGTCCATTTATGGTCCCAGGTCCTTGGTAGATTTCAAATTGCTCGTAGAGGGTCTGCATGTTTGGTCCATCCAACACCAATCATGAAATTTCTGTGAGGCAGTCACCTATCTCTCACGTATTTGACACTTACTTACAGGGATATTACCCATGGTAGATCACATTCCTTTACAATTCGGAATTACCCACATAACACGAATATAAACGCCAGATATGAGCGTGGTGTTATGTATCACACTAATCACATATTGGATTGTTGCCATGGCATGCACGTGTATTATGGATACAGGTGTGCCTGCTCAACGTAGTGTTTACAACAGAGTCAATATGGGTTACCGCGACTTTAACAAATGTATTTCAACCACCTGTGGAGAAATACACCCTGTACAGTCACAGAAATGTGCACCTGGAAAGATGGATGTTTTCAGTTCACTACTGACTACAAAAGCATAGCAAAAAAAAAACTATGTTATTTTACAAACAAAGAACAATATGTACATATGTTTTTTGTATAAATAACAAAATCCATTTTTTATATTACCTTGCCCTTTAGCAAAAAGGTTTACATAGAAAACTATATGTGTGCTTTAGAAAGTACACGGAATCGCCAACGACACTAACATTCTTTTAAACCATTTGATTTGGGAAAATTTTTTATCAGTTTGTAAAGTGACGTGTCTTGCATCTTGTTGCATTGAAAAAATCAAAGGTCAAACTGCCTAGCAACTGAAATCACAATTAAGGAGTGGCAAGAGTTCCGTGTGAGAAAACCACATTGTTTAATGTAAGGGACACTGACAAGACATAGAAAATGGCTTTAATTAGAATCATGTTTTGAATTACCATATAGGCTAAATGGTTGGGCAGTCCAACGCGGGGAAGATACTGGAAAGTTTAATCGACCGTGTTCCTAGAGTATTTTCAAGCACGGACGCATTATAAGCTTAATCCAGCATGGATTTGAGAGGACAAGATCTTGTCAATCATAACTTGCTTGGCTTTTATAAGGAGATTAAAGTAGAAATTTAGACTCTGGCCATCGCAGTAGATGTGTTTATACTTGGAGTTTTGCAAAGCTTTTTGATACAGTCGTCTAAAGGCGACTTATGTTATACTAGAGGTTCTGGTGGCAGGGCACATTTGGTACATGGATACAGAAATTGGGTAATGAATAGGATGCTCGAGAGTATTGTTTAAGGTGTTCTTCATCAATATGACTAAATGCTTAGTGTCCACAGGTTCTTGTGGGGGCCACTTCTATTTTAACCTGTTTTCTATTATTACATATTTGACAATCGTATTGTCAGATCGACATAGTTATCAGTAGTGTTTATTCCGTCGACACAAACTTTATGGACCATTAAACTTTCAGAGTATGTAGCAATCGCTAGCAAGGGTATCTAATTGAATTGTCAACAATTGGGCTGCTAACTGGCTATGAATTCAAAGTTGATAAAAGGTAATACATATACTTGTGCTGCTTATTACTATCAATGGTTCTGTGTTAAAGTATAAGTATACTTATTCCATCACTCACATTATTTTTGTTGGGAGCTACAAAACCTACAGTGTTTCACTTGCCCAGGT
This sequence comes from Hymenochirus boettgeri, assembly GCA_019447015.1. Lineage (NCBI taxonomy): Eukaryota > Metazoa > Chordata > Amphibia > Anura > Pipidae > Hymenochirus > Hymenochirus boettgeri. The sequence goes on from CM033475.1 coordinate 81,920,191, forward strand.
TAGTCCTGACTAGTCCTGTATTAAAGAGAGTGCGCTGAAGCCATCAGGAAGACTGGAGAAATCATTTTTTTTTATTGGGCTGGTGCTCCTGCAAAAAAGTATTGAAGGTAGGAATTACCACTCCTAATCCCTGATCCCTGTCCCCAGTACCCTTTTTCATTTTAAAAAACTGTTTTTTGTTTGTTTTTAAACTTAATCACCCTATTTTTCAACCTTTAATAGTGAAGCTCTGTTGAAAAGGATATTGAGTTTTTGTGGATAACAAAATTAAAGGGTACTCCCTTCTTTTTTTCTTTTCAAAATGTTTTTTATTGAGTTCGAGACCAACATTCACAGTATACATTCCTTGTACATAAACAGTAGAAAATAAAGATTTCCTTCTCTAGATCATCCCAGCGGTTTTGGTTGTTTAAAAAGACAGAGACAAAGAAGTTAGCATATACATTTTGCAGTACTATTGTCTTTTGATTTTTTCAAGTGTATAGGAAAAATGTTTCTATATACTTTGGTATCTATCTCGAATTTGTAATTTAGATATAACAATACCACTCTATAGCGAACCTTTTAACTAACTTTAAGTTAACTTAACTTTATGAAGCTGTCTTTAGTAATAAATAGTACATTTTCATTTGGCATTTGTTGCCTGGGATTGGGCTACGGGGTAATAGGGATTGATTCATATGGATTCACAGATAGCGCCCTTCTTTGAGAATCCTTTTTCGAGGAGGGAGGGGAATAGCGCGCGGGTCGACATATCGATTATTTTTGTAAAAAGATTGGGGGATTAATGACACATGGTCTGTTCTGTAATCCATGTTGTGGTTGAAACCAGTCATGAGCTGTTGTTTGATTGTGTAGTTGAGGATGTTAATGTAACTCTCCCAGAGGCAAAAAACTGTTTTGACTTTGTGTTTTTTTTTTTATTGATAGTTGGTTTTCCACCCAGGTCATACGGAACAGGAATGCTAGCTTGTAGATTGAAAAGTTTTTTTCATGGATGCTTTGTGGGCTCTATCCAAGTTTGAAGTATGGGGTTTTCTTTCTTCGCTGCGGCTGATGTGTTTAGGAGTATTTTTTTTTGCTCCTGTTATGATGTGGGATGGTTTTATAGTAGTCTCTTCCAAATAGGTATCTCCACTTCTAAACTCACGTTTTTTAAATTCAGAGTTTTTATTGAAGAAACGGGAGGTAATAGCTGTGTCTTACCTCCTGTTTTTCACTAAAACATTCAAGTGCAGTTTTGAAATCCCTGTTGTAACAAAAGTACATCATGGAAAATGAAGAGAGGTTCAAGAGGGAACAATACATTAATAAGGGATGGGGGGAGCTTGAATAGGAAACAGACTGGTAAGGTTTTCCAATTATGGCACATTATCAGAGAAAGGTGGCTTGGATGATTTATGGCATTACCTTAATGAGCATAAATAAAATACCTGGTGAATTGTTTTACAAAAGAACCAGGACAAAACGCAGAACATCCCTTTATGTCTGTTAGAAGATGTTTAGGTCTTTACGATCGAAAGGGAGTTTTTCTCTAGTAAGATGGTAGACCATGGAACTGTCATCTATTTATGTAGTGGTGACATCATTCATTGGACAGTTTAATGGACAACTAAACCCACGTTTACACTCCACAATCTGAAAATATCCCCTTAAAAAACACCATAATCTGTAAAAATTGAACTGTGGTAAATTGCATTAAAGTAATTATATCGCAAGTGTAAGAACTGGGTTGAAATAAATACTGTGTGTATGTACAGTTAATGACCACCCCCTTATCTTGGTCACATGCTCCCTTGCCTAAAAATCCCCCCCTGTTCTGTATAGATATTGGCTAGTGGCTACTAGTGGGTTGACTCAACTGTAACAAATACCTGCAGTAATTTAGACTAACTCGGTTAAAAACACCATGGTCATTGACCACCACTGTGATACCTGAGAATGTTGTAAATAAATCACAACCACCATGTTAGAAATGTATTTTCCCAACAGACCATAAATCATTATAATAATGAAGACCAGATTTACTTCTCTCATATTTATGTGATCTTCCTTCTACAAGAGTGTTTGTTCTAGACTTTGGGTTCCATAAAAAAAAAAATGACGATTTTCTAAAAAAAACAAAGAGTTTGCATTTTTTTTGTTTAAAAAAAGAACCGGAAGTATTGCTAATGCTGATTAGGGTTTGGATCTTACAGTTTTAAAATTAATTCCTAAATCCATTGTCGTTATCAGAGGATGAATGAAATTTTCTTGATGTAATTTTTTTATTATTTCTTACATTTTTTTAGAATTTGTGTTTAGCGTATTTTCCACCTGTTTTCTTGAAGTGTCCACTGCCCAGACAAAATGTAATTCTTACTTCCTTACCACACCCCTCAGATCCAGTTTTTGGTTTTTTTTCCTACAGGACTCCTCATTATTGCATAAAATGTGAGACCGAGGTATTATAACATTTATAAATATATAGTATCTTTTGTATCTAGGATTTTTCGAGGAACTGTTTGTATCAGGGGTGGTATCTTAAATATATGTTTAACTTCGGTTATTAGTAATATTTTAGTATTAAGGTTGAATAAGACATACGTCCATCAGTCCAACCTATTCACCCTCATTTTTTTCTTTTCTTAACCCTACCTAACAGTTGATCCAGGGGAAGCAAAAACCCCAGCTAAAAAGGGGGGGAAAATTTCCTTCCGGACTCCAAACTGCACCGAAAGTATCCCTGGATCACCAGATCTATATGCATAATACCAGTAATTCTCAATCATTTTTTCGTTTTAGAACGTATCCAGGCCTTTTTTTAAAGTTATAGTCAATGAGCTTGTCCATTGACCGTACCCACCACTTCCTGCTGGAATACAGTTCCCCATTTTCACCCATCTCACTGTAAGAACCTTTCCTAACTGAAGATGAACTTCTTTTCTTCCAACCTTAAAGGATGTCCATGTGTTCCTCTGATAAGACCTATAAGTAACACATTCAACACGAGATTTTATTGTATGGCCCTATTATATAAATTAATATCTTTGTAATAAGGGTTATCAATGGTCCCCACGCATATGTAGCTTTTCCAATGTAAGTCAGCCGGCTGAGCTGTGTCGATCTTCCTGCAATTCAAGCCCCTCCATTCCCTTTAATTAATTTTAGTGCGCCCTTCTCTGACTGCCTCAATTTCCAAGATTTCTCTTTTTTAATGGGATTCCAAACTGCACTGGCAATTCTAAATGAGGCCTTACCATGCTTTGTAAAGAGGGAGAATCATTTTTTTTCTCTCTTAAAATCCATTCCCCTCTTTCTTCAAGACAATACTTGCTAGCTCTATCCGTTGCTACCTGGCATTGTTTGCTATAGCGAAGTCTGTTATCTACCAGAATCCTCAAATCTTTTCCATTAAAGATGCACTTACACAAGAGTTATTTATGGTTTGGTGGCACGGGATTATAAATCCTCAAATATAAATGGTATTTATAACATGCGGATCGTAACAACACAAGATGTTTTGGCTCGATTTTTAATGATATTGTAATATCTGTACATATTTTGGATATTTTTAAAGGGACATATCCTGAAAAATTGATTTCCTTCCTCATCTAATCTATAATTGAATACATGTAAGTCACTTACTCTGATTTGTGTCTTTGCTGGATGCCTTCAATCCAGCACACATTTTGTTTGGAGCAGTATCCCCCTCCTTCTTTATCACTCCCACTTTCATCGACCCAACTTTTTCCACAAACACTGTCAACCGCACACAACTAGCATCCAACTGATCGAAACTCTGTCACCATTCCAGCTACAAAAAGCTCCACAGAAGAATGTTTTTGAGAGCAAGGAACTTGATTGACAGCGAAATATAGAAGTTTTTAGATTGGATATCTAAAGAAATAGGGGGCAGATCAAAAAAATGATCAGTGGTGGTTGGAAGAATGATATTTTAGATATGTGTATATGTGTATTTACTGTTTTATTTATGACAGCCATTGGCCAGGCAGGCAGGGGGGCAAGATAACAATCTGTATAATGTCAGATAAGTCTTTGTTCTGTGTGTATAAAATAGAGTGCTTTACAGATGACAGGGTATTGTATCATGCCTGAGTAAGAATCCTAATTGCTCCAGAAAGCTGCCTTGCTTTTTATTCTCATCATTTTATTAAAGGCCAATAAAGGTAGTATTTTAAGTAATCAAGCATGTCTTCACTTTCTGGTCAGCATAAGCAGTATTGATGGTCTCCTTTTATACCCTGCGGGGGGAAAACAGGAATCCCATGTCTTACTTCAATTAATGAGTAAAAAGCATAAAGGGATAGGTTTCAACTTTCCTTTAAGGAAATCCACTATTATCTGGGCCTTATTTTCTCTCTGTTAGTTTTTTTTGTGTTTGAGTAGCATTTCAATTTATTAACCGTATATACCAGTTAAGTCGAGGTAACCACCTATTTTTACCTGAAAAATTTGTAAAACAATGTTGACTGTCGAGTATAAGTCGAGGGTCGAAATTATCACACTACTGCCTTCTGTTCTGTGTTGTTTTTAGGCTTTAGTTGCCTTTTAAAATGTACACAGAATTCCCATACATGAATCCCATACAGTAAATAGCCAATCCAGTACGCAGTAACCTCCAATTCTTGGCACTCCCGAGATTTGGAAACTACGACTCCCACGCATGCTTTGTTTTCTGGCGTTTCAGTTTCTAAACATGTGGAGTGCAGGTTTAGTAAACTTTTAATTAGCTTACCATCATTTACAATTCTTCCTGAACCCCATATAGTAAAGGGCCCTCTGACCCCATAGAGTAAAGGACTCTGACTCCTATAGTGAAAGGAATTCCTGACCCCCATAGTTAAAAAGTCCCTGAGAGTGTAGTTTCAAAGCGGTCCTTGCACTGTACTAGCAGCTTGTTTTTTGCCCCAAACTGGGAGACCCATCAGATTTAAACGACATCCAGTGCAGTTGGCTGATGAAGTCCAGCACAGATACAGGAAGCAGAAGTGTAAAGCAGATCAGCTCTGTAACTTTCTATGCAGGGTAACACAAGCGCGCACCTACTGTTACTATCTGTAATATGCAGAATTTGGATAAATAGGACTTGACCCGCAGTATAAGTCGAGGTTAGGTTTTCCGGCTAATTTTAAAGCCTGAAAAATTCGACTTATACTCATAGTATATACGGTACTTATTCATGTCCTAACATATCTTGTATATAGTGTTTTTTCAGTATTTTGTATTTAAAAAAACTGTATTTTTTGTGTCCAATCCATCCATTCCGTAAAAAATGACACAGTAACAATATTGGAGGTTGATAAAGACATATATCCATCTAGTCGCAACCTTATCCCTCCTTTTAACCCTACTCCAGTTTAATCAGAGAAAGTCCAAAAAACCCCCCAAAAAACCAAGCTAAAAAAAGTATGGGGTGGGTGGGGGGAATTCACTCCTGACTTGAAAATGAAAAATGTATACTTAATTTTTTCAATTTTTTTTTAATTTTAAAAACGAAAATGTAACCCCTTTTAAACTATGTCAATTAACTTGCCATTTACCACATCTGCTGAAGGCATTTTCACTGTTCTCAACTGTAAAGAACCTTTCCTTACCTGAAGATGAAATTTCCTTCTCTTCTAACTACTTAAAAGAATGTCCACGAGTCCTCTGGAATATGAACTAGGGTGAACATTCCACCAAAGAGTTTAATTGTATGGCCCCATTAACTATAGTAACAAAAAACTCATAGTAAAGTATTTGAGGTTGATAAAGACATATCCTCCAGTCCAACCCATCTAGCAATATCCTCATTTCCTGCAAACTGTTGATCCAGAGGAAGGCAAAAAAAAACCCACCAAATTTATGAAGGGGAAAATTCCTTCCTGACTCCAGTGGCAATCGGAAATTTCCCTGGATCAACTACTTTTGTATCAATACCAGTAACTTGCAACATTCCTTGCACTTGTTTGCAGAAACTCATCCAGATTTTTGTTAATTGAACACCCAATGAACCTGCCATAAAAGTCCATGGAAGAGAGTTCCATAGCTTCATGTTCTCACAGTGAAAAAACCCTTTCCGAACTTGAACCTAAATTTTTTTCTTCATGTCCACTGTCCTCTGACATGTTCTATTGGTAACAATGCCCCAGATAGTTTATTGTATGGCCCGTTAATGTATTTTACACGTCACCCGTTATACTCGTATAACCGAGGTACCAATTTCACCTAAAAAACTAATAAAGTTGTTGACTCGAGTATAAAAAACCGAGGGTTAGAACTCTTGCATCTCAAGATGTTTGGAAACTAACAACTCCCAGCTATAATAAATCATGCTGGGAGTGTGTAGTTTCCAAACATATTGATGCCAACCCTCACCCTGCCACCCCAGTTTCATTTGTACCTGTTGGCTCTCCTCAATCCAGATCAGCATTCCGGCAGCCCGCATCAGGTAAGCATTCTGGCATTCTCTCCATTCCGGCATCCGCATGCTCATCTCCCAGTACTGGCGCGCCGCTGACGTCACTATTTGGCGCCGTACAGGGAAGATCGGTGCGGCTGCCGAGTGCGAAAGTAAGTAGTGACCAAGTATAAACAGAGTCCAAGTTTTCCAGGCTGATTTTTACCGCCGAAAAACTCGTTTATGGACTCAAGTATTAAATACGGTATCAGAGCCCCACACGCAAGCGCCTTTTCTTCCAGCGTACATAATTGTAACTTATTACAGTCTCTTCATATTCAACTCCCCCCAAGCCCCTTATTAATTTAGTTGGCCCTTCTCAAACACAATCAAAACAGTACCTTACTACGCTGCTACCATTATGCAAGTCCCATTTGTGCTTTCCCAGCAGTGGGGCAACTATAAATTGCCTCTGGATCTGATACTATTCTTAAACAGCTGATCGCTCGTATCTTAGTAAAGGTGTCCGCTAGCAATCAGACCTATGGTTATGCGGTTGCTTGGGAATGCACACATGGATAGCAGTGTATTAAGTCTTGAATGCTGTAAGTCACCATGGGCCACAAAAAATGCCCGACGGGCTGGATCTGTGGGCCTGTGTGGGCACACGTGTGCAGACCCCTCTCTCATTGTTATGTGTGGCGGAAATTTACCTTCTAACATGGGGGTTGTGTTTTAATTCCCGCATTCCATTATCATACAGTGTGGTCACTGACCATTGTGTTTATTACACATGCCCAATTCTAAGCTACCGCAGCAACATTTTACTGCAGGTCATGCCTACTAGAAATCTAGCAACCCTATTACAGCATGTTTTAGGCAGTAGACCATGTGACTGTAAGTAAGTAAGGAGGTGTGGCTTAGACGTGCACATACACACAGTTATCTTTTCCAGTTCTCCAAGGGATTATATTTATTTATTTTAATGCCATTTACTGGCGTGGTCATTTATGATTATTTGTGTTCTTGCAGGGGCATAACCACCAGGGAAGTGGGGGGAGCAACCGCAGGGGGGGCCAGCAGCCAAGGGAGCCATCTTGTTATAGACAGATATAGCCTCCTCCCAGAAAACCACTGTAGATGAAGCAGAGATATGGGCTCATCATAGTTTTGCAGGGGGGGCAGTGACTTCTAGTTAAGCCACTGTGTTTTTGGGGGGGGGGTACTTCTTATTACAGAGTATAAAATTTAAGTTTTGCGCTCTAAAGCAGACAAGGCTTTATACAAACATTATTTAATTTTTCAACCAATCCCCCTAAATAAATAATGATCACGATTTTCCCCATTAATAACCTTCAGTTGATGTATTAAAGGTTTGCCAACAAATTAAACCAGGTATTCATTTTTAGCCATTGCTTGTGAAGGTTCTCAATCCAGGTCATGGTATATCTGTTGTATTCAATTAGATCAACTGGACTTAAAGTTTAGTTCTTGAACACGTTTTGCTAGATCCAGTTTGTTGTTTTGTACCTTTCCCTTGTAAATTTGATGTTTGATCAAAGCTGGGTGTCATCAGAACCCTGCAACACAGAGGAGAACATTCCCACTAGCACAGAGGCGAAGGCTAAAGAAATGAAACACCTCAGAGGAACCCTTAAAACTTGTGGATATCCAGAATGGGCCTTTGTCAAAAGAAGTATAAGGAAAGAAAATATCACGTATACAACAGTGAAGGGGAAAAGCAAGACAGGAGAAAGAACGTGGTCATCCCATATGTAGCAGGGCTCTGAGAAATTAAGAAGAATTTCAAAAAACAAAGTGTCTGCTCTAAACCGAACAACAAATGAGGCAGCAATTGGTACATCTGAAAGACCCAGTACCGAAACACAAGAAAAGCAACATCATATAGCAGTGCAGTGCTGTGAAGAATGCGCTGATTTGTATGTGGGGGAAACCAAACAGCAACTGCATCAACGTATGGTCCAGCACAGAAGAGCCAATTCCTCTGGTCAGGACTCACACGTGTACCTGCATTTGAAGGTAAAGGACATACCTTTGAAGATTGTAATGTTAACATATTGGCAAAGGAACGTGACTGGTTCAAGAGAGGTGTCAAGAGAGGCCATTTATGTGAAAATAGAGAAACCAAGCCTAAATAAAGGTGGGGGGGTTCGACACCCACTGTCTGCCATGTACAATGCTGTTTTGACACCTTACTCTGGGCATTCCTATAACACCTCTTAGCCACTATGCAATCATGCCCTAACACCTGGCTGTGTATGCTAATTGGGATTTTCCATGGAACATAATTGCCACAGATTCTTATATTGTTGTATTCAATTAAATCAACTGGACTTGAAATGTAGTTCTTGAAGACGTTTCGCTAGTCATCCGACTGGCTTTCTCAATTCAGAATGAATGTACAAGAATCTGTGCAATTATGTACCCTGGAAAATCCCAATTAGCATATCACAGCCAGGTGTTAAGGGTGTGATTAGATAGTGGCTAAGAGGTGTTATAGGAACGCCCAGAGTAAGGTGTTAAAACAGCATTGTACATGGCAGACAGTTGGTGTCGAACCCCCCACCTCTATTTAGGCTTGGTTTCTTTATTTTCACATAAATGGCCTCCTTAACACCTCTCTGAACCAGTCACGTTCCTTTGCCAGTATGTTAACATTACAATCTTCAAAGGTATGTCCTTTATCCTTAAGATGCAGTACACGGCTGAGTCCTGACCCGAGGAATTGGCTCTTCTGTGCGGGCCATACGTTGATGCAGGTGCTGTTTGGTCTCCCCCACATACAAATCAGAGCATTCTTCACTGCACTGCACCCATATATGATGTCGCTTTTCTTGTGTTTTGGTATTGGGTCTTTTGGATGTACCAATTGCTGCCTCAGTGTGTTGTTTGGTTTAAAGCAGACAGGGATACGATGTTTTTTTGAAAATTCTTCTTAATTTCTCGGAGACCCCTGCACATATGGGATGACCATGTTCTCCTCCTGTCTTGCTTTTCCCCTTCACTGTTGGTTTGTGTTCTTTTCTTCCTTCTACTTCTTTTGACAAAGGCCCAGTCTGGATATCCCAAGTTTTAAGGGCTCCTCTGAGTGTTTCATTTCTTTAGCCTTCGCCTCTGTGCTAGTGGGATGTTCGGCTCTGTGTTGCAGGGTTCTGATGACACCCAGTTGTGATCTAAAGGGTGGTGGGAGTCAAACATCAAATACTGATCTGTGTGTGTTGGTTTCTCGTAAACCTCTACTTCCAGTTTACATTTTCCTTAACTTCTACCAAGCAATCCAAGAAGCCAGTTTGTTGTTTTGTACCTCTTCCCTTGTGAATTTAATGTTTTGGTCCACCGCATTAATGTGTTCTGTAAAAGCTTGTACTTCCTTCTGGTGGATTTTAACCCAGGTGTCATCAACATATCTGAACCAGTGGCTGGGTGCTATGCCCTTAAAGGATTAAGCGCCTGTGTTTCTACCTCCTCATGTAAAGGTTGGCCACAATAGGTGATACTCTGGGCGTTCCTATAAACATCTTAGCCACTATCTAATCACACCCTTAACACCTGGCTGTGATATGCTAATTGGGATTTTCCAGGGTACATAATTGCCACAGATTCTTGTACAAGTCATTCTGAATTGAGAAAGCCAGTCGGATGACTAGCGAAACGTCTTCAAGAACTACATTTCAAGTCCAGTTGATCTAATTGAATACAACAGATATACCATGACCTGGATGAATGAGAACCTTCACAAGCCACAGATTCTTGTACAAGTCATTCTGAATTGAGAAAGCCAGTCAGGTGACTAGTGAAATGTCTTCAAGAACTAAACTTCAAGTCCAGTTGATCTAATTGAATACAACAGATATTTTTAGCCATTGAAAATAACTCTTGCTGACAGAGGGGGTTAAGCCTACCATTTCGCTATCTGGTCACAGTTACCAGTCCATGCTTGTGAAGGTTCTCATTCATCCAGGTCATGGTATATCTGTTGTATTCAATTAGATCAACCGGACTTGAAGTTTAGTCTTGAAGACGTTTCGCTAGTCATCCGACTGGCTTTCTCAATTCAGAATGATTCTGAATGGAAAGCCAGGCGGATGACTAGCGAAACGTCTTCAAGAACTAAACTTCAAGTCCGGTTGATCTAATTGAATACAACAGATTTACCAGTCCATGAATCTAAATCAGAGACCGATTTCCTGCCTGTGTTCTGCCAATTTTCCAAACAAAACCTTGCATGCAAATGGAAACTATCATTCTTAAAACTTTTACTAGGAAATATATTTATATAAAATATATAATTTATCTACCTGGTCTTTCTATATACAGCAGCACTATATTTTACATTTTGTCACACAACACACATAGCAGTGGATGATGTAAGCTAATGTTTTAATCAACAATACCTTTAAAATATTTAAATTTCTTATACCTTTTTTTATACCCTCTATCCCACATTACCTTTTTCTGTGATGTATTTTTTCTGATAGAGTTTCTCAATGGTTTATTATCCTTTTGGCTGTGGGAGAACACCCTGTTACCTGTGACCCCCATTGCTAAATAATAATAGCCTGCTGTGTTTGGTGACTAGCTCCCATAAATAGACAAATTCATTTTTTTAAGATTTAGTTTAGGGATAAACATGGGCCAATGGCAGCTCAATCCTAACTAGGTATTTAGTTAATTAGAGAAGTACCATGAAAGGGGTTGATATTTGGCTTTCATTTCCCCACAAAAAATATGCAAATAATTATCATGGTTGTTACCAGAACAACAGGTTTTTTTGAACAACCAATACAACCAATGGTGGATAATCATCCACAAATAACATTTTAATGAATCATCTATAGGTTGGGATTACCAACAGATTGTTTGCACATAGAAAATACATATAAACAAATTAAATTTTCCAGCACTTCCAAACATTTAAAACAACCAACCAAATTTTGCCATAAATTCCATCACAAACGATTGCTCAGCTTTTAAATTTAATTCAATCATCCAGATAATTTGGCAAAATGATGGTCCTAGTAATTCACTGAACGAAGAAAAATCTGTAGTTAACTCTGTTGACTTTTTGACCTTTGGTTCAATAACCAGGTTAAATCCCCAGAGCATTAAGAGTACTCTAAAACCCATTTCACAATTCCTAATGTCACAATGGAATAATTGCTATTAAAAGCTCTTTCCCAGTACAGTATATCAAACATTTGTTTTTATTTAAGGATTTCAAAACTTTTCCATCTGCAAGTAAAATTAAACAGAGGACCCTTTTGCTGCTGAAGATAAGCTGCCTTTTGTACTAAGCACTAGTAAGATAAGAGACTGAAATGTTTGTTTTTACTGGTGTTGGGAACAAAATGCAGGCCTGTATATGTATTGTGTTTATGACATTTTCCTTTTACTTCATCCTTTGTGGGAATGTTTCCCTTCAGACATAGGGTACCGTTTGTCTTGTTTATTGAAAATATATTTTATTATTTTTCTTTTATTAAACTAGACTATTTTTTACATTAACATATTTAAACTGGACACATCATGGCTTGTTTTTTCGAACATGGGGTCAATCAGCTGAACATTTGACATTGTGGTCATTACCACTGATTTTCAGTTTGCACTGATTTGGCTGCTAGACTGCAATTCACTTGCAAAAGCAAAATGGTGCAGTCCCTATTGCAAGTAATACAGAGAAACAGAGAAATAGTCTGTTTTAATATAATATGTACTTATGTATTTGGTTATAATAGTTTATTTTTCTTTATTTTGTCTCCATCTAGTGGTGAATGTGGTAAGCTTTTTTGGGTAGAAATGTGTAACCTTTCTTTCACCCTATGTTATATTTCATGAGCCTAGCAAACTGTTTGTTCTCAGACTTTTCTCTTACTTTTTTACATAAAGAACAGTCTGAATATAATATCCCAAAACCTCCTGATCTACAGTGGGCCGACAAAGTATTTGCTGATGCATAGAGTGCTTGGGTCTCATTAATATGGATGTCCCTCCTAACCAGCTCAGTGACTGGGCACCCAGACTCTTAACTGAACGTGAGTAGCTGCAATGTGCCACACTGGTGAAATGACACAGGATACTAAGCTTCCCTCTGAATCCAACAATTAAGATGAGTACTAGCTGATACGTATCTCATAAGGATATTTCCTTCTAACAAGGAACTTCTGAATTGTCAGATTTCTTTGAACTTTAAAATGTTAAATGTTCTTTTTTTTTGTTCATGAAAATTTTTTATTGATTTTTCAAGCATTAAAACAGTTAACTTAAATGCCAGTTTGTATAAGATACATATTTGTATAAGATACATATTTGTATCATTTGTTTGTATAGAGTACATATCATTTAAATAAAAGACATTTGTAGCATGGTCTCTAGACTCTTTATCATATGCTTTTTTTCCTCTTAATATAAGATATTTATAGGTACCATGACAGTAAGAATATAAATAATAATAATTAAAAAAAAAAAGAATTGTTTACGGTCTTTAAAAATTAAGTAGAAATTTAAGCCATGGGTCTGATCAGAATTCAAGGAATCTTTTGGTATATCTCTGTATATTGGCTCGATCACTTATATTTTTTTTTTGATGGTCGACTCTGGTCTGTAAGGGACACCTTTTTCCCCTGTTGAATTTAGTCCTTTATGGGTTACTTGGTAGAATCTTTAAAATCCATGAGTCCCATGTCTTCTCCCATTTTTTTAAATTGTAATTTAAAGTTTGTGCCAGATGTTCACAGTCATATATCCACCACACTCTCTTTATTAATTCAGATTTGGTTAAGGGGCCACCTTTCCAGGTGCGGGCTATCATTATTCTATCTGCTGCATATATATGGCCTACCAGGGCCTGAGCTTCTGGTTTTAATCTAGGTGTCGCATATATCTTTCATTTTGTAGATTCCTTTGGATTTCCAGTATCCTATTTCTTGTCTGTGGAGTTGTAAGTGTGGGGTGTGAAATGGGGTATATAGTTTTTAATGTGTTGGATATTATGAAATTTTGTGATCCTATCTGTTTTGTGCAGTCTCCGGGTGAGACCCATAGGACCCATAGTATTGAGGTAGAGTGTAAGGGGGCTAGAAAATTGTTCTCTATGTCTACCCAGTTTACCGATCCCTCTTCCTTAAGCCATGTAGCTGTTTGGGCCAGATGTGCTGCTGTGTAGTATGACTGTAAATTGGGAAGACCAAATCCTCCTTTATTTTTGTGGTGTGCTAAATATTGATATTTGATCTGAGCCCTTTTTCCTTTCCATATAAATCTATATCCATATAAATCATATACATTTCTTATCTCTGTCTCTAGTGTTTTTATGTCCTTATTAATTATGGGGATAGGTAAAGCTCTGAATAGATATAATATTTTGGGCTGGATTGTCATTTTTACTGCTGTAATTCTTCCCAGAAGTGATATTGGGTATGGGGTCCATTGTTGTAAAAGGTTTTTTAATTTGGCTAACATGACCGTGTATTTTTGTGAATATAGTGTTGTTGCGAAAGCGCTTAACTAGATCCCTAGGTATCTAAATGACTCTCCTGCCCATTTGAAATTTAGTTTTCTAGTGTTTCCTTAAGTGCTGAATGGATGTTTATTCCATAGGCTACGGATTTGGTGTGATTTACTGATAGTAGAGGTTGGCTTAGGGATAGGAAAGTGTCGTCCGCGAACATTGACACTTTATGTTCCGTTTTACCAACCTGTATTCCATGGATTATTGGGTTACTTCTAATGCTTTCCTCCAGTGGTTCTATACATAGGGGAGGGGGAGACAGAGGGCATCCCTGTCTAGTTCCATTTTTGATGTTTATGTGGTCTGATGGGTAGCCCATGTTTCACACTCTTCCTGTGGGGTTGGAGTAGAGGCTTGAAAGGACATTCACAAATGGAGCAGGGAATCCAAATATATTTAAAACCTGATATAGGTATCTCCAACCTATTCTATCTACCATATAGAGGGATGGGGGTTTGTCATGGCTACTTGCATTAAATTTAATGTTTTCCTTATGTTGTCTGTTGTTTGACAACCTTTAATAAATCCTGTTTGGTCATAATGAAAGTTTTGGTAAGATTTTTTTAGTCTGTTTACTAATATTTTTGCTAGAATTTTAATGTCTGTGTTTATTAGTCTGTAATTGGGGACTTGAGTGGTGGCCCTTTCCGGTTTTGGGATTACGACTATGTGGGTTTCAAACATATCGGGTGTGAAATAGTCGACACCCATCATTATCTGATAGTTGTTTTAAATAAGGTACTAGAATATCTGAGAAGGTTTTATAATATAGAGCTGAGAAACCATCCGGACCTGGAGTCTTTCTATCTTTGGAATCTTTTATGGCCTCTTTTATTTCACCAATTGTGATAGGGGATTTTAAATTTGGGGTTGGGGTTGGGTCAGAGAGGGTAGTTTGATTTTTTGAAGGAAGGTCTGTATATGGTCTGTTGTGATTTTGTCGTGGTCCACTGTTTTTCTATTATATAATTCCTGGTAGTCTTTTGCAAACTGGTTTGTGATCCACTTGGGGTTCATAATGTAAATTGCCTTCTTTATCTCTTAGGGGAAGAGATCTATTAGCAGTCATTTTGAGATTTAGTTTGTTGGCTAGCATGGTGTGCGGTTTGTTGCAATGCTGAAAATGGATTGCAACACAGTGCATGCAATGTGGCTAGCCACATTGACATGTACTGTGCTGCGATTCTCATTTGATAACAGATCACAGGCTCTTGAGAAAATGCACCAGAGTGGCCTAGCCATTATGGTGGACATAGTTGCTACAATGTATGGCCGATCGTCCGACAATTGTGTGATATTTTCCCCTATCATAGGGGGGCGGGAATGTATTACCCATCTGTATCTGCAAATCATATGGTCGCGAGCATAGTGTCTATGGCACCATCACATAGTGGGCTACAACAGGCAATAGTAATCAAGATTTGAAACCAAGTTCCAATGGTTATTTCGATAAATAACAAATCTACCCTTATATCTGTTTATGCTGGGATATACTCTGCAATTTTACGTATTATATCAGATACCCCAATATTAAATAAGGATTTCGTAATACAAATACAAGCCAAATGATTATCTCCAGTAATATTTATATTTATTAAGACTGTACATTTACTGACATAAATTGTCCCCCAACACGGACACAAGTACAAATGTCTTTGTCTATATGTGAATATCTTTGGTAATGGTAGATACCAGTTCAGTAATAGAAACACAAATTTAAATTGCTAATTCTAAAGTTCCAATCAGCAGAACGGGTGCTTCCATAAATTTAGCACATACATAATTATATTAATAAGCACTGTCCACATATCCACATACCCTTCCCCTTACATGAATCCACTACTTACATGAGTTCACTACTTGTGAGTAAAATGTAACTTTTAGTGTTGTGTCACTGTAATAGAAGGCTCAGTCCAGATCAGTAAATATATATATATATATATATATATATATATATATATATATATATATATATATATATAAGCGATAATACACTACCTACAGTGTAATATAAGGAGATTACGCCACTGAGTAGTTCCCTGACCATATAAAAGCACAAGGCAGTCAGTTTGAGGGCTTTTATAGAGGTCAGGAAACTCTGAGGTGAAGTATATTATCCTGTAGGTAGCGTATATTATCCTGTAGGTAGGGTATTATTGCTTATATAAAGTTACATTTTACTCACAAGTAGTGAACTCATGTAAGTAGTGGATTCATATAAGGGTGTATGGGGGATATGTGGACAGTGATTATTAATATAACTGTGTATGTGCTAAATCTATTATGGAAGTACACGTTCCACAACATAATGTCTCATCCCCATGTCCTCTAGTCTGTAAGCTCTTTGGGCAGGGTCCTCTTTCCTATTGTATCACGATATTGCTGTAAGAAACTCCTCACTCTGTTTACTTATATTATGTATTTCTTGTCTATATAATATGTATGACTTTTGTATAACATGTATTACCCTTTATGTAATGTATGACTATGTAATTGTAAAGCGCCATGGGAGATGTTGGCGCTATATAAATCAATAATAATAATAATATAATACATAAGGTAAAAAAAAAAAAGAAGACAAACCCAGCACAGGCCTGTCTACTCCCTCCCTGTGTTAGTAATATTGATAACAAACCCATTTTTGTAAATACAAACACTTAACTGCCGTTTCTATCTCAAACTAAAAGAAGACCATAAACATCGTCTCTCAGCAGGTCCAGTTCCGATTCGTTACCTTGACTGACTGAATTATTGTGCTAATAAGAAGGAGCAAGCGCATTCCTGTGAGTCATAATTGGCTCCTCCTTATCAGCACAGTAATTCAGTCAGTCAGTCAGTCAGTGAACAAAAACGGACTGGTTATCTACATTACTAATACAGGCAGTGAGAGAGAAATGGGGAGGGGCAGTGGAATACAGGAAGTCACTCAGTGACATCACTGAGTAACTGATAATATAGATTCTCACCACTGAACCTCCTCATTGAAATGCCAGAGTTTTATGTATTATAAAGATGATACAGTACACATACCCCCCCCCACCCCACACACACACACATACACACTCACATAGTCTCTGCTCTTATGTAAATACCTTTGGTAATGGTGTTATATAATGTCCCATACTTTACGTAGGGTGCACAAGTACAATCAAAATGTGTGTTATACAACTATAACAGGATAATAGTTCAGCAATAAAAACACACGTTTAAAGGACAACTAAAGGCTCAAAACAACATTGAATTAGAAGGTAGATCTTGTTATAAAAGCAGTAATTTGTGTCTCACCTCTCATTTTGATGTATTTGTTGAGAATGTATTTGTTCTTTATACATACTCAGTCCTAAGATACTGTAGGAACTTTTTACACAGTTTTTTTACACAGTTATTTCATCCAGTTCTTCAAGTGGTAACATTTATTTTAATGACATTTACTGTAGTGCTATTTTACAGTTTATTGGTGTTTTTAAACAGGATATGTTTAGATTTTGGAGTATAAAAATTTGGGTTTAATTCTCCCTTAAATAACTAGCTCTATGGTTCTAGCCAGCAGTACAGGCAACAAGTGTTTCCATAACAATTTTAGCCATTGTCACACATACGATATTAATAAAGACTGTCCCTTTACACAAGTCCAAACAAAAGTATCTTTTGATTAAACCATCTATGGATCACATTGAAGACAGTCATTAACAAGAGGAGTAAAAATGGCAAGTACTGTTTGTTCCCTTCAGTTGTATTCTTCATATGTCTGGGTTGTGGAATAAGTTAGAAAGATAACATTCTGTATGGTGCCCATACATTAGTCAACATTTCTCTTGACATTTCTATGAAAACAATGCAAACATTTTTTTAAAAGTCCAGATATACCAAACCGATAGACTTTTATCCAAAACAACTGAGTGCTGTAATAAAATCAACAAACGCCTTTTTCCCCACTGAACTGTTTCTGATAATTTTTTTTATACTTGCCTTAATTTGTTTGTTTTTTATTATTAAACAAAATGCTGCCATTTTGTAGAGTGTGTAGAGATTTTAGGTCCAAACATATACACAAATAATTCCAACTTAAAAAATGTAAAGTTGGAAATACATATTTAAAAAAGGAGAATTTAAGTAAGTTACTTATAGCTGCAGCAGAGAAATTTACATAAGTTACATTTATAGTATTAGATGTTGAATAAAGATGTATGTCCATTTTCCATACATTGGCTGACATGAGCATGTGATGTCAGTTGTGAGTCACTATATTTCAAAGGTTTTAGTTTGTGAGCAAACATGTTACCACATGCTTAGTGACTGATAGGAAAAATTAATGGAGAACTTTCAATAATGGTGTGACATAAACATGAAACAAATCAATGGTAAGGCTTCATTTGGAATATACAGTGCAGTTTTGAAATCCTGTGAACAAAAATGACATATTGGAAATAAAAAGGATTCATAGAAGGACAACTAAATTAATAAGGTGACTGGGGGAGCTTGAATAGGAAGACAGACTGGATAAGTTTCAATTATGCACACAAGAGAAAAGGCACTTCAAGTCTTCACGTTCGGAAGGGGCTTTTCACTGTGAGAATGGTAAAACTCTGCCACTGTCTTTCATTGGACATGTTGATGGCAGGATCATTGGATTGTTTTAGAAAGAATTCGGATGAGTTTAAGAATGTTGCATGTTACTGGTATCGATACATAAAGTTGGATTTGATCCAGGGATATTTTCAATTGTCACTTGGAGTCAGGAAAAAAAAAAGATTCCCTTGAGCCTTTCATTTTTTTGCCTTTCTCTGGAGAAACTTTTAGACAGGAAATGTGGGTATTGCTGAGTAGGTTGGACTGGATGGATGTTATGTCTTTATTCAACCTCAAATATTATACTATACTAAATAAAGGGGAAATAGACACCCCTAAACTCCAACAAGCATTCGCACACTTGTGGTCATAAAATTAGGATTTTCGGATTCCCAGATCTCGGGAAAATTCAGAAGATCCGAAAACGGAACGAATTTTCAAAGATTATCGAAAATAGCCTTGAACATTCGATAATCCTCGAAAATACAATCGGAGACTACTTTCGAATTTCCAATTCGGACGGATCATTCGGATTTCAGTACCGAGGGGTTCTGTATCGGATCCGGGTCCATCTCTAGTCATAAGTAACCGAGTTGTTTACTAATACAAAAGTTCCTAAATGTGAGCATATCTTGATTATACACAGTGATACATAAAAACACACAATGTTAAAAAACTGGGGATCCCCAGTAAAATTTTCATAAAATGCCAACACAGTTTGAGGTTAAAGGGCACATAAACGCAATCTTCCTATTGTGATTCAAATATCCCAATTCCGGTCGGGGGCAAAGAGTCCGTAGAACCACCTGTAATGGATCCAGAGTAGTATATAAAAAATGTCATATACCTGCAACACTACAGGACTCCAGGTGCAACCCATCAAAAGATATAGAAAAGTGGATACAACACATAGGTATTCCAACAGGACTATGCAACCTAAATGAAACAGAAACTGGGTCCGTCATGCCCCACTGACGTGTCCAGCTTTGCTACTCCAAAATACAATGTCTGCACTTGTCTTCACCTGAACCCATGTCTAAGCCCATTTTCTGGTTATTCCTCTTGACAGTTTTTCTAGGTTTGCCATACAGTATCTCCAAACTAGGTGTCCTTTTTGCTATTTGATACCCCCTTTTTAAATAACTTCATCTATTACCTCTGGCAATGAATCTCCTGCCAAGATCAGTGGCTTGTACCTTAAAGGCTTTATCTGTTGTGCAGTTGCCTTTAATACAAAGAACTGCCCAATTGGTATGCCCCTGATGAGGTTCCTAGGATGCATGCAGAACAGAGTTGACCGATATGAGTTACTGAAATGTTTTTGGTTATTGTGAGGTCTAGGAAGTTCAGGATGTTCTTGCTATATTCATACCCAAGTTATATATCTTTAGTGTTTCTATTGAGTCGATCAAGGTCCAGCGTTAACTCACATTCTGAAACTTTCTACAGTAAAAACACATCAATACTTTCCTTTCCATACTTTCCTTTCCACTCCTAGATGCAAACAGGCATAAATGGAGGGGACCCGCGATGCACGATTTGTACGAACGTCCGTTTCGAGCGATAATCGACCCATGTATGGGCACTTTATTGGCCGAAATGGGCAGATCTCCGAATGACTGGCCGTTAAAGTGCCAATTATAGGCCGAAACGAACGTTCGAACACATCGTGCGACGCAGGTCGGGACCCATGATTGCACCTGTGTTATAATTATTGTTATATTGTTAATAACCCTTAAGGCCTCTTTGCACCATATTTGTGTTATAATTTTCTAAACTTGATACTATCCCCCTCCCCTTCATGTTCTGAGGAGGCATTAAAGTGGCCATACCTACGAACGATAACTGGTAAATCCCATCATTCCACGATAGCTTTTAACCAATTATCGTTCATGTGTATGGGCTTTTCCCGACCAACTGGAGTGCCGACCAACAACCGTAGTCGCCACTACGGTTGGTCGGGAAAGACAGGAAATTTCCGTCTATCGTTATCGGCTCCCTTTACTTTAGTAAAGGAAGCTGATACGATCGTAACATGTATGGCCGCACGACCAACCGATCCCCATACCTCGTAAGGGGATCGGTCAGGTATGTGTATGTGCTTCCCACAGCATGTGTGCTGAGAGATACCAATGTGATCTGTCGGTACAAATTGCATGTGTATGGCCACCTATACAGTTAAATTCTGACACATCTGATTCCCAATCTAGGTCTCCTAAAGTAACCACCATGCCTTCCCCCTCAAACTAAAGCCTTGGTATCTGAATCAAGAAACAACACGTAATTCAACTGTTTTAAAGTGACTGTAAACTCCCCTAAAGCCAAAAAAATAACTATTTGCCATTCGTTTGTATTATTCACAGGGAGGTGAGAACGCTTATGCTCACCTCCCTGTGAATAATATTACGCTCGGGGGACCTGGAACTTACCTTACCGCCGCTCCACTCGCAGCCGCTTCTTCACTGACAGCTGCTCTGTCCTGACCGCGCGCCCTATCTTACAAAAGATAGGGTGCGCGATCGGGAGAGAACAGCTGTTCAGTGAAGGAGCGGCGTTAAGGTAAGCGGTCTCACCTCCCTGTGAATAATACAAACAAATGGCAAATAGTTATTTTTTTGGCTTTAGTGTTCCTTTAAATATAAAGACATGCCACCATCATTTCTGAGCCCAGTAAATAGTAATAAAAATAGGAGACAGGGTGCACAGTCTCTTAAAGGCCTGTTGTCCATGTTGGACGGTGCTGGAGTAAATAAGCCTATGAAATATATAATAATGCCAGTTTGCCATTTATTTTATAGTTCATAGGTTTACTTACCCAAGCACCATCCAATGGGACAACACAGGCCTTTAAGAGACTGTGCATCCTGTCCACTATTTTTATAACAATAACTATTTTTTACTAGCTACTATTGATGAGTTTTGATTTATTGTGACCATAAATGTGACCATTCAGATTTGCTTTTTTATCCACTAAAGTTATAGCTGTTTCTACTTGGTATGTTTATTATGGTTCACTTCACCCTTCCTACAAAGTCAAACTATTTCAGTGTTCCTGAAAAGTGCTATCTTGTGTTGGGCCAGCAGAAGCTTAAAAAAATGAAAAATGTACCAGTCACATGGTGGGCAGACTTGCATGTACCAGTCACACCGTGGGCAGACTTGTATGTACCAGTCACATGGTGGGAAGACTTGCATGTACCATTCACACTGTGGGCAGACTTACATGTACCAGTCACACGGTTGGCAGACTTACATGTGCCAGTCACACTGTGGGCAGACTTAAATGTACCAGTCACACCATGGGCAGACTTACATGTACCAGTCACACCGTGGGCAAACTTGCATGTACCAGTCACAGTGGACAAACTTGCATGAGGCAGTCACAGTGTGCAAACTTGCATGTGCCAGTCACAGTGGGCAAACTTCCATGTGCCAGTCACAGTGGGAAAACTTGCATGTGCCAGTCAAAGTGGAAATTTTTTTAATATACCAATCAAAATGGGAAAACTTGTATGTACTGGTCACATGGTGGGCAGACTTACATGGACCAGTCACACTGTGGGCAGACTTACATGGACCAGTCACATGGTGGGCAGACTTACATGGACCAGTCACACTGTGGACAGACTTACATGGACCAGTCACACTGAGGGCACATTTACATGTACTAGTCATAATGTGGGCAGACTTGCATGTACCAGTCACAGTGGACAAACTTGCATGAACCTGTCACAGTAGGCAAACTTGTATGTGCCCGTCACAATGGGCAAACTTGTATGTGCCAGTTACAGTGGAAAAACTTGCATGTACCAGTCACATGGTGGGCAGACTTGCATGTACCAGTCACACCGTGGGCAGACTTGTATGTACCAGTCACACAGTGCGAAGACTTGCATGTACCAGTCACACTGTGGGCAGACTTACATGTACCAGTCACACTGTGGGTAGACTTACATGTACCAGTCACACAGTGGGCAGACTTACATGTACCAGTCACACTGAGGGCAGACTTTCATGTACCAGTCACACTGTGGGCAGACTTGCATATACCAGTCACACTGTGGGCAAACTTGCATGTACCAGTCACAGTGGACAAACTTGCATGAGCCAGTCACAGTGTGCAAACTTGCATGTGCCAGTCACAGTAGGCAAACTTCCATGTGCCAGACACAGTGGGAAAACTTGCATGTGCCAGTCAAAGTAGGAAAACTGTATGTACCAATCAAAATGGGAAAACTTGTATGTAAGTAGGAAAACTGTATGTACCAATCAAAATGGGAAAACTTGTATGTTCCAGTCACATGGTGGGCAGACTTACATGGACCAGTCACACGGTGTGCAGACTTACATGGACCGTTCACACGGTGGGCAGACTTACATGGACCAGTCACACTGTGGGCAGACTTACATGGACCAATCACACAGAGGGCAGACTTTCATGTAACCAGTCCCCTGTGGGCAGACTTGCATATACCAGTCACACCTGTGGGCAAACTTGCATGTACCAGTCACAGTGGACAAACTTGCATGGGCCAGTCACAGTGTGCAAACTTGCATGTGCCAGTCACAGTAGGCAAACTTCCATGTGCCAGACACAGTGGGAAAACTTGCATGTGCCAGTCAAGTAGGAAAACTGTATGTACCAATCAAAATGGGAACTTGTATGTTTCAGTCCACATGGTGGCAGACTTGACATGCTCCAGTCACACGGTGTGGCAGACTTACATGGACCCGTTCACACGGTGGGCAGACTTACATGGACCAGTCACACTGTGGGCAGACTTACATGGACCAATCACACTGAGGTCACATTTACATGTATTAGTCACACTGTGGGTAGACTTGCATGTACCAGTCACAATGGGCAAACTTGCATAAACCTGTCACAGTGGGCAAACTTGCATGTGCTAGTCAGAGTGGGAAAATTTGTATGTGCCAGTCACAGTGGGAAAACTTGCATGTGCCAGTCAAAGTGGGAAAACTTGTACGTACCAGTCACAGTGGGAAAACTTGCATGTACCAGTCAAAGCGAGAAAACAAGCATGTTGTACCAGTCACACGGTGGGTAGATTTGCATTCACCAGTCACAAGGTGGGCAGACTTGCATGCACTAGTAACACGGTGGGCAGACTTGCGTGTACCAGTCACACGGTGGGCAGACTTGCATGTACCAGTCACAGTGGGCAAACTTGCATGAACCTGTCACAGTGGACAAACTTGCATGTGCCAGTCACAGTGGGAAAACTTGTATGTACCAGCAAAAGTGGGAAAACAAGCATGTACCAGTCACACGGTGGGTAGACTTGCATGTACTAGGAACACTGTGGGCAGACTTGCGTGTACCAGTCACATGGTGAGCAGACCTGCATGTGCCAGTCACAGTGGGAAAATTTGCATGAGCCAGTCACAGTGTGCAAACTTGCATGTGCCTGAATTGAAGGAATGACCTAACAGTGGCTGCTGAACTGGAGGGCTGACCTAACAGTGGCTGCTAACCTAACAGTGCATGCTAAAAAGGAAGGCTGATCGGACAGTGTCTCGAACTAGAGGGCTAACGTAAGAGTGGCTGGAGGACTGAACTAACAGTGTCTGTTAAACTGGAGGGTTCCGCAGCCACTGTTAGGCCAGCCCTCTGGTTCACCAAACACAGTTAGTCCACCATGCCCACCTCCACAGACCCCATCCACCTCCACAGACAAAGCCCATGCATCCTTTTGTGGCTGTGCACAAAGCGGTGACTTAAAAAATTTGGCTCAGTTGCCAAAAGGTCTAAAAGTCACCCTGCTCTTGTGATTAAAGGTGAAAGGTGATTAAGTGACTTCTGCACTATGCAGGGGGAACACAAAGGAATATTTTTACCATTACACACAGTAATATTAATAAAGCATATCATATCTTCATACCCCTATGCACACTAATCCAATGTTCAATACCTATACCGTATGTAAATCTCTGGTGATTTTGCCATATACATTAAAGGGGGCATGCAAGTTGAATAAAAACATTTGGTATAGTGCAGCTGTAATATGATGCTGAGTACATTTCAGTAATACAAACACAAGCCATGCATTAGGGCTTGGTCCCACTTTGTGCTTTACATTGTGCTCATTTTGAGTGCATTAAGGAAGATGCATTTTGTCTGCATTCCTGTCCATGTGTAGGTTAACAGACATGGGTTTTTCAATGCATTTGTCCACGTGTCCACATTTCCAGTCCATTTTGCGTGTGTGTGCAGTTTTTGGAAAATCAACAGGAAACACTGGAGAAAACGCAAAAAAACCTGCAAAAACGAAGTTTGTCCACCTGTGTCCACGTTTTTTTTTCTGCGTTCCCATAGACCAGGGGTGTCAAACTCAATAAGGGGCCAAAATCAAAAAGACAGGCTAATTGGAGGACCGAATTTCTTAATAAAGATATTTAGCACATGCAGAGTTGTGCTTTGTACTGGGTCATGGCAGGGAAAGGGTGTGAAGCACACTGTTTTGGAGCGGGACCTCTGCCTATGGCGTGATCATATGCTAATATGGAACGCCCACCTTACTCTTCTGGCGCGGTAATGGAATAGCCAACTCCAATGGAAGGCGATTTTTCCAACTTCCCTCCCCTCCTCAGAGGTGGGCTAGATACGCAATCAGTTGTTACAGCGGTGACTGCATCCAAGACTTACTACATTGCTATACATTTGTGCAGTCCCAAACAGCGTTATAACTTTTGATCTGCCTGCTAGATACCACAGTCAGCTGTTTTTAAACAGCTGATCACACCTACCTTAGTAAAGGTGCACGCGATCAGCTGTTTAAAAAGAGCTGGTTGCGGTATCTAGCAGGCAGGTCGAGAGTTAAGCCACTACTTGGGACTGCACAAATGCATAGCAGTGTAGTATGTCTTGGATGCTGTACAGACACTGGGGGCCACAAACAATGACCAAAAGGGCTGGATTTAGCCTGCAGGCCTTGAATGATTTACAAAGACCAATGAAATCACATGCATAGGTGCAGGTGCAGATAGAAGTTTGTTACTTTGTTCTATGGGAGATTGTTACTTTTTTGGCTCTGACCTCTGCTAGTAAAATCAAGGTCAGGTTTTACCCCTGTCTTTCCAGTCACTCCATCATTAACTGCTTTTTTTACCCAGAGATCTCTGCAAAATCTACCCAGGCACTACTTAAAGTTCAACATAGCTGCCTGTATTTCTATCCACAATGGCATCCTGTATAAAATTCTTAGCACATTAGAGCTGTTGATAACTTAATATTTACCCAAGCAGAAACATAGTAAGAGGCTAAGAGGTTTTGCATCTAGATATATTTGCCCTTTATCTGCCATAGTGTGATTTAGTGTAAGGTGTTATACACACTGCATATTGTCTTGGATTGATAATGTATTCTCAGTTTTAGTTATTAATTGATAATGTATTCTCAGTTTTAGTTATTAAAAACAGATCTCTCTGGTTTTTTTTTAAAGACTGAAATTCTTCTACCCGACCCAACCCGCAACCAATTCAAACTCAATGTAGGTTACCCGAACCCAACCGGCAAATCAGGTAGCCTGTGGGTACCCGACTCGATGTAGGACTCTGTTGTATTCAGTTAGATCAACTGGACTTAAATTTTAGTTCTTGAAGACGTTTCGCTAGTCATTCGACTGGCTTTCTCAATTCAAAATGACTTGTACAAGATTCTGTTGGCAATTAAGTACCCAACAGATTCTTGTACAAGTCATTCTGAATTGAGAAAGCCAGTTTTTGTTTTTTCGTATGACTAGCGAAACGTCTTCAAGAACTAAACTTTAAGTCCAGTTGATCTAACTTAATCTAGCCTCAGGCCGATTTGGCCGACAATGTGCCCAACATGGCATAATTATCGCCCGAAACAGCCGTGCATATGCATTGTGCATCACGGCTTACATGTGTGTATGAACTTATTCTCATGTTTGTTAAATTACACTAAAGCACAATTATAGTGCCCAAAACTATAAGAATCACACTGATTAATATATATATATATATATATATATATATATATATATATACTAAAACGAAATCAGGGGCACACTCCACTCCAACCTTATTTTCGCCCCTGGTGCTACCCAAATTCAATAAATAGTCCAATAGCAAGGAGATAGGTGCACACAAGGGGTCTAGTTATATATTTTTTAATAGTGCATATAACTAGGCACACGTTTCGGCAAACGTTGCCTAGTTTTGCACTATTAAAATATACATTGATTAGACCCTTGTAGGCACCTATCTCCTTGCTATTTAAATATAGATATATATATATATATTATATATATATATATATCATTCTCTCACCTTTACTCTAATTGATTGGTGCAAATGGGGCTAGGCATTCTAAACACAATATAAGAATCCCCAGTAGAGATGTCCGAACTTCGAAAAATCCGGTCCGCGCGAGGATCCGCGGATTTTCGAAAAATCCGAAAATTCGAAAATCCGCGAGCGGACCCTTTAAAACGATTATAAATGAAAGTTCGCAAAATCCGCATTAAAAGTGGTCTAAATACTTGGTAACGTACACTTAACCACTCAGGGACCTGGTAATGCCTATAGAAGCACTATAAATGCCTACAATACCTAAAAGTACATTCCGCTAGCGTGACTTTAAAAAAACGGATTTTTTTCGAAAATACGAGGATTCCGTAAAAACGGATTTCGGGTAAAAAAACGAGGCTTTCCGTAACTATGATAGCTGCCATTGGCTAATTTGGATCATGTGGCTTGCTCCGTCTTGAAAAAATTTACACGAATTACTCGTTTTTAATCGTATTCCTCGTAATTACGAGAATACCGTAATTACGGGAATCCTCGTATTTACCGAATCCTCGTAATTACGAGGATCTTCGGTTTTTTCCGGATCCCGAAAATATCGTAGATCCTCGTAATTACGGAGATACTCGTATTTTCGAAAATTTTCCGTAAAAAAAAAAAATCCGTAGTTCGGAAGTTCGGAAGTCCGGAAAGTCCGGAAAGTCCGTAATAATCCGCCGTTCGCGGACGGGAGAAGTCCGCGGCGGACCCGGGTTCGGGTCCGCGAACCGGCCATCTCTAATCCCCAGCACTCAACAGCATATGTATATAGGAATTAAACATATACAGGTCACAAAAAATAGTCACTTACATTCAGGTTAAAAATGGATACTTTTGGTTACATTGTTTGTACAAACATGCTTAAAGCCAACACGCCACTTCACGGCAGTATCCTAGCGTCTGTCCTAACCTAATATAAAAAGGTACTCTCCCTGGGAGCTGTTGTAGACTCATATGGTTCCCTGGAAGAGACCATACTAAATAAAGAGATAAGCAGGTATGTTCTGTCGCCTCCCAGGGAGAGTATCTTTTTGTATTATATATATAAAAAAAACTTCATGTGTGTAATTTACACCAAAATAATTTGCTAAGTTTAAGGTGCAGTTAATAAATATTTAGGGGACTTTCATGGCCTGGAAAAAGTCATTTTTATGGAATAAATATTTCATTTTCTATATTAATATTGAGAAATGGAGTGTTTATTTATTTATTTAAAGTGTAATTTTCATGTCTTTCAAACAAACCTAGGGTGATGTCTCTAGCTTTTCTGGATCTTAGGTTATAGACTTTTTAAGTAATGTTCCCGGTCTGTCAAGTCTGTCTGAGTCACTGTGACAGTCACCTGATGTTCTGTATAAGAAGCCCACCCACAATATTTGATCTTTTCTCAAGCTAGCTACAAACCTGCAACAATTCTATATAATTTCCTCTATTTATGGGCACCTTAGGGAAAGAAAAGTTTTTCTTTTCAGGCTTGTTACCATCTTTAAAAATGATTTAGAAGTTTGAAGATGGGGCTTATGATGTAGATGATGCAGTGCGCATGACCCCAGAATTCTGGTGATGTCACAGATCACAGTACTAGCAAGCACTCTTTTTACTGCTGTAACTTTGGAAAGACTGAAGCAATCAGCATGATTCTGGAGCCACTTTAATAAAGGCCACTTGTATGGAGACAACAGTTCCCCTTTAAATTTTCAGAAAACGTATATAAGAATGTTTGGCTTTTTTTTGCTCCCTTATAAATATGGCCCTTGTTGTACCTTTATTTAAAACAGTAAACATGCTTGGAAATAATAATATATTTATAGCCTAAAATGTGCATAAATGCATTGAAAGAAGAATCTGTACTAAACATAGGGTTAAATATGGAATACATAGATCTAGTATTGTCAATGTCTTGCTATGCGCTGTTTTTATATTTTTATCATGCCAGTTTTTGCAGACTAAATTGCACGTATTCCGCAGTTGCCAAAATACAAATTCCCCAATGTATACATTTTATCTGTGCTACTTATGTACTAAAATAATCAGAGCAGAGAAAAATAATGATGGGGCTTTTTTTTACAGATGACCTGATAAGTGAACTTTGCAATGTCGTTGGGCAATGAAAATGGGCAGATTATGTCCTAGAAAACTATGTATTGTATGTAAAAACATTACATTGAAATTTGTTTAAATCTGTGCTGTTTGTTTCGTTATTTAAATGATATACCAAAAGCAAAGTTTGTTCAAACGCTATTAAGTTTACTGTTTATTACAAATGTGACTTAAAAGGCTAGCAATCATCTTGAAACGCTTTCATTTGTTGTATGGTGCCTCAGGGCATTACAGAACAAACCTTTGAGAAAGAAATAGATCAATCTTTCAAGCTTCATCTGTTCTACATTCTTGTAGTGATGAGAAAAGTCAACTAGGTCTGATGTGCTGTTGTGGTTTTCAGCCTTCCTAGATGACACCAGGGTGAAAATACCAACTGCTATTAACTAATCATCACGGGGGTAGGTGTGTTAATGCAACCTGGAATTTTATACAAAATAATGGACCTTATAAACTAGAAGGCTAAAATAAAAAATTGAATGTCACATAGGGCGTTTTGCAAAGTCATATTGGAGGAGTAAAATCTTGATTTTAAACTAGCCAAAAATAACCCCAGCTGCTGCAAATTAACAAATTAATTCTTAAAGTTGTTGCATGTCTACAAGTTATAATCTTAAAGAATCCATTAAAGCAAATATAAATGCCACCCATAATACTTTGCAGTAAAAGTAAAGTCACCCAGTGTGATTTCATATTTACTCTTAAGCTTTGTACACACACTAGACAGACACCCCAACCTGTTGGACCTTTAGCATGGCTGCGTGAAGCTTCAAGGAAAGATAATTAAGAGAAAAGCTTTGCTATGATATAAAAGCACTTGTATGATTTTATAATTTACTAGTTTAAATTAATATTATTATCTACACAAAAGGACATATGCATTGATACCTGCAAAGGAGCCAAGGCTCATGCATCATTATAAAAGCACAAGCATTTCTATATAACTAATTGCCTGTGTCATTAACTTGAAAGAGGAATCCAGCTGCCGCATCCACTGATATCCGACCTGACGTCACTACTCGGCAACGGAAAGTGAGACAGGAGCCAAGTAGTGATGTCTGCGGGAAGATCAGTGGATGCGGCGATCAGTGGATGCACCAGCCGGATTCCTCATTTCAAGTTAGTGATTGACCCGAGTCGAGGTTCAATTTTCAGGCTGTTTTTAAAGAATTATATTCGAGTATGTATGGTAGATTGGTGTGTCCTTTTAAAGATTATGGCAGATTATGATTATTCTTGTTATATAACTCCTCTACTATGAAGAAGATACAGATATAAATTTGCAGAAAATTCATCTTGTTTAGAAAATGCCACATAAAAAACAAAAACTTAAAACGGGGCATAGTTTACTTTCTAAAGTTTTATAAAAAGTAAAATAGAATATCCATAAATAAAATATAAAACGAGCAAATTACAGAGAAAACCACTGGGGTATTTCTGAATATTTCAGTTTCATCTTTCAAGTAAAATCACAAGTTGTAAATAAGGCTTTAAAAATAGAATGAAATGCTTAATATTGTAGATTTGTCTTGATGATCTACTTATTTTCCTTATATACCTCTACACTACATCAGTAAGCATCAGTAAGCGAACAATTCATTCTTATAAGAAAATTCCAAAAGTAAAAGCCCATAAGGAGGTTAATGTAATATTAATATTCTAATAAAGTAAGTCTAGTTTTTAATATTTCTACTCATGTCTCTAAGGAGTTGAGTTAAATGGTACAGCTTTAATCAGAATGCCCTGATTATGTTCATTCCCTCTCTACCAAATACTGAATTGCTACCATGTTGAGGTCATTGTGCTCCAGGGCTCTGAATGTCTAAAGAGGAGCTAGGGATGTAATAGTGGGGCAATATCAGAAGCTTACTGAAAAGAATGCTTAGCTCCGTAAAAAATGTTGGTCAATGTTATTAGTTAGTTTTAACTTTCTGCATTGCTACAATTAGAAGTAACAGAGTCTATATAAAAATGACTTGTTTGATATGTATAATATTAGAATGTTGTTTGACATAAAAACTATGAAGTACAAAAATGGTGGAATAAAAGCATAATCTGTGAAAGCATGGCAGCAGATTCCTCTAATATAAATCTGGAATATTTACACAAATTGGCTGACTATTACTACATTCATATTTATAGTCTTGAATTGGTAGCAGGCATTTTGCTTAAAGAAGAAGAAATTCTAAGTATAGTAAATGACCCTGCAGTTATTTGTTCATTGATAACTAGAAGAATGCCATATTTGAAATCAGCATGTTTAGTATAAGCACCTCTAGATTCCGCATATTTCTAGCTTTTCGAGAATGGGTCCTGAACCCAAATACTTAGTGGTTTAGTGAATTCTCTAGTAAGAGACAGAAGCCCCCTGCTCTCTTAACATCTACTGAAATACTCCAAAGTGTTTCTTAGTTATATTTTTAGAAATATTTAAGTGGACGTATGGTCAAATACAAAGAAAGGCTATGAATTATATAAAAGAAAATAAAAATAGTGACCTATATAGCAGATAAAGGGGGGATAATTGTTATCCAAGATAGGAAAATGTACATGGAAATAATTTTCAGGCTTCCTCATAATGGTAGAACTTAGATAATAGATAGATAATAAAAGCAAGACCCTGCCATAAGATTTGGGAGTTTGTTGAAACGTGGTTAACAAATCTATATAAGGATGGTATTTTGTCAGAAAATGAACTGGGATTGAAAATCCCTGCATTGCCATTTTACCACCTTCCAAAGATGAAAAATGACTTATTTCCCTCCAGGGACACCAATAATCTTGGGGACTAATTTCCTTACTGCAAATTTATCAAGATTGTTGGACTTCTTTATTGCCCCTTTGTTTAAGAAATTACCCTTTTATATAAATGATACACTGGAGTTATTCAACTCTTTTAGAGACATCTCCTAAAATTGAATTATTTATGGGTTACTCTAGATGTTAATTCTCTACATTCAGTTATTACACATAAAGAAGGCATTGTGGCTTTAATATGCCTTGCCCAAAACAATTATGTGGATAAATGATTGGTATGTTGTATGTATGGAGAAAGGGATAAGGTTGTACTTCCAATGCAATGGTTGACTAGGCATGGAGATGGGGACTCTCCTAGTGCCAATCAATGCAGTTCTTTATGTAGGAGTCTGAGAAACAAAAAGTTTATATTGCCACATACAGTAATTTCAAAAACTATGTGGTATGGTAGGGTAGATCAATCGGTATGTTTTGTAGAATAGATAGATAAATCATTAGAATAAATTAAATAGTGTCTAACCCAAAGTCAATAATAGGATCCATATCAAGGAGATAGTGCACACAAAGGGGTCTATTACATATTGTTTATAAGATGCAAATAGCTAGGCACGTTTCGGTCCCTCTAGACCTTATCAAGCTTGATAAGATCCTGAGAGTGGACCAAAAGCCTTGCCCAGTTATTGACACTATTAACATATACATTGATTAACCCTTGAGGCCACTATCTCCTTGCTATTTGAATTAGTATAGTATATATATATATATATATCTATTATCATTACTGCTCACCTTTATCGAATGATTGGTGAATGGGGTGCAGGCAGTAAACCAATCAAGATAATCCCCAGCCCTCAACAGCATATGTATATAGGAATTAAAACATATACAGTCACAAAAAATATTCACTATACATGTCAGTTAAAAATGATACTTTGGTTTACATTGTTTGTACAAACATGTTAAAGCCAACACCGCACTTCCCGACATCCTAGCGTCTGTCCTAACTAATATAAAAAGGTACTCTCCCTGGGAGCTGTTGTACTCGATATGTTCCGGAGGGACCATCCTAAAAGAGAATAGCAGGTATGTTCTGTCAACTCCCAGGGAGATTATCTTGTTATTATTATATATAAAAAAAAACTTCATGTGTGTGTAATTTACACCAAAATATTTGCTAAGTTTAAGGTTGCAGTTAATAATTTTAGGGGACTTTCATGGCCTGGAAAAAGTCATTTTTATGTGGAAATATTTCATTTTCGTATATTAATATTGAGAATGGAGTGTTTATTTATTTATTTAAAGTGTAATTTTCAATGTCTTCAAAAAAACCTAGGGTGATGTCTCTGCTTTTCTGGATCTTAGGTTATAGACTTTTTAAGTAATGTTCCCCCGTCTGTCAATCTGTCTGAGTCACTGCGTGACCGTCCCTGATGTTCTGTATAAGAAGCCCACCCACAATATTGTGATCTTTTCTCAAGCTAGCTACAAACCTTCAACAATTCTATATAATATTTCCTCTTTTTATGGGCACCTTAGGGAAAGAAAAGTTTTTCTTTTCAGGCTTTGTTCACCATCTTTAAAAATGATTTAGAAGTTTGAAGATGGGCTTATGATGTGATGGTGCAGTGCGCATGACCCCAAATTCTGGTGATGTCACAGATCCGTACTAGCAACGACACTCTTTTACTGCTGTAACTTTGGAAGACTGAAGCAATCAGCATGATTCTTGAGCCGACTTTAATAAAGCCACTTGTATGAACAACAGTTCCCCTTTAAAATTTTTTCAGAAAACGTATATAGAGAAATGTTTGGCTTTTTTTGCTCCCTTATAAATATGGCCCTTGTTGTACCTTATTAACAAAAACCGTAAACATATGCTTGGAAATAATAATAGTATTTATAGCCTAAAATGTGCAAAAATGCATTGAAAGAAAAATCTGTACTAACATAGGTTAATTAATAGTGGAATACATAGATCTCAGTATTGTCAATGTGCTTCATGCGCTGTTTTTATTTTTATCAGCCGTTTTATGCAGACTAAATTGCACATTATTCCCAGTTGCCAAAAAATGACCAAATTCCCCAATGTATACATTTTATCTGTGCTACTTATGTACTAAATAATCAGAGCAGAGAAAAATAATGATGGGGCTTTTTTTTACAGATGACCTGATAAGATGAACTTTGCAATGTCGTTGGGCAATGAAAATGGGCAGTTAGTTCCTAGAAAAACTATGTTGTTGTATAAAAACTTACATTGAAATTTGTTTAATCTTGCTGTTTGTTTCGTTATTTAAATGATATACCAAACGAAAGTTTTGTTCAAACGCTATTAAGTTTACTGTTTATTACAAATGTGACTTAAAAGGCTAGCAATCATCTTTGAAACGCTTTCATTTGTTGTATGGTGCCTCCGGGCATTACAGAACAAACATTTGAGAAAGAAATAGATCAATCTTTCAAGCTTCATCTGTTCTACATTCTTGATGTGATGACAAAAGTCAACTAGGTCTGATGTGCCTGTTGTGGTTTTTCAGCCTTCCTAGATGACCCCAGGGGAAAATACCAACTGCTATTAACTAATCATCACGGGGTAGGTGTGTTAATGCAACCTGGATTTTATACAAAATAATAGACCTTATAAACTAGAAGGTCAAAAATAAAAAATTGAATGTCACATAGGCGTTTTGCAAAAGTCAATTGGAGGAGTAAAATCTTGATTTAAACTAGCCAAAAATAACCCCAGCTGCTGCAAATAACAATAAAAATTAAGGTTTAAAGTTGTTGCATTGCTACACAAGTTATAATCTTAAAGAATCACATTCAAACAATATAAATGCCACCCCTTTGTTGACAGTAAAAAAAGTAGCAGAAAGTCACCCAGGTGATTTCATATTTCTCTTGCTTTGTACCCACCTAGACAGACCCCCAAACCTGTTGACCTTTAGCATGCTGCGTGAGCTTCAAGGAAAGATAATATAAGAAAAGCTTTGCATTGATAAAAGCCTTGTATGATTTATAATTTACTAGTTTAAAATTATATTTCTCTACACAAAAGGACATTGCAGAACCTGCAAAGGAGCCAAGGCTCATGCATCATTATAAAGCACAAGCATTTCTATAAACTAATTGCCTGTGGTCATTAACTTGAAAGAGGAATCCAGCTGCGCCTCCACTATATCGACCCCTGACGTCACTACTCGGCAACGGAAAGTGAACAGGAGCCAAGTAAGTGATGTCTGCGGGAAGATCATGGATGCGGCGATCAGTGGATGCAACCAGCCGGATTCCTCATTTCAATTAGTGATTGACCCATCGGTTCAATTTTCAGCGTGTTTTTAAAGAATTATATTCGAGTATGAGTAGATTGGTGTGTCCTTTTAAAGATTATGGCAGATTATGATTATTCTTGTTATATAACTCCTCTACTATGAAGAAGATACAGATATAATTTGCAGAAAATTCATCTTGTTTAGAAAATGCCACATAAAAAACAAAAACTTAAAACGGGCATAGTTACTTTCAAAGTTTTATAAAAAGTAAATAGAATATCCATAAATAAAATATAAAACGAGCAAATTACAGAGAAAACCACTGGGGTATTTCTGAATATTTCAGTTTCATCTTTCAAGTAAAATCACAAGTTGTAAATAAGGCTTTAAATAAATGAAAAATGCTTAATATTGTAGATTTGTCTTGATGATCTACTTATTTTCCTTATATACCTCTACACTACATCAGTAAGCATCAGTAAGCGAACAATTCATTCTTATAAGAAAATTCCAAAAGTAAAAGCCCATAAGGAGGTTAAGTAATATTAATATTCTAATAAAGTAAGTCTAGTTTTTATATTTCTACTCATGTCTCTAAGGAGTTGAGTTAAATGGTACAGCTTTAATCAGAATGCCCTGATTATGTTCATTCCCTCTCTACCAAATACTGAATTGCTCCCCCATGTTGAGGTCATTTGTGCTCCAGGGCCTGATGTCTAAAGGACTAGGGATGTAATAGTGGGGCAATATCAGAAAGCTTACTGAAGAATGCTTAGCTCCGTAAAAAATGTTGGTCAATGTATTAGTTAGTTTAAATTTCTCTGCATTGCTACAATTAGAAGTCAGAGTTCATATAAAAATGACTTGTTTGTATGTATAAATATTGGAATGTTGTTTACATAAAAACTATGAAGTACAAAAATGGTGGAATAAAAGCATAATCTGTGAAAGCATGGCAGCAGATTCCTCTAATATAAATCTGCGAATATTTACAACAAATTGGCTGACTATTATATCTGTTTTTCAATTAGATCAACTGGACTTGAAATGTAGTTTTGAAGACGTTCGCTAGTCATCCGACTGGCTTTCTCAATTCAGAATGACTTGTACAAGAATCTGTGGCAATTTTACCCTGGAAATCCCAATATAAGATTCACAGCCAGGTGTTAAGGTGGTGATTAGATAGTGGCTAAGAGGTGTTATAGGAACGCCCAGAGTAGGTGTTAAAACAGCATTGTACATGGCAGACAGTTTGTCGAACCCCCCCAACCTCTATTTAGGCTTGGTTTCTTTATTTTCACATAAATGGCCTCCTTAACACCTCTCTTGAACCAGTCACGTTCCTTCGCCATATGTTAACATTACAATCTTCAAAGGTATGTCCTTTATCCTTAAGATGCAGATACCGGCTGAGTCCTGACCCGAGGAATTGGCTCTTCTGTGCTGGGCCATACGTTGATGCAGTTGCTGTTTTGGTCTCCCCCACATACAAATCAGAGCATTCTTCACTGCACTGCACCGCATATATGATGTCGCTTTTCTGTGTTTTGTTATGGGTCTTTTGGTGTACCAATTCTGCCTCAGTGTGTTGTTCGGTTTAAAGCAGACAGGGATACGATGTTTTTTGAAAATTCTTCTTAATTTCTCGGAGACCCCTGCTACATATGGGATGACCATGTTCTTCCTCCTTCTTGCTTTTCCCCTTCACTGTTGGTATTTGGTGTCTTTTCTTTCCTTCTACTCTTTGACAAAGGCCCAGTCTGGATATCCCAAGTTTTAAGGGCTCCTCTGAGATGTTTAATTCTTTAGCCTTCGCCTTTGTTCTTTGCACTCAGTTCTGCTGGTAAGAGTGCTGTCTTGGCCCAGCCGTTTTCTCACCATGTCAACACCCTCCTTGGTGGGTATACAAGTAAGAGAGATTCACAATCATAGACACCCATAGTTTTCTCTTTCTTCTGCACCAAAGTACTATATCTTCAATCTTGTTGGTGAAATCCTGAGAGTTCTGGATGTGATGCTTAGAACTTCCCACCAAAGGTCCTAAGATGTTAGCTAGATATTTTGCCACCTTGTATGTTACCGAGTTGATGCTGCTGACTATAGGTCTTAGTGGGGCCCCTTCCTTATGTATCTTTGGGAGTCCATATATGCATGGATGTGCCTCACCAGGGTAGAGGCGATGATACATTGCTCGGTCAATGGCTTTATCCTTTTGAAGCTGTTGTAGTAAGTCTATGACTCTTTTCTTGTAACGGCTGGTGGCCAAGGAGGCTGTTGACATGGTGAGAAAACGGCTGGGCCAAGACAGCACTCTTACCAGCAGAACTGATCTCAACCCAGAACAGGTGTGTTCCTTGTTGGACTTGTGCCTGAATACCACCTATTTCAAATACAGGGATAAGTTCTATAAGCAAAAACATGGATGTGCTATGGGATCTCCAGTTTCACCCATTGTGGCCAACCTTTACATGGAGGATTTGATAAGATACCCATGTAACAAGATTTATATATGGAAGACAGAGCCTATAGTGAGTAATAGAATAAGAAAAGTGTACAGGTGTGGGGTTAAAAATGTGGGTAAGGCTAATAGTGAAACCAAATCTTTACCATATATATTGTTTTATGTCGCCCCCATCATTAGATGCAGCTTGATCTGGTATAATACAAATGGGAAAGAATGACTCTCCTACATCATTTTACCTCTATCAACTTCTACATCTTGGGGGTGCTGCAGGTACAGTACTGCTGGGAATGAACAGTGGAGCCACATAAGTGCAATCAAAGTTCACAAAATCAGTATAGCTACATCTTGGGATATCAAAACAGAGAAGCATGCATCGTTTCTTAAAAAAAACAAATGAAGAGAAAGGCATTTAAAATATAAAACGGATAGAGTACAGCCACCATTTTGTGACCACTTTAAGGCAGAAAACAAGGTTCTTATCATGCATAAAAGATTTTTAAAGAATTTTAAATTTAAAAATGTTATGATCAAAATTGTGCTGGAATGCAGGAAGTATTAAAGGCCATCTATACCGAAAAAAGATTATTTTAAATTAACCATAACTGGAAAATATAATTCTTCCCAACCACCACTGCATCATTTTTTTGACGATCTGCCCCCCTATTTCTTTAGATATCCAATCTAAAACTTCTTATATTTCAGCTGTCAATCAAGTTCCTTGCTCTCAAAAACTATTCTTCTGTGAGCAGTTTTGCTTCAGCTGGAATGGTGACAGAGTATCGACAGTTGGAATGCTGTGTGCAGGTTTGACAGTTAGTTTGTGGGAGAAAAGTTGGGTCAGATGGAAGTGGGAGTGGTTAAAAGAGGGAGGGGGATACTGCTCCCAAACAAAATGTGTGCTGGATTGAAGGTTTGCAGCAACACGTACAAGTCAGAGTAAGTGCTACTTACATGTATTCAATTATAGATTAAGATGAGGAAAACTAATTTTTTCAGCATAGTGTCCCTTTAATTACATGGCACATTATCTATGTTTAGCTCTTACATGACAAGAATATGGCTACAACTCAGAAGATAAAAACAAGGCATGCAATATTAGTAAACAAGTGTAACACAGGAAGAAACTAGTTAATTAACATAGATCTAATTAATTAACATCTTGTACATTTCCCATAATTACATTAAAAGTAGATCTCTTCAGATTGTCAGCTACATTTTTGTAGCAAAAATGTAGATAAATGTGGCTTAACACCTCAAAACTGCCATCGAAATGTATTTGCATCAAAGCTTAAATTTTACAGGAATAACTGTGAATTCTAAATTTACTGTATTTCTGCTTCATTTAATTATGTGTGCCCTAGAGGGAGGAGAAAACATTATAAATGTAGTACATGTAAAATGATTTATTTTAGCATTGTTCTGATTAAGTACATAGTCCACCCTGGGCCATTGTTAATTAACCATTTACCAGTAGCCAATATATTTAACCTCCACTGCTGGCCCCTCCTAATTCCTTTGATTAATAGGCATTTCAATTAAAATATTATTATTGTGTTTATTAATGGTTATTATATAGCTCTACTAAATGTACATGCAGTAGCTTGGTGTACAAAAGTATTTAGGTAATAATAGAGGGGATTATATTAGTCAAAATAATAAATCTTTCCAAACAACCATTTGCGTTCTGCTCAATTTTCTTCTGCTATAACACCAAGTATGATCTTTCTGCCATTTTTAATTTGTTTCCTCTCACTAAACTAACTTTTGAAAACTCCCTGAAGGTTTTAAAGCATTACTTCTAAGAAGCGTGTGCTAAAGTTTTGAAGTTCTCCTAAAATTCTTCATCGGTCTTGTCTTGACCATGTTAAACCTTTTGTAAATCAAGTTTATCCAATTGGACATCTGCTGCTTGTTCTAATATACATCATTATTTAAACCTTAAAACATTTAATGCTGTTAAATTACTATTTCCTCACATTATCCAGTGTGAAATCCTCTGGCATTAATTTACTTGATATATGTTGGTTTTTCAGATATCTTGATTATAATCCCAAAAATAACCAGCATTAAATATGTTTTTAACACGCTTTGTCAGATGTTAGATTAGAATTATTTAATCAGTGAAATTATGTTAAATAATGTCAGTACCCTGAAAAACCTCAGTCTGCAGTCTCTGAGGACTGTGTTCATTTTACATGGTTTGACACATGATTGATGGATTGTAAGAATGCTGGGAGGGAAAGGTTGTATAGGTACAAGAAATACATTCCGTCCAATTACTGTTACGTACTGTAAGTTAAAAGAGAAACGGGTCAAGGGCAAATAAAGGTAAATCAAAAAAAGAGAATTCAACATACAACTTAATCACTACAAACCTAGATTATGAGTGTTTTTTTTGTTTTATCCTTTATCATTTATCATTACCAGATTTATGGAATAATTTGTCTGTATAAATGCTTGAATTGTTTAGGTTTATATTATTTGATCTGTTCGCAATATAAATGGCTGCATGCAGGCCATGTTGATTAAGACAATAGCTCACTTTGCCCCAACTGCCCCCATAGTGCATTTCAGAGAGAATAAATAAGTACAGCATTCAAGTGGTTGTAAATTAACTGAAGAAATTAACAGGATTATTCAATAAAAGTTCTTATCATTAAAAATGGTGCTAATTTTGCCCCAACCAATCAAATGTTAGCTTTCAAATGTTAAATAATATCTGATTCGTTGGGGTAAAATTAGCACCATTTTTAACGATAAGAACTTTTATTGAATCTCCCTGTAAAAGCACTAAGTATTATCCCTTACTTACAATAAGTAAATTTGCCGTTTTGTTTGATTGCTTTGACGATACATACATCCTGATGACCATCAAAGGGATTTAACACTAGATTTTTAGGTTGCATTTCTCTAGAAAGGCCTGAATGTTAGAAAGTGCCAAGATGGAGAAAAAAATGCAACTACATTTTTGAAGAACAAAATAGCCTGTTGTATTTTCTATTAAGATGATCTTTGTGAATAGACATAATGATTTTACTACACTTAAATGCATCATGCCTGAAACAAATCATTTGAAGCTATTTAGCGAACTTTATGTTTAAACTAGTAATTAGTAACAAAAATGGGAAAGTTTAAGTATGAATATAAGTATAATATATTTGGCTTGAAATGCTGCATTTTGGAACGGAATGTGTGTGTCTGTGCTGCAGGTCTTAAAAATTAATTGCTATGGCAATGAAAAAGGAAGTTTTAATTTCATTATTCATTGTGATAAGCTACATATAGTTTTATTATTGTGTGTAGGGTTGACTTGGAAACAGAAAGGTAAGGTGGGTGTTTGAGTGTCTGTTTAGATATGTTTGCCGTAGAAACAAAATGGAAGGTTGGGTCATTAGGGTCTATAAGTAGGTGTGTGTACCTGATTATGTGTGGTG
This sequence comes from Hymenochirus boettgeri, assembly GCA_019447015.1. NCBI lineage: Eukaryota > Metazoa > Chordata > Amphibia > Anura > Pipidae > Hymenochirus > Hymenochirus boettgeri. The sequence goes on from CM033475.1 coordinate 81,961,025, forward strand.
TTAGAGGGTATGTTGATGGTTAAAGTATGGGTGCATTGGAAAAGGTGGAATGGGTATGGAAAGGTAGGGTGGTTGCGAGGATGCATTAGTAGGTGTGTGTACCATCTGTGTGAGGTTAGGGACTATGTATTTGCATTTTGGACCATAAAACTAAATTTTTTGATAATTTAGGAATGGTTGCCATTGAAACAGAGGGGTAGCTTGGGTTGTAAGTGTGTATCAGTAGACATGTGCACATGTATCTGTGTGGTGTTTGGGGAGGGGTATGTTTTGCATTTAAGATCATAAAAATAACTTTTTGATGGTTTAGGTATGGTTGCCATGCCATGGATATAGAAGGGTAGGTTGGTTTGTGGGTGGGTTTCAGGAGATTTACCATCTGCAAATGACCAAAAGGAAAGTTAAAGTTTGTAAACACCTGGAGGGCCACAGGGTGGACACCCCCTGCTATACAACTAAATGTCGTACTTAATTTTGAATATGTAAACCATCCTGTATATTGTGGTTTACATATATCTATTATTGTGCTTTTATTGTGTACATTTTAGGACGCTACACTGAAGAATTTTGACACAATAGCTTCCTGTTCTCAGCTGCCTGAATTGTGTATCTGACAATTTCATTCTCTTCAATGAGATGAAGTTGGGACATGGCCACACTACTGGAATTAATGGAGAATCTAATTCTAAAATCTAAAACTTTCATATAATAAGAATACCAGCTGATAGCAAGGTGAAAAAATGATCAACCTTTACAACATGTTTCTAAAATGAAATGGAAAAAAAACATTCTCTCTTTCATGTCTAATATGTTGCAGATATGTGCCTTATCACTTTAGATTTACTATAATCTAAAATGATTTATCACTTACTGTGCTCTGCAAAGCCTGAACAGATATCCTGGAAGACAAAAACACAAGCTAGACAGGCTTGGAAAAAATGAAGAGATGGGCAAAGAATAAAAAGTGACAGGAGACAGATGAGGCTAAGCATGAGTGGAAGTTGGGTTAAATGACTTGCTTATATCTTTACTGAACAGTCTGTCTCCCTGGAAATGTTTACTGTGCACCCTGGGGAGGTTTAATATAGGCCTTTATCTCAGTCAGTGAGCAGGAACCTTCCTCACCTGAGACTGAAAAGTCGCTGTCCTAAGGGCCAGGGAAAGGAGGTGAAACACCACTCGGACTTTGGATTAATGACACCTTTTAATTTTTTCTGTAAAAAAAATTCTTTTTTTTCTCTGTAAAAAGGGATTTACGAGTTACTACAAACCTAAATAAAATGTGAAAGTAAACGATCCACGTTCACTGGGAAGAGCACAAGAATTTTTCTAGTCCTAAGAAACAAAGAAAAAAATACCAATGAATACCTGGTGAAACACAAAATATGCCACCCCCACAGAGTCACTGTACCTTTACAGAGACCTTTTTTACCCTTCGGAGTAAAACCCAAAACAGTAGCTCCAAACTGCTTTACTCAGATCACCAGGTCTCAACCGACTCTGAGTATACTCCAAAAATCTCACTCCTCCTCCTGGAAGCTAGCAGAACTAGCTTCCTAACTATCCCTCAAGTGAGACTTTCTGGATGAGTTAACTGACTCAGGACTGGAATACATAACAGACATAAACCTAAGGGAAATATATTTCCCTTCAAACTGTTGTCCAGTTACCAGTTCACATATCCCCCTACCTCTGCTTCAGCCTGTAGGGCTGAGCAGACTGAGCCACCTGACAATGAACCCTTGAGAGGGCATCTGCATTTCCTTGCAGCACTCCAGATCTATGTTCCACGGTTAAGTTTTGCAGGGCCAGGAACCATCTTATTACATAATAAGTATTTGGCTGCATATTTTTTTGGATTTGCAGTAAGCCCCACATCAACTATAGAGTCTAACACTGCCTGTACATTTGGTAAGTGCGACTCCCAGTCAGGGACCATATCATCCAAATAAGCTGATTCATAGTGAACATGTGGTTAAAGAACATGGTCTATTAACCTTTAAAAAGTAACTGGGGCTCCATGCAAACCAAAAGGCAGTGCATTGTAGTGGAAAAGACCCTCAGGAGTGGAAAAGGGTGTCTTTTTCTTAACCTCTTCAGTTAACAGTTCCTGCCTGTACCCTTTTGTAAGACCTAGGGTTGTGAGGTATCTAGCAGGGCCTAGTCTTTCTTTGAGCTCATCTACCCTAGGCAATTTAGAGACTTCATTCAGTTTACGTAAGTCATTAAAAAACCTTATAATTCCGTCAGGTTTAGGAATTAAAAAAACTGACTAGACCAATCACTGTAGGACTCCTTAACTACCCCTAGATCCAACATTTTTCTTATCTCCTCGGAGACTACTTCATGCCCTGAGGATTCTATAGGGCTAAACCTTTATCATTGTTTGAGGAGCAGTTACAATTTCATGTTTAATCAGGGAAGTCCTCCCCAGAAGATCAGAAAAGGTAGCCCTATTTCTTAACAAGAATTCTTTTGCTTTTTGTTGTAGTCATATATTTCATATGATGTAAATTGTATAATATACTGGTACTGGGGTGTTAATAGAAGGAATGAGTGGGAATAGTCACCTATCCAGTTCCTGGAAACAGAAACGAGAGAAGGAAATATATAAGGATTGAAGGGAATAAAATTGTATAGAAGGAAGTAGAAGGGAAAACAGGGAAGAAGGAAAGAAAGAACTGGAACGAATTGCACATATACCTTTGTACACCTACACCTGCTGTAAATATATATATATTTTAACTTGATGTATCTGGATGGACTAACAACACAGGTTATGATACAAAGACCTCATGAGGCCTTCATGGCTCATGTAAATTTACATGATACCTTTGTACCTTTTTTCTCTTATCCGGTTGCCGTACCTTATAATTTATTATCCCAACCTTTTCAATAACTTCATAATGGATCAGCTCTATAGCTATACATAGCTGAAGTTTCCATAAAGGGACTGCCTCTGCATATTAGGTATGTGTTGGTGCCCTCTAACTGATTTTTGTAGGGGGCCAACCAAATTCATGGCAACCCTCTCAAATGGTACCTCATTGATTGGGAGGAGTACCAAGGGACCTCTGTAATGGGATCTGGGAGTGGCCAATTGACAATCTGGGCAGGTGTTACAGTACACAGTAGTTTTTTTGGCTCCCAGGTGTCCCCTAAGTACATTATCACATAAAGAGATTATAAGGAAGGGGACACCACACAGTGTATAATCTCATTATGTGATATAGGTGAAGACCCAAAAGAATCCTGGTGCATTAGGTGATACCTAAATATTAGTCCCCTAAGTGCATGTCTATGTGCCAAATGTAACATCACCTTTCTATATTGCTGGGGCACCACTAACTGTTCTATGATTTCATCTCTTATCTTGCTCAAATATATATTATATAGCAGATCCTGATTTAGGGTCAAGTGTGTAAACTCAGTTTTTGTTCCTGGAAACTGGGGTTCACATCTATTACTTTTATATTTCCTCTAGTGCTGCTCAAAGAAGGGTCCCTTGTTTGGGCAGTTTCAAAATTGTCTCTGGAGACCTCTTGAATAACTGTCGTCTTCCTCTAGTCGCTCTTCAAGGCCAGCCAACCCTTCTAGGGGTGAGGCAACATCAGGGGTGACCCCTACCCTTCTATCATTCTCATGGGGTGTAAAGTGTTCTGGAAACAGGCACTGTTCTTCTACATCACATGAGGAGCTCTTTTCTTACTCTCCCCACCCCACTGTTGTCAGAACAATGGAAAATTCCTTCCCAAAATAACAGAATGCATTAAAGTTTTTAAAACCCCCACTTAATACTTTACAGAACCATACTGAGTTTCAAACAGAACCACTGCAGTTGGGTAGTATTTAGTGTCCCCATTTATACACATTACCCTGACCCATTGGTTTTTAGAGTCAACAGTGTCCACCATGCACATGTGATGTTTGAAAAAAAGATTTGATTTGCAATGTGGATCTCCCTGTGTATATTTATATGAAATACATATATCTCCCTTCAAAATGTTGTCCAGTTACCAGTGCACAGTGTATATATACTGTGTGTATATATATATATATATTATATATATATATATATATATATATATATTATATATATATATATATAATCACGGTAAGGATTTAAGTTGCACTCCAGGTCTTGTCACAACCGTATGTTTTATTCACACATATCACGGCAACGTTTCGGCCCTTTGTCTCAGGCCTTTATCAAGCCTGAGGCAAAGGGCCGAAACGTTGCCGTGATATGTGTGAATAAAACATACGTTTGTGACAAGACCTTGGAGTGCACCTTAAATCCTTACCGTGATTATATCTTACTAGCAGGTGGCACCCGGGCAAGTATCCAGCTTGAAGTGAGTGCCTGTGTTCACTACATGAATATATATATATATATATATATATATAGTTCAAATAGCAATCATATATATATTATAAACGAATAGAGATCTCGGGGCACTCGGCGGGACTTTTTAGCAATAAAACATAACTTTTATTAATATGGCTCAAAGTAATCAATGCATTTCGGCTCGCTCCAAGCCGTCGTCAGGACAAATCGGAAAAACAGGTGAGAGTGCAGCCCTTACCTCCATTGTTTATATATATATATATATATATATATATATATATATATATACCTTCCAAGTATTAGTATTAGAGCACTCGTGGGTCTTCACATAAATATATTTTATTCGTACATCTACGCGTTTCAGCTGACACGAGCAGCCGTCCTCAGGATGTTACAGACATGTGATATGAAGACCCACGAGTGCTCTAATACTTGGAAGGTGTATTTGTTACTTATAGAAGCACCGGGGCTTGAGAAAATTGAATGTGAGTGCGGGACGCACGATATATTATATATATATATATATATATATATATATATTTCATTAAAAAAACTATTTTAAAAACACAGTTGCACTTTAAATTAATTAAATGTTGCGCTTTAAATTAAGTAAATACTATGTTGCACTTTAAAAGTTTGGATACACTTGAAAGTCTAACAAAATGATTTTTTGGGCATTAATTGTATTTTACCTTTAAGGACTATGATGTCACAATAGTGGTAGGAGTCAAAGATGTTAAATATTGTTATTCATTGTTGGCAAAGTATGGCCTTAGAAAGGTCTTAGAACAAGGAACGAAATGTTGCTAGATGTTTTGCACGAATATATAAATATAATGGAACTTGCCTACCAGCCCCTCTATCTTCTACCCTCTCACTAATATAAAGATACTGGTTACCTGTCACTCCTAGGCCCCAGTCTCACTCATTTCATTCCCTCTGCCTTACTCTGACACATCATCAGAGATTGACACCTTCTGCACATCCTCAAGAGATGTCCGAACTTCGAAAAATTCCGTCCGCGCGAGGATCCCGGATTTTCGAAAAATCCGTAAATTCGAAAATCCGCGAGTGGACCGTTAAAACGTATTAAAATGAAAATTCGGCAAATCCGCATTAAAAGTGGTCTAAATAGCCTTGGTAATGTTCTTATCACTCAGGGACCGGGTAATGTCCTTAGAAACACGTATCAATGCCTACAATACCTAAAAATTACAGTCCGGCTAGCGAAACAGTATTTTTCGAAATAACGGGATTTCCGTAAAAACGAGGATTTCCGTAAAAACGAGGATCTCCTAAAACCGAGGATTTCCGAAGTCCGCGAATCTCCGTAAAAACGAGGATTTCCGTAAAACGAGGTTTCCGTAAAACGAGGATTTTCGTAAAAACGAGATTTTCGTAAAAACGAGGAACCGGAACTTCCTCCTATCAAAATGGCCAGTGCTGCAAGGCAACTATATCCCTGAACTACCTCCTGCTCAGGGGGTATGATGATTTCCCCCCTGGCACCCCATCATGTGGCGGCGCCGGCCAAGAATAATGGAGGGGCTACAGCGCCGCATCCTGCGACGCTTCGGATACCAGACCACTGTCTCTACCCCTCCAGAGACAGTGTCAGACCTCAAGAGGCAAGGCCTCAATATGTGGCTGCCGTTCGCAAATGATAGAAGGCAAGTATACTTTTTATTATATTACTGTATTATAATACGTAGTAAAATATTTTAATTCACTTCTGACAACCATATTTATATATATATATGTTTTTAAAAACATCATAATCCTTAAATTTGGCTTGAGAGAGAGAGATCCAAGTTCTTTGTATTTCTCATTCACTGGTTTTATTACATTATTATTATTCTTGTATTATTCAATATCAGCCCATTTAAAGGGTAAGTAAGTCAAAAAATAATCACTGAAAAGTGACTTTATTTAACATAACACCTAAATTTAAAATGATACCCACACATAGACACACTTGGTGGCCCACCCTTCCATTTCCAGTGGCAGCCTTATTTAAGGCTAAGTAAAGTTTAAAAATGAAATCGATCATTAAAATTGATTTATTTTTATCTTAAATGCACACTGATACCCACACATAGACACAGTTAAAACACTTTACACTGACCCACACTTTTAGTTCACATGGCAGCCCTATTTGAAGGGAAAGTAAAGTCAAAAATAAAATGTTGATCAATTATTAAAAATTGATTTATACACTCCAAAATTAAAAATGTTGTGTTACCCACAAAATCTATACAGATACAGTAACACAGCTACTGATGCTCCCCTACACCCAACCAACTTTTCCCTTTCCGTGGCTACAATACCCACTAAAAATATAAGTACTTAGCCAGAATAAGGTATGAAATCATTGCCATAGAAATATGATTGACTTTTAAAGATAAATAATATTGCCTTATTTAATCTGTATTTTCAAGCAGAATTCAAAGTATATAATTAAATATTTCCTTTAGATATATCATTCATTATGTATTTTTTTATTTTAATTTGCAGGGGAATCTTCCTCGGATACCCCACCCCCACCACACCGTCCCCGCCAGAGGAAGAAGTAAGTGCAGCCTATTGAAAAAAAAACATTTTTCTAAATCTTCATTTGTCCAAGGCCACATTCACCAGCGCACACGAGCCCTCCAGAAACAGCGCGTGTTTCCGGTGCGCTCATGTGTATTGCCATGTGAGTGCAGTACGATAGCATAATTGTGCAAAAATTGAGGATCACATTAATTGTGCCACACTATGTGTGCTTTTTAACACGTTGATATGTCCAAGCCCTTTATCCAAATGTTTTGCATAATTTTTGACAACTTCTCCCGAGAATGTTTTTAGTAATGTATTTGAACATTTAAATGACGTGAAGAGTTAAAATAAATTTCCTTTTTTTTTAGCACTACCACCAACTAGCCCTCAGGCTACGGGCAGCCCATTGCCCCCTCCGGGCCGTCCCTTGCCCCCTCCGGGCTCACCTCTCCCCCCACCGGGCAGTCCACCGCCCCAGAAGAGAGAACCGGGACCAGCCAGACACGTAAGTGCATCCTAAGCAATTTTTTAATCTTTTTATTGACCTTGATTGTCAGCAAATATTAGTGAAATTATCATTGAAATTAATTGAATTTTATTATTTCACTGATAAAAATTTTCGAAAATAAAAAGAACAAATCTATTAATTTGGCTTGAGAGACAGAGCTCTCATTTCTCATTCCCATTTATTGTCCCCAACTCCCCATTGTTTGGGCTGTATCTTGTCCCTCGTTTTTAAGCTTAAGTCACGAAATTCGGCCAAAATCCAAATTATCCAGAAATGTTCACTACATAGCCTTTTAGGAAATGTTCTATATATATTATTAATGGATTGGACGGTGATTGTTAAATAAAACATTTTTTTTTCTAGAAGCAGGACCAGCCTCTACAGCCCCTCCACCCTCTCCACCCACCTCCACCCTCTCCAGCCCCTCCAGGCCCTCCACCCTCTCCAGCCCCTCCAGCACCTCCTGCCCTCTCCAGTCACTCTGGCGGCCATGCTTGAGAATCGTAAGTAAATCATATGCAACTTTAATGAAATGTTATATACAACGACTATTAATCTGTATTTTCCCAGTGTAAATCCACGCTACATATGCAACATTGGGTACTGTGGGTTTGACAATGCTTTTTGGGGCTGCAACCACTTCCAAAAATTTTGTATGTAGCACAGTCCTAGTGATACAAACCAAGATGTTCTGATACAATTTAGCAATAAACGTAATGTTTTTAAGCCAGCATTACCTCCTGCTTTTATCAGTGATCCCCCATGATGCAATAATATCGCTTTTAAGTGGAAGTTCAGTGTATATATATACTTTTAAGGAAAAAAGAGCATTATTTATCCATCCCAATTACCTTAATCTGCCCATTCAGCAATCAGCATTGTGTCTGTGTATAAATAAATGCAACGGAAATAATGACTTCCCTGTTTGCAGGACCCCTAATAGAGACCGTTATGGTCTTGCCTTTGACCCAGCGCCTGGGTTGATTCATTGCTCAGCTAGAGATCTGAGCATGTGTACCCATCCAACACCAATCATAGAAATCACTGTTACCATAACTAGGTATGCATAATATAAACTAGAATTAAGAATAATGATATCTTATACTGAGCTTTCCTTTTTATGACATACCGCAACATTATAGCATTGCAGTACCATGTATGTGTTAAGTGTTATCAGGTGCAAAATTGCATCTACCGCATGGTGCTTTAGGAAATGTGCTCGACATCTTCACCACAATTCTCTCATATCTTCCTCCACAAAACTACAGAGCATGCGGCGGGAGATGCGCCACATGGTGCGGCCCTGGACCGCCGCCTAGACCGCCCGCCTAGACCCGCCGCCTGACCAGACTGGAGAGGAGGGCACCCCAGTAACCCCCTTTTTTTTTTGTTTGTTTATTTTTTGTACATAGTTTTTTTTTTTTTAAATTTCATATATATATATTATAAAAACTTTCTGAAAAAAAAATGTTTTTGGCTTTATTTTTCGATATATCAAATTATTCAATAGATTCATAATCAATTTTTATTGAAAAATTACAATACACATATCTATTTAGTAGCTATATGTCTGGTACTTAAATTGTTATACGTACCATAATGCCATTACACACACCCACATTGGCCACATTCCCCTATATGTATTTGCACACACACAAGGCAAGAAGGCGATGGGGGTACTGGTTTACATAATGTCCACTGTGGTTTGCCACCATTGTTGTGGGGCCAGGCAGGCTTGGCCCCCTGGACATAACCCCTCACCCCATTGGCTACTCCCCCTCAAGATATGCATCGTGCTAGGGAAAGCAGGTGAAAGGGTAAGGCTTCGTAGGAACAGCAGCATTGAGTTACAGCAGGCACACTGCAGTTTGCCACCATTGTTGTGGGGCCAGCAGGCTTGGCCCCATTGGACTACCCCTCACCCCATTGGCTACTCTCCCTCAGAGTATGCATCGTGCAAGGGAAAGCAGGTGAAAGGGTAATGCTTCGTAGAACAGCACCATTGTGTTACAGCAGGCCCCACTGCAGTTTGCCACCATTGTTGTGGGGCCAGGCAGGCTTGGCCCCACTGGATATACCCCTCACCCCATTGGCTACTCTCCCTCAGAGTATGCATCGTGCAGGGAAAGCAGTGAAAGGGCAATGCTTCGTAGGAACAGCACCATTGAGTTACAGCAGGCACACTGCAGTTTGCCACCATTGTTTGAAGAGCCAGGCAGGCTTGGCCCCACTGGACATACCCCTCACCCCATTGGCTACTCTCTCCCTCAGATATGCATCGTGCAAGGGAAAGCAGGTGAAAGGTAGGCTTCGTAGGAATAGCAGCATTGAGTTACAGCAGGCCCACTGCAGTTTGCCACCATTGTTGTGGGGCCAGGCAGGCTTGGCCCACTGGACATACCCCTCACCCCATTGGCTACTCTCCCTCAGAGTATGCATCGTGCTAGGAAAGCAGGTGAAGGGTAAGGCTTCGTAGGAACAGCACCATTGTGTTACAGCAGCCCACTGCGTTTTGCCACCATTGTTGAAGAGCCAGGCAAGCTTGGCCCCACTGGACATACCCCTCACCCATTGGCTACTCTCCCTCAAGGTATGCATCGTGCTAGGGAAAGCAGGTGAAAGGGTAATGCTTCGTGGAACAGCACATTGTGTTACAGCAGGCCCTGCAGTTTTTGCCACCATTGTTGTGGGCCAGCAGGCTTGGCCCCACTGGACATACCCCTCACCCCATTGGCTACTCTCCCTCAGTAGCATCGGTGCAAGGGAAGCAGTGTGAAAGGGCATGCTTCGTAGGAACCAGCACCATTGAGTTACGAGCACACTGCAGTTTGCCACCATTGTTGAAGAGCCAGGCAGGCTTGCCCCACTGGACATACCCCTCACCCCATTGGCTACTCTCCCTCAAGATATGCACGTGGCAAGGGAAAGCAGGTGAAAGGGTAAGGCTTTGTAGAACAGCAGCCATTGATTTACGCAGCAGGCCCACTGCAGTTTGCCACCATTGTTGTGGGGCCAGGCAGCTTGGCCCCACTGGACATACCCCTCACCCCATTGGCTACTCTCCCTCAGAGTATGCATCGTGCTAGGGAAAGCAGTGAAAGGGTAAGGCTTCGTAGGAACAGCACCATTGTGTTACAGCAGGCCCACTGCAGTTTGCCACCATTGTTAAGGCCAGCCAGCTTGGCCCCACGTGGACATACCCCTCACCCATTGGCTACTCTCCCTCAAGGTATGCATCGTGCTAGGGAAAGCAGGTGAAGGGTAATGCTTCGTAGGAACAGCACCATTGTGTTAGAACAGCCCACTGCAGTTTGCCACCATTGTTGTGGGGCCAGGAAGGCTTGGCCCCATTGGACAAACCCCTCACCCCATTGGCTACTCTCCCTCGAGTATGCATCGTGCAAGGGAAAGCAGGTGAAAGGGTAATGCTTCGTAGGAACAGCACCATTGAAGTACAGCAGGGCACACTGCATTTGCCACCATTGTTGAAGAGCCAGGCAGCTTGCCCCCTGGACATACCCCTCACCCCATTGGCTCACTCTCCCTCAAATATGCATCGTGCAAGGAAAGCAGGTGAAAGGGTAAGGCTTTCGTAGGAACAGCACCATTGTGTTACAGCAGGCCCACTGCAGTTTGCCACCATTGTTGTGGGGCCAGGCAGGCTTGGCCCCACTGGACATACCCCCACCCCATTGCTGCCACTCCCCCTCGAGTATGCATCGTGCAAGGGAAAGCAGGTGAAGGGTAATGCTTTCGTAGGAACAGCACCATTGAGTTACAGCAGGCCACACTGCATTTTGCCACCATTGTTGAAGAGCCAGGCAGGCCTGGCCCCACTGGACATGAGTACTGCTCTCGGGCCAGGCAGGATTGACCCAGAGCTGAAAACATTAGCCACAGAGTAGCTGTTGCGGCTGTATGAATGGTCAAAGTAGGTGACACCACAAAGGTGCCTCATGGAGAGAGAACGAAATCAAATATGGAGTACTGCTCTCCCAGGCAGGATTGACCCAGAGCTGAAAACATTAGCCACAGAGTAGCTGTTGCGGCTGTATGAGATGGTCAGAGTAGGTGACACCCCACAAAGGTGCCTCATGGAGAGAGAACGAAGATCAAATATGGAGTACTGCTCTCGCCAGGCAGGATTGACCCAGAGCTGAAAACATTAGCCACAGAGTACTGTTGCGGCTGTATGAGATGGTCAGTAGGTGACACCACAAAGGTGCCTCATGAGAGAGAACGAAGATCAAATATGGAGTAACTGCTCTCGGGCCAGCAGGATTGACCCAAGCTGAAAACATTAGCCACAGAGTAGCTGTTGCGGCTGTATTAGATTGGTCAGAGTAGGTGACACCACAAAGGTGCCTCATGGAGAGAGAAAACGAAGATCAAATATGGAGTACTGCTCCTCGGCCAGGCAGGATTGACCCAGAGCTGAAAACATTAGCCACAGAGTAGCTGTTGCGGCTGTATGATATGGTCAGAGTAGGTGACACCACAAAGGTGCCTCATGGAGAGAGAACGAAGATCAAATATGAGTACTCTGCTCTCGGGCCAGGCAGGATTGACCCATAGCTGAAAACATTAGCCACAGAGTAGCTGTTGCGGCTGTATGAGATGGTCAGAGTAGGTGACACCACACAAGGTGCCTCATGGAGAGAAACGAAGATCAAATATGGAGTACGGCTCTCGGGCCAGGCAGGATTGACCCAGAGCTGAAAACATTAGCCACAGAGTACTGTTGCGGCGTCTGAAGATGGTCAGAGTAGGTGACACCACAAAGGTGCCTCATGGAGAGAGAACGAGATCAAATATGGAGTACTGCTCTCGGGCCAAGTAGTCGACCCAATCTTAGAAAAATAGCCACAAAGTAGCTGTTGTCAAAGAGCATTTGTTATTTCATAACCTGATGCGTAGAGCAGGTAGGACCATATTGGCCCTGCAAAAGAAAATTAGCCATTTGCCAGCTAAGCTGGCATCAGCTCAGCCTCTAGGTGGAAATGAGGCGGAAGGAGCAGTATGGGTGGCCAGGGCAGGAGGCCTTCAGTCACGGGCATCAGCAATAGGGGTGCTGTATTGAGATGTGATCCCGCCTCATTCATCTTTGATGAATGTAAGGCGGTCCACATTCTCAGTGGAGAGACGGGTCCCTCTCCGTTACAAACCCCCTGCTGCGCTGAAGGTCCCTCCGAAAGAACACTGGATGACGGGCATGAAAGGACTCGATGGCATACTGTGCCAACTCGCCAGATATCAAGCCCTCGCCCCCATGTCCAGTGGATCCCAGTCTCTGATGTGGCTACACCGTCCCTGGATCCGATGTAGTCGTGACCTGGCGACTGAGGTGTTGCCTGGTGGAGTGTGCCATTTGGATGGCCTGGCACTGTGGCTGGAAGAACACCTGAAGTTGGCCGCGAGGCCGCCTCCAGTACTGCTGCTCCTCCTGTCAGGCACAGGGGGACGTGAGCCCTGTTTATTCCCCACATCAGGTGCTGTAGGCTCCAGCCCTGGGAAGGCAGAACAGAGGCCAAGTAGCAGTGTTGCCTCATAGTGCTGCGCATTCTACCTTCCCTCTGAGATGCGGGGATAACCTCCGACACTTTAAAACTTATAAAAATATTAAACTTATTTAAATATAACATTCAACATAAATACACCACACCTTCATATTATAGATTACCTTATTTCCTTAAACACTTCCTCCTCTTCCCCCCATTTCACCTTCCTTCTCCTCCCCTATCCTTCTTCCCCCCCCTTCCCTTCCCTTATCCTCCCTCCTCTCCCCCCCTTCTTACTCCCCCCCCTCTTACTCTCCCCCCTCTTCCTCCCCCCCCTCTCACCCCCCTTACACTCCCCCCCCCCCCCCCCTCCCCCTTATTTCCACCACCTACCCCCCCCCCTTACCTTCCCTCCCTTCCCCCTCCACCCCCCCCATCCTACCCCCTACCCTCCTGCCCCCTTACCCCCTTCTCTCCTCCCCCTTCCCCCTCCCTTCTCTGATTCACCTCTCCCCCGTATTCTTCCCGTTCCCTTTCCTTTCTTCCCCGTCCCTCCCCCCCTTCCACCTTCTTCCCTTCTCCCCCCCCCACTCTTCCCGCCCCCCCTCCCCCCCTTCCCCCCCCCCCCTTTCCCCTCCCCCCCCCCCTTCTTCCCCTTCCCCCTCCCCCCCCCCCCCCTCCTCTCCCCCCCCCCCCCTCCTCCTACCATTCCTTCCTTCCCCTCTCCTCCGCTTCCCCCCCCCTTCCTCCCCCCCCCCTCCTCCCCCCCACCTCCCTCCCACTCCCCCCCCCCGGCCCCTGTCCTTTCCTTCTCCCCCACCTTTTCCCCCCACCCCTTCCCTTTCCCCCTTCCCCCCCCCCCCCCTCTTCTCTCCTGCCCCCTTCCCACCCTCCCCCCGCTTCCCTTCCCCCCCCCCTCACTTCCCTTCCCTTCACTCCCTCCCCCCATTCCTCCCCCTTCACCCCCACCCTCCCGTTCCCTATCCTCTCTTCCCTCTTTCTTCCTCTTCTCTTCCCTCCCCCCCTTCCTTCCTCCTTCTTCCTTCCTCCACCCCCTTCCCCCCTCTCTTCCCCCCCCTTCCCCCCCCCCCTCCTCCTTCCCTCCCCCCCCTCCCCCCCTCAGTTCCCTGCCCACCCCTTCCTCTCCCTCCTCTCCCTCCGACCCGCCCTTCTCCCTTCTTCCTCCTCCCCCCCTTTCCCCCCACCCCCCTCCCACTCCTTCACTCCTCTTGTCCCTTCCTCCCCCCCCCACCCCTTCCTTCACCCCCCCCCCCCCCCCTTCCCCCCTTCCCCTTCTCCCTCCCCTCTTACCACCGCCCCCCCCCCCTCCCCTCCTTCCCCCTTTCCCCCCCCCCCTTCCCCCCCCTCCTCCCTATTCCGCTTTCTCCCTTCTTCTCTCTCCGCTCCCGTTCCCCCTCCCTTCACTTCCCCTTCTTTCTTCCCCTTGCCTCCCACCCCCCCCCTCCCTTCCCTTTCTCTCCCCCTTCTTCCCCCTTCCCCCCCCCTCCCCCTTCCTCCCCCTTCCCTCCCCCCTTCCTTCCCTTCTTCTCCCCCTTCCCTCTCCCCTTCCCTATCCCTCCCCTCCCTTCCCCCCTCCCCCTCCCCCTCCCCTCCTCCCTCCCTTCCCTTTTCCCCCCCTCCCCACCATTCGTGCCCTCTCCTCCCCCCCCATCCCCTCTCCTCCCCCTCCCCCCCCTTTTCCCCCTCATCCTTCCCCCCTCCCCTTCCTCCTCCCTTCCCCTTCCCCCCCCCCCCCCCTTCCTCTCCTTCCCCCCCCTCCCTGCCCCACCCCCCCCCCCCCCCCCTTACTTCCCCTCCTACCTCCCTTCCCCCTTCCTCCACCCCCCCTCCCTTTTCTTCTTACCCTCCCCTCCCCCTCAACCCCCCTACCCCCCCCCTCCCCTCCCCCTACCCTCCTTCCCGCCTCCTCCCTTTCTCCTCTCCCCCTCCTCCCCTCTTCTCCCCCCCTTCCCCTTTCCCCCTTCCCGGCCCCTCCTCCCCCCACCCTCCCCCCCCCCCCCCCTCCCCTTCCTCCACTCCCCCTCCCTTCTCCCCCTATACTCCCCTCCCCCCCCTGTTCCGTGTCCCCACCTTCGTGCCCCCCCCCTTCCCCCTCCCCCTCCCCCCCTCCTCACCGCCCCCTCTCCCTTCATTCTCTCCCCCACTTTTCCTCCCCCTTTCCCCCCCCCCCCCCCCTCCCCCCCCGCCCCCTTTCCCCTTCCTCCCTATCCCGCTTCCCCCTCTCGCTTCCTTCCCCCTCCCCCACCCACCCCTCTCCTCTTCTTCCCCCCCCTTCCCCACCTCCCCTTTCTTCCCCCCCTCTTTCCCCCCTTTCTTCCCTCTCTTCCCCTTACCCCACTCCGTTTCCCCCCATCCCCCCGTCCTTCCCTTTCCCTTCCTCTCCTCCTCCCCTTCTCTCCTTCCCTGCCCACTCCTTCCCCCCTCCCCTCCTCCCCCCTCCCCCCTTCCTTCCCTTCCCCTCCCCTTCACCCCCCCCTCCCCCCACCCTCTTCCCCGAGCTTCTTCGGCGGGGACTCTACTAAGGGTTGGACACCCGTACGTCCTGCTCCTTCTCTTGATGGCCTATCCTGGGGTCCTTGCGAAGGCATTGCAGCATGAAAGAGCCCATGCGCCGCAAACTGCCTGCCGCAGAGGGCCCCATGTCCTCAATGTCACTGAGGACAGTAGTGTCGGGCTCACCTCTCCCCAACCACGAATGACATGTGGTACTTGGGAGGGTTGAGATGTCCCCCTAGAGGAATGCCCCATTTCCCCTTGGTCCAGGTCACCTAAATCCCCCTCCTCATCATCGGACGGCTGCTCGTGCACCGTGATGTTCGGGCTCGGAAAGCATCACGGTGTCGGCGTCCTCCTCTTCCAGTGCCTGCTGCTCGACAGCGAGTGCCTGTCGAGTATGCCGCGCAGAGTGTGCTCAAGGAGGAACACCAGTGGGATGGTTCCGCAATGGTGGCATCATGCGGCTTACCATCCTGGTGGCCTCCTCAAATGGCGCGAGCACACGGGCAGGCATCTCTAATCAGCAGCCACTGCCTGTAACAGCAAACCCAGGTCCCCAGAGCCTGATCTTGCTCGTACTCGTACAAGTAGTCTATGAGGCTCGCCTCTGCTGGAGCAGCCTCACAGCATCATAAGACTAGAGTTCCAGCGGGTGGGGGTGTCACAAATCGGCGGTTCTGCGGCAGACCATTCTGCTGCTGAAACCGGCCAGACGAGCTGTGGCCGTGTATGACCGCCTGAAGTGACTGGACACCCTCCAGCCATCCTCGTACCTCCTGGAGACCAGGGTACTTGGTGGAGGAACCGCTGGACGACCAGGTTGAGAACGTGTGCCAGGCAAGGAAACATGTGTGACTCTGCCCAGTGCGAAGGGCAGACAGATATGTGTGGTGGCATTGTCACAACACGACCTTGCCTATTGGAGAGGTGGTGTGGGTCAGCCACCTCTCAACCTGCCCTTGCAGTGCTGCCAGCAACTCGGCCCCGGTGTGGCTCCTATCACCGAGGCACACAAGCTGCAACACTGCATGGCACCGTCTCGCCTGGCACGAAGCATAGGCTCTGGGGGGGCACGGAGCTGTCCGGGAAGAGGGCTCACCGGATGAGGAGGGGGGGGTGGAGACTGGCGTATCACCAATGCGGTGGTACCACCATCTCCCCACTTGCGCTCCGTGCCGCGTCTCTGCCAGCTAGCAAGTGACCCATTGGGCGGTAATGACACATACCGCCCCTGGCCGTGCTCTTGCTGGACCACGCGTCCATAGTAATGTGGACACACTTGCCCACACTGTGGTCCAGCGAAGCAGATATATTGCCTCTGCAGATGGTCGTGCAGGGCTGGTACTGCCTTCTGGGCAAAGTACCTACGGCCAGGGACCCTCACTGTGGTGTGCCAATGGCCACAAACTCCCTGAACGCTGCACTGTCTACCAGGCTGAAAGTAGCAGCTGCACCGCCAGGAGTTTGGCTAAGCCGGCAGTGAGACGCTGGGCTGGGGGTGACTGGGGGACAGTTTCTGCCTCCGCTCCACAACTGGGGAAGAGAGACCTGCCTTTTAGCTGACGCTCCAGCAGCAGTGTCAAGAGGCCTCTAACACACCGCGTGCTGGGGCCAAAGGCTGCCTCTCCTCCCTAACTTCCACCGAGGAGAGCAGCTGATGGGGCCGGAGGGGGAGGAGGAGGAACGGTGGCTACCTGGCACGAGGTAGGGAACGTTGGTGGGTGCCTGCACTTCCCTGTCCGCTGCTCCCACGGGCAAAGTGGTGCAGAATCATATGCCTCCTCATAGAGGAGGTGCCCAAATGTGATGTGGTTCTTCCCACGGCTAACACGTTGCAGGCACAACTTGCACACTGCAACTGTGCTGTCACCTGGAGCCAGTGAGAAGAACTCCCACACCGCTGAGCCACCGACACGACTCGGAGCAGAGGTCACCTGCTGCTGTGGGGCACTGGCACCAGATCTCATTGGTGCCGTACCTCCACGTGCACCACTAGGTGCACGCCTCTGCCCCGGCCCCTGCCCCAGTCCTGCCTCTGGGTTCAGGATCGTGCTCATGCTCTGAGGACATCCCTCAGAGACACTTTCCTCCTCCTCTCTCACAGAGGGCACCCATGGACGATCGGTGACCTCATCGTCCACTTCCACCTCCTCAATACTGGAGGCTGCTCACATAACAGCAGCAGCATCTGGAACCTCACCCCCTGCATTAGTTCCCTGGCTGCTCACAGACTGCTGCGTGACATCGTCAGCCTCCTGTCCCCCTGTGCACTGAGCACTTTCCTCCCGTGGTGACAGGAAAGATTGTGCATCAGTGCACAGCCCTCCTCAAGCACACTAGCCCCACACATAGTGTGCGAAAACATATCCTGAGACTCCTCCTCGGATCCCCGAAGGTACGGGTCATGTGGGCAACGAACTCCTGATAGAGCGGATCAGGTTCCATGCCCACAGTAGGAGCCTCAGGTGAGGAAGGAGTAGGCACAATATCTACAGTAGCAGCTCGGCTGCTCTGTGCCTGTGAGGAGGTGATGAGGAAGGCTGGGTAATCCACTCTACTACCCGCCTTCCTTGATCAGAAGGGATAGCCCTAGCCCGGCTACCCCTAAAAATATCGGGCACGGTAACCCGGCTGCCCTGCGAAGGGCCAGGTAGCTCCTGGCCAGAGCCTTCAGTAGGCTCTCCTCTGCCTCTCCCTCTCCCTCCACGTGCAGAAGCACCCCTGCTCCTGGGTCTCCCTCTTGCCCTGCCAGGCATTTCCCTCTCCCAAATTATCCCCCCAAAAATTAATATATATATATATATATACACACACACACACACACACACACACAAACACAAAAGACAAAGACAACAAAACAACACAGAACAACAAATAAACACAAGCTTTTTTTTTTTTTTTTTTTTTTTTTACACTAAAAGCACAAATAGGACACAGACACAACTGACAGCAAACAGCAGATCAGACAGCAAAAGCTGCTGATTGCTGCTAAAGGCAGCACTGTCAGCTACACAAACACACAGACACTGACACCAGATACAGAAAGACAACAAAAAAAACAGGACACCTAGACCTCTAAAAGGTCTAACACAAATTTGTCCAAAGGACTTACAGGGGGGTGTAGTCCTTAAAAGGACTTTTGGGTCTCACAAAGTTAGTCCTTAAAAGACTGTTGGGTCTCAAGATGTGTGAACAGGGGTGGTAACAACAAGTGCTAAACCACCACACTGAAATCCACACACAGAAAGCTCAAAAAGCTCAAAAAGCGCAAAAATCTCTCTCCAACTCCTACACTGTCAGGTCTCCACTAAACACACTCCAACACACTGACAAAATGTGCCTGTGAAGCAGCCTTTTATACCCAGGGGGCTGGCAATAATCTGTTAGCTGCCATTGGCTAATTTGGGTCATGTGGCTTGCTCGTCTTGAAAATAAGCCCCAAAAATTCGAATTTAAAATGTCTCGTTTTTCCGAAAATTCTCGTAATTACGAGAATCCTCGTAATTACGAGGATCTTCGCGTTTTCCGGGCCCCGGAAATACTCGTATTTTCGAAAATTTTCGTAAAAAAAAAAAATCCGCGGTTCGGAAGTTCGGAAGGCGGAAAATCCGGAAAATCCGGAATAATCCGCCGTTCGCGGACGTGATAAATCCGCGGCGGATCCAGGTTCGGGTCCGCGAACCGGCCATCTCTAATCCTCACCCAATCAACACCTTCACCTTCCTTAAGTATTGCACCGGCCAATCATCGTCACTTCTGTGATGACACTCCCACCCAGCCCTTTGGTTGCCAGATGATCAGTTGCTTCTGGGATGTAGGATCCAGTTTGCAGTAAGTAGAATGTAAGTCCTCAGCATATAGGCAACTTCTGTTACCCCTGCCTGTAGGCACTGGCCCTGTGTGCCTAGTAGTAATCCATCCCTGTTTGTAGAGCTTGGGGAACTTTGAATGATGTGCAATTGATGCAGGCAGACCTAATAGTTTGCTAGAATGGGCTGAAAAGTGGCAGATGAGATTTTAGGGTTTAATAATTCTTGTTCTGCCTATGCTTCAAATGTCTTTGTGCTAATTGAATCTCTGTTGGAATCAGGTATCAGCTGAAGCTAATAGTGCCTGGCAGCATAGACTAGAGCTAGCAAGATATTTTCCTATATAAAAAGGTGTAGAATAAAAGAGAATAAAATATTACTCTTTACAAAGCAATGGTAAGGCCTCATTGGGAATTTGCAGTGCAGTTTTGAAACCTTGTATATAACAGGAACATTGTTGAAATGCAAAGAGTTAAGAGCTATATAATAAAGTATTTGGTGCATTGTTCACCAATAGATCATTTTATGGACATCCTTTAAGATTAGAAGAAAAGAAGTTTCATCTTCAACTTAGGAAATGTTTCTTTACAGTGAGAATGTTAAAACTGAGGAACTGTCTTCCAGCCGATGTGATAATGGTGAGTTCATTGGGTAGTTATAAAAGTGGCTGGATTTCTGTAATTGAAAAACATAAAAAATTACTGGTATTAATATATAGTTAAATTGTGGAGGTTTCTGCACTCATCTAGAGAAATAACTGCCACCAAGTCGTGTAACTCTATCCATTACAGCAAACTGTTCGAATCATATATAAGTGATTCCTGGGCACACTGATTTCATAAATGTTAAGTTATTTCAATGTTTCAGCGATGCAAAGGCCATCTTCATCAGGACAACAATAAAACTGAAAAACAGTGCTATACCTTATATATCATCATGTGATCAGACCACACCCTCATTCCAATTACAATAAAGTGCTAAAATATTACATTGTGTACTTGTTTAAAACAATCTCCACATGTGTCTTTATAAGTGATAAGTGGGATTTTGAGATACATTGTTTCAACCATTAAAATGAAATTGGGTAATAAACATCTAAGAAATAATTATACATAAAAAGCTAAATATATTGAATCACTATCTAAAAAATGGAAATAATTTACTTATTACAACCATCCAAAACTGAATATTTAAGACCAACAAGATTTTTTTTACGAAAAGCATTTAAAGGAAAATTGAGTGTTAAGACCTTTAGGGGCTATCCACTACACCCCCTGCAAAGTATTAATATATATATATATATTTCTGGGTAATCCAGGGATCCTTTCATTTGCCGTCAGGAAGGGAATTTATCCCTGATAGTTTATTTCGTGCCTTCCTTTGGATCAACTATTAGATAGGGATTATGTTGGACTAGATGTATGTATGTCTTTTTTCAAACCCCAATATTATTTAACTACTGAATGCTGTGTTGGAATGTGATTCGCACAATAAATGCTTGACAAATAAAATAGTGTGCACCTCTTCTCACACTCTCCTCTACTCCAAATGGGGCAAATTTGGGTAGAAGGTCTGTAGGGTTTGCCTATACCATTACCTGGCAAGTTGCGTCGTGCTGTCAAAACAAGTAATTGTAGTGCCAAGGTATTGTCAGGTATTAAGCTAAATCCAAAATGTAGTGTTATTTTGCTTTGTAACAATAAATTTCTACACTTCCACTGAAGGTGTGCATCATGGGCTCTACTGCATTTACCTGTTTATTATTCCATAAAATAATGTATAGCTCCGGGTTCAGTGAGCATTGCCCTAATTGTGCTTATCCCTTATTTAATAGCTAGAATAGAATGCTAAGCATTTATACAACCATTTCAACAGCCGGTAATAAATAACAGAGCAAGATTATCCACAAAGCAACCCTAGACAACTGCCTAGGGCCCAGGAAACTTCTGGGGGCCCAGCTTCAAAAGCAGTAACAATTATAGTCTATACAATATATTTAATAAAAAAGGGGCCCTAAATTATGGCCCTGCCTAGGGCCCCACATGATATTAATCCATCTCTGATAGATAACAAGGATGCAGACACCTGTCCTGGCAGATAGCATAGAGCCCCAAATGTGTAAACCCCATTCCAGCAGCCAGAACAGATGTACAGGCCTCAATTCTGGCAGCCACAGCAGGGCTCACGTGTGTAGGCCCCCTTTCATGCAAAATGAACAGAGCCTAAAAGCAAATACACATACCCAAATACACATAACCCCCCCTAAATATAAAAAACATTATACTTACAAAGCTCAAAACTGCTTGTAGAAGGATATATGCCGAGTAATTCCAAGCCAGCAAATAGTCTTTAAGTTATAAACACCCCCCATTCTGGTAGTCAGAACAAAGTCTTAAGTTTGTAGACCCTAAAGACTTTCCAGTGCCAAAGGTGTAGACCCCATATTTTAGCAGCCAGAAAAAAGTGCCAAGGGTGCAGACTCACATTCTGGCTGCAAGAACAGTGTTAGGGGTGCACATGCACTTTCTGGCAGCCAAATCAAAGTGCCAAGGGTGCAGACCCCTGATTGGGAACCCAGAATATCAAGAATGCAAAACATTTTTTCAGCAACCAGAACAGAGTGTTAAATGTACATATTCCCTTTTTGGCAGACAGAACAGAGTGACAAGGGTACAGACACTTGTCCTGGCAGCCAAAAGATTAGAATTAGGAGTGTACCATGCAAACACCCAGTTTCAGCAGCCAGAGCAGAGTGCTGAGGGTGTGGATTACTATTCATGCAGCTGGAACAGAGTCCAAATTTGCAGAACCTTATTCCAGTAGCCATAACAAAGTACCAAGGGTGCATACCCCAAGTCTTTCCTGTAGTTAGCATTGCGTTGTATGGATGGAGGCCTCTGTTTAAAAGTCACGAACAATGGTGTTGCAGCCTTCTACCAATTGTGGATTTCAATGGGGAGTCACCCATGCTTAAAGTGCACGCTGGGTGAGAGGAACATATGACCTCTGGTAAGCGGAACCAGAGCCGCCAATCACTTATCCCAAGGATTCAGACCCCCCTGCACACCCAATCTGGCAGCCATAAAAGAGTGCAGACCTGTTCCAGAATCCACACTGGAGTTGTCCGTCTGTGGACTGAATGTTGTCCGTCTGTGGACTGAATCAATCCCCTCTGTTAGGGGTCCTGCAAACAGCAATTCATTATTTCGGTAGCATTTTCTTATTCAAAGACAAAATGCTGAATGGGCAGGTTAAAGGGACAGTATACTGAAACAATGACTTTGGCTCATCTTAATCTATAATTGAATACATGTAAGTAGCACTTTGATTTTCGTGTGTTGCTGCATGCCTTCAATCCAGGAAGGATTCAATTAGGAGCAGTATCCCCCCTCCCTCTTTTAACCACTCCCACTTCCATCCGACCAGCCAGTGTTAGTCAGCCCAGCCCTCTCACCTCCGCAAGCCACAGCCCCTCCACATGCCACACCCAAATATTCACAGAAAGATACAGGGGTACCTTTAAATATTTGCTTCAGGTAACAAAAGGTCTAGGAAACTTGTCTACACTTTTTTCCTATTCCAGTACAATGCAGTTTAACAGTTTTCTATATTGTGATCTGTGCTATTTCTTATGAAAGATAAAAGTGAAACTGCTTGACTCAAAGTTGTAGAAGAAAAATAAGAAATGTTTAAATAAATGACACTAACAGATTTTCTAGTCTGGTCTACAGCTTCTCAATCTATGATGTTAGCAGATCATGCCCTCAATTAGCCTTTAAATGAATGTACTATGCTGACAAATTATTTTCAGTTCACTGGAAGCAAATTTATCTGTGTTCATAAAATTACAGCTATGCTTTATTTATTCAGCTATAAGAGTTCTTCAATGATTATCATACTGTACGTTTTTTTAGTTACCTCCCATTCATTATTAAAAAAAAAAAAATAGTCAAATACTTTTAGATATTCAAGGACACGCACACATTTTACACATTAAAATTAAAAGGCTTTCAGTGAATAAAGTATTACAGGGAGAATCAATAAAAGTTCATATCTTGCTAATTTTGCCCCAATTAATTAGATGTTAGCTTTCAAATGGTAAATAAGATCTGATTGGTTGGGGCAAAATTAGCACAATTTTTAACAATAAGAACTTTTATTACATTTCCCTGACAGACTGAAAAGGTCATCTCTTATTGAAAGGTCGTTGAGTAAAGCTACAGTGGTGCGTACCACTAAAAAAAACTCTAGCAATATCTAAGTACCGGTATACATAATTTATCACTTACAGTAATTTGAATGAACTTGCAATACTAAAAAAGTTAATAAAGCTAATTAAAAGTAAATAAAAAGCTAAGCTTAAAATAACATTTTTAGCAGTAAACTTTAATGTCCGTGCTTCCTTCAAAGAAACGTATTTTTTAAAAAAATGTTAAGCCCTTTTCTCCATATATTAATTAACTGATTTGCAAGTCCCACCTGGGATTCTGGAATTTTACATTAACCCATTCCCTTCTTCTATAGTTATCAGTACTACATGATCTGATATTGTTGTGTGCAAGTAGCATGTTGATGTCAGACTGAATCAGTTTATCAATGGTATATATAGATATTAAAAGACAAAAAAGTAGCAGCACCTAGGGCCATATTTATAAACGCATGGTAGCTGCTAAAAAGCAATATTGCGTCTTTATAAATATGACCCTTATAATCATGTTCCTTTAAAGGCAAAGGTGTGAATCTCTTAAAGGGACGCCCAATGTACCAACACAACTCTGTAAGACAAATATGAGCCGCACACCAGTTTTCTAAAGAATATAAAGGCTTTTATCAATAAATGCTCACATATATAACAGCAAAATTTATTGATAAATGCCTTTGTATTCTTCAGAAAACAGGTATGCAGATCGAATTAATGTTCTTACTAATATAATATATATATATATATATATATATATATATATATATATATATATATATATATAATATACACACTGTATATATCAGAGGATACAAGATTATCTGGTTAATGAAGGACACAAACTGTTGTTACAAGCAAGGCTGCATTTATTACAGACTGGTTGCTTTTACACTGCAATTATTCAGACTCAGCTTTGCTGCATGTGTTTCTGATATCCCTTTGATTACCATGTTGCTCTCTAGACTGGTTTGCAATCATCTCCCTATGCTCTGTCACTGACAATTATATCTGGTGAAATATTGGAACCAGATATTCCAAGACATCAACAGTAGAGATGGCCGGTTCGCGGACCCGAACCCGGATCCGCCGCGGATTTATCCCGTCCGCGAACGGCGGATTATTCCGGATTTTCCAGATTTTCCGAACTTCTGAACCGCGAATTTTTTTTTTTCCGAAAATTTTCGTAATTACAAGGATCTCCGTATTTTAGAAAATGGAGGTCCTCGTAATTACGAGAATTCTCGTAATTTCGAAAATTTTCGAAAAAACGAAAATTTCTTGTAAATTCGCGGAATTTCTGCATTTTGGGGGTTATTTTGAAGACGAAGCAAGCCACATGTCCCAAATTATCCAATGGCAGCTAACATGATTATTGCCAGCCCCTGGGTATAAAAGGCTGCTTCACAGGCACCATTTGTCAGTCTGTTGAAGTGTGTTTAGTGGAGACCTGACAGTGTAGGAGTTGGAGAGAGTTTTTGTGCTTTTTGAGCTTTTTTTGAGCTTTCTGTGTGTGGATTTCAGTATGGTGGTTTAGCACTTGTGTTAACCACCCCTGTATTCACACATCTTGAGACCAACAGTCCTTTTAAGGACAACCTTGTTGTAACGGAGAGGAGGACCGTCTCTCCACTGAGAATGTTGACCGCCTTACATTCATCAAGATGAATGAGGCGTGGATCACATCTCAGTACAGCACCCTTTTTGCTGATGCTGATGCCCATGATGAAGGCCTCCTGCCCCTGGCCATCGTACGCTCCTTCCGCCTCATTTCACTCAGGCTTAGTGATGCAGCTTAGCTGGCAAATGGCAATTTTTTTCTTATGGCAACAAATGCTCTGCAACAACAGCTACTTGTGGGCTAATTTTTCTAAGATTGGGTCGATCCTACTTGGCCTGAGAGCAGTACTTGTTTCTCCTTCATCCCACGAGGCACCTTTGTGGTGTCACCTACTCTGACCATCTCATACAGGCCGCAACAGCTACTCTGTGGCTAATGTTTTCAGCTCTGGGTCAATCCTGCCTGGCACTAGAGCAGTACACCATATTACAAAGTGTGGGCCTGCTGTAACTCAATGCTGTGGTTCCTACAAAGCCTTACCCGTTCACCCGCTTTCCCTTGCACGAAGCATACTCTGAGGGAGAGAAGCCAATGGGGTGAGGGGTATGTCCAGTGGGGCCAAGCCTGCCTGGCCCCACAACAATGGTGGCAAACCGCAGTTGACATTATGTAACCCAGTACCCCCATCGCCTTCTCTGGAGGGTAGAGACAGTGGTCTGGTAGCCGAAGCGGCGCAGGAGCCGACGCTGGAGCCCCTCCATAATCCTGCGCTTTCGGCGCCGCACATAATAGGTGCCAGGGGGGAAATCATCATACCCCCTGACCAGGAGGTACTGTGTGGCATACCTCTACCTTACAGAACTCACCATTGTGCAGGCAGAGGGTCCGGTTCCTTGCTTTTACGAAAATCCTTGTTTTTACGGAAATCCTCGCTTTTACGGAAATCCACGTTTTTACGGGAATCCTCGTATTTTCGAAAATTCCTCGTTTTTTAAAATTCACGCTAGCGGACTGTAAATTTTAGGTATTGTAGGCATTGATACGTGTTCTTAAGGTCATTACCCAGGTCCCTGAGTGATTAAGTGTACGTTACCAAGGCTATTTAGACCACTTTTAATGCGGATTTTGCCGAACTTTCATTTTAATACGTTTTAACGGGTCCGCTCACGGATTTTCGAATTTACGGATTTTTCTGAAAATCCTCGGATCCTCGCGCGGACCGGATTTTTTTAAGTTCTCTAATCATCTCTAATCAACAGCACCAATATTCAGATTCCCTGTTAAAAATTTTTTATCTTAGATACTGATTGCCAAATACTGAGAACTAAACCGAGAGCCATCTGAGCTAAGGGCTGGCCATTCAAGCTACCCAGTCAGAATCACCCAATAAGCTTATATCCTAGTACATGCCTTAGTACAAAGACATAAGATTTTAAATGAAATGCAAGACTGACACTAGCTCTCCTTACTGAATTTTCACTATTTGTAGTGACTCCAAAACCCACCCCCAATATCTGATTGGTCCAAGATCCAATCAGATTTAAGATTTACTGACCAATCAGATTTTGGGGGTGGGTTTTGGAGACACTATAAAATGGCATGACATCTTCAGAGCAGCTCTGTTTCTGCACAAGTTTAGAGGTATAAAAGGGTATCTATACTGAAAAATCGTTATCTTTAGATATCTAATCTTAACTATCTTCTGCTGTGTGCAGATTTTCTATATCTAGAATGTTCATGCAAATCAAGTGAATTGCATGTTGGGAAATTCCCTCTTCCAATGCTGCCTCTTAGTGATTACTGGGCATGCTTGCCCTCATAGAAACCTTAATGAGAAACAGTTACAGGAAGAAACAAATTACACTAGAAATGGCTCCTACTCTTTAATTTCTAGGACTTTGAACAGACATTGCAGGAGAACCATAAGGAGCTGAGCAGTAAGGTAAGGATTTTTGAACACTACACAGTGGGGCCAGTAGAAGGTTAAATTTTAGTTATGGGGGTGCACATGTCCTTTAGGCTTAACAATATATAAAGTTAAGTAAGTTCACTGAACCCAACTGTTTGCCACAAATGGCTACTAGTACTACGAAGACACATAGGTATTGCTTGGAAAGAGTCTAAAGCCCAAATTGATATCATTTTGTATATTGGATCAAAAAGAAATGGTCTAACAACTTATAGACGCTTAAGTGTGAAATTAATTATGGGTAACGTTAGAGGCAGAAAGCCCTAAAAATATGTTGGGACCATGTATTCAACCATATGACACCTATGACATTTATACCTGAATAAATAGTGAAACATGAAACATATTTGAGCAGGTGGTATCAAAACAGGTATATAAACATTGTACATACCAACCAAGTTCCTTTAAACATAACTTATCCAAAAAGGAACACAAAGCACTAATGAACATGACACAGAAAACTGATATAATAATCAAACCTGCAGACAAAGGGGGAGCTACTGTAATTATGGCCAGAGCTATATAAAAAAAAGCACAAAGGCATTTGACACACCAGGACACTATGAATCCATTAGTTATGATCCAACATTGGAGCTTAAAAAAGAAAACAGGAATGGACTTATTAACATAGACACAAAAGATTTTTTATTAGAACAATATCCACGAAGATGGGTATGGAACTTATTGCTCAAGGATCACAAGTCTATGGACTACCCACCTGAATATCCTATAGTATCCGGCATAGGACCCGTTTTGGAGCCTTTGTCCAAATTTGGACAACGTTTGATAATGAAAATCCCAACATGTGTAAAGTATACAACACATTTATTACAACAACTAAAAGATGTAAACCCACCGTATAAACCGATACTATTAACAAGTATCAACGTACAAAGTCTATACTACATTACCACAAGATGAGGGTATTAAGTAGGTGGAGTAATTACTCCCCACTATGGATATGTCACATCACATGGTGTATTTTTCAATAGATTGTTTACATTATGTCCTGAAAAAGAACTACTTCAGGTTTGGAGACACATTTTACTGGCAAAGGATAGGGATGATACTGAAACTAAATTGTTTTTGAATACGAAATATAAATCTAAGATTCTAAAATATCTGTGATTCATGGATGACATATTGATGTTGTGAAAATTTATTTCAATGGTGGAAGAAGCAAATATGGTCCATCCCACCATTAAATTCACTTATGAAGTATCCACATCTAAGATGCATTTTCTGGATGTGATTATCACTCTAGAGGACCACACACTTCAGACGTCATTATACACAAAACAAACTGAATGATATCTTTTGCACCGACAGCCACCACAACCCTCAAGTATTTAAAGCAATGCCTAGAGGGCAATATATTAGAGCAAAACGAATAGCCTCAGATAATGAAAAATAAAAGGAATCAGCTAGTAAACTGACAGAAAAGATGGTAGCTAAAGGTTTCAAACAGACAGAACTGCAGAGAATAGAAAAAGAGGTAAGGAAGGGAGGAATATTTAAAGTACAAAGAAAAGTAAAATAACAGCAGATTACCGCTTGTCTCTCAAAACACTAATGTGAGCAAGAACATTTAAAAAACATTGTAGAAATACTGGCTAGTACAGAATGATACAGAGATTGGGAAACTATTTAAAGTATTTCCCCTGTTAAGCTACAAAAGGGTCAAGACAATAAGGGATCGAATGTGCCCAGCTGCTATAAAAAAAAGCATCAAGACAAGTGGGTGAACAGAAAGGTATATTTCCATGCCTAGATTGTATCTGTTGTATTTCAAAGGTAACACCTTCTCACATCCCTTAAAGGGAACACCGGTAAGGTTGAACTCATATGCCACATGCCTTACGGAAGAGGTGGTCTATATGCATAAATGCCCGTGTGGCATGTGCTATGTGGGACAGTCAAAGAGAGCAGTAAAGGATTGTATCAAGGACACAAAAGAGACATAAAGAACTTTAAAACACAAACCAGATATGATACCACAATGTCAAAGCACTTTAATACTCATAGACGCACACATAGTCACTTGAAATGGGTGGTGCTGGAACAAGTCCAGCAATTGGCCATCACCATTGCCGCCATAACAGACAGTACATACCTGGAAGAAGCAGGGCTGGATTTATACTTTTTTTTCTCCCCTAGGCCAGTTATCTTTTGCCTCTTAATACTAAATGTCACCCTAGTTGCTATGGCACTGTAGGCCATGGCTTAGGTGGCCTGCTCAGAAATCCAGCCCTTGGAAGAAGGCAGGAGACGGGACTTCCGGCTAAGGATCGACTGAGATAAAAGTAAGTATATCTTAGCGTGGGAGCATCAGATAAAGGTAAGGTTAAAACTCAACAATGGTTTTAGGGGTATTTAGGCTAAAATAACTAATTTATTTTTTGGCTGAACATGCCCTTTAGAAGGGTATGAACAATTCTAGGGAAATATTAAGAACATGTTAAAATAGTTTTTTCACCATGTGGTGCTATCTCCTAAATGACAACAGAGATGCAGATGGTAACTGTTATGCCATCTACCAATAGTTCCTGCCCTTTGCACAAACCTGCAACACTTTAATGACGGGAATTGCAAAAGGCACTGTGGTATTAGAACATTCAGTGAATCTTAAGGATTAACATTTTCTTAGGCTCTGTATTGGTTACATAACATTTCAGTACCAATGATAGTTTACTAAACGATTACCAAAATGTTTACTAAAACAAAAAATTCAAAAAAGGGCAAGAGATCTATGGCAGTGATAGGAAGGAGGACTCTGACAGCACCCATTCCAACATATCCCCTGATTGCCCACATTGAAGCATTTATATGAGAATAAAAAGAATGGAAAATGCCCCCACCCACCCCAAAATTATTTTTTTTTACCTGACAACAAAGATATAACAATAATAAATATAAACAATAACACAATAATCCACATAATATAATATCCCTATATACAATAAACTCTGGATAATCACAGAAGCCAACAAAGAATTTTCGAACTTGCTTTATAGCTGGGCTTGTAGACAGAGATGGACGAAATTCCTAAAGGTCAGTTAATTTTAGAACTATAGAACTAAAAGAACTAAAAGTTCTATAGTTTTCTATAGTTCAAAAAAGAACCCATAAAAGTCAATGGGGGGAAAAAATGTAAAAGTTTTGATGCAGTTAAAATAGCAATGGTAACTTACTGTAAATGGCCCCGGGACCTGGGAAATGGTATGGAGTACACAAAATTAGCACCATTTTTAACGATAATAACTTTTATTGAATCTTCCTGTTACTTTCTCATGATCGGGCAATTATTGAGCTTCTGCATTGAATTTTCGAGGGTTACAGAATTTGGTCACCACATTCGACGGTTATGGCGGAATTTGAAATTCCAGGGTTAGCGAATGCTACATTTGAGGGTTACCGCTGCATTTGAGGGTTGTGGACAAATACGAGGGTTATTGAATGCTACAGTCAAGGGTTATCGCCGTTAGCTAACTCTCGAATTTGTTCATAACCTGGAACGCGGCATTCAGTAACCCTTAAATTTGTCAATAACCCTTGAATGTAGCATACGCTATCACTCGAACTGGTCAATAACCCTGAAATGTACCGAAAGCCACATTCTAGGGCTATGGAGCATTAAAGTTGAGGGTTATCGATTTGAAAATTCAAGGATTTGAATAATTCGATAATTAATAAAAATATGTCCGTGAGTTTGGAAAACCTGAAAGTTCGGATTTCGGAGTGTTCTAAAAAGTTCGAGTTCATACAAAATCATAAAATCCGTCTCGAACCTGGGTTTGAGTTCTGGTCCATCTCTACTTGCAGGACATGTACCCATACACTATTGCAGTATTCCCGATTCAGATCAGGCAACTTCCAAAGGTTCATTATTACTATGCTAGGAAAGCCATGGCATATTCTGTACTGATTATCCAATTTGAAAATGTTACAGGAGTAATCCTCTTTTCTTTTGTCTTCCAACCTATCAACAGTTCTTTAATGTCTATCTCTTACCCTTAGTGCCCCAATGTGCATGCAATGTGCTTCCTCTTCCATTGTGCCAAAGGAATTCTACATCCCTGAACCTATCCACCAGTAATGAGTTGTATATATTTCTGAGAAAATTATTGTGGACTGTTTGTATTGCACTATACTAGAGATGTAATGTTGGTTTGAATAGAACCCGGTTTCAAAATGAGTCTGAGGGTTTCGAAGTCCTGACAAAACTTTCGGAACTCCCGGATTTCATGGAACCTGGATTTTCCGAATTTTAGATAATCATCGAAATCAAAAATAGACGATCATCGAATACAAAAATCGAAACCACAAAACAAAAGTAATAATCGATTTCAGGAACCCTCAAAAGTAATGATCGATTTTGGTAACCCCCGAAAGCCAGAAACGATTTCGGTAACTGTCAAATTTGTATATCGGTAACCCTTGAAAGTAGCTCTCGAAAACAGGCCGATCGTGAGGAAAGATAGTTTTAAAAATCGTTTTGGCTCTATTTACGGATTCCAATACCATTCCCCAGGTCTCTGTGTCATTTACAGTAACCTACTATTACTATTTCCCTTCAAAATGGACAGAAACTTTAAAAAAAATTCTCTTATAGACTTTATGGGTTAATTTTCGAATTTCGAAATGGAATGAAACTCAACAGTTTCAAACATCTCTACACTAAACAAGCATGTCTGTGTCTTTCAGTTGTTATATTTGTTTTCATGTATAACAGTATTTTTATGTATTTGTATCCTTGGAGAAAAATATGTATTACAGTCAGTGACATTCCTTTTTAATGAAAGTTAACACATTAGATTATTCTGTCAATTCTGAAACATAATTCTCTTAGGTGTTTTATGTTCTCTAATTAAATTTTTACAAGTAATATATTATTAGACAACTAGACATTAAGCCATTTACATTAACGGGCCCTAGAAGCCAAGAGTCCCCCTTTGTTGCAGAGTCCCCCCCTCTGTCGCAGAGTCCCCCCCTCTGTCGCAGAGACCCTCTGTAGCAGAGTCCTCCTCTCTGTGGCAGAGTCTCCACCTGTGGCAAAGTCCCCCCCTCTGTGGCAGAGTCCCCCCCTCTGTGGCAGAGTCCCCCCTCTTAGGCAGAGTTCCCCTGTGGCAGTCAACCCCCCTATGTTTAGCCAAAATTAGGTAAAATTATTTCGTAGCAACTTTTAACTCCTACAAAAGGTCCACATTTGCAGGCATGTTGTGCTGTCCTAAAAAGTTTAACAAACCATAAGTGAAACAGACAAGGGAGCTAGGACGCTGATTGATTCTTTATGTCATTTATTACTAATCTTTTGTTAAATATTTTTTCACTCATGCATGACTATTTCTATTTGGGAATTAATGAGCAGCATTTAATGAACAGCTGGGAATTCGTGAACCATGTCCTCTGAAACAATGATTGAATTGCTTGCTCAAAACTTGTTTTTCCATGCAATTTCTGCAAAAGACTCTTCATGACACTGAATGGTTTTCTATGTAGTACCTGACTTAAAGGAACACTAAACTTAAAAAACAAGTATTTGGCATCTGTTTCTATTATTCACAGGGAGGTGAGAATGCTTATTCCCACCTCCCTGTGAATAATAGCTTGCTCAGGGGAGCTGGAACTTACCTTACCACTCTCCTCTCGCAAGCCGCTCCTTCATTGACAGTTTAGTGTTCCTTTAATTGCTTACAACAGAATAATAACAAGAGCAACAAATACACATTGCTCAATAACTTGTGTGTGACAATTAAAACATAACCTGAAATGGCATACATTTGGTCTAAACTACCACTACCTTAAAGCAAATGTAAACTGTGCCAAATCACTTTCCAGCTAATCACACAGTATTAAGGCTTAATTAACACCAAACTTAAATCTGCTTTTTTTTTTTTTCTTCCACAACCTTCCTTTCCCTTTTTGTTTTAATGCTGGGAGATTTACTTTCCAAAGGGGGACGGGGCACTGCTAGGAAAGAACTGTCAATCACTCGTTTTCCTTTGCATATCGCATATCCCCCATCCTGTTTCTTTGGCAGGAAAAGTTGGGAGGTATGGTTACTATCCATTCTATTAAAGTAAAGCTTATTTCTCTGTCACTACATGTCTAATTAATTCAGCATTAAGATCATGAAAAGGAATAAGCATTATTTATTGGTCAGCTGTTTGTGTTCTCTGTGTTACTGTCACAATGTAGCACTGTACGTTAAATAAAAAATGAAGTCCCCCCACCACACATGTATAGACACTCCACTTCAAACGGCTACAGCTTATGTAATTATTTAATTCGAGTGATAACAACTGCCAGAGCTGCTTACCTTCCCATAGCAAACAATTTCACTTTCACTTTAACACAAACCACAGGGCGAATGTTATTGGCTGTTTAAAGGCACAGATCATCTCCAATGAGTAAAAAGGGAGCACTGGGAGCATTTAAGCATCCCTTTAACTCATAGTAGATTAATATTTGAACACATACTTTCTGTGGCAAATGCATTACTGGGGAATTACACCCCCACCTGCTTTTACCTGATTAAAAGAATGTTAATTGTATCATAAGAATGAAGTAAAAGAACAATAGATTGTTGTCTTTCAATATAGAATTCAATGGCCATATGCAGCATACAAAAAAATATTGTTTTGTGTCTGCACATAATGATGAATATAACCTCCGCCTAACCTCAATTAAAATACTTAGTAATTAAACAAAATCAGGAAATCATTAATTTTTAAATGCCTCTTGCAATCCCCCACTGATCCAAATATCAGAATCCACATGATGCACCTTATTGTACATGAAGGATAATTAAACTTCTTGGAGGTTAAAATTAGCTTCATTTGGCCTTAAATTTCGCCACATGCCAAATTTATTACAATGCGTTAATTTTATTTTACTACATTATGTTTCTTTTTTGTGTTTGTGTGTGTGTAATATTAAATCATTAATTTAACCCTTAAAATGGAAAATGTAATACAAATACAGAAGATCTTTGTTCACAGAATTTCACAGAATTCTGTTCATCTTTTTTTAATTGGGTGTTAATATATTTAGGCAATTTTATGATATGTTGGAACATTTTTTCAATCAACAGAAACTCTACGGTCTTTTTATATTACAGTTTTTGAGGTATGCTTTTCAGGGTTCTTAAAGGGGAACTAAATTCACCAGACAACAATGTACCAACAAACAGAATACATTAACAATTATACAAAAAGCTTTGTCATTTTGCTTATGCTGCAGGGATATGATTACTTTGTAGAAATATATTAATTGGCTGTATAATAAATTATCTGGTGCATTGTTTACCAATAGGTCATATCAGAGAACTCGTGGACATCCTTTAAGATTAGAGAAAAATAAGTTTCTTCTTAATCTGAATTTAACAGTAAAAACTGTGAAATTGTGGTGTTGTCTTCCAGCAAAATATTGAGAATTACAGGTATTAATATGTATACTAGAGTTTTGGTTTATCCAGGGATCCTTTCTGATTGGAGTCAGGAAAGATTTTTTCACCACTTTTCAGCTTTTTTTTTTTTCACCTTCCTCTGTCTGGATCAACTATAAAGGTTGGTCTAGATGGAAATATGTCTTAATTCAACAACTATCACTACAGTAATTTACTATTTAATAGGGAATTTTTTGTAAATTCCCACCAAATGAAAAAAAAGGAAGTTACAGAAATCATTTTTTCACACTAAACCAACAAATAATTAAAATGAATGCAGAATTAACATGTTTATTTCAGTTTTTATTTAAATATATGCTGTGGAAAGCATGTGTGTTCATTGGTAAATTTACCAGGGAGTAATTTGCTTTTCACCAGCTTTTGTGCAACTGAGTCTATTCTCCTTCCATTTATCTTTTTTTTATTGTTCTACATGATTCATCTTATTATTAACTCATGACACCATTAACTCCAATTGTCAGTAAGGATGACAGACTTGAAAGCCTTTAGGGAGGAGGGGAGAGTTGTCTATAAGGCAAAATAAATGAGACCTCTTAATTAACACCTCCTTTAATTAAATAAATTAATTTATGCAGGCAGCATGTCACTTTTGCAGTAAGGAAATGACTGAGTAGGTTCTAAATGTTACAAATAAATCATTTTACCATCTAGCTGATTCACTTTTCCCAGAGAACATTTTGTCGGAGCAGTTTAAGCTCCTGAATGTAAAGATTGATTTTATCCTTTACACCTAAGAATAGAAAAATGTTGATTATATCCACAAATCAGTTGTGTCGTATTTTGTCTTGTAGAAAATGAGGAAAGACCAATTGAAATGTGCTTGACTGTATCTAGACTATAAGAAAAATTGTAGACTGTACTTCACTCTACTTATAAATAAAGATCCGTCACCCAGTGGCCTTACATAGACACTTACTGTACTGGTTTTTGTATAATAATAATAATATATGTGGACATACCTTAAGACTGGAAGAAAATAAGTTTATACGTCAAGTTCAGAAAGGGTTTTTCACTGTAAGAACCGTAAAACTATGGAAGTGTCTTCCATTGGACGTGGTGATGGCAGGTTCATATGATAGTTTCAAAACAAAGCTGGATGAGTTTCTAAATGTTGCATGTTACTGTTATTGCTACATAAAGTTGGAGTTGATCCAGGGATATTTCCGATTGCCACTTTTTTCCCCTTTATAATGCTGGGGTTTCATTTTTGCCTTCCTCTTGATCAACAGTTATTCAGGAAATGTGGGTATTGCTGAGTAGGTTGAACTAAATGGGCGTATGTATTTATTTAACCTCAAATACTATACTATACTATACTATACTAGCACACATTTATAAAACAAAAACAGAAAAATGTGTAACCATTAAGTCAATAAAGGTATGTATCCCAATCCCAGAAATGACTTTGATATTATACATTACTTGAAATAGACCTACAGTAAAGAGAAATAGGCTTATGGTTGGATGTCTGAGTGGTTTCACGATTTGGCTAAAGCTGCCCATACACCCATTAGACATTAAAACCAATTTGACATTCAAACAGACAAATGCAGAATTGGCGTTAATGTCAATTGCTGCATACATTCTTGCTATGCTCCAACAATGTTCCCCAGCTGGAGTAGGCTGTTGTGAACAATGTCAGGGGAACACCTGCAGGTGTGAGCTAGTGTATGGGCACATTTAGGAAGAATAATGATCTGTGCAGTATAAGATTATTCTCCTAATTTCATTAAATAATGTGACTAGATGCAGGTCTAAAGAGGAGAATAGTAAATCCATCCTGGTCCTTGGACCTCAAACTTTGACAATTCTGAGAGGCAGCCAATCACAGATGTAGAGAACTGCAGAGAGCTGCAGGAGCAAAGGGCTGTAAGTACAGTTCTGACATAATGATTGGGTGTTGTCAGGGATGCCCTACATTATATAAAAAAACTTTTTATGCTAGGTGAAGGGCAGCCATGGAGGGATCAGGAGGAGGGGAGGGAGGAGGGGAAAAGGCTCCCCTGCGCATGCCACTGTCCTCTCAGAGGACAAGGAGGAGGTAGAACACTTTCCCACAGAAAGACAGCAAGACAGTCCTAGTTTCCTGGACTTTGGACAAGCCCTGCAGGAGAATAATAAGGAGAAGAGATGTAAGGTAAGGATTTTTTTAAACTACACAGTGGGGCCAGTAGTAGGTTAAATTTTAGTTTTGGGGTGGACATTCCCTTTAATGCAATTTTTATAAAGCTCCCTTTAACTACCAGTCGCTGGAATTTTTACCACACATCATCAATAAATGTGTTTTTGTTAAACCTTCCAGAAACTATAGTGGTCAATATGAAAAGAACATTACTGGTAAATATAAAATGAACATTTTATTTTTACAGAAAATTTGGTCAGTAAATCTCTTCAAAAGTGACGAGGAGGCATTTCTGGGGGTTGTCTCTTAGCTGGAAATAGTTTTTAACCATCAATCTTTGTTTACAAATTCCCAGTGGTATCTTTCCTTATTAAAGGGTAACTGTGGTCCAAAATTGACTTTAGGTAAATTGACAGGATTTGCTGTATTTTTGCATTTTCTATCCATTGTTTTTTGTGGTTTTGAAGATATTTACATTTTTATCTGTGATATGGTAGCAGCATCACCTCCTGCTTCCTGCTCTGAAACCATGTGACTGTCCCTGTGACATTAAAGTTAAATTTACAGCCTTTACACACTCTGCTTTGGGATGTGCTGTCTCGTGTCCCCCCCCCTCCTTTTATCACTTTGATCTCTACCTGGTTTCTTCTACTTTGTTCTGCACTGAGCATGAGCCAACTGCAGATTAGAAGGAGGAATTAGTATTTGTCACCGCAGATTTAGAACCTCATACCCCTTTAACTTTTTGATCAGTGATTCTTTCATTTCTTGTGCTGTGCAACACATGAGGTTGATAGCTTCTTTTAAAGGGGAACTGTGGTCTAAAAATGACTTAAATTGATAGGAATTGCTCTCCTGAGAATTTTTTAAGATATTTACATTTTTGTGTGGGAAATGGCAGCAGCATCACCAGGTCCCCTGCACTCCCCTGCTTCCTGCTCTGAAACCATGTCAGTCAATCTGCCCTGTGTCTCCCCCACCCCTTTGCAGCCCCCCTGGTCCCTCCCACTCTCAGACAGAGTGAGAACTATGTTTTCACATAGTGGGAAAGAAGAGCTGTAGATTCCCTTACCTCTGTCAGGACTTCACACAGCAGAGAGGAGGAGGGACTTCCTGTCTTCCTCCCACATTGAGGGAATCTGGCCTGTGCTCGCCATTTCCTTATATCTTGGGCTGTGGACAACGTAAAGAGGTGGTTGATGGCTCGTTTTAAAAGTAGGAAACTGGCCTTAACCCTTTAAACTCAACTTGTTTGGAGACCACAGTTCTCCTTTAAAGGTAGGAACCTGGCCTTTCATTTAAAATCAACTTGTTTGGAGACCACACTTTCCCTTTAACATCATTTTAAAAAATTGTCCTGAAGGTTTTTAAAGATTTTTCATGTTTTTTAAAACATGCGTTAGACTCATTACACAAACTGGACTTTACGTTTAGTTCTTGAAGATGTTTCACTAGTCATCCGACTGGCTTTCTCAATTCAAAATGACTTGAACAAGAATCTGTTGGCAATTATGTACCCTGGAAAGTCCCAATTAGCATATAACAGCCAGGTGTTAGGGACCTTCTGAATGCAGGGTGTGATTGCATTGTGGCTAAGAGGTGTTATAGGAACTGCCCAGGGTAAGGTGTTAAAACAGCATTGTACATGGCAGACAGTTGTTGTCGAACCTCCATCATTGATAGTATGAATGAACAAACTACAGAGTTATGTGTTTAGATTGCAGGAATATATCATTTGTGGGGGTATTTCTGAGTTACAGGGGTGTTTAGTCTAAAAAACTGTTACTGCCATTTGACATTGGTCCCCTTTTGGGTTAGTTGGTAGACATGTCTCTGAGTACACCCTTGAATGTGGCATACCATTGCATTCAGATGGGGTTAGGCTTTCATATTTGAGATACTTTGAACTTTCCACTACAGTTTTTAGTTGAAACTCGCATTTGATTTTATCTCTGATTTTAAAGTTGAGGGGAAAAAGGGAAATTATAAGATTATAAAAAAATAACTTATGATTGGATGAAGAGCTGTGCCTGGGTATCTGCATTGTAATCAAAACTTACCTCACTCATAAAATCTTGTGGGTATGTAGTTTCTAAAAATATGTCACTTGTGGGGATATTTTAGTTTACTTGGTAAATAGTCTATGTTAACCTTCAGAAGTGGTTATACATTTCAATTTGGTGTAATATCCTTTAAAGTGCAGTTTTATTTTGTGGGGGTCTCCTGTATAGAAAAAGTGGGGTACCTACATATATCTGTTATCATTGTACTCAGGAGTATCAGAGCTTTTAGAAACAGTAAGATATTTGTGCGTTACCTTAAGATAACTGTAACTGATAATTGGAAAAATCTATGAAAATTTGCAAATTTTACATTTTACCCAAAAATCCAGTAAAATCTCCAAAAAACATACAAAATTGTTATCTTGTGAAAGTACACACTGTGCTAACAAACAAAAAAAAGAAAAAACAATGTATATTATTCCTGATTTACTGGGGATTCCTACTGTAAAGTTAGTCCAAAAACGATTGAGAGCAAAATCCTTAAAAATCTGCTGGCACTGAACGCAAATTTTTTTTAAAAATATTGCTGGCACTGAAAGGGTTAAAAATGATCAAACCCATGTTTGGGATCACTAATACAATTAGGTCATTTAATTTACATTGGTTATATATATTGATGCCAAGATTTCCATGGATATTATTGTTCTTATCTCCTAAGGCACAGACAGGCAAGAACATAAAGCAAGTTATGGAAACCCACATCTAGTCCCATACCTATGTCTCTATGCATTAGTGTATATTGCAGAGCAATTTATCGATATGAGTGTTTGTGTAACGTAACTTTATCAGTAACTAGTTATGTCTTTCCTTTATAATGTAAGGCCCTACCGAAGGGAGTTAACATTAGCAATCTACAACACAAAGTACAGTGTGGGCCTTATTAATCCAAAGCCGCAATTGCTCTGGGTAAATGTGCCTTCAGGTATTCAATACCGGAACTATTGCAAACCCCGTTATTAAATACCTTGCGCTGGCCGTGTGGGTGTCTTTTGCGATATGTACTTACACAGCTGGCGCATTGAAGGGGTTAAAGTGAATCGGTCAGCACTGCCGCTCTGAATAAATGTCCCCTATGTGTTTAAAAGTGGGCCAGACAGAACTTTTAAAACAGTAAATTCAAATATAATGACACCCCTGCTTTGCATTAGATTTCTCATCATATCAGGAGACTGTTTCGCACATCTCCTCTGTGTTGTTGTGAGTTACGTATTAAGCATTGTGACAGCAAGGTGCTGATTATTTTTATCACCTTTTACAGTGTAGAACTTCATAAGGAAAGAAGTGATTCAGCATGCACATTAGACACATACCTTTTACTAGGCTATTGCATTTTTAGACCCATTATTTACAGGCCGTGTAATCTGAAGTCAGTATTCTTACTTTCCAATACCATTTTAATGTGGGATAGCAATGGTTGCTCTTCTGTTTCATACCTACCAAAACCTTTGGTCCCATTTTTATAATGTGAAAAAGTAACATGAAACCAGTAAATCAAAAACAGAAATGTGCAAAGTATGCTCCTGAAGACACTCCCACTCTGCACAGAAAGTATAATGGTGACGTAGTATTAATAACTGTACAGTGCACATTATACCTCCCTCCTGCTACCTGGTCAATGTGAGTGTTGGAGATTCTAAAGCATCAAAAGATCATCAGGGTTATTTAATAAAAGTTCTTATTGTTTAAAATGGTGCTAATTTTGCCCTAACCAATCAGATGTTAGTTTTCAAATGTTAAATAAAATCTGATTGGTTGGGGCAAAATTAGCACCATTTAAAATGATAAGAACTTTTATTGAATCTCCCTGCATGTCTTTTAAAGTGCATGTCCACCCCCAAAATCAAATTTTGTATTCAGCGGACCTCACACACACACATACCCCTGTATATTTACAAAGATATCCCTTCTAGATAGATATATGCTGCCTGAACTCTCCTGCAGCTCTCAGTTCTTCGGGGTATACACTGCAGTCATGGCCATGACGGGTGATGTCACAGACAGCAACTGCTGCATATAAGACCTGAACACTGAAAAAGCTCAGTGAGTCTTAGTTTTAGTTCCTCTTCATTAGACAAAACCTTTTGGCCTGGAAAACTTTAAAGGACAACTCCACCCTCATAAGAACATCTTTTAGAAAGAATGGCCTCTTTAAAATATATTGATATATCATAGTTTGTCCTATGAATTCATATATCTGCTATGCTTCTGGATGCCTCATGGAAACTGAGCAATTTAGAAACCTGTACTGAGCCTGAGCATGCTCAGAAGGGGCAGACAGGGGATTAACATTCAGTCATTGGATGTGATGTCAACTGTCAAATCCATAACTGACAGTTGCTAACTGGAAGAACCAGGAAGCAGAAACAGAGGCAACAAGACATTGTGCAGGATTTCAGGTTAGACTTATATATTTCAGATTTCAAACTATTACCGTTTAGGGTTTTGGGGGATGATTTACCTGTATGTAAGTTTTCATTTTGGGACTGGACTTGCCCTTTAAACACACCTTGCATAAGAAAAAAGGCTATCTGCATTTTCGGTATTAGTTTTTCAATTAACAATGAATAAGTCAGAGACCCCTGGAGTCTTCCATATGCCTCGGTCCCATCTGTCTTACCAGTAAATGCCATAAACTGCTACGTTAAACCTTATGGTAGCAGAAAGGCGATACAAACACTGATTGGGCTGTTAGACACATGGAACATATTCTCCTTACTAGATAGAACATAAACACAAAATCATCTTTGTTTAAAATTCAAAGTCAAATTTACATTCAGTAACACTGATATTTTACTTGACCTCAACATTAAGATAAACTACAGCCCCCAACAAAAATACAGTATTGTTTTTACATAATGAATGTTAATGCTGTGTTAAATATACTTTAAAGCAAGAGATAGAACATAAAACCAGAGATTAATTGTCAATAAATAAATTATAAATATCCTGATAGCATTGTAGCAGGATTACGTCTATTTAAGGACCTAAGATGGTCATGTCCAGCGTTCATTTTTTTATATTTATGTCTAGCTACACCCCAAACCCCAGTTTCGCATTATTCCAAAGATGTCTCTGAAGGGACTTACCTGATCCGGTCTCTTGCCACTCTGCCACGCTACTCCTCTTGTCGCGGCTGTCAGTCAAGGTGCAGTGTGATTGCAGGAGGAAGCCCCTCACTGCTCTGTTCTTGCTTGAAATGAGCTTGTAACAGCAGCAATAGGCAGTACCCAGGGACTGGGTCATGTAAGTCACTTCAGGGCTAGGCCACACTGCAAAGTTTTTTCTGTTCTTGCGCATGCGTTTTATTCAGATCATTGAAAACGCGGCATTGCACCGAAAACGCGTGTCTTCAGGTGCGTTGCGATTTGCGTTCTGCATTTTTCATCGCAATCGCATGTGTTTTTCTATTTATATTGAAAAAACACATGCGCAAACGAAAAAAATTGCATGCAATTCTGTGTGCGATTGTGTTTGCGGCTCATTGTGGCTGTGCCCTAAATTTCATTGTCTTTTTCACTGTTTCGTGGGTTTTTTTTTTATATTTTATTAAAAAAAACAATCTATTGTTGTATATAAAGGTGATGATATTATCCATTCTATGATCTAGTGATGGTACCGATAAATATTATAGCATTCATTATAAATTTTTCATAAGGCTATTGTATGATGATGGATATTACACAACGTTTGCTATGTATAGGGCCAATGTTACTGATCCATTTTTTAAAGTTATGATTAAACCCTGGCTTCTTGGCTATACAGGTGTGTTATTTATGCTTCCCCTAAATCTAATTCAACTTCTATTCCTTGAATTAGAATCCCCTTACAAGCTACTCTGACACCTTACTTTTATGTTTGCAGCTTCCATTTTTATGTATTTTATTAGGAATTTGCTCCTAATATACTTTGGGCATGGCCATATTACAATGTGTCTCAAAATCATTTTTCCTAAACCCTGAAAAAGGATGAAAGCCCATTCACATCACACTACAAGATGAACACAAATCTAGCAGTTTTCTTTGTACTGTTGTAAAATACAAAGCACTTCACTCTCTTTATAATTCCCTCTTTAGCACAATATTATTGTCTAATACAATGCATTATAAGTATGTTTTAGTAAAGCCTTAGGATGCACCTGGAATGGGTTTTCCATATCTGTAAACAAGATGCTGCTTATGTGGTCTAAAAATAAAGAACCCGGTATCAAAGAGAATAGTGTGGCAGAGCTTTGCTTGAATTGAATATGTATTAGCTTTGCATTGTAATGCGCAATTCTGTCTCACGTAAGTGTTTTTTTCCCTATCAACACAGACTTCTCACATCTGTACACCTCCTGTTAAGGTTCTGGCAAACTGTCAAGTCTTGTTCGGTTCCCTAGCGGGGTTACAAACTGTAAACATCATTTTCCAGCTAACATCGCCTAATTAAACTATAAGCTTTCATTTTATTGTTTTAAGGCCAATTATATCCTGCTGATTTCTTTCAACTTTATTCTGTATAAGATTATGTTCTGTCACATGACAAGTTAGAAGACTTTCCATCACACTGTTATCATAATGCTGGGGTCAGAACTGGATAAATTACATTAAAAACTTCTGTAAAGTGAGGAGAGTGTTTACATTATGTTATTCAGCTTTTAATAAGTAAACATCAGTCAGTTACAAGGTTTTAAAGAAAAACTTTACTTACCTCCCCCCCTTTTAACGTCCCCATGGTAAGGACTGAAACTTCTAGTTCCTCACCCCTGGGTTTAGGGTTTATCAGCTGTTATACTTACTTACAATACCTTGCTGGTCTGTCCTGTTCCATCTTACCCACTAAGACACTAATGGGAAGACACACTCTGCCAAAAGCAAATCTTCCCATTGGTTAGATCCCAAAGTGAAAAAAGGGGCGAAGCTGGGCCAGATTGGACCAGTGATTGGGAATGATAACAGCTGATGTACTGTAAACCCAGGGGTGTGGTCATAGTGGTTCCTTTAAAGAAGTTATACCAAAACCATGCAAAGTTTAAATTAAAAAAAAAAAGTAAAATATCTTAGGATGATAATGTAGAGAAATATAAACTGGTGTTTAGTTGATCACAAACAGTAAGGCCCTGATTTACTTGGAGGTGCATTTGGCTAAACTGGAGCCAGTTCTCAGAACCATTATACGATTTCTGAATTTAGAGGAAATTTGGCAGAATTGGAAACCCATCGAAAGGAACACAGTCCCATGGCACTTCAAATAAAAACATGGTACCCAGAGTCGCATTCACTCTGGGTAGATATTCAATATCTCACCAACATCTCATTTGAGGCTCTGGGTAAATCCCAAACTGGATTAAACACATTGAATCAGTTATGATTTTTGTTATCAGTATTGTCCGGTATATGTTATGCTGGGTACACACATGCACAATATTTAAAAAATGACAGACAGAATCTGCAAGATTCTTTCTGTCATTTTCTAAGGATCCCTGTACACACAGTTTCAATAATTTTCCCTACAGTATGTAAGACTGCTCAGGACTGCATATTTCCCTTATACACCCTATAAGTACAGGGAGACAACGGTGGCAGAGGGACCTTTTCTCGCATTTCCAAACTATCCTGAGGCTGACCGTGAACATTCGTCAGCCTCAGGAGCACTCATAAATGCAGTACACACATGAACATAAAAAGGGATACGGTTGGATCTGATAGTATCGTCCCTTCCTTGTCTGTGTGTGTACCCACCTTAAGTAGGAGAAAAGAGGTTCAAATACAATCCCATACAGGTGCCTGGGGGGGACAAAAGGGTAGAGAGTATGAAATATCCATAAACTGAGATATGTAAGATATGTACAGTAGTTCAAGGAAAAAATTATTAACATGGCAAAAAAGGGTTAGTTTCCTGGGTTAATGTACATGGGTGTCATAACTGTTTTGGAGAAACAATCAACCATTTCCTAAGTGTTTCCGTGGGGTAGTTTTGGGTTGTCCCAACTTCACCAAAGTCAAAGGAATATTTAACGTATAGCACACCTATAATCCCTGTTGCAGATCATCAATTACATATTGTTTACAGTGGCGTAACTAGGAGTCACTGGGCCCCCCAGCAAAACTATGATGGTGCCCCTATCCGTGCTTCATCCACAGTAGTGGAGCTATATCTGTCAAAGGAAAAATAAGAAGATGGGGCCCCCTTGGCTCTA
Organism: Hymenochirus boettgeri; assembly: GCA_019447015.1. NCBI lineage: Eukaryota > Metazoa > Chordata > Amphibia > Anura > Pipidae > Hymenochirus > Hymenochirus boettgeri. The sequence goes on from CM033475.1 coordinate 82,005,802, forward strand.
GGGTCTCCCTGCGGTTGCTCCTCCTGCTCCCTTGGTAGTTACGCCCCTGCTTGTTTATTATTAAAGGTTGACCAATAGTTTAAATGAGAATCCTTATCGATAGTGAATATTTCTTTTCTCTGCGTCTGGACAAGGTGGCTTGTGATAAATCCAAAAGAACCATAATAGTGTTTCGTATTGCATTCCAGTTCTGTTGCTGCCGAGTAAAATTTTTCTTTTGTTAGTAAATTTTGGTTAGTAAACCTTGGTAAAACCATTACCAATGTTTGTCCTTTTAAATGGGTAAAAGTGCTCTTCTTCTCTGCATATTATTCCGAATCATTTCTGTGAAATGACAATGGAGAACATTTTTGCTAGATAATGTAAAAAAATTCCAAGTTGCAAAGTTCAGCCTGATTAAGGAATTTCTGAAGATATTTTGATTATCAGAAACACTGTCCAATCTATTAAATCAAACAATAAATAATCAGTGATATGTTTATATACATTTTTACACCAAACAGGTACTTTACCTTAAATATGTTTTTATTTCATGATCACACTCCGTACTCTCTTTCCTCCCGTACTATATCTAGAAATTTACAGCTAATAGGGGTTAATGAGTGCTACAAGAGTCAAAGGCTTCGATGCTTTGCTCCCTTCCTGTACCAAACTACATTTCTCATTCTGATAGTGACTAAGTGGGCCCTTGGCTTAATTTGACAGTGCGTCTCTTCAGAACTTCCCCAGAGCCTTCTTTCGTCTGCCAAACTGTCTATTTTCTGGCATTCACTTACTAGATGTTTTAGTTCTCCATATTTCATCTTGGCACTTGTCATCAATAAGTTCATAGACAACCCACTGTTATTTTTGTGAGGGCTGTGTGAAGGTGAAATGATAATCAGTTGTTGCTTGATATGAAGAAGCTTTATTTCTGATCCAAAGATTTATTACAGAAGATTGTTTTTACATAAACATGCCTCAAATGATGTCATTATCTCATAATAAAGATGCCAATTAATATAAATAAGCAATAGATAATACATTTGACTTACTAAACCAATGTTGGGGAAGTTCCAATGATTAGGGGGATTTAATGGTAGAATTACCAGTAGCATGAGCAAAGATGTAATTGCACCGCCCAAAAGAGACATATCAAGGATTTAGTAGAATTTTTTGTGTAACATTTTAAAGCAGATCCACTAAGTGACGTTAAAGATGATGTTACTGGCCTGTGGTCCACATGAAAGGTGGCGTTCATTTCAGGTTTAACAAAAAAACAAAATGTAGCGCTGGATTTAAAAAAAAAAAAAAAACCCAGATCAATGCCCCTTTTCACCCACACAATGTACAGTAACTGAAGAGGAGAAATATGAGTGTGCAAACTAATGTGTACTCATCACTGTTGGCAAACTTATGTGTATCAGTCACTGTGGGCAAACTTGTATGTACCAGTCACTGTGGGCAAACTTGTATGAACCAGTCAATGTGAGAAAACATGTATGTACCAGTCATTGTGGGCAAACTTGTATGTACTAGTCACAGTGGGCAAACTTGTATGAACCAGTCAATGTGAGAAAACATGTATGTACCAGTCATTGTGCGAAAACTTGTTTGTATTTTATATATTGGGGTTAATACGGATGGGTTAAGGACAATTTAGCAACTCAGCGTGCCACTGCAAATGATTAACAGCAAAAATCGCAGGTGAAAATGCCATGTTATCGTGAATAACGTGACATTTCTTTTCTTGCTTTTAAAATAAAGATTCCTTCCTCCCTGCAATACCATGCTTTGTGGTAATTAGTTGCTGGTATTAGGAACTTGGGGCAAACATTCCAGGGGACCTATGTCTGTATCAGGTGCGAGTGGGTTGCCCCTTAGGAATCTAAGTTGGGGAATCTAAGGGGATACTTGCAGGGCTGATCAAATCTGGGGGGGGCAGCAGGCACTGGCTGGCGCCAGTATAGAGGAGGATGGAAATGGGGCAGGGAAGGCTGAGGGGGGGTAGTTACTATTGTAAGTGGGGGACATAAAAGTAGGGCCGCTTCTTCCCAGAGAGTCCATCCCAACAGATTTGGTGATGAAACAAGAGTAGGCCAGCTCAGACGTAGCAAGTATAGAGCAGACCGATCCCTTGAGCACCCAGGAAACAGCATACTAATACAAGATACAAGGGGGGAGGTGAAACAAAGGCTAGGAAGTCTAGGCAGGTGGTAGTGTTAGGTGATTCCATTATTAGAGAAACAAAGGCTAGGAAGTCTAGGCAGGTGGTAGTGTTAGGTGATTCCATTATTAGAGAAACAAAGGCTAGGAAGTCTAGGCAGGTGGTAGTGTTAGGTGATTCCATTATTAGAGAAACAAAGGCTAGGAAGTCTAAGCATGTGGTAGTGTTAGGTGACTCCATTATTAGAAAGGGTTATCTGCCACCAAGATCCTACATGCCAAACAGTGTGTTGCCTACCTGGTGTTAGGGTTTTGGCGTGTGGTTATTGGGTAGAGCTGGAAGTGACCCAGCAGTCTTGGTTCACATTGGTGATAATTAAAAAGTTAGATGAAGAGGAGAGGTCCTTAAAAATTACTTTCAAGAGTTAGGGGACAAGTTAAAGGCAAGGACTTCCAGGGTAGTATTTTTGGAAATACTGTACCTGATGTGGACTGTTAATCTGTAAAACTGTTTATTGGAAAGGTGAGACAATGCTATAAAGGAAAAAATAAAGGCCACTAAGTATTAACTTAACAGTATAAAAATACACAAAAGTCCCTTCCTTTACTGACTTGTAGTTTTGCTTAAGTCATTCATGCAAGCCATCAAGTGGAAATGTATTGATAAATGTGTTTTTATGACATTTAATTGTAATGCCTATTGGAAATATACCAGCCAAGAAACAACAAGGTATTATTACTTTCAGAAAGAGATATTTACAATAGTTTAATCTATGTACAAACTGCTACCAACATAGCATCCTAATAGACTCTTGTTTAGATTTTTGTGGCTGTCAGCAGTCCTACATCAATGTGAAGGAAAAAAGCTGGCATCTAATACTCAATTTCCTGGTCCGAAATTGAGCAGCCATTTAAAAATAGGTTATGGTCCAAAATTTTCAAATCATACGAGTTGGCAAATCAGTAAATTGCTAAAATGCTGAATATGGGAAGTTTCGGGGTATGAATGAGCTTGTCTTATTTTTTCCCACATAATTTAAAAATAATAACATGTTACAAAACAAAATGAGTAAAAATACATGATGTTGTGTTTTCAAAATGTTCTGTACCATTAGGCACAAAAGATTCAAATCTGTGGGCTGTCTGTTTTCTCTGTTCCATTTAATATTGTAGCATCTTATGAGAATGAATGTTAAAAGACTGGGTGACACGCTTCTAAATCTGGACTGTAAGCTGCTTTTGTTAAGAAAAATGAAAATGGGGACATGCTGTTTTCATTAAAACAGACATTTTATATCTTTTGATTGGACTCTTCACTACAGAGTATTCAACCAGCATTTTTTTAAATTATAATATTGTTTGATTCATTATGCTGTTACTATGGATTAACAAAGGAAATGATAAAGCATTCTGACAGAAAAGAGTGAATATGTTTTTACATTGATAAATATAAATACTGTATGAATAAAGTATGTATTTTGCTTTCAATGAGAAATGTTTTTTTTTTTTAAAAGGCATGTCCACCCCCAAAAAAGTTTTGGCTGTAGTGTAGGGAGCGCTATCCTGTGTACTTTTGCCATACACTTTCATTATTTTTTTTTAACAGTTATCAAGTTATTTTCATTTTTGTGTTTCTTATGGGTGTAGCCATTGATTTCACTCCTCCTATAGTGGGCAGTGTGCTTGTAGTCTATGGAGATATGTCCACCAATCAGAAGGGTTTTGCATAATGGTTAAAATAGCCCTTTCTCCATTTATTAATTAAACATGCAAACAACTGATTTGCAAGTCCCACCTGGGATTCTGGACTTAACTGTACATTAACCCTTTCCCTTCTTCTATAGTTATCAGTACTACATGATCTGATGTTGTTGTGTGCAAGTAGCATGTTGATGTCAGATTGAATAAGTTTATCAATGGTATATATAGATATTAAAAGACAAAAAAGCAGCAGCACCTAGGGTCATAAATGCACGGTAGCTGTAAATGTACTAAAAAGCGATACCGCGTCTTTATAAATATGAGCCCTATAATCATGTTCCTTTAAAGGCAAGGGAAAGAATCACTTAAAGGGACACCCAATGTCCCAACACATTCTATAGTAAGACAAATTTGAGCCGCACACCAGTTTTCTGAAGAATATAAAGGCTTTTGTCAATAAATGCTCACATATATAACAGCAACGTTTATTGATAAAAACTTTGTATTCCTCAGAAAACGTGTATGTAGCTTGAATGTGTCTTACTATATATCCCTTATATTATATAAATAAATTTAGTAGTAGAGAATTGTACCGTGTTAGCCATAGATGAAAGTGAAGACATCTTGGATATAAAGTAATACCTTTTATTGGCTAACTAAAATGATAGAAAATGCAAGCTTTCGAAGCACTAGGCTTCTTCCTCAGGCATGATACAATACTGAATCTTAAAAATCACTCTATTTTATACATACTAGAACAAAGACTTTCTGACATTACATAGATGTTATCTTTTGCACCCATGCCTGATTGGCAATGGCTGTCGTAAATAAAACAGTTAATACACATTCAATGATCACAGGCAGTAATAAAAGAATTAGCAGGGGTTAAATAAACAATTAGATACACTTCACCTCTAGTGTCCATGGAGGGTCTGGTATAAATGAGATATTTATGGGTTTGGGTGGTTTAGAGGAATTTAGTCTAATTAACTCTACATGACATTAAGATTAGAAACATAGTGACACATAAAGTTTAGATCTTTGTTGAGTCCAGAGTCCAGAGTCCCAAATTTTTGTATAAGTTTACATTCCCATTCTAACCTTTCCTTTTGGGATCTGAAATTTCCCATAAGCACTGTGACTTTTAGGTCTTTCAGGCTGTGTCCTTGGCTGCAGAAATGGGCACCCACAGGGACATCTCGTTTATTGTTATTAATTGTGAATCGATGAGAGTTCATCCTTTGCCTCAGGGTCTGTCCAGTCTCTCCTACATAAAGTCCTGAGGGGCACCTAGAACATAAAATCAGGTATACCACATTGGATGATTTGCAGGAGAATGTTCCCTTTATTTCAAACCTATGTTGGGTTCCTGGTATTGGTATCCTGTCTCCAGTGTGGATGTACTTGCAGGTTTCACACTTTTTCTGCAAACAGGGAGATGCTCCATTTTGTGTGGGGCCTGTTAGGGAACTTTTTACAAGCATTTGTTTTAAGTTGGGTGGTTGTCGGTAAGCTAAGAGAGGGGGGTCTGGGAATATTTCTAGTAATCTGTTGTCCTTTTGTAAAATGGGTTGGAGTTTCTTGGCGATTTTTCGTAGTATTTCCATTTGTGGGTGGTATGTAACAACCAGTGGGATACGGTCCTCCTTTTGGATATGTTTGTATTGTAGCAGGTTGTTTCTGGGGATGCTGGTTGCTTTCTTGATCTGTGTTTCTGTAATGGACTGACTGTATCCCTGTTTTGTAAAATCTTTTTTGAGCTGTTCCAGGTGCAGACTTCTGTCTGTAGAATCAGAGCAAATCATGTTATATCTTATACCCTGGATGTAGATAATGGAGTTCTTTATGTGTTTAGGGTGAAAACTGTCATTACTGAGGTATGTGGGTCGGTCTGTAGGTTTGCGATAGATGGATGTTTGTATTGTGTTTCCTTTAATCTGTATTATGGTGTCCAGAAAGCTTATTTCAGTAGGTGAATGGTTCATTTTGAGTTTAATGGTGGGGTGGAAATCATTGTATTTTTGGTGGAAGTGCAGTAGGTCTTCTTCGCTTGCAGTCCAGATGATCAGATTGTCGTCTATATAGCGGAAGTAGGCCATGGGTCTGATGAGGCATGTTGAAAGAAAGTTTTCTTCTAAATTTGCCATAAACAAATTTGCATATTGTGGTGCAAATAGTGTTCCCATGGTCACACCCATCTGTGCAGGTATAAATCCTGATTGGTAATTATGGGTGAGTATAAACTCCATTAATTTGCCAATTGGTAGTGCAGGTTTGTCCAGTTTTTGAAGATATCTCAGACAAGCTGAAATACCATCATCATGGGGAATGTTGGTATAGAGAGATAATGGGTCTGCCTGGGTTCACTTCTTTGTGGATTTTGGGGAGCATATAAAAGCATCCCACTCCTGGGTCTTCAGGTATTAAAGGTAGCACACTGTCTGTGATCCTGGTAGGCAAATTATTAACCAGGGTTTTAAGTTCTTTCTTATAACAGTCCATAGGATCCCCCTGTAATTTGGTGTAGTGTGAGCTGTTTGACAGCTGCCTTTGGGCTTCTTTTATATAGTCATTAATGTTCATTATGACTATAGCGCCTCCTTTGTCAGCTGGTTTTATAATAATATCTCTGTTCTCTCTCAGGGATTTAATGGCTTTTTGTTCCTTCTGCTTATGTTGTGTACCGGTCTCTCTGCTTTGTGTAGAAATGTAGATGTGACCCTCTCTCTGAAGTTGTTGATGTATGTGTCCAAAGTAGGGTTGGCTCCAGGTTTAGGGGTCCAAGCAGATCTTTTTAGCAGATTAATATGCCGTGGTTCAATTTTGGTGTTGTTGGAGATCTACTGGTTGCTTATCCCTGCTATATATGATAGGGGGACTGAAAGGAAAACATCTCCATGCCCATTTCTCTGAGACAATGAAGTGAGTTTGTTAATGGTTTATCACATTATTTAAGCAATAGACCCCATAGAAGCCATGAATCTGTGTCCTGAACTGATAAATCTAATAAGATTGAAACATGACAGGATAGTCTGGGTTCTTAATAGGACCAGATTTACCAATAGTGATCCCTCTCTAAACACATTTACCAATAGTGATCCCTCTGTAACAGAATCCCTGGTGACACACTAGCGCGTTTTTTGCGTGTTTGCACACGCGTTTTCACTCTGGGTTGCGCCCGCGATTTTACCTAAAATGGTAATCGCGGGAACGCATCGATTTACAAAATTTAAGGGGAAAGATTGATTCAAGCTCTGCACAACAATTGTATTTCACTGTGGTGTTTCTACTGAACTACTATATATATACAGAGAGATACAAGATTATCTGGTGAATGAAGGACACAACTGTTGTTACAAGCAGGGCTGTATTTATTAGACTGGTTGCTTTTACACTGCAATTATTCAGGTCTGGTCCTTGTGGAGAGGAAGCGTTTGGAGCCTATGTTTAGCCGAGTGTCCATCTTGAGGCAAGGGATGACTTGAGATCGGGTGGAAGCCTATGGAGTTCGAGTGGTACGGCACGGGGGTTTCCGGATCGTAGTTCCTTGGAGAAGACATATGGGTGAAGAGAGTTGGTCCGTCCACGGGAATGATAAGTATTATCAACCAGTGTGACCTGGCTTCTCACGGAAAGCCCCATATGTGAATGTTTTGCCCGTTTATCATGTGCTTGAACTGTTATCTCTAGAGCGCCGCATGACGGTTGGAGCCTATGCATTTTTTAGGCTGGGTCACCCTTTCCTTTCCATAAGTGACTTTTCCATCTGGGGACGCCCGGTTTTGTTTTTTTTGGGGTTAATGTATGATATAGGGGGGAGTTTGGGAGGGGGGGGATTGTGTTTGTTATATGAGATATTGTGTATCCTGCATTTTAGAGTGGTCAATAAACAGAGTTTTTTACTTTTGTAACCATATGTGGTAGTGCTGTTTGTGGGAGGTCTTGGTATTTGGTTGGGGAATCTTTTTTCCCGTTTTTTGTATTTTTTAAATGCAAAATCACAGTTTATTCCTGTGCTGTGCTGAGCAGGAAAATGGGTTCTCTATTGCCCCAGTGCACCGCATAGCCAGGACAAAACCAACTTGCATACCTCATAATACAGAAAATGAATAATCCACTGGAATGGCGACAACTAAAGGGTTACTATGTAATGTAATATAGTAACTCTTTAGTTGCCACCATTCCCGTGGCAGGAAGCACATATGTAAAAAGACCTTTCAAATGCGGCAACAAAAAAAAAGGTTTATTGCAAGCACTTTCTGCACAAGTTTACAGGTATAAAAGGGCATCTATACTGAAAAAATTGTTATCTTTAGATATCCAATCTTAACTATCCTCTGCTGTGTGCAGATTTGCTATAACTAGAATGTTCATGCAAATCAAATGAATAGCATGTTGGGAAATTCCCTCTTCCAATGCTGACTCATCAAGAAACCTTGATGAGGAACAGTTACAGGCAGAAACAAATTACACTAGATGGCTCCTACTAGGACTTTGAACAGACATTGCAGGAGAACCATAAGGAGCTGAGCAGTAAGGTAAGGATTTTTGAACACTACACAGTGGGGCCAGTAGAAGGTTACATTTTAGTTCTGGGGTTGGACATGCCCTTTAAGAGGTCTTTTCTCTTTTGCACTTCTTAATGGGTCAGACAAACATCCATTACAAAGGTTGCACTCTTACTTGCACCGAGCACCACAATCGGCAACCCTGGTGCAAACAGCCCGGCGATGTTATATGCCAATAGCAGCGCTCGGAACATCGCTACTTGGCGCTGTTCTATTCCGGCACTTTCAAGCTAATAGCTGGCGTTGAAAGTGCCGCAATAAAATGCTGATTTCGGCATATAACATTGCTTGCGGTGGCTGCACTGTTAGCTTTCGCGTCAGCCACGCAGCCGTCGGTTAGCGTGACTTCAACTCCAAATCAGGAGCGATGTGCCCGTTGGTGCATCGCCCTGTTAGTGTTTAGGATGCCTGCCTTCTCTTTAAAACTATCCACTAGCTTTCCAGTCTCTGAAAGCAATGGACCCATCCTATCACCACCATGTGGTTAAATATGCCCTACCAGCTGTGAATTTTTTATTTTGCAGACTAGGAAGGTTTAAAATGTTGCAAGGGTTGCCTCTCGTCCTAGCTGATCCTAACTGGTTAAAAAAAAAATTCACTGCTCGGAACTGAGAACCGATTTGCGGGTCAGGTTCGGGTAACCTGTATTGATTTTGAATTGGTTATGGGCCGGGTTCGGGTAAAGGGAACCACGGATCGGGTAGAACAATTCCATTCTTCAAAAAAAAAAAGTTTTTTTCCTGTCTATGAAGAAAGATCTGTCTGAAATAACTAAAACTGAGTATACATTGTTATCAATCCAAGACAATGTGCAGTGTGTATAGCACCTTACACTAAATCCCACTATGGCAGATAAAGGGCAAATATATCTACATGCAAATGCTCCCAACCTCTTACTGTGTTATCAGACATCACAGCCTGCCCCTTCAGGCTTTCGGGCAGGGTTGAAAAAGGGGGCGTGACACGGGGCTGTGATGCCACGCAGGGGGGCCGTGATATTACAATGGGTGTGGCCAATGTTCTAGGGTGGTGGGAGGTGGGATTAGGGGCATTTCCGGGGGAATTCCAGGGGAGTGGCCTTAGAAAGTGGGCATGACTTGGGAGGAGACTCAAGTCCCCTTTCCAGTCTGGGAGTCTGGGGTGGTCTCGCAGGAGTGTGGGAGACCACCCCAGAATGAGGGAGACCCCCGGAGGGGGTGGGATACCTGTGTTTTTGGCTGGGTAAATATTGAGTTATCAAAAGCTCTAATGTCCTTAGAATGTTATACAGGATGGAATTGTGGATAGGAATACAGACAGCTATGTTCAACTTTAACTCTTGTAGTGCCTGGGTAGGTTTTGCAGAGATCACTGGGTAAAAAAGCGGTTAATGCTGGAGTGACTGGAAAGGGAGGGGTTAAACTTCTGATCTTGGTTTCACTAGCAGAGGTCAGAGCCAGCAAAGTAACAATCTCCCATAGAACAAAGTAACAAACTTCTATCTGCACCTGCACCGATGCATGAGACCAGAGCAAGTGTCTGCATGGGAACAGATTCCATGTGATTTCATTGGTCTGTGTAAATCTGTGGTGGTGAACCTATGGCATGCGTGCCAGAGGTGGCACTCAGAGCCCTCTTTGTGGGCACTCATACACAGCAGAGTTCACCAAAGTTTGTTACCAGAAAGCCAGAGAGACAAGGCCCGGTCTGATCCCCTTTCTTCCAGAGCTTGAGTCAGTGTTTTGGATCTTAAACTCTTGCCTGATAATGTGAGGTTAATGGTCACTGTTAGATCTCAAACTCCTGTGTGGTAATGTAGAGCTTAATAGGTAATCTATAATCATTTCTATCTACTGTATCTGTCTGTCCGTTTACGTACCTGAGTATCTCAGTATTCAGGTTAAATTATCATGCTGGCACTATACAATAAATAAGTGGGTTTTGTGCTGCAGTTTGGGAACTCAGTCTCTAAAAGGTTCACCATCAATGGTGTAAATCCTTCTGGCAATAATGATCTATGGGATGTGGATGATTCTAGTGATGATAAGAATAATCTACCACTAGAGGTTCAGCTAGAACTACAGCAGGTATGTGGACCTCAAGATGATTGCCATTTTAAACTGCCAATCATTGTACAACAGCAGAGTGCTGACAGGGAATGCTGAGAGTTGTAGTTTTCAAAACAGAGCATGAATATCTACACCCATATAAAGGTGTAGATATTCCACTGCAGCTCCACCTGCTCCCTACCATAATTCTCTGTTGCAGTACCTGCTCATTGTAACTTTACTGTCTCCCATAATGCAAGTTTAGACAGTGGATGGAGATTAAAATTTATATTCTGCAGGACATAGTTATAACATCATAGATAGGTAACAAGTAGATCTCCAGATGTTTGAAAACTCTAACTGCCAGCATTCCTTGGCTATAGAGTGAATGCTGGGAGTTGTAGTTTTTAAACCATCTGGATAACTACTGGCTACCTATCCTTGTCACAGATCAACAAGAAAATAGTTGCAGATAAAGATTTAAAATGAGCTGAGGCCCATGGGTAGGTACTAGGGGACAGTAGAGGCTCATGGGTAGGTAGTAGTTGGGGACAGTATAGGCCCATGGGTAGGTAATATGGAACAGTAGAGGCCCATGGGTAGGTAGTTGGACACAGTAGGGATATATTATATAAAGTGTACATTGTACATATACCAGGAATTTCCTACCTGTGTGGGTATACAGTTGTAGTTTTTACACATTTGGATGCCTGCGAGTTGTAGACTGCTGCTATATATTTTAGTGGTATGGTAGGTTTGTTTCTATGAACATTTTTGGTTATGAATAAAACATTTATTTTAACTTTAGACTTTTTTTTAACTCCCCTGTACAAATTTTAGGAAGAAAGACTAAAAGCTGGTCGGGTCGCGAGTATGAAGCGGGTAGAAAAGAGGGCTGCGTGTTGGGTATGAGTCCCGCGCAGGCCTCTAACCGAATGTACAATGTTATTTTCAGTAACCCTCAATAATAACCTGGTATGTTAGATAACCGGCGAAAATACGATCGGAAACGTACAGCCAAATACTACATTGCTTCTGAGATATTTTGGCCAAAGTGTGGTACTAACACCCCATTATTATTTAAATTATTTTAAAGGTAAACTGTGCACTGGCAATTTTCCTTCTTTTTGTGCTTCTAGCTGCCAATCAACCTTTTGAATAAGGAGTTACTCATTGTCTTATTACTTATTACATTGTAGGCTAGGGGACTTTATTTAAACATACTACAGACAACAGACAGTGTGTTTATATCGGTTTTATATTTAGTAATTTACAGTCATTGGCTAAATAAGAAAGGGGTCCAAATCATCTAATACATTAGTATGAACAATGTATTTTTTTAATATCTTATAAAAACATAAACATTAAATAAATATAAAACATGTGTTTGGCATATATCGAATGAAAAGCAAATCAGTGGTTAAAGGAACACTAAACCCCAAAAAATAACTAGTTGCCATTCGTTTGTATTATTCACAGGGAGGTGAGAACGCTTATTTTCATCTCCCTGTGAATAATATTACGCTCGGGGGACCTGGAACTTACCTTACCGCCGCTCCACTCGCAGCCGCTCCTTCACTGACCGTGCACCCTATCTTAAGCGCATGCGCGCCAATACAAAAGATAGTGCACGTGATCGTGAGAGAACAGCTGTTCAGTGAAAAAGCGGCTGTGAGTGGAGTGGTGAGAAGGTAAGTTCCAATAATAATAATATTATTCACAGGAAGGTGAGAATAAGCGTTCTCACCTCTCTGTGAATAATACAAACGAATGGCATATAGTTATTTTTGGGGTTTTAGGGGAGTTTACAATCCCTTTAATAACATCCAAATATTTTACCCATTTTGGCTGGCCAGCCTTCCCAGCAACCTGCAATGAATAGTTACCCATATACAGTATGTAGGTAAGTCATGTAATTTGTTAGGTAACAAATAATAATTGTACAGATTTCTAATAGTTTTAGTATAATAGTTAATAATATAATAGTTAATTAATATAATAGTCTAATAGTTAATAATTGTTTTATTGTAACCCAATAGTTCATCAGGTAGTATGGATTTTGTAACTGTTTTAGCAATACTGAATCTCTTCCATAATGTTCCCTCTGTCTTTGGGGGGTTCCTAATTTCACAAAACAAAATGAGTACAAAACTCTGAAATTGTTTCTGCCTCAGAACAAAGAAAGTGGGAAATTCTGCTGGCACTGAAAGTCTTGGAAAAGAGGGACGGTTTACAGAAAATTGAATTGCATAAAATCAATCTAAATAATTATCTATTAAAACTACATAATAAAAAAGTAATTTTGTAGTAAATTGTTGTGGACAAAGAAATGTTTTGAACATTCTAACATATAGTTAATAAATAAATATTTTTTAATAAAAACTATTGCAAGCCAAAGAAAAAGGAACAACTTAAAGGTATAGTTATATTATTAAAAGACTTTACTGCACTAAGATTCATGAGTAAATTAAATTTGCAGCGTGTTTAATACGTTGATTGCCTGGATACTGTAGATTTTGTTTCCTACTGAATTAACGTGTTTTAATTAAATTGGGAATATATTCTCCATGTTGGAGTCCTGCTGCTGCCTCTGTTTTCTCAGTTGATTCATTATCTAGCATTGCGGTTTTCATTTGAAAAATAAACTTTGAAGATCTACTCTCAGGAAGTCTAAAGCAATCATGCTTCATAAATCAACTTATAGAGCGATTTCCCATAACTTAAATGCTTGCTAAAAGATTTGCAGTAACCTTTTAAAGAAAAAAATGACTAGATTAAATAATGACCTCAAAGTCGATATTTATAATTTGACTGATCTTCGAGAAGCCTAACTAATAGAGTTGCAGATCTTTTAAATCGGGTGATTTGTCCAAAATGGGGTCTGCAAGTTCCACCGGTGGAACGTATATGTGTACGTCCGGTTAGCAAAGCTTTTGCCTGCAGAAATATGATTATAAAAGCCAAACAGCTTAACCATTAGAACCATACTTTTTTGATCGTTAGGTTGCCATTTTTATTGGTGAAATGCACCAAGGGGAAGGGGGCACGTTCCCCCGAAACGTTGTGTTTTGATGTGTGGTTTTGAATAAATATTTGAATTCATCAAGGTGTGCGACTCCATATCCAGATTTCGATCACATCATAGGACACCATAGTTTCTTCTGCACCAAGTACTATGTCTTCAATCTTGTTGGTAAGATCCTGAGAGTTCTGTAATGCTTAGAACCCCCCAATGGTCCTTAGATGTTGGCTAGGTATTTTGCCACCTTGTATGTTACAGACTTGATGCTGCTGACTACAGGTCTTAGTGGTGCCCTTCCTTACGTATCTTTGGGAGTCCATATATGCATGGATGTGCCTCACCAGGGTAGAGGCGATGATACATTGCTCGATCAATGGCTTTATCCTTTTGAAGCTGTTGTAGTAAGTCTATGACCTTTTTCTTGTAACGGCTGGTGGGATCCCTTGTTAAAGCCTCATATGTGTTGTTATCGGCCAGAAGCATGGTCACCTTAGCATGGTAGTCTGAGGTGTTGAGTATCACTGTGCATCTTCCTTTATCTGCCGGTAGAATGGTGATACTGGAATCTTTCTTGATCACCAACACTACCAGTTTGGATACACCAAAAAGTGTTAAATGAAGCAGAACATGTTTTATATTTTAGAGTAACCACCTTTTTTGTTGGTGACAGCTTCACAAACTTCTGCCAGTCTCTTAATCAGATTTGAGGTAGTCACCCTATTAACAGGTGTGTCTTGTCAATATTTAATTTTTTCAATTTTTAAATGTGTTTAAGGTCATCAGTTGTGTTGTGCAAAGGTAGGTTTGGCAAAAAAAAATGTATACAATGAATAGTCCTATTTGACTAGAATTCTACTCCACAATCCACATTAAGGCAAAAACTAAGAAAAGAAAAACAGCAGTCCGTTATTAATTTATTATATTAAGGTCAGTAAATCTGGAAAATTGAAGAACTTTGAATGTATCTTAAAGGGTTGGAAATCAAATTTAAGGGTTATCTCTGAGGATATGTTCATTAGAGTTTCCACTGTTTCCAATTTTCTACCCCTGAAATGTAGAAAATAAAATAAATACATATTTAAAAATGAAAAAGTGTGTCTAAACTTTTGGTATTATTGTATCTGTAAGATGTCAATTGTGGGCCATTTTCACCAACCTTAACACCAACGTGACATCCATTAGTGAAATCAGCATTATAAAAATTTGTTAGCTGTCTGAGCACTTTGTATCCCACCCCCCACTTGACTCTATATGTTGCCCATCCCACTTAACTTGTAAGCTCTTTGGGGCAGGGATTCCAATCCTTATTTGTCAAGGCACCCCACACTTGCATCTAACCATCCACATGTTGACTTAACCTATGTATGAAACTTTATTTATATCATTCATCTGTTTAATTGCTTGCACTTAACATATGATAAATGCAAATAGGCACATGAGTGTGTCTGTATGAACCACCTCAATCGGCTACAGCAATGCTACTTTAAAAAAACCTTATCAAATGGGCTGAAGTGAAAGATGAAAAAAGCTTAGGTAAATGTGCAGTTTTAAACATACAACTCACACATGAATGAAGCTGGTCCAGGTGCTAATGCCCCAGACCCGTCGCTGAGGAAAATCAATCTTGTTCAAGCCTTGGCTGTTATGATCAAACTTAGACACGGTAAGAAGTGGCATGTAGATACTCACCCAGCTCTGGAGGTGGCTCGGGTGCAGCAAGCCCCAAGCCCGTCGCTTAGGCTACATATCAAATATCCACACCACAGTCAGACATGCACACCAATGGAAAAAAACGGTACTCCAGGTAAGTAAAATCAAACTTACTTTATTTAATCGAACATGTTAGTATAACAGGAACACACCAAATCCCATTACCTGACGCGTTTCGTACCCATGTGGTACTTAATCATTGGTAAAAATTGGGAGGAGCTCCTCCTCTCACTTTTTACCTATGATTAAGTACCACATGGGTAGAGACAAATTTGTCTTTCAGGGCTTTATTGGTACAAAATACTGCATGTTTTAGCATTAAAGGGTCACTATACTTACTCAAACAACGTTACATTATCTGAAACTACAATTTGAGAGAAGTAAAATGGTGGTATTCCCACATTTATCTGTGCTTGTTTGTCATTAGTGAGTGCTCCTAATTGCCCCCAAACTCCCTTACTCACTGCCTTCTTGTAGTGTCTGCGACACTTATAAGCTCTGCACAGCCTCACTTATAAGCTCTGCTTACACATCTCCCTCGCTCCTGCCTTCTTTTCTCTGCTGATTCTCAAAATTGTTGCAGAAAGTGTTCTGTCAGACAGCTAAAGATTCTAGTAAGAGGTCATTAATGGGTCACATATTACAATCTCTGCTCCACGAGTGACAGGTCTTTCCCTGTACATGCTGTGATTAAAACGATGATTTCTCAGGATCTACAGTTCAGATTTAAAACCCGAAAAAACTTTCGATGTAGTGGGATCTTGCTGTATTTAAAGGTATACCTTTTGAAAATTCCATTTTTTAGAGTATAGATACCCTTTAACCAGTTTTTTTGTAACAAGTAAGTGGTAACAGAATGCAATAGACAGCTATAGGAGATGATGTCATAAAGCGGGTAATCAATAAAATTCTTAAACTGTGTATCAAACCATGATGGTTTACAAACCCTAAAATGATATCTAATAATAATGGTTAGGGTCCCATCTGGAGGTATTGCTCTATGGTATTTTTTGTCTTTCAATGTCCAGCATCATCAATATAGATATATACAACTCCATAATCCATAAACAAAAAAGAAAATAACCAAACCCAGGATGAGACATTAGTGTCAGCAAAACACATGTTTTACTAGTTGAGCCTGGTTGAGGGGCTAATAAATAAATGCTACAACTATTTAGATTCAGGTAAAAAGCTAGCATTTGAATGGCTTTTGAAAATTAATATCACCGATAAACATTTGCAGATAGTATTACATCAGCTTCATAGGTGTTTTGCACCATTATGGGACTGCAAGAAAATGGAGGTGTCTCTACTTTTTGTTTTCTCCCCATACTACATTTATATTTCATATGGTCTACTGTATATTCCATATTGCAATACATCTCTCTTTAGGGAGATACAGAGTATCTACTGTATCTATAGGGAACATTTTTGATATAAAATCCTCTCATTGTAAATAGGGGAAAACCGTAGTTCATCCATTCTTATTTTTAAGCAAGACTTGACAGTTATTTTAAATTCAGCTAAAATTCATTGCTCTGTGAATGATAAAAAGATGTACAAACTGCATATTCTTTTCAAGATCCTGCAATATTTATGTTAACGTGACCTGAGTACGGTAATCCTAACCATTATAGCAGCAGAAGCAGGTTATTATCCATCTGCTTTTCAGCTGCTGTTTTCAACGGGAAAGCTTACTGGGTACTTGGATAAAGAATCACTTTGGTAGACAATTGAGCACATCTATAATCTGGTTTCAATTTCCGAGTGTGTATTTGCTATTTTTATTCTGAGAGTTCTGTAATCTGAAAACAGACACAGTGTATTTATTTCAATAAATGATATACAATATAAAAAGCTGAGCATTTTTTATCTGTACTCTAAGGGCCATATTTAGAATGAAGCACTATTTTCACCATTTTTTTTAAGTTAGTCTTTGCAGCAAATACATATATATATTTTTTAAATTTTTGGTGTATATCTGTTGTATTCAGTTAGATCAACTGGACTTGAAGTTTAGTTCTTGAAGATGTTTCACTAGTCATCCGACAGGCTTTCTCAATTCAGAATGACTTGTACAAGAATCTGTTGGCAATTAAGTACCCTGGAAAGCCTAGCATATGAAAGCCAGGTGTTAGGGTATATGCTACCAGGGTACATAATTGCCACAGATTCTTGTACAAGTCATTCTGAATTGAGAAAGCCAGTCGGATGACTAGCGAAACATCTTCAAGAACTAAACTAAGTCCAGTTGATCTAACTGAATACAACAGATATAATTTTTGCTGTATTTATTAAAAGGAGAATTTACGTAGCATTTATTTTCATCAAGGCAAAATACGTCCTAAACAATTCCAGTACCTACAGTATCTGTAGCATTAAGTTGAACAATCTTGCCAAAATAGTCTAACACCAAAGGGCGAATTTTCACCAAATGGTGCAAAGAATATAACACACGTTTTCACACAAAAAAATCTAAACAATCTTTTACAAAAAAAAACAAAAAAACAGGACAATATTTAAAATTATGTTAATAAGGAACATTTTTTAAATAAAGATTGTATTTAAAAACTATTACCAGCCAAGACTAACCCCTAGAAATTCCTTCTCGACTCTTCAGATTTGGATATTTACTTACCAAATTTATGCAAAGAAATCCAATTTTTGTCTTTTTATAAAATAGATAAATCCATACCATAGTGCAGAAAAATCAACACTTTATAAATATGCCCCTAAGGGTCTTTAAACCCATGCAACGTCTGGCTTCTTACCTTATGTTGCAATGCCATACCGGATGTAATCTCATTTACGTCCGGTATTGTATCGTGCGATACCTGTTTGACCTGAACTGTTCACACTTATTGCTAGTACAGTTAATACTACAGTAGTGTACACTGGAGTGCAGTATTATAATCTGATGTATTGACTGACCAAACATTTCCTGTGGTATATCTCTGACAATTTCACATATTTTGAGAAGCCACAGATGCCCACAATCTGACTGTACCTAGATAAACATAGAAAATAAATAAAATACTTAGCCCCACACGAAATGCAGCTTATATATAGATCCTTTAACAGGGTGTATTTTAAATATTAAATACATTTTAACACCAGATCTGTGGTTTTCTGTAAAATGTATTACATCACATATCATAAATCATAAAAATCATGTATAAAAATGAGGAATTGGTGATGTTTTAAACCAATGAAATCATGTAGAATTCCTTTTAATGTTTATCTAAAATGCAAAAGAAAAAACTTAATTGAGAATTGTTTGAAAGCCTCCCTCTTGATTACAATATTAAGATAATTAAACTTGGAGAAGCCTGGTGAGCGTTATTATTGTAATAACCACAGTACCATCATATAAAAGTCTGTGAAAATTATCACACCCAATTTACTAAGGCTCTCATGTAAATGAAATGATGCTCCCTAATTGTAAATCTTAAAAATTAGATCAGACAATATGGCAGATGCTTTAAATATTGTCATAATTTATTAATTTAGCCCAGGAATATTCCATTGTTTATTACAACATATGTCACACAGAGAAAACGACTTTGTGAAGCACAGTGACGCTCTACCCAGTTATTGTGACTACAATTAAACAATTTCCTAAATGTGTTTTTAAACTACTGTAATGCGTTCTATACACTATATAAAACCAGACACAGGTTTAGAGTTGTGGTGGAGTGGGCGCAGCTATATAATTTATTTTTAATAATACATCCAATATTAAGTCATGTCAAAAAATTATAACATGAACTCGTAAGATGTTGCCAAATGTAGCCTCCAACGAGAGCAGCCTATTACTTTATCCAGCAGAGCCATACCATGGCAGTAGACTTATGAATGGCTTCTAGGCATGGCTAACCCCCACTTAGGAACACATGCTTCTACCAATGGCAATATAAATGTAACTCTCCACTAGAGATGGGTAAAACTGATAAAATCCGTTCCGCCTGCGGATTCGCGGATTTTCGAAAAATTTAGAAAATTTCCGCAAAAAACAATTAAAGTCAATGGGAGAAAAAAATCCGCACATATCCACCTACTGTAAATATAAGGTAAAATAGCAATGGTAACTTACTGTACATGGCTCTGGGACCCGGGAGCCATGTACAGAACTATCCAGAACTTTAAAAAAAAAAAAAACTTTGCTCACAATCCCACTGTTTTTCAAGCCTCCGCATTCTATTTTTGAGCTGCTTTTGAAAATTTTCGAAATTTGAGTTTAAGGAATTTTTGAAAATTTTGTAAAAAATTATTACTTTGTAAAAAAGTAACTTACAGTAAATGGGTCTGGGACCTCAGAAATGGTCTGGGGAACAGACCAATCTGATTGTAACCAATTCTGATTGAAAAAGAATCTTATTACTTAGTATACCAATCAAAATCTTTCTGAAAAGCCACTTACATGGAGCTCCGCTAATGGAGGGGGTAAGTGAACGCTCCCCCCAGTATTTCTGTATAGGTGAAGCACTAAAGTCGAGGAACATCAGTTTGAACATTCAATAATTATCTAAACTCAACAATCATTAAAAGTTCGGAAGTTCAAAATCCGGAATAGTTTGAATCTGTTCAAACTGTTAAAGCTCAGGTTCAAGTTCGGTTGTAATCCATCTCTAGTCATGAACTTCCTACTGTGCTTGTTCAGAACCCCCCCCCTTAAAAATCCTGCGCTTGCCCCTGTATGTGAAGCATTCCAATGGGCACCAGGCACTTACAGCACCAGAAGTGCACTATAATGGAGGGGCTACATAGCACTGTCTGGCGCATCGTTTTGGCGTCCAGACCACTGTGTTAGCCATCCAGAATTGGTTTGTTAATTAACGAACATTCAGTTTAAATGTACAGCCACGGTCGTAAATTATCACTAACACGCAGTATCGCTAAAAACCACGTTTTTAAATGGGGCCCTTAGACCTCTAAAAGGCCTAACACTAAATTTGTCCAAAAAAACTTATGGGGGGGGGGGGGGGGTTAGTCCTTGAAAGGACTTTTGGGTCCCAAATTGTGTGAATACAGGAGTGGTTAACAAGAAGTGCTAGTCCACCACACTAAAATTTACACTAAGAAAGCTCAAAGATCAGAAGAAAAAAACTCTCTCCAACTCCTACACTGTCAGGTCCCTATTAAACTCACTTTAACACATTGACAAAATGGCGTCTTTCCTTTTATAAATGCCTTTTATACCCAGGGGGTTGGCATGGATAAAAATAGCTGCCATTAGGGAATTTGATACATGAAAAATTTTGAAAATTTTTAAATATGAGTTCGGAAAATCCAAAAACAGGATTCCAAAAAATCGGTGAGTTCTGTTGATTCGCAGATCACAGAGATCCACTGTGGAACCGGGTTTGGATCTGCCATCTGGTCCATCTCTAGATATTACGCCAATCAGATTATTTCTGAAAGAATCTAATTGTATCCAATCAGAATTGCCTCTATAGTGGTAGAGTATAGGGAGAGCATTCAAAACTGCCACATGCCCTAAGACCACAGCTGATTTACAGAGGGCCTACCGCAACCGGGAAAAATTTTCAGTCAGTTCCATGCAATCCCAAGGCTAGAGGGACGTTCGTCTGCCTTGTGAATGCTGTTTCTTTGGTACTCACTTTAACCATAAATTGCCCCTTTATCATTAAAGTGTGTAAAAGCGAGTCCCCAGCAGTTAATTAGCAAAAGCTTTATTCAAATGTATTTAAGTGCACGAACTATTCAAACCAGGGAAAGATGTCATGCCCTTTTGTCTTATTTGCACTTTTCTATGATATTAATTTATACCTAATTAAGATTTAATATATATTGATTTTTAGAAAAAATAACAAATCTTAGTATCTAGTAAAAAGTACTGAGCATTGTTTAACAATGTTTGCATTTTATGATAGAATTGTTATCTTTTTTAATCTTAAACATCTAAAATCTGTATTTTGACCCTGATAACACAGCAAGTTATTGATTTTACTTAAAACAAGGACAGCTGGTTAGGATAACAAACAGGTGGCAACCTATTGCTATAGGCAGTTTATGTACTTTAACACTAAATACATCCTGCCAGAAATTCTTTCTTAGAATCAGATCAGATCATTCTCCAGAAGGAAGGGGTCCGTATGGACACAAACCAATATACTTTCAGTGCCAGTGGCAACATAAACCTTAATTAACACTCCCAACATGTTGCATTTTAATGCAGAGAACGCAAACATTATAGTATTATGTGGACAATTAGTACCAATTAAACATTAATGAAAACATTTGTTTCAATTAAAAGTTGCATTGCTTTATAAAAAAGGATAATTTGTACATGACTAATGAATGTACAGGGTGATGTACAGAGAGACACTATTGGACGACAATGTTAAATGTGCACATTTTCTTCTTCTGACCCATTATACGTATTATGCAATACTATCAGGGAGATTCAATAAAAGTTCTTTTTGTTAAAAATGGTGCTAATTTTTCCCCTAACCAACGAGATATTATTTAACATTTGAAATCTAACATCTGATTGGCTGGGGCAAAATTAGCACCATTTCTAACGATAAGAACTGTTATTGAATAACCCTGTATGTTTTTCCCTGAGACCAAATGTATTTCAAACAAAAGATTGTTTATCTTCGTTTTTTTCTGCCTGCACAGTTTCAACGTCTAGGCTTACTATTCTGTGTTCTGAATTGAAGGATAATTACATTGTTTACAGGTTTTCATGCCATAAAAAATAAAAAAATTGTATGGCCTGAATCAAACCAAAGTAGACCAATTTGTAAGTAGTAATGTTCCTGTTTTTAATGATAATGCTAATAATGCTGTTTATATAAAAAAAAAATCTTATGTAACTTTATAATGTTTAAGAGCTTTATAAGTTATTAACATGCTAATAAATGACAATATGTGAAATACTAACCATTTGTGTTTTATTTAAAGATTTGATAGGAAAATACAGTATAATTTGTATCCAATTAAAGGGATTTTCTTTGTCTCAACGATGATCTTTGTAATGCCTTTTAAAACTGCCTGTCTTACCTCAAAGCCTGAGAAAGAACCATTGAGCTATGAGGGGTTTGGGGTTATTGTACATGGTAAATGTTTATTATTAGGAGATCAAAATATCAGGAAAGTTCTATTATTTATCATCACTAAGCAGCTAATTAGCATTGAAACTTTCTTTATTATCTGTCATAGGCGGTCGCTGGCAATGCAGGAAGGCCGAAAAATGGGCAGCAAATTATTATGGAGGATTGGAGTCATGGAGACATGGTGGGTAACCTCGCTGGGGGGGGGGGTTAGGAGCTTAAGTCCCCTGGGAGGGGGATTGGAGACCCAACCCGGGTGTACCCGCAAAGCTGGTAAGATCTGCGGCTGGTGGCTTAGTATGGATGGGTGGGTTACGGCATTGCCAGTTAGACTTAACAGAAAAGGTTATGTACAAGTTATATGGTTACTTGAATTGTTTTACTGTTTGCATCATTGTCACAATAAAGATGTGGCCTAAATATTTATTTCCTATCATAACTATGTGTGGTGTCCTTTATTTACAGGCAGGTGGGAGGGTTGGGGTCTGGGTACACATGTTAGATATTATTGGCCAAAGTGGTGTATTCTGTCATTAGTGATCCATCCTGCCAGAACACTAAATGATGAAGACATACATTATGTTTGTAATGTATGTACAGGTACTATGATAATTTATGGGCTGTACATCATCTCTCCTCTGTATTTTTCTCTGTAACATATATTGCTGTCTGTTATCACTGTGACTGGGATTTTGGTGCTCAAGCACCAGGGTCCGAAAAATGCAGGATTCTGTTATTTCAATAGTTGCTACATCTCTAATGATGCTGTTATGCTTGTAGAATTCTACTCATTTGTCAATTTTGACCTTCAAATTGAGATTTACAAAGGCATTTTAGCAGCTTACATCACTGGAATTAGAATGCACAACCCTTTGGATACTGAAAAGATTTTGAAATTGAATTTATAACTATATAAAAGGGGTTTTCTGTAAACAGTTTCATGTGTCAGTGACTTCTTTTGAATTAAGAATGTGCAATAGGGGGTACATTATCCCTCGTACTAAGGTTTATAGTAACAGGTGCATATCTTTGGCAAGTTCCACATAGTGTAACTTGGATCATGGAAAATGTTAACTTTTACAGAAAACTACATACAATACAAACTGCTACACAAATGTATTGTAAAAATGTGCAAATGTAGTTATGGACTCAAGAGATGTGTATTAAATTATTAAATTATTATTAAATTATTAAATTATTCTATCATCTATTCCCTTGAATACAGTAAAAAAAACACTACATTTATGGTCGTCAAATTAATATTCAAACGTCAGCAGGGATTACTTTTTACTGAACAATTACATTCATACATTCAACATTCCATGTTTTATATAAGGAAATAATGTTCCTACATTGGTATTAACTATCAATTAAAATGATGCATCAGTTATCTTTCTACTGTATGTAAACCCCAACTAAATGTAAAACTTTTTGAATGCAATAAAATATTTCGCTTCAGAAACCCCTTTCTCTTTACTTTGAGAGTAGCTGACTGGAGACTTCCTCTCTCTCCTTCTGGGTGTAGTAATAAACATGTGTTGAAATCACCAAGCTAAGGGCAGGGCCAGTAACTTCGAGGATTTCTACACTGTACATGTAAGTGTGTATCTTTGATTAGAGATTACAATGACCAATTTCTGAAGAGAACTTCAGCATTATTCAAAACATTGCAAAATGCCACATTGAGAGACTTTGTTTGCAGATAAATCCAAATAACAAAATACAATAGAAGATATAGCGAATGTGAATGCCCATTTCATTGATTATTGAAACTAATATTCAGTACCTTCTCCTGCATAACATCAAAGCAGGATTCTTAGCATTGCCCACCCCAAGAAGAATGTATTTGCAATTGTACGACTTACATAACATCATATGACTAACATAACTTAACATACTGTCCAAAGTATGACTATGCACCCAATGAAAGCAAAACTCTTAGCCATCTTCTTCTTTAAAATTAGAACTACCCATAAAACTACTGACCTGACACATAATGTTAACTCTACCTCCTCCGTCAAATGAAGTGAATGTTAAAAATGGTGCTAATTTTTCCCCAACCATTAAGATATTATTTAACATTTGAAGCTAACATCTGATTGGTTGGGGGAAAATTAGCACCATTTTTAACGATAAGAACTTTTATTGAATAACCATGATTATATTTTAGACCCTCCATATACATTTGCGTGTGTTTAAAGTTACTTACAAAACAGGATCAGGATTTCTTTCTTTCATTATCAAGGGCACCATTCACTTTCACTGGCTAAAATTGTAATGTAGAAAATTGATAGATTCCACATCTCAGTCATTATATAAAAAGGAATGTATAATGCTGATTTCTAACTTTATAACAGTGGCATAAACCTTAATTCCAGAGAGAGATAACTAACAATCAGACTTAAAGGAGAACTAAACCCAAAACTCAAAGTTTAAGTTAGAAAATACAAACAGAACCTCATTTTAGGTTCTGTTTGTTCCCCAAATCTGAAGCTGCCATTTCCCTTTGCCTGCCAGTACTTTCACCTTGATTACATTTTCAGCACCTGTGTGATTTCCACTCCCACCTCTTAACCCCTATGATGTATGAATATATTAAATCATCAATATTCAAATTGGTGGTGCAGCAGATTAACACTTTTCTAGTAGCAGTGTTGTAGTGTGATGTATATAGGTCTGGGTATCTAGTGTGTCCGGATCTGAAATAATGTCTGTCTCACCTACGGCTTTCACTCCACCAAATCCGATACATAAACAATAAATTGCAGGTGAAACATACAAAGACACAGGTCTGTAGCTGTGAATATTGCAAGTTTATTGTAAAACATGTGTGATACATGTTTCAGACCCATTCAAGCACTTGAGGAAGGACAAGTGGTTCAGAAACATGTAGCACGCATGTTTTGCAATAAACCTGCACTATTCCCAGTTACAGACCTGTGTCCTTGTATGTTTCATCTGCAATGTAAAGTGTTGGAGGGCCATATTTAAAAACTTGTGATACCGTGGGTTTTTTTCGTTACTGTACGACCATGGCAGTAGTATACCATGCTGTAAACTACCGTAATGATATTCTACAGGCGGTCGTAGATTTACATTCGCTATCATATATTTACAAGCTTTCCGATAGCGATCAAAAATTAATGCTCGCTAAAGAAGGCGATACCACTCCTTTATAAATATGGCCCGTAGTGTGAAGGTCTCTAGCTCTCCCTGCCAGCTGCAGCAATATTAGTGGAAAGGGGAATGTTGGAGAGTAGGAGAGTGTGTTTTTATAGAAACCCCATGGTGCAGAACAGTAGGGGGAGGAAAGTGAAGTGAACCTAATCTTAGAACAGCTCTGTGCAATGCTTTTCTCTTCAGTGTACCTTATTAAAGGGAATGTTGGAGGGTAGGAAGAGTGTGTTTTTTTAATTAAGCTGTCTGTATAAAAACAACAAACTGTAGTACAAAGCTAAGCTAAGAAATGCATTACACCAGGGGTGTCCCTAGGTTTTTTGGCACCTGAAAATCATTTTAATGGCGCCTATAATCGGGTGCGGCAAAGTGGGCATGGCTTTGTGTGGGGGGCGTGGCTTTGTGTGTGTGGGTGTTCTCACATTAGAAATCCCTACCATACTTTATGTAAAATAAAATATGTTAGCCAAATTATTTGTAAGCCCGCCACCACGTCAAGCTACATTCTTCCTTAAATATCCAACATGTCTGGGTGGTGCAAACATTACTACATCTTTACCTTGATAAGGACAAAAGGTGTGTCAGAACCTTAACCGTAGCGTTTCAGCCACGCTCCAGGCTGGCATCATGGTCTTGGTTCTCTTTTATTCTGCTACTTTACAGTGTCAGACACTCCCAACATAGGTAACCCTGTTAGAGTGATACATCACCAGAGTAACCAGTGGGGAATGCTGCTTTATCGATGGTAATGGGGTTTCCTAGGTTTTTTTGCTTTTTTTCCCTTTTTGCACCTGAAACCACTTTTGACACTGGGGCATAAGTGGGAATGTGACACTGGGGGATAAGTGGAAATGTGACACTGGGGGATAAGTAGAAATGTGACACTGGGGGATAAGTGGAAATGTGACACAGGGGGATAAGTAGAAATGTGACACTGGGGGATAAGTGGAAATGTGACGCGGGGGATAAGTGGAAATGTGACGCTGGGGGATAAGTGGAAATGTGACACTGGGGGATAAGTAGAAATGTGACACTAGGGGATAAGTGTAAATATGACACTGGGGAATTAGTGGGAATGTGTCCCTGAGGCATAAGTGGGAATGTGACACTGGGGGATAAGTGGATGGGTGACAGTGAGCTACTTTTAACACTACTTCTTGTCAGTTAGAAGCCAATCACACCTACTTTCCTCTCCACGCTCCATTAGAAGACTTGTCTCTCCCCAGTCCCTCTTACCCTAAAGGCCCCTTACCTGCTTCCATATTTTAGCTAAAACTCCCAGTCCACAGCTGTTCTGGTGCAAGGGGCATGCATGGTAGGAGCTGTATCCTCTGGCTGCTGTCAGCAGTTGTGCACACAGGATGGGCATCGAAGACTAGATGGTTCCCTCACACACACTCTCTCTCACACTCTCTCTCACACACACTCTCATACACACACACACACACTCACTCACACACACACTCTCAAACACACTGTCACACACACTCTCACACACACTCTCACACACACACTCACACTCTCTCACTCGTACTCTCACACACACTCTCTCACACCCACACACACACACACACACACACTCTCACACACATACACACACTCATACTCATGCACACTCTCTCTCACACACACTCACATTGACACTCACACTGACACATACTCACAATCTCACACACACTCTCTCACACACACACATACTCTCTCACACACACACACTCACACTGACACACACTCTCTCTCACACCAAACACTCTCTCACACTCACACACACTCTCTCTCACACACTCTCACTCTGTCACTCACAGATTACGCCCCAGTGTAACTGCGTAAAGCTCCTCATCATTCCATAGGCTGCATTACCTGGCATTGTGTGGTAAGGGAACATCATCTCACTCTCCGGATACACTAACCACCACAGCACAGCAGTCAGGAACCGCACTGGGGTCAGGAGACAGGAAAAGGAAGTCTTTGAAGCTGAATGGGAGGGGGTGGAGGGGGAGGAGCTAGAGTTCCTTTCTGCCGGTGTCCAAGAAGTTTTAACAGAGACTCAGACTCCGGGAAAAAAGTTTCTGAACAGGCACAATGCACAAGAGCTCTTGCAGCCTCTCATAGGCTAACAAAGGTACGTAACTCTGTGCAGCCTACACTGTTTAAAGGGGGGATTCCGGGGGGAAATGCTGCCTGCTGGTTTGTTTTTTTTTTTACCAGGGGACTGGGGTGCCACCATGAGCAACTTTTTAAAGATGCTTCATGGTAGGAGTGGCACTGCATTACACAATGCAGAAATACACAATTACAGAAATGCATTATACCGAGCTGTGCTAAGATCAGGGTCATTATATTATCCTCCACCTGCAGCACTGCACCATGTTCTATAAGGGCACTGCCACACTGCAATGCAAACGCAATCACACACAGAATGGCATGGGATTTCATGTGCAAATTCGTTGCATTTGCGCATGCATTTTTCCATTAAGTGTTGAAAAATGCATGCGATTGCGATTTAAAATGCGGAACGCAAATCGCAATCGCAATGCACCCGAAAACACACATTTTTTCCAATGATCTGGAAAAATGCAAATGCATGCACAAATGCACAAAAAAACGCAGCAGTGTGGCCTAGCCCTCAGTGTATGTATTAAAGGGGAATGTTGGAGGGTATACCACTTGCAGCTCTGCACCATGTTATTTATATAAATGTACATATTAATAGGAATTATTGGAGGGAATGCCAATTAAAGGGACACTGTTAGAGGGAATGCAAACATGTTCTATAAAATTAATGCAGCAGGAGGGCTGCCTGTGGTAAGTTTTGCATAAACAAAATCAACTAGGCTTCCCACCTTTGCTTTTAAGACACAAACACATATACAGGCCTATGTATTGAAAGTTCTTGTTAAAAATGGTGCAAATTTTGCCCCAACCAATCAGATGTTAGCACAAGAAATTTTATTACATAGGCCAGATAATTTCAACACACTAAAGGTTGTTAGTATTTTCTTTAGAAGCACGATGCAGGCTGATACAGTTTGTATTTAATGCAATGGCACTTAGCACTGCAACATGTATATTTAATATACATCGCTGGCTTTGCCTTTAGACAAGTCCCCGTTTGTCACTAGGCAATTAGTGCCTGGCCAAAGAGCACAGTTGTCCCCAGGACCGCAAAGTCCCCGCTATAACAATTGGTTGTCACAGATAGTAACTGACTGGAATTGCAAGTTCAACAAACAAGTTCAACAAACTTTCGCCAGTAACATCTTGCAGCTTTGTCAGGATATTTGCAGTGATTCACTTAAAGAAACATCTTCACTACGTAATTGTTCAGTAGAAATGACTGTGTACATATAATAAAGTATCAAACACTGAATATCAATATATTCTTTCTTTCAGTATGGCACTTTTAAGTCGTATTCATTTGGGTTAAACTATCCATATATTCAGCAAATCATGTCAGATTCTAATCTGTCATTTATGTATTGGTGCCTTAAATTGTGAGTAAGTTGGTTAATTACAGAAACAACCTCTATATTTCTTTGAAGAAATAAATAGAACTTATTATCTTTGTTTAGCTCCTAAGGTAGCCAGGATTGTAATATTATAATCCACCTGGTCTCCCATTACAAATTATAGATCAAACTGTTCTGCTGTGCAACCTATTGATCAGTAGGGAAATTCTCATACTTGAATTAGCACTAGCACAGTGCTAGGTATGAGCTGAGATTAGTGTTCGCTCTAAGCTATGGGCTCATGCACACATACAACTCAGCAGGCTTGTGCACACAGGTTCTAATAGTGCACACATTTGGTTGAATGTACAGTAGGCAAATTAGTATATACTGTATTGGACATAATTTGGTTTTATATCTACACAGATCAAATGAATGCTTATGATTTGGCCCACAACAGGAGATAAAATATCTATTAATTTCACACTGTGTATCTTATATCTACTATAAAACAAAATATTGCAACAACCTTAAGGGCATAATTTTTAAAGGGCATCTATAGTGAAATTTATACATTGCTCCAATCCAGACATAAAAGAAAAAGGTTAGTGTATGCTGCCTTATTCCCACCTTCCTCTGTGGCTCTGTGTTTGCACCCAGTCTGATATACTGCAGAGCTCCCCACTCCCCCTTCCCTCTCTGGTCATTCCACCATTCATATAGTCCAGTTGTGAAGTGAACTAAGCTCGTAAAATTAATGCAAATCAATCCACCTACACATCACTCTAACCTTTGTAAACAAAAAGAAAACCCTTGGTATGTAAGCCTGTAGAGAAGAAGTGTCTCTGTTGTTCTGGAGATACTTGCAACATAAGGAGTGGAAGGGGGTGAGTTAGGAGGGACCCAAGTCCTGCCTTATCACTGCAGCCCGATCAGTTTTTAAGCATTTAAGTGAGCAGGAAGGAGACTTGCTGTTAAACTTGCTGTAAAAACCGGCATGCTGTTACGGGATTTGATTGACAGCTCAAGCAGAGTGGTGTATTGAAATCTTGACTTCTTTTAACTTATATATCTTGGGACAGAGGAGGAAACTGAAGAAAATACTGGGGGTTGGGAGGAATTATAGAACTCAGAGGGAAAAAAATTACATTTTCCCACTATAGATGCCCTTTAAATATGGGGTTTACATTTTTATGCTGGTGAAGATACCTATAATACCATTACAGATCATACAATACCTACATTTAAAGAGATAATATTTCCATCCATACTCTTTCTGGTTGATGTAAACATCCAAGCTCATAGTCTTCTCCCTCTGATGAAGTGACGTGGTGATGTCATGAAACGCGCCAGGGCATTTTTGTCAGTCCTACGTGTACCTGCTGTTTTAATGCACAAATAAAAGTGACGTTTTACCCAGCGTTGGATTGAGTCCATGCCTGAATACTCTTATTACGTTGATGGCTGTTTTTTGGAATCACCGGTTTCCTTTCAAGGACGGACTCTCCTGCCGGGTATGCCTAGTTTGAGAAGCTGAGGTATGAAGTTCCGCTCTAACCTTTTTCTTTTACTCATAGTTTTCTTCGCCTTGCAAATCAAAAGCACTATTGTCGTCAGAAGTGGAAGCCATTTTCTTTTAATTAGGGTTAATTCTGTATGTAAATGCTCTTTCTGTTAAAAGGCAAAAATTAAAAGTGCTATACAATGACAATGTTTCAAACCTTTTAGCCCCTTAAAATCTTACATCAGTCAGATATCTTTCACAATGCAGAGGAAATTTGAAGAGCTGATTCAATTATTTAAAATGATACATTTATTATTATAAAATGCAGCTATCCATCTCTGCCACAGTATTATTACCAACCTGAGATTGCATTCTACATGGAAGTCATTCTAAGAAACTAGATAGCTTCAAGAATTTCATTGAAAAAGATATTTACCCTTGGGTTTGCAGGATGCAATGTAGAGATTTGAAACGAACGATTACTTAAAACTGTCATTAAAGATTTGCAGTGACTTAGCGACATATTCTTATATTTCATTGAAGCGTTTAGAGGTAAATGGAATCTTTATAGTAAACAATTTTAACAGCATCCTGGAATTTCTTTGCTAAGCAGCATATTTCCTAGAGTTATCATGGAAATTAATACTAAAGAAACGTTATATGGACCAGGGAACGATACTGAAGACAACAGTTTGCATGAATTTTTAAAACAAGCTTCTAAACATGTTGGTTAGTAAAACTATAATGTCATTCTACCATAATTTAGGAACATATGACCTTTGCAAATTGTTCTGTGGATATTTTCCATACCCCTTGTTAAAAGTAGCCAACATGGCAGCTATAATAAAGATCAATCTTTTTACTAGAGGTGGTAAATAGTACCCCATAAACAAATTGAAGTTTTAAACAATACACTTCGCATATACAGTAATGACATTTAGGGTGTTAGGACACAAAATCTATCCTTTGCCCATATATTCAAGCAATACAATGAGAAAAGTTGCAATCTTGCTTTTTTGCAACAAAAGTCAAATTGCAGTTAATATTCAGGAAATGAATGCACTACTGTAAAATGAACAAAGGATGGTATTTTAAAAGGATTGATATCGTTAATTACCTATATCTAGAGATATGTTAGAGTCCAATAGCAGTTCCGATTAAATCAAATTTTATCTAATATTCAATAGCATTTTCAATTTTTCGATAGACAGTTTCAATTTATTTTTTCAAGTTTTCGATTTCTGATGGTATTTTCGATTTTTGGTTTTTCGATTTTCAATTTTTCGATTTAAAGGTCACATCCAGTCTAAATAAAAACATTCAATATTATGTAGGTTACCCCTGCCCACCCCCAACTGCTAAAAAAATTTTAGAACTCTACTTACATGCCTTTATTCCCCTGGCACTTTGATCTGGCTTCCTGCTTGCCGGAATTACAAGCAGGGGGGCGACCGGCAGCTGCGTCTATGATTTTCTGAGAGGCAGCCAATCATAGTCGCGATTGCCATCAACCGAGAGCACCACTGAAACGAAGGGCTGTAAGTAGAGTTTTAAATCTTTTTTTAGTAAACTAATAAAGTGGTTGGGGGTGGGCATGGGTAACCTACATTATATCCAAATGTTTTTACGCTAGGCGGGCATGGGTAACCTACATTATATCCAAATGTTTTTATGTTAGGTGGAAGGGCTGCAACAGGTGGATCTGGATGGTGGGAGGGAGGGGGGGGGAGGGCTCCCATGTGCATGTCACACTACCTCCCAAAGAAGAAACAGAAACCTTTGGACAGGAAGACAGCTACTACTCTTCAGTTTTCTGGACTTTGGACAAGCAATGTAGGAGAACCATAAGGAGCAGAGATGTAAGGTAAGGATTTTTTTAAACTACACATAGGGGCCAGTAGTGGGTTAAATTTTAGTTTTGGGGAGGGACATGCCCTTTAAAAGTTCAGAGTTTCAAAATTTTCCACAGATTTTCGAAAACGGCAGTTCCAAATCTAAACCATGCTCATTTCAAAACTAGGATTCCTCACTACCTACAAATACCAATAATGGTTGGTAATATTATGACTGCTGTGGCAACGTAAAATAACACTGCAGCAGTAAAAGGACCAATACAGGTATTTACTTTGCAAGACATTTATAGGAATATAAACTGAAACACAGCATGCACATTTAAATATGTTTCATTAAAGGCTTAAGAGATGCTTTCTAGGCCAGGAAGAAGGAAGGCAGACTTCCGAAATGTACGTAGGTCAGTCTAGTGCCGGTGTGTGCAAGCGGGTAGAAGGAGCATTGGACGCGAATGAGGACAATATGGAGACTTGGTGATACTTGGAGCAGTAATGTAGCGATGAACTTTTCCAGTTTCTTCTCGTTTGTGCTTTTACTTATACCGATTGAAAGTTTTACTGACTTGCTTTCTTAGCTTTACTAACAGACAGTAGAACATGTCATTACCTGCATGCCGCTCTAACTCCAAGCTTAACACCACAACAGTGTTGGTCCATTAAGAGAGAGGTGATGCTTACCCGATCTAGATGGAAGAAGGTTACGCGGAAGGGCATCAGGTAAACCTCCGCCTGTGAATCACTTTTACTTGCTTGACCCATCCATCGGTTTTAGAATATACTGGGGACACCCAGTGTAGTTGTTTGTGTATTTTCTTTTTGTGTAGGGTTGTATTATACTTGGATGTTTTTATATCTATATTTACATTCTCATGGTATTTTGAGAGGTATTTAATAAAGGTTTATATACTTTTTTGGTGGAACATTCTCGTTGTTAAATTTTATCTCCTATTTCAATTTGTTTGGGCGATTTGTTTATTTCCCCTTAATCCCTTTCTGAATGAGTGCCTCCCTAAGGGGAGTTAAGTGGGTTCTTATTTAGTTTCTCTGCTGTTCAATTGTATTAATAGACCCACAGCAATAGGTGTGTTTATTTCGGCATTACTTGGGGTTTATTTTATACCTATACCAATACTTAGTTGATATGCTTTCTAACCTTGGACTACTAGCCATGTTCATGAAAAATAAAGTTCTTTCCTGTTCCAAAACTTAAGGCCATAATTGGGATGTTTTTTTAAAAACATAAAAATGTTTTTAATGTTTCTATGATTTATAAGGCACAACATCTGCTTTAAAAGGTTTTTTTGAAATATGCTTTTCGAGAACATCACTGTACATTTAAATTGCTGTTTGATTTTTTGCAGTTCAAAGAAAGGTAAAAGGATTGGGTTCAATGGACGTTTTTAACTAATCTGTAATGTAACTATTCCAGTATGTAACCAAGATTTTTGTAGTTTTTTTTAGATGTCCCAGCAAAGAGCTCTAAATACAGTAATCGGGGTTGAAAGGGAAATTAGATTATTAAAGGGATACATTTACAGGTACACAGAGCTGATTTTATTATTAACTCATTAAAAATTGTCTCAATATACATATTAGATTTTTTAGTTAAATAAATCTGAACTTTCCACCAATTTTCAGATATTTTCCAGGAAGTTTGAATACAACTCAGTTTTCACAAGTGCTGATTTTGCATAACATTCAGTTGTAAAGACTGGGGTTACACTTCTATTAATAACATACAGGGTTATTCAATAAAAGTTCTTATCGTTTAAAATGGTGCTAATTTTGCCCCAACCAATCAGATGTTAGCTTTCAAATGTTAAATAAGATCTGAATGGTTGGGGCAAAATTAGCACCATTTTAAACAATAAGAACTTTTATTGAATCTCCCTGTTAATTTACAATTTCTAACATAATAAGAAAATCTTTGTGTCCAGGAACATGAAACCTCTTTACTCATGTAAACTCAGTATTGCTGAACCCACCACAATCCTCGTTTTCTATGTCTTGCATGATTTCCACAAGGGAGACATTATCTAAGAGAATTTTCCACAACCAAAATATTTTATTTCCACAACCTTGAAGGAATAGTTTACTCGAAAAGTGAGCTTTTCCTTTAATGTAATGTTTGAAGGTTGAGGAGCTATGCCTTACCTCCCATTCTTCAATCAATATCTCAGGAGCCAGGGATGAATGTAAGTCCCGGGCTTTAATCAATACATTATAGGAAAAGTTAACTTTTGCAGTGAACTATTCCTTTAACAAAGATATCCCTCTTCAAATTTTGCGCTACCTAAATACTATCCAACACTTATAGACTCCCTCACTCTACATATTTTGAAAGCTTGATTTCCTAAGGGAGCACTTAGTTAATACACACTTAGTATAGTTAATATACACTATTTATTTTAGAACACACTCCCCTCTGAACCCTTTCAGAAGCATGTGTGTATGAGACTCTGTGAAAAAGATCTAAATATGACTATTTCTATTGAAGATTAAGACTATTTGGGCTTCTGCTACAAACAGCCTCTCTGTGCCAAAGCCGGATTAAGAACAAATGGGGTCCAAGGCACAAGTCAGATTTTTGGGGGCCCTCCTAACGTTCCATTACACAAATATCACTATTGTAATAATGTCTGTCTAACAGTTACATACTGTAGTAACATAGTATAGGAGGTTGTATAAAGACATACATCCATCTTGTCCAAACTTTATACCCTGCCCATAACGTCTGTATAACAGTTACATAGTAACATAGTATTGGAGGTTGTATAAATACGTACGTCCATCCAGTCCAACTTTATAACCTACCCACAATGTCTGTCTAACGGTAACATAGTATTGGACTTTATATAAAGACATACGTCCATCTAGTCCAACCTTTATACCCTACTCATAATTTCTGTCTAACCGTTACATAGTAACATAGTATTGGAGGTTGAATAAAGACATACATCCATCTAGTTAAACCTTTATACCCTACCCATGATGTCTGTATAAAATTGGCAAAGCAAACTGGCACAACCAGCACACTCTCTGGCACCACCAGCACATCCCCTCTGGCACCACCAGTGCATCTCCTCTGTCACCACCAGCGCATCTCCTCTGGCATCACCAGCACATCCTCACTGGCACCAACAGCACATCCCCTTTGGAACCACCAGCACACCCCCTGGCACCACAAGCACATCCCCCTGGCACCACCAGCACATCCACTTTGGAACCACCAGCACACCCCCTGGCACCACCAGCACATCCCCCTGGCACCACCAGCACACACCCCTGGCACCACCAGCATGCCCTCTGGCACCACCAGCACATCACCTCTGGCACCATCAGCACATCCCCTCTGGCACTACCAGCACATCCCCCTGGCACCACCAGCACACACCTCTGGCACCACCAGCACATCCCCTCTGGCACCACTAGCACATCCCCTCTGGCACCACTAGCACATCCTCTCTGGCACCACCAGCACATCTCCCCCTGGCACCACCAGCAAACCTGTGGGGGGTGGCAGGGAGATATGTTGGTGGTGCCAGAGGGGATGATCCCTGGCACTAACATCACATGCCCTCTGACACCATCAGCCCATCACCTCTGGTACCACCAGCACATCCCCTCTGGCATCACCAGCACATCCCCTCTGGCACCACCAGCACATCTCCCCCTGGCACCACCAGCACACACACCTGGCACCACCAGCACACACCTGGCACAACCAGTACATCCCCTCTGGCACCACAAGCACATCCCCTCTGAAATCACTAGCACATCCTTACTGGCACCACCAGCACATCCCCTCTGGCACGAACAGCACATCCCACCTGGCACCACTAGCACTCCCCCCTCCCCCTGGCAAAAAAAAACCCCCACCAGCACTCCCCCTCCCCCTGGCACCACCAGCACATCCCCCCTGGCACCACTAGCACATACACACACCCCTGGCATCACCAGCACATCCCCCTCCCAATGGCACCACCAGCATATCCCCATCCCCCTGGCACAACCAGCACACACCCCCCCTCCCCCTGGCACCACACTGCAGCATAACAACCCCATCAGCATACAACTAAAAAAATAAAAAGATTATATGGGTAGTGTGGTTACCTGTGTGTGAGGAGGGACTCTAGCTGTCAAGCAGGGTTGGAAGGTTACTGTCTGCACAGTGCAGTCTGCAGATTCTTTCTCCACCTCCACTCCTGCACAGACTTGCCTTAACAGATCCAGCCCAGGCGGCAGCAGAAAAATCTTACGCAATATGTGCAACCCCATAGATGCTGAAACCGATTGCTTTTTTGGGAAAAGGACACCCCTCTCACCCACAAAAACTGGAGACATAAAACTGGACAATGGGGGGGGCATAGTTGCTCTTTAAGCCATGTACAGATGTAAGATGCTGTTGGATTAACTTTAACATCTAAACTTTATCAAACTTTTATTCCAAGACACTGTTTAGCAGTTTAATTACATTTTATGAGCTACAGCTTTGCTAAGGGTCCTTTCTGATGAACGTCAAAGCTGAGCACTTCCAGTTGTTTGCCAGCAACCATCAGGGAATGGCTCAGGTAACTTTAAGCAAACGGCATGTGCCGCTTGTCTAAAAGTAGCCTTAATCCAAATAAATCCCCATATATCGCCATACACTACCATGGTAAAAGCTCAATCATATTTATAAACTGGCGAAAAGTGTATCATTTTTATCATTAAATTAAGCCGTTCCAAATCACAAAGTGTGAGGAGGTGAAATGTGATTGTGCCTAGTGTCTGTTCTTGTATGTGTTTTTTGCAACTTTGCATGTAACAATAATACCATAACATTCACACCATAAAAATGTTCTTTAAAATGTGAATTAACCTCTTTATATTCTCTTCGTAATAACACATTCTGCCATTTCGATTCATTCAATTCTGGTATATCGTTTTTGTAAAATTGCCAGATTTTGGTGGTTTTGATATATTTGATATATCTCGCATTTGACCTCTAATAGGGGCAGTCTAACTGAGAGTAAGTTGTGTTTTAATGCATTTCATTAAAAAAAATGTGATTACCATTTCTTTTAGAACAACATGTAGAATGATCAACTACAAGTTATAGTTTGCTCACAACTTTTTTACCAATAATTTGCTAAAAATCAAGGTTAAAAAAAAAAAAGAACAAAATGTGCATAGGATACTTGACTCCAGCCACATCACATCTCCTCTGCAGTTTTAAAGGATATGAACACCTTAAAAAAAACATTAGTTTAGTGGCAAGTTTTGGCTTTAAAAATGTATAAAATGTATTTGGCTAAAACATTTTTCTCCTATTACCCCCCCACCCCGAGCCTACCTTTATTGCTTCAAACTTGCTGGCTTCTTCCTCCTGGATAATGGCATCTACAGCTCCGCCCCAAGATCTCTTGCTCCCTCCAGCTTCCAAATGTATGTTCCAGTAGCACCACGCATGCAACGTGATGACGCCACACACGTGCTCACATTGACGTCATGTCGCGGGTGGTTCAACAGGAACATACATTTAGAGGCCAAGGTAAAAGCTGGATGTACACGATGCATATTTCGAATGTACGGAGGTATTTTCACTAATTTTCAAAAATATCACCGAACATTTAATCCTCGAAAATACAAATTTGTGAAAATAGCTCTGTGCATTCGAAAATCTTCAAAAATTTGTTCCGAAGTCCTGATTTCCGGATGATCCCTTCGGATACGGACGGATCATTCAGATTTCGGAACCGAGGGGTTCCGTGTCGGATCCGGGTTCGTCTCGGACCAGGATTCCATTTTAAGAAACTTAAAAATTCCCTGGGCAAACAAAAACCTTCCCTGGCCAAGGCAATTAAATGACTCCCCATTTAGCAATGTATTGCTTTTAAAATACTTTTTTGGCATTTAAATTCCTTACTCTACTCTGCTGCACCATCTTATGTTTCCTTTTTCATGTCCCTGTATGTTTCTAAACCTTTCCTGCATTCATCATATAACTACCTCCTGTATAAATTCCCTACCACCATTGCCACACTGCCAACTCTCCACCCAGCTCTGGTTGCTATACGTTATATATAGTTATATATTAAGTTATACTGTACATTTATTTAGTTATATATTTGTTGCAAAGAAGGATCAACAATATATAAAGACAGACTAATTCTTGGTAAATGATTTTAAAACAACACTCAAAATGAATCTGTTTTTAAGACAAAAGATAAGAAACAGAAAATGTAATATTAAAACAGCATAAAAAGAACATTATATGCTAAGTTAGTCATTTACAACTTTTAAAATATACTGTAAAGTTCATTTCTGTCAATTAGCATAGACTGCCCATGGAAAATAATTTGATTCAGATACAAACTGTTCGCAGTCACATGACAAAATACTGGGGAAAACTGAGATTTATAAGGTGTTTGAAGAAAGAGTGGCGACAGAGAGAGTGGCGACAGAGAGAGTGGTGAAAGAGAGACAACAACCTGCTAACTTACTAAAGAAGGTTCCTTCAATAGGTAAATATGTTTATATGCCTTTATTTTTCCTTTATACTATATTTACTATGAAAATATAATTTAAAGCAAAGCAAAACAGACACCAATTGTTATTTCAACGATAAATTCCCTAATTTAACATTCATTTTCAATAAATCTGATTTTACTGGTATTTTCCAGGTTTTTAATTAATGAAATGTAGTTACTGCAGCAACATTAATCACCTATTATCCACAATAAACGACCTTCTTAGAACATGATTTGTGTTAAGTCACTATGGGGAAATTTGTCATATGGCACCAGCATTCAACGGTATTAAAAGTAGACAGGCAAGTTAGAATTTAAATTACTACCATCTATACTGCATATTCTTTATATTCCTGAAATAAGATAGTAATAAGTATAATTATTATTTAATCTAATTTATGGAAGGTAAAAATGGTCAAGCATTCATTAACAGTACTTCAAATAATAGCGTTAAAGGGTATGTCCACCCTAAAAATAATTTTAATATATGATAGATACCCTCTATCCACCCCTATGCGCCTTGAACGTTACTTACAGCCCCTCGATCCTCTGGCACATTGATCCGGCTCCCTGCTTGCCGAAAAACTTGCAAACAGGGGATCGGACCAGCAGCCACGTCTGTGAAAGGCTGAGAAGCAGGCAATCACAGATAGACAGATGGTGTCAATGGAAAGAGCCGTGGTAATGAAGGGCTGTAAGTATAGTTCTAATTGTTTTGTTTTTTTAAATAACTCGATGGTTGGGGGTGGGCAGGGGGTATCTACCTTATACTAAAAGGATTTAACACTAGGTGGAATGCAAGGATTGATCCGGATGGTGAGAAGGGGGGCGAAACGTCACCACTATGGAGTTCCTATGCAGGCTGCATGGGAACGAATAAGGCACGGGCATGAGGTGACTTCAGGAGCTTGGATTTATACTGAGATGCTCCCAGTCTGCAAAAAGAAGGTAGTAAAAATGTATGTGTCTTAAAATTGGCTGAACGGAATTTAATGCTGTTTGGCTTGTCTTAAAGCTAGAATAATGGCTAATAATAAATTAAATTATTGTTTTGAGGGTGGACACTCCCTTTAATATAACAACTTATTAGTGACATTTATTTAACATTACCTTACTAATATCTCCATACCTGGATTCTTCAAAGGATATAATAATATGGAGAGAGTCTTCAGCAAAGATCCCTCTGGCTTATTCTGAACTGAAATTTCCCAGCTATGTTCTTGGGTCAAGTGCTGAGGGGTGAATTTTAGAGCAATACAAAGAAAATATGATATGAAGGTCACTGCCTGGTCTATCGTGTTACTTTTTTAAATAATGCCTTGCAATAGTGACTGGTGAGGTCAATCGGGGATGAATCTCACATGGTAGTGTCTGCAACTTTGCACAAGATGTTAACTGTAGTAGACAGAGCTTGCTAAGACCCAACCAAGAGAACATACATCATAAAGTATGCATACAAAAAGCCAAAACACCATCCATTGTAGGATACCGTTACACAACCACTAAACAAAACCAAATCAAATAAATACTGCTAAAGATTGGCAGATGTTCCTAAAGACATGTTAGGTTAACTGGGGCCCAGAAAAGGCAGTTCTAAATCAAATATATTCTGCAAAACTGCTAATAGATGCAAACTAGATGACTCGGTGCAGCGATGCTTTGGGATTAAGCATTCAGAAACACATCTAAACGTAGCTATGCTTGTCAGACGTACATGCTGTTAACTGTCTATCCCAAATGGTGAGGAAAATAAGGTTTTGTTAAACACAGCCTTAAATAAGATTGTATGACACACCATATGTCTTGTTCAGCTTTATATGTCAAAGGACAAAGTAGCAAGTGAGAAACCAGACATATGGTATGTTCCCTTAAGGCTGTAGACAGGATGAGAAGGTGTTCCAACTGTTTATATTACCCCCAGTTCTAACAGTTCTAACTGTTTATATTAACCCCCAAATTAATACCCATTTAAGAACTGGGAAAGAAAGGGAAGCCAATTCATATATGAGATTTTGAAAACTGTTTATTAGCATGCATAAGGCAAAGGACTTTAGCAGTATGGTATATGTGTTCAAAGCAATCTATATCAATGATTTGTAGTAAATGGGGAGATGCAATATCCAGTGCAAACAGATAAATAAGTGCAAACTCCATGCTACGTGATGTACTATCTGGTTATTGTGGTTTTAACAAGTAGAAGAAAAGCAGTATTGCATCTCACTGTAAATGTCTTAGGGCAAGGTTACACTGCACCGCACACGCAATGCGTGTACAATTTCGGCATGGTCTACGTGCGATTGTACTTGCGATTATACCTTTTGAGATATGGAAAAGATGCGATTGCACAAAAAAATTGCAGATCGCATTTGTTACCAAATCGCAAAATATAATTTAAAAATTGGATGCACAAATGCGAGTGCACAAAAAATTGCACTGTTGTGGCCTAGCTCTAAGTGATGATTATAATGACACTTAAAAAAGAAAAAAAAAACGGAATAAGAATAAGAATATTGTAAAGCAGATGCACAATAACATCCTTAAAAATGCTGTAACAACCTTAAAATGTTTGTTGAGATATGATAGCTCTGATGTACAAATAAAGAATTAATACTGACCTTTCTTCCAGGGTTTACCTGTTGCAATGCTTTTTACAGGGCCCTGGAATCTGCATTGGTGGTCTTTCTTTCTTTGTATTAATATTTTGGCCAATGCTTGCTAGAGATTTACGAAACCAGGGTTTTGTTTATTAGTGGCTTCATGGAATGTGTCAGAAATTGTCATCTCAGGCGTCAATTTGAACTGCAGAGTGCTGTCCCTTACTGTGCAATGGCTTTTGTATGTGGCCACTTTACCAGTGTGCTGTAACTTTTTGGGCACAGAGGCAAATGCTTACCTAAATGATCCTTCCTTGGTGAGCACATGGGATTGTCCTCATAAGCACATGGCATTGTCCTCATAAGCCCATGGCATTGTCCTCATAAGCACATGGCATTGTCCTCACAAGCACAGGGCATTGTCCTCATAAGCACATGGCATTGTCCTCACAAGCACATGGCATTGTCCTCATAAGCACATGGCATTGTCCTCACAAGCACATGGCATTGTCCTCATAAGCACATGGCATTGTCCTCACAAGCACATGGCATTGTCCTCATAGGCACATGGCATTATCCTTTATTTAAAATCGTGCTGTGACTTTCCTCACAGTCCTGGTTCAAATGTGGTATTCCTTGTTGTGCGTTGGCCTGTGTAGGTAACAGCCTTTGCCACCATGCTGCAAATTTATTGTGGAGAAAACTGTGCACATTTATTGTGATTTCTTGTGTTTGCACACAGGATGCTTCAGATTCATTGACCATCAGGGCTGACAAAAATGCACAGTTGCCAATACACAGTGTGGTATCTACCTCCATGGACTCCATGCTGTGCAGCAGATGTGACGTAGGATTTCCATTCTCTTTCTAGCAAAAGGCTTACAGGGAGATAAAATAAAAATTATTATTGTTAAAAACGGTGCCAATTTTGCACCCAACTAATGAGATGTTAGCTTTCAAATGTTAAATAAATTAGCACCATTTTTAATGATAACAACTTTTATCGAATCTCCCTGAAAATTTATAAATGTACATATTAACTGTGTTAACTA
This sequence comes from Hymenochirus boettgeri, assembly GCA_019447015.1. Lineage (NCBI taxonomy): Eukaryota > Metazoa > Chordata > Amphibia > Anura > Pipidae > Hymenochirus > Hymenochirus boettgeri. Next base: position 82,048,192 of record CM033475.1, read on the forward strand.
GTTAACTGTGTAATGTGTGTGAAAAATTAGATTGTTTTAAAGGAGAACTAAAGTGCAAATAATGTTTTTAAATAAAAAGTTAAAATGTAAAGTACCTGGGGCAAAGAGGTAGGATTGGTAACTTCTACTTCCCAATATAAATTCTGCAATGAGCCAGGCTTCCTCCTGGCTCCAGCACTCGCTTTAATACAGAAAAGTTCAGGACTAACCTGGCAGATGAAAACTGTATGCGTTGGTGCTCCTCAAAAAAGTGGTTTGGGGAGGTAGGAATAATCATTCTTACCTCCCAACCCCAACCGTGTTCTGTGGCTAACAAAGGCGGCACTCTGTGCTGTAATATTATTGGCTGTCAGCTTCTAGGGGTGCTGGACAGTCTGCAGCTTCCTTGTTTTGACCTGCTGTGCACTTGAGTGGTGTGTACAGTGTAAACATCCCAGCAAACCCTGAGAGATGAATTTTGGGTGCTTACCTAGTACCCACGGGTTTATTTTATCAATTAAACAAAAGTCATAGCAAAGGGAGAGTAGCGACACTGCTTGTTGTATCCGTGTATATATATATATGCATTTGGAGCAATGTTGCCGGGTAGTGACTTTAATTCTATTCATAGCACACAGCTTTTCTGTTGCAGAGAATACGTGCTCCTAAACCATTTGTGGGTTGTTGATCTGGAGAAGAAAGGTCTGGTAGGCCAATTCCAGGGAAGACGGAACAAACAGCATATAAATCAGAATTGTTTGATACAAGCAGCTGAAAATAGAACAATGAATTAGCCATGTGGAATATGGGGAGCTTATCAAGGAGAATAGGAATGGCACAGATGCACCGCATATTTATAGTTAAAAATACGTTAGTTTATTTCCTTGTTACATGAGGAATTAACTAAACTAAACTTATTGTTCTTCTATAACATTCCTCACTTATTCCATAACCTACTGTTTATAAGATGCATTTCCTTCCCCACTGTTGACACACTGTTATATTGAAACTTTAACGTAAGTTTGCTTCATGTGCACTTTTGAAATCAGAGATATATTCTTTATTTCTTGAAATGTGTTTCTACGGGAGATTTCTTGAAAGAATAAAAGAAAATATGCAAAGTTCAGCAGGTTTGTCCAGAAAGCTGTGGGAAAAATTCTTTAATCATTGAAAAAGTGAAAGAACTAAAAAGAAAAGGAAAATCTGCCTTCACTAGGATTCTTATATTAAATATTCAAAAGTCTCCTCAAAATCCCTAAGGCGGTTTATGGAACATGCTGAAAAAAGTTTTTTTATATAAAAGATTTGCAAGCCTGACCTCTTGGCAGAGGCAGTCAATCTGTCCCCTGCCGTGTATTCCAGATTATTTTTATCCCTGTAAGTATATACTTTACATCCTACTAAGTTACTGTAAGCTCTGTCTGTATTTGTTCGAACTTTAAAAACTCAATATCTAGAGAGCTGGTAAAGGATGCCACGCAAACCTTCATGGGGGGTATTTCTGGTCTCCTATTATCTCTACAATAAATCTGTGACAGAAAGTATGGGTAAGATGGATGAACCATTAAGAGGTAGAAAATAATGATTCATGCAAGTTACAGAGTCACTGCCTCTGCTTTGCAAATCTATTATATACGGAACATTTTTTAACAAAGAAGGTACTGATTCTTCCTGAACCAACCAGAATGCATGGCTCAGAGAAGGGAGTCTGTTGGGTTAGAGAATATTCAAGGCAATCAACTTCATCTAATAGATTTAAAAAAAAATTGCAAAATTCTGACCATACAATTATTTACTGCTGCTTTTCAATATAATATACAATATAGGATGTATAAGTTGTACAGAAAACTTGTTATGTAAGGACAACTTTATTATTATTATTAATATTATTGTTGCTTGTGCGGTGGTGGTACCTCCCTGAAATTAGTTTTTGCAGGGTGCAGTGCCTGCTTTGGTGTATTTGATATTGCTTGTATATTTCCTAGGAAAAAGATCATTTTAGTTTTGTATGTAGGTGATGATTTTTAGAACAACAGGAACAACAGAAATTGCTGGTGCATATACTGTATGTTAGTTATATGAATCCAATGACAAATACAAACAGAAGGTAATAATTTAAAGAGACACTAAAGTGAAAATAATGCTTGCTATGGGAACAAAATACAAGAAGATACTGGAGAGAGCAAAATCTTGGTATTAATCCATCAGTGTCAGAAATGTATTGGTAGAAGCAGCAAAATCATGTCTGATTGTTCTTTTTGGCCTAAAAAACAAACATCATTGGCCAGTACCAATATTTTAGCATGAACGACCTAAAGGTTGGAAATGACCCCTAACTTGGCCATGGTCCTCTTAATAGGCTTCATCTAATAATGCATGATGGTGTATCTACCATCACTTTTACTATTATCATTTGCTACTTACTGTGTTAGCCAATTGCTATGGGCTGCTATATCCGAGTAGCCCCATTGATTCCTATGTTTAATTGCTATTGGGAATAAGTCTTTCCACCTGGCCCCCCATCTCCCTACCCACTGAATGCTTAAATGCTCCTGGGAGGAAAAAAAGACTGGTCCCTAGGTTCCTCACTGCAGCTCGACGCTCTGCCCAGAAAATTTAAAAATGGCCAAGTATCTACAATCTCAGTTGTTTTTTCCCTAGGAAGAAAAAATATCATAAGGACTCAGCCTAATATAATATAGCCTAGACTCAGAGAAGCCTGACTGAAAAGCATGAGTGGCCTAGCTGAAGGACCCTCCAGAACTGAAAAACTGATAAATACAAACCATCCTTATGACAGAACAAAGGACATGTGTAATCCCCCCACTCCTGAATAAACTCAGAGAACACTACCACAGGGAAAAGGTTATGCATTGAGAAAGGGCCCAGCCAGCACTCCCCATTTCCCAGCTTGATCTGTTTTAGACTTTTGTATTACAATCCTGAGTTTGGCTATTACTACTGCTATGTGTGATCTGAGGAGACCCCCAACCTTGGTTTTACTTTTGGATGCTAATTCACTAACCCTGAGGGCCAGGAGGAATGCTAGTAGGAAGGCCAAGCGGAAAAGAAGGGACTTGTATACTATGGAGCAAATTGACTATAACGGATTTAGGATGTGCGACAGGATATCCAGCGGTATGCGTTTCTGTCCTCAACGGAAGCAAGCAATTTCCCAAAGCCCTTTAATAGTTCGACCACGATTGAAACCTTGACTATGTCTGCCTTGAATGTTGAATGAAATGCTTGCCAACGATTCTTGATGCCGTTTACTGATTGGCCCTGGTCAATTAAGTACTTAATTAATACATACCTCACCATTGTATCGAATTTTGAACTAGGGTAGTGGATGCTATCCCTTCTCCCAGCTTGCCTTGTACGCCGACCAGGTCAGAGACGCTAAAGATTTCCTTAAGAACCTCTCCGATTGGAAAGACAGGCCTCCCACCTGGATTCTTTCCCCAGAAGAGCTGTATTTGAGAGTGGGACAAGGTGTCAGTTACTGTGTTGTCCTGACCTGGTGTGTGACTCTGTATGTTTAAACTCTAAAAGTTTAAAAACAATAGCTTCAAAACTTTGCTAACTGGCTTAGACTAGCTGTTAATGAATTCAATACTTGGACTACACCCGGGTTATCAAATTTCAGAACAGTTCACCTGTCCGCTAACATGGGTCCCCACAATCTCCAGAAAAACCATGTTGGTTAGCGATGGTTTCTGTAACCAATGTAATTGGCAATTTGTGGCAAAACAACGCCCTGCAAAGAAGCCACCACTAGTTAAGGTTGGTAGTTAAGCTTCTACCGCTGAGCCTTCTTCCTGATTTGGGGGGCAGAAAAGGGGAACCTCCCTCTACATCTGATTGAGGGGTGTGACCCCCTGCAGGTGAAGCATTTGTAACAAAAATTACATAAGTTCAGCCATTGGTGCTGCTGCAGAGCTCACTGCTGTTCTCAGAATCCTGGCGGCTGAGGTAGACATCACTATTTGAGGTAACAAGGACAGAGAGGCAGAAGTGGCACCCCCTTCCAGGGTCCGTAGCTGCAGAAGATGAGAAAGCTGCGAATATGTTAGCATTAGACATTATTGTCCCTGTAGCCCAAGATACAGTTTTGGCTTGATTAGCTCCTACCATACTACTGGCCATGGGGGCATTGGAGGGATCTTTACCCCAGGTTGGCGTGGTTCTTTCCAATGAAGTGCATAACCCTTTCTTGTAGGCCAGCTGATGTCCTTCCCGCCTGAGCTTCGCTTAGCCCTGGGATCTGTGGGCAATAGTTATACTGGCTAGGATAAATTGGGGGCACTGCATAAAGTGGATGACTCATATTTAAACTTACATTTGTAGAAAGGCTGTCGAATAATTCACCAGGTACTGGCATGGTAAATCTCTGTGGTATCCATAGAAAGGCCCTCCCACTGTTACCCCTGCCATGGCTGTGCGCCCCTCTGCCTGATGAAAGTCCTGCTCAGCTGGCCTGCTTGACCAGCCTGGGATGGTACACTGGCTACACAGAGCTAGAGAGGGGCAAAGCCAGGCCCATACAGCTCATCCTAGCAAATGGCCGCTGCACGTTCACCTGCCCAGCTTGAGGCCCGGTGTTCAGTGTGCCCAAACCTCCAGCCAGGTCGCTCTCCCTGTGACACAAGGGTCCAGAGCCCCCTGCAGTCTCCCATTCCCCTATTGTTACCTTCCTGTATCACCAACTCTGGTGATGTTGGTGGCCGTAAATCTCTCCCCCGAGCTTGCCTCCCTTTCTTACCCACACAGGCAGCTGTTTTTCTTGTTGTCCTGCGCCATTGCTTACCAGTCGGCTCCCTCTGCTGCTTCTTACCCCTTCTCTCCATGTGCCTGGAAGGTTCGGTTTTTGCAGCTTCCTCTGACTCCACCTCTGAACCTGGGTCTCCTCCAGGTCCTCACATCCATTGCAGGCTCCACTTAGCAGGACAAACTTGCTGATACTTGGGCTCCAAGTTCTTGTGCTGCTGTGGTGAGGGTGCTGGCTTCTTCTCCCTCAGGCTGAGGCTGCTACCACCAACTCCCTTCCTCCAGTGGGAATCCTCCCGGTAAGCTGCTCTGCCCCCTTTGGTTCCATACTCCTCCCTGGGCACTGAACTTAAAGGGGAGCCCCCCGAGTGTACCCACTGCCCCACCGTGTAGTCAACCGGCTAATACCGGTCGACTAACAATATAAATACATAAAAATATAAATAAATATGAGCATCATGGAATATACAAGTGCTTGAAACATGCAACATGAGGAAAGAGGTCCCTGCCCCATAGAGCTTGCAATCTAATTAGGTGGGTAATATACAGATACATAGGAAAGGGTGGAAGTGCTAAAGTAATAACTGGTGCAGTATCAACAGTCCTATGCTGTGCTGTGCTCAGTGAGGTACGATGAAAGGTTAGATTTAAACTTGTTTATTGTGGTTTCTTGACGTAGAGAGAGGGGAATAGAATTCCAGAGGACAGGGGCCAGAAGACAAAAAGGTTTAAGGCGAGAGGAGGCAGTGTGAGTGAGGGGTCTATATAAGAGGTGGTTCTGTGATGAGAGGAGGGTAGTGGCAGGGACAAAAGGTGACTTTATCTGCAAGCAGCTTTGGTACGTCTCCTTTTTGTTTCCGGTGTGCAGACTTCCGAAATATTTGATTGAGAGTCTAAGGGACAAATGGGGACACTAGAGAAATATAAGAAAGAGCAGCAGAGCGAAGGGATTTAAATGATAAGAGAGGATTTTGTAGATGTGTTGTTTAAAAGAATATCTTAAAGAATATTAGAATATTTATGAACATATTTAGTGACTTTTATTATTGAATGTTAATACCGATCTGTAGAGAAAGTTTCCTTTTACAAAATGACTATTAGAAGATATATAAGCAATGCAAAGAGCTGTTAGAATTTTCAAAACTCATTTCGCAACCAAGGTTTTTTAACTGACACCATATGGTATTTTTCACACGAGTAGAGCTAAAAAGTGTTGTATACTATAAATTAATAGATTGTTTGTATACATTAGAAAAATTATAATCGTTTATACCACTACCACCACTAGTTGACCTTGTTAGCTTGTCATTACTTAAGTGATGTTAGCACATTATTTTATTTTATACCTTCTAAGCCCTGAAAACATATTTTGATGACTCTCTGGTATAACAAGGCAGTTTTCTCAGGTTCATGTTCGTTTTTACAATTTCAGTGAAAAGAACATCTTGACATGTTTGTGTAACATGACATTTAGATTGCAACACCTGCAAAAAGGAGAGAAATGCACTTATAGAAAGCTAATTATTTTCGAAAACACTCAAAAAAAAGTAGAATTTACTTTGACAGTTAAGCTAAGGGCAGAAATACAAGTAATTGTCTTAGGAACCATAGATTTCTGTATACTTAAGTTGCTGGTCAGAGACCGGTTTAAATATATTCGTATAAAAATAGGATCGCTCCCCAACAGCTCTAAGACCAAATGGATAGCTTTACAATGTCTGTGCAAGCATTTACACAAGTCAGATTGTCAGTTCTTCTGCCTCTTCAGTCAATATTAATCTAATGTCTGTACTTAGCACTATTAACAATTGTAGATATAAGTCACAGGTAAGCCATAGCTTATACTAAAACTACAAGAACACTTTGGGCTAGTAAAATACAAAAACCCACACAAAAGAAACTTTGTGTGGATTAATTTAATTATGGTGAATGCAGATGTTGGTCTAATTAAATTATGACTGGCCAAAGAAACCTAGAAACACAGAACATTACACAGGAATAGTCCTGTCAGTATTTTACCAACAAAATATGTCCGTAATTTACTATAGTGCAGACATTATACACAAATCAATTTAAGTTGACCTTACGCTATCATTATTAGTCCCTTCTTATAGCAGCAGCTGCAAATGCAGCTAATATGTAAATTGTAAGATACTACCCCAGTAAGTTACATTTACTTACATGCATGAAGTAGATTCTGATACTAAAGGATTGCTCAAAATATTGAAAACTATTTTCAGTTTTTCTGATTGATCGCTTAACAATTTTAAACATTTTATCGTAAAAATAAAGATAGGGCCAGGCGGAAAAATTCCCACCAACCCTATCTTCAGTCCCTATCTCTCTGCAGAAAGATCAGAGCCTCAAGATGAGGGGTTTCAAGTGTTACTTCCAATTGGATTTCCGATCACTGTACTCACTCACTGCAACATTTCCCCTTGTATGGGCAGCTTAAGAAGGCTTGTTGCCAGTACATTTCTCTGTCCATGTAGACTACATGAGAAAACAAATGGGTGCATTTTCAGCTATTAGCAATTTTTATTTAACTTATTGAATATGCGTGATAAGCTTTTTTTATATAAGGTTCGTTCACACTAGATCAGTTTCTGTCTGTTTCTGGACAATTTGCGGTCCAATTTTTTAACAGATCGGATTGGCCCGGTACATTTAAAAAGTACTGCTGTATGCATTTCTGTCTGGAAACGGACATGTCTTGATTAAAAATATAGCAAAAACAGAGCACTAAAAACAGACAAAAATGGACTATCTTGATCAAGAATACAGCTGAAAAATATCACTGCTTGCAACAACAAAAAGAATACATACTTTAAGTTGAATTGTATAATTCTATGTGAAAATGCAACAATCTTTTGCTTGGTCTGTCTGTGTATGATGCAAACTTGTTCAATAAGTCAGCTGAGTTCAACATTTCCGGATGGTCCTGGGAGATTTACAGCCCTGGAAAACGAAAATGGTTTTCAATGAACTTTTTACTCTTTAAGCCAAGATTAAATGAGAAAGCTAAAAAGTAAAAGCAGACTGAGGCACAACATGATCACAGACTGGACTCTGAAGCCCACGTTTTTGCACTGGTACTTTTTGCCCGCAGGCAATGATAAAGTTCCTGATTAAATTTTAAAATGACTGTCTTTGAAGTTTGGGGAAATGATTGCAACAGCTGATAGAATATTAAAGCAAGGCACTGTGTTTTCTCTGCAGTGTAGTAGGAGATGCACCTTCAAAAAGAACAATGGAATTGAAAAAAAGAACAGAAAAAGAAAACGTGGTAAAATGTACCCTTCATTACTGTATCTGCCCCCATGGTAATTTAGAATATGAAGATAAAAATGGTTTATAGACATTATCAATGTTACTATGAGTTAAATTAATAGTTTGATTATAAAGGTAAAATATTAATGCTTTTACTGTTTTACTGCAGTTGGAATCGCCAAATCAACAGCTTTTACTGCATGGAGTTACGGGTCCAAAGCAAAGCTCGTCAGTGTTGCAAAATTTATTAGAATGACATTTGGCCCTTTAACTATAAAGACAGTTTTTGCTGTAGAATTGAAAACCCCCAGTCCACAGTTTTATTCAATAAAAGTTCTTATTGTTACAAAATGGTGCTAATTTTATCCCAACCAATCAGATGTTAGCTTTCAGATGTTAAATAATATCTCATTGGTTGGGGCAAAATTAGCACAATTTTTAACAATAAGAAATGCTAACTTTGCTAGTAATACTACTTTGTACAGAGTTACATATGCCAATTTAAAATGAAGAAGTCGATTTTGCACAGCCTATCAGTTTGTTTCTTTAGATACACCACTAATTTCTTTAAATGCATCCCTAATGTCTGAGAGCTTAAGGTCTTAATAAAGATGTTCAGGGTTTTTTTTTTAGCAGTCCATGCTTGGATTAAATAAATATGCATAAAGCATCGGCAGCATTTTAAAAATGTGAATCTGGATGGTTATTATTAGCACAGAGGTTGTGTATTAGTACAAATAAATGGTTAATAATAATATAACATAATTTTAGGGCTTTTAGCAAAGCCAATGAAATTTTAAATGTATTTGCTGTAAGCTCTGCATTTCCACGAAGATCAAAATCCAGAGCATATCTTAATACTGCTGCTAATTAAATCAATAAACCACAAGACTGGCTGGATGCCATGTTTTCACAGACATATGTTCTGCAGGACATGGGAGTGTTACGTTAACAACTGTTATTAGGCCTGAGGGTCTCCTAGATTTCAGAAAGGGCTAGAGAGACACAGAACACTTGCTATGCTAGATCTGCAGTGGTATATTTAGGATGGGATTACTGGTGCCCCCCTTTCTGCCTGCTCAGTGCAGTCTGATGTTCAACTTTCAGGGCCATGTTTAGGGGGGATTACTGGTGCCTGGAATCCCCCTTTTCTGCCTGTTCAGTGCAGTCTAATGTTCAACTTCCAGGGCCATGTTTAGGGGGGATTACTGGTGCCTGGAATCCCCCTTTCTACCTGCTCAGTGCAGTCTGAAGTTCAACTTCCAGGACCATGTTTGGGAGGGATTACTGGTGCCTGGAATCCCCCCTTTCTGCATGCTCAGTGCAGTCTGATGTTCAACTTCCAGGGCCATGTTTAGGGGGGGGATTACTGGTGTCAGGAATCCCCCCTTTCTGCCTGCTCAGTGCAGTCTGATGTTTTAGTGCCAAAAGACTGTTACATAGATTGTTATATTGTCAATTTAGCTGCTAGTGAGAAGCAGCAGTTTTTTGTTTCAAAGGTTATCCAGTCTTCCCTGTGAAACAGCAGCATAGAGAACTGTATCAATATTAACATTGCAGCGACCTGAAGTGATTGCATACATTCAGTGCTATATCTACATCACTGTGATGAAGCTTAGGGAGCAGGAAGATGTGGCATTACAAAATCTGGTTGCATAGCATAGTTCACTGGGCAGGGTCCTCTTTTCTTGTGTATTATGGTATTGCTGTAAATTAACTCATTACTTACTGATCATAATGCATTACCATGTATCACTATGTAATTTTAAAGCACCACGGCAGAAGTTGACTCTATATAAATATCCAGTAATAGACAATATCAATTCTGCCGTCAGTGTCACAACTCTAAAACAGCACGTAAATTAATATACTTTATAACAAAAGTAAAGGTGATATCTCTATTGGCTAATAATGTACCCCCTACTGTAAATTATAAGGATATTAGAAGTCACCAAGGAGTTCCGTGACATATAAAACCCCGAGGCCGCAGGCTGAGTGCCTTTTATGCAGGGCACAGAACTCCGGGGGGGTCTTCGAATATTCACATAATTTTCTGTAGGGAGTACATTATTCATTATAATTCACCCCTTTTCCCCAGCATCCTCACCTGGTTACAGTACGTGCCCCCCCTCGTTGCTCTACCCCCCACAAATCACCCTCCGTTTCTTTAACCCCACTACCCCCTCTGTTGCTCTAGGCCCCACTACCTCCCCTCCATTGCTCTAACCCCCCACTACCCACCCTACATTGCTCTGACCCTTCCACTCCCAGCCATCAACACCCCCATCCCTGGTCCAGCACACCAATTCATCATATGTCAGTCATTTAAAACATTTTCATCCACCAGGAAACAAACTCCTCTGACACTACGCCCCCCCCTCTGCACATGCACACGTAACTTCCACCAAACCCACGGCAGCCTCAATTCTGGCCAGTTACTGAAGCGGATGTTCCTGTCTGCCACATAATTACCTAATATACTCGAGTATAAGCCGACTCGAGTATAAGCCGAGGTACCCATTTTTGCCTCCAAAATTAGAAAAACATGATTGACTCGAGTATAAGCCGAGGGTATACAGTAACCCTAATACCTTTCCACTGTAGATGTTTGGAAACTACAACTCCCAGCATGCTTGGTTGCTGGGAGTTGTAGTTTCCAACCACCTATAGTAAAAAGGTAATGTGGGTGTCTGCATGGCATCCCCCCCCCAGCTCACTTACCGTACCTGGTCTTCAGTCTTCCTCTCTCTGCCGGCTGCCGCAATCCAGAAGCAGCCGCGAGTCAGGCCGGCAGTTCCCAGTACTGCTTCGCGGCTGCGCGATGACGTCATCCCGCCAGTGTGCGCGATGACATCATCGCGCAACCGTGAAGAACTACTGGGAACTGCCGGCCTGATTCGCGGCTGCTTCTGGATTGAAGGTAAGTGTCTTGTGACTCGAGTATAAGCCGAGGCAAGGTTTTTAGGTTGATTTTTAAACCTAAAAACTTCGGCTTATACTCGAGTATATACGGTACATCTCCCGGCAGTGAAAGGCTGGTCGCGTACGTAGAGAACATTTGCGGCTTGTAGTTTGATTGGTAAGTGCCGCAGGGGGTGGTTGCCGGGTTAGGGGTTGCTGCACGCATCACTTCCTATGTAGTAACGTGCCAATTATAAGGGAATAATTTACAGACGGATCCCATTGGGATCAGCAGGAGGGGAGGATTATAATGTTATTTAATTATCCATATATAATAGAATCTATGGATATATTTGGTCATGAACTTCCTACTGGGCTTCTTTGGTGGTAACTCATTCAGGAACACATACACACACACCAAAAATCCTGCACTTTTCCCCTGATCTGACTGAAAATAATCTTTAACTTTTTTCCTAAAGGTCAAATCTTAGTGTAGTTATTTTACCTTGGAGTTTCATCATCTTTCTTTTATCAATATAATAAATGATTTATTAAAATCTTTTTTATACAACTAGTTATAAGAAAGTTGGAATGTTTTATAGTCAATGAATTAATACAAATAGACAACATAAAACATAGGGATGAAGACATCCCACTTCTCTAAATATCTTATTATCGTATTGATATATATTAATATTATATTGTATTAATCTGCCAATTGATCATATCTTTATTTCCAAGGCTAAATTACACAAATATTGGCATTTTAGTACGCTGGTCAATTGGCCTGATATTGAAAATGGTGCACAGATACATGTACTGTAACTTTCAATTGTAAGTAAATGAAACAGACTTTGATATTACAGCAGCTGTTTCTGCTGTTTTTCTTACATGCACCTGCACTTTTTTATCATGATTTACCTTACAAAATTGGTTATTTTATATGGGAGCAGGGGACTGCTTTAGGCAATAGGTCTTATGAAAAATTATATTGGCTAGATGCTCTAAATGGACGGGAAATTATGTTGAATCTAGAGATGAACAAAACTGGTGAGTTTCGTTACGACAGCGGTTCTGCAGAACTGATCAAAGTTCCTAAAAAAAAAAAAAAAACAATCTGAACCCATTTGAGTCACACATTTAAAAATTTTCAATCAAATTTTGAGTATTTAATAGTATTTTTTGAATTTTTAATAGGGAATTTCAAATAGAATTTGAATAGAATTTTACAATTTCTGATTTGCTTAAAGGGCATGTCCACCCTTAAATTAAATTTTAAGTGTGAGGGAAAACACCAACAAAGTGAAGACCGAACATTTGTAATTGCAAACTGGTTAGTTTTGAGTTTATTACAGATATCTGCAATAGTGGTGGATATTGCATCACCATATAGGTTTATATGACTTCATTATGGGTGTCCTACTTCCAGCCTAATTGTGGTACCAAGGTGAATAATAAAGATTTTTCATCCGCATGTGGTGGACAAGTGACATATTGGCTCAGACTGGTGTGTGATGGTCCCAGGCCTCAGAGACCTGGATTCAGGACATTATCCTTGAATGCCAGCAAGATCTGGCAAAGATTTCTTTGCTCCCCAACATTAGACAGTTGAAGGATGCAGTGCTGTATATAAGTGATGCCACTCTAGAAGCAGTACGGCTAATAGCCAGCACCTCATCAACAGTCACTGCTGCAAGAAGAGTCTTATGGCTCAAAGCCTGGGCTGCTGGGGTGGCCTCAAAAAAGACTGTTTGGTCCCGAACTGGACAAAATTATTACCCAGGCTACGAGGGGGGGGGTAAGAGCACCATACTGCCTCAGAGTAGGGTAAGGAGATCCCCTACTCTTTGTAGGTCTCAGTCCTTTCGTCACTTTCTGGGCTCTTAGGCCTCGTCAGGACTCGTCCTCTGACTAAGCGCCTCCCTGACAGCCCTCAAGACCAAGGGGCTCATGGTTATCTGGTAGAGGATCCTTCAGAGGTTCAGGACCAAGTCAAAACAATCCTGATTATCTTCCAACCCAGGTGGGAGGATGCCTGCACTTTTTCCATGCTCTCTGGAGACACCCAACAACAAACTCCTGGACGTTACGTGTATTAGAACACGGGTACAGGATAGAATTTGCCAGAAGGCCACCTCCACGTTTTCTGTCCTCCAGGCTTCCAAGGTAAAATGCAGAGCACTAGATCAGGCAATGCTCTCTCTTCTGGCAGCAGAAGTAATTTCTCCAGTCCCGCCTTCTCAGAGATACCATGGTTTCTATTCAAACCTTTTTCTGGTACCCAAGAAGGAGGGACTGTTCAGACTAGATGGATGTATATCTTTATATAACCTCCAATACTATGTTACTATATAACTGTTAGACAGACATTATAGGTAGGGTATAAAGGTTGGACTAGATGGACGTATGTCTTTATTCAACCTCCAATACTATGTTACTATGTGTGCAGTACCATATACCCACACAGCACAGACGAGTATCTATGGTGTGTGAGCCACCAATTATCCCTGTAAATTCCCAGATATTTACTTATAATGAATTTAAACCAAGGAATCAGTTCCATGTAACTTTATTCATTTACAAAAGTACAGAATTCAGTCTGTAGAATAAGGGGGAACTAATTCTCTAGCATTTAAAACAAACAAGCATTATATTCACTGTTGTTTATAATTTAGGGAATATTATAAAATTATCACAAATTCCCTAAAATAAATTACTTAAAGGGTATGTAAACTATAAATACAACTAATTATTACTAGATAGCTTGGGCTTTAAATGTAAAGTGTATTTTTGTTGTTGTTCTAGGACCCTCCTGTATACCTTTAGTCTTTAAAAGTTTCTGTCTTCCTCCTTCTGTAATCTGCTATTTTCAGCTCCGCCCCCACAAGATTGACCAGGGAAAGAGTGTTCCTGTTCGTAGAGTATGCACCTGACGTCACTACGCCTGGGCCGTGCCATCAGTGCACATGCGTGGTTGCACTGACTTGACATCAACTGACTTCACGTCACGCTGTGACGTCAGCCGCATGCTCTGTAAATCAGAACACTCTTTCTCTGACAAAGGGATTTGACCAATCTTGTGAAAACAGCTGATTACAAAAGAAGGAAGACAGAAATTTTAACGACTAAAGGTAGGGTATCGGAGGGTCCTAGAAAAAAAAATACACTTTACATTTAAAGCCTAAGCTATCTAGTAATACTAAGTTGTATTTACAGTCTACATACCTTCTAATGCATTACTGATAGTGGCTTTGGAATCAAACACATTTTTTATTTCTTTCAGATTATTTTCTAGCATTTTCAGTAAAGAGACCAATAAATTCATGTATATCAATTATACTGCTTTATCAATCCAATAATAGGGCCCACTTACATTTGTGGTACAGGGAGGAAGAGTCGTGTTATTATACAGGTAGGGTTTTATTTCCCGTATAAAGCTTTTAGAGGACAGTCTTCATGATCATTTGAGATTTGGACAAGTGGGATTAACATTTCCTTGAGGGTTAGTGAAAATATTTAACTTTAAACTGTTTCTTTCTAATTGTTTTCAAAAAAATGGTTATGTATGTATACACCACTACATAGCAGAAGGTTTCAAAAATATATAGATTGTCGGATTGCTTGCCAGGTAAGGGGTGTTCTTATATTCTGTGTCCTTCTGTTGGCTTATCCTTCCTTTTCTGTTCTCTTTTGCTTAGTTCTCTTCTATTATTGTCTCCAATGTTCTCTTCTTTTTATGTTATTTTCTTCTTTGTTATCTTCAGTTTTGTTCTCTTGTGTCCTCTTCTCTATATTTTTATGTTCTATTCTTTTCTATAAACAAAAAAATAATAGAAGAGACCAGAAGAAAAAAGAAAACAAGAGGACATGAGAGAATGGAACAGAATAAAACAATATCAACGAGAATAGTAAATACCAGAAAAGAGAACAAAACAGGAAATCAGAAGAAATCTGTTTTCATTATTATAACGTTTTTATAGTCTACTGATTATCTTTGTGAATGAAAAGAAGTAAAATGCACTTTATTTTTTATAAAATATTATCAGATATTAAAGTAAAGCTATTTAAAGTTTATTTAGAATACAGTTAAAGTAATTGGGACAGGGTTATAGGACTGGTAATTCCTACCTCCCAATATTGTTTTTGTGAGGAGCACCAGCCCAAAGAAAATTGATTCTGCCAGTCTTCCTCCTGGCTTCAGCACTATTTTTAAAACAGGAATAGTCCAGAACTTACCTGGAAAATAAAAACTTTATATGCTGTAGCTCTTCAGCGAAACAATATATATTTTAGAGCAGTTATCCTTTAATTATTATCCAATAATTTCAAGGGGAACATATCCTACTAATAAAAACATTTTAGCACAATTCCCAGTGCAGAAACCCCAGAATCTGTTTTTTGGAGGGGCAGCTGTGTCTGTATTGAAGTTAAAACATGATGCAGGAAGATTGTAGTGAAGATTTTTTTTTTATTGAGCAACATGAAAGGGGCCCAAGGGTGCAGATATAAACATTCTTCAGTGGGGCAAATGATTCATTATGAGGACTACATGCATTGAATCGTGATTTTTAAGATGAGGGCCTTTCTCCCTTACACACAACTCAATGAGACTAAATCAAGCAATAAAGGTAAAACAACTTGTGAATGATTAATTTGTCACATGGGATATGTATGTCAACACTCTTTTATAAATAAGATACCAGACACTGACTTAAAGGGGTGAGAATGGCCACAGATTTATTCTTCTTAACATTTTTATCAAAGGTTAAAAAACAATATTTACAACAAATGAACCAGGACAACGAATTAGGCCAGTCCATATTAATGTACTGTCCCTACTGTGGCACTGCCTGATAAAAGCACAAATCGATAATCAGTCTAACATTATCTCTATGCTCTGAAATTCAGATAGCGATCAATGTCCAGAGAAAATTTCTGTAAGTACATTTCAATAAAAGTTTGCAAACCAGGGTAAAAGATTCTTGAAATGATTCCAGAAAGGTAAACCCCCTATCTGCATGGTAAAGGCCACAAACTCAATCTGTCAGATTGTCTGAACACAATAGAATAAGAGAAATTAGCATAGAGGAAGTCAATTACTTTCTGCATTTATTTAATGCAAAATAGAAGAATGCATCTGTGTACCACATAGGTGAATAACAATGTATGTATGTATGTATGTTACATATGTATTGTATGTATTGTTACATATGTAACAATAATATTAGGCACACATCACCCAGATATTAACTGAGAGATCATAGTGAATACAAGTCACACCATTTATATATACATTTCTATATAAATCCACAATAATAATAATTAGCTCCCCTTTAACCTAACCAGTAAACTGTGATCACAGAAAATAAGGCAGGTCAAATATAGGATTTAAAGGGCATGTCCACTCCCAAAATTATAATTTAACCCACTACTGGCCCCACTGTGTATTGTAGTAAAATCCTTACCTTACATCCCTGCTCCAAATGGTTCTCCTGTAATGTTCCTCCAAAGTCCAAAAAACTGACCACCAGAAGCCTGGCCGAGTCCATATAGGACTCTGCCTCCTGTCTCTCCTCCAGGAGAAAAATGACATGCGCACTGCAGCCCTCTCGCTCCTTCCCTCTCCCTCCCGTTTCTCTCTCCCTCCCCCTAGCTCAAATCCCCTTTTCTGTAGTGTAGGGCTCCCTCCCCCAACTCTCAGCCAATCACAGACACGGCTGCCAGTCCAGCCCCGAGCTTGCAGTTTCATGCAAGCACGGGACTGAACGTCGGGGGAAAGAAGCAATGTAAGCAATGATCGGAGGAGTTTTGATTTAAATAGCTAAAGAGTTTGGGGTTGGGGGAGGGAGCCCTACACAACAGATAAAATGTATAATTGGGGTGGACATGCCCTTTAAATCAGAGGAACAATGGCCTTGATTTGTGAATGAGAAAATCCCTAAACAAAAGTATAACTTAAAGTGGCCATACATATGAACGATAACGGGTAAATCCTGTCAGGGAACGATGGGACTTACCTATTATTGTTAGTATGTAGGGGCTGTTCCCGACCAATTGGAGTGCCAAAGAACAACTGTAGTCGGCACTTTGATCGAACGGGAATGACGGAAATTTCCATCGGACAGTATCAGCTCCCTTTACTTGGAGTAGAAGGAGCCGATACGATCGTGCCCCATATCATGTATTTACTTAATTCAAATATGGCTGAATCCTACTTACATGAAAATGCAAGCAGGGGGCCAGACCGGCAGCCGCGTCCGTGATTGGCTGAGAGGCAGCCAATCATGGACGTGGCTGCTGGCAGTGGAGAACCCCGGAGGAGAGAAGTAAGGTAAGTAGAGTTCAGGGGAGTTTCTGCCAAAACTATTATAGCGGTTGGGGCTGGGGGAGGGAGCCCTACACTGCCACAAAAGAGATTTACACTAGGGGGAGGGAGAGCAAAACGGGAGGTAGAGGGGAGGGAGAGAGGGCTGCAGTGCGCATGACATAATTCTCCTGGAGGAGAGACAGGAGGCAGAGTCCTATATGGACTCTGCCAGGCTCCTGGTGGCCAGTTTCTGGGACTTTGGGGAGACATTGCAGGGCAGCCATTTAGAGCAGGGATGTAAGGTAAGGATTTTATTACACTACAGAGTGGGACCATTAGTGGGTTAAAGGGTATCTCCACTGATAAAAGTCACCTGGGTTGTAAGGATAGATATGTGTAAGGTGGATATGTACCTGCAGTATCCTGTGTCTTTCAGCAGTATTTTAGAAGAAATCCAATGAGTTTCCCCCAGAACGCTGTGGATGTGCAGGTCCGCCCACTTTCAGTGACTGCCTGTCTGGGAAATGTCCGACGCGCGTTTTCGTTTAGTGCATGCGCAGAACGTGAGAGGATCCGTCTGGACTGCTGTCTGTGTGATCTGACTGGTTGGTCGATTCTACGCAAGCATGCACACATGCACACACACACTTTTCAAGCTACTGAGTTCACTGCTTAATGGAGGAATAATCACATGGCTATCACAGCAGCTTGCTGACCTCACTAATTAATGGAGGAGTAATTTTTCTCTCTCCCACTCCCTCCCATACCAGATTGCCTCATATTCCCAGCATCCCCTATGAAATCAATCATTGATCAGAGTTAGACACAAAACATCTTTATTAAAAACAACGCAAGTCCCCCTGCCTTTGTTACAGTAGTGTGGGAAGAGGGTTTTAACTTTTCCTCCCATGACTCTCTCTGCATGATTAGCTGTAAAAATGAACTTAGAGAGTCAGGGAGGAAAGGATTTCTTACTGCAGCCAAGTGGGTGTGTCTGCTACCATGATGATGCACATTGAGTGACAGCACTCTCAGCACAGGGGAAGACACACCCCCAGGAACCTGCACAACTTTCCCATGCTGCTGCAATCAAACGAAAGGGAATTCTGGGGAAAAAAGGTAGGGAGAGGGTTGGGGGAAGGTGTACTTTAAAATAAACCAACAAAAAATGCTTTTTCCTCAGTGGAGATACCCTTTAAATTATAATTTTGGGGGTGGACATGCCCTTTAATGCAGATTTTACATGGCATTCAAGCTAGTGAATAACCCTGACCTATTTACTTCTATACTTCCAAAGCCTTATCAAGGGGCATATACTGTACCTCATACACTGCAAATGCCTGCAGTCAATATCAAAGTTTACTTAATAATTATATGAGTAAAGGTGCCCACACAAAGGTGGTTCCAGAAATATTGATTGAATAGAGCGGATTTGTCAGCGGGTAAGTACTAATGTATGGACACCTTAAGGTAGATGATGGATATAGGTTTGCTTCTTTTGGATACAATATGGGAACACACTAGAATTAGAAAAAGGTAAGAAGGGAAAGAGGCCAATGACCCTATGAGAAAATAATAATTTTGTTATCCTAAACAATATCTCGCTTTTCAGCAACAGAAGCCAAATTCGTAGAAAAAGAATTATAGCCATTATAAAACTCTAGAAGGATAAGTCAATTTTCAATTTTGCTTGCATATTACCATAAGTCCAAAAAGGGGTGGCACAATAGAAATGCAACTGCTTTGGGAGGTATAATAGCTTTGAAAAGTGACAAAAAGAATGTGTATATCTAGCCACTATTGTTTTTATTACAGATAATTTGTACCGCATTTGAATATAAGTACCCTTTCCATACTATTCTAAAAAGAAATGTTTACTATACAGCTAGAACAAGATTTAGCTTATGACCGGATTGCAGACCATTGGTAATTGTAGTGTGAAAATCTGTTTCCTAGGTCATGTCTACCTTTTGTGTGCCCACAGGAATCCATTGCCTTGTGAAATGGCCCATCCAATGGGATTCTGACAAGAGTCACAAGGCAATAATTAAGATACTCACAGGGCTGGTCATAAGTTATGGCACACCATAACCAACATGGCTGCCAATAAACCTATGTGCCAGAACAGTTTGTTCAACTCACTGATTTTGTTTTGCACTGTTGTTAATTATGTGATGTTAATTGTTTTTATCTCTCTCCTGATTGTAAACAATGTTTCTCTTGGATAAAACATTTTCTGTCTTGTCAGTGCCTGCCAACAGCTTGATACTTTAGGTGTCAGATCTCTGTTAACAATAATTATAATACCGTAATTTCATTTGATATATTAGTCATTACAGGGTAACAATATATAGTTCACAATTTTTATATTCATGTATATTTATTCAAATGTCTGATAAAACTGCATAAAAAAATGAATATGAAATTAATATATACTGGCTGTTTTACCCACCAACCCAAAACCATTACTGCCATTCAATTATTGCCATTTATTTTATTTTTCTCAGGTGGCGAAGTTAGCTCTAGTTATATTTACTGTTTAATTGTGACATCTGCTGGTTATTTGTAGTATTACAGATCACTGCATACTTTCAATGCACCATTCACAGTATATATGGCGTTAGATTGATTTAATATATAAATTAATATAAAGCACTGTATGTATGGCCTCCTCCTTCATTTTAAAAAGCCAAAGGGCTGGGGGCAAGTGAGAAAGCCTGCTATATTGATCCGGTGAGCAAGTATGAGGTATGCAAACGTTTGCTAATCGGAACTAAAGCAAAAAAGGTTAGAAGTTAGGACCTTGCAGACTAGGGTTACCTTGATGTAGTTGGAAGGCTTTTCATTCATGTTATTACAGTAATGTATACTTAAACCCCTTTATTTATAATGTATGCCAGTGTGCAGATAATATGATATTGTATGGGGCCTAGGAATGTGCATTGATTATCTTTTCTATGTTTGTAAAAAAAAATGTTAGACCAGATTAGTAGCACTTCTGCAAAATGTAGTTGTAATTTAGCCTAATTAGTGCTCTTACAATCCTTCTATTGTATATTTATATACCCATGATATAAATGTGGGTACTTAATTTGCTCCAGAGACTGTCAGCCTTACCCAAATTCTATGCACAAGACTCTTATTTAACAGGAGTAGGCCCTTGCATATGTTGGAGGCAGGGTGTTGCTGAACTACCACTCTAGGTAGAATGCTATAAATGGGCAGCAGTGGTTCTTGAACTTAAACAGTATCTTACTTATTATCAGAACAAAATTAATAAGGCATTGCAATTAGTAAAAGTAACAAAGTTGGAGGAGCACACTATTTCATTTCCAGTGTTTTATTTAGGCAAAAAACATACAACGTTTCGGGGGATGTGACTTCCCCTTCCTCAGGTATATACCCCAATACCTGAGGAAGGGGAAGTCACTCCCCCGAAACGTTGTATGTTTTTTGCCTAAATAAAACACTGGAAATGAAATAGTGTGCTCCTCCAATTTGTTACTTTTCGTATCGCTGTGGCCTTGAGGTGGAGGGCTGGGAGGATTGCACCTATCAACTGGAGGCCGTGCCAAAGGAGGTGTGCTGGAGTGTACCTACTTGAGGACTGTAAAGCATTGCAATTAGTACAATAGAGTTGACATAGCATGGCACAGATATGAACATAAATACTCACAAACCAGAGGCATCAGAAACAGCATAAATAACAATCAGCTTGTAAATGCCACCCCAGCTTGCAGGTCACTGTAGTGGAATATTCTACCCCTATGTCTGGCACTATGTCCCTATTCTTGGGTGGTATACCCAGGACTCTAGTCCTTACTAAATTTCCTTGTTAGAGCTCAGGCTGCTCACTTGCTACCCTTCTCCTATTTTTCACTCCTACAGGACTAATCTCTCACTAACTGGGCCTACCTGTTATCTAAGGTCCCAAGCTCGTCCCCTCTCCTCTGGGAAAATTCCAGGAAGTCAGAAAGAGGCTGAGCACATGGTTGCCCTCCCTTTTATACTTTTACACAGTGGCTAAAGAGGAAAATACACATTAACATATCCTGCAAAGTAGAAATATGATTAGTAACACAGAGGCCTCATATTAACAAGTCTAGCATTAGCATCAATTAGATTAAGCAAAGCATAGGGTGGAGCAGAATAACAAGGTACTGCATAACAGGGTCTTCCAAAGTGTCATAAGTGAAGAAAGGGGGAGGTCTCCTAATACGATCACCCCTTTTCACATCTCCAGGAATAGGTATAGAAGGTCCATGTCCAGTGTCAGCAGGAGTGCTTAGGCTGTCAGCCATAACAGGAACAGGGGACGGTTTGTTTTCTATCCTTGGCTGAAAAGGAGGGGTAGCAGGATCTAATCCACCCCTCTGAGGAAAACTACCACATGCCACAGGTTGCAAAGATTGTAGAAGGCTATCAAGTGGGGATGCAAACCAGTCAGGGTCAGCAACTTGTCCATCATCACAGTCTGTGGGTACATTGTTACCATCAGCTGCAGTATCAGGGTTCTCATCAACAGTGGGAACTTTGGGTACTGGGAGCAAATGTTTTAAGACTTTAATCCTTCATTCTGGATCACAGATTTGGTACACAGGAATATTTGGAAGCTTACCCACCACCTCAAACAACTCTTTCTCCCATCTGTTGGCCAACTTATGTTTAGCATCAGTTCTCGGTACCATACCTTGGTATCAAAACATCTTTTGTTTTCAGCATTTATCTTTGCAGCATCCTCCTCTGCCATTCGGTAAGCCTCCTTTACGCTTGCTTGGATATGAACCACATACTGATAATGCTCTCAACATCCTATCCCATAAGTGGATACACCCAACTGGATGTCAATTAGGAGTCAAGCTTCTCTCCCAAACATGAGGAAATATGAAGAAAACCCAGTTGAATCATGATGCATGCAATTATATGCATGAACTATCGCACCCACATAGCAACTCCAAGATTGCTTAACCATAGCTGAGAGGGTACCCAGCATATCCAAGAGAGTGTGATTAAAGCGTTCAGGAAGGGCATCCCCCTCAAGATGATAGGGAGTAGTGTGAATTTTTTCAATATTCAGTAGACTTAACAGCTCTCAAAGTCTCTCCCTTGGTCTGAGTGAATTTGGTTGGTAAGCCCATAATGTACAAAGAACTGCTCCCATAACATTTTTGCTACCATCACAGCTTTCTGATCTTAAGTGGGATAAGCTTGGGCATAACGTGTATAATGATCATTCACAATCAGAACATTGTCAATCCCACTAGTGTCGGTATTTTCCGATAACGCCCGGTATTTTCCGATATCAGAAAATACCGGGCGGTATCGGAAAAAAATAATGGTCGTTATCAGAAAATAATGGTTGTTATCGGAAAATAACGGTCGTTATTTTACGATAGCGATTGTTATTTTTTCGGTAACGATCTTTTATAAATAGGGCCCAGAGTTCCCTGTCCCCCACCCCAAGGAGTCCACCAGCTGTAACTCAGAGAAAGCTACACAATCTCCCTGCACAGCTGCTGTAGCACAAAGAGCAGCCACTGCTGGACCTGTAAGTGCTTCCCACTCATCTTCTTCCTGCTGAGGAGGTAGACCAGGGTGTCTTGAAAGGGCGTCTGCCCCTATGTTCTTTGGGCCTGGTTTGTATTTTAAAGAAAATTGATAATAAGACAAAGCAGCCAACCACCTAATTGGCCTAATTTGGCAGTGGTTAAAATATATGTTAAAGGATTATTATCAGTTCTTACCTCAAATCGGGCCCCATAAAGGTAGTCATAGTAGCTTTTCGATGACAGCCCATTTGAAGACCAAGTTTGTGTACAGGATAATTTCTTTCAGTGGGGCTAAGACTCCGACAGGCATATGCAACCAGTTTTAATCCTCCAGGATACTCTTGATGAAGAATGTCTCCCAATCATCCGTAACTAAAAACATAAGGCTTTTGTGGGTCAGCATAGGCAAATACAGGTGCTTCTGTGAGTTTTTGCTTTAATGTTGTAAAAGCTTCCTCACAAGCAGAGGTCTATTTATCTTTAAAGAGAGTATCTTTGTGTGCTTAAATATTGTCCCCTTTCAACAGTCCATTTAGTGGATAGGTAATTTTAGTGTAACCCTCAATAAACCTCTGATAATAACTACAAAATCCCAAGAAGGATCTCAGAAGAGTTAGATTGCTTAGGTGTGGCCAATTTAGCACAGCTGCTACCTTTTCTGGGTCAGTGGCAATGCCCTCACCAGATACAGTGTGTCCCACAAAATGCACAGATTTGTGGGCAAACTTACACTTGTCAACTGAGAGTTTAAGGCTTTCCTTTCAAAGTCGCTCAAGCTCACTAAACAATCTTTTATCATGCTCCTCCAGGGTAGAGCCAAAAACAATGTCATCAAGGTAAACTATGTATTCTCCCAGGACCTTTTGCATAAGTCGCTGAAAGGTAGCTGGAGACCCACTTTTCCCAGAGTCATTCGGGTAAATTGGTAAAGCCTCAATGGTCTTTTCCTGATCTTCTGCAGACATAGGAATTTGGTAATATCCAGATCTTAAGTCCATCACTGAGAACCAAGCACTGCCATGCAAAGCATCAAGACCTCATCAATACGTGACAGTGTGTAATGATCATGAATGGTGCGCTTGTTTAGTGTATTATAGTCCACACATAAGCGAACACTTCCATTTTTCTTTCGGACAATAACTATAGGTTAAGCATAAAACCTTCATGATTCCACAATAATCTGTTGGTCTTTCATTCTTTTAAATAGTTTCTGACTTCATCAAAATCTTTGGGTGGTGTTAGCAAAGACCTTTCTCTAAAAGGAGTGCTGTCTTTTAATCATATGGCGTGTTCAGCATTTTTAGCACACCCCACGTCCATATCATCAACAGAAAACAAAAAACACATCATGGTACTGAGCTAACTGTCTCTCTAGCTCTAGATTCCTCAAGGTTAAAATTTAAGCCTCGGGCTTTACCAGTTTAACAGGAAAAGAGTCTAAACATTTCACTGGGTAGTAATAGGCTACAGTTTGCCAGGCTGGAATTACAACTGAATGCGATGTAATGCTCTTTACAGTTACCATATCTGTCCAAGGGCATTTGTAACGATAGTCCAACACAACCAGGAGATTCAGGAGCAAATGTCTGGCAAATCTCCAGCAGTTCTGGAGCTACTGGCAATATGGTCAGGGGGGTACCATCTCTCAGCTGTAAAAAGTTAATAAAGGCTTCCTCGACAGATTTCACATTAGAGCCAACAATCATGCATGTAGATTTTTTTCCCCCTGGAGGGGGGCTCACATAAGCAATGACTTAAAACAGGGGATCATTGTCCCCAACTAATCCAGGGATGGCAACCATCCATGTAGAGGTTACCTTTCCCCACATCAAAAACTGGCACAGGACCCACAGGCTGCTGTAGAATATGAATGAGAAATTGCTGGTGAATAATAGTCAATTGAGTGCCTGTGTCGAACAGTGCAGTGGTGGGTATGCTATTTACAAGAAAGTTAAATGTGGATCTATGCATCACAAAGAGGAGAACTACAGGCTGTGAGGACCCACACCTTTTCCTTGATCGCTTTCCCTTCAATCAATTAGCATCTGAATAGCGGCCACCTGCCACTATGCAAATTCATGTTCTCCTATAGGTGTAGGGGGAAGCTAGCAAATGGGAGCCCACCAAATTTTGTTGGTAGGCTAGCGTTTCATTAATAAATTCTGCAGAATGATCCCCAGGTACACAATCTATGGCAAAAGCATGTTGTGGGTTAATAAACTCTGCTACAGCCAATGCATATACATCAACTGAAAGTATCAGGGGCATGATAATACATATAATGTTCAATCAATTAGATCAATTAAATGAGTGCCAAAGGTAACTCAATTATACAGTCACTATTGGAAGAGACATGGCACAGGAACAAAGAACCACAGAATATTCCCGCCAATGGCTTCTTTACCCTTTGCAAGCCCAACGTTGGATGCCAAATGTAAGGCAATAGTAAAATGGGGGTACTTAATTTGCTCAGTAGGAAAAATTCCCATGCACATCCAGCAGCAGGGGGGCACACCCTTCCAACCCCTACCCCATGGGGTAAATGGTATCCAATTTACAGTAGAAACAATATATGGAAGGTCGCACACCAAAAGCATACAATGTGAAATATTTTATTAAACCATTACACACACAACGTTTCGGAGGGTTCTACCCCCTTCATCAGGTGATACACAAGTGATCCTCTGTTCTCTGTAAATACCCAGTGAATCCTCCCAGGGGAGGAGTGGTCCAAGTCCAATCCATATAATTATAAAGTGCTAAATATTGAA
This sequence comes from Hymenochirus boettgeri, assembly GCA_019447015.1. Classification (NCBI taxonomy): domain Eukaryota; kingdom Metazoa; phylum Chordata; class Amphibia; order Anura; family Pipidae; genus Hymenochirus; species Hymenochirus boettgeri. The sequence goes on from CM033475.1 coordinate 82,073,736, forward strand.
AGTGACATATTCAACACAGTTTCTACAAGATAAAACAATGGAGAAATATAAGACACATTTTAAGACAAAATATATAACCAACAGTCTGTAATAAAACAGAGATAAAGTGCACTATTTTGCATCTATGTGAATACAAGTGTAATATTATAAATAGAATGATTAAAATAATATGATAGAATAGTTATACATTGTCTTCATAGGTAATCATGTATATTTCTATATCCACAGTATAACAAATATATAAATACAAACATTGTCTGTTTTAAATATCTTCTGGTTGAGTACCTTTCTTGTAGATTTTCAAATATCCACTAGGTGGAGCAATCATCTCAAACTGTGGAATAAATGAAGTACCCAAAATTGGAAGATCAGGAGAAATACTATAGAAAAATATTGTAGTGCCGTATTTGTCCAATATATAGATGTAAAAAATAAGAGTACTGTGATACTTTTTCTATGGACTAACAGTTTATATAGTAGACAAGCTTTCGAGGGCTAAACCCTCTTTATCAGGTCAGAGCAGTACCTCTGAAATACTAATAATACTAATAGAGAAATACTAATAATACTGGCTTAAAGTAATAATACAAAATTATGAATGTACAATCATTGTAAAACGGACTAAAAAAAAACAGGCCATATTAAACTCTTCATTCATTCCATTGGGGGCCATGGTATCCAACCTATCGATACAATAAAGTTCTCTTTGTAAGAAAAAAATGTTCGAAGTTACCACCTCTAGGATGTCTTTTAACTGTTTCTAGTACAAGCCACCCATAATTGAGATACATGATGGTTCCACTCAAAAAAAGTCTACTAACAGATGTTTCAAATTTTTTATTAGTTCCTTGGAATTTAGAGATATCACTCCTGTGTTCCCCTATATTCCCACCAATGACTTCTTTACCCTTTTCAAGCCCAACGTTAGATGCAAAATGTAAGGCAATAATAAAATGTGGGTACTTAATTTGCTCCAGAGACTGTTAGTCTTACCCAAATTCTTTGCACAAAACTTATCAGCTTCGCATATGTTGGAGGCAGGATGTTGTTGAACTATAACTCTAGGAGAATGCAATAAATGGGCGTCAGTGGTTCTTGAACTTAAACAGTATCTTATCTATTAATAGAACAATATCATTGCAATGAGCACAATAGAGATGGCATAGCATGGCACAGATATGAACATAAATACTCACAAACCAGAGGGATCAGAAACAGCATAAAAAACAATCATCTTGTAAATGCCACCCCAGCTCTCAGGTCACTCTAGTGGAATCTTCTACCCCTATGTCTGGCACTATGCCTCTATTCTTGGGTGGTATACCCAGGACTCTAGTCCTTACTAAATCTCCTTGTTGGAGCTCAGGCTGCTCACTAGCTACCCTTCTCCTATCTATCACTCATAGAGTGATCTATAACAGGGACTAATCTTCCAGTAACCTGGCCTACCTGTTATCTAAGGTCCCAGGCTTGTCCTCTCTCCTCTGGGGAAACTCCAGGAAGTCAGAAAAAGGTTGAGCACATGGTTGCTCTCCCTTTTATACCTTTACACAGAGGCCCCTACTGGCCAAATCCTGCCACAACAAGAAGACTAAAGGGTAACTAGTTTATAGTTCCCTACATTTATATATATATAACAAAAGACACCAGCTGCTTTTTTCAGGTGCAGGCTTCTCCACAGGTTCTGCATATACCTATCTCTCATATAGTAAAAAGAAAAAATTAAGCAACACACCACTATTGAGATACAAAAGCTTATTTTCACATTATCAATGGCAAATAGTCATGAAATAGAACAGCGACAGTTTCCCCCTTAGTGTCCCCTTTAACCTTGATAGTTACTGGGGATATTTTCCATCACCTTGTATCTCATACCCTTCCCTGTGTTTCCTTTCTTTACAAAATGTTTTGCTAAAGGCAAATTCATAAGTTTTTGTATCACAGAGGAGATGTCCTGAGAAATACGTGGTTTCACCTTCTGAGTGGTCTCCCCTACATACAAAATACCACATGGACATACAATCACATGTTTGACATTTTTTTCCAGTTCCAGGTTAAATAAAAATGTACCTTTAATTACCAGTTATGCGACCCCATGAGAATGTCCGGAACCTCTTTACTAGGGGAAACTAATTCACTTATCCAAGGGGCTACAAAAAAAGAGAAAATAAAATCTAATTTCAACTAAGCTCTTTCGTATTGGTCAAAACAAACACCCTGCATTGATTCCACCAATTTACTCAATTTCGGGAAAGTAATATGTTTATGGGTATCCTTTCTCAGAATACTTCAAACAACGAACTTTATTAACTGCTTGACTATAAATTCTACTGCACCTTGCATTTTGGCAAAGAATGACACTCCAGCTGCAATTTTCTTAATACTTGATGGCGCTAATTTACACCTCATGTAAATGTCACAGAATAGTAAAAAGCAATCTAATCCAGTAAAATGAACAAATTCTATTTGAACTGGCACCACCTACCAAACTGACTGCGAATTGATAGAGAAGCTCTCAAAAGCCTTCTTAATGTGGCAGGATAACGTTCCACCAGGATGACATGTCCTGAATCCTTTGCTCCCCCAGCTAGATCCCAAAATCGCTGTATCTGCTGTCATGACAAAGCATCAGCTATATTATTCGAATAACCGGGTATATGTTTAGCTTTTAGCCAAATATTGTATTCTAACAATTTAAATGGAATGTCCAAAACTAAAATTTAGCCCCATACTGGCCCCACTCTGTAGTTTAAAAATATCCTTACCTTACATCTCTGCTCCTTATGGTTCTCTCATTGCAGGAGTCCAGGAAAGTGAAGAGTAGAAACTGTCAGTGACTCATCCGGGGACTGTTTCTTCCTCAACCTCAACAAGGCATTGTCATGCGCAGGGGAGCCCTTTCCATGCACCAGTCCACTCCTCCTCTAGTCTTCTGTCACTAACAGTGCCTAATGGAGTCAGTGGAAAGACATGCTTCTGGCAGAGTGCACCTTACCATTGACCATGTCTTGGACTGCAGACAAAACACAGAAGAGGAGCCGGCTTAGATGTAAATTTTATGTAAGTATTACAGATGATTTGTAAAGTACCCAGTGTACATATCATCCATGGTGAAGTGTGCACGATTATTTTGTGAACAAGTATACATGTTTCAGAGTAAATCTTACAGGAGAGGAGGAGACACTTACCCGCGGACCCGCTCCAGCGCCGAATTCTCCGACGCCTCCGAGGCATTTCCAGTCCTTTGCATCGGAGACTGTCAGTGAACTGCAGAGAGAGAAAGGTTACCTGCAGACTAGTGAGCTGATGTGGTTGCACTATATCTTATTGGTGAACACCAAAAAGCATATTTGTTGCATGTACGTGACAGACGGGTACATACCTGGTCTTTACTATAGCATTACCAGCCCGGTCACAGATGTATGATCTGATCCATCTGGTGAGGAAATGGTTGGAACAGGAAAATTCAACACCAGTCCAAATTGTGGTATTTGACAAATATATTCGATCTCTACCAGCAAAGATTTAACGCTGAGTGGGACAGCCCCCACTGATGCAGGCTAGCTGGTAAGCCTGGTAGAAAGGTACAACGCTACTGAGGATTTACTCCAAGATGCACTATTGGAACACTTTACCCAGAGGAACTTTCCGATGCCTTGAGCTACTGGTAAACTGTTCCTATTATTAAAGGTGACAAAAATGTCTTTAAAAGGGGGGGCAATCATGAGAATTTATCTGCTGAGCCTGGTTCCAGGGGGACAGTTAAGTCCAAGCAAAGGTTCCAGGCCCCCCAAAAAAGGCCACATACAGTGTTGGCAGTGCTATGAACTTGGACATATTGCTGCAAACTGTCCCTTAACCGTCGAACCCATGGAGTGTGGTATAACTAGGCTTCTGTCACTATTTGCACAACCTGCCTGTTCTGCAGAGGTGGTTTCAGAGGCTGAACGGACAATGTGTACTGTTAAAATAAATGGCTGTAGTGTAAATGCATTACTAGATTCTGGGAGTCTAGTCAGCCTAATTAATGCTAATTATGTTCAAAAAGACCCTACTGCAGTAGTTAAAGGGGAACTGTGGTCAATCTGTCCCGTGTCTCCTCCTCCCCTTTGCAGCCCCCCTGGTCCCTCCAGTTGCAGGTCCCCCATGGCCCATTATCTTACAGCCCCATGTGGCCCCGCCCACTCGTGGGTGCCATGGCCCTGCCCACTTGTGTGTGCCGTGGCCCCACCCACTCGCTGGTGCCTAAGTCCCGTCCACTCGTGGGAGCGGTGGGCTTCTCAGACCCCCCCCCTACAGAAAACTCTGTGGAAACAGCCTTTTCAGGCAGAGTGAGAACTCTGCCTGAAAAGGCTGTTTTCACACAGTGAAAGAGAAGGGTTGTAGATTCCCTTACCTTCTCTGTCAGGACTTCACACAGCAGAGAGGAGGGACTTCCTGTCTCCCTCACACAATGAGGGAGTCTGAGGCTGTGCTCACCGGCGGCACTGTGCAGGAGAAGCCTCAGGAATGTGACATGTCAGCCTTCCACCCATTAACTTTCTGGTCAGTTATTTGTGGAGCACGTAGAGAGGAGCACGTAGAGAGGTGGTCGATGACTCGTTTTAAGGGTAGGAAACTGGCCTTTCATTTAAACTTAACTTGTTTGGAGACCACAGTTCCCCTTTAAGGTTGAAACTACATGCAGAACTATATTTCATGAGGTCAGTGTTGTAAAGTCTCTAATGCAAAAGTTTATATTAGTAAGAGATTTTCCCCTATTTTGGGAAATGTGGAGGCAGAAGAACCTCCCGCAGTGTGAAGGGGATTTACCAGCCCTATGCAATATAATGAAGAGTCACAGGTAACTCATGTGGAGGAAAATACTTAAGGGGTCGTTTCCTTGGAATATGTAAATTTTCCCCTAGATGTGTTGGTAGGAGAGTCAGAGGAGTCAATCGATGTGCCTAATATGCTGGACCTAGAGGTCTCTTGTGATAATTTTGGAACAGCTCAGTTAAGAGATCTAACTTTAGTTAAAGTAAAGGAAAAATGTTAAAAGTGTTAAAGAGGAACTGTGGTCCAAAAATGACTTTAGGTAAATTAATAGGAATTGCTCTCCTGAGAGTTTTTGCAATTTATTTCCATTGTTTATTTTACATAGTTTTGAAGATATTTACATTTTTGGGTGTGATATGGCAGCAGCATCACCAGGTCCCCTGCACTTCCTGCTTCGTGCTCTGAAACCTGTCAGTCAATCTGCCCTGTGTCTCCTCCCCTTTGCAGCCCCCATGGTCCCTCCAGTTGCAGGCCCCCCTTGGCCCATTCCCTTACAGCCCCATGTGGCCACGCCCACTCGTGGGTGCCATGGCCCCGCCCACTCATGGATGCCTAAGCCCCACCTGCTCACAGGTGCTGTAGGCCACTCTGACACCCCCTAACACCCCCCCCAAAAAAAACACTCTGTGGAAACAGCTTTTTCAGGCAGAGTGAGAGCTCTGCCTGAAAAGGCTGTTTTCACATAGTGAGAGAGAAGGGCTGGAGATTCCCTTACCTTCTCTGCAGCTGCAGGTCCTTCACACAGCAGAGAGGAGGAAGGACTTCCTGTCTCCCTCACACACAGGAGAAGCCTCAGGAATGTCACACGTCAGCCTCCCACCCATTAACTTTCTGGTCAGTCATTTCTTTATATCTTGGGCTGTGGAGCACATAGAGAGGTGGTTGATGGCTTGTTTTAAAGGTAGAAAACTGGCCTTTCATTTAAACTCAACTTGTTTGGAGACCACGGTTCCACTTTAAATGGAGAACCACCTCACCTAGCAATAAACAATTTGCTGCATTAAGTTGACAATATTTGTGGGGAAATAGTTGACCAACTAGTAGTACCTCAGCCATATAGAAGGATGGATTTAGAAATGGCACATTCGCATATACTGGGTAGACACCTTGTTAGTGAGAAGACCAAATAATGCATTTTACAGAGTTTTTTTTTTGCCAGATGTACATTCTGGGGAAAAAAGATTTTGTGATTTGTGCTCTCACTGTCAACTAAGTGCTCTTGTGCCGCATTTCAATAATCTATTGGTACCTCTTCCTACTATAGAGGTCCCCTTTGATATAATTGCAATCTACTTGGTTGGCCCACTGGTGAAATCCTCTAGAGGACACCAATATATTCTAGTGGTGTTTGATTATACTACAAGCTATCCAGAAGCGGAGCCTTTAAAAAATACAGCATCTAAAAATATTGCAAAAAACTAGTCCAAATGTTTTTTTCGCACAGGCATCCCAAAGACTAAGGTACTCCTTTCATGTCTAGGATGATTAAAGATTTGTGTAAGATATTAAGAATTACACAGTTACATACTTCTGTTTGGTCGGATGGAAAGGTTCAACAAAACTTTAAAGGGAATGTTAAAAGTGGTGCACTTCCGATTAGGGAAGTGCCACAGTCTTCCACTGGTTTCCCGCACTTTAAATTGGCGTATGGCAGAACAACTACTTCTAGGCCTTCTGGACATTTCAAAAGAAATATGGGATCAAGAGGTTACACCCTACAGGAGTGTGATAGAGCATGTTGCATGTATCCAGGATAGAATTGCTGCTGTGATAGTTAAAGATAATTTACGGCAGACACAAGAGACCCAGAGAAGGGTATATAACTGTTCTGCTAAGGTTATAACCTTTAATCTAGGTGATAGGGTGTTGGTGTTGGTACCCAGAGTAGAAAGTACATTTCTTGCTAAGTGGCCGGGAACATATGAAATAAAAGAAAAAGTTGGGGATTATAAAGTCTACCAACCAGGACAAAGAAAGCCAGAGCATATATATTAACTTGATTAAACTTTGGAATGAAAAGGAATCTGTCTGCAGTTACAACTCATCTTAGACCTTTCTGTTAGGTTTTTATATATTCTCTATAATCACTTAGCCTTATAGCAGCCATTTTGTTCTGTAACTCCATTTTGTCTTATATTATTGTCGTGTTATTGCAGATGTTTTGTTTCCAAATGTTCTGAGCTCAAGGTCTTTTGCCTCCCACATTGTGTGTCAACCCGACTCTGTCCTTGCATTCCAATGGATGTTTTACCTCATCTGCAGACACAAAGTCTGGCAATGCCCCTTTCTCTGGCAAAGCCCCTTTTTTTGGTTTGATATATTCCAATGTACGAAATGAATAAACTGAGAAACTGAGTTTTACTGCACCTAACGTGTGGTGTAATTCTTTCTCCCAGCGCTGAAGGGTCTCTTAGTGGGTCTAAGACAGGCATCAGGGTCCGGCGTGACTAGTGCAGAATATTTATTCTAATAACTGATGTCAGTAAGTGAGGATACAACCAACAGGACCGTAAGTATTGAACTTATTAATTTTAAGTTCTGTCTTGCTTGTTCTGTAACTTGTATCAGCACATTGGTATAGATTTTAAAACGTGGGTCTGGAAGGGCGGGCGCATGCCCCACGTCTTACAGGCATTCTGTAAGTAGAATGCCTGCAGGCTGGGACCTGTGATCGAGTTCTCTTGAGGAAGTTGCTTTCGCGAGTGAAGTGTAAATACTGAAATGTTTTTATTCCCCGAGTGGATAATAAAAACTTGGTGCTGGGTGTTCTAAAGAGTAAAAGAGTAAGGCAGACAGGTGGCGATCTGCATTTTTATTTTTCTCTTTGGAAGAGTTAACTGGGAGCCGTACAAGAGATATATTTCCCCTGATTGAGAGGATCCCTAATTCCGAGTTGGACTCGCAACTTGTGGTTGGACTACAAAATAATACTCCTGCAGGCAGCGACCTGCACATAGAGAGTTATGTTTTCTCCTTACTAGGAGTTGCTTCCGGCGTGAAGTGTAAAAAAGAAGTTGGGACTGTGACAGTAAGAGTTAAGCTTAACCAGTTATAGAACTTCTGAGTTGTGTTTCTTTCGGTCAGGGCTCATTTCCCAATTCGCTGGGCGGATCACCAATGAGTCCGAACTCGCATTTCGGCAGATGAATCGCCTATACACAGAATGTCATTGGGTGAAATGGCCAATCGTCACACGTGCACACGCTCGGGTGTCGTGCCTCATCCATGGTGTCTGATGTGTCTACGAGGCTCAAAACTGCTTTTTTTCCCAAATGCTTTTTCTGCTATAATGGGTCTATGTTCCTCAATATTCACTGTTAAGTGTCACAGTATCTTGAACAAAAGTTTGATTTCAGTATAAGACAAGGGAAAAAAGGTGAAAATGTCCATTCTCTGTGTTGTATTTTACCAATAAAATGGAATTGTCAAGATATCAATTTTCCAATATATGGATTCCAGGACTTAATTACATATATGCTTGGGGCGTCTGGCAATCATTTTCTATGGGGTGAAAATGTCCCTTTTTAAATTATTCCTTGGATCTGTAAGGCTCCATGTGTTGCAATCACAATTAATTACAGAATAGTTAGTATAGTATTTGAGGTTGAATAAAGACATACGTCCATCCAGTCCAACCCATCTAGCAATATCCTCATTTCCTGCCTAACTGTTGATCCAGAGGAAGGCAAAAAAAAACCACCAATTTATGAAGGGGGAAAAAATTCCTTCCTGACTCCAAGTGGCAATCGGAAATTTCCCTGGATCAACTCTACTTTATGTATCAATACCAGTAACTTGCACATTCCTTGTTTGCAGAAACTCATCCAGCTTTTTTTTGAAACTGACCAATGAACCTGCCATTACAACACCCACTGGAAGACAGTTCCATAGCCTTACCGTTCTCACTGAAAAACCCTTTCCGAGCTTGAAGCCTAAACCTTTTTTCTTCAAGTCTTAAGGGATGTCCTCGTTTCCTTTGACATGTTCTATTGGTGACAATGCCCCAGATAGTTTATTGTATGGCCCGTTAATGTATTTATACACAGTAATCATATCCCCACGCAAGCGCCTTTTCTCCTGCGTACATAATTGTAACTTTTGCAGCTTCTCTCTCTATTCAGCTCCCCCATCCCCTTATTAATTTAGTTGCCCTTCTCTGAACCCTTTCCATTTCAAAGATGTCCTTTTGTACACAGGATTCCAAAATTGCACTGCATATTCCATGAGGCCTTACCAATGCTTTGTAAAGAGGGAGAATTATATTTTCCTCCCTTGAATCCATACCTCGCTTTATACAGACAATACCATGCTGGCTCTGTAAAATGCTAAAATAGGCAAGTTTTAAAAGACCTTCCGGGAGATTCAATAAGTTCTTATCTTAACATTTGAAAGCTAATCTTATGTTTTAGGCAAAATTAGCACCATTTTAAACGATAAAACTTCTTTTTGAATAACCCTGCATAGTGATAATGTTTTAATGCATTACTTTAGGAAAACAGTACAAAATATTCTATTAAAAATTACCGTTATCCTCGAGTATAAGCCGAGTTTTTCAGGCTTTAAAAATAGCCTTAAAACCCGACCTCGGCTTATACTCGGGTCACTGTAAATTTTTCCAAAATCTGCTGCTGCTTACTTCTCTCTATGTAACCAGGTACCGGTAAGTAAAATCTCTGGATCCTGCTGGCACTCTGCTGTCTGCACGCTGCAATTACATCCGTACTTGGCGGCTGTCTAACTTACTGCCCCTTGGCACCGGGCAGTGAGTAAGACAGCCGCCGAGTACGGCACGTCGTGCAGCATGCAGACAGCAGAGTGCCAGCAGGATCCAGAGATTTAACTTACCTGTACCTGGTTACATAGAGAGAAAGTAAGCAGCAGCAGATTCTGGAAAAAATTTACCTTACCCTGATTTACCTACAATTGTAAGTACCGCCTCACTCCCTGAACTGGGTGGGCTCTCTAAGGGGGAATGGTTTTGGGCCTTTCCTGGGGGGTGCAATTTCAACCTTCGGCTTATACTTAAGTCAATCAGGGTTTCTTACTTTTTGAGGTAAAAATATGTACCTCGGCTTATACTCGGGTCGGCTTATACTCGAGTATATAGGGTAATCATTTAAATCAGTTTTATATCCGTGTAAAAAGGCAAATAATATGCATTTCCTTACCGGCAAAGAATACAGAAAGACTGCAAGGAACAGAACAAGAAATAGGATTATTATTCCTCCAATATTGCTGGTGATAATAGTCAATTGAGTGCCTGTGTCGAACAGTCAGTGGGTGGGTATGCTATTTACAAGAAAGTTAAATGTGGATCTATGATCACAAAGAGGAGAACTACAGGCTGTGAGGACCCACACCTTTTCCTTGATCGCTTTCCCTTCAATCAATTAGCATCTGAATAGCGGCCACCTGCCACTATGCAAATTCATGTTCTCCTATAGGTGTAGGGAAGCTAGCAAGGGAGCCCACCAAATTTTGTTGGTAGGCTAGCGTTTCATTAATAAATTCTGCAGAATGATCCCCAGGTACACAATCTATGGCAAAGCATGTTGGGTTAATAAACTCTGCTACAGCCAATGCATATACATCAACTGAAAGTATCAGGGGCATGATAATACATATAATGTTCAATCAATTAGATCAATTAAATGAGTGCCAAGGTAACTCAATTATACAGTCACTATTGGAAGAGACATGGCACAGGAACAAGAACCACAGAATATTCCCGCCAATGGCTTCTTTACCCTTTGCAAGCCCAACGTTGGATGCCAAATGTAAGGCAATAGTAAAATGGGGGTACTTAATTTGCTCAGTAGGAAAATTCCCATGACATCCAGCAGCAGGGGGGCACACCCTTCCAACCCCTACCCCATGGGGTAAATGGTATCCAATTTACAGTAGAAACAATATAGGAAGGTCGCACACCAAAGCATACAATGTGAAATATTTTATTAAACATTACACACACAACGTTTCGGAGGGTTCTACCCCCTTCATCAGGTGATACACAAGTGATCCTCTGTTCTCTGAAATACCCAGTGAATCCTCCCAGGGAGGGTGGTCCAAGTCCAATCATATAATTATAAAGTGCTAAATATTGAAAGTGACATATTCAACACAGTTTCTACAAGATAAACAAGGAGAAATATAAGACACATTTTAAGACAAAATATATAACAACAGTCTGTAATAAACAGAGATAAGTGCACTATTTTGCATCTATGTGAATACAAGTGTAATATTATAAATAGAATGATTAAAATAATATGATAGAATAGTTATACATTGTCTTCATAGGTAATCATGTATATTTCTATATCCACAGTTAACAAATATATAATACAAACATTGTCTGTTTTAAATATCTTCTGGTTGAGTACCTTTCTTGTAGATTTTCAAATATCCCTAGGTGGAGCAATCATCTCAAACTGTGGAATAAATGAAGTACCCAAAATTGGAAGATCAGGAGAAATACTATAGAAAATATTGTAGTGCCGTATTTGTCCAATATATAGATGTAAAAATAAGAGTACTGTGATACTTTTTCTATGGACTAACAGTTTATAGTAGACAAGCTTTCGAGGGCTAAACCCTCTTTATCAGGTCAGAGCAGTACCTCTGAAATACTAATATACTAATAGAGAAATACTAATAATACTGGCTTAAAGTAATAATACAAAATTATGAATGTACAATCATTGTAAAACGGACTAAAAAAAACAGGCCATATTAAACTCTTCATTCATTCCATTGGGGGCCATGGTATCCAACCTATCGATACAATAAAGTTCTCTTTGTAGAAAAAAATGTTCGAAGTTACCACCTCTAGGATGTCTTTTAACTGTTTCTAGTACAAGCCACCCATAATTGAGATACATGATGGTTCCACTCAAAAAAAGTCTACTAACAGAGTTTCAAATTTTTATTAGTTCCTTGGAATTTAGAGATATCACTCCTGTGTTCCCCTATATTCCCACATGATTCTTAACCCTTTTCAAGCCAACGTTAGATGCAAAATGTAAGGCAATAAAAAATGTGGGTACTTAATTGCTCAGAGACTGTTAGTCTTACCAAATTCTTTGCACAAAACTTATCAGCTTCGCATATGTTGGAGGCAGGATGTTGTTGAACTATAACTCTAGGAGAATGCAATAAATGGGGTCAGTGGTTCTTGAACTTAAACAGTATCTTATCTATTAATAGAACAATATCATTGCAATGAGCACAATAGAGATGGCATAGCATGGCACAGATATGAACATAAATACTCACAAACCAGAGGGATCAGAAACAGCATAAAAAACAATCATCTTGTAAATGCCACCCCAGCTCTCAGGTCACTCTAGTGGAATCTTCTACCCCTATGTCTGGCACTATGCCTCTATTCTTGGGTGGTAACCCAGGACTCTAGTCCTTACTAAATCTCCTTGTTGGAGCTCAGGCTGCTCACTAGCTACCCTTCTCCTATCTATCACTCATAGAGTGATCTATAACAGGGACTAATCTTCCAGTAACCTGGCCTACCTGTTATCTAAGGTCCCAGGCTTGTCCTCTCTCCTCTGGGGAAACTCCAGGAAGTCAGAAAAAGGTTGAGCACATGGTTCTCTCCCTTTATACCTTTACACGAGGCCCCTACTGGCCAATCCTGCCACAACAAGAAGACTAAAGGGTAACTAGTTTATAGTTCCCTACATTTATATATATATAACAAAAGACACCAGCTGCTTTTTTCAGGTGCAGGCTTCTCCACAGGTTCTGCATATACCTATCTCCCATATAGTAAAAAGAAAAAATTAAGCAACACACCACTATTGAGATACAAAAGCTTATTTTCACATTATCAATGGCAAATAGTCATGAAATAGAACAGCGACAGTTTCCCCTTAGTGTCCCCTTTAACCTTGATAGTTACTGGGGATATTTTCCATCACCTTGTATCTCATACCCTCCCTGTGTTTCCTTTCTTTACAAAATGTTTTGCTAAAGGCAAATTCATAAGTTTTTGTATCACAGAGGGATGTCCTGAGAAATACGTGTTTCACCTTCTGAGTGGTCTCCCCTACATACAAATACCACATGGACATACAATCACATGTTTGACATTTTTTTCCAGTTCCAGGTTAAATAAAAATGTACCTTTAATTACCAGTTATGCGACCCCATGAGAATGTCCGGAACCTCTTTACTAGGGGAAACTAATTCACTTATCCAAGGGGCTACAAAAAAGAGAAAATAAATCTAATTTCAACTAAGCTCTTTCGTATTGGTCAAAACAAACACCCTGCATTGATTCCACCAATTTACTCAATTTCGGGAAAGTAATATGTTTATGGGTATCCTTTCTCAGAATACTTCAAACAACGAACTTTATTAACTGCTTGACTATAAATTCTACTGCACCTTGCATTTTGGCAAAGAATGACACTCCAGCTGCAATTTTCTTAATACTTGATGGCGCTAATTTACACTCATGTAAATGTAACAAGAATAGTAAAAAGCAATCTAATCCAGTAAAATGAACAAATTCCTATTTGAACGGCACCACCTAAACCAACTGGACTGCCACGAGTGAATTGATAGAGAAGCTCTCAAAAGCCTTCTTAATGTGGCAGGATAACGTTCCACCAGGATGACATGTCCCTGATCCTTTGCTCCCCCAGCTAGATCCCAAAATCGCTGTATCTGCTGTCATGACAAAGCATCAGCTATATTATTCGATAACCGGTATATGTTTAGCTTTTAGCCAAATATTGTATCTAACAATTTAAATGGAATGTCCAAAACAAAATTTAGCCCCATACTGGCCCCACTCTGTAGTTTAAAAATATCCTTACCTTACATCTCTGCTCCTTATGGTTCTCTCATTGCAGGAGTCCAGGAAAGTGAAGAGTAGAAACTGTCAGCTGACTCATCCGGGGACTGTTTCTTCCTCAACCTCAACAAGGCATTGTCATGCGCAGGGGAGCCCTTCCATGCACCAGTCCACTCCTCCTCTAGTCTTCTGTCACTAACAGTGCCTAATGGAGTCAGTGAAAGAACATGCTTCTGGCAGAGTGCACCTTACCATTGACATGTCTTGGACTGCAGACAAAACACAGAAGAGGAGCCGGCTTAGATGTAAATTTTATGTAAGTATTACAGATGATTTGTAAGTACCCAGGTACATATCATCCATGGTGAAGTGTGCACGATTATTTTGTGAACAAGTATACATGTTTCAGAGTAAATCTTACAGAGAGGAGGAGACACTTACCCGCGGACCCGCTCCAGCGCCGAATTCTCCGACGCCTCCGAGGCATTTCCAGTCCTTTGCATCGGAGACTGTCAGTGAACTGCAGAGAGAGAAAGGTTACCTGCAGACTAGTGAGCTGATGTGGTTGCACTATATCTTATTGGTGAACACCAAAAAGCATATTTGTTGCATGTACGTGACAGACGGGTACTACCTGGTCTTTACTATAGCATTACCAGCCCGGTCACAGATGTATGATCTGATCCATCTGGTGAGGAATGGTTGGAACAGGAAAATTCAACACCAGTCCAAATTGTGGTATTTGACAAATATATTCGATCTCTACAGCAAAGATTAACGCTGAGTGGGACAGCCCCCACTGATGCAGGCTAGCTGGTAAGCCTGGTAGAAAGGTACAACGCTACTGAGGATTTACTCCAAGATGCACTATTGGAACACTTTACCCAGAGGACTTTCCGATGCCTTGAGCTACTGGTAAACTGTTCCTATTATTAAAGGTGACAAAAATGTCTTTAAAGGGGGGGCAATCATGAGAATTTATGCTGAGCCTGGTTCCAGGGGGACAGTTAAGTCCAAGCAAAGGTTCCAGGCCCCCAAAAAAGGCCACATACAGTGTTGGCAGTGCTATGAACTTGGACATATTGCTGCAAACTGTCCCTTAACCGTCGAACCCATGGAGTGTGGTATAACTAGGCTTCTGTCACTATTTGCAAACCTGCCTGTTCTGCAGAGGTGGTTTCAGAGGCTGAACGGACAATGTGTACTGTAAAATAATGGCTGTAGTGTAAATGCTTACTAGATTCTGGGAGTCTAGTCAGCCTAATTAATGCTATTATGTTCAAAAAGACCCTACTGCAGTAGTTAAAGGGGAACTGTGGTCAATCTGTCCCGTGTCTCCTCCTCCCCTTTGCAGCCCCCTGGTCCCTCCAGTTGCAGGTCCCCCATGGCCATTATCTTACAGCCCCATGTGGCCCCGCCCACTCGTGGGTGCCATGGCCCTGCCCACTTGTGTGTGCCGTGGCCCCACCCACTCGCTGGTGCCTAAGTCCCGTCCACTCGTGGGAGCGGTGGGCTTCTCAGACCCCCCCCTACAGAAAACTCTGTGGAAACAGCCTTTTCAGGCAGAGTGAGAACTCTGCCTGAAAAGGCTGTTTTCACACAGTGATAAGAGAAGGGTTGTAGATTCCCTTACCTTCTCTGTCAGGACTTCACACAGCAGAGAGGAGGGACTTCCTGTCTCCCTCACACAGAGGGAGTCTGAGGCTGTGCTCACCGGCGGCACTGTGCAGGAGAAGCCTCAGGAATGTGACATGTCAGCCTTCCACCCATTAACTTTCTGGTCAGTCATTGTGGAGCACGTAGAGAGGAGCACGTAGGAGGTGGTCGATGACTCGTTTTAAGGGTAGGAAACTGGCCTTTCATTTAAACTTAACTTGTTTGGAGACCACAGTTCCCCTTTAATGTTGAAACTACATGCAGAACTAATTTCATGAGGTCATGTTGAAAGTCTCTAATGCAAAAGTTTATATAGTAAGAGATTTTCCCCTATTTTGGGAAATGTGGAGGCAGAAGAACCTCCCGCAGTGTGAAGGGGATTTACCAGCCCTATGCAATAAATGAAGAGTCACAGGTAACTCATGTGGAGGAAAATACTTAAGGGGTCGTTTCCTTGGAATATGTAAATTTTCCCCTAGATGTGTTGGTAGGAGAGTCAGAGGAGTCAATCGATGTGCCTAATATGCTGGACCTAGAGGTCTCTTGTGATAATTTTGGAAAGCTCAGTTAAGAGATCTAACTTTAGTTAAAGTAAAGGAAAATGTTAAAAGTGTTAAAGAGGAACTGTGGTCCAAAATGACTTTAGGTAAATTAATAGGAATTGCTCTCCTGAGAGTTTTTGCAATTTATTTCCATTGTTTATTTTACATAGTTTTGAAGATATTTACATTTTTGGGTGTGATATGGCAGCAGCATACACCAGGTCCCCTGCACTTCCTGCTTCGTGCTCTGAAACCTGTCAGTCAATCTGCCCTGTGTTCCTCCCCCTTTGCAGCCCCCATGGTCCCTCAGTTGCAGGCCCCCCTTGGCCCATTCCCTTACAGCCCCATGTGGCCACGCCCACTCGTGGGTGCCATGGCCCCGCCCACTCATGGATGCCTAAGCCCCACCTGCTCACAGGTGCTGTAGGCCACTCTGAACACCCTAACACCCCCCCCAAAAAAAACACTCTGTGGAAACAGCTTTTTCAGGCAGAGTGAGAGCTCTGCCTGAAAAGGCTGTTTTCACATAGTGAGAGAGAAGGGCTGGAGATTCCCTTACCTTCTCTGCAGCTGCAGGTCCTTCACACAGCAGAGAGGAGGAAGGACTTCCTGTCTCCACACACAGGAGAAGCCTCAGGAATGTCACACGTCAGCCTCCCACCCATTAACTTTCTGGTCAGTCATTTCTTTATATCTTGGGCTGTGGAGCACATAGAGAGGTGGTTGATGGCTTGTTTTAAAGGTAGAAAACTGGCCTTTCATTTAAACTCAACTTGTTTGGAGACCACGGTTCCACTTTAAATGAGAACCACCTCACCTAGCAATAAAACAATTTGCTGCATTAAGTTGACAATATTTGTGGGGAAATAGTTGACCAACTAGTAGTACCTCCAGCATAT
This sequence comes from Hymenochirus boettgeri, assembly GCA_019447015.1. NCBI lineage: Eukaryota > Metazoa > Chordata > Amphibia > Anura > Pipidae > Hymenochirus > Hymenochirus boettgeri. The sequence goes on from CM033475.1 coordinate 82,090,466, forward strand.
AGAAGGATGGATTTAGAAATGGCACATTCGCATATACTGGGAGAACACCTTGTTAGTGAGAAGACCAAATAATGCATTTTACAGAGTTTTTTTTTTGCCAGATGTACATTCTGGGGAAAAAGATTTTGTGATTTGTGCTCTCACTGTCAACTAAGTGCTCTTGTGCCGCATTTCAATAATCTATGGTACCTCTTCCTACTATAGAGGTCCCCTTTGATATAATTGCAATCTACTTGGTTGGCCCACTGGTGAAATCCTCTAGAGGACACCAATATTTCTAGTGGTGTTTGATTATACTACAAGCTATCCAGAAGCGGAGCCTTTAAAAAATACAGCATCTAAAATATTGCAAAAAACTAGTCCAAATGTTTTTTTCGCACAGGCATCCCAAAGACTAAGGTACTCCTTTCATGTCTAGGATGATTAAAGATTTGTGTAAGAATTAAGAATTACACAGTTACATACTTCTGTTTGGTCGGATGGAAAGGTTCAACAAACTTTAAAGGGAATGTTAAAAGTGGTGCACTTCCGATTAGGGAAGTGCCACAGTCTTCCACTGGTTTCCCGCACTTTAAATTGGCGTATGGCAGAACAACTACTTCTAGGCCTTCTGGACATTTCAAAAGAAATATGGGATCAAGAGGTTACACCCTACAGGAGTGTGATAGAACATGTTGCATGTATCCAGGATAGAATTGCTGCTGTGATAGTTAAAGATAATTTACGGCAGACACAAGAGACCCAGAGAAGGGTATATAACTGTTCTGCTAAGGTATAACCTTTAATCTAGGTGATAGGGTGTTGGTGTTGGTACCCAGAGTAGAAAGTACATTTCTTGCTAAGTGGCCGGGAACATATGAAAAAAAGAAAAAGTTGGGGATTATAAAGTCTACCAACCAGGACAAGAAAGCCAGAGCATATATATTAACTTGATTAAACTTTGGAATGAAAAGGAATCTGTCTGCAGTTACAACTCATCTTAGACCTTTCTGTTAGGTTTTTATATATTCTCTATAATCACTTAGCCTTATAGCAGCCATTTTGTTCTGTAACTCCATTTTGTCTATATTATTGCGTGTTATTGCAGAGTTTTGTTTCCAAATGTTCTGAGCTCAAGGTCTTTTGCCTCCCACATTGTGTGTCAACCCGACTCTGTCCTTGCATTCCAATGGATGTTTTACCTCATCTGCAGACACAAAGTCTGGCAATGCCCCTTTCTCTGGCAAAGCCCTTTTTTTGGTTTGATATATTCCAATGTACGAAATGAATAAACTGAGAAACTGAGTTTACTGCACCTAACGTGTGTGTGTAATTCTTTCTCCCAGCGCTGAAGGGTCTCTTAGTGGGTCTAAGACAGGCATCAGGGTCGGCGTGACTAGTGCAGAATATTTATTCTAATAACTGATGTCAGTAAGTGAGGATACAACCAACAGGACCGTAAGTATTGAACTTATTAATTTTAAGTTCTGTCTTGCTTGTTCTGTAACTTGTATCAGCACATTGGTATAGATTTAAAACGTGGGTCTGGAAGGGCGGGCGCATGCCCCACGTCTTACAGGCATTCTGTAGTAGAATGCCTGCAGGCTGGGACCTGTATCGAGTTCTCTTGAGGAAGTTGCTTCGCGAGTGAAGTGTTAAATACTGAAAGTGTTTTATTCCCCGAGTGGAATATAAAAACTTGGTGCTGGGTGTTCTAAAGAGTAAAGAGTAAGGCAGACAGGTGGCGATCTGCATTTTTATTTTCTCTTTGGAAGAGTTAACTGGGAGCCGTACAAGAGATATATTTTCCCCTGATTGAGAGGATCCCTAATTCCGAGTTGGACTCGCAACTTGTGGTTGGACTACAAAATAATACTCCTGCAGGCAGCGACCTGCACATAGAGAGTTAATGTTTTCTCCTTAACTAGGAGTTGCTTCCGGCGTGAAGTGTAAAAAAGAGAGTTAGGGACGGGGACAGTAAGAGTTAAGCTTAACCAGTTATAGAACTTCTGAGTTGTGTTTCTTTCGGTCAGGGCTCATTTCCAATTCGTGGGAGTCACCAATGAGTCCGAACTCGCATTTCGGCAGATGAATCGCCTATACACAGAATGTCATTGGGTGAAATGGCCAATCGTCACACGTGCACACGCTCGGGTGTCGTGCCTCATCCATGGCGTCTGATGTATCTACGAGGCTCAAAACTGCTTTTTTTCCCAAATGCTTTTTCTGCTATAATGGGTCTATGTTCCTCAATATTCACTGTTAAGTGTCACAGTATCTTGAACAAAAGTATAAGACAAGAAAAAAAAGGTGAAAATTTCCATTCTCTGTGTTGTATTTTACCAATAAAATTTAATTGTCAATATATCAATTTTCCAATATATGGATTCCAGGCCTTTAAACATATATGCTTGGGGCGTCTGGCAATCATTTTCTATGGGTGAAAATGTCCCTTTTTAAATTATTCCTTGGATCTGTAAGGCTCCATGTGTTGCAATCACAATTAATACAGAATAGTTAGTATAGTATTTGAGGTTGAATAAAGACATACGTCCATCCAGTCCAACCCATCTAGCAATATCCTCATTTCCTGCCTAACTGTTGATCCAGAGGAAGGCAAAAAAAACCACCAAATTTATGAAGGGGGAAAAATTCCTTCCTGACTCCAAGTGGCAATCGGAAATTTCCCTGGATCAACTCTACTTTATGTATCAATACAGTAACTTGCAACATTCCTTGTTTGCAGAAACTCATCCAGCTTTTTTTTGAAACTGACCAATGAACCTGCCATTACAACATCCACTGGAAGACAGTTCCATAGCCTTACGTTCTCACAGTGAAAAACCCTTTCCGAGCTTGAAGCCTAAACCTTTTTTCTTCAAGTCTTAAGGGATGTCCTCGTGTCCTTTGACATGTTCTATTGGTGAACAATGCCCCAGATAGTTTATTGTATGGCCCGTTAATGTATTTATACACAGTAATATATCCCCACGCAAGCGCCTTTTCTCCTGCGTACATAATTGTAACTTTTGCAGTCTCTCTTCATATTCAAGCTCCCCCAATCCCCTTATTAATTTAGTTGCCCTTCTCTGAACCCTTTCCATTTCAAAGATGTCCTTTTGTACACAGGATTCCAAAATTGCACTGCATATTCCAAATGAGGCCTTACCAATGCTTTGTAAAGAGGGAGAATTATATTTTCCTCCCTTGAATCCATACCTCGCTTTATACAAGACAATACCATGCTGGCTCTGTAAAATGCTAAAAATAGGCAAGTTTAAAAGAACCTTCCGGGAGATTCAATAAAAGTTCTTATCGTTAACATTTGAAAGCTAATATCTTATTGGTTGGGGCAAAATTAGCACCATTTTAAACGATAAGAACTTCTATTTGAATAACCCTGCATATGTAAAATGTTTTAATGCAATACTTTAGGAAAACAGTACAAAATATTCTATTAAAAATTACCGTATATCCTCGAGTATAAGCCGAGGTTTTCAGGCTTTAAAAATAGCCTTAAACACCGACCTCGGCTTATACTCGGGTCACTGTAAATTTTTCCAAAATCTGCTGCTGCTTACTTGCTCTCTATGTAACCAGGTACCGGTAAGTAAAATCTCTGGATCCTGCTGGCACTCTGCTGTCTGCACGCTGCAATTACATCCGTACTTGGGCTGTCTAACTTACTGCCCGGCTTGGCACCGGGCAGTGAGTAAGACAGCCGCCGAGTACGGACGTCAGTGCAGATGCAGACAGCAGAGTGCCAGCAGGATCCAGAGATTTAACTTACCTGTACCTGGTTACATAGAGAGAAAGTAAGCAGCAGCAGATTCTGGAAAAAATTTACCTTACCCTGATTTACCTACAATTGTAAGTACCGCCTCACTCCCTGAACTGGGTGGGCTCTCTAAGGGGGAATGGTTTTGGCGCTTTCTGGGGGGTGCAATTTCAACCTTCGGCTTATACTAAGTCAATCAGGGTTTCTTACTTTTTGAGGTAAAAATATGTACCTCGGCTTATACTCGGGTCGGCTTATACTCGAGTATATAGGGTAATCATTTAAATCAGTTTTATATCCGTGTAAAAGGCAAATAATATGCATTCCTTACCGGCAAAGAATACAGAAAGACTGCAAGGAACAGAACAAGAAATAGGATTATATTTCCTCCAATGAAATACCATTAAATCTGCGCCACATAATAAACTTCATGTCTTGCATGGGTAGTGAACCAAAGGAAAGATGTGTCTGGTCGACTGTATAAAAAAACAAAAACAATATACGGTATATTACATCTATTTATATTGATGGGTTCCTTGTCATAAGGGAAAATGAAATTCATTTTAGAATTTCAAGCTGCCAGAATTCTCTTAATTCGTAAACATAAGAGGGAGCTGAGATTTCTTTTACAAACAATACAAATTCAGGGGAAAACCCCACACTGGAGGGTTCCAATTAAAGAAGGGTAAAGTCTGGGTTAGTCTTTGGTCTAACCCGTACATTGAAAAGTCATTACATTTTGTGCTACTGAGTAATAAGAAAAAGTAATATTCTCTTTTCATCTGGTGCCTGAAGCCTTTCATTGAAACTAAACATGCCCTGCAAAGTAAGTGTTAACCCACGCTAACCCGATATTACATTGGGTAGCCTGGATTTAATACTATTTTGTATGTTAGCACCCTTTAATACATCTTCCCCATAAATGTCCTAACACCCAAAAAAGTCCCCATAACAAAGATATAGTCATTAAGCAAGAAAAAAGTATTTCAGTCTAATATTTCTTTAAAAAAAATGTTCACTCATACAATAACAGGCATTCCACTAATTAGTATAACAGTGGAAATTGTAATGTGCATTTAATAAAAGTAAATACATGGAATACAAGACTAGTTAGAAAATTAAAGGAACTTGAGGCACAGAAAATATCGAACAATTCCTTATTTTGGTGGGTCTAGCTTGGGATTCATGTTGGGTTCATCCCTTTCATGCCTGCTGGTCTTTCATCTGCCTCTTTTTCATTCAGGACCTCTAGTGTGAGATCAACCTTTCCCTTTTTATAAAAGCAGAATAATTACATTTATTTATATACACACACCCATTCCATATATTGTTTTTTATACTTAGCAGGTAAACAATTCCATTTTCTAAAACGTCTACGTATATATTTTTGAAATATCCTTTCTATTTTAGTAGTAATAATTATTATAAGTGTCTATGTGCATGGTTACAGTTATCCTGATTTGGGGAGGTATAACAAGATGCTGCAATCTGATATACAGAACATGGAAGTAGCAGATGTAACTATAAGAGGACAGGTTTAGATAAAAGCCAAGTGATGCTGTACATTAGAAACAATATGTAACAATAAAATTGTAGATACCAGCAGCAAACACAGTTTCCCCCCCCATATAATCGATGTAACCTGCTTTTTCCCTCAACATAAAATAAATCAGATTGTTTTTTCTTGAAAAATTAACCCTTTAGAGAGAAAACTTTCCCCGTGTGCAGTATAAACTCCATATTAGGCACCTAGAACTCATCATGTTTGTAAACGCTAACAGGGTGCTGTAAAATCGCTAAGAGGCGCTCCTAATCTGTCCAAGATCCCGCTATGCAATAAGCACTTTAGTTACTGCAAGAGCAAACTTAGGGTGTGTTACACTTCATCAAAAACATTTGGGAATGGCGCATCCTTTGTAAAATGAGTTGAAACCCACTCTAACCCTATATTACATCAGGTAGAATGGACTTTACACTCATTTCCCTAAAATGTACCGGTATTACATCACCTGTTTAACCCTTTCACTGCCACAGATCGTATATTCACGATCTGTGCAGTGAATGACCAAACTGCCACAGATCATGAATATACAATCTGTGGCTTCCCCCCTCACGAAAATTTTTTGCCCCCCGCTAGGAGCGATCGAGGGGCAGCATTCAACTGCCCCCCTAGCCCCCTCGATCCCCCCTCGGTTGTGTCCAAATCCGAGGGGGGGATCGGAAGATATTCCTACCTGTAGCCGGGTCCCGCATGGTGGAGCAAGTCCCACGTGGAAGGAAGGAAGGAAGCAGAAAGGGAGACCCCGGTGACATCACAGAGCTTCCTCCTTCACCGGGGTCTTCCCTTGAAACTGTACTCTGCCCCTGGTGATCTAGTTGAGGTACTGCAGCCTGATCTCCATTCAGATCATCACTTCTGATCACCAAATTATTGATCTTTGCCAATGAATGAAAAATCACTTCCTGGAAAATGATTTCCGGGAAGTGATTTTTCCGATCAGTTTTCGAATTGGAAAACGGGCATTTATGCCTGTATTCCAAGTTCGTTATCATTCCCAAAGATGAATTGGTGATCATCTTTGGGAATGATCCCCCAAAAAAGGGAAATGCACACAAAACAAAACTTAAAGTGATACACACACCATTTTTTTTTTTACCCTAAAAAATTAGCAAAAAACTTTGTCTTCTCTAAGCTTCCCAATGTCCCCGGTGATATCGGTAAACTAAACGCGGATCATTTATTTGTTGGATTTCAAGGAAAACTAAGCCTATTTTAGTAGGAAATTTTTGCAGAGGTACCAAAAAAAGACCATATTGAATTTTTAGGATCAGTAAAGTGTGCAAAAACTTGTGTGACTCTCCGTACTAACTGGTTTTCACTAAATACCACTAAAAGGGGAGTGGGGATAGGGTTGGGGGGTGGGGTTGTGGCGTTTTTATTTTTTCTTGTAATTGCAATTGCGCATGGATCCCATTTGAGCTAGTTGTGGGCTCCGTCTCTGTTTGCACCCACCCTTATGGCATACCGTTGATTCAGGACATGTGGGAGATTGCCATTTAGTGGGTTTTTTTACTGCCATGGGTTTAGGTAGGATTTCAACCATTGAGTCCTCTTATTTTATTTTTACAAAATCTCCTAAAAGCACGGAGTTCTATGAAACAGCGTCTGGAATTCTTCAAGTATATACGAAAGCATGATACCATCACGTAGCTGAAGGTGTGTAGCTTCCAAAAATATATAGTTTGTGGGGGTATTCCAAATTGATTAGGCTGTTCAATTAAAGAACACTTTGATTTTTTTCTTGTAATTACAACTTGTGCATGCGTCCATTTGAGCTAGTTGGTGGCCACGTCTCTGTGTACATCCACGCATATGGCATACCGTTTGATTCAGAACATGTGGGAGAGTGATATTTAGTGGGGGGGTTTTTGTGGGGAGCATTTCCAAGTTTGGGGCTGTTTGAAATTACAGAGCACTTTGATTTTTTCTTGTAATTACACTGTGCATGTGTCCCTGGTGGCCACGTCTCTGTGTACATCCACGCATATGGCATACCGTTTGATTCAGAAGATGTGGGAGAGTGATATTTAGTGGGGGGGTTATTTGTGGGGGGCATTTCCAAGTTTTGGGGCTGTTTGAAATTACAGAGAACTTTGTTTTTTTTCTTGTAATTACACTTGTGCATGCGTCCCATTTGAGCTAGTTGGTGGCCACGTCTCTATGTGCACCCACCATATGGCATACCGTTTGATGCAGGATATGTGGGAGATTGACATTTAGTGGGTTTTTTTGCTTGTCAAGTTGGTTTAGTAGGATTTCAATCCTTGAAAAATCATATTTTTTTATTTTTTCACAAAACCTCCTAAAAACACAGAGTTTTTGGATCACTGGGTCTGGAATTCTTCATGTATGTTATGAAAGCATGGCACCGTAACATAGCTGAAGGTGTGTAGATTCCAAAAATATATAGTTTGTGGGGGGAATTTCCATGTTTGGGACTGTATCCTTAGAAAAAGGGTAGGCTGTTCAAATTACAGAGCACTTTGATTTTTTCTTGTAATTGCATTTGTGCATGCATCCAATTTGAGCTAGTTGGTGGCCACGTCTCTGTGTACATCCACACATAGGGCATACCGTTTGATTCAGAACATGTGGGAGATTGATATTTAGTGGGGGGTTTTATTGTGGGGGCATTTCCAAGTTTGGGGCTGTTTGAAATTACAGAGCACTTTGATTTTTTCTTGTAATTACACTTGTGCATGCGTCCAATTTGAGCTAGTTGGTGGCCACGTCCCTGTGTGCATCCACGCATATAGCAATACCGTTTGATTCAGACATGTGAGAGATTGACATTAAGTGGGTTTTTTTTGCTTGTAAGTGGGTTTAGGTAGGATTTCAACCCTTGAAATCACTTACTTTATTTTTCACAAAACCTCCTAAAAACACAGAGTTTTTGGATTACTGGGTCTGGAATTCTTCATGTATGTATGAAAGCATGGCACCGTAACGTAGCTGAAGGTGTGTAAATTCCAAGAATATATAGTTTTGGGGGGTATTTCTATAGAGGGGTGTTTAGTCTGACAAATCTGAAAAGTTGCTGTAATTGGGCCATTGTTCATTGGCTCACTTTGTGGCTAGTTGATTCCACGTTTGCGTGTGTAACCATACATAGGGCATACCGTTTGATTCAGGACATTTAGGAAATTGATATTTGGTAACTTTTTTTTACATTACTTGGGATTTTGGCATGATTTCTACCTTTGAGAATGTTTTTTTTAAATTTTTTAGAAATCTGCTAATAAAACTGCGAATTCTACGAAGAAACTGCGCCCACACCATTGATGGTACGAATGAACAAACTACAGATTTCGTAGATAAAGGTGTGTGGATTCGAGAAAATATGGTTGTGGGGGTTGTTTTGTGGGGAAAAATTGCAGACTGTTCAAATACAGATTTGACTGAATATTTTTGCGTTTCTGAGCCATTGTGCATTGTTTCACTTTGTGTCTTTTGGCTTCCCACGTCCACGTGTGTAACCAACATATGGCATATACCGTTTGATTCAGGAAATTTGGGAGATTGATATTAGTAACTTTTTTTTACATTCCATGGGGTTTTGGCATGATTTCTACCTTTTTGAATGTGTTTGATGTTCATTTTTTTGGAAATCTGGTAAAAGTGCAACTTCTACGAAGAACTGCGCCCACACCATTGATGGTATGAATGAACGAACTACAGGGTTAATAGCTGAAGGTGTGTAGATTTCAGGATATATAGTTTGTGGGGGTTATTTCTGAGTTGGGGGGTGTTTTGTGAAAAACTGCAGACTGTTCAATACAAAACTGGCTAATTTTTTTTTGCTGCTACTGACATTTGGCACTGGTCACGCTCTGGGTTTGTTGGTAGCCATGTCTCTGGGTACACCCATGAATGTGGCATACCGCTTTCATATTTGAGATGCGTTTGAACTTTCCTCCACAGTTTTTAGCTGAAATTCGCATATGATTTTGTCTCTGATTTTACAGTTGAGGAAAAAAAGGAAATGTGAGAAAATAACTTACAATTGGACGAAGAGCTGCGTCCGGGTATCTGCATTTTGATCAAAACTAACCTCACTCATAAAATCTTGTGGGTGTGTAGTTTCTAAAAATTTCACTGTGGGGATATTTTAGTTATTTGGAAGTATTCTATGTTAACTGTCAGTAGTGGTTATACATTTTAATTTGGTGTAATATTCTTGAAGGTGCAGTTTTAGTTTGGGGAGGTCTCCTGTACAGGAAAAGTCGTCGGGTACCTACATATATCTGGTATCGTTGTACTCGGGAGTATCTGAGCTTTTAGAAACAGTAAGATTTTGTTTAACCTTAAGATAACGATAAGTAAAAATGGGAAAAATCCATGAAAATTTGCAAATTTTTCATTTTTTTTTACATATTTTACCCATAATTCCAGTAAAATTTCCAGAAAAGTTACAAAAATTTTTTACCATGTTAAAGTACACTTTGTGCTGAATGTATAATATTCCTGACTTACTGCAATGTTTCCTACTGTAAAATTAGTCTAAAGCGATTAAGGGCAAAATCCTGAAAATTCTTCTGGCAGTTAACGCAAAAAAAAATGTATTTCTCCTGGCAGTGAAAGGGTTAAGGGGCTAATGTAACAAGTGTTGCAAATGTTTGCCTGTACTATTAATGTGCAGCAACCAATTGGATGTAAGATTTTTACTGGGGTACAGCAGTTAGATAATGTCTGATTGGTTGCTGCAGATTAATAGCATTTGCAAACATTTGCTATATGCTCATTAGTAGTGTTTATTTAGAAACATAATTCACAGGTAGCAATTTATTTCTACGATTCCCGTTTTTCCAGAAAAACGAATAACTTAGAAATCCAATTTTTATTCCCTATCTTTATACTATCTTTCCCCCCCCCCCCCCCCGCTCCCTATATTTACACTATAGTATACTAGGTGAGGCGGGCTGCTGGTATACGTATAGGTTTCATCCACCATCCAGGGGATATTCCAATCCTTGTTAGTGAAAGACCAATATTTGCATTTTAACAGAGTTTTTTTTTTTGCCATAGTACATCGGGGAAAAAAGATTTTGTTGATTTGTATCTCACTGTCCAGACTAGTGCTCTTTGCCGCATTCATAGCTATTGGTACCATCTTCCGTACTATAGAGGTCCCCTTGATTACTTGCAATCATACTGGTTGGCCCACTGGTGAAATCCTTAGAGGACACCACTATATTCATTGGGTAGTTTGTTATACGACAAGCTATCCAAAGCGAGCCTTTACAAAATCAGCATCTAAAATATTGGCAAAAACTAGTCCAACTGTTTTTTTTTTCGCACAGGCATCCCAAAGACTAGGTACTCCTTTTCCTGTCTAGGAGGATTAAAGCTTTGGTACGATTTAAGAATTACCAGTTACATACTTTCTGTTTGTCGGATGTAAAGGTTCAACAAAACTTTACCGGGAATGGTTACCACGTGGTGCACTTCCGATAGGAAGTGCCAACGCTTTCCCACTGGTTTCCCCCCCGCAACGTTAAATTGGCGTATGGCAGAACCACTACTCTCTAGCCTTCTGGACTTTCACACGAACTATGGGATCAGAGGTTACACCCTACAGGAGTGTGATAGAGCATGTTGCATGTATCCAGGATAAAATTGCTGCTGTGATAGTTAAAGTAATTACGGCAGAGCGCCAAGAGACCCATAAGGGTATATAAATGTTCTAGCTACGGTTATACCCTTTAATCTGTGAAGGTGTTGGTGTTGGTACCCAGGTAGAAATACATTGCTTGCTAATGGCCGGGAACATAGAAATAAAGAAAATTGGGATTATACAGTCTACCAACCCGGACAAGAACGCCAAGCAAGATCTATTAACTTGGATTAACTTTGGAATAAAAGGAATCTTCTGCAGTTACAATCATCTTAGACCTTTCTGTTAGGTTTTTATATATTCTCTATAATCACTTAGCCTTATAAGGCAGCCATTTTGTTCTTTACCCCATTTTGTCCTTATTTATTGTCGTGTTCCTTGCAGATGTTTGTTTCCAAATGTTCTGCGCTCAAGTTTTTGCTCCCAACCTTGTTGCACCCGACTCTGATCCTTTGCATTCCAAGGATTTTTACGGCTCATCTGCAGACACAAAGTCTGCACTGCCCCTTTCTCTGGCAAGCCCCTTTTTTGGTTTGGATATATTCCCATGTTACGAAATAATAAACTAGAAAACTGAGTTTTAACTGCACTAACGTGTGGTGTAATTCTTTCTCCCAGCGCTGAAGGGTCTCTTAGTGGGTCTAAGACGGCATCAGGTCCGGCGTGAACTAGTGCATAATAGTTATTCTAATAATGAATTCAGTAAACAAGTGAGGATACAACCAACAGGAACCGTAAGTATTGAACTTATTATTTAAGTTCTGTCTTGCTTGTTTCTGTAAACTTTATCAGCACATTGGTAAGATTTAAAACGGGGGTTCGGGAAGGGCCGGTCGCAGCCCCCGTCTTACAGGCATTCTGTAAGTAGAATGCTGCAATCCTGGGACCGTGATCGGTTCTCTTAGAAGTTGCTCTCGCGAGTGAGTGTTAAATACTGAACGTGTTTATTCCGAAAGGTGGAATATAAAAACTGGTGCGTTGTGTGGTTCTAAAGAGTAAAAGAGTAAGGCAGACTCCCACAGTGGCGACTGCATTTTTATTTTTCTCTTTGGAAGAGTTAACTGGGAGCCGTACAGAGATTATTTTCCCCTGATTGAAGAGGATCCCTAATTCCTAGTTTGGACTCCACCTTGTGGTTGGACTACAAAATAATACTCCTGCATGCCGACCGGCACAAGAGAGTTTAATGTTTTCTCCTTAACTGAGGATTTGCTTCGTCGTTAATGTGTAAAACAGAGAGTTAGGCGGGGACTAGTAAGAGTTAGCGTAACCAGTTTAAGACGTACAGTGTTGTCCGGTTCATGTTTGAGTTTCCAAAACTTCTGAGTGTTTTCTTTCGGTCAGGCTCATTTCCGCATTCGTGGGCGGATCACCAATGAGTCCCTAACTCGCATTTCGCAGATGAATCGCCTATACACAGATTCCATTGGTTGAAAACTGGCGCAATTCTTCACCGTGCACACGCTCGTTGTCGTGCCTCATCCATGGCGTCTGATGTAATCTACGAGGCTCAAAACTGCTTTTATTTTCTCACCCAAATGCGTTTTTTCTGCATAATGGGTCTTATGTTCCTCAATTATTCACTGTTAAGTGTCACAGTATCTTGGCACAAAAGTATAAGCCAAGAAAAAAAGGTGAAAATTTTCCATTCTCTGTGTTGTATTTTTACCAATAAAATTTTAATTGTCAAGATATCATTTTTCGGCAATATAATGGATTCCAGGCCTTTATACATATATGCTTGGGCGTCTGGCATCATTTTTCTATGGGGTGAACATGTCCCTTTTTAAAATTATTTCTTGGTCTGTAAGGCTCCATGTTTGCAATCACAATTAATTGACAGAATAGTTTAGTATAGTATTTGAGTTGAATAAGACACTACGTCCACCAGTCCACCCCATTAGCAATATTCCTCATTTCCTGCCTAACGGTTTTGATCCAGAGGAAGGGCAAAAAAAACCCACCAATTTATTAAGGGGGAAAAAATTCCTTCCTGACTCCAAGTGGCAATCGGAAATTTCCCCTGGATCAACATCTACTTTATGTATCAATACCAGTACTTGCAACATTCCTTGTTTGCAGAAACTCATCCACCTTTTTTTGAAACTGACCAATGAACCTGCCATTAACGAACGTTCCACTGGAAGACAAGTTCCTAGCCCTTACCAGTTCTAACATTGAAAAACCCTTTCGACTTGAAGCCTAAAACCTTTTTTCTTCAGAGTCGTAAGGATGGCCCTCTGTACCTTGACTGTTCTATATTGGTGACCATGCACTCCAGATATTATTGTATGGCCCTTAATGTATTTAACACGTAACATACCCCCCGCAGCGCCTTTTTCTCCTGCGTACAAATTGGTAATTTTGCAGTCTCCTTCATATCAAGCTCCCCAATCCCCTTATTAATTTTTGCCCTTCTCTGAACCCTTTCCATTTCAAAGATGTCCTTTTTGTACACAGGATTCCAAAATTGGCACGGCATATTCCAAATGAGGCCTTACCAATGCTTTGTAGAATGAGGGAGAATATATTGTTCCCTCCCTTGAATCAGACCTCGCTGTATACAAACTACCAGCGGCTCTGTAACAATGCTAAAAATAGGCAAGTTTTAAAAACCTTCCGGAGATTTCAAAGAAAAGTTCTTATCGTTAACATTTGAAACTAAAATCTCTATTGTTAGGCAAATTAGCACATTCTACACGATAAAAACTTCCTTTTGAATACCCCCTGCATATGTTAATGTTGTAATGCTTACTTTTAGAAAAACCGTACAAAATATTCTATTAAAAATTAACGATTCCTCGAGTATACAGCGAGGTTTTCAGGCTTTAAAAATAGCCTTAAAACCCGACCTCGGCTTATACTCGGGTCACTTTAAATTTTTCCAAAATCTGCTGCTGCTGACTTGCTCTCTATGTAACCAGTACCGGTAAGTAAATCTCTGGATCCCTGCTGCCCTCTGCTGGTCTGCAACGCTGGCAATTACTCCGTACTTGGCGGCTGTCCTAACTTACGCCCTGCTTGGCACCGGGCTGATAAGACGCACGCCAGTACGGAACTCAGTGCAGCATGCAGACAGCAGAGTGCCAGCATATCCAAGATTTAACTACTCTGTACCTGTTACATAGAGAGCAATAAGCCGCCGATTCTGGAAAAATTACCTACCCTGATTTCCTACAATTGTAGTACCGCCTCACTCCCTGAACTTGGTGGGCTCTCTAGGGGGAAGGGTTTTGGGCCTTCCTGGGGGTGCAATTTCACCCTTCGCTTATACTTAAGTCAATCAGGGTTGTCTTACTTTTGAGGTAAAAATATGTCTCGCTTATACTCGGTCGGCTTCTACTCGAGTATATAGGTAACATTTAAATCATTGTTTAATATCCGTGTAAAAAGGCAAATAATATGCATTCCTTACCGGCAAAGAAACAGAAAGACTGCAAGGAAACAGAACAAGAAATGGTTATTATTCCTCAATGAAATACATTTAATCTGCGCCCCATAATAAACTCTTGTCCTTGCCATGGTTTATGAACCACAGGACATAGATTGTCTTGGGTCGAACTGTAGAAAAAAAACAAAACATATACGGTATATTACCTCTATTTATATTGATGGGTTCCCCTGTCATAAGGGAAATGATTCATTTTAGAATTTAAGGCTGACCCAGAATTGCTTAATTCGGTAACATAAGAGGGAGCTGAGATTTCTTTACAAACAATCCAAATTCAGGGGAAACCCCACACTGAGGGTTCCCCATAAGAAGGGTAAAGTCTGGGTTAGTCTTGGTCTAAACCCTACATTGAAAGTCTTACATTTTTGTGCTGACTGATAATAAGAAAAAAGTCTATTCTCCTTTCATCTGTGTCCTGAAGCCTTCACTTGAAACTGAACATCCTTCCAAGTAAGTGTTAACCCACGCTAACCCGATATTCGTGGGTAGCCTGGATTTAATACTATTTGTATGTTAGCACCCTTTTAAACATCTTCCCCATAAATGTCCTAACACCCAAAAAAGTCCCCATAACAAAGATATAAGTCCCATTAAGCAAGAAGAAAAATCTTTCAGTCCTAATATTTCTTTAAAAAAAAAAAAAGTTTCACTCATATAACAGGCCGTCGCACTAATTAGTATAACATGGAAATTGTAAAGTGGCCTTATACAGCTAAAGTAATACATGGCAATCAAGACTAGTTAGAAAATTAAAGGAACTTGAGCAACCGAAAAATCGAACAATTCCTTATTTTGGTTGGGTCTACTTGGGATTCATGGTTGGTCATCCCTTTCAATGCCTGCGGTCTTTCATCTGCCTCTTTTTCATTCAGAGACCTCTAGTGTGAGATCACCTTTCCTTTTTATAAAAGCAGAATAAATACCTTTATTTATATACACACGCCCATCCATATCTTGTTGTTTTATACTTATCAGGTACCACCCAATTCATTTTCTAAACGTCTACCATTATATATTTTGAAATATCAATCCTTTTCATTTAGTAGTAATAATTATTTATAAGTGTCTATGTGCATGGTTACAGTTATCCTGATTGGGGGAGGTATATAAAGATCTGCAATCGATATACAGGAACATGGAATTTAGCAGATGTCACTATATAAGCGGACCGGTTTAGATAAAAGCCAGTGATGCTCGTACAGTAGAAACAATGTAACAATAAATTGTAGATCCAGCAGCAAACACCGTTTCGCCCCCCCATATAATCGATGTACCTGCTTTTTCTCAACATACAAGAAATTCCGATGTTTGTCTGAAAATAACCCTTTAGAGAGAAACTTTCCCCGGTGCAGTATAAACTCCTATAGGCTACACTGACACTCATCATGTTTAAACGCTAAACAGGGTGCTGTAAAATCGCATAAAGGCGCTCCTAATCGTCCAAGATCCCGCTATGGCAAATAAGAACTTTGTAGTTACTGCAAGAGCAAAACTTAGGTGTGTTACCACCTTTCAATCAAAAACTTTGGGACTGGCCATCCTTTTAACAGAGTTGACCCCACTCTAACCCTTATTACATCAGGTACAATGGACTTTTACACTCATTTCCCGAAAATGTACCGGTATTACTCACCTGTTAACCCTTTCACCGCACAGATCGTATTATTCACGATCTGTGTCAGTGAATGACCAAACGCCACAGTCATGATATACAATCTGTGGCTTCCCCCCTCAGAATGTTTTGCACCCCCGCTAGAGCGATCGGGGCACATGCAACTGCCACCCATCTAGCCCCCTCGATCCCCCCTCGGTTGTGTCCAATCCAGGGGGGATCTGGAAGAAGATTCCTACTGTTAGCCGGGTCCGCATGGTGGAGCAAGTCCCACGTGGAAGCCAGGATGAAGCAGAAAAGGGAGACCCCGGTGACATCCCAGAGCTTCCCCTCCTTCGACCGGGGTCTTCCTTGAAACTGTACTCTGCCCCTGGTGCTCTAGTTTGAGTACTTGCAGCGGATCTCCATTCAGATCCCCTTCGATCACCAAATTATTGATCTTTGCCAACGGAATGCAAATCACTTCCTGGAAAATGATTTCCGGGAAGTGATTTTTTCCCGTCAGTTTTCGAATTTGAAACGGCATTTTATGCCTGTATTCCAAGTCGTTTTTTTTTATCATTCCCAAAGATGACTTGGTGATCATCTTTGGGAATGATCCCCCAAAAAAAAGGGGGAAATGCACACAAACAAACACTTAAGTGATACAACACACAACATTTTTTTTTTTACCCTAAAAATTAGGGCAAAAAACTTTGTCTTCTCGAAGCTTCCCAATGCCCCGTTGATATCGGTAAACTACGCGTATCAGTTAATTTGTTTGATTTCAAGGAACACTAAGCCCTATTTTAGTAGAAATTTTGTGCAGCGGTCCAAAAAAAGACCATATTGAATTTTAGGATCTAAAGTGTGGCAAAAACTATGTGTGACTCTCCGTACTAACTGTTTTTCCAATACACTAAAAGGGGGAGTGGGAGAGGGTTGGGGGAGTGGGTTGTGGCTGGCGTTTTTTTAATTTCTTGTAATTGCAATTGCGCATTGACCCATTTGACTATTTGGTGGCTCCGTCTCTGTGTGGGGGGGGGGGGGCACCCACCCTTATGGCATACCGTTGATTCCAGGACATGGGGAGATTGGGCCATTCAGTGGGTTTGTTTACTTGCACGTGGGTTAAGGTAGATTTCCCACCATTGATTCCCTCTTATTTTATTTTTCCAAAATTCCTAAAGCACGGAGTTTCTATGAATAACAGCGTCTGAATTCTTCAAGTCTAATACGAAAGCATGATACCATCACGTAGCTGAAGTGTGTGCTTCCAAAAATTATAGTTTGTGGTGGTATATTTCCAAATTGATTAGGCTGTTTCACTTAAAGACACTTTGATTTTTTTCTTTAAATTACACTTGTGTCATGCATGCCTCCCATTTGAGCTAGTTGGTGTCCACGTCTCTGTTTACATCCACGCATATGGCATACCGTTTGACTTCAGAACATAGTGGGATAGTGATATTTTAGTGGGGGGGGTGTTGTGGGGAGCATTTCCAGTTTTGGGCTTTTTTGAAATTAAGAGCACTTTGATTTGTTTTTCTTGTATACACTTGTGCAGGTGTCCCTGGTGCCACGTCTCTGTGACATCCACGCTATGGCATACCGTTTGATTCAAAGATGTGGGAGAGTGATATTTAGTGGTGGGGGGTTTATTTTGTTTTTGTGGGTGCGGGCGTTTCCACGTTTTGGGGCTGTTTGAAATTACAGGAACTTTGTTTTTGTTTTCTTGTAATTACACTGTGCATGCGCCCTTTGAGCTAGTTGGTGGCCACGTCTCTATGTGCACCACACATATGGCATCAACCGTTTGAGTCAGGATATGTGGGGAGATGGCTTTAATGGGTTTTTTTGTCTTGTCAGTTGGTTTAGTTAGATTTCAATCCTTAAAATCATATTTTTTTTTTTCATCAAAACCTCCTAAAAACCATAGTTCTTTGGAATCACTGGGTCTGGAATTCTTCAGGTATTTATGAAAGCATGGCCCCGTAACATGGCTGAGGTGTGGTAGATTCCAAAAATATAGAGTTTGGTGGGGGGAATATTCCATGTTCGGGACTGTATCCTTAGAAAAGGGTTAGGCTGTTCCACCATTACAGAGTGCACTTTTGATTTTTCTTGTAATTCATTTGTGCATGCATCTCAATTTGAAAGCTATTTGGTGCCACGTCTCTGGTGTACATCCCTCCAAATAGGGCATACCGTTTTGATTCAGAACTGTGGGAGAGTGATATTAGTGGGGGGTTTTATTTCGTGGGCATTTCCAAGTTTTGGGGGCTGTTTGAAATTAACAGAGCACTTGATTTGTTTCTTGTAATTACACTTGTGCATGCGTCCAATTTGAGCTAGTTTTGGGGGGCCACGTTCCCTGTTGCTCCACGCATATAGCATCCGGTGTGATTCCGACATTGGGGATTGACATTAAGGGGGTTTTTGTTGCTTGTCAAGTGGGGTTAGGTAGGATTTCAACCCTTGAATCATCTTCTTTATTTTTCCAAAAACGCTCCCTAAAGAACCAGAGTTCTTTGGCTTACTGGGTCTGAATTCTTCATGTAATGTATGAAGCATGGCACCGTAAACGTAACTGAGGTGTGTACATAATTCCCACAGAATATAGATTTTTGGGGGGTATTTCTAATATGAGGGGTGTTTAGTCCTGACAAATCTGAAAAGTTTGCCTGTAATTGGGGCCATTGTTCATTGGTCTTTTGGCTATGTGATTCCACGTTTGCGGGGTACCATACTATAGGCATACCGTTTTGAGTCCATGACATTTAGGAATTGATATTTTGGTAACTTTTTTTTACATTCTTGGATTTTTGGCATGATTTCTCCTTTGAGAATGTTTTTTTTTAATTTTTAAAAATCTGCTAAAACTGCGAATTCTATTCTACGAGAAGAACTGCGCCCACCACCATTGATGTACGACTGAAAAACTACAGAATTCCGTAGATAAGGTGTGTTGGATTCGAGAAAAATATGGTTTTGGTGGGGGTTTTTTTGTGGGGAAAAATTGCAGACGTTCAATAACAAGATTTGCTGAATATTTTGCTGTTCTGAGCCATTGTGCTTGTTTTCACTTTCTGAATGGAACGAACTACAGGGTTACATATCTAAGGTTGTAAGATTTCAGGAATATATAGTTTGTGTGGGTCTTTAATTTCTGAGTTGGGGGTGTGTTGTGGAAAAACTGCAACATTTCAATACAACACTGGCAATTTTTTTTTGCTGCGACTGACCTTTTGTGGCACTGGTCACGCTCGGGGTGTTGGTAGCCATGTCTCTGGGTACACCATGAATGTGGCATCCCGCTTTCATATTGAGATCTTTGAACTTTCCTCCACATGTTTTTAGCTGAAATTCGCATATGATTTTGGTCTCTGATTTTACAGTTTGAGGAAAAAAAGGAAAATGTAGAAATAACTTACAATTGGACCAGAGCTGCGTCTGTAATCTTCTGCATTTTTGATCAAACCTAACCTCACTAAAATCTTGTGGGTGTGTAGTTTTCTACAAATTCGCACTTGTGGGATATTTTTAGTTAATTTTGGAAGATAGTCATGTTAACTGTAAGTAGTGGTTTATACATTTTAATTTGGTGTATATTCTTGAGGTTCAGTTTAGTGTTGGGGGAGGTCTCTTCCTGTACAGGAAAGTCGGGTACCTACATATCTCTGTTTCGTTTAGCGCGGGAGTACTGAGCTGTTAGAAACATTAAGATTTTTGTTTAAACCCTAAAAGGATAACATAAGTAAAAAATGGGAAAATCCTGAAAATTGCAAATTTTTCATTTTTTTTTACATAGTTTAAACCCTAAATTCCCAGTAATTTCCATGAAAGTTATACAAAAATTTGTTTTATAACCATGTTCAAAAGTACCTTTGTGCTAATGTATAATTTCCTGACTTCTGCAATGTTCCTACGTAAAATTAGTCTAAGATCGATTAAGGCAAAATCCTAAATTCTTTCTGGCAGTTTAACGCAAAAAAAATGTATTTTCTCCTTGCAGTGAAAGGTTAAGGGGCTACTGTAACAAGTGTTGTCAAATGTTTGTCCTGTACTATAATGTGTCAGCAACCAATTGGATGTAAGATTTTTACTATGGGGTACAGCCATCAGATAATGTTCTGCATGGTTTGCCTGACAGATTAATAGCTTGCAAACATTGGTTCCATCCAAATAGGATTTGTGGAAATTTACCAGGTTTGGTTGAAAATGACCCATTCAACTAACAGAGGGGCCATTACTCTTGACAATGGCTCCATCTACAGAGTATAGGAAGGTCTGGTCTGGAATATGTTTTTGTAAATCATAGCAGATAACTGACAAAATTCCACAATTTAATTGCCCATGTGTGTTCACATCTTAAGGTGCTCAATACACCATCTGATTAAATCCATTTTAATGATTGAAAGTGGAATAACTCAGTATACAATGGGGTTGCAAGCTTTAAATTGATGTTATCTATTCTTATATTGACACCTGTTCAGCCTGTTCAGTTTTTTTTTCAAACATTTGTTTTTATCAAATCACCAAGTGTGTTCTAATTAACAAAACTGCTATGTATAAATCATCAGTTTCTAGACATGATTCCTGAGTTGTCTCTTTAATGACAGAGCGTAACTTTGTTCATGCTGGGAAGGCCACAACATTAGGTCATGTCTAGCTTCTGTTCGACGTTGTGGCTTTGTAAGGTTTTAACTCATGGACACATAAAGGGTTGTCTCCAGAACCCCCAATCATCAGAATCTTGACACACAAAGATGTGACAAGAGACAAGAAATCTAGAGAGAGAAACATGCAACATATTTATTGTAAGGAAGAATGGTTAGCAGTAGTAAAATAGTAAATACGGAAAGAATACACATGAAAATCCAGAGGGCCAAGATCTATGTGGTATAGTTGCGTATATTTGTTACATTGTTTCATATTTCTAATGTGTTAATACAAAATTACATATTAAAAAAAATATTTATCATTACATTTAATGACATTGCTGATATTAAAAAAAAAAAAAAGTTGGGGAGTGTTACAATTTAACCAGATGCCATATGTCATATATATGAAGTTATTCTACAAATTAAAATGTGTGCTATTCTTATAAAATGTTTCAACAATATGTTCCTGCAGGAACTGGTTTCTTATTATAGTTCAATTTTAAAGAACTAACATAGGAAAGGGAGAGTTGAGACCACTGGACTTTTTACACTTACACAAAAGTTTCCTTAGCTCATTTTATAATTACCATCAAACACCCTGACCTTTGTTTATTGAGTGGTTCACAAGTAATTGAATTATTTGTAAAATAAACATGTATTCCTTTAAGATTAATATCTTTAAATGGATCAAAGTCAAATCATTTAAGTATGATTTTTTTTTTTTTTTACCACAGCTCTCCCTTCACTTTAAGCATTGCAATGACATTTGGATTTTTTTCTCTTGTGGTTAAGAAGCTGACTGCCCTGAAGGGAAAAAAGCTAGTAACAAGTTGTCACACTAAACCATTCAAAGCTGACATAATCAGGAGAGCTAGAAACGCCATGAAATTTTGGTTCATGTAGAGGACAATGACAGATAATATATTTCCCAAAAGAACCCTTATGAGCTGCCAACACCTCCTGAAAGAGAGATGGATAAACATGTGTGCTTGTGAGCACCCGGTAACTAACAGCATAAAAGAAATGGGAAGGGAACTAAGGAGCTCAGGGCAAAGGCTGGCCATTGATATAATTGAGCGGTCCCTAATTAAAATTCCTTTGATTTAGGAAGTTGCTAATTGGTTAGGGCTCTTGTGGTTGGGACATGAGCTTGACAGCTTTGTCCCAAAATGTCTGGAAAGGTGGAAAGGCCATGATTAGAGTGAGAACAACTAAAGGTGAGATTTTGAGAGAAACAGGGGGCTTCTGAAAAATAAAAGGGGCCTCAATACAGGACAGACGTGATGTTTGTGAAATAACAAGATCTTAAATCACTTTTGACAGTGAAGAGGATTGGAAATAATTTGTCCTTTCAAATGACTAAGAACAAATGAGGAAACTATGAGATAATGATGTAGAGAGAAGAATTGTCAAATATTTCCTGTAGGCTACTGCTGTTTTGTAGATGCTGCTTCTTACTTATCAAGTTTAACTGGTGATGATAAACAGTTAAGTGTCTACAAAAATATATATATTTTGCTTAAATCTTATATTGCTAAGCCATATTTCCTATTGGTAGAAAAGGAACTGTCCATTTAATATTTAAAAAAATAAACCAGACAGTAACTTAAAAAAGTAAATTTAACCTCTTAAATAACATTTGATATACAGTTTTTTTTATTGTTGTAATTTTTTTTGTAAATAATAGAGACTGGTATTTATTTTTGATTACCATATTATAAATTATTCCATTATTGCCTCCATATACACAAGAAAAAAAAAAAAATCTTGGGAGATCATTTATAAGCCACCCAATTTTGAAAAAATATATTATTCTGGGGCATCGGGATGATATCCCGAATTGTAATCCAGAGCCTTTATAAAGCGTGGGTACTTGTGACAAGTTAAGTAATCTGATAATTGGTGTAATTTTTTTTTTGGCATCACTCCCAATGTGACTTCATAGCTCATGATACTCCTTTGCACTGATTTCAAGTGAATATGCCAGATGTTTGGTTGCTGTTTTTTGCATGAATTATAATACAATATATCAATTGTATTTTTTATTTTGTTTTTTACCAACATAACTTGATTGAAAACTTTCAAGGGCTTTATAGAAATAAGTAGAGAAGTGTATCAATCAACACATTTTAGTGGATGTAAAATGAATTGTAATTTTTTTCATCTAAATGGCTTTTTTCCATTTCTCAAAATAAACTTTACGCAAATATGAAAAAGTTTATATTTTTCTATTCTTGGTATTGTGCACTATTTTCAAGGTTAATGAATTCAAAAACATTGTTTCTTTTGTAGGGAAATAACTTTCACAACACCTAATGAAATAAACTACCTTGACTACACATTACTAGGTAAATGTTTAGAAAATGTTTTAATGTTATTATAATGAAGAATTTATTTGTAGTAAAGGTATAATCGGGTGATTATTTAATTATGTTATTACTTTTTAATTGTTGCAAGTTTTTATTTGCCAAAATAGTTTTTTTATATAGGATTAAGATTGTTATGGACTTAGATTTAAGGTGTTGTTCCGAACAGAAAATTCCATTGGTTGGTATTGGCTCCCTATACATGTAGAGGGAACACGATACACTTGGCCGCTTGTGGACGCCGGCAATAATGCATATGCAGATCGGGCTGTTTATGTTGTTTACACCTCTTGTGTACTGAAAAGGGTTATTTTGTGCATGGGTGTGTATGGGCCATTTTGGGGTCATCACTAGAGATGTTCAAAACCAGTGGGTTTAGTTCGAAATCGGATTTTGAAAACTTCCAAAAAACTAACCCAATGAAGTCAGTGGAGACAAATTCAGTTCTGCATTCTGTATCGAATATTAAGAAGTGGATATTGAATATTTAAAGTTGATATAGAATATTTTTGTTTTGATATAGCATACTTGATGTGTGATATTTAATATTCGAAGTTCGAAGAGTTCAAATTGATCAAATAATCGATTAAACCCATCAAATTTTCAAATTTTCAAAAATTTCAGTTTTCAAAAGGTTCTTGACTTTCTAGAACTTTGAAACCGGCAGTTTTGAATTTTAACTTGGTTCAAAAACATAACCAAACCCCATCCCTAGTCATCACACACAATAGGCTTTTAAAATTAGGGTTCCCTCTACAACAGTAGAATTTCCTACTGAAGAGAAAAAAGCAATGCTGGGACTAACACAAAAACCTATATTTCTGGATATATCAAGAAGTGACAAAAGTAACCCTTTGGTTTTTCCACCAGTTCATGATTTTAGAACGCCAAATATACCCAGAAAAAAACCTCTTTATTTGATAAAATAAAGTAGCACTATCAGTACTCCTCTTTGATTGAATAATCATACACTTTCCCCTTTTCCCCTTTCCCCCTTTCTATCATCTGTAATATAATTGAAACAATCTGGTCTATTTATACCTTGTTTTTCTTTTCATGACTGGCCAAAGGGAAGACATGTTTCTTGAATAGTGGCATTTTCTCTGGTTTTGTCCTGAGAGTCTGCAAAGCATAGTGTGGACCTTTTTTTTAAATATATATACATTACAGCTTCACCCTGAGGTGAAGACTTAGTGGTCAGGTCCTTACCCATGGTACTTTTAAGAATAGGGGGTTAGGTATATGGCATTTGTCAAATTAATGTAGACTATAGATGGGATCTGGGTTCAACACTAACCTGGACCGACATGGAACCCCTCGGTTCCGAAATCTGAAAGATCATTCCTCCTTCACACCGGTCTTCCCTTGAAACTGTACTCTGCCCCTGGTGATCTAGTTGGGTACTACTGCAGCCGATCTCCATTCAGATCATCACTTCTGATCACCAAATTATTGATCTTTGCCACTGAATGAAAAATCACTTCCTGGAAAATGTTTCCGGAAGTGATTTTTCCGATCAGTTTTCGAATTGGAAAACGGGCATTTAGTTGCCTGTATTCCAAGTTCGTTATCATTCCCAAGATGAATTGGTGATCATCTTTGGAATGATCCCCAAAAAAAGGGGATGCCACAAAACAAAACTTAAAGTGATACACACACCATTTTTTTTTTTTACCCTAAAATTAGCAAAAAACTTTGTCTTCTCTAACTTCCCAAGTCCCCGTGATATCGGTAACTAAACGCGGATCATTTATTGTGTTGGATTTCAAGAAAACTAAGCCTATGTTTGAGTAGGAATTTTGCAGAGGTACAAAAAAAGACCATATTGAATTTTAGGATCAGTAAAGTGTGCAAAAACTTGTGTGACTCTCCGTACTAACTGGTTTTTCCACTAAAATCCACTAAAAGGGGAGTGGGGATAGGGTTGGGGGGTGGGTTGTGGCTTTTTTAATTTTTTTTCTTGTAATTGCAATTGCGCCTGGGTCCCATTTGAGCTAGTTGGTGCTCCGTCTCTGTTTGCACCCACCCTTATGGCATACGTTTGATTCAGGACAGTGGGAGATTGCCATTTAGTGGGTTTTTTTTACTGGCCAAGTGGTTTAGGTAGGATTTCAACCTTGAGTCCTCTTATTGATTTTTTACACAAAATCTCTACAAAGCACGGAGTTCTATTGAATACAGCGTCTGGAATTCTTCAGTCATATACGAAAAGCATGATACCATCACGTAGCTACGGTGTGTAGCTTCCAAAAATATTAGTTTGTGCGGGGCTATTTCCAATTGATTAGGCTTTCAAATTAAAAACACTTTGATTTTTTTCTTGTAATTACACTTGTGCCTCCGTCCCCATTTGAGCTAGTTGGGTGGCCACGTCTCTGTGTCATCCACGCATATGGCATACCGTTGATTCAGAACATGTGGAGAGTGTATGTAGTGGGGGGGGGTTTTTGTGGGGAGCATTTCCAAAGTTTTGGGGCTGTTTGAAATTACAGAGCCTTTGATTTTTTTCTTGTAATTACACTTGTGCATGGCGTCCCTGGTGGCCCCGTCTCTGTGTACTCCACGCATATGGCTACCGTTTGATTCAGAAGATGTGGCGAGAGTGATATATTTAGTGGGGGGGGTTATTTGTGGGGGCATTTCCAGTTTTTGGGCTGTTTGAAATTACAGAGAACTTTGTTTTTTTTTTCTTGTAATTACACTTGTGAATGCGTCCCATTTGAGCTAGTTGGTGGCCACGTCTCTATTGTCACCCACACATATGGCATACCGTTTGATGCAGGATATGGGAGATTGACATTTAGTGGGTTTTTTTTGCTTGTCATTGGTTTAGGTAGGATTTCAACTCCTTGAAAAATCATATTTTTTTATTTTCATAAAACCTCCTAAAAACACACAGGAGTTCTTTGGATCACTGGGGTTGGAATTCTTCATGTATGTATGAAAGCATGGCCCGTAACATAGCTGAAGGTGTGTAAGATTCCAAAAATACTATCGTTGGGTGGG
Source organism: Hymenochirus boettgeri (assembly GCA_019447015.1). NCBI lineage: Eukaryota > Metazoa > Chordata > Amphibia > Anura > Pipidae > Hymenochirus > Hymenochirus boettgeri. The sequence goes on from CM033475.1 coordinate 82,116,476, forward strand.
GGAATTTCCATGTTTGGGACTGTATCCTTAAGAAAAAGGGTAGCTGTTCAAATTACAGAGCACTTTGAGTTTTTCTTGTAATTGCATTTGTGCATGCATCCATTTGAGCTAGTTGGTGGCCACTTCTCTGTGTACCCACCTCCACATAGGCATAACCGTTTGATTCAGAACATGGGAAGATTGAATTTAGTGGGGGGTTTTATTTGTGGGGGGCATTCCAAGTTTTGGGGCTGTTTGAAATACAGAGCACTTTGATTTTTTTCTTGTATTACACTTGTGCATGCGTCAATTTGAGCTAAGTTGGTGGCACAGCTCCCTGTGGTGCTCCACGCATATAGCACCGTTTATTCAGAACATGTGGGAGATTGACATTAAGTGGGTTTTTTTTGCTGTCAAGTGGGTTTAGGTAGGATTTTCAAACCCTTGAATCATCTTACTTTATTTTCACAAAACCTCCTAAAACACAGAGTTCTTTGGATTACTGTTCTGGAATTCTTCATGTTTATGAAAGCATGGCACCGTAACGTAGCGGAAGGTGTGTAAATTCCAAGAATATATAGTTTTGGGGGTATTTCTACTATAGATTGGGTGTTTAGTCTGACAAATCTAAAAGTTGCTGTAATTGGGCCATTGTTCATTGGCTCACTTGTGGCTAGTTGATTCCACGTTTGGGTGTGTACCATACATGGGCATACCGTTTGATTCAGGACATTAGGAAATTGATATTTGGTACTTTTTTTTACATTACTTGGGATTTTGGCATGATTTCTACCTTTGAGAATGTTTTTTTTTAAATTTTTAGAAAATCTGCTAAAACTGCGAATTCTACTAAGAAGCTGCGCCCACACCCATTGATGGTACGAATGAACAAACTACAGAATTTCGTAGATAAAGGTGTGTGGATTCGAGAAAAATATTGTTTGTGGGGTTGTTTTGTGGGAAAAATTGCAGACTGTTCAAATACAGATTGTGACTGAATATTTTTGCTGTTTCGTGAGCCATTGTGCATTGTTTCATTCTTGATGACTAACTTACAGGGTTACCATAGCTGAAGTGTTGTAATTTCAGAATTATAGTTTGTGGGGTTATTTCTGAGTTGGGGGGTGTTTTGTGGAAAAACTGCAGACTGTTCAAATACAAACTGGCTAATTTTTTTTGCTGCTACTGACATTGGCACTGGTCACGCTCTGGGTTTGTTGGTAGCCATGTCTCTGGTTACACCCATGAATTGGCATACCGCTTTCATATTTGAGATGCGTTTTAGCTTTCCTACCAACAGTTTTTAGCTGAAATTCGCATATGATTTTGTCTCTGATTTTACAGTTAGGAGAAAAAAGGAAAAATGTGAGAAATAACTTACAATTGGACGAAGAGCTGCGTCCGGGTATCTGGCATTTTGATCAAAACTAACCTCACTCATAACTTTGTGGGTGTGTAGTTCTAAAAATATCTCACTTGTGGGGATATTTTAGTTATATTGGAAGATATTCTATGTTAACTGTACATAGTGGTTATAACATTTTATTGGTGTAATATTCTGAAGGTGCAGTTTAGTTTGGGAGGTCTCCTGTACAGAAAAGTCGGGTACCTACATATCTGGTATCGTTGTACTCGAGTATCTGAGCTTTTAGAAACAGTAAGATTTGTTTAACTTAAGATAACGATAAGTAAATGAAAAATCCATGAAAATTTGGCAAATTTTTTCATTTTTTTTTACATATTTTACCCATATTCCAGTAAAATTTCCAGAAAAGTTACAAAAATTTTTTACCATGTTAAAGTACACTTTGTGCTGAATGTATAATATTCCTGACTTACTTGCAACTGCAATGTTTCCTACTGTAAATTAGTCTAAAGCGAATTAAGGGCAAAATCCTGAAAATTTCTTCTGCAGTTACGCAAAAAAAATGTATTTCTCCTGGCAGAAAGGGTTAGGGCTTGTAACAAGTGTTGCAATGTTTGCCTGTACTATTAATGTGCAAGCAACCAATTGAGTTAAGATTTTTACTGGGGTACAGCAGTTAGATAATGTCCTGATTGGTTGCTGCAGATTAATAGCATTTGCAAACATTTGCTATATCTCATTAGTAGTGTTTATTTAGAAACATCTTCTCACAGGTGCAATTGATTTCTACGATTCCCGTTTTTCCAGAAAAACGAATAACTTAGAAATCCAATTTTTTATTCCCTATCTTTTATACTATCTTTATTCCCTCCCCCCCCCCCCCCCCCCCCCCGCTCCCTATATTTAGACTATAGTATACTAGGTGAGGGCGGGCTGTGGTATACGTATAGTTTTCATCCACCATCCAGGGATATTCCAATCTTCCCCTTACATATCTATAGTCCAAACATAAAGGGTATGGGAAACCAGACTAAAGCACCGGCTGTCTGTGAAAAACTCGTGTTTATTCTCACAGATATCCACACATGGGTGGATATCTGTGAGAATAAACACGAGTTTTTCACAGCACAGCCTGTACTTTAGTCTGGTTTCTCCCATTTCCTATAGTATAAAGATGGGACGTGATGAAACCTAACACTTACAATGGGTTTAGTTCTATCGGTCACATGTATAACATGATTGTTTTAGCCGAAGTTAATCACATGCAATCACAAGTCGCACAGATATTGGTTATCTAATGAGTGGTCTGGCCTGGGTGCTGCCCCTTGTAAGATTTTTCTGCAGACTTCCAAGCCCTGACCGACCCCAGATCAACGACAAACGTGTGACAAACGGCCATTTTGGCTGTAGTCCGAGTGTTTGTATGTTCAGTCAGGGGTAGTTCGTCGATCCACCCGGCCTGCAGAAAATCTACTTGTGTCGAGCCTTAAGCCTAGTACTAAGTGCGGAAAGCACGAAAAGTGTCAGGCGTTCAGGTCCAGTATGTTGCAATAAAGTTTGTTTGGGTCTCTCTTCTCGGGGGCTTTAAGGGAAAAATATCCATGTAAATCAAATTCAATAAAGCCTAAAAAAAATTTATACGACAAAGGATTATTTATGCAGTTCTTTATTTATTATAAGCTAGTTCTTCATTTTTATTATAAATACTACAAAGGAGAATATTCTCAAGAAAAAAGGAAAGAAAAGCCCGTCGTGATGACTAGCAAAACGTCTGCATAAACTAAACTTCAAGTCCAGTGATTATATAAAATAGCCTGGATGAATGAAACCTTAAGGGCATGTCCACCCTTTTTAAAAAACTTCTGGCACCATGCGGGGCATACACCCCACCCCCAACCTTCTATCATACACTGTAAAATCGCTGTCATCGCTACTTACACCTCCTTCATTCCTGCACTGTTCTGGTCCTGCTCCCCTGCCCCGCCAGAACTGCAAGCAGGGGGCCGGGACCGGCAGCCGCATCTGTATTGGCCAGAGGCAGCCAATCACAGCCGCAGCTGCCTCAATGTAGAACAGCGTTGGAACGAGGTGGTGTAAGTAGCGATTGGAAGCACTTTACAGTTATGAGTATAGCGTTGGGGCGGTGAGAGGGTATGCCCTGCATGGTGCCAACAAGCTTTTATAGCTAAAGACTGCCGGCCACATAGTGATCGGGAGGGAGGGGAGGGGGGGGTGGCTCTACAGCACCTCATGCTTCATGATCAATGTTAAGACCCACACTGGCATCGAAAAAGAGTGGGATTTACACTTATTTGCAAAAATGGCAAGTAGCTGAGGCCCACACTGCACACTGCAACTCACAGGAAACGCGCACAAAACCGCGAGCGTTACCCGCACGCGATTGTGTGTGCCAATTCTGTGCGTTTTGTGTTATGGAAACGCATGCGTTAACGCACACCAAAAATGGTGAACGCATGCGTTACCAAAACGCGAATGGACGCGCAATCACATGCGCATCGGAAATCGCAGGAATTTTCGGGTTTCAGCGATTTCCATTTTAAACCAAATGCGGGCGCAATTGCGGTGCGAAACGCGTGCTAAATGCGCAAGAACCGCGCTAGTGTGGCCTCACCTTAGTGTAACAATTACAGGACGGTATGGGGAATGTACAAAGACCAAAACATTTAAAATAAAATCTTTTATTACGAACACAGTCTTAGTAAACCGTATGACTGATATAACAAATATAAAAGGAAATTTTGGCTCTGGTGTTGACTGGCAGATATTGGTATTTCTGGGCCCGAAACGCGTAGGACATCTTGTGATCTGTTTCCTGGCCTGCGGGCAATGTTTTAATTACAATTGGAATAAAGAGATGCTTTATCAAAAGATGTCTATAGTCTGACTGCTGGTTTAAATAATCGTCCAACGGTGCAGCGGTAATCTATCATTTTGCTACTTGACTAATATTTCGTAAGCAAGGGTTTTTCACTTGTTTTTGGAAACTATGCACCCGACAATGAAAAAAACTTTGCTCTCTTTTGCTCCACTATTAAGTTTGATATTTAATGTCTTTCATTGCCAGCCCTCCTAAGAGGCAAGGTGAGCAACATTACCAGCGCAGCACCCTGTAGGGAGGTAGCAGTTTTGATGGCAGAAAAAAAAATCTGGCATCATGTGCCTGTGGCCCGGGTGCCCAAAAATGCCATTTGTAAAAAACTTTTGGGATGTACTGTCACTGTTAAATAGCGGGGAAGCCGTGGACTTTGATTGCACAACAGAATGCGCTACCACTCCTCCCCCTCCCTTCTGACTAGCAACATTCATTTGATCAAAATCAATGTTTTTCAGCCCTGCAGCTCTAAAAATCATTGTTGGGCATCATTTACCTACAGTCCAGGTGGGCATCTAATCCAACATTCAATGTGGGCATCATTTACCATTCATTGTGGGCATTATTTACAAGTCATGTGATAAAGCCCTCTCTCACAAGCCACACCCCAACTACTGGACAAAGCATCACCCAGGTGCCAAAAAGTCTAGAGATGGCCCTGTGTCTTTTTAGTCATGGAGTCATGCTTACAAACAAAAGATTGCAACTTAACCTGTTCTCCTTCCTGAATGCACTGGTTTCAAATTGGTCAATACATCACCAAGAAGAGCCAAGATAAGTTTTGCATTATTCTGTAAGTCTACCCCTCATCACAATGTCCTCTCTGCTAAAACAACTATCATAGCAAAAAAAAAGAAGTTGCGCGAGATTTCGTTTAACCTTTAATAGCTTTTAAAGCCTGCTGTGTTTATTCATAAGGGCATTATATTAGTCAAAAAAAATCCGTATTTGCGGAAATGGTAAAAGGCATTTGGTTCTACAAATCGTGAAACAATTTTACAGTGAAACTTTAGCCATCTTTTGTAATACTAGACACTAAGCTTTATTCTTCTTTTGGTTGCCTGATAGTATACAAGCAATGCACAATTTTTCCAGCTAATTACTTAAGGCAAGGGATTTATTTTCCTCTATATATGAATGTATGTAGAAACATCTTCTTTTAAAAGCTACGTCACACGTGAATTTTCTCGACCATAGCGTTCCTGCTGGATCACAAACAGTCTGTTTACAGGCTTAAGACAAGGGCCAACCAGAAATTAACATAAATTGAAACATGATTTTATTCTTTTTGTTAGAGGCCAAATATGAGTTTACAATTATATCCATATGTCAAACATGTCGAAGCAGCCCGACAGAATACATCAAAGCAAACATTCCAATGTTAGGAACTTGGAACTCTTACCTAAATAGTCATCCAAGGAAAATTGTCATTGTCCCAAATTTGAAGAATTAGTTTGTCCGTAACTTAAATTCTGTTTTGGTCAAGACCTCACAGAAATGCCTCCTAGACATGAAATGGAAGTTGTTCACAAAAAGCAGTTAATAAAATGTATTGCGGTCCCAAATTGTTACTTTTTATGCCATAATCTACATTGTTCCCTCGATCATTAACCTATCACATTTACTTTATTTATGTTATATAATTTGACTTAAAAGTATCTACTCCCAAAATAGCAAAGTCCCCAATCTTATCTTTAATTCAAAGGAGGGTAAAAACCCGATAGTCCTCCACTAACTGTGAGCAAGGAGCATACACCTTAGAAAGTATCAGTGCAGGATTTGTCGGGGGGGTTTATTATTTTGAATGTAGATGCCATAATAATGAGGTTTGTAACATAGTATTGAAAAATGCTTACATTTTGACACAGTGACTTATATCTTTATAATTAAAGCAAAATATATGCACGTGGTGGCTTAACAAAAGGTATGGCTTTAACATGATGGCGGCCTAGCTTATCACTGTCTATCAAAACCTTTTCTGAAGCCTTCCTGGAATTCGTGGTGTTGCCTCAAGTTGGATGAATGTTTTCCATGCACATGCGATCGTGACCATGTAAAACCCAGAGTAATTTATATCATATTTTGAAACACAAGATTATTTTTAGTGCATTTTGGTAGTTAAGGGCCATTACAACACTGCCCCAACCACTCACTTTTACTCCCATAAATGTAACAATAGAGGACCTAAATTGGCTAGGTTTCTCACCCTTGTGATTCACCGTAGAGCTCCAATGAAATACAAACTTGCCTATGGAAGAGTGTTCCGCTCTAAACCTTTTAAATGTAAGATTTTTAGAAATACTAAAATTTCTATAAATATTTTGTAGATCTATAATTTTTATAGGTGGGTCTGCAAGACTGAAGAAACCCACCTTTTTGGAAATGATGCACAGTTTTTGCTGCTGGAAGGTATTCACAATGGGAAAACAAACCACCTTAAAGTTTCCTTCTCCATCCAGTGGCCTGTATGTACATCTGTTTTCTGCTTGTTTTCCTCATTTCCAGAATCCATCTGAATGAGAGGTCACGTGTTTACACGTATATTGTTATATTGTTAACTGACAATCCGTGGATTGAGACTTTGGGGAACATACAAGTCCTTACAAAAGTTTTTTTTTCTTTTCTTATTTTACTAGAAATCAAATCAGATACAGCAGTTGTGCCCACAGTATGTTTTTTATTTTAAAACTTTTTTACAAATGTTATACATCTGCTACTAATCCAAAATTACAAAACACATAGTCATGTCTCCATAACTTAAATAGTGGACCTCCCACTAACTAAAATTTAAGTCTTAAGTTGAGTGCACCAACTCAATCCCCCACAGTGCATTTTTGTTTAGACGTCGACTTTGGGCAATATACAAAATGCTTCCCAACACACAGTATAGTTGTCTCTGAAATGCAAAACAGATTTCAACAATGTTTACCATCAAATCAACATGTTTATTTGCAGTGATTAGGGTGCGCACCATTAACTCTGCATTAAGCCCAAGTCTGATATCACTTAAATGTTCTTATAACACACGAATGTTTCTGTTACGTTCAATGCAGACAAGCTTAACTGTGTAGCAATAAGCAGAATTACAAGGGGAGATCATTTGAGTGAATCATTTCCAAATTCCTTGGAATTATGCACTTGTAGGTAATTTTTTTTTTATTTAATTTTTTAAAAATTGCCTTTACAAATTACGTCTCTGCTAATACATAATATCATTAACATATAAGGCTAGATACAGTCATCAATCTAAGCATTACTATACAAGGGTTTCACTTCCATCAAATCAGTAAAAAACAACCAAAAAAAAAACCTACCCAGCTATATTGGGCAGTTTATTTAGACTAAGGCGATTAAACCATTAGAAACATTTTTTACAATCCCATTATGTCACACAATATCTTGACGATAATTTCAGCTGAAAGCAAATTCAGTCTGAATTCTCGATCAACAAAGGACGCATTGGTTGACACCCTCGTGCAGACATCATGAATTTATGTTATGCATTCAGGAAAACCTTTGCTTCGCCAGACGTACGAAATCAATCATGGTCTCTTCTGTAAAGTTTTATGCGTTTAAAAAAGTTCTAACTTTCTGCCACAACCACATCAGGTACCTTGCTTCCACAATGTTAAATCAAGGACACTACCCTAATGTTGTTCAATAAAAGATAAGCACAGCATGTAGGCCTGTGCCTAAAAGGACCTGCACACTCTTAACATATATTATTGAAATAGGAATATAATTGTAAATATAAGGGCAAGGGTAAATGTCAATAGCGGACAGTGGTGACGACATATGGTGCGCATAGCCAAATGGTGGCCATTTGGACTCTGATCTATCTCTGGCCTTATGCACGCAGTTCCACCACCACAGAGTTTGGACACTGACCCACCAATTTTCGCCAAAACGCGCCCAACGGCCACATACTGCACATTTACCATACAATGCTTGGGTGAACAGTTTGGCGTGTGGATGACTCTCCCTGACCTCATTCTAAGCTGCCGCAGATGCAGCAAGTATTCAGATGTGAACCACCTACAGACGGCCCAGCTACGTAGGGGACTATCCAAAGAATTGTACCAAGGCAAGTATCAAACCTTATACAGAAAGTAGTGTTGTTTTTTTAAATTTGAGTTGTTATATAAAAGTTGTATAAAATACCATTTTTTTGCAAACCACAACGGCTGTGGCCCATGTATAACAATGTAAGTAAGGACTGAATGTTTTGTTTGTTAGGGGCAATGCTCTTCTTCAAAGAACAGACCCTTCAAGCTTCCCATTCATGGGCTGGATTCCAATTGATCCACAAAACAATTCGAAATTCTTCTATTTAAGAAGACCGCTACGAAGCTCCCTACCTTGTGCGCTGTATTCTTTCTGCAATTTCCTGAAATCTGTGGAGATATGGGACTTGAAAATAGGGGCGGGTGGGGAAAATTTTCCTTGGCCTGGAACGATATTTTAAGTGATGGATTGAATTTACAAAAATCGGCTTTTTACAGGAAATTCTTACATACCATGCTTAGATAAGAAAATGAACAGGCAAAGATATTGAACTAAGAACCCTAGTATAGAGTACATCTATTGGTAAGTTGCATTTAATCAAATGCTAAAAATATATTCTGAACTAGAATGTTTCAATGTTGTTGCCAGTAGACAACACTTCAAAGCCACATTAGTTTCAGGGAGCCTTTGAGCATGTTCACCTATTAGCCACACCCCCTGACCCATATTCACTGGTCTCCAATGTACATTTTCTATACAGACATCTCCACTACTATAGAAGTCCAATTGAAAAATGCGGTTACCCTGCAGTTTATTTTCCCAACCCAGTGTGCATTTGGACAGATAAACCGGGGCAACCAAAATTAGTTTTACCTTCTGGACATTGTTAGTTCTAATTAAATAACCTCTGATGGCACGCCCCACCGATTCACCAAATTTGGTTGCTGGTGGTCAAATAAACCAACTACGTCTAGTCTCTCAATAGTATTTGGTATGAGGGAGAGGCTCAATTAATACTCATCTTTTGAAGAAAAATTTTAAATACAGAAGAACAGCATTACAACACGCTTTGGAGACTCCTAGTCCATGTGTTCTTAACCAGAGGCCTGGGACCCATAGAGTTCCTAGAGAGTTTGCTAGGGTCTCCTGTGGGATAGTGACAGGAACTGTATGGATATGTCCTTGTAAATGATTTGAGTTTTTTAATAAATATAAGTTCATTCACTACAGTGCCCTATTTAGTACAAATGCCTGCTTCCAACATAAAGGACAATGTTTTATAATATCTACCAAATTACCCTCTGGTTTTGCACCAAGGTTGTGTATGCTTTAAAATGCTAAGGGATGGCATAACATTAATTACTGCAATGGCAGTGAAAATTACCAGAAGTCTCTTCTTTTTTGGGCCACTGGTGTCCATTCAGTCAATTTTTTTAGCCTACTTCTTATGCATACCTAAAAGTTTGATCTAAAGAGGTCTGATGGTATGATATACAAGGGGGTTGCAGTATCAAAATACCAGTAACTTTTCTTCTAGCAGGCATCTGCCTCTCTAATAAACCATAATAAGCTAATACCACATCTAGATCCCATTAGAACAATGTAATGGGATTATTTTCTAAATTCTATAAGGTGCAAAAAACAATTATAAACTTCCCTATGTTTCAAATGTATTTATTAACAAATACAAACAATCAATATTACTTCATATTCACTGTCCCTAAGCAAATATTCTTCTCCATAACATATCCAATTCACTCTGCCATGCTTGTCTTCTGGGCCGAGTCCCGAATGGTGCTGATCCATTCTTGGATTTTTGGTGCCTTCGATCCAGAGAAGGCGAAAACCCCAAAACAAAAAAGGGGGGAAATTCCTTCCTGACTCCAAATGGCAATCGGAAAAAATCTCTGGATCTACTATTCTATTAGTAACATCATTTGTGGCATTCTGCTTTGTTATAATATTTGCCTTGTGTCCATCATGTTGGGAACACACAGGTCATCACCAACTGCACCTGGATTATTTGGAGAAGTTGCTCTTGGAGGACTTTTGATACATTCTTTATACATGGCCCACACTGGATTGTACATGGATATCCTTTATGATAAGTTCTTCAGTCTTCAGCATCTTTACCATATCAACGGCTTTAAAACTCTTAAATGATTATTGTTTTTTATTGTTTTTTTTGTTTGTCGTTTTTTTGTTTTAATTAGCACTCCTCGGTAAAAAAGTTGTGGGGGTACGAGGTCGTCCCGTTCTTCAGTTTAGCCCAGTCATTCTCTATGTAACGGAAATAAACAAAATCGTATTAACCACAATCCCTATGTCCCTATTTGTAATGCTGATCCACAGATTCCTTTGTCCTTGTCTCAACTAAAGTGTCTGCAATATAAACTTACATTGAGAACTCGTGATCCATGATCTCCTGGGCTCCTTGCTTTGTGGCTCCAAGGCGTTTCTTGTCATTTTTATTCAAAAGCTACAAAGAAAAATCATCTGTTACCTCAATAGTTGCACAACCCCCAATAATGATTGGCTGAACCCTTTTGAATTATGAGTATAAACATATGTCATTTTAACAGAAAGACTGCACCCAACCTTAGTGAAATGGGACCAGCCCAATGTCCCATTTCATGGCTAGATGTTACCACCTGGTCTCTATCAGGAATTTACCATCATATTCTAACAAATACCAACTACACATCTATCTCTTCCCCAACATGGAACTGTTCTACTTACTTTGTTACTAAAATTCTAGTTGGAACGTTAGTTTTCACGGGAAACCTTGGTTCTATATTCATAATTTCGGCTTTCACACCTCTTCCTCAGGTTTTTCCATGAAATGGAAACTAAAGAAATAGAAAAAACAATAACAATATTTAAAGGAAAGTAAACACATTTTCTTGTAATGTGAAACTGATCAGGATGAATTAATATGGGGGATAAACACAAGAACAGATATAATTATGGGCCATATTAATAAAGGCACAGTGTTACCATGGTAAGGCAAAGGCCAAAGAGAGGCTCGTATCGATACCTTTAAATAATTGGTGCCTTAATAACAGTTCCCTTTCTCTATTCACTATTAATCATTCCTAGTGTTCACATCCAATGATCTAAGTAGCCTAATACATATTAATTACAGGCTATAATGGAAAGGATTGAAAAAGAAACAGGAGAGGAAAATGAAAGACCAACTGCAAGTTACTATTGATAAGGTAAAAAGGCTACATACAGGGGTGATATCTATAGGAGACAGAATTTCCAGTAATATAATTATAATATATTTATTAATGAATGTTTGGTACTACATAACCGACCATCATTTCATAAGTAATTATTCCTACAGCCCACCAGTCAATGGATCGGGTGTGGGGCCGCCTTTCAACATTTCTGGGGCTCGTACTGTGGAGTATCCGCATTCCCCGTCCATTTCATCCCAAAGTCGATTCCTTCATTGGAAACAAAACATTAAAGTTCACATAAAGATGTTATGGTGTTTTTACTGTAGTGAAGTTAGTTACAGATACTGCATATGGTGGATGATTTGGCTGTAAAACAATGCACCTTGAACTATAAACATATAATGTTCTATGTAAAGTACCTTCAACACTCAACCCAAAATCCGATATTTTTGGATATCCAATTGGTGCTTATTATATTCGCTGGCTTCAGATTTCTGGAAAAACAATGAAATACCATTACGTAAATAATAACCGTATTAAATGAGGTACATTATTATTAATGAGGTTTCTAGTTAGAAATCTATTAATCTATTAACTGCCCTTTAATTAGTGTAATAACTAACCTTCCCCTTTAACAATTACAATCCCCCTCATTCTAATATAATATATTTCCCAAACATATAATGGACACCATGTCCTTCCCAGAAGCATTTACCGGTGACGATCTTATTGTCGTGTAATATTGAAACACCGAGTACAATGCAGGAAGTGTAAAATCGTGCAGATATTTAAATAAAACTCACATTAGCCAATTTAGAAACTGACAATCCTTTATCAATACAAAATATTGTATATTACACAGCCAAGATCTATATTGTGCACTGTACCCATTCTTCCCATAATACTTGGGTGTGGGTGGTTCTGTTTACAGGACACTGTGTGGCCATGAGGATGTTTCTAGTGTGAACTTCCAAACCCTATAAACTGGTTCTACATCACTTAAGGCTGGTTTATAGAATCTATAATTTTTATACTAATTATTAGTTTTCTATAATATTAAAAGTTACTGCGATAATGTCCCCAACATGTATACTCACACAGCTGTGCTATTTGGATGGACAGATTTTCCAGCATTGTTGCCAGGTCCCCCATAGAAGGAACTCCATCGCTATATAATCCTCATTTTCGATGGAGAAGATTTCACTAATTCGATGGCAAATAGGCTTTTCTACTCTGGTTCAATTCCAGGATTTTCTTTTCTGTTTCAAAACTAAAAAATATACAAATATATTTAATTATATAAACAATAGAATAGATATAAATCTCATTTCTATGGTTAATCTATACATAACATAATAATAATTGTCCTGGAAACGGTCATTGGCCCTAAACCCAAAATCACATTGTCCATAGAAATCTATTTCCACTGACCATTTTCGGATATATTTGTCCTTTTCATCTGCAGTCTTCAGGCCACTTTGGTATAATTTCCTGGTATTTTGCAGGCAACCTGGAAAACAAAACATTTCATAACTTACCGATGAACAAGTTAACAGGGATCATTATTAGGGACTGGCCGTTCGCGGATCGAACCCGGATCCCCGCGGATTTATCCCGTTCGCGAACGGCGGATTTTTCCGGATATTCCGCCTTCCACTTCCGATTCGCGGATTTTTCGTATTTTCGAAAATTTTTCGAAATACGAGTTTTCACGTATTTTCGAAATTCCGGAAAATACGGGAAAACATGTATTTCGAAAATTTTCGAAAATAACAATGGTTTCTCTTATTCCTAACATACGTATTTTCGAAAATATTCGAAATTACGAGGATTACTTGTATTTTCGAAATCAATTTTTCCAAAATACATGAAAACTCGTATTTTCGAAAATTCCCGAAAATACGTGAAAACTCGTATTTCGAAAATTTTCGAAAATACGGAAAATCTCGTTATTTCAGGGTATTTTTAATTTTAACGGGTCCGCTCGCGGATTTTCGAATTTTCGGATTTTTTTTCGAAAATTCGCAGGATCCTCGAGCGGACCGGATTTTGCGAAGTTCGGACGATCTCTAATCATTTATAAATACAGACTGAATAACTTTTTTTAAATTCTTTTTATTTGTCTGAATAAACTTACCTTCCATGGATCCTTCAGGTAGCCAACTGCAAGAATGCAAAGCCATGGAATAATAATTCAGGGTTTGGATTAGTACTGAAAGGGAAGAATCAAGAATTAAACATATTGGTCCATGGGGGCAAAAGATAACATCTGTACAATGTCAGTAAGTCTTTGTTCTAGTATTGTATAAATAGTGTGCGTCACAGATCAATATGTCTCCTAACAGTTTCATGCCTGAGGAAGAGCCTACATGTTTGGAAAGCTTGTATTTTCAATAATTTTAGTTAGCCAATAAAAGGTTTATTTATATCCAAGATGTCTTCATTTTCATCAATGGCTAATACGTACACTTCTTATGCCACAATTGGTCCATCATTAACCAATTACAGTCATAGCAATTCCCGTTATATGATATTGGTTAATCCTAATGGGTTACAATTCTGTTTACTTACCCATTTAATTAACGTTCTCAGCATTTATATTATTCCCTTTTCCATTGGCTTAATTATTCTTCTGGACAGGGCACGCTACACAAAACATATATGGTTTTAATAATATGTAACAGTCCATAGATCTAATCTTCAGAATAACACTTTTTACAAAGGAAATGTTATGAAAATCATAAACTATATATTGGAATTTTAGTTATATTATAATATCACACATTTCTATATTGGTAAATAATAAGTAGAAGCCCTATCCATTAGAGTGGAAACATGTATAAAAGTTTATATATAATAAAATCTCCCATGGAAAATTAAGGGCACCCTTTGCTTATATGCAGGTTATTTACAGTTTGTAAGAAACAATTAATAATAAATGCTCAACAGTAACAGTTTTACAGGGACAGTGATGTTTCTTGCAATGTTCGGTTATACCACCCCCTTACAACTTACCAGGAGGTGCCTCAGTTTCCTCTGCTTCTACAGTTTTCATAATAGATATTGGATCTTCGTTCACAAGTTCCTCAACATTGACTATGGGATCCTGAAAATATTTATAAATTAGTCATTTGGAATAAGTATTGTACGCTTAATGGTTTTGGTTATGGATAGTCTAATTAAACAAGCTGGTAAAATACAATTTAGGGATTTAACGGAAAATATAGTCATCCCTATAATAGTAATGGTATTTTTCAACCATGTCACTAAAAAAAAACCTAAACAATATTCATGTGATCCTATAATACCAATAACACATCCTATTTTATAACACATTGAAGGGGGTGAAATCATTATACAGTTATAATACATAAGAGGCTCAAATTATAATGGACGCAGCAGTGAAATATCTTCTTATAATAATCTCTTAGCTATGTCACTGAGTGATTATTATAAGAAAATGTTTTGCTGCAGTTCCCATACCCTTCAGGCCATCCACCGATCTATTTCTATAACATTTTTAAAAAAAAGAAAACTGTTGTTTAATTAAAAGAAACTGACCACTTTCTTTTCCCAATCCAACTGTTTTCTGTGACTTATTTTATGGATTATTACCAGGAATTATCCAGCGGGGTAATGTACTTACTTGCTGACTGTCCTCTAGTTCTATTTCCTCTTCCTTATTTATAATGATCATATCGATATGACCATCAGGGAGAGGAGCAGAATCATTGATTTCCAGATGTTGAATAATGAAATCTGCAAAAAATAAAAGAATCAATGTCAGACATAAAATCAGTCAGAAAGTTAGTTAAGAACCTTCAGTGCCAGGATGGTACCAGTGATGGTTCCTGTATAACGTGTGATGGTTTGTGATGTTATCCCAAATAAATTATAGTCATTTAATCAGAGTGATGCCTACATGGCTATAGCTTCCAAATGGTAGTAGCATCCCCCTACCCAGCCATTTAATTTCTAGTCTATTATATAAAACATTGTATGGAAGGCCTTTTCCCATCTATAAGGCAGTGGGCAGAGTGGTGGAATAGCCTGTAACACTAATACAAAGGTAGGACAGACATACACTAACTCTATAAATACTTGGCTATAGTAAGAGACATTACAATGTAACCCATTATCACTAGGGATGGGAGGGTGGGAGAGAGGTTAACCCACTGAGCACGTACAGATCTGTATCTCATGTGCAACTAGCAAGAGGAAAAGGTATCAGGCTGCATCGTCATAAGGTATCCAAGATGGTTACTCCACAATGGTGTTAATTTAAAAGGTGAGGAACACTGTCAACTATCACACTATGTTATAATTTATATTTATTTTACATCCTTAAATATTGTACCTGATCTTTCCTCTACTTCCTTCGTTTTGTTCTTCTTAGAACGTCCGTTACAGGAATCACAATAGAAGATTTTCTTGACCCGCCTCTTGCATATCTTCCAGCGGGAAAGGCCTTTCCTTTCAGGGATAATTTCCTCCACGTTTTTAATCTCCTCATTGGAAACTTTATCTTTCTCTTGAAATATCTCATCTCTGGGATTCTAAATAAGAATAATCACAAAATATAATTCAGACACAGTGTACTAGCCCTATAGTAGAGTTGGCATTAATGTATATAGGGTTATAGACATTCCATTAGGGATGCAATAATAGGCTCTAAATAAACAGTAAAATCAATACATGGATCTTACATCAAAGCTGTGACTTTGTGATAGAGATGGTCACCCCTATAATTTCTCTTTGCTATATACAGTCATCCCTATAATCTTACTATATACAGTCATCCCTATAATCTTACTATATACAGTCATCCCCATAATCTCACTATATATAGTCACCTCTATAATCTCACTATATACAGGCCTAATTGTTAGAAAGGGAAAGTTTAAGTATAAATCTTAATCAATAAATCTTCTTATGGTACTGGCTTGGGGGCTAAAAAATAAACTTTTTAAATAATTGTTAAAAAAAAATTTAAACTTTAGTTATTCTTTAAGTGTGGCTATCACAGAAATAAAAGAGTAAGTGTGTTTACCTGTATCAGGTTGGGGGGTTAAAAAATAAACTTTTTTGATAATTGGTCAAAATTTATTTTTGACTTTAGTTACCCTTTAAGTATGGCTATCACAGCAATAAAAGGGTAGGTGTGTTTACCTGTTTCAGGTTGGAGGTTAAAAAACAAACTTTAAATAATTGGTCAAAATTTATTTTTGACTTTAGTTACCCTTTACATATGACTGTCATAAGAATGGAAAGTTAGATCAGTAGCTGTGTGTACCTGTATCAGGTAAGGGGGGTAAAAAAAACTTCTTTGATAATTGGTGAATTTTATTTTTACTTTAGTTACCCTTTATATACAATTATCCGTGTCAAGTTGGGGGGTTGAAATAATAACCTTTTTGATGATTGGTCAAAATATATTTTATAACTTTAGTTACCCTTTAAGTATGGCTGCCAAAGGAATGAAAGGGTAGGTGTGTGTACCTGCATCAGGTTGGTAGTTAAAAAATAACTTTATTGATGATTGGTCAAAATTTATTTCTTGACTTTAATTGCCCTTTAAGTATGGCTGCTACAGGAATACAAGGTTAGGTGTGTTTACCTGTATCAGGTTGGGGGTTAAAAAAAAACTTTTTTAATGACTGGGCAAAATGTATTTTTTTTACTTTAGTTACCCTTTGAATATGACTGGCACATGAATGAAAGGGTAGGTATCTGTATCAGGTTGGGGGTTAAAAAAAACAACTTTTTTGATGATTGTTTAAATTTTGTTTTTTACTTTAGTTACCTTTAAGTATGGCTACCACAGGAATGGAAGGGTAGATCAGTAGGTGTGTGTACCTATATGAGGTTGGCACACTTCTCCTATATGACCCACACATCTGTACCAAAGTTTGAGTCTCTAACTCAAAAACTGTAAGAGACAGTCCAAAAAGGCGGAAAAGTAAAACAGAAGAAAGAACAGTAATTTGGCTCTTTAAGCTAAATTGATAAATATTAATTAACGTCCCATTCTGCACCATTAGAGGCCTCATTTCCTTATCTGATAAGTTATCATTATGAAAGTTGGTAGCAGCCTTACCTCGCTCTCATTTCCGAAGAAATGGCGGACGCTCTTTTTGAAGTTTTTAAACATCGTTACTACAAAATTAAAATAAAAAAAAATATTCATTTTCAAACAAAGACAGTTTTATTTCAATCAGAAAACATGAAATGCTGTAAACATACAAATTCTACATTGCAATAAATTCTATTGACCCAGTGACCCCATTTATATAATTTTTTTTTTTTTTATATAAACCTTATAAAGTGTTTTGGTAATAGTAAGTTTACTATTAAATAATTATTGTATCTCTATCCAGATGTTCGAAAACTACAATTCCCAGCATTTCCTTGATGCAGTATATACCCAGAGAATGCTGGGAGTTGTAGTTTTCAAACATCTGGAGGGCTGAGAGTTTGACACCTGTGATCTAGATGCCATGTTCCCAGCGCCATAGTTTTATTCCATATTGTACATTCAGATTGATTTTAAAAAAAAGTTATAAAACTACAAATCCCTTAATTACGGTAACTTCAGAATTCAATCCATTGTAACCAACCTAGTGATACCTAGTATATGGGGAACATTTATAGAAATCACCTCTTAGGCTCCTTACCTTAAATAGTGACATTATTATAAACAAATCTATTTCTATTTATCTACATATATAGTGCTCTCTTTACCAATGTTTAAAATCTCCCAAAGAAGGTCTCAGAATAATGGCTCGTTGTTCACTACAGACACAATCACAAGTGACAGTCCTGCAGCTCTACTACACACCAAGTGACTTCACAGGTGTAAAATGCCCTTTTATACTCTGCTTGATGACATTACAATGTCACCTGCCACCCTTGTTAACTGAGAACATCTGGTTACCATGACAACCACAGCACTTGGTTTGTTTACTAGATGTTTCTGTCAAATCTAAATAAAGTTTATTAAATACAAATATCACAGAAGCATCATACAGGGGCTTAACTAAACGGTCGGGTGTTGGAAAGGGCGGAGTTAGGGTATTTTGGGGATGTGACAGGGGCGTGAGGTCCAGAAGGGGGCTTGACAGGGAGGAGATTGGTGTCTGGGATGGTCTTCCCTTCTGTAATCTTTATCAGCTTATCACTGCCATTGCTTCATTCCATATTACACTGACTTACTGAAACTATAACTTCCATAATTCACTTCAGAAATTCAATCCATTGCAACCAACCAAGTGATCCCTAATGTGATTTATAGAAATCCCCTCTTTAGGCATCTTACCTTAAATAAATAGGAACATTATTATAAAATCTATTTCTAATTATCTACATATATAATTCTCTACTTACCAATGTGTAAAATCTCCTAAAGAAGGTCTCAGTACAATGGCTCGTTGTTCACTACAGACACAATCACAAGTGACAGTCCTGCAGCTCTGCAACACACCAAGTGACTTCACAGGTGTAAGATGCCCTTTTATACTCTCTGCTTGATGACATCAAAATGTCACCTGACACCCTTGTTACCATGACAACCACAGCACCTGGTTTGTTTTCTAGATGCTTCCATCCAACCCAAATAAAGTATAATAAATACATATATCAGGGTTTTTTTATACTAACATAACACCCTGTCATTAATATAGTGGATAATATATCCCCTTCTGTAATCATATTATCATCTTATCACTGCCATTGCTTTATTTCATATTACACTGACATACTAAAACTACAGCTCCCATAATTCTCATTAAGACCTTAAACCATTCAGCTGCACAGTAATAATATCTATCATATCACTAGAATGGAATATGTAAACGATGCACAAATTAGAAATAAAAGAGCTGAATTTCAAAAACTGATAAAATAAAACTACAAATCCCATAGTTCAGAGATCATATCACAAGTCTATCCAGAATTCGTGAATACAAAACAACAGTTGCAAAAGGGAAAGTATGTTACTAGGGCTAGGCCACACTAGCACGTTTTTTGTGTGTTTGTGCACGTGGTTAGAATGAAAATCGTGGGAACGCAAAAATCCTTGTGATTTCCGATGCGCATGCGATTGCTCATACGTTTTGGTAATAAACCATAAAGGAAAACTGCAAAATGGCATGGGCAAACGCATGTGCAAACATGCAACGCACAAGAATCTCGAGCACAATCGCATGTGATAACGCACATGATTCTGTGCGCGCTTCCGGTGTGTTGCAGTGAGGCCTCGGCCTAGCGACAGGCAGGAAATGGGTGTTAGCAAATGCTCTTGGGTGTGCTCAGAGCATCCAGTAGAGGGTTTAGACAGGGCTTCAGTAAACCCTGTACCGGCCCACCTTGGGTTGGGAGCTACGGTAGCGGTTAGTACCCCATACAACAAGAACTATTCAATTCACAGTTATTGGATAGAGGGAGAATTAACCCCCTACTCCAACCCACTATGGGACCCAACCAGACAGGTAACTGGTACCCTAGCAGGGCAGAGCGACCTAATGTATCAAGAAGGATAATATGTCTGATCCCTATTTGTACACTAAGAATACAGGGGAGATGGGCGAATGATGTTGGGTGGGATTTAGAACCTCCTTTGACTCTATTATATTTACCAATATAGATCTCATTGTGACCATGTGAGGATAGGAGTTGTATATTATATTCCCTTGTTATAAGGTTGATGTATGTACAATGTGCTATTTTGGAGGGGTCATTCTATTTTCATTGGCTTGTGGGAAGTGCACATTAAGTACGAATTTAAGAAGGGAATAGCAGTGGTTGTGCAGGTGCAGCTGGCTCCATAAGTATAAATAGCATGAGGGTACAGTTGATGTGTTGATGTGTGCACAGGACATCCCCTTTTCTTTATTACCTAGAGGGTGGAGCTGCCTTACTGTTTGCATTAAAAGGCACGTCAACTCCTCCAACACAAATTTGTCAGCAAAACACCCCCCAAAACCAAGACCTCGTTAGGTTTATTTGTTTCAAATCGCCCCCTAGACATACTTACCAGCCCTCTTTCCCTCGCTACCTTCTGCTTGTCTCCTGTGCATGGAAGCAAGCAGAAGGGACCCGACCGGCAGCTGCGAAAGTGATTGGCTAAGGTGCAATGTGTCAGCCATGTCTCACTTTCGCGGCAGCCGGTCTAACCCCTTTTGCTTGCTTCCTTGCACAAAAAAGGCACATGAGACAAGCAAAAGGCAAATACAAATTTTTGTTGGAGGTATACATTTTAAGAAAGCCATACACAGGTGATGCACAGGAAGCTGGAGGTAACAAGAGGTAATAACAACATATATGGCGCCGACTGATCCACCATATGCGGTATAGGAACCTGTTGGCCATGCGTCTATACATGAGGCCGATTGTATTGGCTCCCTTTACTAAGCTATTTTTGGTCATATAAAGGTTTTTTTATCTAACAATGAGGTCATGCCCAATGACTGCCTCTTCTTCTGCTGTATGCAAAGTAGATGATACAATGTTCCCTGCATTCGGGGCAGTCACGATCCAATAGGAGCATCTAGGTACACTAGAAATGCATTGCACAGAGCTGTACTCACATTAGTTTCACTTCATTATTCATGTTTATTTGTTTTGCATCTGATCGCATTTTTCGGATTTGCATTGCTTATGCAATCAGAGGGCCTAATTAATTGCGCTGTTACTGAAACGCGATAGATAGACAGACAGACAGTGGTTGATAGAGAGACAGACAGACAGAGATAGATAGATAGCTAGATAGATAGATAGAGATGGAGACAGTCAGAGATAGATAGATAGATGGATAGACAGACAGACAGACAGACAGACAGTGGTTGATAGATAGATGATAGATGATTCATAGATCGATGATAGATAGATAGATAGATAGACAGACAGACAATGGTTGATAGATGATAGATGGGCAGCATCAGGTCCTGTACAGGTTTGTTTGGCCTTTAAGAGAACCTAGAATTATTTCCAGTAGTACAATGTTCTGTGAACTGAGAATAATAATATTCAGTAGGATAACCAGATATTCCTATGATACTGCACATTCCTCATCTCAGTTTGCAGAATGGAGACCATCAGGGAGATTTAATAAAAGTTCTTATCATTTAGAATTGTGCTTATTTTGCCCCAACCAATCAGATCTTATTTAACATTTGAAAGCTAACATTTGATTGGTCGGGGCAAAATTAGCACCATTTTTAATGATAAGAAATTTTATTGAATCTCCCTGCATGTTTTTCTTTTTCAATGGATCTATGTTCATATTGTTTATATAGTGCTGACATATATATCCACAGTGATCACTATCGAGTGTTGAACTGATTGAATTTTGATCAGTCAGATCCATAAATTTCTTCTGATTATAAAAGTATCTCAAGTTGGATAAAAGTAGAGAGATGTAATTGCACAACACCATATATGTTGGGGGCTGTGCAGATAGATTATTAAAAGGAATTGTAAGCTCTAATTAGGAAGGTAAACATTTAAAATCCACCAATGTTTAGTGTCAATATTTTAGTCTAGGGGAATAAGGTGCACACACGTACGATTGTGTGGACTTGGCACAATGCCTGACTGGGCAGCACACGCATGTGTATGTGTGTATGAGACTTAACACTTTCAGAGCTTATTAAAATTCATTGATAGTTATTTAAGCTCCTATTTTAGGAACACTGTCACATCAGTGAAACATGCTGGGACTCCTATTAAATACACATGTTATTAAATATACGTAGCATGGCTGGGTCAGAATTAATGTTGTTTAACTGCTTTCAATGCAGGCACGGTCACCAAGCTTCCCCATTTTGATGGGATTGTCCCGATTGCAGGGACAAAATCAAAAGTCCGCAGTCAGGGCTAAAAGCTGGTCCTAGGAACAGACCTGGAAGCCTTGCAAAAATATGGAAACCCTGAGTGCAGGCCTGTTAATTACATTTATTAAGTGTGTCCCTATCAGATCAGATGATTTGGCAACCCAGGGACTCCAACATTTTAAATGGGTACAGTATTGAGAAATAAATAGCACAGAGTGCAAAGAGCAGGTTTATTATCCCCCCTCTGCAGATCTGCACCATATTGGTTCTATAAGTGTAACTATTTAAGATGTAATATATAATTGCCACAGATTCTTGTACAAGTCATTCTGAATTGAGAAAGCCAGTCGGATGACTAGCGAACTAAACTTCAAGTCCAGTTGCGAAGGAACTTCAAAGACGCATGTACAAACGTACGCACGGGCCGCACCGTAGTAGTTATGTGCCTCTATAAGTAGAGACACTTTCTATCTATCTATCTATCTGTCTATCCTCTATCTATCTAATAATCTATCCTCTAGCTATCTATCTATTTATCTATCTATCTATCTAAAAATCTATCTAGTAATATATGGACAGTACTATAAGGGATATATTGAGTTTTAGTCCTGGGATATCTATCTATCTATCTATCTATCCTCTTTCTATCTATCTATCTATCTATCCTAAATACTCACAAAGCAGAGGAATCAGAAACATCGAAAACAATCAGCTTGTTAGTGCCACCCCAGCTCTCAGGTCACTGTAGGGGAGTCACTTTGTTCCTATTCTTGGGTGGTATACCCAGGACTCTAGTCCTTACTAAATCTCATTGTGGGAGCTCAGGCTGCTCACTAGCTACCCTACTCCTATCTTTCACTCCTGGAGTTATCTATAACAGAATCTAATCTCACATTAACTGGGCCTGCCAGTTATCTAACACCCCAGAGTCTCCCCTCTCCTCTGGGGAAGAAAAAGAGGCTTAGCACATGATTGCTCTCCCTTTTATACTTTTACACAGCGGCCCCTACTGGCCAAACCCTGCCTGAACAAGAAGACTAAAGGGTAATTAGTTTATAGTTTCCTACATGTGCTGTAACTCCTCAACAAAACAATATTGGGAATAATCAATCCTACCTCCCTTTTCCAGGTTCTTACAGTACAGTTGTTCTTTAAGGGAAAAGGAGATACATTTGATTGTAATGTCAACATATTAGACAAAGAACAAGACTGGTTAAAAAGAGTTGTAATATATGTCAAAATAGAGAAGCCAAGCCTGAATAGAGGTGGGTATTTAACACTACCTTATGCTGGGCAGATGAAAAACTCCTGATGAAGGGGGAGTGTACCCCCGAAACGTTGTTGTTGATGATCTGTTTTGAATAAACCCACAATTTCACCTTGGAGTGCGACTCTATACTACTTTCAACACTTCCTTATGCTGGGCAGATTAAAAACACTTATAAACTGCAATGCAATCAACAGTTATATACTGAATTAGACACATCCCAGGGTATTTATTGCCAAAAGATTCTTGTACAATTTATTCTGAATTGAGAAAGACAGTCGAATGACTAGCAAAACTTCTTCAAGAATTAAAAGTACAGCTAATTTAGCTGAATACCACAGATATAATGTTAGGAACTTTTTGGGAAGAAGAAGGACCTGAAATAGCAGCTCACTACTGAAGAGTATAAGCAAGAAGAGCACACTACTTAATGGTGAAGTGAGATATAAAGTAGCTGATTACAGATTTCATTTATTCCTGGATAAATCACACAAAGCAAGCATGACTTCAATGGAAGGGATTTCTGTACTGAAATGTCTTTATCTTTTGCTAGAAATAACTAATTGTGACCAGACACTATTTAAGCTGATTCTGCAAGATCCCGTCTGTCATTTTCCAAAGACCTGGATACACACAGACCCGAGCGTTCTCTTTATACACAGCATAGGAAGGATGTTCGGAACTGTATGTTCCCCTCGACCGCGGCCAACTTCCACTATAGGTAGTCTACTGCGGCAAAGGGAAATTTACGGTCTTTCACGAACGACCACTTGCCTGACCCGAACGTTTGGCAGCTGCACGCTCGTTCGGGAAAACTGCCACACACAGTGCCGATGAAGCCTGATACCGTTGCATCCGACGGTATTGGGTATTATCGGTACGGTGTGTACCTCCCTTTAGACAGATACACTGAATCTATCTGATGTGTTTTTAGTGGGGTTTTTTGGCCCAGCAGATACCTTCTGACGTTCCTGTCTGGCCCATTTGTTTTGCCATTGCGAGTCAATTGCAGTTCTTTGCTGGGCCATATATTGGCTAAGATGCAATGTCTTAGCCAATCACAAGCTGCGCTGCCGGTTCACCCCCTAATGTAGCTTCCGTGCATGGAAAAGGCTAAGCTAAGCTGAAGAACGCAGAGGCAGGTAAGTAGGTTTACCGGAACACAACAATATAAACAAGGTATCCCAGCGTCTCACTACCTTTCCTGTGTCTACTCATGCTGTGTGGCCGTATCCACACTTCGTAATCCTTCTAAACACAGTACATGGCACGAGTAGACACACAGCACAGTACAGTCACACTCGTACTGATCCTCTCGCCTTATACCTTTCTCTCTCACGGCTCCCATCGTTTGGAATTCTATTCCCCTCTCTATGTCAAGAAACCTCAATTAGCAGATATAAAATTTAGCCTTACATCCTACCTATCTGGTAACCAGCACAGTCTATGGTTGTTTTATTTGCACTGCATACAGCTTACTCCAGCACTTATACCAATTCCATTGTATCTGTATGTTACCCACCTAACTAGATTGTAAGCTCTACGGGGCAGGGACCTCCTTTCCTCTAGTGGCAAAGCTCTAGCACTTCTATTTATGTACTGAACCATCTATGTATTTATCCCCCTTATATGACTTTTTTAATTGTATATTGTTATTGTACAGTGCTGCGTCCCCAAGTGGCACTTTATAAATAAACTATACATACATTTATACATGTTAATTTACCCCTGCCCTGTACACTTCTATAAACGCAGATGGATACATGATTCCCTTTCAACCAGAAGTTGCAGATTATTTGTTAATAGCTGGTCTATTTCATATTCATAAGGGTTTTCTTGTTTAATGCTTTGCTACCAATAAAACAATCACAGGCTGGTGACATGTTGAATTGAATCAGGGAGATGTAATGGGGGGGGGCGAGGGGGTAAAATGGAATTAAACCCATGCTTTCCTATGTAATTTTGGCTTAGCGTGGAGTTAACACCATTTTTCCTGTCTGTGCAGTTTTCTGTTAACGCACGGGCACCCGATGTACAATAGAAAATGTTTGTTTGCATTTTCTGTAATCACCTGTTTACATGTTCAATCAAAACTCATGTTAAGCTAAAACTTGTTATGGTAGAACATACATGTTGAAGGAGACAAGAAATAAGGCTCAACAAATCTGGAAAAAATGTACATTTATTTTGCTTGTGTTTAGTATAACAATAATAAAAATACTATCTAAAACAACTAATATGTGCTTTTTATATTTGGTCATCATATATGTACACCATTGTATACCGTTTATTATACATTTTATGTATGTGTGGGTGTATTCTAAGGTCACCAAGTGTTTCTTAAAAATGTGGTCATGTATAAGAAATAGATAGAACTGGAAGTGCACCGATCGCAATCCCTGCTCCTGGGGTCTAGGTAAGATAATAAAGTGTTTCCAACTTTCCATTATGTTTAAATCCATCTTATGTGTTAGGTTTCACAATCTTCATAGAAACATAACCCTGCAAGTAAATTTTAAAAATTTAGTTGCAAAAAAAAAAAATAAAAAAATACAGTATTAAAGTAACAGTAAAAACCTGTATATGGCAATAATCCATTTCCCATTATCAAAAATTCAATTGGATGTAGTGTGGCCATGTGGCGCATTCGGAGTGCATCCAGAGTGCAGCGAATGACAGCACAATAGTGTGGCCACATCAATTGGACCACACTAGTGTGTGCTTTTAAAAGCGTTATCGGATCGTGATTGCGCATAAAAGCGGTCTAGTGTGGAACAGCCCTAAAGGGTTAATAATTACTTGTAATTACTTGTATAGCTGTGCTCTCTCTTTGCTCCAAAGTCTATTTTAATAAATAAATAAAACTTATTTTAAAAGAAGCAACAATATAACCAGGTGCTGTTGGTATATCCATGATGCATGCCGGCGGCTGAAAACCCTTATCAAGTTATATGGGGATTATACTAATAAATCCAAAATGTGAACACAGCCGATAGTGACACTAAGAAATTGGACAGCAAAGAAGAGCCCAGGCTTAAAGCAAGAGCTGTAAACACGTTGGTAATTGTTTTGAGCAGATTTATCGACACGTGTGATAGCAGGGGATAACCTGCGACGCATGATGTGCATGAACGTCCATTTTGGCTTTCTGTGTATGGGCACTTTGTTGGGCAAAATGGACATTCGGTCAGGGCTCATTGCCCAATTCGCTGGGCGGATCATCAATGAGTCCGAACTCGCATTTCGGCAGATGAATCGCCTATACACAGAATGTCATTGGGTGAAATTTTTTTTTTCCAAATGCTTTTTCTGCTATAATGGGTCTATGTTCCTCAATATTCACTGTTAAGCGTCACAGTACAGTGGTTGGCAAAAGTATTCGGTCCACTTGAAGTTTTCCACATTTTGTCACATTACTGCCACAAACATGAATCAATTTTATTTGAATTCCCCGTGAAAGACCAATACAAAGTGGTGTACACATGAGAAGTGGAACGAATCATACAATTGGGGTGTGTGTAATTATTCAGCCCCCTTTGGTCTGAGTGCAGTCAGTTGCCCATAGACATTGCCTGATGAGTGCTAATGACTAAATAGAGTGCATCTGTGTGTAATCTAATGTCAGTACAAATACAGCTGCTCTGTGACGGCCTCAGAGGTTGTCTAAGAGAATCTTGGGAGCAACAACACCATGAAGTCCAAAGAACACACCAGACAGGGATAAATTTATTGAGAAATTTAAAGCAGGCTTAGGCTACAAAAAGATTTCCAAAGCCTTGAACATCCCACGGAGCACTGTTCAAGTGATCATTCAGAAATGGAAGGAATATAGCACAACTGTAAACCTACCAAGACAAGGCCGTCCACCTAAACTCACAGGCCGAACAAGGAGAGCGCTGATCAGAAATGCAGTCAAGAGGCCCATGGTGACTCTGGACGAGCAGAAGAGATCTACAGCTCAGGTGGGGGAATCTGTCCATAGAACAACTATTAGTCGTGCACTGCACAAAGTTGCCCTCTAGGGAAGAGTGGCAAGAAGAAAGCCATTGTTTACAGAAAAGCATAAGAAGACCTGTTTGCAGTTTGCCACAAGCCATGTGGTGGACACAGCAAACATGTGGAAGAAGGTGCTCTGGTCAAATGAGACCAAAATGGAACTTTTTGACCAAAATGCAAAACGCTGTGTGTGGCAAAAACACTGCACATCACTCAGAACACACCATCCCCACTGTCAAATATGGTGGTGGCAGCATCATGCTCTGGGGGTGCTTCTCTTCAGCAGCGACAGAGAAGCTGGTCAGAGTTGATGGGAAGATGGATGGAGCCAAATACAGGGCAATCTTGGAAGAAAAACTCTTGGAGTCAGCAAAAGACTTGAGACTGGGGCGGAGGTTCACCTTCCAGCAGGACAACAACCCTAAACATAAAGCCAGGGCAACAATGGAATGGTTTTTAAACAAAACATATCCATGTGTTTGAATGGCCCAGCCAAAGTCCAGATCTAAATCCAATTGAGAATCTGTGGCAAGATCTGAAAACTGCTGTTCAGTGCTCCGTGAGATGTTCAAGACTTTGGAAATCTTTTTGTAGCCTAAGCCTGCTTTAAATTTCTCAATAACTTTATCCCTGATCTGTCTGGTGTGTTCTTTCATGGTGTTGTTGCTCCCAAGATTCTCTTAGACAACCTCTGAGGCCATCACAGAGCAACTGTATTTGTGTCATTAGATTACACACAGGTGCCATAGGTTCCACTTCTCACGTGTACACCACTTTGTATTGGTCTTTCACGTGGAATTCCAATAAAATTGATTCATGTTTGTGGCAGTAATCTGACAATGTGGAAAACTTCAAGTGGGCCGAATACTTTTGCCAACCACAGTATCTTGAACAAAAGTTTGATTTCAGTATAAAATGTCCATTCTCTGTGTTGTATT
This sequence comes from Hymenochirus boettgeri, assembly GCA_019447015.1. NCBI lineage: Eukaryota > Metazoa > Chordata > Amphibia > Anura > Pipidae > Hymenochirus > Hymenochirus boettgeri. Next base: position 82,144,934 of record CM033475.1, read on the forward strand.
TTACCAATAAAATTGAATTTTTAGGAAAACAGTACAAAATATTCTATTACAATTCGGGTGTTATCATTGCAAATGTAAAATCAATCATTTAAATCAGTTTTATATCCGTGTAAAAAGGCAAATAATATGCATTTCCTTACCGGCAAAGAATACAGGAAGACTGCAAGGAACAGAACAAGAAATAGGATTATTATTCCTCCAATGAAATACCATTTAAATCTGTGCCACACAATAAACTTCATTGTCTTGCATGGGTTAGTGAACCAAAGGAAAGATGTATCTGGTCGACTGTATAAAAAACAAAAACAATATACGGTATATTACATCTATTTATATTAATGGGTTCCTTATAATAGGGGAAAATGAAATTAATTTTAGAATTTCAAGCTGCCAGAATTCTCTTAATTCGTAAACATAAGAGGGAGCTGAGATTTCTTTTACAAACAATACAAATTCAGGGGAAAAACCCACATTGGAGGGTTCCAATTAAAGAAGGGTATCGGTAAAACAAACTAAAAAGCTGATTTTTGTCCACAGTCCTCCTTTAAAGTTCAATCAGATCTAAAACTCACAGGTTTCCTTTAATTAATGTAAAATTGCAATTAAAAGGATAAATATTTGGTCATCCAATGGAGACCTACACTATGGCAGTGATGCAATAGAGGTTGTTTTGTGGACAAATCAGCATCAGGGCCTATAGGGTGCACTAATCACGTGATTTACTGCTCTGCAGTAGTCTTTGGTCTAACCCCTACATTGAAAAGTCATTATGTTTTTGTGCTACTAAGTATTAAGAAAAAGTAATATTCTCTTTTCATCTGGTGCCTGAAGCCTTTAAAAGGCATGTCCATCCCCAAAACTATAATTCCTCCCACCACTGGCCCCACCGTGTAGTGTAGTAAAATTCAAATGGTTCTCCAGCAACCCCTCCCAAAGTCCAAAAAAGTGGCAACCAGGAGAATAGCCTAGTCCATGTAGGACTCTGCCTCCTGTCTCCCCTCCGGAAGAATTTTGCCATGCGCAGAAGAGCCCTCCCTCTCCCCCCCGTTTCTTTCTCCCTCCCCCTAGCGTAAAACCCTGTTAGTATATTGTAGGGATAGTTCCCCCATCCCCAACCGCTATAATATTATAACCAGAAAGTGCCCAGATAGTTACTTACCTTCCCTCTATCCTCCGCCATTGTGGACTGCCGGCAGCCGCGTCCGTGGTTAGCTGCCTCTCAGCCAATCACAGACGCGGCTGCCGGTCCCACCCCCTGCTTGCAGTTCCGTGCAAGCACTGGGCCTGGGCAGTCCGTCGGAGGATAGAGGGAAGGTAAGTAACTATCGGGGCACTTTCTGGATATAAGATTATAGCAGTTGGGGAAGGGGGAACTATCCCTACAAAATACTAAAAGTTTTTAAAACAGGTGGACATGCCCTTTAATTAAAACTGAACATGCCCTGCAAAGTATGGTGTTAACCCACGCTTACCCGATATTACATTGGGTAGCCTGGGTTTAACACTATTAACACTATTTTGTATGTTAGCACCCTTTATTACATCTCCCCCATAAATGTCCTAACACCCAGAAAAGTCCCCATAACAAAGATATAGTCATTAAGCAAGAAAAAAGTACCTATTTCAGACTAATATTTCTTTAAAAAAATGTTCACTCATACAATAATAGGCATTCCAAGCTAAAACAATCTTATGGTTTTAGAGCAAATTAGCACCATTGTAACAAAACGATAAAACTTCTTTTTAATAACCCTGCATATGTATCCTGTTTTAATGCATTACTAGGGAAAACAGTACAACATTTCATAAAAATTACCGTATATCCCTCGAGTAGAAGCCGAGGTTTCAGGCGTTAAAATAGCCTTAAAACCCGACCTTGGCTTATACCGGGTCCACTGTAACTTTTTTATTCCAAACTCGGCTGTGCTTTACTTGCCTCTCTAGGTAACCAGGTACCTTAGTAAAATCTCTCTCTGGATCCTGCTGGAACTCGCTGTCTGCACGCTGCAGATTACATACAAATCCGTACTTGGGCGGCTGTCTAACTTACGCCCGTCTTGCACCGGGCAGTGAGTACTACAGCCTCCGAGACGGACGTCAGTGGGGGGCCCAGGCATGCGACAGCATAGTGCCAGCAGGATCCAGGATTTAACTTACCTGTACTGGTTTACTAGAGAGCACTAGCAGTCAGTCAATTCTGGGAAAAAATTTCCCTTAAACCCTGATTTTACCCTACAATTTGTAAGTACCCCCAGCCTCACTCCCTGAACTGGGTGGGCTCTCCTCTCTAAGTGGTACTGGTTTTGTTGGGGCTTTCCTGGGGGGTGCAAATTTCAACCTTCGTTCGGCTTATACTTAAGTCAATCAGGTTTCTTACTTTTTTGAGGTAAAATAATGTACCCGGCTTATACTTCACTTACTACTACTCGGGTCGGCTTATACTCGAGTATATAGGGTAACATTTAAAGATCAGTTTTATATCCTGTAAAAAGGCCAATAATATCATTTCCCCTTACCGCAAAGACTACGGAAAAGACTGCAATGAAACAGAACAAGAAATAGATTATATTCCTCCAATGAAATACCATTTACATCTAAAAATCTGCGCCACTATAATAAACTTCATTGTCTTGCATGTTAGGTGAACCAGGAAGATGTGTCTGGTCGACCTGTATACAAAACAAAAACAATATCACGGTATATTAAACATCTATTTTTATTGATTAGGGGTTTCCTTGTCCTAAGGGAAACTGCATCATTTAGAATTTCAAGCTGCCAGAATTCTCTTAATTCTAAACCTAAGAGTGGACTGGATTTCTTTTCCAAACAATAATACAAATTCTGGGAAAACCCCACAACTTAGGGTTCCAATTAGAAGGATAAGTCTGGGTTAGTTCTTTGGTCTAGCCCCCCATTAAAAGGTCCTACAACATTTTGTGCTACTGAGTATAAGAAAAAGTACATTCTCTTCTTTTAAAATCTGTCCTGAAGCCTTTCATTGAAACTGAACATGCCCTGCAAAGTAAGTGTTACCCCACGCTAACGCCGATATTAATGGGTAGCCTTGTTTAATACTATTTGTATGTTAGCACAACCCTTTAATAACATCTTCCTCCCCAAAATGTCCTAACCCTCCAAAAGTCCCCATCCAAAGATATAGTCATTAGCACGAAAAAAGTAGTTCAAGTGCTAATATTTCTTTAAAAAAATGTTCACCCATACAATAACAGGCATTTCCATCTACTTAGTATAAACATGGAAATTGTAATGGTGCATTTAATAAATTAAATACACTTGAAACAAGACTAGTTAGAAAATTAAAGGAACTTGAGGCACAGAAAATATCTAACAATCCTTATTTTGGTGGGGGTCTAGTCTTGGGATTCATGTTTTGGGGGGGCTTCACCCTTTTACATGCCTGCTGGTCTTTCATCTGCTATTTTTCATTCAGCCTCTAGTGTGAGATCAACCTCCCTTTTTATTCAAAAAGCAGAAATAATACATTATTTATATACAACCACCAACCCATCGCATATCTTGGTTTTTATACTTAGCAAGGTACCCAAAACAATTCCATTTTCTAAAACGTCTACCGTATATATTTTTGAAGATATCCTTTCTATTTTTAGTATTAATCATTATTATACGAAAGTGTCTAGTGCATGGTTACAGTATATCCTGATGTGGGGAGTATAGACAGCATCTGGCAATCTGATTAACGAACATGGAAGTAGCATATGGTACCTCATAAGAGGACATGTTTAGATAAAGAGCCCAAGTGATGCTGTACATTATAAACAATGTAACACATAAAATCTTTAGCTACAAAGCACAACACCGTTTTCCCCCCCCATATAATCGTGTAACCCTGCTTTTTTCTCTTTTTTATCTCCCTCAACATAAAATAATCCTATTGGTTTTTTTTCTTCTTGAAAATTTAACCCTTTAGAGAGAAAACTTTCCCCCGTGTGCAGTATAACTCCATTTAATGCCTACAACACGGACACATCATCATGTTTGTAAACGTTTTACTAACAAGGGTGCTGTAAAACGCTAGAGGGCTCCTATCTGTCCACATATCCCGCTATGCAATAAGCACTTTGTAGTTAACTGCAAGAGCAAAATTAAGGGTTGTTGTTACCTTTCATCAAAAACATTTGGGAATGGCGCATCCTTTTAATGAGTTGAAACCCACTCTAACCCTAATTAGCATCAGGTCGAATGGACTTTACACTCATTCCCTAAAATTGTACCGGTAATTTATTACATCACCTGTTTTAAACCCCTATTCACTGCCACAGATCGTGCCTGATTCACTATCTGTGCAGTGAAGACCAAACTGCACGTCATGAATATACAATCTGTTGGCTTCCCCCTCACGAAAATTTTTTGCCCCCCTCCCCGCTAGGAGCGAACGGGGGCAGAGCATTCAACGCCCCCTAGCCCCCCGATCCCCCCTCGTTTGTGCCCAACTCCGAGGGGGGGATCGGAAGATATTCCTCCTTTGAGCCGGGTCCCCCTCTGTGGAAGCCAGTCCCCACGTGGAGGAAAGTAAGGAAGCAGAAAGGGGAGAAACCCCCGTGACATCCACAGAGCTTCCTCCTTCACATCACCGTGTCTTCCCTTGAAACTGTACTCTGCCGCCTGGTGATCTAGTTGAGGTAACTATACTGCGCCGATCTCCATTCGATCATCACTTCTGATTCACCAAATTAATTGATCTTGCCACTGAAATGGAAAAATCACTTCCGGAAAATGCTTTCCGGAAGTGATTTTTTCTTTTCCGATCAGTTTGTCGAATTGGGAAAACGGGCATTTAGTTGCCTGTATTCCAAGTTCGTTAAATCATTCCCCAAGATGATTGGTGTCATCTTTGGGAATGAATCCCCAAAAAAAAAGGGGATGCCACAAAACAAAAACTTAAAGTGATACACACACCATTCTTTTTTTTTTTTGTTTTAATAACCCCTCAAAATTAGCAAAAAAACTTTGTCCTTCTCTAACTATCCCAATGTCCCCGTGATATCGGTACACTAAACGCGGACTCATTTATTTGATTGGATTTCAAGAAAACTAAGCCTATTTTGAGTAGGAATTTTGCAGAGTACGAAAAAAAGACCATTGAATTTTAGGATCAGTAAAGTTGTGCAAAAAAACTTGTGTGACCTCTTTCTCGTAACTCAACTGGTTTTTCCACTAAAATACCACTAAAAGGGGAGTGGGGATTAGGGTTGGGGGGTGGGTTGTGGCTTTTTTAATTTTTTTTCTTGTAATTGCAAAATTGCGCCTGGTCCCATTTAGCTGTTGGTGCTCCGTCTCGATGTTTGCAACCCACCCTTATGGCATAACGTTTGATTCAGGACAAGTGGGAGATTGCCATTTAGTGGGTTTTTTTTACTGGCCAACGTGGTTTTATTAGGTAGGATTTCACCCTTGAGTCCTCTTATTGATTTCTCTTCACACAAAATCTCTACAAGCACGGAGTTCTTTGAATACAGCGTCTGGAATTCTTCAGTTAGTACGAAAAGCATGATACCATCACGTAGCTTACGGTGTGTAGCTTCCAAAAATATATAGTTTGTGGGGGCTATTTCCAATTGATTAGGCTTTCAAATTAAAAGACCACTTTGATTTTTTTCTTGTAAAAAAAAAATTTTAACACTTGTGGCCTTCCGTTCCCCATTTGAGCTAGTTGGGTGGCCACGTCTCTGTGTCATCCCGCATATGGCATACCGTGTGATTCAGAACATGTGGTAGAGTTATAGTAGTGGGGGGGGGGTTTTTTGTGGGGAGACATTTCCAAGTTTTGGGGCGTTTGAATTAACAGAGCCTTTGATTTTTTTCTTGTATTACACTTGTGCATGGGTCCCTGGTGGCCCCGTCTCTGTGTACTCCAACGCATATGGCCTACCGTTTGATTCAGAAGATGTGGGAGAGTGAATATTTAGTTGGGGGGGGTTATTTGTGGGGGGCATTTCTCACGTTTTTGGGCTGTTTGAAATTACAGAGAACTTTGTTTTTTTTTTCTTGTAATTACACTTGTGAATGGTCCCATTTGAGCTAGTTGGTGGCCCGTCTCTATTTCACCCACACATATGGCATACCGTTTGATGCAGGATATGGGAGATTTGACATTTAGGTGGGTGGGTTTTTTTTTGGCTTGTCACTTGGTTTAGGTAGGATTTCAATCCTTGAAAAATCATATTTTTTTTTTTCAAAAACCTCCTAAAAAACACACAAGTTTCTTTGGATCACTGGGTTGGAATTCTCATGTATGTATGAAGCACTGGCCCGTAACAAGCTGAAGGTGTGTAAGATCCAAAAAATACTATGTTGGGTGGGGGAATTTCCATGTTTTGGGACTGTATCCTTAAGAAAAAGGGTACGCTGTTCAAATTACAGAAGCACTTTGAGTTTTTCTTGTAATTGCATTTGTGCATCGCATCCATTTGAGCTGTTGGTGGCCACTTCTCTGTGTACCTCCCACCTCCCACATAGTGCATAACCGTTTTGTTCAGAACATGCGGTATAATTGATATTTAGTGGGGGTTTTATTTGTGGGGGGCATTTCCAAGTTTTGGGGCTGTTTGAAATGACAAGCACTTTGATTTTTTTCTTGTACTTTAACACTTGTGCTGCGTCAATTTGAGCTATTGGGGGGCCATGCTTCCCCTGTTGGTGCTCCACGCATTAGCAGCCGTTTATTCGAACATGTGGGAGATTGACATAAGTGGGTTTTTTTTGCTGTCAAGTGGGTTTTAGGTAAGGATTTTCAAACCCTTGAATCCATCTTACTTTATTTTCCACAAAACCTCCTAAAAACACAGAGTTCTTTGGATTACTGTTTCTGGAATTCTTCATGTTTATGAAAGCATGGCACCCGTTAACGTAGCGGAAGGTTGTAAATTCCAAGAATATATATAGTTTTGGGGGGTATTTCTACTATAGATTGGGTGTTTAGTCTGACAAATCTAAAAGTTGCTGTAATTGGGCCATTGTTCATTGGCTCACGTTGTGGCTAGTTGATTCCACGTTTGGGTGTTACCATACATCGGGCATACCGTTTGATTCAGGACATTAGGAAATTGATATTTGGTACTTTTTTTTTTTACATTCCAACTTGGGATTTTGGCATGATTTCTACCTTTGAAGAAGTTGTTCTTTTTAAATTTTTTAGAAAATCTGCTAAAACTGCGAATTCTACTAAGACTGCCTGGCCCACACCCATTGATGGTACGAATGAACAAACTACAGATTTCGTAATAAGTGTGTGGTATTCGCAAACAAAAAAAGAAAAATATCTGGTTTGTGGGGTTGTTTTGTGGGAAAAATTGCAGACTGTTCAAATACAGATTTGACTGAATATTTTTGCTGTTTCGGAGCCATGTGCATTGTTTCATTCTTGATGACTAACTTACAGGGTTACATAGCTGAAGTTTGTAATTCAAGAATCTATAGTTTGTGGGGTTATTTCTGAGTTGGGGGGTGTTTTGTGGAAAAACTGCAGACTGTTCAAATACAAACTGGCTAATTTTTTTTGCTGCTACTGACATTTGGCAGCTGGTCCCTCTGGGTTTGTTTGGTAGCCAATGTCCTCTTCTGGTTACAACCCATGAATCTGGCATACCGCTTTCATATTGAGATGCGTTTTAGCTTTCCTACCACAGTTTTTAGCTGAAATAGTCGCATATGATTTTGTCTCTGATTTTACAGTTAGGGAAAAAAGGAAAATGTGAGAACATAGACTTACATTGTGACGAAGAGCTGCGTCCCGGGTATCGGCATTTTGATCAAAACTTAACCTCACTCATAACTTTGTGGGTGTGTAGTTCTAAAAATATCTCACTTGTGGGGATATTTTAGTTATATTGGAAGATATTCTGATGTTAACTGTAATAGTGGTTTAGACATTTTTAGTTTGGTGTAATATTCGTGAAGGTGCAGTGTTAGTTTGGGGAGGTCTCCTGTACATGAAAAGTCGGGTACCTACATAGATCTGGTATCGTTGTACTCTGAGTACATCTGAGCTTTTAGAAACAGTAAGATTTTTGTTTAACTAAGATAACGATAAGTAAACTGAAAAATCCATGAAATTTGCAAATTTTTTCATTTTTTTTTACTATATTTTACCATATTCAGTAAATTTCCAGAAAAGTTACAAAAATTTTTTACCATGTTAAAGTACACTTTGTGCTGATGTAATAATATTCCTGACTTACTACTGCAACTGCAATGTTTCCTACTGTAACATTAGTCTAAAGCGATTAAGGGCAAAATCCTGAAAATTTCTTCTGCAGTTTCACGCAAAAAAAATGTTATTTCTCCTGCAGAAAGGGTTTACGTGGCTCTGTAACAAGTGTTGCAATGTTTGCCTGTACTATTAATGTGCAAGCAACCAATTGATGTTAAGATTTTACTGGGGACAGCAGTTAGATAATGTCCTGATGGTTGCTGCAGATTAATAGCATTTTGCAACATTTGCTATATCTCATTAGTAGTGTTTATTTAGAAACATCTTTCACAGGTTCGCAATTTGATTTCTACGATTCCCTTCCGTTTTTCCAAAAAACGAATAACTTAGAAATCACAATTTTTTATTCCCTATCTTTTATACTATCTTATTCCCATCCCCCCCCCCCCCCCCCCCCCCCCGCTCCCTATATTTAACTTAGTATACTAGGTGAGGGCGGGCTGTGGTATACGTATAGTTTTCATCCACCATCCAGGGTATATTCCAATCTTCCCCTTACATATCATAGTCCAACATAAAGGGTAATGGGAAACCAGACTAAAGCACCGGCTGTTCTGGAAAACTCGTGTTATTCTCCAGATATCCACACATGGGTGGATACTGTGAGAATAACACGAGTTTTTCACAGCACGCCTGTACTTTTAGTCTGGTTTCTCCCATTTTTCCTATAGTATAAAGATGGGACGTGATGAAACCTAACAGCTTACAATGGGTTTTAGTGTCCTATCGGTCACATGTATAACATGTTGTTTTAGACTCATTAATCACATGCAATCACAAGTCGCACAGATATTGGTTTCTAATGAGTGGGTCCTGGCCTGGGTGGCTGGCCCCTTGTAAGATTTTTCTGCAGAACTTCCAAGCCTGACCGACCCCCAGATCAACGACAAACGTGTGACAAAACGGCCATTTTGGCTGTAGTCCGAGTGTTTGAAAAAAAACTGTTCAGTCAGGGGTAGTTCTCGATCCACCCGGCCTGCAGAAATCTTACCTTGTGTCGAGCCTTAAGTCCTAGTACTAAGTGCGGAAACGCACGAAAAGTGTCAGGCGTTCAGGTCCTATGTGCAATAAAGTTTGTGTCGGCTTCTCGGGTCTCTCTTCTCGGGGCCTTTTAGAGGAAAAGTATCCGATGTAAACAATATCAATAAAGCCTAAAAAAAATTTATACGACAATAGGATTATTTATAGCAAGTATTTTACATAGTTTAGTAAGCTAGATTCTATTTTGTATTATAAATACTACAAAGGAGAATTCTCAAGAAAAAGGGAAAGAGAAAGAAAGACAGTCTGATGACTAGCAAAAACGTCTTCATAACTAAAACTTTCAAGTCCAGTTGGTTATATAAATATAGCCCTGGATGAATGAGAACCTTAAGGCATGTCCACCCTTTTAAAACTTCTGGCACCATGCAGGGCATACCACCCACCCCAACCTTACTATATCACTGTAAACTCGCTGTCATCTCTACTTACACTCCTCCATTCCTGCAACTGTTCTGGTCCGACTCCCCTGCCCGCCAGAACTGCAAGCAGGGGGGCCGGACCGGTCAGCCGCGTTGTATTGGGCCGAGAGGCAGCCAATCACAGCCGTAGCGGTGCCTCAAGTGTAGAAACTTAGACAGCTTTGGAACGAGTGTGTAAGTAGCAGTTGGAGCACTTTTACAGTTATGAAGTATAGCGTGTTGGGGGGTGAGAGGGTATGCCCTGCATGGTGCCAAAAGTTATAGCTGAAAAATCCGCACGGGGGTTGAGGAGGAGAGGGAGGGGAAAGGGTATGCTCAGACCTCTAAGTAGAAACACACGGTGTCACGCCGCTGCATCCTATTTTTGAGTGGCATGGGGACTGGGAGGGACGGTAGGTAGATTTGTACAGTGGGGGTGTGAGATTGTGGGGGTCATGCTTACATACAGGATGCTGCATACAGACACAATTGCAAGGTCTGTATATCTTCTACAAAAGCTTAGATCGCGGAATCTCCCTCTAATCTTCATATTCCTGCTATTACACGTACAGACACAGCAGTACTTGAGAGGAAACAACTAAAGATATGACATTTGCAGAGGGTCAGGTACTTTAATGAGTGGTCATCTTAATCAACAGACCTTGCCATTTGGTAACCACACGAAAAAGAGTGCGATTCATATTTGGAAATAAATAGCTGGAGGCCACAACGCACACTGCAACGCACAGGAACGCGACACAAAAGCGACGAGCGTTATCGCACCGATTGGTGAGCAATTCTTGTGCTTTTGGATTATGGAAAACGCATGCGTTAATCGCACACCAAAAAAGGTAAACGCATGCGTTACCAAAAGCGAAATGGAACCGCAATCACATGCGCATCGGAAACGCAGGAATTTTACGCGTTTCAAATTTCCATTTAACCACAAATCTGCGGGCGCAATTGCGAGTGCGAAATCGCTGTGCGCAAAAAGCGGCAAGAACCGCCGCTAGTGTGGCCTCACCCTTAGTGTAACAATTACATGCGGATCGGTATGGGGAATGTACAATGACCAAAACATTTAAAATAACAAGTCTTTTTATTCGAGAACACAGTCTTAATTGTAAACCTATGACTGATAAAACAAAATAAAAGGAAATTGTTTGGAGCATCTTGGTTTTGACTGGACAGATATTGTATCATGGGCCCGAAACGCGTAGGGACATCCTTGTTGATCTGTTCCTGGCCTGGCAGGCAATGTTTTTAATTACAATTGAATAAAGAGATGCTTTATCAAAAGATGTCTGATAGGATCTGACTGCTGTTTAAAGATCGCCAAGCTGTGCAGCGGTAAACTATCATTTTGCTGACTATCTGACTAATATTTGTTAAGTCAAGGTTTTTTCACTTGTTTTGGAACTATGCACCCGACAATGAAAAAAACTTTCTCTCTTTTAGCTCCACTATTAAGTTTGATATTTAATGTATTGTCAGTGCAGCCCTCCTTAATGGAGGCAAGGTGAAGCAACTTACCAGAGCAGCCACCTCTGTAGGAGTGGTAGCAGTTTTGGATGCAAAAAAAAAATCTGGCATCATGTGCCTGTGGCCCGGTGGGGTGCCCAAAACATGCCCATTTGAAAAAACATTTTGGGATGAATGTCACTGTTAAATAGCGGGAAGCTCGTGGACTTTGATTGCAAAGCGCTACCACTCCTCCCCTCCCTTTCATGACTAGCTTATCAAATAATGTTACTCAGCTAACATGGAGTCAAATCCTACAGTCGCGAGGTGGCTCATAATTTTTGGCCTCATTTAGTCCTGTGGGACTATTACCATTCACTGGGAGCTTACATTCATTGTGGGATTATTACAAGTCATGTGTTATAAAGCCCTCGCCTCTACAAGCAACACACCACTTCCGGGAAAAGCATCACCCAGGTGCCAAAAAGTTAGGATGGCCCTTGTGTCTTTTTAGTCATGGAAGTCAATGCTGTTACACAATGGAAATTCGCAACTTAACCTGCTTCTGCTTCCTGAATGCACTGGTTTCAAATAGGCATAATCAACAAGAGAGCCAGAAAGTTGGCATTATTCTAAGTACTAACCCCTCATCACAAATGTCAGCCTCTCTGCTAAAAACACTTCATAGCAAAAAAAAAGAAAGTTGCCGACGGATTTCAGTTTAACTTTATAGGCTTTAAAGCCCTGCTGCGTGTGTTTAATTCATGAAGGGCATTATATTATCAAAAAAATCCGATTGCGGGAATGGTAAAATGCATTTGGTTCTACGTAAATCGTTGAAAAAACAATGTTTACAGTGAAACTTTACGCTCATCTTTTGGTAATACACTAGTACACTAAGCTTTATTCTTCTTTGGTTGCCTTGATAACATACAAGAATTCAACATTTTTCACAGCTAATACTTAAGGCGGGATTTATTTTCCTTTATAGAGATGTATGTGAGAAACCATCTTCTTAAAAGCTACGCACACGTGAAATTTAATCGGACCTGAACTTCCTGCTGGATCACCAAACAGTCGGTTTACAGGCCTTAAGACAAGGGCAACCAGAATAACATAATATTGATAACATGGATTTTATTCTTTTTGTTTAGAAGCACAAATTAGTAGTTTACAATTATAAATCATATCAATACATGTCGATAGCCAAGCCAGAAAACAGAACTCACATCAAAGCAAACTCAATGTTAGGAACTTGGAAACTCTTACCTAAATATGTCATCCAGGAAAATTTTTCATTGTCCCAAATTTGAAAATTAGTTGCGTAACTGTAAATTCTGTTTGGTCAAGACTCAGATAATGCGCTCCTAGACATGAATGGAAGTGTGTTCAAAAAGCGTTAATAAAAATGTATTGCTGGTCCCAAATTGTTACTTTTTCTGCCAATATCTACAATTGATCCCTCGATCATTAACTATCACATTTCTTTATTATTTGTTAATAATTTGTACTTAAAGTATCTACTACTCCAAATAGCAAAGTCCCCAATCCTATCTTTAATTCAAAGGAGGGTAAAACACCGATAGTCCTCACTCAACTGTGAGCAAGGAGCATACACCTTAGAAGTATCAAGTGCAGATTGTCGGGGGGGGTATGGGGTTTCATTATTTTGAATGTAGATGCCTATAAAATAGGTTTGTAACATGATATTGAAAAATGCTATACATTTTGAACACAGCGACTTAATTCTTTATAATTAAGAAAAACAAATATAATGCAGCGTGGTGTGGCCTTTTAAAAAAGGTATGGCCTTTAACATGATGGCGGGCCTAAGCTTATCACTGGTCTATCAAAAACCTTTCTGAATGCCTCCATCTGGAATTCTTAGTGTTTTGCTTTTTTTTTTGCCTCAAGGGGATGAATGTTTTTCCAGCACATGCCACGAATGTGACATAGTAAAACCCAGAGTAATTTATATTATTTATTTTGAAACAAGATTTTTTAGTGCAGATTTTGGTAGTTAAGGGGATTACAACCCCCCCAAAACTCACTTTACTCCCAATAATGTACCAGTTAGAGGACCTAAATTGCTAGGTTCTGACCCTTGTGTTCACCGTAGACCCTCTCAAATGAAATACTAAACTTGCCTATGAAGAGTGTCCGGCTCTGAAAACCGTTTTAAATGTAAGATTTGTTTAGAAATACTAAAATTTATAATATTTTGGATAGATCTAGATACATTCGTTTTATAGGTGGGATCGCAAGGGACTGAAGAAACCACCTTTTGGAAAATTTGGATGCACAGTTTTTCTGCTGAAGGTTTCAAATGGGAAACAGAACCCACTTAAAGTTTCTTCTCCATCCAAGTGGCCGTGTATCTGTCATAGTGTTTGCTTGTTTTCCTTCATTCCAGAATCCATCTGAAATGAGAGGTCACGTGTTTACAGTATTTGTTTTATATTGTTAACGTGAACAATCCAGTGGATTATGACTTTTGAGGGACAATTACAAGGCCTTACACAAAGTTTTTTTTCTTTTCTTATTTTACTAGAAATCCAAACAGATACAGCAGTTTGTTGCCCACAGTATGTTTTTTATTCAAAACTTTTTAAAATGTTTATACATCGCTAGTAGTCCAAAATTACTAAAAAACTAGTGCATGTCTATAACTTAAAATAGTGGCCTCCATAAGCCTAAAATTGTATGAGTAGCTTAAGTTTAGTCCACACTCAACCCCCACGTGCATTTTTGTTAGATCGCGCTTTGCAGACAATGATGACACAAACTGCTTCAAAAACACACAGTTATAGTTGCTCGAAAATGCAAAACAGATTTCACAATAGTTTACCATCAAATCACATGTTTATTTGCAGTATTAGGGTGGCGCACATTAACTCTGCATTAAGCTCCACAGTCTGAATCACTTAAATGTTCTTGATACCAGATATGGTTGCTTTCGTAACTGCAGACCAGGCTTATAAGTGTTAGAACTAAGCAGAATTAGCAAGGGAGATATTGAGGAATCCTTTTCAAATTCTTGGAATTATGCACTTGTAGGTAATTTTTTTTTTTTTTTTAATAATTTTTAAAATTGCATTTACAATTACGATCTCTGCAATACTGCCAATAGCATTAACATTATAATGGCTAGATACAGTCAATCTAATCTAGCTATCTAGTATACAAGGGGTTTACGTTCATCAAATAGTAAAAAAAACAAAAAAAAAACCTACCCAGCATATGGGCAGTTTTATTTAGCAGTAAGGCGATAACCATTAAAACATTTTTACAATCCCATTCATGTCAACAATATCTTGAGTAGATTTCAAGCTGAAAGGCAAATTTCAGTCTGTACTTCTCGATCAAAAGGACAGAATTGGTTGAACCCTCGTGCAGACATCATGAATTTAATGTATATGATTTCAGAAAACCTTGTAGACGTAAGAATCAATCAGGGTTATTCTGTAAAGTTCTTATCGTTTAAAAAAGTTCTAGTTTTGCCCAAACCAATCAGATTTGCTTCAAATGTTAAATAAGACTCCCCTAATGGTTTTGTTCAATAAAGAAAATGACAGCATGTAGCCTGTGCCTAAAGGACGCACATTTGTAAATATATATGAAATAGGAATATAATTTGTAAATATAGGCAGGTAAATTGTAATCGGACAGTGGTGACGCCTATGGTGCGCATGTCCAATGGTGGCATTTGGAGCTATCTATCTCTGTGGGCCTTATGCACGCAGTCACACCCAGAGTTTGGCACACCCACTTAAAACAGCGCAACGGCCACATAATGCACCATTTACACAATCATTGCGGTGACAGTTTGCTGTGAACCTGACCTCTTCTAACTGCTGCAGAAGCAGTATTCAGATGTGAAAATACAGAGGCCCAGCTACGTAAGGGACATCCAAAGAATTGTCCAAGGCAAGTATCAAATATACAGAAATATGTTGTTTTTTTAAATTTGATTGTTATATAAAAGTTGTATAAAATACCATTTTTTTGCAAACCACAACCGGCTGTGCCCCATGTATAACACATGACGCTAAGGACTGCAATGTTTTGTTTGTTAGGGGAATGCTCTTAAAGAACAGACCCTTTTTCATCAGCTTCCCATTCATGGGCGGATTTCCAATTGATCCACAAAACATCAGAAATTCTTCTATTTAAGAAGACCGCTTACGAAGCTCCCTACCTTGTGCGCTGATCTTTCTGCATATTTCCTGAAATCTGTGGAGATATGGGACTTGAAAATAGGGGACGGTGGAAAATTTTCCTGGCCTGGAACCGATATTTTAAGTGATGTGATTGAATTTACAAAATCGCTTTTTTACAGAAATTCTTACATCCATGCTAGATAAGAAATGAACAGCAAAGATTATTGAACTAAGAACACCTATATAGATACATCTATGGTAAGTTGCATTTATATAAATGTAAAAATATATTCTGAACTAGAATTTTCCATGTTGTTGCCAGTACAAACTCAAAGCCCATATAGTCTTCAGGGAGCCTTTGAGCATGTTCACCTATTAGCCACACCCCCTGACCCACTATTCACTGGTCTCCAATGTACATATTTTTCTATACAACATCTCCACACTAGTAGAAGTCCAATTGAAAACTGCTTGTTACCCTGCAGTTTATTTTCCCACCCAGTGTGCATTATGACAGACTAAAAACCTGGGGCAACCAAAATAGTTTTACCTTCCTGGACATTTGTAGTTCTAATTAATATTGTATGGCAGCACGATCACCAAAATTTGGTTGCTTGTGGTCAAATAAACCAAACGACTGTCTAGTCTCTCAATAGTATTTGGTATGAGGGAGAGGCTCAACTTAATACTCTCTTTTGAGAAAAATTTTAAATACAGAAGAACACTTACAACCGCTTTGGAGACCTCCTAGTCCATGTGTTCTTAACCTAGGGCCTGGGAACCCATAGTTTTCCTGAGAGTTTGCTAGGGTCTCCTGTGGATAGTGAAGGAACTGTATGGATATGTCCTTGTAAATGATTTGAGTTTTTTAATAAATATAAGTTCATTCACTACAGTGCCCTATTTAGTACAAATGCCTGCTTCCAACATAAAGGACAATGTTTTATAATATCTACCAAATTACCCTCTGGTTTTGCCACCAAGGTGTGTATGCTTTAAAATTGCTAAGGGATGGCATATACATTAATTACTGCAATGGCAGTGAAAATTACCAGAAGTCTCTCTTTTTGGGCCACTGGTGTCCATTCAGTCAATTTTTTTAGCCTACTTCTTATGCATACCTAAAAGTTGATCTAAAGAGGTCTGATGGTATATATACAAGGGGTTGCAGTATCAAAATACCAGTAACTTTTCTTCTAGCAGGCATCTGCCTCTCTAATAAACCATAATAAGCTAATACACATCTAGATCCCATTAGAACAATGTAATGGGATTATTTTCTAAATTTCTATAAGTGCAAAAAACAATTATAAACTTCCTCTATGTTTTCAAATGTATTTATTAACAAATACAAACAATCAATATTACTTCATTTCACTGTCCCTAAGCAAATATTCTTCTCCATAACATATCCAATTCACTCTGCCATGCTTGTCTTCTGGGCCGAGTCCCGAATGGTGCTGATCCATTCTTGGATTTTTGGTGCCTTCGATCCAGAGGAAGGCGAAAAACCCCAAAACAAAAAAGGGGGAAATTCCTTCCTGACTCCAAATGGCAATCGGAAAAAATCTCTGGATCTACTATTCTATTAGTAACAGTCAATTTGTGGCAATTCTGCTTTGTTATAATATTTGCCTTGTGTCCATCATGTTGGGAACACACAGGTCATCACCAACGCACCTGATTATTTGGAGAAGTTGCTCTTGGAGGACTTTTTGATACATTCTTTATACATGGCCCACACTGGATTGTACATGGATATCCCTTTATGATAAGTTCTTCAGTCTTCAGCATCTTTACCATATCAACGGCTTAAAAACTCTTAAATGATTATTGTTTTTTATTGTTTTTTTTGTTTGTCGTTTTTTTGTTTTAATTAGCAACTCCTCGGTAAAAAAGTTGTGGGGGTACGAGGTCCCTCCCGTTCTTCAGTTTAGCCCAGTCATTCTCTATGTAACGGAAATAAACAAAATCGTATTAAACCACAATCCCTATGTCCCTATTTGTAATGCTGATCCACAGATTCCTTTGTCCTTTGTCTCAACTAAAGTGTCTGCAATATAAACTTACATTGGAACTCGTCGTCCCTGATCTCCTGGGCTCTTGCTTTGTGGCTCCAAGGCGTTTCTTGTCATTTTTATTCAAAGCTACAAAGAAAAATCATCTGTTACCTCAATAGTTGCACAACCCCCAATATATGATGGCTGAACCCTTTTAATTATGAGTAGTAAACATATGTCATTTTAACAGAAGACTGCACCCAACCTTAGTGAAATGGGACCAGCCCAATGTCCCATTTCATGGCTAGATGTTACACCTGGTCTCTATCAGGAATTTACCATCATATTCTAACAAATACCACTACACATCTACTCTTCTTCCCAACATGGAACTGTTCTACTTACTTTGTTACTAAAATTCTAGTTGGAAACGTTAGTTTTCACGGGAAACTTGGTTCTATATTCATAATTTCGGCTTTCACACCTCTTCCCCAGTTTTTCCATGAAATGAAACTAAGAAATAGAAAAAACAATAACAATATTTAAAGGAAAATAAACACATTTTCTTGTAATGTGAAACTGATCAGGATGAATTAATTGGGGGATAAACACAAGAACAGATATAATTATGGGCCATATTAATAAAGGCACAGTGTTACCATGGAAGGCAAGGCCAAAGAGAGGCTCGTATCGTACCTTTAAATAAATTGGTGCCTTAATACCAGTTCCTTTCTCTATTCACTATTAATCGTTCCTAGTGTTCACATCAATGATCTAAGTAGCCTAATAACATATTAATTACAGCTATAATGGAAGGATTGAAAAAGAAACAGGAGAGGAAAATGAAACCAACTGCAGTTCTATGATAAGGTAAAAAGGCTACATACAGGGGTGATATCTATAGGAGACGAGAATTTCCAGTAATATTAATTATAATATATTTATTAATGAATGTTTGGTACTACATAACCGACCATCATTTCATAAGTAATTATTCCTACAGCCCACCAGTCAATGGATCGGGTGTAGTCGGGGCCGCTTTCAACTTCTGGGCTCTGTACTGTGGAGTATCCGCATTCCCCCGTCCATTTCATCCCAAAGTCGATTCCTTCATTGGAAACAAAAACATTAAAGTCCATAAAGATGTTATGGTGTTTTTACTGTAGTGAAGTTAGTTACAGATACTGCATATGGTGGATGATTTGGCTGTAAACAATGTCACCTTGAACATAAACATATAATGTTCTATGTAAATACCTTCAACACTCAACCAAATCCGATATTTTTGGATATCCAATTGGTGTTATTATATTCGCTGGCTTCAGATTTCTGAAAAACAATGAAATACCATTACGTAAATAATAACCGTATTAAAGAGGTACATTATTATAAATGAGGTTTCTAGTTAGAAATCTTTAATCTATTAACTGCCCTTAATTAGTGTAATAACTAACCTTCCCCTTTAACAATTACAATCCCCTCATTCTAATATAATATAATTTCCCAAACAATAATGGACACCATGTCCTTCCCAGAAGCATTTACCGGTGGACGATCTTATTGTCCTGTAATATGAAACACCGAGTACAATGCAGGAAGTGTAAAATCGGCAGATATTTAAATAAAACTCACATTAGCCAATTTAGAAACTGACAATCCTTTATCAATACAAAATATTGTATATTACACAGCCAAGATCTATATTGTCACTGTACCCATTCTTCCCATAATACTTGGGTGGGGTGGTTGCTGTTTACAGAGCACTGTGTGCCATGAGGATGTTTCTAGTGTAACTTCCAAACCCTATAAACTGGTTCTACATCACTTAAGGCTGGTTTATAGAATCTATAATTTTATACTAATTATTAGTTTTCTAAATATTAAAAGTTACTGCGATAATGTCCCCACATGTATACTCACACAGCTGTGCTATTTGGATGGGACAGATTTTCCAGCATTGTTGCCAGGTCCCCCATAGAAGGAAACTCCATCGCTATATAATCCTCATTTTCGATGAGAAGGATTTCACTAATTCGATGGCAAATAGGCTTTTCTACTCTGGTTTCAATCCAGGATTTTCTTTTCTGTTTCAAAACTAAAAAATATACAAATATATTTAATTATATAAACAATAGAATAGATATAAAATCTTATTTCTATGGTTAATCTATACATAACATAATAATATTGTCCTGGGAAACGGTCATTGGCCCAACCCAAAATCACATTGTCCAATAGAAATCTATTTCCATGAACCTTTCGGATATATTTGTCCTTTCATCTGCAGTCTTCAAGGCCACTTTGGTATAATTTCCTTGGTATTTTGCAAGGCAACCTGGAAAACAAAACATTTCATAACTTACCATGAACAAGTTAACAGGGATCATTATTAGGATGGCCGTCGCGGATCGAACCCGGATCCCCGCGGATTTATCCCGTTCGCGAACGGCGGATTTTTCCGGATTTCCGGCCTTCACATACTTCGAGGTTGCGGATTTTCGTATTTCGAAAATTTTTCGAAATTACGAGTTTTTCACGTATTTTCGAATTCCGGAAAATAGCGGAAACATGTATTTCGAAATTTTCGAAAATTAACAATGGTTTCTCTTACTTCCTAACATACGTATTTCGAAATATTCGAATTCGAGGATTACTTGTATTTTCGAAATCATATTTTCCAATACTGAAAACTGTAATTTTCGAAAAATTCCCGAAAATACGTGAAAACTCGTATTTCGAAAATTTTCGAAAATACGGAAAATCTCGTTATTTCAGGGTTTTTTTAATTTTAAACGGTCCGCTCGCGGATTTTAGAATTTTCGGATTTTTTTTTTTTCGCAAAATTCGCGGATCTCGAGCGGACCGGATTTTGCGAAGTTCGGACGATCTCTAATCATTAAAATCAGACGAATAACTTTTTTTAAATTCTTTTATTGTCGAATAACTTACCTCCATGATCCTTCAGGTAGCCAACTGCAAGAATGCAAAGCCATGGAATAATAATTCAGGGTTTGGATTAGTACTAAAGGGAAGAATAAGAATTAACATATTGGTCCATGGGGCAAAAGATAACATTGTACAATGTCCAGTAAGTCTTTGTCTAGTATTAAAAAGTGTGCGTCAAATCAATATGTCTCCTAACAGTTTCATGCCTGAGGAAGAGCCTAAGTTTGGAAGCTTGTATTTTCATAATTTTAGTAGCATAAAAGGTCTTATTTATATCCAAGATGTCTTCATTTTCTCAATGCTAATACTGTAATCTTATGCCAATTGGTCCATATAACCATTACAGTCATAGCAATTCCGTATATGATATGGTTAATCCTAATGGGTTAAAATTTGTTTATTACCCCAGTTAATTAACGTTCTCAGCATTTATATTATTCCTTTTCATGTGGCTTAATTATCTTTGGAAGGGCACGTAACAAAACATATATGGTTTTAATATAGAACAGTCCAGATCTAATCTTCAGAATAACATATCTTTTACAAAGGAAATGTTAGAAATCATAAACTAATATTGGAATTTTAGTTATAATAATATCACCACATTCTATATTGGTAAATAATAAGTGAAGCCCTATCCATTAAGTGAGTAAACATGTATAAAAGTTTATATATAAGTAAAATCTCCCATGAAATTAAGGGCACCCTTTGCTTATATGCAGGTTTTTAACAGTTTGTAAGAAACATTAATAAATGCCTCCAACAGTTTACAGGGACAGTGATGTTCTTGGCACTGTTCGGTATACCACCTCCCCCTTACAACTTACCAGGAGGTGCCTCAGTTTTCCTCTGCTTCTACAGTTTCATAATAGATTGGTCTTCGTTCACAAGTTCCTCACACTTGACTATGGGATCCTAAAAATATTTATAAAATTAGTCATTTGGAATAAGTATTGTACGCTAATGGTTTGGTTATGGATAGTCTATAAACAAGCTGGTAAAATACAATTTAGGGATTTAACAGAAAATATAGTCATCCCTATAATAGTAATGTATTTTTCACCATGTCACTAAAAAAAAACCTAAACAAATATTCATGATCCTAATACCAATAACACATCCTATTTTATAACACATTGAAGGGGGTGAAATCATTATACGTTATAATACTAAGAGGCTCAAATTATAATGGACGCAGCAGGAAATATTCTTCTTATAATAACTCTTCTTAGCTATGTCACTGAGTGATTATTATAAGAAAATGTTTTGCTGCAGTTCCCATACCCTCAGGCCATCCACCGATCTATTTCTATAACATTTTAAAAAAAGAAAACTGTTGTTTAATAAAAGAAACTGACCCTTTCTTTTCCAATCCAACTGTTTTCTGTGACTTATTTTATGGATTATTACCAGAATTATCCAGCGGGGTAATGTACTACTTGCTGATTCCTCTAGTTCTATTTCCTCTTCCTTATTTATAATGATCATATCGATATGACCATCAGGGAGAGGAGCAGATCATTGATTTCCAGATGTTGAATAATGAAATCTGCAAAAAATAAAGAATCAATGTCAGACATAAAATCAGTCAAATAGTTTATAAGAACCCCTTCATGCCAGGATGGTACCAGTGATGGTTCCTGTATAAGTGTGATGGTTGTGATGTTATCCCAATAAATTATAGTCATTTAATCAGAGTGATGCACATGGCTATAGTTCCAAATGGTAGTAGCATCCCCCTACCCAGCCATTTATTTCTATCTATTATAAACAAACATTGTATGAAGGCCTTTTCCATCTATAAGGCAGTGGGCAGAGTGGTGGAATAGCCTGTAAACCCTAATACAAAGGTAGGACAGACATACACTAACTCATACAATACTTGGCTATAGTAAGAGACATTACATGTAACCCATTATCACTAGGGATGGGAGGGTGGGAGAGAGGTTAACCCACTGAGCACGTACAGATCTGTATCTCATGTGCCAACTAGCAAGAGGAAAAGGTATCAGGCTGCATCGTCATAAGGTAACCAGATGGTTACTCCACAATGGTGTTAATTTAAAAGTGAGGAACACTGTCAACTATCACACTATGTTATAATTTATTTTATTTTACATCCTTAAATATTGTACCTGATCTTCCTCTACTTCCTTCGTTTTGTTTCTTCTTAGAACGTCCGTTACAGGAATCACAATAGAAGATTTTCTTGACCCGCCGTCTTGCATAGTCTTCCACGGGAAAGGCTTTTCCTTTCAGGGATAATTTCCTCCACGTGTTTAATCTCCTCATTGGAAAACTTATCTTTCTCTTGAAATATCTCATCTCTGGGATTCTAATAAGAATAACAACAAAATATATTCAGACACAGTGTACTAGCCCTATAGTAGAGTTGGCATTAATGTATATAGGGTTATAGACATTCCATTAGGATGCAATATAGGCTCTAAATAAACAGTAAAAATCAATACATGGATCTTACTCAAAGCTGACTTTGTGATAGAGATTTCACCCCTATAATTTTCTACTTTATACTATATACAGTGCATCCTATAATCTTACTATATACAGTCATCCCACTACTAATCGTCACCATAATTACTATAGTCACCTCTATAATCTCACTATATACAGGCCTAATGTTAGAAATGGGAAAGTTTAAGTATAAATCTTAATCATAAATCTTCTTATGGTACTGGGCTTGGGGGCTAAAAAAATAAACTTTTAAATAATTGTTAAAAAAAAATTTAAACTTTAGTTCTTTTAGTGTGGCTATCACAAAGAAATAAAGAGTAAGTGTGTTTACCTGTATCGGTTGGGGGTTAAAAATAAACTTTTTTGATAATTGGTCAAAATTTATTTTGACTTTAGTTACCCTTTAAGTATGGCTATCACAGCATAAAAGGTAGGTGGTGTTTACCTGTTTTCAGGTTGGGGGTTAAAACAAACTTAAATAATTGGTCAAAATTTATTTTTGACTTTAGTTACCCTTTACATATGACTGTCATAAGAATGGAAAGTTAGACAGTAGCTGTGTGTACCTGTATCAGGTAAGGGGGGTAAAAAAAACTTCTTTGATAATTGGTGAATTTTATTTTTACTTTAGTTACCCTTTATATACATTATCCGTGTCAAGTTGGGGGGTTGAATATAACCTTTTGATGATTGGTCAAAATATATTTTATAACTTTAGTTACCCTTTTAAGTATAGGCTGCCAAAGGAATGAAGGGTAGGTGTGGTGTACCTGCATCAGGTTGTTAGTTAAAAAATAACTTTATTGATGTGGTCAAATTATTTCTTGACTTTTAATTGCCCTTTAAGTATGGCTGCTACAGAATACAGGTTAGGTGTGTTTACCGTATCAGGTTGGGGGTTAAAAAAAAAAACTTTTTTAATGACTGGGCAAATGTATTTTTTACTTTATTACCCTTTGAATATGACTGGCCATGAATGAAAGGGTAGGTATCTGTATCAGTTTTGGGGGTTAAAAAAAACAATTTTTTGATGATTGTTTAAATTTGTTTTTTACTTTAGTTACCTTTAAGTATGGCTACCACAGGAATGGAAGGGTAGATCAGTAGGTGTGGTGTACCTATATGAGGTGGCACACTTCTCCTATATGACCACACACATCTGTTACAAAGTTTGAGTCTCTACCTCAAAACTGTAAGAGACAGTCCAAAAAGGCGGAAAAGTAAAACAGAAGAAAGAACAGTAATTTGGCTCTTAAGCTAAATTGATAAATATTAATTAACGTCCCATTCTGCACATTAGAGGCCTCATTTCCTATCTGATAAGTTATCATTATGAAAGTTGGTAGCAGCCTACCTCGCTCTCATTTCCGAAGAAATGGCGACACGCTCTTTTTGAGTTTTTAAAACATCGTTACTACAAAATTAAAATAAAAAAAAATATTCATTTTCAAACAAAGACAGTTTTTATTTTCAATCAAAAACATGAATGCTGTAAACATACAAATTCTACATTGCAATAAATTCTATTGACCCAGTGACCCCATTTATATATTTTTTTTTTTTTTATACAACCTATAAAGTGTTTTGGTAATTGATAAGTTTACTATTAAATAATTATGTATCTCTATCCAGATGTTCGAAAACTACAATTCCCAAGCATTTCCTTGATGCAGTATATACCCAGAGAATGCGGGGAGTTGTAGTTTTCAAACATCGGAGGGCTGAGAGTTTGACACCTGTGATCTAGATGCCATGTTCCCAGCGCCATAGTTTTATTCCATATTGTACATTCAGATTGATTTTAAAAAAAGTTATAAAACTACAAATCCCTTAATTACGGTAACTTCAGAATTCAATCATTGTACCAACCTAGTGATCCCTAGTATATGGAACATTTATAGAAATCACCTCTTAGGCTCCTTACCTTAAATAGTGACAATTTATAAACAAATCTATTTCTATTTACTACAATATAGTGCTTCTCTTACCAATGTTTAAAATCTCCCAAAGAAGTCTCAGAATAATGGCTCGTTGTTCACTACAGACACAATCACAAGTGACAGTCCTGCACTCTACTACACACCAAGTGACTTCCACAGGTGTAAAATCCCTTTTATACTCTGCTTGATGACATTACAATGTCACCTGCCACCCTTGTTAACTGAGACATCTGGTTACCATGACAACCCAGCACTTGGTTGTTTACTAGATGTTCTGTCAAATCTAAATAAAGTTTATTATACAAATATCACAGAAGCATCATACAGGGCTACTAACTAAACGGTCGGAGTGTTGGAAAGGGCGAGTTTAGGTATTTTGGGGATGTGACAGGGGCGTGAGGTCCAGAGGGGCTTGACAGGGGGAGATTGGTGTCTGGGATGGTCTTCCTTCTGTAATCTTTATCAGCTTATCACTGCCATTGCTTCATTCCATATTACAACTGACTTACTGAAACTATAACTTCCATAATTCACTTCAGAAATTCAATCCATTCAACCAACCAAGTGATCCCTAATGTGATTTATAGAAATCCCCTCTTATGCATCTTACCTTAAATAAATAGAGAACATTATTATAAAATCTATTTCTAATTACTACATATATAATTCTCTACTTACCAAGTGTAAAATCTCCTAAAGAAGGTCTCAGTCACAATGGCTCGTTGTTCACTACAGACACAATCACAAGTGACAGTCCTGCAGCTCTGCAACACACCAAGTGACTTCACAGGTGTAAGATGCCCTTTTATACTCTCTGCTTGATGACATCAAATGTCACCTGACACCCTTGTTTACCATGACAACCCAGCACGTGTTTGTTTTCTAGATTCTTCATCCAACCAAATAAAGTATAATAAATACATATATCAGGGTTTTTTATACTAACATAACACCTGTCATTAATTAGTTGGATAATATATCCCTTCTGTAATCATATTATCATCTTATCACTGCATTGCTTTATTTCATATTACACTGACATACTACAAAACTACAGCTCCCATAATTCTCATAAGACCTTAAACCATTCAGCTGCACAGTAATAATATCTATCAACAATCACTAGAATGGAAATAGTAAACATGCACAAATTAGAATAAAGAGCTGAATTTCAAAAACTGATAAAATAAAATACAAATCCCATAGTTCAGAGATATATCACAAGTCTATCCAGAATTCGTGAATACAAACCAGTTGCAAAAGGAAAGTATGTTACTAGGGCTAGGCCACCTAGCACGTTTTTGTGTGTTTGTGCACGTGGTTAGAATGAACTCGGGGAACAACAAAAATCCTTGTGATTTCCGATGCGCATGCGATTGCTCATACGTTTTGGTAATAACCATAAAGGAAAACTGCAAAATGGCATGGGCAAACGCATGTGCAAACATGCAACGCACAAGAATCTCGGCACAATCGAGTGATAACGCACATGATTCTGTGCGCGCTTCCGTGTGTTGCAGTGAGGCCTCGCCTAGCGACAGGCAGGAAATGGGTGTTAGCGAATGCTCTTGGGTGTGCTCAGAGCATCCAGTAGAGGGTTTAGACAGGGCTTCAGTAAACCGTACCGGTCCACCTTGGGTTGGGAGCTACGTAGCGGTTAGTACCCCATACAACAAGAACTATTCAATTCAACGTTATTGGATAGGAGAATTAACCCCTATCCAACCCACTATGGGACCCACCAAACAGGTAACTGGTACCTAGCAGGGCAAGCGACCTAATGTATCAAGAAGGATAATATGTCGGATCCCTATTTGTACACTAAGAATACAGGGGAGATGGCGAATGATTTGGGTGGGATTTAAACCTCCTTTTACTCTATTATATTTCCAATATAGATCTCATTGTGGACCATGTGAGGATAGGAGTTGTATATTATATTCCCTTGTTATAAGGTTGATGTATGTACACATGTGCTATTTTGGAGGGGTCATTCTATTTTCATTGGCTTGTGGGAAGTGCACATTAAGTACGAATTTAAGAAGGGAATAGCAGTGGTTGTGCAGGTGCAGCTGGCTCCATAATATAAATAGCATGAGGGTACAGTTGATGTGTTGATGTGTGCACAGGACATCCCCTTTTCTTTATTACCTAGAGGGTGGAGCTGCCTTACTGTTTGCATTAAAAGGGCACGTCAACTCCTCCAACACAAATTTGTCAGCAAAACACCCCCCAAAACCAAGACCTCGTTAGTTTTATTTGTTTCAAATCGCCCCCTAGACATACTTACCAGCCCTCTTTCCCTCGCTACCTTCTGCTTGTCTCCTGTGCATGGAAAGCAAGCGAAGGGACCCGACGCAGCTGCGAAAGTGATTGGCTAGGTGCAATGTGTCAGCCATGTCTCACTTCGCGGCAGCGGTCTAACCCCTTTGCTTGCTTCCTTGCACAAAAAAGGCACATGAGACAAGCAAAGGCAAATACAATTTTTGTTGGAGGTAATACTTTTAAGAAAGCCATACACAGGTGATGCACAGGAAGTGGGAGGTAACGAGGTAATACACATATTGGGCGCCGACCTGATCCACCATATGCGGTATGGAACCTGTTGGCCATGCGTCTATACATGAGGCCGATTGTATTGGCTCCCTTTACTAAGCTATTTTTGGTCATATAAAGGTTTTTTTATCTAACAAGGAGGTCATGCCCAATGACTGCCTCTTCTTCTGCTGTATGCAAAGTAGATGATACAATGTTCCCTGCATTCGGGGCAGTCACGATCCAATAGGAGCATCTAGGTACACTAGAAATGCATTGCACACTGTACTCACATTAGTTTCACATTCATTATTCATGTTTATTTGTTTTGCATCTGATCGCATTTTTCGGATTTGCATTGCTTATGCAATCAGAGGGCCTAATTAATTGCGCTGTTACTGAAACGCGATAGATAGACAGACAGACAGTGGTTGATAGAGAGACAGACAGACAGAGATAGATAGATAGCTAGATAGATAGATAGAGATGGAGACAGTCAGAGATAGATAGATAGATGGATAACAGACAGACGACAGACAGACACGTGGTTGATAGATAGATGATAGATGATTCATAGATCGATATAGATGATAAGATAGATAGATGACAGACAGACAATGGTTTGATAGATGATGATGGGCAGCATCAGTCCTGTACAGTTTGTTTGGCCTTTAAGAGAACTCGAATTATTTCCAGTAGTACAATGTTCTGTGAACTGAGAATAATAATATTCAGTAGGATAAACCAGATATTCCTATGATACTGCACATTCCTCATCTCAGTTCAAATGGAGACCATCAGGGGATTTAATAAAGTTCTTATCATTTAGATTGTGCAATTTTGCCCCAACCAATCAGATCTTATTTAACATTTGAAAGCTAACATTTGATTGGTCGGGGCAAAATTAGCACCATTTTTATGATAGAAATTTTATTGAATCTCCCTGCATGTTTTTCTTTTTCAATGGATCTATGTTCATTTGTTTATATAGTGCTGACTATATAATCCACAGTGATCCATATCGGTGTGAACTGATTGAATTTGATCAGTTCAGATCCATAAATTTCTGCTGATTATAAAGTATCTCAAGTTGGGTAAAAGTAGAGAGATGTAATTGCACAACACCATATATGTTGGGGGCTGTGCAGATAGATTATTAAAAGGAATTGTAAGCTCTAATTAGGAAGGTAAACATAAAATCCACCAATGTTTAGTGTCAATATTTTAGTCTAGGGGTAAGGTACACACACGTACGATTGTGTGGACGTGG
Organism: Hymenochirus boettgeri; assembly: GCA_019447015.1. NCBI lineage: Eukaryota > Metazoa > Chordata > Amphibia > Anura > Pipidae > Hymenochirus > Hymenochirus boettgeri. The sequence goes on from CM033475.1 coordinate 82,173,414, forward strand.
CACAATGCCTGACGGGGCACACACGCATGTGTATGTGTGTATGAGACTTACCACTTTCAGAGCTTATTAAAATTCATTGATAGTTATTTAAGCTCCTATTTTAGGAACACTCACATCATGAAACATGCTGGGACTCCTATTAAATACCCATGTTATTAAATATACGTAGCATGGCTGGGTCAGAATTAATGTTGTTTAACTGCTTTCAATGCAGGCACGTCACCAAGCTTCCCCATTTTGATGAGATTGTCCCGATTGCAGGGACAAAATCAAAAGTCCGCAGTCAGGGCTAAAAGCTGGTCCTAGAACAGACCTGGAAGCCTTGCAAAAATATGGAAACCCTGAGTGCAGGCCTGTTAATTACATTTATTAAGTGTGTCCCTATCAGATCAGATGATTTGGCAACCCAGGGACTCCAACATTTAAATGGGTACATTATTGAGAAATAAATAGCACAGAGTGCAAAGAGCAGATTTATTATCCCCCTCTGCAGATCTGCACCATATTGGTTCTATAAGTGTACCATTAAATTAATATATAATGCTATATAATTGCCACAGATTCTTACAAGTCATTCTGAATTGAGAAAGCCAGTCGGATGACTGGCGAACTAAACTTCAAGTCCAGTTGCGAAGGAACTTCAAAGACGCATGTACAAACGTCCACGGGCCGCACCGTAGTAGTTATGTGCCTCTATAAGTAGAGACACTTTCTATCTATCTATCTATCTGTCTATCCTCTATCTATCTAATACTATCCTCTAGCTATCTATCTATTTATCTATCTATCTATCTAAAAATCTATCTAGTAATATATGGACAGTACTATAAGGGATATATTGAGTTTTAGTCCTGGGATATCTATCTATCTATCCTCTTTCATATCTACTATCTATCTATCCTAATACTCACAAGCAGAGGAATCAGAAACTCGAAAACAATCAGCTTGTTAGTGCCACCCCAGCTCTCAGGTCACTGTAGGGGAGTCACTTTGTTCCTTTCTTGGGTGGTATACCCAGGACTCTAGTCCTTACTAATCTCATTGTGGAGCTCAGGCTGCTCACTAGCTACCCTACTCCTATCTTTCACTCCTGGAGTTATCTTAACAAATCTTCTCACATTAACGGGGGCCTGCCAGTTATCTAACACCCCAGAGTCTCCCCCTCCTCTGGGAAGAAAAAGAGGCTTAGAACATGATTGCTCTCCCTTTTATACTTTCACAGCGGCCCCTACTGGCCAAATCCTGCCTGAACAAGAAGCTAAAGGGTAATTAGTTTATAGTTTCCTACATGTGCTGTAACTCCTCAACAAAACATATTGGGAATAATCAATCCTACCTCCCTTTTCCAGGTTCTTACAGTACAGTTGTTCTTTAAGAAAAGGAGATACATTTGATTGTAATGTCAACATATTAACAAAGAACAAGACTGGTTAAAAAGAGTTGTATATATGTCAAAATAAGAGAAGCCAAGCCTGAATAGAGGTGGGTATTTAACACTACCTTATGCTGGGCAGATAAAACTCCTGATGAAGGGGGAGTGTACCCCCGAAACGTTGTTGTTGATGATCTGTTTTGAATAAACCCACAATTTCACCTTGGAGTGCGACTCTATACTACTTCCAACACTTCCTTATGCGGGGCAGATTAAAAACACTTATAAACTGCAATGCAATCAACAGTTATATACTGAATTAGACACATCCCAGGGATTTATTGCCAAAGATTCTTGTACAATTATTCTGAATTGAGAAAGACAGTTGAATGACTAGCAAAACTTCTCAGAATTAAAAGTATAGCTAATTTGCTGAATACCACAGATATAATGTTAGGAACTTTTTGGGAAGAAGAAGGACCTGAATAGCAGCTCACTACTGAAGAGTATAACAAGAAGAGCACACTACTTAATGGTGAAGTGAGTATAAAGTAGCTGATTACAGATTTCATTTATTCCTGGATAATCACACAAAGCAAGCATGACTTCAATGGAAGGGTTTCTGTACTGAAATGTCTTTATCTTTTGCTAGAAATATAATTGTGACCAGACATATTTAAGCTGATTCTGCAAGATCCCGTCTGTCATTTTCCAAAGACTGGATACACACAGACCCGAGCGTTCTCTTTATACACAGCAAGGAGGATGTTCGGAACTGTATGTTCCCCTCGACCGCGGCCACTCTCCACTATAGGTAGTCTACTGCGGCAAAGGGAAATTTACGGTCTTTCACGAACGACCACTTGCCTGACCCGAACGTTTGGCAGCTGCAAGCTCGTTCGGGAAAACTGCCACACACATGGCCGATGAAGCCTGATACCGTTGCATCCGACGGTATTGGGTATTATCGGTACGGTGTGTACCTCCCTTTAGACAGATACACGTAATCTATCTGATGTTTTTTAGTGGGGTTTTTTGGCCCAGCAGATACCTTCTGACGTTCCTGTCTGGCCCATTTGTTTTGCCATTGCGAGTCAATTGCAGTTCTTTGCTGGGCCTATATTGGCTAAGATGCAATGTCTCAGCCAATCACAAGCTCCGCTGCCGGTTCACCCCCTAATGTAGCTTCCGTGCATGGAAAAGGCTAAGCTAAGCTGAAGAACGCAGAGGCGTAAGTAGGTTTACCGGAACACAACAATATAAACAAGGTATCCCAGCGTCTCACTACCTTTCCTGTGTCTACTCATCTGTGTGGCCGATCCACACTTCGTAATCCTTCTAAACACAAGTACATGGCACGAGTAGACACACAGCACAGTACAGTCACACTCGTACTGATCCCTCGCCTTATACCTTTCTCTCTCACGGCTCCCATCGTTTGGAATTCTATTCCCTCCTATGTCGAAACCTCAATAGCAGATTTAATTTAGCCTTACATCCTACCTATCTGGTAACCAGCACAGTCTATGGTTGTTTTATTTGCACTGCATACAGCTTACTCCAGCACTTATACCAATTCCATTGTATCTGTATGTTACCACCACCTAACTAGATTGTAAGCTCTACGGGGCAGGGACCCTCCTTTCCTCTAGTGGCAAAGCTCTAGCACTTCTATTTATGTACTGAACCATCTATGTATTTATCCCCCTTATATGACTTTTTTAATTGTATATTGTTATTGTCAGTGCTGCGTCCCCAAGTGGCACTTATAAATAAACTATACATACATTTATACATGTTAATTTACCCCTGCCCTGTACACTTCTATAAACGCAGATGGATACATGATTCCCTTTCAACCAGAAGTTGCAGATTATTTGTTAATAGCTGGTCTATTTCATATTCATGGGTTTTCTTGTTTAATGCTTTGCTACCAATAAACAATCACAGGCGGGTGACATGTTGAATTGAATCAGGGATGTAATGGGGGGGGGGCGAGGGGGTAAAATGGAATTAAACCCATGCTTTCCTATGTAATTTTGGCTTAGCGTGGAGTTAACACCATTTTTCCTGTCTGTGCAGTTTTCTGTTAACGCACGGGCACCCGATGTACAATAGAAAATGTTTGTTTGCATTTTCTGTAATCACCTGTTTACATGTTCAATCAAAACTCATGTTAAGCTAAAACTTGTTATGGTAGAACATACATGTTGAAGGAGACAAGAAATAAGGCTCAACAAAATCTGGAAAAAATGTACATTTATTTTGCTGTGTTTTAGTAAACATAATAAAAATACTATCTAAAACAACTAATATGTGCTTTTTATATTGGTCATCATATATGTACACCATTGTATACCGTTTATTATACATTTTATGTATGTGTGGGTGTATTCTAAGGTCCCAAGTGTTTTCTTAAAAATGTGGTCATGTATAAGAAATAGATAGAACTGGAAGTGCACCGATCGCAATCCCTGCTCCTGGGGTCTAGGTAAGATAATAAATGTTTCCAACTTTCCATTATGTTTAAATCCATCTTATGTGTTAGGTTTCACAATCTTCATAGAAACATAACCTGCAAGTAAAATATACAGAATTAGTTGCAAATCAAAAAAAAAAAAAAAAAATACAGTATTAAAGTAACAGTAAAAACCTGTATATGCAATAATCCATTTCCCATTATCAAAAATTCAATTGGATGTAGTGTGGCCATGTGGCGCATTCGGAGTGCATCCAGAGTGCAGCGAATGACAGCACAATAGTGTGGCCACATCAATTGGACCACACTAGTGTGTGCTTTTAAAAGCGTTATCGGATCGTGATTGCGCATAAAAGCGATCTAGTGTGGAACAGCCCTAAAGGGTTTAATTACTTGTAATTACTTGTATAGCTGTGCTCTCTCTTTGCTCCAAAGTCTATTTTAATAAATAAATAAAACTTATTTTAAAAAAGCAACAACATAACCAGGTGCTGTTGTATATCCATGATGCATGCCGGCGGCTGAAAACCCTTATCAAGTTATATGGGGATTATACTAATAAATCCAAAATGTGAACACAGCCGATAGTGACACTAAGAAATTGGACAGCAAAGAAGAGCCCGGCTTAAAGCAAGAGCTGTAAACACGTTGGTAATTGTTTTGAGCAGATTTATCGACACGTGTGATAGCAGGGGATACCTGCGACGCATGATGTGCTGAACGTCCATTTTGGCTTTCTGTGTATGGGCACTTTGTTGGGCAAAATGGACATTCGGTCAGGGCTCGTTGCCGAATTTGCTGGCGGATCATCATGAGTCCGAACTCGCATTTCGGCAGATGAATCGCCTATACACAGAATGTCTTGGGTGAAATTTTTTTTTTTCCAAATGCTTTTTCTGCTATAATGGGTTCTATGTTCCTCAATATTCACTGTTAAGGCTCACAGTACAGTGGTTGGCAAAAGTATTCGGTCCACTTGAGTTTTCCACATTTTGTCACATTACTGCCACAAACATAAATCAATTTATTTGAATTCCCCGTGAAAGACCAATACAAAGTGGTGTACACATGAGAAGTGGAACGAATCATACAATTGGGGTTGGTGTAATTATTCAGCCCCCTTTGGTCTGAGTGCAGTCAGTTGCCCATAGACATTGCCTGATGAGTGCTAATGACTAAATGCATCTGTTGTAATCTAATGTCAGTACAAATACAGCTGCTCTGTGACGGCCTCAGAGGTTGTCTAAGAGAATCTTGGGAGCAACAACACCATGAAGTCCAAAGAACACACCAGACAGGGATAAATTTTTGAGAAATTTAAAGCAGGCTTAGGCTACAAAAAGATTCCAAAGCCTTGAACATCCCACGGAGCACTGTTCAAGTGATCATTCAGAAATGGAAGGAATATAGCACAACTGTAAACCTACCAAGACAAGGCCTCCACCTAAACTCACAGGCCGAACAAGGAGAGCGCTGATCAGAAATGCAGTCAAGAGCCCTGGTGACTCTGGACGAGCTGAAGAGATCTACAGCTCAGGTGGGGGAATCTGTACATAGGACAACTATTAGTCGTCACTGCACAAGTTGCCCTAGGAAGAGTGGCAAGAAGAAGCCATTGTTTACAGAAAAGCATAAGAAGTCCTGTTTGCAGTTTGCCACAAGCCATGTGGTGGAACACGCAAACATGTGGAAGAAGGTGCTCTGGTCAAATGAGACCAAAATGGAACTTTTTGACCAAAATGCAAAACGCTGTGTGGGCAAAACACTGCACATCACTCAGAACACACCATCCCCACTGTCAAATATGGTGGTGGCAGCATCATGCTCTGGGGGTGCTTCTCTTCAGCAGCGACAGAGAAGCTGGTCAGAGTTGATGGGAAGATGGATGGAGCCAAATACGGGCAATCTTGGAAGAAAAACTCTTGGAGTCAGCAAAAGACTTGAGACTGGGGCGGAGGTTAACCTTCCAGCAGGACAACAACCCTAACATAAAGCCAGGGCAACAATGGAATGGTTTTTAAACAAAACATATCCATGTGTTTGAATGGCCCAGCCAAAGTCCAGATCTAAATCCAATTGAGAATCTGTGGCAAGATCTGAAAACTGCTGTTCAGTGCTCCGTGAGATGTTCAAGACTTTGGAAATCTTTTTGTAGCCTAAGCCTGCTTTAAATTCTCAATAACTTTATCCCTGATCTGTCTGGTGTGTTCTTTCATGGTGTTGTTGCTCCCAAGATTCTCTAGACAACCTCTGAGGCCATCACAGAGCAACTGTATTTGTGTCATTATTACACACAGGTGCCATAGGTTCCACTTCTCACGTGTACACCACTTTGTATTGGTCTTTCACGTGGAATTCCAATAAAATTGATTCATGTTTGTGGCAGTAATCTGACAATGTGGAAAACTTCAAGTGGGCCGAATACTTTTGCCAACCACAGTATCTTGAACAAAAGTTTGATTTCAGTATAAAATGTCCATTCTCTGTTTGTATTTTACCAATAAATTGAATTTTTAGGAAAACAGTACAAAATATTCTATTACAATTCGGGTGTTATCATTGCAAATGTAAAATCAATCATTTAAATCAGTTTTATATCCGTGTAAAAAGGCAAATAATATGCATTTCCTTACGGAAAAGAATACAGGAAGACTGCAAGGAACAGAACAAGAAATAGGATTATTTTCCTCCAATGAAAACCATTTAAATCTGTGCCACACAATAAACTTCATTGTCTTGCATGGGTTAGTGAACCAAAGGAAAGATGTTCTGGTCGACTGTATAAAAAACAAAAACAATATACGGTATATTACATCTATTTATATTAATGGGTTCCTTATAATAGGGGAAAATGAAATTAATTTTAGAATTTCACTGCCAGAATTCCTTAATTCGTAAACATAAGAGACTGAGATTTCTTTTACAAAAAATACAAATTCAGGGGAAAAACCCACATTGGAGGGTTCCAATTAAAGAAGGGTATCGGTAACAACAACTAAAGCTGATTTTTGTCCACAGTCCTCCTTTAAAGTTCAATCAGATCTAAAACTCACAGGTTTCCTTTAATTAATGTAAAATTGCAATTAAAAGGATAAATATTTGGTCATCCAATGGAGACCTACACTATGGCAGTGATGCAATAGAGGTTGTTTTGTGGACAAATCAGCATCAGGGCCTATAGGGTGCACTAATCACGTGATTTACTGCTCTCTAGTCTTTGGTCTAACCCCTACATTGAAAAGTCATTATGTTTTTGTGCTACTAAGTATTAAAAAATTAATATTCTCTTTTCATCTGGTCCTAAGCCTTTAAAGGGCATATCCATCCCCAAAACTATAATTCCCCCCACCACATGGCCCCACCATGTAGTGTAGTAAAATCCTTACCTTACATCACAGCTCCAAATGGTTCTCCAGCAATCCCCTCCCAAAGTCCAAAAAAGTGGCAACCAGGAGGATAGCAGAGTCCATGTAGGACTCTGCCTCCTGTCTCCCCTCCGGAAGAATTTTGCCATGCCCAGAAGAGCCCTTCCTCTCCCCCCCCCCCCCGTTTCTTTCCTACCCCTAGCGTAAAACCCTGTTAGTATATTGTAGGGATAGATCCCCCATCCCCAACCGCTATAATATTATAACCAGAAAGTGCCCCGATAGTCCCTCTATCCTCCACCGTTGTGGACTGCCGGCAGCCGCGTCCGTGTTTGGCTGCCTCTCAGCCAATCACAGACGCGGCTGCTGGTCCCACCCACTGCTTGCAGTTCCGTGCAAGCAGAGGGCCTGGGCAGTGTGGCAGAGGATAGAGGGAAGGTAAGTATCTATCGGGGCACTTTCTGGATATAAGATTATAGCAGTTGGGGATGGGGGAACTATCCCTACAAAATACTAAAAGTTTTTAAGACAGGTGGACATGCCCTTTAATTGAAACTGAGCATGCCCTGCAAAGCAAACGCCCCACCTTTATCTGTTGTTTGTGGACATACTGGACTATCTGACACATACATGCTGGTTAGTGGAAAGGTGAGTAATTTGCCCCCATCTCCTATTTGATTATACTTATTTAATAATATTTATATTAACGTAATCCCCACCCACTTTCTATAAAAACTTCTTTTTTTGTAAACATTTTTTCATGCAGATTATTCAGCTAGCAGTTCTCCGTGCATTCAGATGCACACATTAACCATTGCTGGACTAGGACACCAGCCATTAGCTAACATTGGTTGCACATAACCCATGCAGCCATCACAAGCATAGAGTTAGTTGCACTAAACAATATTCCATAGGTAAGCATGACTTCAGTAAGGAGCGCTGTACCCAGCAGTGCATCGTTCGGTTAGTGACTTTCAAAGTTAATAGAAGTAATAGTTTATTATTGGAGACTAGACATTAAGCCTGTTACAATAACAGGCGCTAGAAGTTCCCTCTGCCCCAGACCCAGGGTCCCCCCTCTGTCCCAAACCCAGCCCCCCCCCGCCCCAGACCCAGGGCCCCCCCTCTGCCCCAGACTTAGGGCCCCCCTTCCCAGTGCCCAGTGCCCCCCCTTTCTGTCCCAGACCCAGGGTCCCCCACTCTGCACAGACCAGGGCCCCTCCCTCTCCACAGACCCAGGGCCCCTCCTCTGCCCCAGACCCAGGGCCCCCTCTGTCCCAGACCCAGGCCCCCCCTCAGTCCCAGACCAGGGCACCTCTCTGTCCCAGACCCAGCCCCCCTCTCTCCCAGACCCAGGTCCCACCCCCTCTGTCCCAGACCCAGGGTCCCCCCTCTGTCCCAGACCCAGGGCCCCCCATCTGTCCCAGACCCAGGGCCCCTCCTCTGTCCCAGACCCAGGGCCCCTTCTGTCCCAGACCCAGGTTCCCTCACTCTGTCCCAGACCCAGGGCCCCCCTCTGTCACAAATCCAGTCCCCCGTTTGTCCCATACCCAGGGCCCCTCTGCCCCAGACCCAAGGCCGCCCTCTCCAGACCCCCCTCTGTCCCAGACCCAGGGTCCCCCTCTGTCCCAGACCCAGGGCCCCCTCTGTCCCAGACCCAGGTTCCCTCACTCTGTCCCAGACCCAGGGCCCCCACTCTGTCCCAGACCCAGGTCACACCACCTCTGTCCCAGACCCAGGCCCCCCCTCTGTTCACAGATCCAGAGTCCCCCCTGTCCCAGACCCGGCCCCTCCTCTGCCCCAGAACCCAACCCCCCCTCTGTCCCAGACCCACGCCCCCTCTGTCCCAGACCCCCTCTCTGTGCCAGACCCAGGGCCCCCTCCTCTGCCCCAGACCCAGGGCCCCCCACACTGTCCCACCCAGGTCCCACCCCTCTGTCCCAGACCCAGGCCCCCCCTCTGTGCCAGACCCAGGGCCCCCCTCTGTGCCAGACCCAGGGCCCCTCCTCTGTCCCAGATCCAGGGCCCCCCACACTGTCCCAGACCCAGGTCCCACCCCCTCTGTCCCAGCCCCCTCCCCTCTGTCACTCTGCTTTACAGCCAGCCCTGACACCTTTGGTTAATAGGAGGTTAATTTAGCATGGTGTCATGTCAGTGAGCATTTCTGACTCCCCCTACCCTCACCCAGACATTGATGTCTAGTGCAACCTCTCCCTCACAACCCCCCACAGACACATGATTAATATCATTGGGGTCCAGGACAAACACACACCCCACCAGCTACCCCCTGCCTCACTGTCCCTCACCCGAGATCTTAGAACATAACTGGTGTGTGTACAGTTTATTGGTGTCAGAACCAGTTGCAGCATGACAGTTATGCTTGTGAAGGTTCTCATCATCCAGGTCATGGTATATCTGTTGTATTCAATTAGATCAACTGGACTTGAAATGTAGTTCTTGAGACTTTTCGCTAGTCATCCGACTGCTTTCTCAATTCAGAATGACTTGTACAAGATCTGTGGCAATTATGTACCCTGGAAAATCCCAATTAGTATATCACAGCCAGTGTTAAGGGTGTGATTGGATAGTGGCTAAGAGGTGTTATAGAACGCCCAGAGTAAGGTGTTAAAACAGCATTGTACATGGCAGACAGTTGGTGTCGAACCCCCCCACCTCTATTTAGGCTTGGTTTTCTTTATTTTCACATAAATGGCCTCCTTAACACCTCTCTTGAACCAGTCACGTTCCTTCGCTAGTATATAACATTCCAATCTTCAAAGGTTGTCCTTTATCCTTAAGATGCAGATACACGGCTGAGTCCTGACCCGAGGAATTGGCTCTTCTGTGCTGGCCTACGTTGATGCAGTTGCTGTTTGGTCTCCCCCGCATACAAATCAGAGCATTCTCACTGCACTGCACTGCATAATGATGTCGCTTTTCTTGTGTTTAGGTATTCGGTCTTTCGGATGTACCAATTGCTGCCCTCAGTGTGTTGTTCGGTTTAAACAGACAGGGATACGATGTTTTTTGAAAATTCTTCTTAATTTCTCGGAGACCCCTGCTACATATGGGATGACCATGTCTTCCTCCTGTCTTGCTTTTCCCCTTCACTGTTGTATTTGTGTTCTTTTCTTTCCTTCTACTTCTTTTGACAAAGGCCCAGTCTGCATATCCACAAGTTTTAAGGCTCCTCTGAGATGTTTAATTTCTTTAGCCTTCGCCTTTGTGCTAGTGGGGATGTTCTCGGCTCTGTGTTGCAGGGTTCTGATGACACCCGCTTGTGATCTAAAGGGTGGTGGGAGTCAAACATCAAATACTGATCTGTTGTGTTGGTTTCTGTAAACCTCTACTTCCGTTTACCATTTTCCTTAACTTCTACCAAGCAGTTCCAAGAAAGCCAGTTTTGTTGTTTTGTACCTCTTCCCTTGTGAATTTATGTTTTGGTCTACCGCATTAAGTGTTCTGTGAAGCTTGTACTTCCTTCTGGTGGATTTTAACCCACGTGTCATCAACATATCTGAACCAGTGGCTGGGTGCTATGCCCTTAAAAGTATTAAGCGCTTGTTTTTCTACCTCCTCCATGTAAAGGTTGGCCACAATGGGTGAAACTGGAGATCCCATAGCACATCCATGTTTTTTGCTTATAGAACTTATCCCTGTATTTGAAATAGGTGATTCAGGCACAAGTCCAACAAGGAACCACCTGTTCTGGGTTGAGATCAGTTCTGCTGGTAAGTTGCTGTCTTGGCCCAGCCGTTTTCTCACCATGTCAACACCTCCTTGGTGGGTATACAAGTGAAGAGAGATGTCACATCATAGGACACCATAGTTTCTTCTGCACCAAGTACTATATCTTCAATCTTGTTGGTGAAATCCTGAGAGTTCTGGATGTGATGCTTAGAACTTCCCACCAAAGGTCCTAAGATGTTAGCTAGATATTTTGCCACCTTGTATGTTACAGAGCTGATGCTACTGACTATAGGTCTTAGTGGGGCCCCTTCCTTATGTATCTTTGGGAGTCCATATATGCATGGATGTGCCTCACCAGGGTAGAGGCGATGATACATTGCTCGGTCAATGGCTTTATCCTTTTGAAGCTGTTGTAGTAAGTCTATGACTCTTTTCTTGTAACGGCTGGTGGCCAAGGAGGCTGTTGACATGGTGAGAAAACGGCTGGGCCAAGACAGCACTCTTACCAGCAGAACTGATCTCAACCCAGAACAGGTGTGTTCCTTGTTGGACTTGTGCCTGAATACCACCTATTTCAAATACAGGGATAAGTTCTATAAGCAAAAACATGGATGTGCTATGGGATCTCCAGTTTCACCCATTGTGGCCAACCTTTACATGGAGGAGGTAGAAAAACAAGCGCTTAATACCTTTAAGGGCATAGCACCCAGACACTGGTTCAGATATGTTGATGACACGTGGGTTAAAATCCACCAGAAGGAAGTACAAGCTTTCACAGAACACATTAATGCGGTAGACCAAAACATTAAATTCACAAGGGAAGAGGTACAAAACAACAAACTGGCTTTCTTGGACTGCTTGGTAGAAGTTAAGGAAAATGGTAAACTGGAAGTAGAGGTTTACAGAAAACCAACACACACAGATCAGTATTTGATGTTTGACTCCCACCACCCTTTAGATCACAAGCTGGGTGTCATCAGAACCCTGCAACACAGAGCCGAGAACATCCCCACTAGCACAAAGGCGAAGGCTAAAGAAATTAAACATCTCAGAGGAGCCCTTAAAACTTGTGGATATGCAGACTGGGCCTTTGTCAAAAGAAGTAGAAGGAAAGAAAAGAACACAAATATCAACAGTGAAGGGGAAAAGCAAGACAGGAGGAAGAACATGGTCATCCCATATGTAGCAGGGGTCTCCGAGAAATTAAGAAGAATTTTCAAAAAACATCGTATCCCTGTCTGCTTTAAACCGAACAACACACTGAGGCAGCAATTGGTACATCCGAAAGACCCAATACCTAAACACAAGAAAAGCGACATCATATATGCAGTGCAGTGCAGTGAAGAATGCTCTGATTTGTATGTGGGGGAGACCAAACAGCAACTGCATCAACGTATGGCCCAGCACAGAAGAGCCAATTCCTCGGGTCAGGACTCAGCCGTGTATCTGCATCTTAAGGATAAAGGACATACCTTTGAAGATTGTAATGTTAACATACTGGCGAAGGAACGTGACTGGTTCAAGAGAGGTGTTAAGGAGGCCATTTATGTGAAAATAAAGAAACCAAGCCTAAATAGAGGTGGGGGGGGTTCGACACCAACTGTCTGCCATGTACAATGCTGTTTTAACACCTTACTCTGGGCGTTCCTATAACACCTCTTAGCCACTATCTAATCACACCCTTAACACCTGGCTGTGATATGCTAATTGGGATTTTCCAGGGTACATAATTGCCACAGATTCTTGTACAAGTCATTCTGAATTGAGAAAGCCAGTCGGATGACTAGCGAAACGTCTTCAAGAACTACATTTCAAGTCCAGTTGATCTAATTGAATACAACAGATATAGCATGGACAGGAATTTAAACACTGTGAAGAGTTAACTTAAGAAATCAACCCACCCAGAGCACCATGTGATGTATATGGTCTGGTAACTAGTGTGTCCGGATATGAAATAATGTCTGTCTCACCTACGGCTTTCACTCCACCAAATCCGATATATAAACAATAAATTACAGGTGAAACATTCAAAGACACAGGTCTGTAGCTGTGAATATTGCAAGTTAATTGCAAAACATGCATGCTACATGTTTTCATGCACTTGAGGAAGGACAAGTGGGTCAGAAACATGTAGCATGCATGTTTTGCAATAAATCTGCACTATTCACAGTTCCAGACCTGTGTCGTTGTATGTATCACTTTTTTTTTACTATTAAACAGTATATTAACTGCGATTCATCTTGGGTTGTATACCTACTCACATGCTCCAAATGTTCCATTCAATATGTGGGTTGTACCTCTCGAACTTTGAAAGCCCGCATTAGGGAGCATGTGAGGGACATTAGAGGTTGTAACGAACGGAGTCCGGTTGCTAGGCATTTTTTTGAATGTAGTTCCAGTAATTTATCCTACCTTCAGGTTCAGGGTATCCACCAACTCCTGCCTTCAGTGGAAGGAAAACGGGGTAAGAATATGGAGCAAGCTTTGAGGAAAACAGAGGCTAAATGGATCTTTACTCTTCATACTAGAATCCCATATGGCTTGAATAGCTCGTTTGATATAACGGGCTTCATTGGGTAAATCATATATATAGTGTATATTGTTTACGCCTAATTTAATTTATTTTATTTTTTTGTCACCTTTCGTGTGACATTATATATACATTTGTTATTTTTTGGTTCACTGCTGGATATATTTGTATATATATATATATATATATATATATATATATATATATTTGGATGCAATCAGTGCTATATTGAGCGAAGGGTTCGGGGCATATGCACCTGAACCACCTTCTATTTAGTGTGAGTTTATCCACTAATATTATTTCTAAACTATACATAGTATCTGAGTCACTGTGTTCATTTATATGCTCTTGTTGTTTGGATACAATATCTTAAACACCAACGAGTTATGTGACATTAGAATATAGATACACCTAACACAAAACTTTCGTTTTTTATCGTTGTATGTATCACCTGCAATGTATTCTTTAAGTGTTGGAGGGCCATATTTAAAAACTTGCGATACCGCGGGGTCATGCGTTTGCGCTTGTGTTTTTTCCATACCATTGAAAACGCGGCAACGCACCGAAAATGTGCGTTTTCAGGTGCGTTGCGATTGCGATCCACATTTTTAATCGCAATCGCATGTGTTTTTCAATAGTTAATTGTGCCCTAAATGTACATTTCAGCAATACACACACTAATATAAATGAAGAGTTCAGAAATAAACACATACAAAGACACAGTCTTGCAGAAATGCTCACAAATATAAAGGGTTAACAAGTTGCTTCCTAAATACATATGAAAAGGGTTGACACCTTCCCCCACTCTGTTTGAGCAGGAAAATCTGCTAATAATATTCACTGCTATCTCTAATATCTCTGATGATTGGCTGGGAGACACTGGCAGGTGGGGACTCTGCGTTTTTACTGTTATATGCAGCTTAGCATAAGGGGAGTGGGAAACAAACACAAGGTAGCTAGTTAGCTGGTGTACCTGGACCACCAGGAAGAGGCAACACTAGAAGCCAGCCGTAACATCATAGATTGCCAGTACTCAGAAATGTTCTATAAATGATTTCTACAGTAAGAAGCTGAATTCAGAGGTGAGAGACAAATGGTTTTCACAAAGTGACAGTAATAGAGTCAGTGGAGCTGCCTTTCTATTTTGGGTTTAGTTCTCCTTTAATCTGATCAGTCTGTCATAGTCAGGCCGATAGTTATTTTATAGATATTCTTATTACAATAGGTGACAGAAGGATCTAAAACAACTTTATTGTATTCCAATCAACATCCCCCACACACTAGACAATCTATACCCTTCAGTCAACTTAGGCAGCTTGATATTTAAAATAATTTGTACTATCAGGGAGATTCAATAAAAGTTCTTATTGTTAAAAATGGCGCTAATTTTGCCCCAACCAATACGATTTTTTTTAACATTTGAAAGCTAACATCTGAATGTTTGGCGCAAAATAGAATTATAGAATTACCCTGAAGAACTTTTATTGAATCTCCCTGATAGTTTAGATCCTTCTGTCACCTATTGTAATAAGAATATCTATAAAATGACTATCGGTCTGACTGTATGACAGACTAATCAGATTAAAGGAGAAGGGTGTTGTGCAACTATAGGTGGATACAATTCAGTAATACTATGAATACCAATGCAATCTGTATTTCTATGATTTCTTTTAGACTTCTTTTGTACAAATGGTAATTTAAAGGATAAGTATACTCTAGAGTCAAATTAATTGTAATGGAAACTGCAGCTTTAACCAACCATCTCCCCCCCCCCTTTTTTTTCTTCTCCAGGCCCCTCCTGAGCTTACCTGTGATCTAAAGTTTCCGACATCTTGGATCCTCATTGTGTTTAGTGTGTTTAGCTCCATCCCCCGAGACTTCCTGGCTCTCCTTCTTGTGGAGGTCCAAGGAAGCACAGCCCACTTGTGACGTGCAAGCCGCGCCTGCATGACATGCCCCAAAACATGCCCCATACCAGCAGCCTGTCACGGCAGACATGATATCAGCGCGTGCACGGACGCGTGACACCATTGCGCAATGAAGGTGGTAAAAATTCTGATAGATTTTTTATTATATTTAAAGAAAACTCTGCCATTTTGTAGGGTTGTAGAGTTTTTTATAACATTCTACCCTGGTCAACACTACAGCGTGGGTTAGACTGAGTGCTGCCAAATACCATACTGCTTCTAGCTGCCAATCAAAATTTAAATAAGAAACTGCTCATAGCTGTATTTCGATTGGTGAGGTTAAAGGCTTCTTGCCCCCCCCTACTAGATATCTCCTGCTTGTTATATTTAATAAGGTTTTTTTGCATTTATTATACTAGAGTGTTGCACAGGATCATATTTTTGTTGCTTCCAGTTGATCTGTATTAGACCCCGTTAGCACCTCTTCTGACTACAGGTTCATTAAATACCCCCCACACACACACACACACACTAGAGCTTCTAATAGTGCAACATGGTCTTATTACTCTGCTTTATTAGTGGCTGGGGGACTTTATTATAAATGCACAACAGACTTAAAATGCTGACAGGCAGTGAAAGAACTCACAGATGTATATTAATTCGTTGGAGTTTAAATAGTTCCTAGCTAGGGGCGGAGCTGAACCCACACCAAGATAGCAGCTTAATCACTGAGCTCCCGGCGCACTCCGCAATAAACCCATTTCCAGCAAACATAAGCCGACACAACAGGGCTTATAAGAACACCCTGCAGGCTCTCTCCGGACCACCGATATTATGGTCAAAAGAAAAGGCCAGACTTCCACCCCTAACACTCTCGGTCCACACACCCAGATGGATAGGTACTTACAACGTGGTCAGGCCGCATCAGAGACCTCTCTGGCAGCCAGCCATCCTCACCAAAAATTAAACAAATGGAAGACCCGACACCCCGAGACACCTCTAACAACAGTGATCCTCACCAAAAGCCTAAACACTCTTCACGACTGTCTCTCCACCACCTCCTCCTCAGCATTAAACAAAGCAGTAGCTGAACTCCACACCGACATTACTGGCCTAGGAGAATGCAGGGCTAGTTAACAAATCTACCCTCATCCATGATCTCTTCTGCTCTAATAATTTTCACCCTCTTGCCCTTACCAAAACCTGGCTTTCCCAACATGACTCTGCTATCAGAGGCCTCCCTTGCTCATGGTGGGCTCATCTTTTCTTATTCGCCTCGCTCCTCTGTCGTGGAGGGGGTGTTGGCCTTTTACTTTGACCTTCTGTCGATTTACTAACATAACCTCCCCACCTGACCATTCATTCACATCTTTTCAGGATCATTTCAATTCAGTCCTCCCACCCCTTGTCCCTACGAATAGCTGTGGTGTACAGACCACCATCTACAGCGACTCCGTCTGCATTCCTCTCCGACTTCTTCCTCTCTGCTGACTGTCCTGTTCTGATTCTGGGGGACTTCAACCGTAACATTGATGACTCCTCCCTCTCCTAGCCTTCTCGCTTCCTACAATTAAACTCCTTGTTCTAACTCCTTGGACTAACTCTAGTACTCACAAGGACGGCCACTTCCTGGACCTAGTGTTCACTAAAAACCTCTCTGTCGCGTCTTTTCTATCTAAGCCCTTCCCGGTTTCTGACCACCATCTTATCACTTTTCAGGCTCAACACCTTCTTCTTCCTCCTGTCCTTCCATCTTGTGCGTCTGTTCGTAATACTAGATCCATAGATATCCCAGCACTTGCCTCATCCCTGTCCTCTAGTCTCTCCTCCTTTTTGACAGTTGTTGAACCTGATTCGCTTGCTAATTCCTATAATTCTTTCTTGAATAACACAATAGATTCTTTTGCTCCCTTGCATTCCTCAGATGAGGAACCTCTAATGCTCATCCGTGGCTCAACCCCACTTCCCCTTTTAGACGCAGGTGCGCGCGTGCTGCTGAACGTGCGTGGAGAAGTCCTGTAAAGTTATAAATAACAAATCTAATCCACGTCGCCTATTCTCCATCTTCAACTCCCGTGCCCCTCTCCCGCTGACCCTCTCCTTTCTCCGCACTCTCCCCAGGACTTTGCGCATTACTTTCAGCATAAAGTGGAGTCCATCCACATGAAGATATCTGGTCCTAAGGATGATCTTTTGCTCATGTGACCCATTCAGAAGTCTCTTGTCTGCTTCTATCATGTCCCCTCACGACCTGTCCTCTTGATCCCTCTCTGTGTTACTGAAGCACTGTAATCATGTTCTTACCCCTATACTCACCCACATATTCAACGCCTCCCTTACATCTGGAATTTTCCCTTCCGTCTTCAAGCATGCCCATGTTAAACCCATACTAAAAAAGCCCTCGCTGGACAACTCTTGTTTAGCCAACTTCTGCCCAGTCTCTCTCTTACCAATAGCCTCTAAACTGCTAGAACAATTAGACTTCTCCCATATCGCTAACTACCTTCATGCCCATAACCTATTGGATCCTTTGCAATCTGGATTCTGTCCTGCGCATTCCACCGAGACGGCTCTGTGTAAGGTTGTAAATGATCTGCAGGCTGCAAAGGCCAATGGTCACTTTTCTATTCTTATCCTCCTTGACCTCTCCTCTTCTTTCGACACAGTCAATTATTTCCTCCTACTGCAGATACTTCACTCTTAGGGCATTCAGAATGAAGTGGCATCCTGGTTTCTATCCTATCTCTCTGACAGAACTTACTCTGCATGTTATGCTAGTAATACCTTATCTCCTGTTCCTCTTGGTGTGGGGTTCCCGAAGGGGTCTGCTCTTGGACTCTTATTGTTCTCCCTCTACACTATTTCCTTGGGAGATGTTATTACCTCTTTTGGCTTCAAATATCATATATATGCAGACGATACACAAATCTACTTGTCCACACCTACGCTAACTCCTGACATCCAATCACATGTCTCTGACTGCCTCCTTGCCATCTCCTCCTGGATGCCTCAGTGCTACCTCAAATTAAATCTTTCTAAAACTGAACTGATCGTTTTTCCACCTAAACCTGGTCCTGTCCCATCTTTCTTGATCTCTGTTGACAATACCCCCATTTTTCCTATCCAATCGGCACGCTGCCTAGGGGTAATTATTGACACCTTTGTCTCCTATTCCAACCACATTAACTATGTTGCAAAAACCTGCCACTTCTTCCTTCACAATATAGCCAAAATCCACAGGTTCCTTTCTCTCCCGACCACTGCTATGCTTATGCAAGCTCTCATCCTATCGTGCCTGGACTATTGCAACCTAATACTTTCTGGTCTTCCTACTTCCCACCTCTCTCCACTTCAGTCTATAATTAACTCCGCCACACGTATTGTTGCGCTCTCTAATAAACCGGATCCCAAATTTCCTCTGTACCGGACAACTAACTGTCTCCCCATTAAACAGCGCATTACATACAAAAGCCTTCTCCTAACATTTAAATCCCTTTGCGCTGCTGCTCCTCCTTTCCTCTCTAGTCTCCCCATATGTTCCTGCCTGTACCCTCCGCTCATCGCAGAACCAGCTCCTGCATAGACCCCCCACTCCTTCTGCTTCCTTTTGCCTTAAACCTTTCTCCCCTGTGGCTCCCATCCTCTGGAATTCTATTCCCCTCTCTCTACGTCAAGAAACCTCTATTAGCAGGTTTAAATCTAGCCTTATATCCTACCTATCTGGTAACCAGCACAGTATATGATTGTTTTATTTGCACTGCACTTTTATCCATTCCACTGTATATGTGTGTTACCCACCTATCTAAATTGTAAGCTCTGTGGGGCAGGGACCTCCTTACCTCTTGTGGCAAAGCTCAAGCACTTCTATTTATATAATTTATATATTTATGTACTGCACTATGTATTTGTTCCCCTTGTATGACTTTATTGTATTTCGTTACTGTACAGCGCTGCATCCCCAAGTGGCGCTTTATAAATAAACTATACATACATACATGAACCCTCTCGACCAATGCCTCAGATTGAAAATCCCACCATATGGATAAAAACCCACATCCGTTCCAAACTCATCCAAACATAATTACTCCACAACAGGTAACCGTACCACAACTTACCCAATTTCCATATATCTATTTATATACATATATTTGAACAATAAGAATCTATATCTCACCTATGAAACTCAAAATCCCTGAACTACACTACCCCCTACCACTAGCTTTGCTATTATGCCCACAACTTCTTAAACCTATACACAAAGCTAAAAGGAAATGCCTTTCATGCACAAATAAGGGACTACTGTGTATGTAATGTCATAAATGTATGTGTATATCTCCTAAATCTAATCTAATCTACAAA
The DNA here is from genome assembly GCA_019447015.1 of Hymenochirus boettgeri. Taxonomy (NCBI): domain Eukaryota; kingdom Metazoa; phylum Chordata; class Amphibia; order Anura; family Pipidae; genus Hymenochirus; species Hymenochirus boettgeri. Next base: position 82,193,116 of record CM033475.1, read on the forward strand.
ACTATACACACTGTACTGAACAAAGGTTAATATTGTATAGAACTACTAAGCTTAAAATATAACTCATATGCATATGTTCCTCTGAACTATATCTCTATATAGAAATGTGAATCTTCCGAAGAACTGCAATATAGCAACTGCAATGAGGAAACTACTCAGCAAATATACACTTATACATTTTAGGATAGACTACTTCCTGGGCACAAGCCCACTCTTTAAATTCCCGTACAAAGCTGATATTAATCCATGGCCACAGATTTGACAAATAGGGAGCCCTCTCCTGTACCCTTAAACCGGGGCCTTTTTCCACCCCCCTTCTTTGTGCTGCGGCCTTACCCAATATCAAAAAGACACATTAACAGCAATTGGTTGAACAAATGGCCACAGCTTTATTAAACATTTTAATATTACAACATTCTAGCATTGCAGTTGTAACAAATGTGCCAGCAGTTGCTTGGCAACCGGCACAAATAAAACCATAGAGTCCCAGGAGTCTCCTGCTGGTGTGGCAAGGCCGACCTGCAAACGTCAGCCACAGGCTGCGCCCCTTCCCACCAGCTTAACTCACCACAAATTTCAATTTAAATTTTGTGTACACTGCACTGGCAAATGCGCCTAAAACACGCCACCGTCAGGGGCATTACTGATGTCCCTGGCGCCCCAGCATTGCCAAAGCTGCTTCTATTCCTCCCTGTAGGTTGGCGTTCAATATATCTAAGCCAATGGGGTTGAGGTGTATCCCATCCCTCCAGAGCAGGTCTGTATTATCCATTTCTAGTTCCCTGTGCCTTATCGCAATTCCCCCAGCTTTTTTAATGAACGAGGATATAGCCATGTTGAGTTTTCGCCTACATTTTTCGATTGCTCGGGGGTCCCTGGCCTCCCTCCAATATGACCTGGGAATAATCTCCGACCATACAATGATCAAGTTGTTGTGCATCGTCAAACATCTCTTTAAATCCTGTTTTATTTTCTTAATCAGATCTATGGTCGGGACGGAGCCCAGGTCATTTCCCCCTGCATGCACCACCAGGATCTTAGGCCCTCCGCACATACCTGCTAGCTGTAAGAACTCTGGGAATACTGTGGACCAACAGAGACCGCAAATCCCCCTCCACCTTATGCGGGCCAATGGTAGAGCAATGCCCAGGTTTCTTCCATATGGCCGGACCTCAGCCCTTCTGGCCGCCCAAAAGATGTGCGAATGGCCCAAAATCCAAACTGAAGCAGCAACGGTACCTAGGGAACAGAAAGGAAACTTCAAAACATTAAAGGGTATCTCCACTCGTTTTTTTAAGTTTTGTGAATCCAGTTCTATTGAAGAACGGGAGGTAAGGGAGCTGTGCCTTACCTTCCGTTTTTCATATTAAAGAACGGAAGGTAAGGCACAGCTCCTTTACCTCCCGTTCTTCAATAGAACTGGATTCACAAAACTTAAAAAAACGAGTGGAGATACCCTTTAATTGGGGGCGGATGTAAGATTTATACCTGGATGATTGCCATCTTCCCACCCTTTTTACGACTTTCTCACGTAAACCCTGTACATAGGCTTCGGTGGCCGCCCCAATCCTGAACGAATGGCTAGCGTAGTTCATGGGGGATAGGGCTAAGGTGCTCAAACAGGAGCGGAATATGGTATGGAACTGGTACCTCGACAGGAAGCTACCATCTTGATGGATTAAGAAGGGACCCGTGTGTGCCGGCCTGGCTGCGAGGTACTGGTGTGTGGATGCTACTGGACAGTAGGGGCCCCCTATCGCTGCAAGAGGTACTAACTTGCCCTTCCCTAGCTTATCTGTTTAGGAGAATCGTATACTGATTCTTATAGCTTGGGGCCCAATGCAGATGTCCTCTAGTAATATCCCTCCGCCCCTCTTGGTTGAGGGGGACACCAGTTCCCCCACCCGGAAGGCTCCATAAAAAGCTAGGCAGAAGGCTAGATGGAACAGCAGAGATTCGAAGGGGGATGAGCATATACTGGGCAACACTGATAACACTCGAGTGAGGAGTTGAAAGGATACCGGGTGTCTCGTGTCCCCGTGTTTTTGTTTTCTCTTCCACCCTTTTATGACCCTGCGTATGGCGAATTCCCTTGTGACATCTTCCCATTTGAAAAAACGGAACAAGAACGCTAAAGCTGTAATATTTCTTTCGGCCGTACAGCCCAACACCCCTTGCTTGTATAGGTCGTTTAAGTAGGCTAGAGTCATCCTCAGCCTGCCTTCGTGAGTGTGTATGGGGTACTGTATAGATTCCATTGTAGCCCAACTATTCCAAATTCTGGCATAGGCCCTCTGTGTACTTGGGGCCAGGGAGTTAGCGATCAGGGCAGCCAGGCTTTGCACGCCAGGTTCCACAAGTAGGGTGGTACCGCTAGCCCTTCCCTCTCCGCTTCCGGGCACAGCCTCCGAAATTCGTGTAACTGGAAACGAGAGGGGGCGTCAGCTATGGAGTTGTCTATCCCCGGTACGTGCTTTGCCCTGAACCATATGTTACGCTGGAGGCAGGACAGTATTAGATTTCTAAGGAGAATTAGCACTGGTAGGGATGACGTGCGACAACCCCCAGGTTGTCGCACCAGAATACGACTCGCTTATTTTCGAATACATTCCCCCAGAGGTGAACCGAGATCAGTATGGGGAGTAGCTCAAGGAAAGTTAAGTTCTTGAGTATATGTGACCCTTGCCATTCGCTAGGCCACTTAGCGGCACACCATTGGCCTCTGAAAAAGGCCCCTAACCCTACGCTGGATGCTGCGTCGGTATAGAGTTGGATGTCTGCGTTTGTAACCTCCTCTTCTTGCCAGCATGCTGTACCCGTGAAATTGCTTAGGAATTGCTGCCATATGCATAAGTCATCCCTCATTACTCTGGACATCCTGATATAATGATGTGGTGCTTTTATCCCCCTGGTTGCCATAGACAGACGCCTTCAGAACACTCTCCCCATTGGTAACACCCAGCAAGCGAACACAAGGTGGCCTGTTAGGCTTTGGAGCTGTTTTAGTGTCACCTTTTTTGCGGTGATTGCCCTATTTATTAACTGGGTCAACGCTGCTAGCTTGTCAGCAGGGAGTCTAAATGTCATGGAAGAGGAATCAATATCGATTCCTAGGAAGATGATTTCAGTTGAGGGGCCCTCCGTTTTTTCCTCCGCTACCGGTACCCCAAAATGCTGCATTAACAACCTGAACGTTTCCAGCAGGTGTAAACAGGTATTCTTGTTGCTTGGGCCCACGAAAAGGAAGTTGTCAAGGTAGTGCAGCAGGGACGTGATCCCCGCCTGCTGAGCTGTTGCCCAATCTAGGAATGAGCTGAAAACTTCAAAGTAGTAGCAGGAAATGGAGCCACCCATAGGTAGGGACATGTCCACGAAGTAGCTACCGTTAAGGCAACAGCCCAGCAGGTGGAAGCACTCTCCGTGCACCGGTAAGAGCCTGAAGGCCGGATGTATGTCGGACTTGGCCATTAATGCACCCTGTCCGGCCTGTCTTACTAGGGCCAATGCGTTGTCAAAAGAGGCGTAGTGTACCCTGGTGTTCTCCCTATCGATCCCATCATTGACCAACATTCCTTTGGGGGCTGAGAGGTGATGGAGGAGGTGGAATTTTCCCCTCTCTTTTTTGGGAACAAGGCCCACTGGGGATACTCTGAGGTTGGGGTATGGGGTTTTTTGGAAGGGACCAGCCATTCGGCACGCATCCACCTCCTTCATCAGCTTGGCCCATACTAACCTTTCTTGGGAACGAACTGATTTAAGGTTGTGGGCGAAGGTAGGGACAGGGGTGAATTGAAAAGGGATCCGGAAACCCTCCGTGAAGCCCGCCTGGATTAGCAGTGCGTCCCCCCTCCTAGCGTACCTGTCTAACCAAGGGAGCATCTTTGTGATGTTCACTGGGGTCCTCGCTCTTGGAAGAATGGGGCAGAAACCGGTTGGTTCCTTGCTTTGCCTTTTTAAAGCACTTGAAAGCGGGATGGGTTTCCCCGCAGAAGGAACAGTCGTGTCGGAACTTGCAGGCTGCAAACCATCTCCAGTGAGATTCATTATACAGCCAGCAGGTTCCCCTGTGCCCTGGGCCTGTCGGCACCCCCGGGTATGCGGTGCCGGCCCCTGCCTGAAAGCTGTTGACCTGAGATCGGGAGGGTGTCATGGTCAAAAGCCACAGGCTCATGTCCTGGCAGTCCCACCTCATGGTCGCCCGAGCCGCTATTCTCCTCCTAAATTGTTCGTCATAGCAGAGCCAGCACAGGCCCCTGTAGGTCCTGTGGGCTCCCCATATCAGTTCCAGGTAACAGAACAGAGACGCTCCTTTTTCGGGAAAACGCTCGCAGAGAAAGCTAGCGTATACTGAAAACCCGTGGAGCCAGTTGTTTATAGTGTGCGGCATTTCTACCCTGCTTTTTTCTTCGCGCTCGTTTTTGGGTTTTCGCGGGGGAGGTGGTTTGTCTACTGACTCCTTCTCTGGCTGTATCAGGGAAAAAATGTCTATGTATTGCCCTCCCCATATCTTTTCTTTTGTCGCCGGCTCCAGGTGGAACCCCAGTGGAGCCGATTCACACAATTGCTCCATTCCGCCTAACCTAAGTGGTTGCCCGGCCTGGGAGTTTTGTGCCGTTTGATGGGCTGTGGTGGTGGCTACTGCCATGCTGACTGCTGATGGGTTTTCGGGGGTGGCAGTCGGTGGGCTCTGGTGTGGTGTGGGGTTCTCGATAGTGGCTGTGGTTTGACCTGTATTTTGCCTGCTCCCTACTGGAGTATCAGTTGGGGCTAGGGTTAGGGGTTGGGAGTTACTGTTCGTTGAGTTGGGTTTCTCCCTGGCCCTTAGGACTAATATCTTTTTTAGTGTCTGGGTTACCAGCCCCCCTTCTTCCCCCTCCGTGTTCTCCATCCCCCCCACCTGTTCCCAAACCCTTCCCCAGTGGGTCTCACCATCTGTTGCCCTGGACGATCCTTGGTTGTTCAATGGTAGCGGCTGTAGCTGGGTTGGAGCGGTGGTGCCGTCTGCAGCCTGTCCTGGCAGTCCCCAGTTCCAGGCAGTGGGTGCGAGAGGTCCCTGTGTGCCCGGCTGTGTGCCCGAGTGGGCTGAAGGAGGAGGATGTGCTGTTGTCCTCTGTGTCCCTCTGGAGTTGGTCCTGGTTACCTTTGCGCCCAGATGCGTGAGGGGGTAAGCTGAAGGAGCAGCCTGTGGGCGGTAGGCCCTGGAGGATTCTGGATTCCGGGCATCAAAGATGGCGGCCGTGACGTAACTAGGCTGCGCCGCGTGCGTCCCTGCGCCGCCTAGTACGTGTGGTGACGCTGCATCGGAGCTTGCGTGCTGTGGGGCGGAGACAGGTGTCCTCGGGAAGGAGACGGGCCTGCAGGCATGGCGCTGGGCCTCGGCGCCATCTTGTGATGGCAGCTGGTTTTCGCAGGCCAGGCGTTGAGCAGCTGTGCGGGGATGTCCGGAGGCCCGTGGAAGGGAAAAATCCACGGGCTGTGTCTCACTGTGCTGTGGAGCAGAGCAAGAGGAGGATGCCGACGCTGGGAGGCGGGGGCCCCGGGATGTGGAGCTTGGGGCCCTTGTGGCTCTGCTTCTGCCAGTGGAGCGTTGAGGGTGTAGAGAGGGGGAACGGTCCTGCCGGCTTTTCTTCCCCTTCGTGCCTGCTGTCGGCCGGCTGGGGCTGAATCGCTCCGGTGGATGGGAGCGGCGGGCCTCCTGTGGGTTGAGGGTGAGGGGGCCACGTTGGATGGCTGCGAAGTTGGGGTTCCCGTGGCAGAGAGGATCCCTTGGAGCCACTCACTACCGTGTTGCTGGGCCGCATTCCGGACTTGAAGGAGCAGGGCCTCCAAGGTAGGGTCACTGCTACTTCTTATCTATCTGCCTTAATTGTATTAATGAAAAATTGTTTCAGCATTGACCCTTCTATCAACATCATCCCACTCCCCTTTTCCCTCTGACCAATAAAACAATTATAATTCTTAACACTTTGTAACATTATTGTTAGCCGAGCCCCCCCAATTGTCACAGTGGCCAAGGATTTCTTCCAGCCTATTCAGGCTGTCATTTTCTGCTCAACCTCATGGTCCGATCACGCTCGAATAGAACTAGACATTCCCCTATCACCACATAATCAAAGATCAAACAACTGTCGCCTAAATGATATTTTCTTAAAAACCCTCAACTAAAAGAACAACTAAAGCTAGGTACACAGTACAGATTTCTGAAAGATGACAGACAGGATCTGCAAGATCCTGTCTGCCATCTTTCAAAGATCTGCATACACACAGTCCCGAGCGTTCTCCCTATAGGGAGAACGCTCGGGACTGTGTGTTTCCATTGGCCGCGCTAGACTCCTCTATAGGGATTCTAGCGCAGCCGATGGAAATTTTCGGTCTTTCCCGAACGAGTGTTCGGCCAACCCGATCATTCGGCGGCCTCGCTCTCTGATCCAACGGTATCGGGGCTTAAGACAAAATATTGAAGAATTTTTCCAAATCAATGAAGGATCAGTAGCCTGCAAATCCACATTATGGGAAGACAATAAAGTCACAATCAGATGCCAGATTATATCTAAACTATCACACTTAAAGAAAAATAGCGCCCTCACTTCCCTACAATCTGAACTACACAATACAGAACAATCCCATTTCTCTAAACCCTCAATGACCCCAAATGACTTAGCTCTCCGAAACCAACTAAAAGATATCACTATACACAAAGTAAATTCTTCTCTATCCTGGCTGAGAAGATACTATGATAAAGGTAACAAAGCAAATGTACTACTAGTACAACAACCCAACCTTAACAGACAGGAAAACACCCCACATTCTATACATTCCCATACAGGTCAGATATACACCTCGCCACAAGATATAGCCAACAACTTTGCAAACTTATATGAGAAATTATATAAACTAACCCCCTTAAATCCTAGACCAAAACACACATAGCAAAGCGGTTCTTGAATTTCTTAACGAGGCAAAACTCCCACATATACAAACACGAGACCATGACACCTTAAACATTCCATTCCCAACAGAAGAAATCCAAACGGTTCTTAAAAATCTACCCTCTGGGAAATCCCCAGGCCCCAACGGCTACATATATTCATATTACAAAACTTATCAAACCCTTCTTATACCCCAACTCTTAAAATTATACAATGACTTTTTATAGGGCACTCCCATTCCCCAGACTTTGTCACACTCCCATATTGTAATAATACCAAAACCAGGAAAAGACCCCACAGTTTGCCAGAACTACTGACCAATTTCACTCCTAAATACCAACTTTAAAATGTACACAAAATTGCTAGCAAATAGATTGAGCAAATACCTACCATATCTAATCCACCCTGATCAGTTCCCATACCCATGGAAAACAGAATCCCTTAAATAGCTCGGAATTAACATTATACCCCATTACGATTCCTTCTACAAACACAATTTTCCCCCTTATGTTATCCAAAATCTACAATGACCTTCAATATATATATATTTCCCTGGTCCTACATGGCAGTGGTTACCATTGGGTTAATCACACCTGATGGTTGAGTGACAGGAATCCCTCCCCTAAACTTATAAAGGTAGGATAGGTAGCTCTGCCCCCTTGCCTTTTCATTCCTGTCTTCGTGAGTGCACAGCAGAACACACAGCAGAACAGCTCTCTCTCTTGATCGGACTCCACCAGGCTCCCAGCACTTAGGCTGCACAAGACGCGTCTGAGACTTTAGCGTGCGGCCACGATGGCGCGCGCGTGACGTCACAAGCGCGACCCGGAAATGGCACGGAAATTTTAAATACCGGCGTCCAAACAGGGCAAGTGCCTGTTTTCCAGTTCCCTACCGCTCCTGACTCAGAAGTGGAAACGCTGCCACACAGACAAGACAGCCTCTGCCTTGCTACGTGAGTAATCTGGAGCAAAGCTCCCCCTGCAGCTGAACTCTACAAAAAGGTAACAAATAACTAAAATGATTTTCTCCACTTATTTACCAGTGCCATTCCAAATGAGTTCCAGGGAAGCCAGGAGTTCAGGATCAAGGGGGTGAGCTCACTAAACAAGGACAAGGAAACACTGATAATTTTCTTCTTTTTAATGCAACTAAACAGCCGCTTTTCTCTCTCTTTTTTATCTTTCAAACTTCAGATCTCCCTCTAGACACAGAAGAGATGAACATACTTATCATCATAAAAAGTCAAGACAAGAATGCGTCCTGTGCTGCAATCCTGCAGCACATGGGCAAAAACTGTGTGAGGACTGCACAACATTCAGATCCAATATAGTCACATCACAAGACCAACTATTGAACTCAGTAAAGTCCATGATGGATTCATCTCTGGCAAAATTTTCAGAAAACATTATGGGACAGGTATCATCAATGATACAAGCCAAGGTCCCCCCGCAAAAAAAAAACAACATTGGAACCAGGAGAAATTATCGAGAGCGATAACCAACAGGAAGAAACACAGCCTGAAACTGCCTTAACTCAGGAAGTGCTCTCCAGTCTGATCAGAAAGATGAGAGATACTCTGCAATAACAGAACCGGAACAACCAGGGCCGTTGGATTTAATGTTTCTCAAAAAAACCCAAGTTTCTGGAAGTAATACAGAAAGAATTTCAAAACCCTGATAAGAAGTTCCCAGCCTCCCTAAATTTCAATAAGACATACCCATTCAGCCAGGCCATCACCAGTACCTGGGACGAAGCCCCAAAAGTAGATACGTCCATCATTAAAGCAGCAAGGAAGACTTTCCTAGCCACAGAGGACACATCGGCATTGTGTGATCCCATCGACAAAAGACAAGATTCTATCTTGAAGAGAATTTTCTCTCTATCCGGTGCTGCCCTCAGACCCCCCATGGCTATCACTAGTCTAGCCAGGGCAAACAAATACTGGTTAGCTGACCTGGAGGAGGCAATCAAGAATGGGACCCCACGAGACGATCTAGTGATACTGATCAAGGACGTTAAGCTCACCAACAAATACATTTGTGAAGCTTCCATGGACTCGCTAAAACTGTCAGCAAAGACAATGAGCGCAGCAGTAGTGGCCAGAAGAATTACCAGAAGCAAAGTGGCCAGAAGCAAAGCCTGGCCTCAATTCCCTTTGAAGGGAAGCTCCTCTTCGGCTCAAAACTTGAGGATCTCATAGAAAAGAACTCGGCAAAAAACAGCCTTCCTTCTCAAACAAGAACAGGCAGAAGTAACCTTTTTCCATCATTTTCATCCTCCACTTTCCAGGGTCCCAACTACAAGGCAGCAAGACAATATAGGCCAGGAAAACCCCTATTACAGCAGGAATCTTGGAGAAGCCAATCCTCTCAACAGTCCTTTCGAGGAAGAGGAGCGAGAACAAAACAGAGGCCACTATGAAGGTCTGCGAGCCCACGACCTTCAGGTAGGAGGAAGACTCTCTCTATTCAGCAAGACGTGGGCTCAAACCACTTCGGACGCATGGGTCCAAGACACACTAAAACAGGGATACAAACTGCAATTCAAAACATACCCAAAATCTAACAAATTCATTTCCTCGACAGCCCCTTTAAAGATAGAAGCCAGAACAGCACTCTGTTCTGCGCTTTTAGAACTTCAGAACAAAGATATTATTCAAAAAGTTCCAAAGGGGCAAGAAAAGAAGGGCATATACTCCCACAATTTCTTGAAAAGGAAAAAGACAGGGGAATTCCGTACAATTCTGAACCTGAAATTCCTAAATACTTACCTCAAAACAAAGAGATTCAAAATGGAGACCCTCAAAACAATCTCAACACAAATCAATTGGGGGGATTGGATGATCAAATTAGACATCAAAGATGCCTACTTACACATACCAATAGCGCCAAAACACAGGAAGTTTCTCAGATTTCATATCTGCAACCAACATTTTCAATACAAAGCCCTACCCTTTGGCCTGTCTTCAGCCCCAAGGGTATTTTCAAAAATACTAATACCAGTAATAGCTCATCTCAGACTGCTGGGAATCCAAATATTTACTTATTTGGACGATATGCTCATCAAGTCCACCAGCCGAGAAACCCTCCTGGAAGACCTGAAAATAACATTAGCATTTCTTCATCGCCATGGCTGGTTAATCAATGAGCAAAAATCCATGATGACACCAGCCCAACGTCTCCAGTTCCTAGGAGTAGACATAAATTCAAAGAACCTGTCTCTATCTCTCCCAGAATTAAAAAAACAAGAGATAGCCAAGGATATTAACAAATTCATGCAATTCCCAATATCCACCACTGGGAAATGCCAACAAATCCTAGGGAAGCTGATCTCCACGACGGATTCAACAAAATGGGCTATGTTTCATGCCAGAGACCTTCAGCTATGCTTCCTCAACCAATTCTGCCCTCTAGCAGGCCAAGATCAACTCATATTTCTTCCCCCATCCATTCTGCTGAATCTGAGATGGTGGACTCGGTCGGAAAATCTCAAACCCATTTCTCTCTCTCCCCCACAATGGGCAATACTTAGAACAGATGCAAGCCCATGGGGCTGGGGTGCCACTTATCGCAACTTAACAGCCCAAGGGAAATGGTCAGCGAGTACACATGCAATCTCTCAAAACGCAAGAGAAATGACAGCAGTGCTTCAGGCTCTGCAGCACTTCAAACAATACCTCATAGGTCAAGCAGTCCAGATACGGACAGACAATGCCACAGTAGTGGCTTACCTAAACAAGAGCGGAGGCACCAGAAGTCCCCGTCTCTGGTCAATAGCGAAACAAATTCTATACTGGGCAGAAATGCATCTCCCTCAGATCAGAGCCTGCCACATCCCAGGTACCCTCAATGTCAAAGCGGACTTCCTCAGCAGACGGAGTATATGTCCCAACGAGTGGAAACTCCACCCGGACATATTTGCCTCTCTAATCCAGAAATGGGGAACCCCATATATGGATCTCATGGCGACCCAATCCAATACTCAGCTGAGCAAATTCTGCTCGAGATTCAAGGAACCCAGGGCAACCATGACGGATGCGTTCTCATTCAGCTGGAGCCAGCACCTCCTATACATCTTCCCACCAATCCCACTAATTGAGAAAGTCCTTCAGAAGATCCGGGACGACAATGCGTCCGTCATCACAATCCTTCCATGGTGGCCAAGGAGGCCCTGGTTCAGCTGGGCCCTACAGATGTCAATCTCATCGTCAGTCAAACTCCCCCTGAGACAAGACCTTCTCCAACAGGGACCCATCAACCATCCAGACCTAACAACCCTGAATCTGACGGCCTGGAGATTGAAACCATCACCCTAAAAAACAGGGGATTATCAGAAGGCACCATCAACACTCTACTAGCATCTCGCAAGAACACTACATCAAACAGCTACTACAGAACATGGAAATTCTTCAGTACATGGTGCAACAACAGAAACATTTCACCATCGTCAGTCAAGGTGGAGTCTCTCATTGAATTCCTACAAGAAGGGCTAAACAAAGACCTTAGCCTTTCAACTCTTAAGTCTCAGGTGACAGCCATCTCAGCCATAACCAATACCAAATGGGCATGGGATCCGTTAATAATAAGATTCTTTCAGGGGGTAAGACACCTCAAACCCCAAATAAGAACCAAGTTCCCGCCTTGGGACCTATCAATTGTCCTTCAGGCCCTCCAGGAAAGTCCCTTTGAGCCTATAGAGTCTTGTTCAATTAAACACATTATCCTTCTAGTGGCCATAACATCGGCCAGAAGAGTAGGGGAAATCAGGTCCCTAAGAGCTCCAGAACCTTTTCTTACTGAGTAATGAGACCAGATCCCTCTTTTACTCCAAAAGTCCTGACACCTTTCCACCTGAATCAGGACATCATACTCCCTACCTTCAGCCAAGAAGGTCAGGATACCATTCCACACACCCTTGATGTCGGAAGATCCATCACATCATACCTGGAAAAAAACAGACGTTTCCGTAAAACTGACTTTCTATTCATCCTCTTCAACAGTCAACGCAAGGGACTACAGCCCGCAAAAACAACACTGGCATCTTGGATTACCACCTGCATTAAACAGGCATATACTAGCAAGGCAAAGGCACTACCCTCAAGGGTAACGGCCCATTCCACGAGATGCCTGGCAGCTTCATGGGCATTCTGTGGCCAGTCCTCCCCAGAGGAGATATGCAACGCGGCAACATGGTCATCCATGTCGACTTTTGTGAAACACTACAAAGTTGATCTAGCATCTGCAGATCAAGCAGGGTTTGGGGAAAAGGTCCTTATGAGGGCCTCCTCAAACCCTGAATAAATAGATAATGTTCGTTTTCAAGCATGAATCTGTGCCCCTCCATTCATTTCTAGCTTTTTAAGTCCCAATGGTAACCACTGCCGTGTAGGACCAGGGAAAACGGAAAATCCTATCATACTTACCGAGATTTTCTTTTCCTGGTCCATAGCACGGCAGTGGTTAGCTTCCCCCCCTTCAATTGAGAATAACTTTCCCTCACTCAGACATCCATCTCAAGGCAAGGGGGCAGAGCTACCTATCCTACCTTTATAAGTTTAGAGGAGGGATTCCTGTCACTCAACCATCAGGTGTGATTAACCCAATGGTAACCACTGCCGTGCTATGGACCAGGAAAAAAAAATCTCGGTAAGTGTGAAAGGATTTTCCGTTATATATATATACAATCCAAAGTGTGGGCACTCTTCCTTATAGGTTAATAAGCAAAAATAAGCAAATAAAGTGTCCAACCCTGGTGTTACCAGAAGATTAATAAATTAAAGTAAGTCTAGTCCAGTGCACAAATGGGAAATTTTTAAAAAATGCCTTTAATAAGGTGCATAGTGTGTCATATCCTGTGATATCCTGTGATGATGTCACAGGATAACACACTATGCACCTAATATAAGTTTGGCACATTTGTGAATACAGGACTGAAACGTTGCCTACTGTTTGATGTAGCCAATTAAAGGCATTGTTTTTCTTATTTTATATATATATAATAGGAAAAAGAAAATATCAAAAGTAAAATGTTCAGTGCAAGTATATGTTTGTGTGGAATTGTAATGTCACATGTGTGTGTTGTCCATTAGCAATCAATTCAGCCACATAGTTAACCTGATGTTCTTTTTTTCTTACCAACCTCTTTTTAGCCCAAGCATCGTATAGGTGGGAGGGAAAAAAGCTCTCTCCAAACAAGATTAACTCAAAGACCTTGGCTTCATGTTTACCCAAACCACCCAGACAATCACAATGGTCATTGTGATCACAATACAAAAATAACTTTCTTCAAACTCTTTGTCCTTACTCAAGAAAGTTAAATATTTAGAACCATAAACATTCCATCACAAACCCTGCTCATCCATCCACTAGTTCATTAGTTTAATTTAGTTATTGGGCCCATATGTTTTATAAAGTTTTCAATAGAAAAAATTATATTGCGAAAATGTGATTATTCAAAACCTCCAAAATATAAAAACAACTTTATTAATAAATATAAGGACCGAATAGGTATATAAAGTGCAGAAAAATAAGGCAGTTAAAACCACATTATGTTTTAGGTGAACGATCAGTAACTGGTTGGTCTGAACAAATACATTCCATGGTGTGTACGGTACACTAAAACACAGTGTACCCAGCTTAAGTGGGTAAGATTTTTGAGAGTCTATCGGATGTAAGATATGCTTGATTTAATATATTAAATTGAATCAATTAATTATTTACATACTGAGGCACTTAAATTTGACTCCGCAAACATCTCCCAAACTCCATCTTCATCAAGTGGAGGAATGTGCCTGGAACAATTATGTAAAATGGCAAGTGAGCCTACTAACCAAATGTCCTAAGGGTCTCTATTACTGGGTGGGAGTACATGGAGATACTCTGCAATTGGAATTCTGAAAATAAGCAATACCTTAACTGCATAAAGCAAAATAAAGTGGAATGCGACATCTGTTATTGAGTTAGCAGGTTGATAAATGAGCCAATGAACGCATTGTATTACAGTAAATGAGAGGATTGAAGAATGCACATTCTAACAGAAGCTTGCTGCAGCAATTGATACCTGTAAGGAATATCTGGGATTGTGCCACATTGGAGAGTCTCCACAAACACCCTGCTGGCCATGTATACACTTCACACCTTGCCAAATCTTATGCTGTTGTATATGGAGGGGGTTCCATTTACTGTTAAAGTATTTCTGGGAGATTCCAGGAATGAAAATGTTGAGAGATAAACCAAAAGCGTTATTTCTGCATCAGATACTGTTGGGGTTGTGTATTCTGAGGGTCTTTTGATGGTGGTAAGAGAAAATTTGCAAAATATCTAAGTTGCCCCACCACGTTATATAGGCAAAGATTTTGTTAGGGACAACCCACGCTAATTCTTTAGGCTCCTGTAGAGTTCTGTTCTTTTCCCTGGGCTCTACCTGGAGACCATAGATATCGAAGTAGGGATACTTTGTAGGGAGGCAAAAAATGAAGTGCGTCCAAATACCATATTGTGTTGAAGGGCGTATAAAATGTTAGGAAGTAAGAATATTAATGAGACTGATTTTGCCAATTAAAGTAAATGAAGTAGGATAGGGGGTGATCTGGTATCTTAAGAGATGGAGAATCTTTTGGATTCAGAAATCAAATTTCTATTTACAAAAATATAATCTGATCTTGATAATGTGTTATGTGTTGATGAGAGGCCAATTTCAGTTATTATTCTAGCAAAGTGATGAAACTCTATCCCTTGTGTTCGAAAACCTATCAAGCATATTGCACATTGTATCATTAAAGTCTCCCATGCATATTATGTTTGCATGTGGATATTGGAGTCAGAATTTCAAAGATGCCCTGAGTGGGTTCATTGTAGCCGAAGGGGGTCATTGATACACAATAATATAGTCATTACTAGCCATTACTACTGCAAGGTTTTACAGTTTTAAAACCTGCAACACAGACACACACATTCTCTTCTAAAAATCCAGCCTGTCAAGCTAAATTCAAAGTTTATGCTTAAACTTTCCCTTTCTAGTTATCAACTGAAAACCCTGTCATTTTTTTTAACTTTTCCTTTTAGTGTCTATAACATATAGCATACAATCTGTGGCACTTCCAAACTAGTAAGAATTATATAAAAAGTCTTCCATCATACCTTCAAAATAAAACCTAAATCACATCTCTAGATAAAATTTGTGATAAGTTATCGCTGGAAAGGTTCAGCAATATTACTTCCGCTTGAACACTTCCTGTTTTTAGCCATGCGACCAGCTTGTAGTCATGTGAACAGCCTCTGCCTGCATTTAAAGGCTCCTCTTCTCAACTGCCAATTTTTTCCCCCAGGTACTGTTTTCCCCCAGCATTAAGTCTTTACCAAGCATGCTTCTCCCCCGGGGCAGAGGGGCGGGCAGAGGTAAGGTGATATCACTAAAGTTACTGGAAGCAGGAAGTTTGAACATTCACCCCAATATCATTTCCCACAGTGTGAAGCCAGAGATGTGAGTCGGCTCATTATAAAGGAAATATTGCAGGCTTTCATTTAATCCTAACTTATTTGGATACCACAGTTGCCCTTTGAGCTGACCAATGGTTTCCATTAAAGGTCACTTGGTGATAACCTAACCATCTGTCATTAGCCACATATTTCTATGTACAAAATGACCACTAGGGCAGAATATTAAAGGACAACTCCACCCTCATAATAACATCTTTTAGAAAAAATGGCCTCTTTAAAATATGTTGATGTTTCCTACTTTGCCCTATGTATGTCTGCTATGCTCCTGGGTGCCTCATGGAAACTGAGCAATTTAGAAACCTGGACTGAGCCTGGACATGCTCAGAAGAGGCAGATAGGGGATTAACATTCAGTCATTGGCTGTGATGTCAACTGTCAAAACCATAACTGACAGTTGCTAACTGGAAGAACTAGGAAGCAGAAACGGGAAACAGGACATAGTTTGAAATCTGAAACATATAAGTCTAACCTGAAATCCTGCACTATTACCGTTTAGGGTTTTGGGGGGTGACTAACCTGTATGTAAGTTTTCATTTCATAGCTGGACTTGCCCTTTAAAGTGCCCATACAATGCGTCTTACCTGCAAACGTTCCGGACAACCGACCAGACTGATAACTTTACAGCCAGTGTTACAGCCATAATGTCCAATGTTAAACTGTTATCCAGACGTGGAACATGGCAGGTAAGAACTGCTGAATAATTAGATGTTAAAGTCGATTAAATGTTCATCAGAACGAACAGCTAATTGGCTTTAACATCTAACTAGTGTGTGGCCAACATTACATTAGTCTTTTTGTACTCCAGCCTCATATTAAATTATAGCCAGTCTATGTACTTCAGATGGTTGGATAACCTGCCATTAAGCTTACTGGAATAGGTTGTAGAATGTTGTGTGTCTAAATAAACTACACAGCAGTGAATGCACATTTGACTCACACAGAACCGCTGCTTATGTCTGATCAACCAGCACCACAGCTCCCAGCACTAAACCACATTCTTAGCCTCACTGCCAGTTCACAATAGCTCAGCCTAGCTTGTTTACAATGGGTGGGGTATCCGTGCTCCCTCCTCCCCCTCCTCTAAGTCACTTGGCTGAGGACGCAACAGCTGAGCCTGTTCTGCTTGCAGGGAGACAGCTCATCCACTGGCTGCTTGTGGTGTTTGGCAGATATGGTAGGTGGTGATGGCTTATTACATTGTGTGGTTTTAACAGAACTCATTTCATTTGCAGCTTCAAAGTATTTTGGTGATCGCTGGAATCCAGAAACAAAGAGCAACAATCAGTGAAAGTCCATTAGTTAATGAATAACCAGGGGGACAATTTAACAGCATAAACTGAGGGAAACGAACTTTGCTCTGGCTACTACTTAAAACAGCAGAATTGAATGTCATTAATGATCTCTAGGCTACGCAATACCCACCTGAACTGATTGCATGCAATGTGCCTTGTGTTTGCATCATTCTCCCTTTGCCCTTTACAATAGGCTTATCGGTGTGGAAAACATCTGCTCTAAGCAGCAAATTATACTGAATTTGTCAACTGAGATTATTGCCCATGGCACTGTAAATCCGCTATCGCACAAAATACCATGGAAAGACTGAGTAAATGGATTTTCTTCCCATTTGAGTACTTAAAGGGCATGTGCAGGGAAACACTAAGAAAAAAACTGGATACAGACTTGAATGCTTGACCCATTCGTTTGCCAACAATTCATTCGTGTATGGATATTTATTTGTGATTTGCCTGGTCAAATTACTGATGACACTGTGGGCACTATTATCTGTACCTTTCGTCCGATTCGGAATACAATAATCCGCCATTCAATAATTCGGCCCGACCAACCAAAACACTGAAATGTCGATCGGTCGGGCCGAATTATTGTATGGTGTGTGCCCAGCTTAAAAATGTGTATTGCTAAAATTGTAGAATCTGGAATTGTAGAAATATTAGTTTTTTTCCACTAGTTTTTTCCTCCCACTTGCTCCTTGATACAATTCTTGTTTGGGCGTGAGATCACGCATTTGTTACATAATTGAATGAATACTTTGCCTATTGCCAGGTTTTGAAAACTACAATTCCCAGTATTATGTAGTTGATTAGCAGCAAACTGCTAGGGTTCATATTTTACAACCTACCCCTGTAGTGGATTTCTATGGGAGGAACTGTAAGATTATAGCCTTATGCCCTGTATAAAAGGTACGTGGCCTCATGCTTTTATATGGTCACGGAACTCTAGGTGACTTCTAATATCCTTATAATTTACAGTTGTGGGTGCATATTAGAAGCAGTTTAAGTGCCTCCTGCATTGCAGAAGGCACACATTCCATTTAACGTGGCACGTTAGATGGAATGATCTCTTACCAGGGCGTTTTAGTTGTCCCAGGGGTAACACAAAAATAAAACTTTACAGTTGGTTGTTAGGTCATTCTGGAAAGAAGGGGTTAAAACAATAAAAATGATGGCATTCTTGTGTTATTAAAAGTAAACAAAGTACTAAGATGCATGTATAAAAGCTGTACTTGTTCAGTTACTATCCCAGAAATGTGCTAGGAGTTGCACAACAGACAAAAAGCCTAATTTAAAACACAAGGGGCACATATGGAGTGACTTTTATTAAAGAGAAGGATCAAAGAAAAAGAAAAACATGAGGTCTTAACTCTGGAATGGGGCCCCCTCCTTTGTATGTTCAGGAATGACTCCAGGTCAAGGGTTAAATCCAGGTCTGTTATTTATAATTTTATGTATAAAAACCTTGTTATTGCACATTAATGGCCTCATGTAATATGAAATTTAGTGCCTGGGTTGCAATATGACACATTTGTTTTCTCTTTCTCTCCACATCACATCTTTTATTTATGAGAGGATTAAAAAACAAATTGAAAAAACTCCTACAAATGTGTTGTTCTATAATATAGTGCAGTGTCTTAGGGCTCACTCACGAACATTCTGGATGCAATGGATGCAAATCTTGTCCTAAAGTTACTCTTTGTAAATTGATACAATAAAGGTAAGTGTGATTTAAGACAAGTTTGTTGCATTTGTGGTTTAACAAAATACAGAGGTGTAGTCTAATGTTTCTGTGCCTTCCCTAGTGTTGCACATTTTACTGCCACTATTATTACCATCAGTATAGGTAAGGGGTGCCCATCTAATACAGTTATAGAGGCCAAGCTAATGGCACCTTTATAAAGGACTTGGCCAATCCACATAGCTCCACACCTATCTTGCTTCACCCACTACCCTGATGCTGCAAAGGCATGACTGGACCCATGAACATTCATTTAAAAACAATTATCTAAAGATGCATAAACAGACTGGATACTTTGCAGTGACTTATAGCAGAAATTATAAAATCCATAAACACAAAGTAGGTACCTCATTTTGAACTTTCTGAACAATTACTTTCATTGGTAGACCTACAGTTTAGTTAATATATTATACTAGATTTATACTACATTTTTTATACTGAACAACAAAGGATACATTCCTAGACATTTGCTTTTTAAAAAAGTAAGGCCAAAATATCAGGTATATTCTGGCTGGTTTTAAAGGACAACTCCACCCTCATAAGAACATCCTTTAGAAAGAATGGCCTCTTTAAAATATGTTGATATATCATACTTTGTCCTATGAATTCATTACTGTATGCCTGCTATGCTTCTGGATGCCTCATGGAAACTGAGCAATTTAGAAACTTGTACTGAGCCTGTACTGAGCCTGGGCATGCTCAGAATAGGCAGCTAAGGGATTAACATTCAGTCATTGGCTGTGATGTCAACTGTCAAATCCATAACTGACCTGGAAGAACCAGGAAGCAGAAACAGGAGCAACAGGACATTGTGCAGGATTTTAGGTTAGACTTATATATTTCAGATTTCAAACTACTACCGTTTAGGGTTTTGAGGGGTGATTTATCTGTATGTACGTTTTCATTTAAGTATTAGATCTTATATTTTTAGACCTCGGGAATTGTTAATCAGCAATGAGTCTTGGGGCAACCTTTAGTGACAGCCTGAACGTTTTTATCACGATATGAATAATTATAAAGTAGAATTTGAACCTCTGACTTTTGTCTATTTAAATGTGTATATTAGTTAATTGATGTTAATTTATTTGAAAAAATTACTTTTTAGGCAGGGAAAGCACACAGACTCAGTGCAGAGGAAAGAGATCAGCTGTTGCCTAACCTGAGAGCTGTAGGCTGGAATGAACTGGATGGAAGAGATGCAATTTGCAAAGAATTTCATTTCAAGGACTTTAATCGGGTAATTAAACGGGGGGGTTCCTCTGACAGGTCCTGACGGACCTTTGCAATGTATGCCCAATTAACAAATGTACCAATCTATATAACAACGTAACACTTTATGTAACAATCTATGGAATCCAGGAAAAGTACAACAGCAGACTGCACTGCGCAAGCAGAAGGGGGGATTCCATGCAGTTATGACATCATGTATGTCTACATTGTAATTGATTTAGCCTTCATCATGCTTCTAATGTAAATACCAACTAGCCTTTCTGCATGCAGATTTTATATGTTTGTTTCTTAAACTAATGGTGTCAACTGGGTTTCCAGATCATTTGTGCTATTATGGACATAATTAATAAATGTAATTAGTAGGGCTGCACTAGTGATTGAAATTTATTCAGCCATCCTGCATGTGTTTTATTAGGTGTTACTACATGTCTTTAATAAACTGCTACATAGTCTTTTAATATGTAGATTTCATATTTGTTCAGGCACAATCTGTCACAAACTCCACAAGATTGCTTATTTTTCCTAGATATTGCTTCCAGTCTGCCCAAATCTCCAAAAAATTGCTCTGCATCAGTTTCTCAGATTGCATTGCATCTGCACACCCCATCATAGTTACTTATAGAAGCAACATAGTACAAGCAAAGGATAATGAAGTGAACTTAATTCTTAATAGTATATCAAAGTAAATGAAACCTTGAGCAGATCAATCCAGCTCCACATCTTTGTTAATATCCCAATTAAAGGACTACTGTGCTCTCAAAACAAGTTAGGGTTTAATGAAAGCCTGCAGTATATCCTTTACACTGAGACAACAATCACATCTCTGGCTGGAGCCTGTGAGAAATGACATTGTGGTGAATGTTTAAACTTCCTGCTTCCAGTAGGTTGAGTGACATCACCTGACCTCTGCCGGCCCTTTTCCCCCAGGGGAAAAGCATGCTCAGTTAAGACTTATTGCTGGGGAAATCAGGAAGTACCTGGGGAAAAAACTGACAGTTGAAAAGGGAAGCCTATTAATCCAGGCAAAGGCTGGTCACATGACAACCAGCTGGTCACATGGCTAAAAACAGGAAGGGTTCAACCAGGAAGTTACCTTTCCTGCTATAACTTCTCACAAATTTTATCTATAGATGTGATTTAGGTTTTATTTTGAAGGTAAGATGGAGAGGATTTTTATATAATTATTACTAGTTTGGAAGAATTTGAGACCACAGTTACCCTTTAAGCACTGACTTTACTAGAATGAGGTCTCACTGAACTCCAGTGGGAAGAGACTCTTTACTATATGAAGTTAGACTGAAAAATTATTAAATCTACTATTAACAAATGACAGAAAATAAATAAATAAATAAGGGAAATAAATATTTTGGGAGAAAGATATAAGGTGAGTAAAAAAAGGGTGTACACTTTCTTTAAAATACAGTCCATATAAAGGCACAGCAGTAACACTGGTAGAACTAAACTAATTATTTTGTTCTGTCTGAAGTTTTTTTTTAATCTGCAACAATATTCCTTTCAAGCTATTTTATGACTGCTCTTAACATGCAAATACCTGTATTCCATGGTACTTTTATGGTTGACACACCCAGGGACAGTAAAAACTCACAGTAGCACAGAAAAGGGATGTTCGTATACATTAATGTTCAAGTATAGCACCCAAAATAAAATGTCAATGTATTTGTGAAATCAGAATGTTATCACTGTACAAATATTGTGGATGCAAGTACAGCCATCTAGGGAGCATCCAGGGCAACTTCCTCTCTGCCATACAGTATATGTGCAGATATATCACTGATAGGGAGGGAACCTAACCCTGCAGCTTTAGCATGTCATGGGAAAAAAGGTCTGTTTTAGGGCTAGGCCACACTAACATGGTTTTCACAAGTTTGCACACGTGATTTTCGCTTGCAAATGCGATTTTGGTTAGAATGGAAATCGTGGGTATGCGGAAATCATGATGCATGCAATTGTGCATCCGTTTTGCGATCACCATTTTTGCACAAATGCATGCGTACATCTGCCTTAATGTTTCTGCATTTCATATCTTCAAGATGGTAAAACTTTAGACTTAATTAATTTACGTAAGTCTTAGTTTAAAGGGTAACTGTGGTCTCTAATTCTTCCAAACTAGTAAGGATGATATAAAAAGCCCTCCATCATAGCTTCAAAATAATGTAAACCACATCTCTAGATTATTAGGTTTAGCAAGTGTCCTGCTTGAACACTTCCTGTTTTCAGCCACATGACCAGCTGGTACTCATGTGACCAGCCTCTGCCTGCATTAATAGGTTCCCCTTCTCAACTGTCATTTTTACTCCCAAACTTCCTGTTTTCCCTAGCATTAAGTCTTAACTGAGCATGCTTTGCCCCAGGGGGTAGAGAGCGTGGCAGAGGTCTGGTGAGGTCTTGCAACCTACTGGAAACAGGAAATATGAACATTCACCTCAATGTAATTTCTCACAGGCTGCAGCCAGAGATGTGATTGTCAGCTCATTTTAAATAAAATACTGCAGGCTTTCATTTAACCCTAACTTGATTGGAGACCACAGTTGCCCTTTAAGGAACTACTATAGAAAAATTACCTACAAACTATAATTATATTTATAATTATATAAAGCTATACTAATAAAAGGCAAAGCCCTCACTCACTCACTCATCACTAATTCTCCAACTTGCCGTGGAGGCAGACGGCTTAAATTTGGCAGGCTCATCATGCACCTACTTACAAAAGTTAAGCAGGTTTCGTTTCGAAAGGCAAAGCCCTCACTCACTACACTCACTCATCACTAATTCTCCAACTTGCGGGAGGCAGACGGCTTAAATGCAGGCTCATTCATTGCACCTTACTTACAAAGTTAAGGCAGGTTTCGTTTGAAAAGGCAAAGCCCTCACTCACTACTCACCACTCATCACCTCACTCACTCACTTAAATTGGCAGGCTCATTCATTGCACCTTACTTACAAAATTTAAGCAGGTTTGCGTTTCGAAAAGGCAAAGCCCTCACTCACTCACTCACCACTCATCACATAATTCTCCAACTTACCGTGGAGGCAGACGGCTTAAATTTGGCAGGCTCATTCATTGCACCTTACTTACAAAAGTTAAGCAGGTTTCGTTTCGAAAAGGCAAAGCCCTCAATCACTCACTCATCACTTCTATTCTCCAACTTGCGGGTAGAGGCATACGGCTTAAATTTTGCAGGCTCATTCATTGCACCTTACTTACAAAAGTAAGCAGGTCGTTTCGAAAAGGCAAGCCCTCACCTACTCACTCATCACTATCTCCAACTTGCCGTGGAGGCAGACGGCTTAAATTTGGCAGGCTCATTCATTGCACCTTACTTACAAAAGTTAAGCAGGTTTCGTTTTGAAAAGGCAAAGCCCTCACTCACTCACTCACTCACTCATCACCTCACTCACTCACTTAAATTTTGCAGGCTCATTCATTGCACCTTACTTACAAAAGTTAAGCAGGTTTCGTTTCGAAAAGGCAAAAGCCCTCACTCACTCACTCATCACATAATCTCCAACTTACCGTGGAGGCAGATGGCTTAAATTGGCGGGCTCATTCATTGCACCTTACTTACAAAAGTTAAGCAGGTTTCTTTCGAAAAGGCAAAGCCCTCACTCTCCTCATACTCATCACCTCACTCACTCACTCACTCTGCACACAATAACGCTGGACGATTTTACCACAAAATTTCAGGGTGTGTCGGGGGACTGGCTGAGGTGTATGGGGAAGGGTTTGGGGGGGGACAGAGAGGAATGTGGGGTGGTGGGTATTGGGGCGGACGGGGAGCCCGGTGGTGGGGGTTATTTCTCACCACTGTCACATCCCCGATACATGCTGTCTAGCATCAACATTGCCAGAGAGAGAACGCTCATCCGAACACCAAGGGGGGGGGGGGGGGGGGGGAAATAGAATTTTGAACTCCTGCACACTAACGGCTTAGGACCGATTTTTACCCAAACTTTCAGGGTGTGTGCGGGGACTGGCCGAGGTGTAAGGGGAAGGGTTTGGAGGGTGGACAGAGAGGAATAGTGGGGGGTTTTGGGGGCGGACGGGGAGGGGTGGTGGGGGTTATTTTCTCCACTGTCACATCCCCGATTACATGCTGTCCTAGCATCAACATTGCCAGAAGAGAACACTCATCCGAACACCCAAGAGCATCCGTTAAAATTAACAGCGAAACATAACAGATTTTTCTGTTATGTTCTTGATACATTATTGCTTTCTTACTAAAAAGGTTATTTCAATACATCTCCGCTGCGAAGCGCGGGTATTTTGCTAGTATATAATATATAAGTAACCCTCTTAAAAGATAACATTTGTTGCTGTAAATAGCAAGGACAAACTTTTGCATCTAATATTGCATCAGCCCATGTATTTCATGTGATATCAGATTTTTCCTAAGAGATTGTCCAAAAAGAAGTTATTTAAAGGGCATGTCCACCCTCAGAAGGATAAACTATACTTAACTTCCCCATCCAACCAAACCCCAAGATCATTGTAATTACTCACCTCCTTTCAGTCCCTGAAGCCCGTAATACTAGGCTTCTACTTGCAAGTTCCATGAAGATCCAAAGTCTGCAGAAATCTCAGTCTGTCTCCTCTGGTCGCTCAGCCCTTATTAATGACATTGGGTATGCATAAAAAATGCAGTGCATGTCTCAACCTTGGGTTGAGCGTCGGAGACCTGGGAGTGACATCTGTGTCAGGAAAAGCTGGTGATTTCTGCAGATTTCGAGCTCCAGATATTCATGGAATTTGTAGAAGTCTTGGTAAGGGATTGTTTAAAAGTAAAGCCCTTTGTGTATTCACCACAGTTTCCCTTTAAAGCAAAACTACTTGTGCGGCAACTAGGAGGGAATTTTAGAAACCCACGGGTAAGAATCTGCCACAAAACTACAAACTTCAACAGATTTAACATAAGCAATAACTGAATAAACAGGTCAAAAAATATATAAGGTTTCTAGTTTACAGGTTATTCATAAAATAGCAGTGAATTATAGATTATTCATTAAAAAAAAGTAATGTACTCTTGACAATAAATGTTTCATATTTCAGGCATTTGGATTCATGACAAGAGTGGCTCTGCAGGCCGAAAAACTAGATCACCATCCAGAGTGGTTTAATGTATACAATAAGGTAAATAAAGTAGTGTGATCTTAAAAGTAATAATTATAGCTAGATTGTGTAAAATATTGCAAACAATTTCAGCCTGTTTTGATGGCAATGTATTACTACAATGAAAGTCATATAAAAGCCTTTATTAAAGTAAAAGATATAAAGTAGCCATATTTTACAAAAAGTACCCTTTAAATCTGAAAAGCAATTTTCCCAGTTTGGCCTCAAAGTGTTGTGTATGATGAAAAACAAGCACTATTCTTAACAAATTCCATCCCAAAAATACCATTTTAAAAACAATACTCTGAGGTTGTGACCAAATGTAATGTTGTGTGATTCCGATTCCCCTCAATATTCCGTTATCGGAGCGTAAACAATTCACAAAAAATTATCACATGTGCTACAAAAACGGGTTGCAGCTCACACAAATTATTTTTATAGCGGTTGGGGCTGGGGGACTGTATTCTATTATATAACAAAAGTTGTTAATAAGGGTGGACATGCCCTTTAAAGTTCTTGCCCTGTAGCAAGATGCAATATGATCCTGACAAATCTAACCACCAAATCTCTTTTTGTTTGGTGGTTATGTCCTTTACCTGACATGCAACCCCATATTAATCAATAAGTGTGGAAGTTCTTCTGGCAGTCATTTTGTAAGATTTTTTTTACAAGGGAATATTACTTTCAACCAATCATCCACAGTCTGTGACTAACGGGCCCATACCTGAAAATTCCCGATTGTCCAATCCCAATTTTTTTTCCAGTTCACCCGATAATAGAAAAAAACCTTACGACAATCGTACGATCAGCCATACACGAACCAATGATAGTTTAATATGGGGATATGCCGATATCTTACGATCAGGATTGGTGCGTGTATGGACTCCATAAGTCTTTTTCGTGCTTGTAGGTATTCAGGCATGCACATATTGCCATTTATAGCAGTCATGACAAATGAAGGCCACTTGAAAGACCGATCCCCATGCACTTTAATATACTGTATTTTAAAGGGCATGTCCACCCTTCCTAACATAATGTTCTCCTTGCTCCCCAGCCCCAACTGCTATATTTGAATAGACAGAAAGTGCCCGGATAGTTACTTACCTTCCCTCTTTCCTCCGCCGCACTGCCAGGCCCTCTGCTTGTGTGAAAATGCAAGCAGGGGGCTGGACCGGCAGTCCTGTCCTGAACGGCGGAGGAGAGAGGGAAGGTAAGTTACTATCGGGGCACTTTCTGTCTATACAAATATAGCGGTTGGGGCTGGGGGAGCAAGGAGAACATTATGTTCATTATGAGAGGGAGGGGGAGAATGGCTGCAGTACGCATGCCAAAATTCTCCCGGAGGAGAGACAGGAGGCCGAGTCCTATATGGACTCTGCTATCTTCCTGGTGGCCATTTTTTGGGACTTTGGGGGGGGGGGGGGAATTACAGGAGAACCATATGGAGCTGGGATGTAAGGTTAGGATTAAACTACACTACACATTGGGGCCAGTAGTGGGGGGAATTATAGTTTTGGGGGTGGACATGCCCTTTAAATTTAAATATCTGAATTGATTAAACTTTTCTTTTTATGTGCAGTTTATGCACATTTGTTTGGGGCGGATGTACTTTTCTCATAAATAGTCAATAAACAAATGAGGAGCATGTAAAACAGATTTGATGACCATATTGTATATTCTGGAAAAATTGTACTATTGACTTTAAGATATGAGGGACAGACTTAATTTATTTGATGTTTTACCAAAAATGGAAAACATCTTGGGTTCTAACAGGGTGATTTCCTGGTGAGCTGCAGAAAAGCCATGATAACCTGGGGATGTACTGTACCAGGGTTTATCATAAGACTAAAGCTGGGTACACACGATGAGATATTTCGGTCCGATCGACCGATAGTTCAGTGTATCGGTCGATCGGACCGAAATTATCGCATCCGAATGTGCCCATGTCCGATCGACTGTTCGTCCGAATCGGACAGGGTGGAAAACCTCGTCCGATCGTGCGGTCCTCTATGGACCGCACGATCGATCGCGGTAACTATCTGACGCGGCTGCTTTTGCCGCGACCGATAGACCTTCCTCCTGGCCGACCGGTCGAAAGTGTCGAACGGTCGGTCAGGAGGAAAAATCGACAGGTGTGTACCTAGCTTTAGGGCTAGGCCACACCATTGCGGTTTTGATGCGTTTGCGCGTGTGTTTTTTTCCGAACATTGCAGTTCCGGCAACACACCAAAAACGCGCAATTTCAGTTGCAATTGCGCATGTGAACCGCAAACGCACGCAATCTGCATTTTTATGCGCAACCGCATGCGGTTCCCTATCTCTAAAGATTAAGGCGCAAACGCATCAAAATCGCACCGGATTCGTGCAATTGCATGTGTGGCGCAGTGTGGCCTTCCCTCATGAACTTAAGATGCATATTATAAAAAAATCTTACTTGTATTCAAACTATATGAAAGATGTAAAAGTATGTGTAACATTTATTTAGGTCAAACTACAAGCATTTAAAATCAGCAATGAGGTGGAGTAAAATAGGCTTACAGATGTTTAACAACATTTGTAACTTAAGCTAGGTACACACAGTACCGATAAAGCCCCAATACCATCGGTATTACCTAGCTTTCCCAAACGAGCTTGTGGCCACCAAACGTACGGGTCGGTCACTTGGAAAGTACAGAACATTTCCCTTGGCCACGGTAGTCTCCCTATAGGGGAGTCTGCCAAGGCTGAGGGAAACACACAGTCCTGAGCATTCTGCCTATGCTGTGCATAGGGAGAATGCTCAGGACTGTGTGTATCGTGATTTTTTGAAAAATGACAGACAGGATCTTGCAGATTAAAGGCCCACACCTTTTATAAGCTATGGGGAAATAATTTCCTATTTTTAAATATTCCTGAGTTATTTTATTCTTTTTTACTTCAGTAACTTCTGCTTTTTCAAAAAATTAAATTAAAACTTTGTATCAATACTAATATTCCTTAACACTGATTGTATTATTAATTTCTCCATTTTGATGATGATCCATTTCCTGTGGGCTTTTCTTTAAAGAGAATGTCCACCCCTTATAAAAATGTAATACATTAGGCTGGAGCCCCCAAAACCTGTTTGTTAAAATGTAATAATTTTGCTCCCAGCACGAGTAATTATACTTACAAGATCGCAATCCACTGCCGATTTCTGTCTCTCCACTGCAGCCGCTCTGTTCTTTTTGTGTTCCCAAGCAGCCGCAGTGGAGGCTCCCCCGGGAAAGGCAGTCAGTGATTGACCGTCTTACCCGGAAGTGCCAGAGAGCCACGCCGGTGGATCGAGAAGCTTGTAAGTACTCTTGCTGGGAGCAGAATTATTACATTTTAACAAACTAGGTTATAAGGGGGCTCTGCTCAATATATATTTTTTAATAGGGGGTCTACATACCCTTTTATATTACATTTCATGTTATTTAATTTCTCTTTATTTTTTAGGTACACATAACACTGAGTACACATGACTGTGGGGGTTTGTCCGAGAGAGACATCAACTTGGCTAGTTTCATCGAGCAGATAGCCGCTTCCCTGTCTTAGGAAAGTTATTACAGTAGTGCAGAAGTTGAAGATGATCTTCAGAAACCTCCTCCATTTTGTTTCCCCCCTACCAACTCTTATCTTTGATTTATTAATAATAAAAAAAACTTTTATTCTGGCTTCCATTCTACAGCAGTAACATACTGCTTAAAGGTGAACTGTGATCTCCAATCAAGGTGGTAACAAACTTCATTCTTACTATACCTTTAAAATGAACCCTAGATCACATCCTTAGGTTATATTGCAGGATAGGTTCCTGAACACTCGTTTTATTAGCTTGTAGCCATGTGTCCAGTCTGCCTGTATAGCCTGTATCTATTTTTTACAGTTATTTTTAAGACTGCAAACCTTGTATTTGCCTTTCTCTGCATTTGTAAAACTTACATCACATTAGCTGTCTCTGCAGGTACTTCCTTTTCCAGCATTAAGTCTATAGTTGCTCTTTAATTTGACCCTTCATTCATTGCTCTATCAGCATTGTTAGTTGTACGTGTCACAAGAGAGGATGCAATTAGTCTTCTACAAGTTAGAACAGACCAGTGCACATCTGGTGGACCTAAGCTACATACAGTTGGTGTATCTGAAAACTGCAGCATCTTCTAGCATTTGATAATTCCAAGAAAGCTTTTGGCAGTTGGGCTGGAAAGTATCAGCTGAGCACAGTCATGTATTAACAGCAAAGTATGTTTAAGAAACATTTTTAGTTGTATATCCTACTACAAACAGTATTCAATATTAATACCTTAATGTTTTTAAAAGTATGTTACCGTTTTAATTAAACAAAATGTGAAAACCCAGTGATGATAAAATACTGTTCTGTATGGCTTGTGCAATTAATATTTAAATCCGATAAATGCATATTTAAAACAGAGTTAATTTCTCTTCAATATCTGGAACAAATTTATTTAGCCAATTAAAAATATTTTTCATATCCCCACCCCTCTCAGTGAAGCCTATGGTTACAAAAAATCTTAGAATTTTTAACATAGCATGGTAAGGGTTTTATTTGGGTTTGTGAGAAATTTTAAATGAACATTCCACAAACTGCTATTATCTTATTTCTTTAGGGTCCCTGAAAGTACCATATACACTAGAGTATAAACCGAGATTTTCAGGCTGAAAAATCAGCCTGAAAATCCAACCTTGGTTTATACTCAAGTCAGCCACTTTTCAGCCACTAACTTTTAATCTGGGCACCGCTCGCTTCCTCCCTGTCTGTTCTGGTGCGCCAGTAGAGGGAGATAGCGAGCAGTGGACAGAGTCTTTATGGACGGATCAATGAGGATTTTTACTTTAGTCACTAAGTGACTGAATCACTTCAATAAGATTGGTTGCTGCTTGCAGAAGGATTCCCACTACAGAGGGATGCACACTTACAAGTAAGTAGACTGAACTGTGGGAGAGTGTGCAGAGTGTTTGGAAACTACAACTCCCAGCTACTCAAACATGCTGGGAGTTTAGTTTCCAAACATGTGGAGTGGCTTTAGTGGTCTTTTAAATGGACAGCAGAATTCTCAAATCCAGTATGGCTATTACTGTATGAGACTTCTGCTGTCCATTTAAAGGGCAACAAAACAATACAGAATCAGAAGGAGAATGGTATCTATTGTTGCCTTCTGATTCTGTATTGTTTTGAGGCTTTAGTTGCTCTTTAAATGGACAAAATTCCCATAAAGTAGTCCCATACAGTAATAGCCATACCGGATTTGGCTATTACTGTATGAGATTACTGTAGGGAATTCTGCTGTCCATTTAAGGGCAACTAAAGCCTCAACAAATACAGAATCAAAGGCAGTTTGGTCATAATTTCTAACCTCGGTTTATACTCGAGTCATACCTTTTACTTTTTTTAGGTAAACATAGGTGCCTCGGTTTATACTCGAGTATATACAGTAATGTTATTTGCCCACTTCAGAGTTTTCTTGCAGGTAGCAGCTGTCAGTCATAGCCAATGATTTACAGCTAAGCCAAATCAGTGATATGACATGCTATCGAACACTGCGATCTGTTTTTGGAGCGCATTCGGTCACTTTTTTGCGTGCCGCATGCTCTCCGATTGCATGGATCGTATCGCAAGTAGATGGCAACGTGTTCTCGTCCTTGGCTTTCTAAGTTGTCTCCTTTGCATGAGCTTAAAAGCCATCAAAGGAGTGTAACATTCATGGCCAGTGAGAAGATTACCTCCTTTAGGGAGGCCAAATAGGTAAGTTCATTATGCTTACTATGATTTCAGGGGGTCCCTTTAAAGTTTTACAGTTTGTTTAACAATTATAATACAGTACCTGGATGCCCTGCACTGGTAAGTGCACTGAATTGGTAAATAAAGCAGTGTGAATGGACTCTCACTAAAGCTAGTCATAAATGGCAAGTTCAGGTTATTGCTACTTTGATTTTCATGATGGGAAGTATTGATCTATGTACCAACCTTGTATCAGCAATCATTAGAAGATTTCGGCTTGAAAAATACTCAAAGTAATGCAGCTGTGGGTCAGATCGACAAAATTGGCAAGTAGTCGATCAACAGGGAGAAAAAACTTTAAAAGGAATTTGTATCTGTGCATGGCCTGTATATAGCACCCCTTGGTTTTCAAATGCAGCACTATTAACTGTGGTTTCTTAGCTTTTGTTATATGTTAAAGAAAAGGGATCTTTATGGTTTTCACACATTTGTTTAATGGGGTTTTAAAAGCATATTCCGTTTTTGTTAATAAAAATAATAAAAATCACGGATTCTACCAGTACAATTGTTAGAATAGCTTTCAAGTTTTTATTATTTTATAATCATGGTACAATACAATTAGGTCATCAATCAGGTGATCCAAGGCACTTAACATTTACCAGATATTTGAGTTACTTTGTTTACAATGTGTGCAACATTTTCATTTTCACTAAATAAAGTATGCCTCACTTATTTTACAAGGAGGATTCATTTATGTTTGAGAAAATAAAACTTAATACATTGAACAGGATACTCAGCCTTATTTTTGTATAGCTGTCGGCTCCACATCTGTATCCTCCATTAATGACAAAATATACAAAACTCAATATTGTCAAATAAATAATGTATAACAGATACATACAGAAAAAAAAAAAAAGATTCAGAGTACCTGGGAATTGTTAAATACAGTTCTTGTATAGGTTATAGAGACCTTAATGACATGGGTAGTTAAAATATCCAGTACAATTCAGTTTAGATAAAATCCCAGCATTCTTTAAGTGGGAAGTATGGATTGCAGTCATACAGTAAATAAACTGGACCAGATATTTGCAAGACAAACCGTAACAGGTGAGCTGCAGTGCAACTCATCTGTAGCAGAGTATAACCACAAGTATTATATTATAGCGCGAGCATCTTCCGTAATGCTTTACAATTACATGTTTTCAGTCACATCAGGCCCTGCTCCAAAGAGCTTACAATCTTAGCACTTTTTATTTGACACACACAACCTATCAGTATGTCTTTAGAATTGTGGGGGAAACGGAGTGCCCAGAGGAAACACAAGCATTGGGAGTACATAAAAAATCCTTGCAGCTGTGTCCAAGGGTGAATACAAACTCAGGATTTCAGGGCTGCAAGGCACCAGTGCTAAACAAGTAATGGACATGGAAATCTGCTTAAAGGGCAACTATAGTGAAAAAAAAACTTTGTCTGTATACAATGTATAGATCACTTAGTATAAGCTGCCTACTTTCATGTTTCTGTGTGGCTTCGTTTCTTCACACTGGCAGAGTCTTTGACCAAGCTGTGTAGTTCCCCCTCCCCCTCTGTCTACTCCCCCTCAAGCAGTGACGGCTGTATACGAGTCCGAGCATGTCAGTTGAAAGGACTTTAAATGAAGTGCTGACACTCCTGTTGACCCCTCCCTTCCAGACTAGACTGCAAGCAATAAAAGTGTGGAATAAAGTAGCAATAGTCTGAAGGGAGGGCAGAGGGGGAGAGAGGAGGACAAGTGGTGCTGAGATTCTTACAAGTAAGTTCATGAACTCTGCCTGTTCCTAACTTTTGCTAATTGTTATTTACTTTTTACCTAAAGTTCATATCTCTCCCCTGCTACTGAGTCATAATCACTGAAGAGAGTCATTGTAACAGCAGCTTGTAGTGAGACCTTCACAACACAGTGACACTGCGTTGTTGTCCTGTTCATTTCAGTTGCTTTAGTCATATATTTCATAGATTCATGTGTGTCTTGTTTGGTATATAGTCTGTATTACTGTATTATATATACTGTATTAGTGTTCCATTTGAGTCACTGGTTTTGTATGTATATAAGATTTTTTGGGGGGGAGGCTGTTTTATAGTGTGTTATGCTCATATTGCTGGGTTAATGGTTTATTGATTGTGTTTAGCACTACAGCATTTGACTATATGTTGCACATGGTACATATAGTGTGGTGAGAGAGTGTGGTGACAGTACTGCAGGGGAGCTTTGGATTGGTGTGGGTGTGTGCCTTTGAGTGACAGATGAGGTGTAGCAGCTCCTACAAATCACAGCTATTCAAAGGCTTATTCTCGGGACTATGTAGAATTTAAGAAACTAAAGGTACCCTGGTTGGATGGATGACTTATAGGATACATTAAGGAATTAAAAAAAAACAATTTTTTCCTCCTAATATTGCCCTTTAATGTAGGCACATCTTGGGTTAGTCTCTTTAGAATGATGTCTGCATATACTTTACTGCTTGTGACAAATTTTTCTTCAAACAAAGAATATTTGTAAGTGACAAAGGGGTTATAATTTAGATTGGATTTTTTTATAATTTCAAGGCAGAACAGAATTACTTGGGTAGTTTCTTTTTTTTTATAATTTCAAGGCAGAACAGAATTACTTGGGTAGTTTCTTTCAAGTAGATTTGGGTGTAACCTATCATCTATAGAGTAGGTTGCATTAGGGTAACACTTTAGGGCAAAAATCAATGATTAAAACTTTATTTTTTATACGGTAAATACCATATTTCTTATCTTAAATTATACTTGACTGAAGTGAAATGTTCAAATCCACCACATTACCCTTTAGTAGGTATTTAGTGCAATAGTAGGAATGTGGGCGAGTAATACCACAGAAGGCAACAATTTTGTATCACAGTAACACAATGTTTACATTGTAAAAAAATTCAAAACAAATGGTCTCTTATTACAGTACATCTAGAAGTGTTCAGTTACTTTAAAGGATAAGTACAATCAAAAAATAAATAAAGTTTAAATAGAAGCTGTATCCCTAACTAACCTTTTTCTGTTTTTTCTTTTTTTTAGGTCACTCCATCTTGGATACTGTGTGCTGTCAGGTAAGCTCTGCCCCCCTGAGACTTGCTGGACCACGTTTCTGCCTGTGTCCAAATATGCAGTGTCAGTTACCTCCGTGCGAGCGCGTTCCACCCACATGTGCGTGACGTCATCACGCCGCGTGCTGTTACTAGAGCGGAGCTTACCTGACAGCACACGGTATCCAAGATGGCCAGCACTTTACAAGGGCCCAGTTATGCTCTGGAGAGACCTAAAAAAAAAGAAAAAGGTTAGTTAGGGATACAGCTTTTATTTAAACTTTGTTTTTTGACTGTTCTTATCCTTTAAAGGGCACGTCCACTGGAATTTTTTTTTTTTTTTTTTAATTGCCCATTAGTGTTAACTATAATCCATCCCAACTATTGCTGTAAAATTTTGTGCCCCCTATTTCATTAGATATCCAATCTGAAACATCTTACGTTTTAGCATCTCTGTAAGCAGTTTTGCTGTAACTGGAATGGTTTGACAGTTGGTGTGCTGTATGCAGTTTTGACAGTTGGTATGTAGCAAAATAGTCAGATCAGTAGTCAGAGCTGGAGCAAAACAAGTATTGTATTGAAGGAATGCAGCAACACACACACCTCAGAGTAAGTGCTACTTACATGTATTTATTTATAGATTAAGATGACGCAAAGTCATTTTTTCAGTATACATACACAAAAAAATGATGACTTATGGTCAGTTATCAGCACGCAATCCCAACTACTATTTTTTACCAGTTTATTACATACATTTGTAACCAGATATTTAAATTATAACTTCTCTTCCGTTCTGACCAAATTATCTTCCTCTGCTCAATTAGCTTTTTATAAGCTTGGGCATGTACTGTGGAGGCAGTAGGAGAAACAACATTCAATCATTGGTTGTGATGTCGGCAATCACAGCTTTAATTGACTGCATGGAGGGAGAAGCTGGCCTTACTCAATTATCCAAAAATATCTGGCTTATAATACATATTAATCACTTCCTAGACAAATTCTAAATTGTAATTACACTTTACACTAGGGGTGCCCAACCTTGCCCATGATCCACCCGTGGGTCCACGTTGGCCGCGAGTTGGGCATCACTGCTTTACACTTAAATGAAAATGCAATTTTATAACCTGTATATTTTTTTGTCTCCATACAATTGCCCTCTATTGAAAAGAGCCGTATCATACCTTTCAAACAAGCCTAGTATGATGCCTCTAGCTGATCCAAAGCTGGGCTGCGGCCACACTGTACCAGACAGTAAAATGCACATGGGCAATGGGATGTCAGTTTGCGATGTACTTCGAGTAAAAAAATAGTGATCGCATGTGCTTCTAAAAAGGAAAGCACTATGGCACACACAATGTGGCCACCCATATTGTGATAAGCTGGAATGCATTTCACACATGCTAAAGGATCGCAAAACTCATGTGAGAAATGCACTAATATGGCCTAACCCTAATCGGTTTTGAAATCAATATCCGTGCTTTCCTATGCATATGGACAACTTAGGAAGAGAAAAAAAAGGAATATTTTCAGGCTAGTGGCTATAAAAAAAAGATGTTTGGGGGTGAGGCTTGTGATGTAGCTGATGATGCTATGTCACAGCAGTAGGAAAAGAGTGGGCATACTCAAGCTAGGGGTTTTTGGTGATGTCACAGCTCACTGTAAACAGGAAGTTCCACCCTTTATACTGTTGAAAGTTTGGGTAGACTGCAGCAAGTATAAAACAAGGGCATTTGTATGGAGACCACAGTTCCCCTTTAAAGTGTCAATCTTCTGTAATTTTTTAAGCACTTACAAACATACAGAAACAAGTTTCCATAATGTACACATTTTACTAATATAGGGCCTGTATCTTTAAAGAATGCTGTGCATTTTGTATCCTAGCAGCACTATACCAGTCTACCAATATAGAGATTAGTCACTGTCAATATGTTAAGACTCGAGAGGTATATGCTGGTGCTATACTGTAGTTCAAATATTAACCAAAAACCACAAGAATAGTTTATTATAAAAGTTTGTGTAAACAATGCAATGTAGAATATTAGTTTTAGATGTTTAAGTAAATTAAATACAGACACTAACATTTAATACAAAAAAATGGGCTTTTTAGGAAGTCAAATGATAAATATAATGGTTAAAGTAAAACAACAATTAAACAAGGTAAACATTTTGGGCTACTTAAAGTGGGCATACACTATTTAAATGTAAAGTTTAATCCAGAGAACATCACATTCACTTGAAGGCCTACTGCTCCAACGGTTCTTACTTGCAGATACTCCCACATTATTCCCTGGCCAGACAGTTGTTTACAACCAACGTTATACCTGTAACGTTGGTGGTTAAGTGATCAGGACAGGCAGTTATACTGAATGTGGTGGTAATGTTGCCAGGTAAGATGCAGTGTATGGGCACCTCTTAAGGGTTAAAAGGAGAAGAAAAGTTTTCTGCCTACTGGGAATCTGCAGGATGTCCGACTTCACCGGCTTTACCTATTCCCACAACTCAGTAATGGCTTTACATACTATACGAAATAATTAAATAAAAAAATGAGTTCTTTATTTAATTTTTTTTAGCTAGCTATTTTTTTCAACCCTGGTTGCAAACTAATTGGATCTTTATTTTTGCCATTATTTACTGGTATGTCTTGAAAAAACTATTGCAAAAACTGTCCATGAGTTCAGTAAAATGAAAGAAACAGACGCGTAGTAGTAAGAAATGCATTGTATCATAACTACACATAATTCTTCATTGCTAATTAAAAAAAAAAAATCTTAAAACCGTATCCACAAATGTTAATAAGGTGTCTATGGCATAAGTACCTCATAAATAAGGCAAACTGTCTCTTAAAATCGTCAAAGAAATAGCTGAAACAGCACCCTACAGTCTCAATATCCTGATGCCGCTCATAATTGGAGATTTCAAGACAGATAGACAGATTAACCAATATGTTATTCTGCAGAGCCATTTATATGCTTTGTGTTTGAATGGTTTTCTGTAGAATATAAGCAATCTAGAAAGGCTTGAGAAATTTCTGTCACCATCGTCCTGTCAGGAATAGCTTGGGCCATGCCATAAATGGCACCCTGTAAGAAAAATATGAATTTATTAAATATCATGTTAAAACAATACAATATTATATTTAAAAAAAAAATTTAGCTAAAGGCAATAAAATATAATATATACTCCTCGTGACACCCACCCACACCCCGTGCATGCGCGCGCGCACGCACACACACACACACACACACACTATGGGAATATCAGATTACATTATTTTCAGTTTTATGAGAATAGAAACTACATTTTCAGCAACTAACATGGGGGGAAATGTTCAGAGAGTCCTATTGTATAGGATGTGCAAAAGTTACACTATTGCATTAATAAGTTTTGCAGGAGATATTACTTTTGGGTAAGCGTCTTCCTTTTCTGCTAGAAACTTGCTGGTTTTCTCCTCCTGGAACATGTCATCTGCAGCTCCCTCCAACTTCCTGAGCCTCCAAACGTAATTTCCAGATGTTCCACATGCGCAAAATCAGTGGGCACGCAACAGGACGTCACGAGCATCGGAGCGACCATGCGCGTGGGTGATTAATCGCGCCATTACGTCACACGCATGCACGGTCTCGTGCCCACACGCAGCAAGCTTGCCCGCACCTGGAACATCTGTAAATTATGTTTGGAGTCCCAGGAAGTTGGAGGGAGCTGCAGATGACATGTTCCAGGAGGAAACCAGCAAGTTTCTAGCAGAAAAATGTTTTAGCCAACTTTACTTCATTTGCAAGCTGTTTTAAAACTAAAGTTTTAGATATAAATTCACAATGTGTAAGGAACTCTTGTAATAATCATCAGTAATATTTAAAAAGGGCATGTTCAACCCCCCTCCTTTAACAACATTGGCTATTTATAACAAGGGCCTCCAAAACCTAAATTTTTCATATTTACTGTTCTCCAGTCTTCTAGGATAATGCATCTTCAGTGTGTTTTAAATGCTTGTGCAGCTGCAGAGGAGGCAACTTGGGCAGCAGCCATAATGTCACCGTCACAGGCTTTACTTCCTGGGAGAGGAGGGCCAACTGTGATCAAAAAGATCACAGTTGAAAGATCACTTCCTTCTGCAATGTCCTGGAGACTCGTAAATATTGAGATGGGGTTTATGGGGTCCTGGTTACATGCTTTTTAAGAAAATCTATACTGAAAACTATTATATTTGCATTAAAAATGTTTTTTCAAATGTCATAGTATAAAGCATACTTCCCTTTAACAGAAAGGGGAAAGCTCTAGGTACTATTCTTGTATATTGTCTAAGACTTCTGACACTGTTCTCTCTGACAATTTTGTTTTCCCAGACAGGGTTTTGATTCTACAATATGCCATTGCAGCTATTTGCACCACCAATTAAAGGGCATGTCCACCCTCAAAACTATAATTTAACCCACTACTGGCCCCACTGTGTAGTGTAATAAAAC
Source organism: Hymenochirus boettgeri (assembly GCA_019447015.1). Taxonomy (NCBI): domain Eukaryota; kingdom Metazoa; phylum Chordata; class Amphibia; order Anura; family Pipidae; genus Hymenochirus; species Hymenochirus boettgeri. The sequence continues at coordinate 82,231,214 of CM033475.1, forward strand.
CCTTACCTCTGAACTGCCAGCAGCCGCGTCAGTGATTGGCTGCCTCTCAGCCAATCACGGAAGTGGCTACCAGTCCGGCCCCCTGCTTGCAGTTTCATGCAAGCAGAAGGCCGGTGAGTGCGGCGGAGGAGAGGGAAGGTAAGTAATAATCGGGGGACTTTCTGATAATTCTATTATGGCGGTTAGGGCTGGGGGAGGAAGCAATACTTTATATCAAAAAAAATTTTTAAAGGGTGGACATTCACATCGATTAATAATTAAAGTGTTGTATTAAAGGTATGATCAATTTTCATAATAATCCAAGATTGCCATGTAAGTTTCAAGCAGAAGTAAAAGTCTACAACCCAAACAGTCTTAAGTTCTAAACAATAAAATCTGAATACCACTCCAGTTGTTTTTGCTCCTGGATCTTTCATGATAACCGAAACAGAATGCTTGACATCTGTCACAAACTCTTGTGCCACTCCAGGTTTAGTATGCAATAGTGTAAGGCACAGATGAATACTGTTATAACAAGAAAAAACAAGGTAAGCACAGTTGCATTATTTTATATTGAAACCCTCCTGTACAACACACTGAACGATTTGTCAAATAATTTCCAACCTACAGATTAACTGAATGGTATACTAATCAGTAGTCTGTCATTATTAAACATATTATACAGCCTCTTGAAATTTATGTGATAGGCCTGATGTTTTGGGCCAACTGATTTAGCCAACAGGAATGATCAGAGCATCAGTCCAATCTTACCAAAATATTGTGCTAGCAGATTGACTGGTCCACAAATCGGAGGATCCTAAAGGCCGAAGCCTCACTACAAAGCACCAAATCGCGCATGCAATCGCGGGCGTTTTTGGAATTTAATACTATAAAAATTGCATGCATTTGCATAAAAAAAAAATGGTGCACGTGATATCACGTGCACAAACACACTAAAAACACGTTAGTGTGGCCTAGCCCTTAGGATAGTGCCAGCCAAGAGCACTAAATGTTTTTTATGTAAACTTTTTCTAGGGTTTAAACAAAACAACAAGTGGCAGACATTCGGTAGCTTTCAATTAGTAAAACCATATCACCTTATTTCTCGTCTTCAGGTAAAATAAAAATACTTTGGTCAGTATAAAACTTGTTCAACCTAAATATTTCTGTTTAAGTATATGCTTGTGAAGGTTCTCATTCATCCAGGTCATGGTATATCTGTTGTATTCAATTAGATCAACTGGACTTGTTCTAGGGTTTAAACAAACACAAGTGGCAGACATTCGTAGCCCTACCTATCTGGTAACCATGCAAGTATATGGTATCTATATATCATAATCTGATAAATCTACCCTTACATCCCTACCTATCTGGTAACCATCACAGATTGGTATCTATAGATCTATCTATTGTAAATCTCACTACCCTTACTCCTACCTATCCGTAACCGCACGTAATATGATTCTATATATCTATAATATGATAAATTCTAACCCTTACAAGCCTACCTATCTGGTAACCAGGCACAGTATTTGTATCTCTATATCTTATAGATGATAATCACCCTACATCCTACCTATCCCGGTAACCCTAGCACAGTATATTGTTCTAATATCTATAATGAAAATCAACCTTACATCCCTACCTATACGCGGTAACCCCAACACAGTATTGGTATCTCTATATCTTCTATGATAAATCTAACCCTTACATCCTAACTATCCGGTAACCACACAGTATAGGGTAATCCTATATATCTATATATGATAAATCTAACCCTTTACATCCTACCGTATCCGGTGGAACCGCCAGTATATGATATCTATAGTACTATATATGATAAATCTACCTTACCCATTCCAGCCTATCATGTAACCAGCACAGTATCATGTTCTATATTCTATATAATAAAACTACCCTTACATCCTAACCTATCCAGTAACCAGCCACAAGTATAGATATATATCTATAATATGATAAATCTACCCTTTACATCCTACCTATCCGGTAACCAGCACAGTAATATGTTCTATAGATCTAATATGAATAAATCTACTCCTTACATCCTACTATACTGGTAACCAGCACAGTAAATGGTATTATATTAAAATTCTACTACAAATCCTCTGAAAGCACTGTATGATTTAAATCTATATGTAATCTCTTACATCCTACTTCTCGGTAACCAGTCACAGTATATGGTATCTATATCTCATATGATAAATCTCTCCTTACATCCTACCTATCGGGTAACCAGCACAGATATGAGACTATAATCTATATATGATAATCACCTTACATCCTACCATCTGGGTAACCAAGCACAGTATATGGTATCTATATATCTATATATGATAAATCTACCCTTACATCCTACCTATCCGTAACCACACAGTTATGAGTATCTATATATCGTATATAGTAATGGAATCTACCCTATTCCTAACTATCCGGTAAACCGCATCCAGTAATATGGTATCTATATCTACTATGATAATCTACCCTTACATCACTTACCATCCGGGTAACCAAGCACAAGTATATGTATCTAAATTCTATATATGTATAATCCCCTTACATTTTTTACCAAATACTATCGGTAACCCAGCACGTATATGGATCTATATATCTATATATGATAAATCTACCCTTACAAATCCACCTATCGGTACCGCACAGTATATGGTATCTTATATATCTATAATATGATAATCTACCCTTACATCCTACCTATCCGGGAACCAGCACAAGTATATGGTATCTAATATCTATATATGATAAATCTACCCTTACATCCTCCTATCGCGTACCAGCACAGTTTATCTGTATCTATATATCTATATGATGATAAATTACCCTTACATCCACCCTATCCGTAACAGCACAGTATATGGATGATATCATTATAGATATAAGAAATTTTCTACCCTTATCATCCCACCTATCCGGTAACCGCACAGTTCTGATGTCTTATTATCTTACTGAGTAATCTACCCTTACATCCTACCTATCTGGGAAACAGCACAGTATATGGAATCTATATATTATATATTGATAAATCTCCACCTACCACCCTACCTATCGGTAACCAGCACAGTAGCTATGAGTAATCCATTATCTATAATATATCAATCTACCTACATCCTACCTATCCGGTAACCAGCACAGTATATGTATCTATATTTATATATGAAAAAATCTCCCTTACATCAACCTACGCAGTAACCCACAGTATATGGTATCTATATATCTATTATAAAAAGAATCTACCCTTACACCTACACTACCCTATCCGTGAACTCGCCACGTATATGGTATCTTATCATCCACTAAGATAAAAAATCTAACCACTTACATCCTACCAATGGTATAACGCAGCAAGGTATAATGTATCTATATATCTCTATATAGAACATCTAACCCTTACATCCTACCTTCCGTAACCAGCACCGTAATGGTATCTATATATCTATATGTGATAAATCTTCCCCTTACATTCTACCATCCGGTAAACCGCAATCCAGTATATGGCTATCTATATATCTATATATATAAATAACTAATCCTACCACTGTACGATAGGTACTTATTTTCTACCTACTCTTGGTACCCAGCCAGTATATGATAGCTTATCTATATATGATAAATCTCCCCTACATCCTACATATCCGTAACAGCACGTATATATGGTATCTAATACTCTTCTTATATATGATACAATCTACCCCTTACATCCTACACTATCCGTAACCAGCCAGAGTAATGAGATATCTATATATCTATATATGAAAATCTCCCCTTACATCCTACCTTCCGGTAACCAGTCACAGTATATGATACTATCTAGATATAATTGATAATCTACCCTACATCCTACTATCTGGTACCATCACGTCATATGATATCCTATATAGGTATATAAAAATCTACCCTTACATCCGTAACCTATCGCATACACCAGCACAGTACTGAGTATCTATATATCTATGATGAATACATCTACCCTTAAATCCTACTATCGCGGTAACCAGGCACCAGTATATGGTATCTATATATCTAATATGATCAATCTACTCCTTAACATCCTACCTATCGGTAACCAGCACAGTTATGGTACTATATATCTATATATGATAATCTTACCCTACATCCTCCTATGTAACCAGCCAGATATATGGTATCTAGTATATATATATGAAATCTCCTTACATCCTACCTATCCTGGTAACCAGCACAGTATATGGTATCTTATATCTATATATGATAAATCTACCTTATCCCTACCATATCGGTAACCAGCACAGTCAAGTATACTTAGATATGCCTATATATATAAATCACCCTTACAATCTAACCTATCTGTAAACCACACAGTATATGGTATCTATACTATATTGATAAATCTACCCTTCACAATTACCTACCTATCAGGTTTTGAACCAGCACAGTATATGTCAAATCATATATCTAATATGATCTAAATCTACCCTTACATTCCTACACTATCGCTGGTAACCGCACAGTATATGGTATCATATATCTATATATGATAATTACTCCTACAGTCCTTGACCTATCGGTAAACCGCCACAGTATATGTATCTAATCTATCTATATAGATAAATCTAACCCTACATGCCTACCTATCGCGTAACCAGAAGTATATCTGGTTCTATATATCTATATATGATAAATCTCACCCTTACATCCTACCTATCCGTTAACCAGCACAGTATATAGGTCTATGATATCTTATATGATAATTCTAACTTACATCCTACCTATTCGGTACCAGCACAGTATAGTGGTATACTATATATCATATATGATGAATAATCTTACTCTACCTTACATCTACCTACCGGTAACCAAGCACAGCAGTATCTGGTATCTATTATCTTATATGATAAATCTCCCTACTCCTACCTATCCGGTAACCACACAGTATATGGTATCTATAATACTATCTATAGATAAATTAACCCTAGTACCTCCTACCTATTCCGGTAACCAGCACAGTAACTATGATATTAATATCTATTATGATAACTCTACCCTTACTCCTACCTTCCGTAACAGCAACAGTATATGATATCTAATCATCATATAATGAAAATCTAACACTTATCATCCTACCTATCGTAACCAGCACAGTTGGGTATCTATATATCTGATATGAATAAATCTACCCTTACATCCTACCTAGCCGGTAATCCAGCAAGTTCAGTATATAGTATATCTATATATGATAAATCATACCCTTACACTGCCACCCTATCCTGTTAACCAGCACAGTAATATGGTATCTATAGATAAATGAAACTACCCTACAATCCTACCTATCCTGTACCATCACCGTACATGGTATCTATAGATTATTAGATAAATCTCAACCCTTACATCCTACCTTCACTCGTCAACCAGCACAGTAATGTATCTATATATCTATCTATGATAATCTACACTTACATCATACCTAGCTCTGGTAACACGAACAGTATATGGTACTATTATCTATGATTGGAAAAACTACCCTCTACATCACCTATCCGGTAACCAGACAGTATATGGTATCTATATATCTAATATATGATAAAACCACTACTCCGTACCTATCGGTAACCAGCACAGTATATGGTATCTATATATCTATATTAGATAAATCACCTCTTACTCCTACCTACTATCGTTAACCAGACAGTAATAATGGTATTATATCATATAATGATAAATCTCACCCTTACATCTACCTATCCGGTAACCAGCACAGTATATGATATTATATATCTAATATAATTGAGAATTCTCCCATTTACCATCTACCTATCCTGAACCAGACACAGTATGATATATGCTATCATATATCCTATATATGAAAATCTCACCCTACATCCTACCTATCGGGAGTAACCAGCACAGTATATGTGTATCTATATATCTATTATATAGATAAATCTACCCTACATCTACTATCCGGTACCAGCAAATCGTATAATGGTATCTATTATATCTCATATGATAAACTACCCTTTACATCACTCCTATCCGGTAACCGCACAGTATTGGTAATCTATATATCTTATTATGAAATAATCTACCTTAATCCTACCTATCCGTAACCAGCACAGTAATTGGTATCTATATAATCTATATTGATAATCTACTCCTCCCTAATCCTAGAAAGGTATCCAGCAGCAGTATATGGTATCTATATATCTGAAAAATCTACTACCCTTAAATCCTACAAATCGGCGTTAGACCAGAACAGTATATGGGATCCTAATCTTATTATGATAAATCTACCCTACAATCCTACCTTCCGGTTACATCAAAGTATCATATGGTTCTATATATTATACATATACCCTATACATCCTACCATATCTCGTACCAGCACGGTATATGGTATAATATCTATATATGATACTCTACCCTTACATCTACCTATCCGTAACCAGCACCAGTAAGGGTTCTAAATATCTAGTAAGATGATAATCTCCCCTTACATCCTACCTTACGGTACCAGCACAGTATAATGAGTATCTAATATCATAGCTATGATAAATCTACCATTACATCTAACATCTGTACAGAACGTAGATTCATATGAGTAACACCACCGCACAATCCGTAAGCAGTAAGTATCTATAGTATATATATATGATAATCTACCCCTTAATCGCACCTCTCGGGTTTAAAACCAGCACTAGATAGGTATCTTATATCTATATGATATCTACTCTTAATCCTACCTATCGGGTAACACACAGTCCATTATGAATCTATATCTATTATATGATAAACACACCTATAACATCCTACATCCTATCGGTAACCAGCACAGTATATGGTATCTAGATATCTATACTAGATACAATCAACCCTTACATCCTACCTATTCGGTACCCAGACAGTATATGGTATCTAGATATCTATATATGATTAAATTACCCTTAATCCTACTATCGGTAACCAACACATATAGGTATCTAGATATACTATATATGATAAATCTACCTTAATCTAACCTACTGGTAACCAGCCAGTATATGGTATCTTTATATCTAGATAGATAAATCTAACCCTTACATCCTAAGGTTTCTATATCATATACTGTCTGGGTCCCCAAGTTGCGCTATATTCAATCAACACTACATACATACTGTATTTATCTGTAAGTTTATAATGTACATCTGTTGTATTCAATAGATCAACTGGACTTGAATGTATTCTTGAAGACGTTCGCTAGTCCTCCAGACGGCTTTCCTCATTCCAATGACTTGTCCAAAGAATCTGTGGCAATTATGTACCCGAAAAATCCCATTACATATCACAGCCAGGTGTTAAGGTGTGATTAGATAGTGGCTAAGAGGTTTTATAGGAAGCCAGAGTAAGGTGTTAAACGTGCATTGGTCATGGCAGACAGTTGGTGTTTTCCCGAACCCCCCCCACCTCCATTTAGGCTTGGTTTCTTTATTTTCACATAAATGGCCTCCTTAACACCTCCTTGAACCAGTCAACCGTTCCTTCGCAGTATGTTAACATTACAATCTTCAAAGGTATGTCCTTTATCCTTAAGATGCAGATACACGGCTGAGTCTGACCCGAGGAATTGGCCTCTTCTGTGCTGGCCATACGGGATGCAGTGGGCTGTTTGGGTCTCTGTGTTGCGGTTTCTGATGACCCCCAGTGTGACTAAGGGTGGTGGGAGTCAAACATCAAATACTGAAGCTGGGTGTTTTGGTTTTCTGTAAACCTCTACTTCCAGTTTACCATTTTCCTTAATTTCTAACCAAGCATCCAAGAAGCCAGTTTGTTGTTTTTTTGTCCCTCTTCCCTTGATTTAATGTTTTTGGTCCACCGCATTAATGTGTTTCTGTGAAAAAGCGTGTACTTCCTCTGGTGGAGTTTAACCCAGTGTCCATCAAATATCGAACAGTGGGTGGGTGCTATTCCCTTCAAGGTATTAAGGCCTGTGTTTCACCTCCTCCATGTAAAGGTTGGCCACACTAGGTGAAACTGTAGATCCATAGCACTCCAGTTTTTGCTTATAGAACTTATCCCTGTCATTTGAAATAAGGTGGTATTCCAGGCACAAGACCACAAGGAACACACCTGTTCTGTGTTGGCCAGTTCTGCTGGTAGACTTGCCTGCTGTCCCCTGGCCCCGCCGTTTTCTCACCATTTCAACCCCCTTGGTGGGTTAATAGGCAAGTTAAGAGAGATGTCACATCATAGGGACACCAATTATTTCTTCTACACCGCGTACTATATCTTCAATCGTGTGGTGAAACTCCCTGAAGAGTTCTGGATTGATGCTTAGAAATTTCCCACCAAAGGTCCAAGATGTTTAGCTAGATATTTTGCCCCTTGTATGTTACCGAGTTTATGCTGCTGACTAATAGGTCTTAGTGGGGGGGGGCCCCTTCCTTCTGTCTCTTTGGAGTCCCATATTTGCTGATGTGCCTCACCAGGGTAGAGTCGATGAATCATTGCTCTCGGTCAATGGCTTTATCCTTTTGAAGCTGTTTGTATAAGATCTATGCTCTTATTCTTGTAACGCTGGTTGGGATCCCTTGTTAAAGCCGCAATATGTTTTTTGTTATCGGCCGGAGCATGGTCAACCTTACTCAATGGTAGTCTGAGGGTTTGAAACCCCTGTGCTCTCCTTATCTGCCGGTAGAATGGTTATAGCTGGAATCTTTCTTTAGGCCTTTATATGTGACAATAAAGAAACCAATCCTAAATAGAGGTGGGTGGGTTTCGACACAACTGTCTGCCATGTACATTCTGTTTTAACACCTTCCTCGGGCGTTCCTATACCTCTTAGCACTATCCAATCCGCCCTTAACACCTGGCTGTGATATGCTAATTGGGATTTTCCAGGGTACATATTGCCACGATTCTTGTACAATCTTCTGACTTGAGAAAGCCAGTCTGATGACTAGCTAAACGTCTTCCAAGAACTACCTTTCAAGTCGTTTGATCTAATGGAATACAACAGATTACCATACCTTTATGAATGATAACCTTCACAATTTATAATGTTACAGCGCTGTGTCCCCAGTGGAAGCCTATATAATAAACATATACATACTACTGTATAATCTGTATTGTTATAATGTACAGCGCTGTTCCCAGTGGCGCTATATAAATAAACAATCTACCTACTGTATATCTGTATTGGTTCTAATGCAGCGCTGTGTACCAATGGGCGCTATATAAATCAACATAATACATACATACTGTATAATCTGTATTGTTCAGAATGTACACACTGTTGTCCCCAGTGGCAACTATATAAATAAACAATACCTTACATACTTGTATATCGGTATTGTTATAACTGTCCAGCGCTGTGTCCCCAAGTGGTTCTAATAGAAAAACAATACATACATACTGTCTAATCTGTATTTTATATGTCAGCGCTGTTGTCCCCAAGGGAGCTATATAAATAAACAGTACATACATAAGTATACTCTTGTATTGTTATAATGTACCTCGCTGTGTAACCCCATTGGCTGCTATAATAAATAAACATCCACTCCCTACATACTGTATAATCCGTAATTGTTAATGTACAGCGCTGTGTACGTAAGTGCGCTATATAAAATAAAAATTCATACATCCTGGATAAGCGGTAGGTTATAATGTACAGCGCTGTGTACCCAAGTGGGCGCTATATAATAAACATATACCTACATACTGTTATAATCTGTATTGTTTTATAATGTTACTGCGCTGTGTCCCCAAGTGGCGCTATAATAATAAACATATACATACTACTGTTAAGCTGTCTTGTTATAATGTACAGCGCTGTGTCCCCAAGTGGCTCTATATAACTAACATATTATACATACTGTATAAATCTGTATTGTTATAATGTACAGCGCTGTGTTACCCAAGTGGCGCTATTAACTAACATATACATACATACTGTATACTCTGGTTGTTATAATGTACACGCTGTGTCCCCAAGTGGCTCTAATAAATAAACATATACATACTACTGTATAATCTGTATTGTTATGAATGTCAGCGCTGTGTCCCCAAGTGCTCTCTATCAATACGCATATACATACATATGTGTATCTGTATGTTTAATGTAAGCGCTGTGTCCCCAAGGCGCTCTATAAAATAAACATATATATACATAACTGTATAATTCTGTATGTTCTAATGTACAATCGCTGTGGCCCAAGTGGCTCTAATATAAGAACTATACGTACATACTGTATAATCTGTTTATAATAATGTACGCGCTGTGTCCCAAGTGCGCGATATAAATAAGCATCATACATACATACTGTGTACTCCTGTATTGTTATCATAGAGCGCTGTGTCCCCAATGCGCTATATAAATCAACCATATACTACATGCTGTATATCTTTATGTTGTATAACATGTACAGCGCTGTGTCCCCCCAAGTGGGCCTAAAAATAAACCTTACATCATACTGTATAACTGTATGTTATAATTAAAGCGCTGTGTCCACCAAGTGGCGCTATATAAATAAACAATACATACTGTATATCTGTATTTTATAATGTACAAGCTGTTACCCAAGTGCGCGAGATAAATAAACATATAACATACCATACGTATAATCTGTATTGGTTATATTTACAACTGCTGCGCCCAAGTGGCGCTATATAAATAAACTATACATACATACTGTAATAATCTGTATTGTATCTGTACCGCGCTGCGTCCCCAAGTGGCGCTATATAAAATAACATATACATACATACTGTATAAATTGTATTGTTATAATGTACAAGCGCTGCGTCCCCACGTGGCGCTTATAAATAACATATCCATACAATACTGTCAATCTGTATGTTTATAATGTACAGCGCAATGTGAGTAATCCCAAGTGACGCATATAATACAACATATACATACATACTGTAATAATCTGTAACTGTTATAAGTACAGCGCTGTGTCCCCCAAGTGGCGCTAATATAATAAAATTACCTACTTGGATAATCTGTATTGTTATAATGTTAAATCGCTTGTCCAAGTGGGCGCTAGATAATAAACATATACATCATACTGTATAATCGTATTGTTATAATGTACATCGCTGTGTCCCCACGGGCGCTATAAAATAAACTAACATACATACCTGTATATCTGTATGTTTATAATGTACATCGCGGTGTCCTCCAAGTGGCGCTATATAACTAAACATATCACATACGACTGTGTAATCTGTATTGTTATAATGTACACAGCGCTGTGCCCAAGTGCCTATATAAATAAACATAACATACATACGGTATACAATCGTATGGTTATAATGTCAAGCGCTGTTTCCCCAAGTGGCGCTATATACTAAACCTATCCATACATCACTGTATAATCTGTATTCTTATAATGTACATCGCTGGTGACCTCAAATTGCGCTATAATAAATCAACATATACATACATACTGTATAATCTGTATTGTATGATGTACATCAGCGCTGTGTACCCAATGGCGCTATCTAAATAAAAGCAACATATACATATATACTCGGATAATCTGTATTGTTATTGGGATGTACGCGCTGTGTCCCCAAGTTGCGCTATATAAATAACTATACACATCCATAACTGATATAATCCGGTATTGTTATATGTACAGCGCTGGTGGTCGACCAGTGGAGCTACTCTATAAATAAAATAACATATCATACATACTGTATCATCTGTATTGTTATAAAATTTACAGCGCTTGTTGTCCCCAATTGCGCTATACTAATAAACATATTCATAGACTGTAATAATCTGTAATTGTTTAATGTACAGCAGCGCTGTGTCCCAGTGCGTGTTTTTTTTTAAACGGCATAATCTAATCACCATTTAACTAACCATACATACTGTGTAATCTGTTTGTGTATAAGAAGGGAAAAAAAAAAGATGTTAACAGCATCTGGAATCCCCCAACAAAGTGGGTGCTAATAATACAATCGGCAAACATGATAGGCAAATAGCATAGCTGTATCATCTGTGAATCTGTTAGATGTACAGCGCGTGTCCCCAGTGGCTCTATATAAAGCGGGAAAGGCACATATACTACAAACTTTATAAATCTGATGTGTTGATAATGTACAGCGCTGGTGTGCCCCAGGAGGTGTTGCTTAGTAATCATAAAGGCATATACAATACAACGCGTAATAATCTGTATTCTTAAAAAGCTATGTCCAGCGCTGTGTACCCAAGTGGCGGCTATAAATAATAGAACATATACATACATCTGTCTAATCTGTATTCTTACTAATGTAACAGCGCTGTGTACCCAAGTGGCGCTATATAAATACACAATACAATACTGTACTCCTCTGTTTGTTTAATGTACCCGAGCGCTGTGTCGCACCAGATGGCCCTATATACAATAAACATAGACATACATACTGCTAAAATCTGTATTGTTCTAAAAATTTACAGCGCGTTGTCCCCAGGGGCGCGATAGTAATAACCATCTACATACATACTGTATAAGCTGTGTGTTATAGTCGTGTGTGTTCGGCCAGAGGGGGGAAACACGCTGTGTCCCCAAGTGGCAACCATAAGGGTAAATAACAGATACATACAAACTGTCTACAAAAAAAAATCTGTATTGTTCTGGGAATGTACAGCGGCTTGGCCTCCCCAAGTGGCCGCTATATAAATCAAGATATGCATCCGTACTGTATATCTGTATTGTTTAATAACAATGTACGCGCTGTGTCCCAAGTGGTAAAGCTCTATAAATACATATACATAGCAAACTGTATAATCTGATTGTTTATAAATATGTAGCATCCGTGTCGCCCCAAGTTGTGCTATACTCGAATAGAACATATACAACAAACTGTATAATCGGATTGTCTAATGTACCAGCCTGTTCCCCACTGGCGCTATATCAATACACATATACATACAACTGGATATCTGTATTTTATAGAAAGAGAAAAAAAAAGAATGTACCGCGAATGTGTACCCAAGTGCGCTATATAAAAACCATATACATACATACTGAAGTATAATCTGTATTGTTATAATATACAGCCACGGGTGTCCCCCAATGGCGCTATATACATAAACATAGACATACTTATACTCTCGGGGATTTGATAATGTACGGGCTCTGTGTCGCCAAGTTGCCTTATAACATATAACTACATACTGTCATAATCTGTATGTTATAATGTAACAAGCGCTGTGTACCCACAAGTGGCGACTATATAAAACTATACTACATACTGTTAACTGTATTTGTGATAATGTACAAGGCGCTGGTGTCCCAAGTGCGCTATATAATAAACATATACAACATACTGAATATCGTTTTGTTATAATGTACAGCGCTGTGTCCCCAAGTGGCGTTATAATAATAAACATATACATACATACTGTATAATCTGTATTGTTAGAATTCAGCGTGTGGTCCCCCAAGTGGGCGCTATAAAACTATACATACAATCTGTATAAGCTGTATTGTTATAAATGTACAGTGGAAAAGCGCTTAGTTGCCCCAAAGGGGCGTAATATAAGAATAAACATATCCAGGGACAGTACTTTAAAATACGTATTGTTTTAATGACAGCGCTGTGTAGTCCGTTGCGCTATAATAATTACAACTATAGGCATAACTACGGGTGTATAATACCTGTAAATTGTTCAGGGGGGAAAAGACATGTACAGCGCTTTTATCCAAGAGTGGCGTCTATTAAATAAACATTACAAAAAGACATACTATATATTGTATTGATTTAATAAATGTACAGGCGCTGTGTACCCAATGGGGTCGTCATCGTACGATAAAGCATAATACATAGCATAACTAATAAATAATAAACTCTGTATTGTTTATAATGTACCAGACGCTGTGTACCCAAGTGGCGCATACTAAACGAAATAAACATATACATACATACTGATATCTGTATTGTTGTATGTACAAGATCGCAGATGGGATCCCCCGTCCCCAGGATGTAAGGGTAGATTTATCATATATAGATATATAGATATCATATACTGTGCTGGTTACCGGATAGGTAGGGTGTAAGGGTAGATTTATCATATATAGATATATAGATATCATTTACTGTGCTGGTTAGCCCTAGGCAGCGTGCTGATTGGATAGGGGAAATGAGGGGATTGTCAACAAAAATGGAGAAAGATGGGACAGGACCAGGTTTAGGTGGGAAAACGATCAGTTCAGTTTTAGGAAGATTTAATTTGGGGTAGCCTTGAGACATCCAGGAGGAGATGGCAAGGAGACAGTCGGATACACATGATTGGATGTCAGGGGTTAGCGTAGGTGTGGACAAGTAGATTTGTGTATCGTCTACATATAAATGATACTTGCTCATATCAAAATAATTTATTTTATAGCCTGTGCTATACATGTTGTTTCAACTGTTACATTAGAAATGCAATACTGGCAGATTTATCTTACCCTTCCCCATGGAGCTATGACTCTGTATCTTGCACTGACGAGATCTAAAAAGATTGAAGCATGTCATGTCTACAGGTCAGTTGATTGGCTCTATGCCATAGGCTGTATTGCATGTTAGTAAGACAGCGGTTCTGGACACATGCATTAGCCATGGTAAATAAAGGAGAAATTTTGCATATCTCCGCCCCTTACTCTGGGGAGCCTGTGAGTGAAAAATTTCTTCTTGTAACTTAGATTTTGTGGGCAATGCTCTTCATATAGCATTAGACTATATTAAGTGATAAGAATCATTTTTATGCTCTGTGGAGGGCTTTTTGCTCCTTATTTTTTTAGGAAATATCTCAGCGTTTAGGTCTGGGTTGGAGGGGGATCTATCACACTATAAAAGGATTAATTCTATGAAAGGTCTGATTAATTCTACATGAAATTAAGATTAGAGACATAGTGACAAATAAAGTTTAGATCTTTGTTGAGTTCAGAGTTTAGTTTCTAAAATTTCCCATGAGCACTGTGACTTTTAGGAAATTCAGGCTGTGCCCTTGGCTGCAGAAATACGTTATTTCTATGGGGACTTTCTATGTGGCTGTGTATAGGACTTTCTATGGAGCTGTGTATAGGACTTTCTATGGGGCTGTGTATTGGACTTTCTATGGGGCTGTGTATGGGACTTTCTATGGGACTGTGTATTGGACTTTCTATGGGACTGTGTAGAACTTTCTAGGGGGCTGTGTATGGGACTTTTATGGGGCTGTGGAGGGGACTTTCTATGGGGCTGGTGTATTGGACTTTTAGGGCTGTATGGGACTTTCTATGTGGTGGTATGGAACTTTCTATGGGGCTGCTGTTTTTTTTATGGAACTTTCTAGGGGGCTGTTATGGGACGCTTTTATGGGGCTTGTATGAGGCGGGACTTTCTAAGGGGCTGTGTATGGGACTTTCTATGGGGCCTGTGTATGGGACTTTCTATGGGGCTGTGCATGGGGATTTCTATGGGCTGTGTATGGTCTTCTATGGGGCTGTGTAATTGGACTTTCTGTGGGTCTGTGTATGGTGACTTTTATGGGGCTGTGTATGTGGACTTTCTATGGGCTGTGGTATGGGACTTTCTATGGGGCTGTGTTATGGAACTTTCTTGCTTTATGGGACTTTCTATGGGGGGCTGGTATGGGATCTTTCTATGGGCTGTGTATGGACTTTCTATTGGGCTGTGTATGGGACTTTCTATAGGGGATGTGTATGAGACTTTCTATGGGACTTGTTATAGGGGACTTGTTATGGGGACTGTTTATGGGGATGGACTTTTTTGGGACGGTATGGGACTTTCATGGGCTGTGTATGGGACTTCATGGGGGGGCTTGGTATGAGCTTTCTATGGGACTGTGTTAATGGGACTTTCTAGAGGGGCTGTGTGGTGGAGACTTTCTAATGGGGCTGTGTATTGGGACTTCTATGGGCTGTGTATGGGACTTTTATGGGTGTGTTGCTTGACTTTCTAAGGGCTGTGTATGGACTTTCTATGGTGGACTGTTTATGGGCGTGTTTTCCTTATGGGGGCTGTGTATGGGCTTCTATGGGGCTGTTGTATAGGACTTTCTATAGGGACTGTGATGGAAGCAACTTTCTATGGGGCTGGTATGGGACTTTCGAGGGGCTTGGGGCTGTGTATTGGATTTCTATGGGGCGTGTATGGGATTTTCTATGGGGCTGTGTATGGACTTCTATGGGTGTGGTGTATGGGACTTTTTCTATGGGGCTGTGTTATGGACGTTGGGTCGGTATGGGATTGCTATGGGCTGTAGTTAGGGACTTTCTATGGGGCTGTGTGGACTTTTTAATGGGGTTGGAACTTTCTAATGGGGACTGTGGTTATTCTTGTAGGGTTTTAGGCTATGGTTCTATGGTAGGGCTTCTATGGTGTATGGGACTTTCTATGAGGGTGTGATTGGCTTCTATGGGGCTGTGTAAAAATGGTTTCTGGCTGTGCATTGGATTTCTATGGGGCTGTGTATGGTACTTTTTTCTATGGGGCTGTGTATTGGACTTTCTAGTGGGGCGTTGGTTCCTATTGGGTTTGAGACTTTTCTATGGGGCGTGTCATGGGACTTCTA
This sequence comes from Hymenochirus boettgeri, assembly GCA_019447015.1. Classification (NCBI taxonomy): domain Eukaryota; kingdom Metazoa; phylum Chordata; class Amphibia; order Anura; family Pipidae; genus Hymenochirus; species Hymenochirus boettgeri. The sequence goes on from CM033475.1 coordinate 82,247,733, forward strand.
TGGGGCTGTTAGGACATGCATGGCTTTCTATGTGGCTGTGTATGGGACTTATGGGACGGATTACTTAGCGGACTGTGTAATGGGACCTTTCTATGGGCTGTGTATGGACTTTCTATGGGGACTTGTTACTATGGGCTGTGTATATGGCTTTCTATGGGGACTGGTGTATGGGACTTTCTATAGGGCATGGTAGGCTACTCTATGGGTGTGTAGGGGACTTTCTATGGGGCTGTGTATTGGAACCTTGGGTCGTGTATGGGCATAGGGACTGTGTATGGGGAACTTTCTATGGGGCGGTGTATTGGGACTTTCTAGGGGCGTGTATGTGACGTTGCCTATGGGACTGTGTTGGGACTTCTATAGCTTATGGACTTTCTAGTGTTGGACTTTTAGGTGTGATTGGACTTTCTATGTGGGGTAATGCTGTGTATGCTCATGGAGCGTGTATGATCTATGGGGCTGTGTATGTGGACTTGTCTATGGTACTGTGATTGGATTTCTATGAGGATCGTTGTATTGGACTTTCTATGGATGCTGTGTATTGGGACTTTACTATGGGGCTGTATATTGGACTTTCTATGGGGCTGTGTATTGGACTTTCTATGGGGCTGTGTATGCTCAAGGCTGCTGGTATATTTCTATGGGCTGTTTATGGTTTCTGGCTGTTATGACTTCTGGGGCTGTGTATGGGACTTTCTATGGGGCTGTGCCTATTGGACTTTCTATGGGGTGTGTATGGGACTTTCTATGGGGCTTGGTCTGGGACTTTCTATGGGGCTGTGTATGGGACTTTCTATGGGAGCTGTGTATTGGACTTTCTAGGGGCGTGTATTGGCTTTCTATGGGCTGTGTATGGGACTTCTATGTGGACTGTGTATGGGACTTCTTAGGGCCTGCTGTGTATGGACTTTCTATGGGACTGTAGTATTGGACTTTCTATGGGGCCTGTGTATATGGACTGTTTATAGGGGCTGTGTATGGACTCTTCTATATTCTATGGGCTGTGTATTATTGAGCTTTCTATGGGCGGTGTGATCTGGACTTTCTATGGGCGTGTATGAGGGACTTTCTATGGGCGTGTATAGGGACTTTCTATGGGGCCTGTGTATGGGACTTTCATGGGCTGTGTATGGGACTTTATGGGGCTGTGTATATTGGGACTTTTATGGGCTTATGTGTTATTGTACTTGTGAGGGGCTGTGTTGGGACTTTCTATGGGGCTGTGTATGGGACTTTCTATGGGGCTGTGTATGGACTTCTATGGGCTGTGTATGACTTTCTATGGGGCTGTGTATTGGACTTTCTATGGGACTGTGTAGGGACTTTCTATGGGGCTCTGTATGGGACTTTCTATGGGGCTCTGTATAGTTGGACTTTTATGGGGGCTGTGTATTGGACTTTCTATGGGGCTGGTATGGGACTTTTCTATGGGGCTTGTGTATGGGACTTTCTATGGGGCTGTGTATGGGACTTCTATGGGGCTGTGTATGGGTCTGTGTATGGGACTTTCTATGGGGCTGTGTATATTGGACTTTCTATGGGGCTGTGTATTGGACTTTCTATGGGGCTGTGTATGGGCCTTTCTATGGGGCTGTGTATGGGACTTTCTATGGGCTGTGTATTGGAATTTTCTATGGGGCTGTGTATGGGACTTTCTATGGGGCTGTGATGGGACTTTCTATGGGGCTGTGTATTGGGACTTTTCTATGGGACTGTGCTATGGGGCTTTGTATGTAGGTCCTGGTGTATGGGACTTTCTATGGGGCTGTGTATTGGGACTTTCTATGGGCTGTGTATGGACTTTCTATGGGGCTGGTATGGGACTTTCTCGGGCTGTGTATGGACTTTCTTGGGGGTGTATTGGAACTTTCTATGGGGCTGTTGTATTGGACTTTCTATGGGTGATCTGCTGTATGGGACTTTCTATGGGGCTGTGTATTGGACTTCTAGGGGACTTGTCTTGGGACTTTCTATGGGGCTGTGTATGGGACTTTCATGGGGGGGTATTGGACTTTCTATGGGGCTGTGTATTGGACTTTCTATGGGGCTGTGTATTGGACGTTCTAGGGCTGTGTATTGGACTTTCTATGGGGCTGTGTATTGGATTTTTCTATGGGGCTGTTGTATGGGGACTTTCTATGGGCGGTGTATGGGACTTTCTATGAGGCTGTGTATGGGACTTTCTATGGGGCTGTGTATTGGACTTTCTATGGGGTGTGTATGGACTTTCTATGGGGCTTTGTGTATATTGGGACTTTCTATGGGGCTGTGTATATTGGGACTTTCTATGGGGCTGTGTATGGGACTTTCTATGGGGCTGTGTATTGGACTTTGTATGGGGCTGTGTATGGGACGTTCTATGGGACTGGTGTATGGGACTGTATATTGGACTTTCTATGGGGACTGTATATTGGACTTGCTATGGGACTGTGTATGGGACTTTCTATGGGAACTGTGTATGGGACTTTCTATGGGACTGTATATTGGACTTTCTATGGGGCTGTGTACTTGAACTTTCTATGGGGCTGTGTATGGGACTTTCTATGGGGACTTTTAGGGGCTTGTATGGGACTTTTATGGGGCTGTGCTATATGGACTTTCTATGGGGCTGTGTATAGGACTTTTCTATGGGGCGGTGTATGGGACTTTCTATGGGGCTGTGTATGGGACTTTCTATGGGGCTGTGTATTGGACTTTCTATGGGGCTGTGTATGGGACTTTCTGTGGGACTGTGTATGGGACTTTCTATGGGGCTGTGTATGGGACTGTTATATTGGACTGTTTCTATGGGTACTGTGTATGGGACTTTCTATGGAACGTGTATGGACTTCTAGGGGACTGTTTATTGGACTTCTATGGGGCTGTTGTATTGACTTTCTATGGGGCTGTGTGGGACTGCGGGACTTTCTATGGGGGCTGTTGTATGGGACTTTCTATGGGGGCTGTGTGTATGGGACTTTCTATGGGGACTGTTGTATAGGACTTTCATGGGGCGGTGTATTGGGACTTTCTATGGGGCTGTGTTATTGGGGGACTTGTATGGGACTTTCTATGGGCGGTGTATATGGACTTTCTATGGGGCTTCGGGATGTTATTGGACTTTCTATGGGGCTGTGTTAGTGAGGCTTTTATGGGGCTGTGTATGGACTTTCTATGGGACTGTGTATGGGGACTTTCTATGGGAGCTGTGTATAGGACTTTCTATAGGGCTGTTGTTTGGGCTTTTCTATGGGGCTGTGTATATTGGACTTTCTTTTTATGCTCTTTTTGTGGTTTGGGCGGGGGCTTGTTTGGTGCATGTGGAACTTGATTACTGGGGCTGTGTATGGGACTTTCTTTGGGGAACTTTCTATGGAGCTTTATATGGACTTTCTATGGGGCTGTGTATGGACTTTCTATGGGGCTGTTGTATTGGACTTTCTATGGGGCTGTGTATGGGACTTTTCTATGGGCTGTGTCATGGGACTTTATGGGCTTGTTGTTATTGGACTTTTCTATGGGGCTGTGTATTGGATTCTATGGGGCTGTGTATTGGGACTTTCTATGGGCTGTTGTATGGGACTTTCTAGGGGCTGGTATGGGACTTTCTATGGGGCTGTGTATTTGGACTTTCTATGGGGCTGTGGTATGGACTTTCTATGGGGCTGTGTATGGGACTTCGATGGGGCTATGGTATTGGAACTTTCTATGGGGGCTGTGTATGGGACTTTTCATGGGAACTTTCTAGGGGCTGTGTTATGGGACTTTCTATGGGACTGTGTTAATTGGACTTTCTATGGGACTGTGTAGGACTTTCTATGGGGCGTGTAGGGACTTTCTATGGGGCTGTGTATGGACTTTCTATGGGGCTGTGTATGGGACTTTCTATAGGGCTGTGTATGGGACTTTCTATGGGGCTGTGTATGGACTTTCTATGGGGATGTGTATTGGACTTTCTATGGGGTGTGTATGGGTTCTATGGCTGTATGGGTTCTATGGGGCTGTGTATTGGACTTTCTATGGGGCTGTGTATTGGACTTTCTATGGGTGTGTAGGGACTTTTCTATGGGGCTGTGTATGGGACTTTCTATGGGGCTGTGTATGGACTTTCTATGGGGGTATGGGACTTTCTATGGGCTGTGTATTGGACTTTCTATGGGGCTGTTGTATGGGACTTTCTATGGGGCTGTGTATGGGACTTTCTATGGGGCTGGTATTGGGACTTTCTATGGCGGTGTTATTGGACTTTATGGGGCTGTGTATGGGACTTTCTATAGGGCGTGTATGGGACTTTCTATGAGCTGGTTGGGACTTTTCTAATGGGGTTGTCTATGTGGACTTTCTATGGGCTGTGTATGGGACTTTCTATGGGTGGCTGGGTATATTGGATTTCTATGGGCTGTGTATGGGACGTTTCTATGGGTGTATGTATGGGACTTTCTATGGGGCTGTGTATTGGACTTTCTAGGGCTGTGTATGACGTTTCTATGGGACTTTGTATGGGACTTGCTATATTGGACTTTCTAGGGCTTGTAATATCGGACTTTCTATGGGCTGTGTATGGGACTTCTATGGAGCTGTGTATGGACTTTCTATGGACTGTATTGGACTTTCTTATTGGGGCTGTGTATAATTTCTATGGGGCTGTGTATGGACTTTCTATGGGATTTCTATGGGGGCCTTTGTATGGGACTTTCTATGGGGCTGTGCTATTGGACTTTCTATGGGCTGTGTATAAGGACTTTTCTATGGGCTGTGTATGGGACTTTCTATGGGGATGTTTATGGGACTTCTATGAGGGCTGTGTATTGGACTTTCTATGGGCTGTTGTATGGGACTTCTATGGCTGTGTATGGACTTTCATATGGGACTGTGTAGGGACTGTATATTGGACTTTCTTGGGCTGTGTATGGGACTTTCTATGGAAGTGTGTATGGACTTTCTATGGGCTGATATTGGACTTTCTAGGGGATGTGTGGACTTTGTATGGGGCTGTTCTATGGGACGTCGTATGGGACTTTCTATGGGGCTGTGTATATTGGACTTTCTATTGGGCTGTGTATGATTCATGATTGTTGAGCTTTCTATGGGCTGTGTATAGGGACTTTCTATGGGGCTGTGTATGGGACTTTCTATGGGCTGTGTTATTGGACTTTTTGGGGTGTTATGGGGGGACTTCTATGGGGCTGTGATATTGGACTTTCTATGGGCTGTGTATGGGACTTTCTATGGGGCTGTGTATGGGACTTTCTATGTGGGTGTGTGTGGACTTTCTATGGGTTGTGATATTGGGACTTTCTTGGGCTGTGTATGGGACTTCTATGGGGCTGTGTATGGGACTTCATATGGGGCGGTGTATTGGACTTTCTATGGGCTGATGTATTGGACTTCTATGGGGCTGTGATTGGCTTTCTATGGGGCTCTAGTGGACTTTCTATGGGCTGTGTATTGGACTTTCTATGGGGCTGTGTATTGGACTTTCTATGGGGCTGTGTATGGGACTTTACTAGGGCGTGTATGGGACTTTCTATGGGGCTGTGTATGGGTCTTTGTAGGGACTTCTATGGGGCTGTGTATGGGACTTTCTATGGGGCTGTGTATGGGACTTTCTATGGGCTGTGTATGGGACTTATCTATGGGCTGTTGTATGGGGACTTTCCTATGGGGCGGTGTATGGCATTTCATGGGCTGTGTAGGGCTTGCTATGGGGCTGTATGGGACTTTCTATGGGCGCTGTGTAGGAGACTTTCTATGGGGCTGTGTATGTGGACTTTCTATGGGTGTGTATGGGCTTATGCTGTGATGAGCGTTCTATTCTAGGCGTTGGACTGTGTATGGGACTTTTATGGGGCTTGTATGGACTTTCTATTGGGGCTGTGTATAGGACTTTTTAGGGCTGTGTAGGAGACTTTCTATGGGGCTGTGTATGAGGACTTTCTATGGTGCTGTGTATGGACTTTTTTTTTCTATAGGGCTGTATCATGGACTTTCTATGGGGCTGTGTATGGAACTTTCTATGGGGCTGTGTATTGGACTTTCTATGGGGCTGGGATGCGGATTTTTATAGGCGTGTATGGACTTTCTATGGGGCTGTGTATGGGCGTTTCTATGGGCTGTGTATGGGACTTTCTGGGGATGTGTATTGGCTTTCTATGGGGCTGTGCTATGGGACTTTTCTATTTGGGGACTGTGTATGGGACTTTCTATGGGCTGTGTATTGGACTTTCTATGGGGCTGTGTATGGGACTTTCTATGGGGCTGTTTGGGACTTTCTATGGGCTGTGTATGGGACTTTCTATGGGGTGTGTATGGGACTTTCTATGGGCCAGTGTTGGAGCTTTTCTATGGGGCTGGTAGGATTTTTATGATATGGGGCTGTGTATTGGACTTTCTATGGGGCTGTGATTGGACTTTCTATGGGGTGTGTATGGGTCTCTTCTATGGGGCTGTGTATTGGACTTTCTGTGGGGCTGTGTATGGGACTGTCTAGGGGGGCTGTGTATGGGACTCTTTCTATGGGGATTCTGTGGGGATACTCATGGGTGTGTATGGGACTTTCTAATGGACTTCTATGGGGCATTATGGGACTTGTATGGGACTTGTTGGACTCTATGGGCGTGATATGGGACTTCATGGGGCTGTGTATGGGACTTTTCTATGGGACTTTCTATGGGGCTGTGTATGGGACTTTCTATGGGATGGTGGATTGTACTTTCTATGGGACTGTGTATGGGACTTTTATGGGTGCTGTATGGGACTTTCTATGGGCTGTTATTGGACTTCTAATGGACTGTGTATGGGACTTCTATTCTATGGGATCGGTGTATGGGACTTTCTATGGGCTGTGTAATTGGACTTTCTATGGGGTTTGTGTATTGGACTTTCTATGGGACTGGGTATGGGACTTTTATTAGGGCTGTGTATGGACTTTGCTATGGGGGCTGTGATTTGACTTTCTATGGGGCTGTGTATTGGACTTTTCATGGGGCTTGTGTATGGGACATTTATGGGGCTGGTGATGGACTTTCTATGGGGACTGTGTATGGACTTTCTATGGTGTTGTATGGGACTTTTCGATGGGCGGTGTTATGTGACTTTCTATGGGGCTGTGTATTGGACTTTCTATGGGCTGTGTATTGGACTTCTCGATGGGGATGTGTATTGGACTTCTATGGGGCTGTGTATTGTACCTTTCTATGGGGGTGTATTGGACTTTTCTATGGGGCTGTGTATTGGACTTTCTATGGGGCTGTGTATGGGACTTTCTATATGGCTGTGTATAATGGGACTTTTCTATGAGGGCTGTGTATGGACTCTATGGGGCTGGTATTGGCTTTCTATGGGGTGTGGTATTTGGACTGTTCTATGGGGCTGTATTGGCTTATGGGTAATCTTTCTATGGGGCTGTGTAGTGGACTTTCTATGGGGCTGTGTATTGGACTTTTATGGGTGCTGTGTATGGGTATAGCTGTTATGTATGGGACTGTTTCTATGGGGCTTGTTTTGGACTTTCTAGGTACTGTATATTGGATTTCTATGGGACTGTGTAGGCGTCTTATGGGGCGTGTGTATGGGATTCTTGCTGTTATATTGGACTTTCTATGGGACTGTATTATTGGGACTTTACTATGGACTGTGTATGGGACTTTCTATGGGCTGGTATTGGACCTTTCTATGGGGCTGTGTATGAGGACTTTCTAATTGGGGCTGTGTATGGGCTGATTTATGTGTATTTCTATGGGACTGTATATTGACTCTGGGGATCTGTGTATGGGACTTCTGATGGGACTGTTTATGGACTGTATATTGGACTTTTATGACTTAATTGGAGCTTTTCTCTGGACTGTGTATGGGACTTTCTATGGGCTTTTGACTGTGCTGGTATGATATTTCTATGGGGCTGTGTTGTTTATGGGACTTTATGGCTTTTTAGGCTTGGAATGGGACTTTTATGGCTGTCTATTGGAACTTGGGGCGTTTGGATCTATGGGCTGTGTATGGATACTAATGGGCTGTAGGGACCTATGGGCTGTTGGCTTTATGCTGTGTATGGGACTTTCTAGGAGGTGGGCTCTATGCTGTGTATGGGACTGTTCTATAGGGCTGTGTATGGGACTTTCTATGGGACTGTATATGGACTTTCTATGGGGCTGCTGTATTGGACTTTTCTATAGGGAGATGTATGGGACTTTCTATGGGACTTTCTATGCGCGTGTTTATTGGACTTTCTATGGGGCTGTTGTGTTATGCTGGATGGGCTTTCTATGGGGCTGGTATGCTGCTTTTATGGGGCGGTGTATAGGACTTGCTATGGGGCTGTGTATGGGACTTTCTATGGGCTGGGTATATGACTTTTTATGGGGCTGTTGTATATTGGACTTTTATTGGGCTGTTGTCTATGCTTTATGGGGCTGTGTATGGGACTTTCTATGGGCTTGTATGGGACTTTCTATGGGGCTGTGTATTGGAACTTTATATGGGGCGTGTATGGGACTTCTATGGGGCTGGTATCTGGACTTTCTATGGGGCGGTGTATTGGAATTTCTATGGGCGCGGTCTTGGATTTCTATTGGGGCTTGTATGACTTTCTGGGTGTGTATTGGACTTTCTATGGGGCTGTGTATGGGACTTTCTATGGGGCTGGTATGGGACTTTCTATGGGGCTGTGTATGGGAAATTTCTATGGGCTGTGTATGGGTCTGTGTAGGGGACCGTTCTATGGGGCTTGGTGTATATGGACTTTCAATTGGGCTGTGTATATTGGACTTTCTATGGGGGCTCGTGTGTATGGCTTTCTATGGGGCTGTGTAGTTGGGACTTTTTATGGGGCGGTGTATGAGGACTTTCTATGGGCTTGTATTGGACTTTATATGGGGCTGATGTATTGGACTTGCTATGGGCTGGTATGACTGTTATGGGGCTGTGTATTGGGACTTCTATGGGGCTGTGTATGGGACTTTCTATAGGGCTGGTGTATGGGGACTTTCTAGGGTGGATGTGTATGGGACTTTCTATTGGGCTGTGTATTGGACTTCTATGGGGCTGGTATGGGACTTTCTATGGGGCTGTGTATATTGGACTTTCTATGGGGCTGTGTATGGGGCTGTGTATGGGACTTGTCTATGGGGTGTGTTGTATATTGGACTTTCTATGGGGCTGTGTAATGGGACGTTTCTATGCGGACTGTATATTGGAATTTCTAGGGACTGTATATTGGACTCATTGGCTGTGTATTGGACTTTCTATGGGGCTGGGTAGGGACTTTTATGGGGCTGTGTATATGGACTTTCTATGGGGCTTTGTGTCTGGACTTATATGGGCTGTGGATATTGGACTTTCTATGGGGCTGTGTATGGGACTTTTCTATGGGGCTGTGTATGGGACTTTCATGGGCTGTGTATTGGGACTTTCTATGGGGCTGTTGTATGGGACGTTTCTATGGGACTGGTATGGGACTGTATATTGGACTTTCTATGGGACTTGGAATTGGGCTTTTCTATGGGACTGTGTATGGGACTTTCTATGGGAACTGTTGTATTGGACTTTCTATGGGACTGTCTATTGGACCTTTCTATGGGGACTGGTATTAGACTTTCTATGGGGCGGTGTATGGGGGGGGGACTTTCTATGGGGCTGTGTATGGGGCTGTGTATGGGGCTGTGTATGGGACTTTCTATGGGGTGTGCATATGGACTTTCTATGGGGCTGTGTAGGGGGACTTCTTATGGGCTGTTGTTATGGGGGCTTTCTATGGGGCTGTGTTATTGGACTTTCTATTGGGGCTTGTGTATGGGGACTTGTTCTTGGGGCTCTGTGTATTGGACTTTCTTTGGGACTGTGTATGGGGACTTTATATTGGAACTGTGTGATGGGATTTCTATGGCTGTATATTGGACTGCTATGGGGCGGGGTATTGGCTTTCTATTGGGCTGGGTATGGGAACTTTCTATGGGACTTTCTATGGGGCTGTGTATGGGGCTGTGATGGGAACTTTTTTATCGTTTAGGGATGGCATATTGGACTTTCTATGGGGCTGTGTATGGGACTTTCTATGGGGTGTGATGGGGCTTTCTATGGGGCGTGTATTGGGATTTCTATGGGGTGTGTATGGGACTTTCTAGGGGCTGTGGCATGGTCGTTGTATGGGACTTTCTAGGGGGCTGTGTATATTGGACTTTCTATGGGGCTGTGTAGGGGATTTCTATGGGCTGTGTATAGGACTTTTGTCTATGGGGGCTGTTATCTGGACGTTCTATGGGGCTGTGTGTATTGGACTTCTATGGGGGCTGTTATTGGGCTTTATATGGGGCGTGTTAGTGGGACTTCTATTGGGGCTGTGTATTGGACTTTCTATGGGGCTGTGTATTGGACTTTCTATGGGGATGTGTTATGGGACTTTCTATAGGGCTGTGTATGGGACTTTCTATGGGGCTGTGTATGGGACTTTCTAGTGGGCTGTGTATTGGATTTCTATGGGGTGTGTATGGGACTTCTATGGGGCTGTGTATATTGGACTCTATGGGGTGTGTATGGGGGCTGTGTATGGGACTTTTATGGGGTGTGTATTATTGGACTTCTATGGGGCTGTGTAGGGACGTTCTATGGACTGTGTATGGGAACTGTATATTGGAATTTCTATGGGACTGTATATTGGACTTTCTATTGGGCTGTTATTGGACTTGTCTATGGGGCTGTGTAGTGGTATGGGACTCTTGGGGCTGTGTATATTGGACTCTTTCATGGGGCTGTGTTGGGACTTCTATGGGGACTGTGTATATGGACTTTCTTGGGGCGTGTATGGGGACTTGTCCATGGGACTGTATATTGGGACTTTCTATTGGGCTGTGTATTGGACTTTCTATGGGGTGGTATGGGACTTTCTATGGGGCGTGATATGGACTTTCTATGGGGACTGTGTATGGGACTTTTTATGGGGCTGTGTATATTGGACTTTCTATGGGGCTGTGAGGGACTTTCAATTGGGGCTGTGTATGGGACTTCTATGGGGCTGTTGTATTGGACTTCTAGGGGCTGTGTATGGGACTTATGGGACATGTGTATGGGATCTGTATTATTGGACTTTCTATGGGACTGTATATGGACTTTCTATGGTACTGGTATGGGACTATTCTATGGAAACTGTGTATGGGACTTCTATGGGACTGTTAGTGGACTTTCTATGGGGCTGTGTATTGGACTTTTATCCGGGCTGTGTATGGGACTTTCTATGGGACTTCTATGGGGTGTGCATATTGGACTTTCTATGGGTGTTGTATGGGACTTTCTAGGGGGCTTGTGTATGGGGCTGTTATGGGGCTGTGTATTGGACTTTCTATGGGCTGTGTATGGGACTTTTATGGGCTGCGGTTATTGGACTTTCTATGGGACTGTGTATGGGACTTTCTATGGGAAGGTGTATGGGACTTTCTATGGGATGTATATTGGACTTTTCTATGGGGGGGGGGGGGGGGGGCTTGGGAATGTTGTATTGGGATCGTTTATGGCGGCTGTGTAGGGACTTTCTATTGGACTTTTTTTTTTTTTTTTTTTTTTTTTTTTTTTTTTTTTTTTTTTTTCTTTTTTTTTTTTCTTTTTTTTTTTTTTTTTTTTTTTTTTATGGGGCGTGTATGGGGCTGGGTATGCGGACTTTCTATGGGGGCGTGCTATTGGGACTGTTCTATGGGGCTTTGTATGGGGACTTTCTAGGGCGGTGTTGATGGGGCTTTCTCGGGGCTGGTATTGGGACTTTCTATGGGGCTGTGTATGGGACTTCTATGGGGCTGTGAAGGGGTTGTTGTATGGGGACTTTCTATGGGGGCTGTGTATATTGGACTTTACTATGGGTGCGTTGTATGGGACTTTCATGGGGCTGTGTGAATAGGACTTTCTATGGGGCTGTGTATTGGACTTTCTATGGGGCTGTGTATGGGAATGTCTCTGGACTGTGTATGGGACTTTCTATGGATGTGTATGGGACTGATATTGGGATTTCTATGGGGACTGTGTAGGGACTTTCTATGGGACTGTATATGGACTTTCTATGTGGTGCTGTGTATGACTTTCTATGGGGCTGGGTATGGGACTTTCTATGGGACTTTCTATGGGGCGTGTATAGTGGACTTCTATGGGGCTGTTGTATGGACTTTCTATGGGGCTGTTGTATGAGGCTTTTCTATGGGGCTGTCTATAGGAATTTCTATGGGGCTGTGTATGGGACCCTTTTCTATGGGGCTGTGTATGGGACTTCTATGGGGCTTGTGTATGGGACTTTCTATGGCGGCTGTGGATATTGGACTTCTATGGGGCTGTGGCATGGGGCTTCTATGGGGCTGGTATATGGACTTTCTATTGTTAGGGATGTGTATGGACTTCTATGGGGCTGTGTAGGGACTTTCTATGGGGCGGTGTATGGGACTTTCTATGGGGCTGTTGTATGGACTTTCGATGGGGGCTGTGTATTGATTTCTATGGGTGTGTATGGGGATTTCTATGGGGCTGTGTCATTGGACTTTCTATGGGGGACGTGTATGGACTTTATATGGGGATGTGTATGGGACTTTCTAGGGCTGTGTATGGACTTTCTATGGGGCTGTGTATGGACTTTCTATGGGGCTTGTGTATTGGACGTTCTGGGGACTGGTATTGGACTTTCTAGGGGCTGTGTATTGGGGACTTTCTAGGGGCGTGTATTTGGACTTCTATGGGGCTGTGTATGGGACTTTCTATAGGGCTGTGGATGGATTTCTATGGGGCTGTGTATGGGACGTTCTATTGGGCTGGTGTATTGGACTTTTCTATGGGGGCTGTGTAGTGGGACTTTCTATGGGGATGTGTATATTTGGAATTTCTATGGGGCGGGGTTATGGGGCTGTGTATGAGGACTTTATATGGGGTGTGTATATTGGACTTTCTGATGGGCTCTGTGTAGTGGGACTTCTATGGGGCTGTAGTATGGACTTTCTATGGGGCTGTGTCTTGGATTTCGTATGGGGTGGTATGGGGACGTTCTATGGGACTGTGTATGGGACTGTATATTGGACTTTCTATGGGACTGGATATTGTACTTTTCTATGGGACTTGTGTATGGGACTTTCTATGCGAAACTGTGTATGGGACTTTCTATGGGACTGGATTATTGGATTCTTATGGGGTGTGTATTGGACTTTTCTATGGGATGTTGTATGGGGGAACTTTCTATGGGGCTGTTTGCTATGGGGCTGTGTATGGGACTTTCTATGGGGCTGTCGTGCATAATTGGACTTTCTAGGGGCTGGTTATGGGACTTTCTAGGGGGGTGGTATGGGATTTTCTATGGGGCTGTGGTATGGACTTTCGGTTTTTTTTTTCTTTGAAACTCATTAAGGCCTGTCCCATGAGCGATAGCTTGAGCGATTTCCTGTTTTAAAGAGATTTTTCTGTTTTTAAGAGAATGAAGCAGTTAAAAAACTAAAGAGTTTATAAAACTGTGGTTGCAGCCTAGTAAATGTACTAACCTAACACTATTATTTGTTTATAGTGAGGGTCCCTGTGTAAGTAATTAATCACTAGTGTATTTTTATTTTTTTTTTTTACTATGTACTGCTTGAATAAGGTGGTAGGAATTGTGTGAGGTAAACTCAAAGCACTGGATTACTAAAAAAATACTTGTGTTTAAAAAAACACGGTTACCTGTGGAGCGGGGCTGGGTAGGAGACAAAGGAAAAGTTTGTTTTTTTTTTCCTCTCCTCTCTGATTGGATGGGGGTGTAAACTAATTGGTTTAAATTGGCGGAGGCCTGTTGGCTCTGGTTGGTTTTGAACCTAATGTAAGCACTTTCCCCTGAGCGATTAGCTATGTGAGCGATTTCCTGTTTTAAGAGGATTTGTCTGTTTTTTAAGAGAATGGACAGCGTTAAAAAACTAAAGCGTTTAAAACAAGAAAGCGTTAAGAACCAACACTATTTCTCTGCTCTGTGTCTCTGCTGGTATTGATGTTTAGTATGGACAGTTTTGTCTGGGGCCGTGCAATGTGCAATCGCCGCATTGTATGGATCTTGGAAGCAGCCGCCCCAGGGGACCTATGTATGTGTCAGGTGTGAGGGGTTGGCCCATTGGAATCTGATGTACAGAGTATAAGGGTTAAACTTGCAGCATTGCCGGGCTTGGCAAAACCTGGGGGAAATGCAGGTATGGCATGGGCAGTAAAACTGGTGGGTGGAGATGGGGCGATAAGGTGGGAGAAGGAAGATAGATTTGTAAGGGTCACCAGGGAGTAGGGGACGGAAGGAGTAGTGGGGCTTCTTCCAGCTGGTCGATCCCACAACAGATTTGCCATGTTTTAGGTGAAGATGTGGGGACGGATGGCTCGGAAGCAGCAGTATGGAGCGGGGCCTTCCTTGAGCACCCAGGGACGGCCATCTCCAATACCAAGGGAGGGAAAGAAACTGGGGGCTAGGAAGGATAGACAGGTGTCGTGGTAGGGGATTCTATTATTAGAGGGAGATAGGGTAATCTGTCGCCAGCCCCTGCATGCCGAACAAGGGTGTTGTCTGCCTGGGGTAGGCGTCGGAAGTGGTGGATCGTGTAGACAGATTATTGGGTGGGGCTGGAGGGACCCGCGCGGTCTTGTTCACATTGGTGCCAATGACAAAGTTAGAGGGGAGTTGATGGTCCTTAAAAAGGATTTCCGAGAAATTAGGGGCCCAAGTTAAAAGCAAGGACCTCCAGGGTAGTGTGATATTCAGAAATACTACCGCAGCCAGTGCTACTTGCCTCGGGAGGCAAAGGGGAGCTCAGGAGTATTAAATGCGTGGCTAAGCGAGTGGTGTAAGGAGGATTGGGGGGTTGGGTTTTTAGAGAATGGGCTTGACTTTCTGTTGGATAAAGGCCTTTAGTAGTGACTGATTGCAACCTCAATGGTGGTGGTTGCAACTGTTTGGGGGAGAAGATGGCTAGGGGGGGTGGAGGAGATTTTAACTAGGTATGGGGGGGATTTGGGAGAACGTTTAACTACACAGGGGTTAGATAGAGAAGTTAGGATTGGGGGGCTAGTAAACACAACGGAGGGCGGAGAAGGAGGAGGGGGGAGCATAGAGGATAAGGGGCATTGTACGAACCATGTATGGAAGGAAATCAAGGGATAATCTAAAATGTATGTTTACAAATGCAGGAGTCTGGCTGGGCAAAATCGGCGAACTTGAAATTAATAGCGTTTAAAGAAAGGTATGATGTAATTGGTATCAGAAGAATCATGGCTCTTAATGATTCACACGACTGGACAGTAATATTGAAGGTTACTCCTTATGTAGAAATGACAGAGTTAATAATGAAAGGAGGAAGGAGTATGTATGTAGTTAAAACAGGAAGTGAAGCCAAATTTAAAAGATGGAATAGATGGGGGAGCAAAAGAATGCGGCAGAAACAGTATGGGTGGAAATGGTGTACGGAAGCACGACGGAGGTAAATTATTGTTGGAGCTGTGTTAAACCGACAAATGCCGGGGAAGAGGTGGAAATGAATCTCATATGCAGTGGCGAAGGCTGCTGGTATGGGGAATGTTATGGTTATGGGGAGGTTTAATACCCTGAAATAGATTGGAGTAATGGACTGCCAGCACCTCAAAGGTATAAAGTCGAAATTTCCTGTATGCAGCATTTTCTTTCCACAGATGGTAGAAGTTCCTACTCAGAAAGAACATGAGTTGTTGGATCCTGGTGATATCTAATAACCCCAGAGCTCATTTTGCGAGAGTGAAGGTAATGGAAGCTTAGGGAATAGTACCATGATATAGTGTCATTTAATATAGGTTGCAGAAAACTAAAAGTGCACTCGGGCTTTAAACAAAAACTTTTAACTTTCGGAAAGCTAATTTTATGCTTTTAAAGGAATCGATCCTGCTCATAGACTGGGGGGAACTGTTTCTAGGGGTTAAGATTTACTGAGCAGATGTGGACCATTTTAAAAGGGATATTAAGCTATAACATTTCCAAATCGGTACCGTTAGGAAACAAGTGTAAAAAAATTAGGTCCACTCCTGCATGGCTTAATGCTCAGGTAAACAAAGGGAAATGGAAAAAAAAGAAAAGGGCTTTTAAAATTTGAAGCAGAAGGCACAAGAACAGGCTTACAGGGACTTCAAAAAGTTGTATAAAGAGTGCAAGCAAAGCAATTATTAAACTGCTAAAATAGAAATGAAATACGATTGCCGAACAAAGCAAGTCCAACCCAAGATGTTTTTTAAGATAGAAATGGTAAAAAAAATGAGGACTGAGAAGGGGGCCATTAAATAATGGAGTGAGGGGTTTGTGAGAGGATGCCGAAGGGCTAATTGCTGAACCGTTTTTTTTACATCGGTTTTAATGTTGAGAATCAATACAGTAGGGATGTAACAATGTGCAGGGAGGAAATGAAGCGTCTCCATTGGATACAGAGGATATGGTACGGAATCAATTAGACAAAGTTTATATCAATAAAGCGCCCAGCAGGACCGATGGATTGATCCTGGATTTAAAAAGAGATTAGTTCAGTTCTAGCAAGACACTGGTATCATCTTTTTCAGATTCGCTTTTGTTGGGGAGTGCCGCTGGATTGGAAAAAAAGCCAATGTAATACCAAAATATGCAAAAAAGGTAGTCGTTTCACAGCCTGGTTAACGATAGAACGGTAGCCTAACATCAGTGGTAGGAAGGTAGAGGGAAACTTGTTAAGGGATCAATCCTTGACTTTGTCTCCAGAGATCCATCTTATTAGTAGTAGTCAGCAGGAGTTATGGAAAATAGGATCATTGCCAGACAAATTAATTGGTGTTATGAAGAAGTGGTATAAGTTAAGATCAGGGAACAGCTGTGGAGTGGTATATTTGGATTTTGCAAAAGCTTGATTCCTGGCCAATAGGCGAACTAATGTATAAATTGAGGACTGTTGGCATTGAAAGAAAACATTGGTTCATGGATAGAGAATGGTTATTGCGGACCGCAAACAGAGAGTGGTGGTAATGCGTAATCTATGTGGGATAACGTTCTAAGCGGAGTTCCTAGGGTTCGTACTGGGCCGCTTCTGTTTATCTGTTATAAAGACATTAGAAGGGTGGCATTGAGAGAACGGGGTCTCTGTGTTTGTGGATGACACTTAAATTATGCAGAGGCTTTGGAAACTTCCAATGATGTGTGCAAGTGCTGCAAGCAGACTAGATAGATTATCAAAATGGGCAGCAGAAATGGCAGATGAGATTCAAGTTGATAAAGTAAGGTTTGTGCATTTGGGATTTAATAATCCCCGTGCCCCCTACGCCATAAATTAACTTCTGTGTAAGTGCATCGAAATGACGAAAAAAGAAGATTTGGGGGTTCTGGTAGATAACAGAACTTAGCTGTCGCAAACAATGCCAGGTAAGCAATCAGCAGAGCTAGCAAGAAATTGTCTGTATAAAGAGGGGAATGGAATCAAGAGAGAAAAATATTATTCTCCCTCTTACAAGGCACGGTAAGGACACATTTGGAATATGCGGTTGCTGCAAGTTGTGGAATACCCATATACAAAAGGGACATCTTGGAAATTGAGGCCAGTTCAGAGAAGGGCAACAAAAGTACTAGGGGAACATGGAGGGGCGTGAAATAGCAGGCAGATTAGAAAGTTAGGGCTGATTTACATTGGAGAAGCGGCGGTTGCGTGGGGACATGATAACCTTATAAAATATATTAATGGCCCATTACAGGAACTCTCTGGTGCATTGTTCACAATAGTCATATCAGAGGACTCGTGGACATCTTTAAGGTTGGAAGAAAAGAAGTTTCATTTCAAGTAGGAGAGGGTTCTTTACAGTGAGAACGGTGGAAACTGTGGAACGTCTTCCAGCAGAGGTGGGGTAATGGCAAGTTCATTGAAAACTTTAAAAAACGGCATGGATAAGTTTCTTAAAACTAAAAAATATTGAGAATTACGGGATTAAATGCATATGATCTGGTTGATCCAGGGGATCTTCCGATTGCCGTTGGAGTTCAGGGAAGAATTTTTTACCCCCTTTTTTAGCTGGGGTTTTGCTTCCTCGGATCAACTGTAGGTAGCCGGTTAAAAAAAAAAAAAAAAAAGGGAATAGGTTGGACTTGATGGACAGAATGTCTTTATTCAAACCTTAATTACTATGTTACTATGGGGCTGTGATATTGGACTTTCTATGGGGCCTGCACGTGTATGGGACGTTCTATGGGCTGTGTAGGGACTGTATATTGGACTTTTAGGGGACCTGGATATTAGACTTTCTATGGGACGTGTATGGGCTTTCTATGGAACCTGTGTATGGGACTTTCTATGGGGCGTGTATGGGGACTTTCTTGGGGTGTGTATATTGGACTTTCTATGGGGCTTGGGTATGGGACTTTCTAGGGGGCTGTGTATGGGACTTTTATGGGGCTTGTGTATTGGACTTTCTATGGGTGTGTAATGGGACTTTCTATGGGGCTGTGTATGGGACTTTTATGGGGCTGCGGTAATTGGAGCTTTCTATGGGACCTGGTATGGGCTTATATGGGCTGTGTATATTTGGACTTGTCTAGGGGGGGTATGTGACTTCCTATGGGGATGTGTATGGGACTTTCTATGGGGCTGTGTATGGGACTTTCTATGGGGCTGTGTATGGGACTTCTATGGTGGGAACTGTGTATGGGCTTTCTATGGGACTGTATATTGGACTCTATGGGGCGGTGTAGAATGGACTTCTATGGGGCTGTGTATGGACTTGATATGGGGCGTGTATTATTGGACTTTCTATGAGGGCGTCTGTTAGGGACATTTCTATGGGCTGTGTATGGGCTTTTCTATGGGGCTGTGTATAAGGACTTCTAGGGGCTGTGTATGGGACTTTTTATGGGGCTTGTGTATAGGGACTTCTATAGGGCTGTGTATGGGACTTTCTATGGGCTGTGATGGATTCTATAGGTATGGACTTTCTATGGGGCTGTGTATAGGACTTTCTATGGGCTGTGGTATGGATCTATGGGGGCTGGTAGGGACTTTCTATGGGGCTGTGTATTGGACTTTCTATGGGGCAATGTATAGGACTTTCAATGGGGCTGTGTATTGGACTTTCTATTGGGGTTGTGTATGGGGCTTTCTATGGGGTGGTGAATAAGGCTTTCTAGGGGCTGTGTATGGGACTTTCTATGGGATGTGTATTGAACTGTTATTGGCTTGTATGGACTTGTGTATGGGACTTTCTATGGGGCTGGGATAGTGGATTTCTATGGGGTCTGTGTATGTGGACTTTCTATGGGGCTGTGTATGGGACTTCTATGGACTTTATGGGCTGTGTCTATGGAGTTCTATGGGGGCTGTGTATGGGACTTTCTATGGGGCTGTGTATGGGACTTTCTATGGGGCTGTGTATGGGACTTTCTATGGGGCTGTGTATGGGACTTTCTATGGGGGGTATGGGACTTTCTATGGCTGTGTATGGGGGTATATGTGTACTTTCTATGGGGCTGTGTATGGGACTTCTATGGCTGTGGTATGGGACTTTCTATGGTGTGTATGGACTTTCATATGGGGCTGTGTAGGAGACTTTCTATGGGGCTGTGTATGGGACTCTATTTGCTATGGACTTTCTATGGGGCTGTGTATATGGACTTTTATGGGGCTATGTGTATGGACTTTCTATGGGGCTGTGTATGGGACTTTCGATGGGGCTGTGTATAGGACTTTCTATGGGGTGTGTATGGGACTTTCTATGGGGCTGGTGGTATGGGATTTTCTATGGGGTGGTGTATGGGTTTCTATGGGGCTGTGTATGGGACTTTGGGTGTGTATGGGACTTTCTATGGTGTGTATGGGACTTCTATGGGGCTGTGTATGGGACTTCTATGGGACTGTGTATTGGACTTTCTATGGGGGCTGTTTATTGGGACTTTCTATGGGGCTGTGTATGGGACTTTCTATGGGGCTGTGTATGGGACTTTCTATGGGGGGTGTATTGGACTTTTAGGGGCTGGTGTATGGGACTTTCTATGGGGCTGTTGTATTGGACTTTCTATGGGGCTGGTCTGGGATTTCTATGGGGTGTATTGGGATCTTTCTATGGGGCTGTGTATTGGATATGGCGGATGGTTTCTATGGGCTGTGATATTGGACTTTCTATGGGGCGTGTATGGGACTTTCTATGGGGCTTGTGTATGGGACTTTCTATGGGGCGGTGTTATGGGACTTCTATGGGGCTGTGTTATGGGACTTTCTATGGGGACGTGTATTGGACTTTCTATGGGCTGTGTATGGGATCTTTCATTGGGCTGTGTATTGGAACTTCTTGGGCGATGTTTCTATGGGCTTTTTCGTATGGGACTTTCTCTGGGGCTGTGTATGGGACTTCTTATGGGGTCTGTGTATTGGACTTTCTAGGGGCTTGTGTATGGGACTTTCTGGTGGGGCTTGTGTATGGGTCGTTCTATGGGGCTGTGTATGGGACTTTCTATGGGGCTGTGTATGGGACTTTCTAGGGACTGTGTAGGGACTTTTATGGGGGCTGTGTGTATATTGGACTTTCTATGGGGCTGTGTATGGGGCTTTCTATGGGCTGTGTATATTGGACTTCTATGGGGCTGTGTATGGACTTCTATGGGGTGTGATGGGACTTTCTATGGGGCTGTGTATGGGATTTCTATGGGGCTGTGTATGGGACTTTCTATGGGGACTGTGTATGGGGCTCTTATGGGTGTATATGGACTTTCTATGGGTGTGTATTGGACTTTCTAGGGTTGTGATGGGCTTCTATGGGGCTGTGATTGGACTTTTATGGGGCTGTGTTATGGGACTTTCTATGGGGTTGTATGTGGCTTCTATGGGGCGTGTATGGATTTCTATGGGGGCTGTGTATGGGTTGTATGGGGCTGGTATGGATTTCTATAGGGCGTGTAGGAGTTTTCTATGGGGCTGTGTGGGCTTTCTATGGCGGTGTATTGGACTTTCTATGGGGGCTGTGTTATAGGACTTTCTATGGGAGTGTTATGGGACTTTATATGGGGCTGTTGTATGGGACTTTCTATGGGCGTGATATTGTGTATGGGACTTTCTATGGGGCTTGTGTATTGGACTTTCTATGGGGCTGTGGCTGTATGGGACTTTCTATGGGGACTGGATGGTTTTCTATGGGATGTGTATGGCTGTTATTGGACTTTTAGGGCTGTGTGGGACTTCTAGGGGACTGTTCATATGGACTTTCTTGGGGCTGTGTATCTGGACTTTCTATGTGGGGCTGTGTATGGGACTTTCTACGGTGTTGGGGTACTATATGTGTATGGGCTTCTATGGGGCTGTGTATGGCGTTGGGGTGACTTTCTATGGGGCTGTGTATTGACTTTTCTATGGGGCTGTGTATAGGACTTTCTATGGGGGCTCGGTGATTGGACTTGCTATGGGCTGTGTAGGGATTGGCTATGGGGGTGTGATTGGAATAGGGGCTATGTATAGGGAATTGTATGGGTGTTTATGGGGAAGGTTCTGAGGGGGATGTGATAGGTGGACTTTCTATGGGGCTGTGATATTGGACTTTCTATGGGCTGTGTATGGGACTTTATGGGAGTGGAGGGACTAGGGATGTGTTATGCGGATTTCTATGGGCTGTGTATTGTACTTTCTCTTTATTGTTTTTGGGCTGTGTATGGACTTGTTATGGGCTGTGTATGGGACTTCTATGGGGCTGTGTATATGTGGACTTTCATATGGGGGCTGTGTAGTGGACTTTCTATGGGGCTGTGTATGAGGCTTTCTATGGGCTGTTGTATAGGACTTTTATGGGGCGCATGTGTATGGGACTTCTATGGGGCTGTGTATGGACTTTCTATGGGGCTGTGTATTGGTACTTTCTATGGGGCTGTGTATGGGACTTTCTTGGGTGTATTGGACTTGTCTAGTGGGATGTGTATGGCTGTATGGGACTTATATGGGGCTGTGTATGGGGACTTTCTATGGGGCTGTATTGTATGGGACTTTCTATGGGGCTGTGGTATGGGACTTTCTTGGGGCTGTGTATGGACTTTCTATGGGACTGTGTATGGGAGCTTTCTATGGACTGTGTATGGACTTTCATGGGGCTTGTATATGGGACTTTCTATGGGGCTGTATTGGGACTTTTAGGGGCGTGTTGAGGCGTTCGATGGGGCTGTGTATGGCTTCTATGGGGCTGTGTCTGGGACTTCTATGGAGGGCTTTTATAGGACTTCTATGGGCTGGTATTGGACTTTCTATGGGGCTGTGTATGGGATTTTCTTAGGGCTGTGTAGGACTTTCTATGGGGCTGTGTAGGGACTTTTATGGGGCTGTGTGTATAGGACTTTCTAAGAGCTGTGTAGGGACTTTCTATGGGGCTGTGTATGGGACTTTCTATAGGGGGCTGTGGTATGGGACTTTCTTGGGGACTGTGTTGGACTCTATGGGGCTGTGTATGGGGACTTTCTATGGGGCTGCGTATGGGACTTTCTTTGGGGCTGTGTATTGGGGACTTATATGGGGCTGTTATTGGACTTTCTATGGGGCTGTGTATTGGACTTTCTATGGGGCTGGTATGGGGTTGCTATGGGGCTGTGTAGATCTTCTATGGGGCTGTGTATACATTCTATGGGGGTGTGTATGGGACTTTCATAGAACTGTGTATAAGTATGAAAAAGCAAAGACGAGGGTCGCACTCCAAGAAATCATCAAACTTTTATTGGTGACCACAAAACATCTCACACCATTTCGGGGGGAATTGATGTATCCCCTTCCTCAGGTGATGCTCAAGCAACAGTGTTTACAACAGTGAAATAGCCTAGCCCAATCAAAAGGCCAACCCCTTATTGGGTGGTACTCATGTACAACAAAATGGCATATTGTAAGGCAAAAATTACTACAGTGTGCTATGCCATAAAATACAGTCCATACATATAAATACATACAGGTTATTCAGTTAAAAGTCTTAGTTGTTAAAAATGGTGCAATTTGCCCCAACCAATCAGATGTTAGCTTTCAAATGTTAAATAAGTTTGATTGGTTGGGGAAAAATTAGCAACATTTTTAATAACAAGAACTTTTATTGAATCTCCCTTTACAAGTATTGTCCTTCATAAAAATGAGAGGTAAAATGTTACAATCCCGAGATGGTGTTGTCAACTAATCAATAAGAGAGATAGATATTATATATTTCTGATCCTGTGGCCATTTGGCAATGTAAACCAATGTAAAAGAGTTGGAGATAGTTTAAGAATATTCATTACATGATAAAACTTGGTTTATGGGATTAATTTACATTAATAATTATTCCATCAGCTTTAATTCACTTTATCAGTTCCACGTTTGAGCAATTCAAAATACCTTCTGGATTTCCGAGTCGCTTATTGAAAAAGCCATAACAATCAGGCTCTATACCCAACTGACCTGGGATACCATATATGTATTCCTGTGGAGAGATGCTAGAAAGGCGTGACTCAGTGTGTTCCAGATTATCAGTACCAGGGACCGTTCCCATACTCCGTGTGGGAAATAGGACATCTTGCTGGATTTATTGGGGATCTCACCCCGAGGACCAACGTCCATCTAGACCCAGATACTGGACATCTACAGATATTCCCAGTAGGAGAATATTCAGAACTATAGTATTAGTCCGGCTTAATAAGTTAAACCAATGAAAAAAATCCTTGGCTTGAGTTGGAAAGAAGTGGATTCATACCATCACTATTACAATTAGGATTAGTGGAATCTAAAATCCAAAATGTTAAGAGAGAGTATTTGTGACCTCTCTAAATCAGCAGCAGAAGGAATGTGGGAGATGATCTATTTTGAACTATGCCAGGTTCCCGAATTTCTGCAGCTTCACACCATTGTAAAACCCAGGGGTCCTGGAAAATAAAGAAAATATGAATTCCACTGACTGTTATATGGAACCTGTTGATGATACTCCACAATGTTTACTGCAATGGAAAATGTAGTTCTTGAGACGTTTCGCTAGTCATCCGACTGGCTTTCTCATTCTGAATTGAGAAAGTCAGTCGGATGACTAGCGAACGTCTTCAAGAACTACATTTCAAGTCCAGTTGATCTAATTGATACAACAGTTTAAGTATATAGTTTTATTTTCTTCATGAAAGCATTTTTGTTCTTTTATTTTAAAAACCGTGATTAAGATATGTTTAATTATTACAATCCTCTCAAAATAAAGGCAATAAATAGAACTTGATTTTCACACTTGCATAACAATAATGACAAAAAGGGGGGGGTAGGAAGAATGGGCACCTTTTGGAAGAGATGGGTGTCTATGAAGGTTTTAAAACGTAATAGTCTTGCTAGACATGAAAACATATTTAAAATTTATTGCGATAAAACATTTTTATTTAGTGTGATGTTTGCCATGGAAATGGAAGGGTGGTGTAGGGGTGCATCAGCAGGTGCGTTCTATACCTGTGTCTGTGTGGGGTGGAGGTATGGTTTTGCGTAAAAATTAACCATTCTGAGGATTTAGGTATGGTTGCCATGAAAATGGAAGGGTTGGGTGGGTGTTTGGGATGAAATAGGTAGGTGTGGTGTTGGTTTGGCAGTCCTAAAACATACCCCTTTTTTTGTGTGGGTCGGGTTAGGGGTATAATAGGGTGTGTGCTAGGAGTCTCAAGGATGGAGTGTGTGTGCGCACATTTGTTTTTGCTTTTAATATTATAGAACTAAATTTCAAAGTTCATTTTGAGAAAATTTTTATTATTGTGCTTTTCGTTTTGAAATAGTGTGGGTTTGTGTCAAAGTGACAGTATGAGTAAGTGGTAGCCTTGGACCCAAGTGATTTCATTAAAAAAAAAAAGTGGCAGTGGTGATTATATGCTGAAGGAGGAAAATATAATGAGTCAATATTACTATGAAGCAGAATGTATGAAAAGATGATGTCAGCAGATTAAACAATTAACAATTAAACAATTATACCAAGTTTAAAATTAATAATAATAAATAATATTTTAACAGACAGTATACATACACAACAAATACAAAATTATGTAAAAATTGTAAATGTAAGTTAAAGCTTCTATATATTATTATATGAATAACAATTACAAAACTTCAAACAAAAGATAATAGGTTTAATTAAACACAAATAGCATCAAAGAAAAGAGCTTTTGTATTAGACCAGACATGTCTCCTTTCTAAACAATGAGTATAACTATGAAAGGATTATATGCAGACAAAAAAAAACCAGACTATCACATCAGAAATCCACATTTAAAACATAAAAATATTTTTGAGCATTAAATAGTGATTATAAATATTTTAAATAAAAATTAATGTAATATATTTACTCATGTAATAATAAAAAGTGTAGTGTATAACACTAACAAAATTAAACTAATACTTATTATTATTTTAATGTAATATTATTATTTTAATTTAGAGTATATATTTACTTATTAATTACTTAACATACACTTAATGTTGTGAGATTATAAAATTAAAATTTAGTTATTAAGATCATCTAAAGGGTTTTAATCTTTAACACAGAAATAACATAGGTATTTAACTGATTTATCTATCTCTCTCTCTTCTCTCAATTTAAATTATATCGAAGTTGTTGAAGCATAGCTAATGTTATTACAGAGCCAACTTATAATAATATACTACAATATATATCGCTAGAAATAAATATATTATAAAGTTATACAATCCACTACATAAATATGCAATGCAATTCATAAAGAAATTACCTTAGAATTTAACAGAGTCCGATAAATTGGAAGCCCAGCAAGAGATAAGTAAGATCGCTATGTTACTGCACGGTTACTAACAGCTGATCTGATAGCAACCGCTTCGTGCACTTACTTAGTTCCGTACACAATGCTTACTCGCTGGTGATTGGATGTTGGACTTACAGTAGGCGGGCACCTGAGGGTCAGCCTCTGGTGATGGACAGTGCACTAGCTTCCATTCCCTGCGCTGTGCTGTCTTAACAGACATGCGCGGGAACAGAAAAGAACAGATTTGGACTTGCGTAATTGAGCACACAGAGAAGGTAGATTCGCCCTGTTGAAGAAAAATGCCGGATAAACAGGTATATAACTTAAGATTGGCTGAACCGATTTTCTTGGGTACAGTTTGTTTTGAAGCTTACAATTTGGCTACACACATATAGCAGTGTTCCCTAGGGTCTTTAGCCGGACGGCCCACCCGGCTACTTTTTTATGCCACCCGGCTGGAAAAAGTTTCTTGTGAGAACAACTTGTGATTAAATAAAGAATTTAGAGTTAGGTTTAATAGGTGCCAATATGTCAGTAAAAACTCCCTCAAAACTGTCCGGTCAGACCCCTTTTTAACAGCGAGATTATTTTAGCACTTGGTTTGTCAATATCCCAAGGTCCCAAAAGGTGGAACAGCAAACCTGCAACGCAATCTGTATACTTAATATTACTTAATGTAATATTTGCTTGTGCTGCCATGTTACATCTGTGTTACCTTCGGAAGTTTTAAAACTGCAACTCCTACATTCTGCAACCAAGGAATGCAGGGAGTTTTTAGTTTTCAAAAATCTATGTCATATAGTTTCAATGTATTATTACTGCATGAGTTTTAAGGGCATGTCAAACCTTAAAAGTATTAGAAAATAATAATAATTAACTAGTAAAAATAGAGCACATTTAATTTTCCCCACCACCAAATTTCCCCGTCCCGTCCACCCGGCTACGTTTTCAAGCCACCGCTGGAAAAAAATTCTGGGGGAAACACTGTATAGAATATGCTTTTAGGGTGGACATGCCCTTTAAAAGTATACTGAATACACACAAAACAGGATAGGATGGACATAGTATAAATATAGTATATAGGTAAAGTATTTAACTCTATCACCAGTTCTACATGTGTATCCATATTAATCCAAAAACAGTCCTTGGGCGAGGTTTTGTGAGGGAGTACAGCGATCTGCTCCCTCTCTCTTCCTATTGATGTGTTTTGCTGCAGGAACTGTCAGCAAAAAACCCAAAAAAAGGTCTCCTGAAATACTGGTAGTCAGCTATGAAAGCCTGTAGCAGTCATGCAAGGCTTTAATACACCCTAAAAGGGTGTCTATAAACATAAAATGAAAAAAAAACTCCATTAGTTTACAATTTAAGGACAACTAATGTAAAAACCTTTTAGAAATAAAAGTACCTGGGAAAGTGTAGGTGATTATTCCAACCTCCAATATTGTTTTGTTCAGGAACTACAGCACATACAGTTTTGAATCTGCCAGGTTAGTGCCCTGGGCCTTACTTAAGATAGTGCTGAAGCACTCAGAAAGCCTGGCAGAAGCAGTATTCTTGTGCTGCCCCACCTCATAGAAATGAGTTTGGGAGGTAGAAATTACAAATCCAACTCCCTGCCCAGGTTTTTTAAAAATAAGTTTAGACAGCTTTAGTTCTCCTTTAAGAGAAAGTAGGAACTATTGCCCCAATCTCCCTTTGGCAGTAAATAAAACCCTCACCAATTGAAGAGATTGCACAGCATAGCAGATGGCATTGATCAGCTGATCGTCCCCTTAGCTAGATAGTAGTAACAGTAGTTACCTTCCCTTTATATCCCAAAACTCCATTAGTTTTATAATCAGACACCCCATGACAAAGTTGGGTCCATCAGGACCACATTCCATGGCTGTTATATCATCTGTTACATAACATGTTATGAATGACGCAACTGGAAGAACCAGGAAGCAGTAGAGGTGCTCGTTAACGGATTCAAACCAAATCTGTGGCGGATATTGAAGATCCACCATCCGCATATCTCGCAGATTTTCCCGAATTCTGCTTGCCAAACTCCAAATTTCCAACTGTTCGGTAATCCCTCGAACGGCTGAGGATTCTCGAACGTCTGAAAGTCCTGCGGCCGGACGTTCCGGGGTCCCACGGCTCAACTTTGAAGTGCACTAGTGGGCATGGCAAGTGCTTTTGTTGGGGGTCCTGCAGCTCGAAACCAGGACCCCCACTGGCTCTTAGAAGAGCCCTTGGGGTTGAGCCACGGGACCCCCGAATGTCCGTTGCAGGACCAGTGTTCCCTTAAGTTGTGCGCTCGTACAACAACTCTGCAGGCCTGCGCACACAAAAATCTGCTAGAAAATAAGTGCTGCGGTATGTAGCGCACACAATTTAATATTGTATGCGCACAGAAATTTATATCTGCGCACACATACAATTTCTAATTAGTGGGAACATTGTGCAGGACGTTCGAGAATCTTTGAACAGCCGAATTTGGGATATTTGAACTTTCGAGGATTACCGAAAACTGCCCATTTTTTGCTGTTCTTCCCGCGGGGATGACATTGTAATCTGTCTATCTAAATATCAGTCGGTTTTTAAGATTGCAATAACTTTTTGTAGTGCATGGCCACCTTAAAGGCAAGTCCAGCCCCAAATGAAAAAATGACATACAGGTAAACCCCAAAAACCCTAAACGGTAATAGTTTGAAATCTGAACTATACAAGTCTAACCTGAAACCCTTCACAATATCCTGTTGCCCTGTTTCTGCTTCCTGGTTCTTCCAGTTAGAACTGTCAGTTATCTGCTTCTTCTGAGCATGCCCAGGCTCAGTACAGGCTTCAAATTGCTCAGTTTTCATGAGGCATCCAGAAGCATAGCAGGATACAGTAATGAATTCATAGGACAAACTATGATATATCAACATATTTTAAAAGGCCATTCTTTCTAAAATGTGTTATTATGAGGATGGAGTTGTCCTTTAAGGCTCCTTTCAGATGAATGGCAAACCTGAGCGGTTCCAAATGTTTTCTGATTAAAAAAATGCTACATGTAGCTTTTCTATATCGACAACCATCAGGGAACCGCTCAGGTAACTTTCAGCAAACAGCATTGCGTTCGTCTGAACCAAACAACTATAGTTTTAGAGGCGATTTAGCAATGTACAATTTTCATATGATGCCACATGTATGGGCGGTTGTTCAGTGATCTGAGGGAAATTTTGCATAGCTTAAGTGACTGCCTTCTCCAGAGCCCCAGATGGTGGGGATGTTACCAGGCTGCTGCCTCAGAGAAAAGAAGTTGACTCCTGTGTTGGAGAGGAGAGTGACCCAAAGTGCATAAAAGAAATGTATGAGACAGGAGAAGGTATATGCTGGCAGCATTTAAATACATCTAGAGATGGTGTTGGATGATAAGGTCTTCTGCTATCTGGAGACTATAAACTACACAGTGCGAAAGGTAGCTAAAAGAGAAGTAGGTGTAACTAAGTTTTATTAGAATGTTACAGGAGAGACGGATACGAATTAACAAGAAATATTTGAAAGTAGTAACTTACCTAGATGGAAACTGGGGCTGTTAGGTTCCATCCCTTTGCAGTCAATGATTAGATAAGCGATAGATGTCAAATTTATTAGATCCAAGGGCAATAACAGAAACCTCAGGCTTTCCAAATATAAAGATTTCTTTATTTTCCGTAACCTTTGTAAAAACACACAAATATAATTAAGGTAATGTGGAAGTTTCTTTTCAAGATGAAATTACTATCCTATCTTCTCACCAAAGTGTATGCTTACCACCCAAGAAAACCTTAGTTACATCCCCGGCGTTCCTGAACCAAGAAACTCATGCTGCATTCTAATGACCCAGTTGTTTCTATCTCCTTTTAACTTGTTAAACCATCTGTCACAGCCATGATTGACTGTAGCACCAGTGAGAAGCCTGAAGACCGGCAAACCATGTGGTGGAATGCAGGGTGATGAATCTCAGTTAAGGAACACCAGGTATTAGGTTATAACTTATGGAAGTGGTGAATTTTACACAAATTTATGTTTAAATGGCCTTTAACAAACAAAATGGTTAATCTCTGAATCCAGAGAGATCCAAACTGAGGGCATGGCCACACTGCGCCGGAAACACGGTCGCACGCGATTGCGATGTGTTTGCGCATGCAATTTTTTTGTTAGAGATCCGAAATCGCATGTGATTGCTCTTTAAAATGGTGATCGCATGCGATTGTGCGCACGCGCAAATGGAAACGCATGCGTTGCCGCAATTGCTATATTAGAAAAATCGCGAGCGCAAAAGCGAAAAAATTGCACCATGTGGCCTAGCCCTAAGAGCTTAATAAGGAGGGAGAACAGCAGGGTAAAAAGACCACCACAATTCAAAATATACATTAGATCATACCAAAGTTCAGAAAATCTAGTTAACTAGATAATAAAAATAATGAACCTTTGATGTGCAACAAAATGCAAAAGTACAAAAGTTACTAGCATACATACTCTGATTCATAAAGCGTGCCGCTTTGTAATGTTTTTTGTAGCCTCTATATATCCCTCTTCACCTATATGCATCATTGTGGCCCAGCATGCAGCAATTATACCTCCAGGACGAGAACCAGCTATGCAGGTGATGCATGATGCCACCTTGCCAGTCTGGGGCAACAAAAAATTGATAGTGTCTATATTTTTTGTCACTATATAGTATCACTGATGAGCCTTTTGGAGCATAGCCATACTGTACAAACAAAATCTATTAGTTAAAAAAAAAAAAAACAACAACAAACTATTTTTGCAGTAAAATATAACTTCTGAAATTATTTCACACTACTAGACTAGGCTTGAAAGAGAGCTAAACTTAATGGACAACAAAACTCTAAAATTAACTTATAAAAGAAAAACGTACCTGGAACAGGAGTAGGATCAATTATTCCTACCTCCCAATATGGTTTCATTGATGAGCTTTAGTTTTTTTTATCTGCCAGGCTAGTGCTGGAATTTTATGAAAAAAAAAAAAAAAAAAATATAGTGTTGAGCCAAGAGGAAACCACCTTCGTTCTGGCGCTCCTCACAGAAACAATATTGGGAGGGGGAATCACCAATCCTACCTCCCTCTACAGGTACTTTTTTTTAAACGTTTACTAGTTTGGAATTCTTCCAAACTAGTAAGGATTATATAAAAGCCTTCCATCATACCTTCAAAATAAAACCTAAATCAAATCTGTAGATAAAATTTGTGAAGTTATTGTTGGAAAGGTTCAGCAATATTACTTCCTGACCAGCCTCTGCCTGCATTAATAGGCTCCCCTTCTCAACAGTCAATTCCACCCCCCCCCAGGTTCTTCCTGATTTCCCCAGCATTAAGTCTCAACTGAGCATGCTTCTCCCCTGGGGTGAATGGGCGGGACAGAGGTCAGGTGATGTCCCTCACCCAACTGGAAGCAGGAAGTTTGAACATTTACCCCAATGTAATTTCTCACAGGCAGAGAAGTGAATGTTGGCTCATTTTAAAGGAAATACTGCAGGCTTTCATTTAACCCTAACTTGTTTTGAGACCACAGTTGCCCTTTAAGGAAAATAAATTAAAAGTGAGAACCATAGTGTGTATAATCATTATGTGAAAGCTTTTCTCCCCAGAACAACTATACATTGTAAAACTCTTCTCTAGTAGTTGCATTAGAACATGTGAGAAATAGATTCTGTAGCAAAAAGGCTTCCATATCTTGTCAGTAACGCACAGCCCATTTAGTCTTCAAAAAAAGATTTAGTCTTCTATACAGCTGTCTACACACCAATATGGAACTCCCTGTTTAAAACTTTAAAAGCTGCTTGCTACCATGCAGTTATTTACCAGCCAGTTGATTACAGCATACAGCCTTCCCCGGCAATACAAAATAATCAGCTCATTAATGGACATTTTTCTTTTTTTTTCATTTTGTTCTATTAAAAGCTTCTAAATCTACTTGTATTCTTTGCATACGTGGGTGGCTCATCAGTCTAAAATTAATGTTTTAGAAGCACACAGCCCATAAGGTTATAGATGCTTATTCTCATATTAACGTTTATTTTTTGTTTCTATTATGTTCCTAGCATAGGATAAACTTACACATGTATCAATTTCTTAGACCCATGCTAGAAAAGAAATACACTTGCAAAGATAACTTCTTTCTTTTATGATTGTCAGTCAGCTTCTAGGAAGCAAGGCTGCAGCTTCCTTGTTTTGATTTGTTGAGTGCTACAGAGCATGTGATGTGTGTTGCGTAGTTAGGGGAATCACCCAGCTAGAGGATTATGGGAGTGGACTCTTAGTACGCATAGATTAATTTCATAAATCACCCAGCAGCCACAGCAAAGATAGAGTGAGACAGCTTGTTGAGTGTTTGTGAATGTGCACCGTCTATTGGGATAATGTTGTCTGGCGACTTTACTTTCCTTTTAACAATAAATGGATTTAAAAGTACTAATCTCCCTGCAAAACATCCTTAAACATGTCATAGAATATCTACCGATTCCAGTTATCCTTGTCATCCTTTGACATGAAAGCAGAACTCGGGTCAAACGGAGACAGAAATTTCATTTTCCTACAATCATTTACACACAAGGATATGTACACTGGGAATTCATTATTGTTATAGGAATAGTTCATAGAGAGTGAAACTATTACTTTAAAGGAGAACTAAAGTCCTAAGGCAACATTGTCCCAATAGACAGAGCACATTCAGAAACACACAACAAGCTTGTCTCATCTCTCCTTTGCTGTGGTGCTGGGTGGTTTATGAAAATTACCTGCGAGGTCACAAGGGCTCATCTCCCAGAATTCACCTTATCGGGAACACCCCGCTGTGCGCAGTGCACATTTACAGGCTGCAGTCTTGCTTTCTGGTAGCTGACAGCCAATAGTTAAGCTCAGAGATCCTCCCTCAGACACAGAACTCAGATTCAGTGCAGGTTTTTTTGTAAACAATTACAATGCTCCTGTCCCTAACAATGATAAATTCCTTTGCTTTTCATACAAAAAAGAAAAGTAATCTTTGCAGTGTAAGTCTTTGCTAGGATGAAAGAAACAGAACATTTAACATTTCAGCAAAAAATAAAGTAATGGGGGAATCGAACCAGCAACCACAATAGCTAATAAGTAAATATCTAGTACATTTGCACTCAATTTGCCATAATACTTAAGACATTTTGCATAAATCTCTTTATGAAAAACTGTAAATGTTTTCAACTATAGCCTTAAACTGCTAGCTTTGTACAAATAGAAACATTAATTTTAGGCCCCATAAATATCATTATCTGCACTTGCATACTGTACATTACAAACAAGTTTTTTTTTAGTATACCTTACCGTGATCCGTTTGATGAATAGCCTTTAAAATGACTCCAGGATTACGCTTCTAGCCAGTCTATCGAAAGTTACAGCATTATAAAGGGTGGCATTTCCACCTAGCGCATCACCAGTACCATTGCTCTGCCCTGATGCCAGAGGCATTGAGCATACCCAGTTGTATCCCACTGCTGAAACAGTATCTGCTACATCAAGTCCCACCCCCAAACTTCTTAATCATTTTAAAGCTAGTCACAAGCCTGAAAGTAACTAAGCACTGTCACACACTTCCTTGTTTATCCTAACTGTCACAGTGTAACTTTATAAACTTAAGACATGATTACAGGCTTGTTTGAAAGGTATAACACGACACTTGTATGGAGAACCATAGCTAATAAAAGTTAATTTGGATTATTGTTCGTTTGCATTTGTGATCTGCAGATGAACCTATCTCCCGGTGAATTATAGCTTACTAGGTTTACAAACAGCTAGCTTTTATTTTTTTTGATATTTTACCGTTACCGTTTGGGAAATGCAGCATGCAACATTTTGTAGCAGCATAACATCTGACAAAGCCAGAAAAGTGTTGGAAAGAAGAACACAGAACATTTGTGCGATTCTAGCCTTAAAAAAAAACAAGCAGGTGGTCTGGAGCCACTGTCGTTCCCCTTTAATCTGCACATCCAATGATTTCTCTGTGCATAATGCTTTCTAAGTATTGGCTTGTATGCAGGGCCCATATAGTGGGTGTTATGTCCTTGAATCAGCAAAAATTTGAGCATGTTCAACCCACCCAGAAAACCAATAACGTAAAAATTACTGTAGGGACATCAAGAAATGAGCATGCTGGGGGGAAACTGATGAAGAACCTGAAACGGCAACTTAAAAAGGACACAGAGAAAATGCAGATACCTGGTATTGTAATATTTTTTTTCAACTGAACTTCCACTTATATTAAAAATTGGCAAAAGTGAATCTTAAAAAGTAGATAACTGTTTATACCTTATGTGTATCAGCCGAGATACTAGTTACTCCTTTTACTCTGAAGTCGAATGGTTTTAAGGGAACACAGCTTCTCCATAAATACAATTAAAAACCCACCCAGGCAAGCATCAACATGTAATGGGAGTTATATTTTACAGCAAGCTGCAGAGAGAAACAAAACGGTAAACTAAAATTCAACATACTGTTCATTACAGTTAAAAAAAAAATGAACAAAACAATAAGATGCTGCTTGCCAGAAGAACATTTCTGTTGATTTATAAAGGCTTTAAAACATTAAAAGCACAATAAGATTAACTATAGAGAAAAAATACATTGTCAGCTGTAAATTTACACTGGTCAAAAAAATGTGATATAAATGCCTCCACAATTAATCATTAACACCCAAAACAATGCCAATTGCAAGGACAGTAAATTGCAAATAACACCCTTATGCTATGTTCTCCCTGAAGCTAGATCAAAAATGCAGGTGCACAGGAAGGAACCAAACGCATGGTAATATTTCCTTGTGCTTTTCCCTACATTTCTGTTCTGTACATACAAATGCATGTGTTTCCATACAGGAATGCGTGCAGCAGTGCGTTTTTGAAACACACTTATCCTCAAACTATGGCCATTTCCAAATGTTTAAAACAAAAACTCAACATTCCACAACTACAGAGGAAAGCCAGGGAGTGGTTTTCAAACATCTGGAGGGCCTAGTTTAATGATCCTGCAACATAGTGTACCAACTATGGTATTGCCCAAATAGTTTTCCGGTGAAAATTCTACTTCACTACATTTTTGGCCCTTAGGGCAGGCCTCAACTGATGCGCGGGTGGTTTAAGTGCGATACAATCTCTATTTTTAAAGCACACACTAGTGCGCTGCATGTGTGATCCGTAACAAGAGCGCATGCGATCACATTTTTGCACAAACACATGCGCTCCGATTGCGAATATCGTGCATTCATAGAGCATGGCAACACGCTCTTGTGTACCGGGACTGTGAGCGTAACGTGCACGATTAATGTGCACGCAGTGCCGAGTGGCCTTAGCCTAAGACACCATAGTTTCCAATTGTTGACACTTTACTGGCCACTCATCCTGACTTCAGTGACATGCTCCATTGCCTGTATGGTCTATAACGGGATTGGATATACACTTTTGGTGGATAATGGCCTGCTGTTACATGCTGATGGGGTAGCACAGCACTGATCAAGTGCGAGAAAACACATAGAATCTGCTACTATGAGTAAATAATGTGCTGTGCACACCATTCAATGTGTTTCATTAGTTTACCAAAAAATAACTCACCTTTAAATCAACCCATATATTGTATTTCTTGGCTGCAGTACAACCCACAGCACTGAAAGAAGACATTGCCATCTTAAATGGTTACTAAACTCTTAAACCCCCCAAAACAAAACAAAAAAAAACCCTCAAATTAAGGGGCATATTCACCCCATAAAAAAAAAACTTCATCCACACTAATCTCAAAATACTTACCTTTCTTCCTGAAGAAGGAATCTTAATTTGAAGTCTGACTGTCCCATGCTGCTCTCTTTTTGAGCTTACGCAGCCATAAAGCATTTGGCAGTTCAACCATCAAAGTCATTGGTTGTGACATCAACACCAAGTGTTCTCCAGAAGAGCGGAGATAGGGTTAACTGTCAGTTTCTTATAGCTCATCCCCACGACGCATGGCTCAGGCATGTGCACTTTTAATTTTTTTGTTGATACTACTTGCCAGTCACCTGACTGTATGGGCGGCATCCTAATGGGAGTTTGTGAGCACTCTCGTATACTCTGAAGGCAAATTTACACCATTCAGTAGCATCCATAAGCTATAAATTGTTTGCATTAAATTAACAACAGATTGAGGGTGCACTCCAAAGAATAATTTCAAACTTAAAAGTGTGATGATTGAGCGTGGTAATCAATAAAAGTTGAAATAATTCTTAAAAGTGATTCTTTAATCTGTATTCATTGGTACTTATATTCCAGTGAGGGGGGATACAAAGGTAGCTTTCAATTAGTAAAACCATATCACCTTATTTCTCGTCTTCAGTTAAAATAAAAATACTTATATAGTATAAAACTTGTTCAACCTAAATATTTCTGTTTAAGTATATAGATTTTATTTTCTTCATGAAAGCATTTTTGTTCTTTTATTTTAAAAACCGTGATTAAGATATGTTTAATTATTACAATCCTCTCAAAATAAAGGCAATTAAATAGAACTTGATTTTCACACTTGCATAACAATAATGACAAAAAAGGGGGGGTAGGAAGAAATGGGCACCTTTTGGAAGAGAATGTGTGTCTATGAAGGTTTTAAAACGTAATAGTCTTGCTATGACAATGAAAACATCTTTAAAATTTATTGCGATTAAAAACATTTTTATTTTAGTGTGTATGTTTGCCATGGAAATGGAAGGGTGGGTGAAGGGGTGCATCAGCAGGTGTGCGTATACCTGTGTCTGTGTGGGGTGGAGGTATGGTTTTGCGTAAAAATTAACCATTCTGAGGATTTAGGTATGGTTGCCATGAAAATGGAAGGGTTGGGTGGGTGTTTGGGATGAAATAGGTAGGTGTGTGTAGTGTTGGTTTGGCAGTCCTAAAACATACCCCTTTTTTTGTGTGGGTCGGGTTAGGGGTGTATAATAAGGTGTGTGTGCTAGGAGTCTCAAGGATGGATGTGTGTGTGCGCACATTTGTTTTTGCTTTTAATATTATAGAACTAAATTTCAAAGTTCATTTTGAGAAAATTTTTATTATTGTGCTTTTCATTTTGAAATAGTGTGGGTTTGTGTCAAAGTGACAGTATGAGTAAGTGTAGCCTTGGACCCAAGTGCATTTCATTAAAAAAAAAAAAAGTGGCAGTGGTGATTATATGCTGAAGGAGGAAAATATAATGAGTCAATATTACTATGAAGCAGAATGTATGAAAAGATGATGTCAGCAGATTAAACAATTAAACAATTATACCAAGTTTAAAATTAATAATAATAAATAATATTTTAACAGACAGTATACATACACAACAAATACAAAATTATGTAAAAATTGTAAATGTAAGTTAAAGCTTCTATATATTATTATATGAATAACAATTACAAAACTTCAAACAAAAGTAAGATAATAGGTTTAATTAAACCAATAGCCTCAATGAAAGAGCGTTTTGTATAGACAGACATGTCTCTTCTAAACAATGAGTATAACCATGAAAGGATTATATGCAGAAACCCCCCCCAAAAAAACAGACTATCATAAAAATATTTTTGAGCATTAAATAGTGATTATAAATAAATATTTTAAATCAAAATTAATGAAATATATTTACTCATGTAACAATAAAAAGTATAGTGTATAACACTAAAAAAATTAAACTATAATACTTATTATACTTATTATTATTTTAATTTAATATTATTATTATTTTTTTAATTTAGAGTATTTACTTATTAATTACTTAACATACACTTAATGTTGTGAGATTATAAAAATATACAATTTAGTTAATATTAAGATCATCTAAAGGGTTTTAATCTTTAACACAGAAATAACATAGGTATTTTAACTGATTTCATCTCTCTCTCTCTCTCTCTCTCAATTTAAATTATATCGAAGTTTGTTGAAGCATAGCTAATGTTATTACAGAGCCAGACTTATAATAATATTATTACAATATATATCGCTAGAAATAAATATATTATAAAGTTATACAATCCACTTACATTAACATATGCAATGCAATTCATAAAGAAATTACCTTAGAATTTAACAGTAAGTCCGATAAATTGGAAGCCCAGCAAGCAGATAAGTAAGATCGCTATGTTACTGCACGGTCTACTAACAGCTGATCTGATAGCAACCGCTTCGTGCACTTACTTAGTTCCGTACACAATGCTTACTCGCTGGTGATTGGATGTTGGACTTACAGTAGGCGGGACCTGAGGGTCAAGCCTCTGGTGATGGACAGTGCACTAGCTTCCATTCCCTGCGCTGTGCTGTCTTAACAGACATGCGCGGGAACAGAAAAAGAACAGATTTGGACTTGCGTAATTGAGCACACAGAGAAGGTAGATTCGTCCCTGTTGAAGAAAAATGCCGGATAAACAGGTATATAACTTAAGATTGGCTGAACCGATTTTCTTGGGGTACAGTTTGTTTTGAAGCTTACAATTTGGCTACACACATATAGCAGTGTTCTCCCTAGGGTCTTTTAGCCGGACGGCCCACCCGGCTACTTTTTCATGCCACCCGGCTGGAAAAAGTTTCTTGTGAGAACACTTGTGATTAAATAAAGAATTTAGATGTAGGTTTAATAGGTGCCAATATGTCAGTAAAAACTCCCTCAAAACTGTCCGGTCAAGACCCCTTTTTAACAGCGAGATTATTTTAGCACTTGTTTTTGCAATATCCCCAAGGTCCCAAAAGGTGGAACACAAACCTGCAACGCAATCTTATACTTAATATTACTTAATAATATTTGCTTGTGCTGCCATGTTACATCTGTGTTACCATTCGGAAGTTTTAAAACTGCAACTCCCTACATTCTGCAACCAAGGAATGCAGGGAGTTTTTTAGTTTTCAAACACTATCTATGTCATATTATTTCAATGTTTATTACTGCATGAGTTTTAAGGGCATGTCAAACCTTAAAAGTATTAGAAAATATAATAATTAACTAGTAAAAATAGAGCACATTTAATTTTCCCCACCACCAAATTTCCCCGTCCCGTCCACCCGGCTACGTTTTCAAGCCACCGCTGGAAAAAAATTCTGGGGAGAACACTGTATAGAAATATGCTTTTAGGGGTGGACATGCCCTTTAACAAGTATACTGAATACACACAAAACAGGATAGGATGGCACATAGTATAAATATAGTATATAGGTAAAGTATTTAACTCTATCACCAGTTCTACATGTGTATCCTATATTAATCCAAAAACAGTCCTTGGGCGAGGTTTTGTGAGGGAGTACAGCAGATCTGCTCCCTCTCTCTTCCTATTGGATGTGTTTTGCTGCAGGAACTTTGTCAGCAAAAAAACCCAAAAAAAGGTCTCCTTGAAATACTGGTAGTCAGCTATGAAAGCCTGTAGCAGTCATGCAAGGCTTTTAATACACCCTAAAAGGGTGTCTATAAACATAAAATGAAAAAAAAAAACTCCCATTAGTTTTACAATTTAAAGGACAACTAATGTAAAAACCTTTTAGAAATGAAAAGTACCTGGGAAAGGGATGTAGGATTGATTATTCCAACCTCCCAATATTGTTTTGTTCAGGAACTACAGCACATACAGTTTTGATCTGCCAGGTTAGTGCCCTGGGCCTTACTTAAGATAGTGCTGAAGCACTCAGAAAGCCTGTCAGAAGCAGTATTCTTTGTGCTGCCCCACCTCATAGAAATGAGTTTGGGAGGTAGAAAGTACAAATCCTAACTCCCTGCCCCAGGTTTTTAAAAATAAGTTTAGACACGCTTTAGTTCTCCTTTAAGAGAAAGTAGGAACTATTGCCCCAATCTTCCCTTTGGCAGTAAAAATAAAACCCTCACCAATTGAAGAGATTAGCACAGCATAGCAGATTGGCACTTGATCAGCTGATCGTCCCCTTAGCTAGATAGTAGTAACAGTAACATAGTAACATAGTAATGTAACATAGTAATTAAGGTTGAATAAAGACATTCGTCCATCAAGTCCAACCTATTCCCCTTTTTTTTTTTTTAACCCTACCTAACAGTTGATCCAGAGGAAGGCAAAAAACCCCAGCTAAAAAATTCCTTCCTGACTCCAAACGGCAATCGGAAAGTATCCCTGGATCAACCAGATCTATATGCATTAATACCAGTAATTCTCAATATTTTTTAGTTTTAGAAACTTATCCAGGCCTTTTTTAAAGTTATTCAATGAACTTGCCATTACCACCTCTGCTGGAAGACAGTTCCACAGTTTCACCGTTCTCACTGTAAAGAAACCTCTCCTAACTTGAAGATGAAACTTCTTTTCTTCCAACCTTAAAGGATGTCCACGAGTCCTCTGATATGACCTATTAGTGAACAATGCACCAGAGAGTTCACTGTATGGGCCATTAATATATTTGTATAAGGTTATCATGTCCCCACGCAACCGCCGCTTCTCCAATGTAAACAGCCCTAACTTGTCTAATCTGCCTGCATATTCAAGCCCCTCCATTCCCCTTATTAATTTAGTTGCCCTTCTCTGAACTGCCTCAAGTTCCACGATGTCCCTTTGTATATGGGATTCCAAAACTGCACCGCATATTCCAAATGTGGCCCTTACCGTGCCTTGTAAAAAAGGGAGAATAATATTTTTTTCTCGTGATCCATTCCCCTCTTTATACAAGACAATATCTTGCTAGCTCTCGCTGTTGCTACCTGGCATTGTTTGCTACAGCTAAGTCTGTTATCTACCAGAACCCCCAAATCTTTTCCATTTCAGATCACTTAACACAGAGTTATTATGGTGTAGGTGGCACGGGGATTATTAAATCCAAATGCATCACCTTCCATTTATCAACATTGAATCTCATCTGCCATTCTGCTGCCCATTTTGATAATCTATCTAGGTCTGCTTGCAGCACTTGCACATCATTGGAATTTTCCAAAGCTCTGCATAATTTATGTCATCAGCAAACACGGGACCTTGCCTCAATGCCCCCTTCAAGTCATTTATAAACAGATTAAACAGAAGCGGCCCCAGTACAGAACCCTGAGGAACCCGCTTAGAACTTTAGCCCACATAGATGTAGCTCCATTACCACCACTCTCTTTTGCGGTCCAATAACCAGTTCTCTATCCATGACAAATGTTTCTTCAAGGCCAACAGTCCTCAGTTTATACATTTCGCCTATGTGGCACAGTATCAAAGGCTTTTGCAAAATCCAAATATACCACATCCACAGCTGTGCCTGAATCTAACTCTTACTCACTTCTCATAAAAACCAATTAGATTTGTCTGGCATGATCTATTTCTCATAAATCCAGTTATCTAGTTACCTTCCCTTTATATCCCAAAACTCCATTAGTTTTATAAATCAGACACCCATTGACAAAGTTGGGTCCATCAGGACCACATTCCATGGCTGTTATATCATCTGTTACATAACATGTTATGAATGACGCAACTGGAAGAACCAGGAAGCAGTAGAGGTGCTCGGTTAACGGATTCAAACCCAAATCTGTGGCGGAAATTGAAGATCCACCATCCGCATATCTCGCAGATTTTCCCGAATTCTGCTTGCCAAACTCCAATTATTTCCAACTGTTCGGTAATCCTCGAACGGCTGAGGATTCTCGAACGTCTGAAAGTCCTGCGGCCGGACGTTCCGGGGTCCCACGGCTCAACTTTGAAGTGCACTAGTGGCACTGGCAAGTGCTTTTGTTGGGGGTCCTGCAGCTCGAAACCAGGACCCCTACTGGCTCTTAGAAGAGCCCTTGGGGTTGAGCCACGGGACCCCCGAATGTCCGTTGCAGGACCAGTGTTCCCTCTAAGTTGTGCGCTCGTACACAACTCTGCAGGCCTGCGCACACAAAAATCTGCTAGAAAATAAGTGCTGCAGTATGTAGCGCACAATTTAATATTGTATGCGCACAGAAATTTCATATCTGCGCACACATACAATTTCTAATTAGTGGGAACATTGTGCAGGACGTTCGAGAATCTTTGAACAGCCGAATTTGGGAATCTTTGAACTTTCGAGGATTACCGAAAAACTGCCCGCATTTTTTGCTGTTCTTCCCGCGGGGATGACATTGTACATCTGTCTATCTAAATATCAGTCGGTTTTACGATTGCAATAACTTTTTGTAGTGCATGGCCACCTTAAAAGGCAAGTCCAGCCCCAAAATGAAAAATGACATACAGGTAAACCCCAAAAACCCTAAACGGTAATAGTTTGAAATCTGAACTATACAAGTCTAACCTGAAACCCTTCACAATATCCTGTTGCCCTGTTTCTGCTTCCTGGTTCTTCCAGTTAGCAACTGTCAGTTATCTGCTTCTTCTGAGCATGCCCAGGCTCAGTACAGGCTTCTAAATTGCTCAGTTTTCATGAGGCATCCAGAAGCATAGCAGGGATACAGTAATGAATTCATAGGACAAACTATGATATATCAACATATTTTAACAAGGCCATTCTTTCTAAAATGTGTTATTATGAGGATGGAGTTGTCCTTTAAGGCTCCTTTCAGATGAATGGCAAACCTGAGCGGTTCCAAATGTTTTCTGATTTAAAAAAAATGCTACATGTAGCTTTTCTATATCGACAACCATCAGGGAACCGCTCAGGTAACTTTCAGCAAACAGCATTTGCCGTTCGTCTGAACCAAACAACTATAGTTTTAGAGGCGATTTAGCAATGTACAATTTTTCATATGATTGCACATGTATGGGCGGTTGTTCAGTGATCTGAGGGAAATTTTGCATAGCTTAAGTGACTGCCTTCTCCAGAGCCCCAGATGGTGGGGATGTTACCAGGCTGCTGCCTCAGAGAAAAGAAGTTGACTCCTTGTTTGGAGAAGGAGAGTGACCCAAAGTGCATAAAAGAAATGTATGAGACAGGAGAAGGTATATGCTGGCAGCATTTAAATACAATCTAGAGATGGTGTTGGATGATAAGGTCTTCTGCTATCTGGAGAGCTAATAAACTACACAGTGCGAAAGGTAGCTAAAAGAGAAGTAGGTGTATACTAAATTTTATTATGAATGTTACAGGAGAGCACGGATACTGAATTAACAAGAAATATTTGAAAGTAGTAACTTACCTAGATGGAAACTGGAGGCTGTTTAGGTTCCATCCCTTTGCAGTCAATGAATTAGATAAGCGATAGATGTCAAATTTATTAGATCCAAGGGCAATAACAGAAACCTCAGGCTTTCCAAATATAAAGATTTCTTTAATTTTCCGTAACCTTTGTAAAAACACAAAATATAATTAAGGTAATGTGGAAGTTTCTTTTCAAGATGAAATTACTATCCTATCTTCTCACCAAATGTTATGCTTACCACCCAAGAAAACCATAGTTACATCCCCGGCGTTCCTGAACCAAGAAACTCATGCTGCATTCGAATGACCCAGTTGTTTCTATCTCCTTTTAATCTTGTTAAACCATCTGTCACAGCTATGATTGACTGTAGCACCAGTGAGAAGCCTGAAGACCGGCAAACCATGTGGTGGAATGCAGGGTGAATGAATCTCAGTTAAGGAACACCAGGTATTAGGTTATAACTTATGGAAGTGGTGAATTTTACACAAATTTATGTTTAAATGGCCTTTAACAAACAAAATGGTTAATCTCTGAATCCAGAGAGATCCAAACTGAGGGCATGGCCACACTGCGCCGGAAACACGGTCGCACGCGATTGCGATGTGTTTGCGCATGCAATTTTTTTGTTAGAGATCCGAAATCGCATGTGATTGCTCTTTAAAATGGTGATCGCATGCGATTGCGCACCGCAAATGGAAACGCATGCGTTGCCGCAATTGCTATATTAGAAAAATCGCGAGCGCAAAAGCGAAAAAATTGCACCAGTGTGGCCTAGCCCTAAGAGCTTAAATAAGGAGGGAGAACAGCAGGGTAAAAAGACCACCACAATTCAAAATATACATTTAGATCATACCAAAGTTCAGACAAATCTAGTTAACTAGATAATAAAAATAATGAACCTTTGATTGTGCAACAAAATGCAAAAGTACAAAAGTTACTAGCATACATACTCTGATTCAATAAAGCGTGCCGCTTTGATAATGTTTTTTGTAGCCTCTATATATCCATCTTCACCTATATGCATCATTGTGGCCCAGCATGCAGCAATTATACCTCCAGGACGAGAACCAGCTATTGCAGGTGATGCATAGATGCCACCTTGCCAGTCTGGGGCAACAAAAAATTGATAGTGTCTATATTTTTTGTCACTATATAGTATCACTGATGAGCCTTTTGGAGCATAGCCATACTGTAACAAAACAAA
Organism: Hymenochirus boettgeri; assembly: GCA_019447015.1. Classification (NCBI taxonomy): domain Eukaryota; kingdom Metazoa; phylum Chordata; class Amphibia; order Anura; family Pipidae; genus Hymenochirus; species Hymenochirus boettgeri. The sequence continues at coordinate 82,291,704 of CM033475.1, forward strand.
ATCTATTAGTTAAAAAAAAAAAACAACAACAAACTATTTTTGCAGTAAAATATAACTTCTGAAATTTATTTCACACTACTAGACTAGGCTTGAAAGAGAGCTAAACTTAATGGACAACAAAACTCTAAAAATTAACTTATTAAAAAGAAAACGTACCTGGAACAGGAATGTAGGATCAATTATTCCTACCTCCCAATATGGTTTCATTGATGAGCTTTAGTTTTTTTTATCTGCCAGGCTAGTGCTGGAATTTTATGTAAAAAAAAAAAAATATATATATATAGTGTTGAAGCCAAGAGGAAACCACCTTCGTTCTGGCGCTCCTCACAGAAACAATATTGGGAGGTAGGAATCACCAATCCTACCTCCCTCATACAGGTACTTTTCTTTTTAAACGTTTACTAGTTTGGAATTCTTCCAAACTAGTAAGGATTATATAAAAAGCCTTCCATCATACCTTCAAAATAAAACCTAAATCAAATCTGTAGATAAAATTTGTGAAGTTATTGTTGGAAAGGTTCAGCAATATTACTTCCTGACCAGCCTCTGCCTGCATTAATAGGCTCCCCTTCTCAACAGTCAATTCCACCCCCCCCCAGGTTCTTCCTGATTTCCCCAGCATTAAGTCTCAACTGAGCATGCTTCTCCCCTGGGGTGAATGGGCGGGACAGAGGTCAGGTGATGTCACTCACCCAACTGGAAGCAGGAAGTTTGAACATTTACCCCAATGTAATTTCTCACAGGCAGAGAGAAGTGAATGTTGGCTCATTTTAAAGGAAATACTGCAGGCTTTCATTTAACCCTAACTTGTTTTGAGACCACAGTTGCCCTTTAAGGAAAATAAATTAAAAGTGAGAACCATAGTGTGTATAATCATTATGTGAAAGCTTTTCTCCCCAGAACAACTATACATTGTAAAACTCTTCTCTAGTATGTTGCATTTAGAACATGTGAGAAATAGATTCTGTAGCTAAAAAGGCTTCCATATCGTTGTCAGTGTAACGCACAGCCCATTTAGTCTTCAAAAAAAGATTTAGTCTTCTATACAGCTGTCTACACACCAATATGGAACTCCCTGTTTAAAACTTTAAAAGCTGCTTGCTACCATGCAGTTTATTTACCAGCCAGTTAGATTACAGCATACAGCCTTCCCCGGCAATACAAAATAATCAGCTCATTTAATGGACATTTTTCTTTTTTTTTCATTTTGTTCCTATTAAAAGCTTCTAAATCTACTTGTATTCTTTGCATACGTGGTGGCTCATCAGTCTAAATTAATGTTTTAGAAGCACACAGCCCATAAGGTTATAGATGCTTATTCTCATATTAACGTTTATTTTTTTGTTTCTATTATGTTCCTAGCATAGGATAAACTTTACACATGTATCAATTTCTTAGACCCATGCTAGAAAAGAAATACACTTGCAAAGATAACTTCTTTCTTTTTATGATTGTCAGTCAGCTTCTAGGAAGCAAGGCTGCAGCTTCCTTGTTTTGATTTGTTGAGTGCTACAGAGCATGTGATGTGTGTTGCGTAGTTAGCTGGGAATCACCCAGCTAAGAGGATTATGGGAGTGGACTCTTAGTACGCATAGATTAATTTCATAAATCACCCAGCAGCCACAGCAAAGATAGAGGTGAGACAGCTTGTTGAGTGTTTGTGAATGTGCACCGTCTATTGGGATAATGTTGTCTGGCGACTTTACTTCCCTTTTAACAATAAATGGATTTAAAAGTACTAATCTCCCGCAAACATCCTTAAACATGTCATAGAATATCTACCGATTCCAGTTATCCTTGTCATCCTTTGACATGAAAGCAGAACTCGGGTCAAACGGAGACAGAAATTTCCTTTTCCTACAATTATTTACACACAAGGATATGTACACTGGGAATTCATTATTGTTTATAGGAATAGTTCATAGAGAAAGTGAACTATTACTTTAAAGGAGAACTAAAGTCCTAAGGCAACATTGTCCCAATAGACAGAGCACATTCAGAAACACACAACAAGCTGTGTCTCATCTCTCCCTTTGCTGTGGATGCTGGGTGGTTTATGAAAATTACCTGCGAGTACAAGGGCTCAGCTCCCAGAATTCACCTTATCAGGGAACACCCCGCTGTGCGCAGTGCACATTTACAGGCTGCAGTCTTGCTTTCTGGTAGCTGACAGCCAATCATGTTACAGCTCAGAGATCCCTCCCTCAGACACAGAACTCAGATTTCAGTGCAGGTTTTTTTGTAAACACATTACAAATGCTCCTGTCCCTAACAATGATAAATTCCTTTGCTTTTCATACAAAAAAGAAAAGTAATCTTTGCAGTGTAAGTCTTTGCTAGCATGGATGAAAGAAACAGAACATTTAACATTTCAGCAAAAAATAAAGTAAGTATGGGGAATCGAACCAGCAACCACAATAGCTAATAAGTAAATATCTAGTACATTTGCACTCAATTTAGCCAATAATACTTAAGACATTTTGCATTAAATCTCTTTATGAAAAACTGTAAATGTTTCAACTATAAAGCCTTTAAACTGCTAGCTTTGTACAAACATAGAAAACATTAATTTTTAGGCCCCATAAAATATCATTATCTGCACTTGCATACTGTACATTACAAACAAGTTTTTTTTTTAGTATACCTTACCGTGATCCGTTTGATGAATAGCCTTTAAAATGACTCCAGGATTACGCTTCTAGCTCCAGTCTATCGAAAGTTACAGCATTATAAAGGGTGGCATTTCCACCTAGCGCATCACCAGTACCATTGCTCTGCCCTGATGCCAGAGGCATTGAGCATACCCAGTTGTATCCCACTGCTGAAACAGTATCTGCTACATCAAGTCCCACCCCCAAACTTCTTAATCATTTTTAAAGCTAGTCACAAGCCTGAAAGTAAACTAAGTACTGTCACACACTTCCTTGTTTATCCTAACTGTCACAGTGTAACTTTATAAACTTAAGACATGATTACAGGCTTGTTTGAAAGGTATAACACGACACTTGTATGGAGACCATAGCTAATAAAAGTTAATTTGGATTATTGTCGTTTGCATTTTGTGATCTGCAGATGACCCTATCTCCCAGTGAATTATTGCTTACTAGGTTTACACAAACAGCTAGCTTTTATTTTTTTTGATATTTTACCGTTACCATTTGGGAAATGCAGCATGCAACATTTTGCTAGCAGCATAACATCTGACAAAGCCAGAAAAGTGTTGGAAAGAGGAACACAGAACATTTGTGCGATTCTAGCCTTAAAAAAAAACAAGCAGGTGGTCTGGAGCCACTGTCGTTCCCCTTTAATCTGCACATCCAATGATTTCTCTGTGCATAATGCTTTCTAAGTATTGGCTTGTATGCAGGGCCCATAATAGTGGGTGTTATGTCCTTGAATCAGCAAAAATTTGAGCATGTTCAACCCACCCAGAAACCAATAACGTAAAAATGACTGTAGGGACATTCCAAGGAAATGAGAAAATGCAGAATACCTTGGTATTTGTAATATTTTTTTTCCCAACTGAACTTCCACTTATATTAAAAATTGGCAAAAGTGAATCTTAAAAAGTAGATAACTGTTTATACCTTATGTGTATCAGCCGAGATACTAGTTACTCCTTTTACTCTGAAGTCGAATGGTTTTAAAGGGAAACCAGCCTTCTCCATAAATACAATTAAAAACCCACCCAGGCAAGCATCAACATGTAATGGGAGTTTATATTTTACAGCAAGCTGCAGAGAGAAACAAAACGGTAAACTAAAATTCAACATACTGTTCATTACAGTTAAAAAAAAAAAATGAACAAAACAATAAGATGCTGCTTGCCAGAAGAACATTTTCTGTTGATTTATAAAGGCTTTAAAACATTAAAAGCACAATAAGATTAACTAGAGAAAAAAATACATTGTCAGCTGTAAATTTACACTGGTCAAAAAATTGTGATATAAATGCCTCCACAATTAATCATTAACACCCAAACAATGCCAATTGCAAGGACAGTAAATTGCAAATAACACCCTTATGCTATGTTCTCCCTGAAGCTAGATCAAAAATGCAGGTGCACAGGAAGGAACCAAACGCATGGTAATATTTCCTTGTGCTTTTCCCATACATTTCTGTTCTGTATATACAAATGCATGTGTTTCCATACAGGAATGCGTGCAGCAGTGCGTTTTTGAAACACACTTATCCTCAAACTATGGCCATTTCCAAATGTTTAAAAACAAAAACTCAACATTCCACAACTACAGAGGAAAGCCAGGGAGTGGTTTTCAAACATCTGGAGGGCCATAGTTTAATGATCCCTGCAACATAGTGTACCAACTATGGTATTGCCCAAATAGTTTTCCGGTGAAAATTCTACTTCACTACATTTTTGGCCCTTAGGGCTAGGCCTCACTGATGCGCTTTTAAGTGCGATACAATCTCTATTTTTAAAGCACACACTAGTGCGCTGCATGTGTGATCCGTTAACAAGAGCGCATGCGATCCACATTTTTGCGCAACCACATGCGCTCCGATTGCGAATCATCGTGCATTCATGAGAGCATGGCAACACGCTCTTGTGTACCAGGACTGTGAGTGTTAACGTGCACGATTTAATGTGCACGCAGTGCGGAGTGGCCTTAGCCTAAGACACCATATTGTTTCCAATTGTTTGCACTTTACTGGCCACTCATCCTGACTTCAGTGACATGCTCCATTGCCTGTACTGGTCTATAACGGGATTGGATATACACTTTTGGTGGATAATGGCCTGCTGTTACATGCTGATGGGGTAGCACAGCACTGATCAAGTGCGAGAAACACTAGAATCTGCTACTATGAGTAAATAATGTGCTGTGCACACCATTCAATGTGTTTCCATTAGTTTACCAAAAAATAACTCACCTTTAAATCAACCCATATATTGTATTTCTTGGCTGCAGTACAACCCACAGCACTGAAAGAAGACATTGCCATCTTAAATGGTTACTAAACTCTTAAAACCCCCCAAAACAAAAAAACCCCCTCTAAATTAAGGGGCATATTCACCCCCATAAAAAAAAACTTCATGCCACACTAATCTCACTTTCAAAATACTTACCTTTCTTCCTGAAAGAAGGAATCTTAATTTGAAGTCTGACTGTCCCATGCTGCTCTCTTTTTTGAGCTTACGCAGCCATAAAGCATTTGAGCAGTTCAACCATCAAAGTCATTGGTTGTGACATCAACACCAATGTTTCTCCAGAAGAGCGGAGATAGGGTTAACTGTCAGTTTCTTATAGCTCATCCCCACGACGCATGGCTCAGGCATGTGCACTTTTTACATTTTTTTGTTGATACTACTTGCCAGTCACCTGACTGTATGGGCGGCATCCTAATGGGAGTTTGGAGCACTTCTTATACTCTGAAGGCAAATTTACACCATTCAGTATGCATCCCATAAGCTGATAAATTGTTTGCATTAAATTAACAACAGATTGAGGGTCGCACTCCAAAGAATAATTTCAAACTTAAAAGTGTGATTGATTGATGCGTGGTAATCAATAAAAGTTTGAAATAATTCTTAAAGTGATTCTTTAATCTGTTATTCATTTGGTACTTATATTCCAGTGAGGGTGGGATACCAAGAGGATTCTGCACCCAGGATTGGGTAGTGTGCATTGGACTTTTGTTTTGTTTGCCTTACCAAAAAAAAAAAAAAATAAATGTTGGCATTAAACCTTTTACCAATTTCACAAAAGCCCTGCAGTTGTTTCTCTCTTTCCTTCAGGGTGAAGTCTGTCACCACTGGTAGGGAAGACAAATCATAGGCATTTTATGAAATGAATACATTTGCATAAATGATCAAGTAACCAAAATTGAATTGCCCTTACCTTTGCTACATCTTCTATTGGATCAATAGCACCATGGGGAAACTGAGGAGCTGAACAAACCAGCATAGCTGTATTTTTTGAAATTGCTCGTCTCATTGCCTAAAAAGGAAACGTAAAATATATGCAATGAATATAGCTCCTTGCATACAAAAAAAATAAAAAGTAGGCCAAGCCCACACGGTCATGGAACCAGATGTGAAAAGTGCAATCGCAATACGTCGCGTTTTACAGGCATTAACGTGCAGTTGTTCTGCATGTTTACCATTAAGCCGCACACAAAATGGGTATTGCATGCGCTGTCAAAACAGATTGCAGTGTGGTCATTGCAAATTAGTGGAAACTAATTCTTCCCAGCTATCATTACATTTTTGTTGATCTGCCCCCTATTTCATTAGATATCTAATCTGAAACATCATATGTGTTAGCATTGCCCTTTATCAAAGGTCTAGCTACACACAGTCCCGAGCGCTCCCCCTATGCACAGCACAGAGAGAACGCTCTGTACTGTGTTTCCCTCGGCTGCGGCAGACTCCCATATAGGGAGTCTACTGCGGACAAGGGAAATTTTCCCTCTTTTCCGAACGAAACGGTGTACTGTGTGTACCTAGCTTAAGTACTACCTACATGTATTTATAGATTAAGAGGACACAAAGTAATACAAAGTTAAACTATTCACTGAGATTTTAAGGAAAGCTGCACCAAGTTTTAGTAAAAGCAGTGCAATTCTCTGTTCAACTGGTTTGTATTACTCTCCAATTCACTGAATTAGCTTGCAAATATATGATTCCCAATCCTTGCCTTGGAGCCATGTGCTTGTGAGATACCCTTTATCCAGAGGTCTACAATCTTGATAAAGATCCAGATATTTAAATTCATCAAAATTTTTTCCCTTAAGCTAGGTAAACAAACTAGCGGTAAAGCCCCAATACCTTTGGATCTGCAGAGGGAGAACACTCGGACTGTGTGCATTCAGATCTTTGAAAAATGTGACAGGATCTTGCAGATCCTGTCTGTCCTCTTTTTCGAAAATCTGTACTTAAAGACCACTTAGGAATGACTAAGGTATGTTTTATTACACAGGGAAAAAGCTGTACATAAAGTTTATTGGCAGCCCTTATTGACCTGACCTTCCAATGGCCCAAATTAAAGGACAATCCCGGTGCCTTCCTATTGGCCTCGTCGCCGACGGGGAGGAGGGGGCGGAGCCTACCAGAGCAGCGTTGCTCTGAGACTCTGCTGTAAGTTACGCGAACCCAGGGGTGAGGACCTAGCGGTTCAGGTCCTCACCCTGGGTAAAAGCTAATGCACAAAGAAGAGAAGCGGAGGGAAGGTGAGTATAATTGTCCTTTAAATCTGTGGTGCCTGTGTTTAGAAAGATAGGCAAGCTTATCTGAATCTGATCAGGAATTTGCCAGATTCACAAATACACAGGAATAATCATTCTGTATATTCTTTATATGGCACAACTGTTCGATATGGCCATATATGGTCTGGTGTTATCGTCTACGTCAGGTGTTGTGAAGGTCCTGCTGGAATTTTTGGAATACCGGACGTATGTATGGCTAGCTTTAGAGTTGCATTTAAGCCACTAGGGTGAGAGGACTGTAAATGCTAATCAGTCAATGAATGCAAGAAGTTCTTAATGGGGAACTGTGGTGTGAAATCAAGTTAATCCTAAATGAAAGGTTCCCATCTTTGAAAAGAGCCATCAACCACCTCTCTATGTGCATTACTGCCCAAGCTACAAGGAAATGACTGAATCTTGCAGCCTCCCACCCCCCTCAGTTTCTGATCAGACTGCCTCCCACCCCCCTCAGTTTCTGATCAGACTGCCTCTCCCCCTCACCTGCAGCAAGCACAGCCACAATTCACACTGTGCTTGGAGGAAACCGGAAGTCCCTCCCCTCATTTGCCACACAGGTCAGTCCTTGAAATGTGCCCGATGCTCTTTGTCAATTACTCAGCACTCATGTCTCCATGCAAGTCTTTTACTGTTAAGAGCAGCTCTACCCCTCCTCCTCCTGCTTGCTTTGATCCACTTAAAGCATTCCCTCACTCACAGGTTATCACTGTTGATACCACTGTATCATAGTAGTGATATGCAAGATTAAAGCAGTGATCAGCTGTGAAGGAAGGAACGGTGCTTTAAGTTGATCAAAGCAAAGGAGGAGGGGGGAGAACTTGCAGGGGAGAGCAGGGAACCGGAGTATGTAACTATTTCTGTGAATATTAGCAACTAACCGACACTTGCACCACAGTTCCCCTTTATTTAAAAAGAGCTCTTTTATACCTTTCAAACAAGTCTAGGATGATGTCTCTAGCTTTTCCGAAGTTCCTACATTATATGCTTTTGTAAAATTACACTCAGTCAGGATAAACAAGGAAGCGTGTGACAGTCACATGATGTACCTTGTAAAAAGTGTACTACTATCAGTTTGCAGAGTGCAGCAAAAAGCATGATCGCGGGACATTTTACAAGGTAGGAATGTGCTATTTTTAGTAAAGGGCACTTGTATGGAGACCAGTTTCTCTTTAATGAAGACAGTGGAATCATAGAGACTGTGGTAAGAAAGTGGAAGGGAAAGCAGATGCTATGGGAAAAGAGCTAACTAGAGCAAGAAAAGGTGGAAATCTACTGCCAATTGTTCCAACATTAACTCTTCTTGTCAAGAAAATCTGTAGGTGGAGTGAGTGCATGCTGATAAGAGTGAGAAGCGTTTACGCAATATATGACCTACTAACCCCATACCGTAAAGGATTAGAGATACCAATTCCCACAGGTAAAATTGCAGTTGCTTGTCAAAATTCAGGAATTAAAAAAAAAAAAAAAAAAAAGCCAGTGTGATATCTTCAACGAAATAGATAAATAATAATGCAGACTGGCACCTTAACATTCACTTGCATTGTGTTTTCATCCACTGGAACATGCACAATCTTCATTCCAAAGTAATGAGCCGCCTTGTCAAAAGCTGCATGAGCACTTACAGGGGCCACACTATTGAACACAAAACGCCAATCGTAAAACATCTTTAGAACTTATTGCCTCAATATAAATATATAAATATAAATGTTCAAAAATTATTTGATCTTTTTTTTTTTTAAATTATTGAACTTTTTATTTTTTTAAGTAGCGTTATACTTGCCTTCTCACCGGTCACACCATAACTTACTACCAAGGAGCGATCATTTGTCATCGCTCACAGATTCTCCCTGTTCCTTCCAAGTAGCATCCATCAGTTAAGGTCATGACAGTGACGTCATGTCCAATGGCGGTTAGTGAAGCCACTTCCCCTGTTGCTGTTGAACCTCATAACAGCAGCAGAGTAGGCTGAACATGCCTGCAAGGGATTGCATCTTTTAAAGGGGAACTGTGGTCTGCAAACAAGTTGAATTTAAATGAAAGGCCAGTTTCCTACCTTTAAAACGAGCCAGCAACCAACTCTCTATGTGCTCCACAGCCCAAGATATACAGAAATGACTGACCAGAAAGTTAAGTTAATCGGTGGGAGGCTGACTTGTGACATTCCTGAGGCTTCTCCTGCACAGTGCCACTGGCGAGCACAGCCTCAGACTCCCTCAGTGTGTGAGGAAGACAGGAAGTCCCTCCTCCTCTCTGCTGTGTGAAGTCCTGACAGAGAGGTAAGGGAACTACAGCCCTTCTCTTCACGTGTGTTAAAACAGCCTTTTCAGGCAAGTTCTCACTCTGCCTGAAAAGGCTGATTCCACAGTTTTCTGTAGGGGGGGGGCTGAGAAACCCATGGCTACCGTGAGTGGGCGGGGCTTAGACACCTGTGAGTGGGCGGGGCCACAGCACCCACGAGTTGGCGGGGCCACATGGGGCTGTAAGATAATGGGCCATGGGGGGCCTGCAACTGGAGGGACCATGGGGTCCATGAGTGGGAGGGACCAGGGGGGCTGCAAAGGGGAGGAGGAGACACAGGACAGATTGACTGACAGTTTTAGAGCAGGAATTGGAGGGGACCTGGTGATGCTGCTGCCATATATCACACACAAACATGTAAACATCTTCAAACTAAACAATGGAAATAAATTGCAGAAATTCTCAGGGGAGCAATTCCTATCAATTTACCTTAAGTCATTTTTGGACCACAGTTCCCCTTTTAGTTTAGGCGCTTTGGGTGGAAAGGTATGTATAACGCAACTTAGGTTTGGGGTGGGATCCTGTTTAAGAACATAGATTTTTGTTTTGAGATCGGAATTAAACGACAGAACAATCTTAACAACAGCAGACACTTCCTCATTATCCCCAACTCCTTAGGTTAGAAACAAGCTCAGGGGAGACATTACCCATGGGTAAAGTGCAAACCCCAATGAATGCGTCTCTACCCACTGGTTATGGGAAGCAGCAATTAGAAAGTGACAGAATTATTTATATATAAGTAGTGACGGGATGCACACAACAGTCCTCCTTAAAGTATATCCTTAGGTCAAATACATTTATTTCTAACTAGCCTAAAAAACTGCTGATTTTAAGGCCGTTGTACTATAACAGATTAACAGATATACAGAAATCTTAAATACATACATTTCTGGATACTTAATTCCTCTTTCAAAAGCTAGGTCTCTGTATGCTTTGCATGCCATCAGAATGCTTTCAGTGCCACCTGATGTCACCTAAAAAAATAAACACAAAACAGCAATTGACTATTAGAATTTCTCGGAAAGTGGTCCCCCCGTTTGTGGAATGGTCTTAAGAGAATTAGGCCTAAATGGCTAATGTTTTAGGGCAAGTAAAAAAAAAAAAAAAAACCCACACCACACAATTTAAAGGGCACTTGTCAGTTATCTGCCCGCAACCCCAAGTTCTTTAATTTTCAAGCAAATGTATCTGCCTCCTCCTTCTGCTCCAAGAACTTTTTATATGCTTGTGCAGACGAAGCAGCAGGTGAAACAGCAATCAATCATTGGTTGTGATGTCTGCAGTCACAGCCTTGACTGACAGCATGGAGGGAGGGGCCAGCTTACTCTGCCAGAAAAGAGAGAACAATTATTAATTATTTAGTAAATAATGCAGGTGCAAACTACATCAATTAGGGTTGGGGGAAGGTAACCGACATTTGACCAGTTTTGATTTAATGGTGAATATTACCTTTAAATGTTTATTCCCCGAGAAAAAGGGCATTAAATACTGGTTTAAAGGGACTGTCCACCACTCTGGACAAAAATCACAATGTTGCCCAAAACCTGAACTTTATTTTGTTTATAATCAATAATTCTTATAAAGAGATTTTATACTTACAGTATAAGCTCCGTGATTCACCGCTGAGGCTCTGCATCTGCTCTTCACTTCCGGGTAAGGCAGTCAGTGTCGGCCATGACAGTGACGTCACGGCCAATCACCGACTGCGATTCCCGGAGCAGTCTCCACCGCCGACTGCTAGGGAACAGAAAAAGAACACAGCAGCCGCAGTGGAGAGGCAGGAAGCAGCGGTGGATCGCGGAGCATGCAAGTATAAAATCTCTTGCTGGAAGCAGAATTAATGGATTATAAACAAATAGACAGGTTTTGGACAACATAGTGATTATTGTTCAGAGGGGTGGACAGTCCCTTTACAAACGAATCAGTGCACAAAATACTTACAGACTCAAAAGTACAGGTCAATGTTTCCGATTGATTCTGACATGTATTTGGCTGTCTGTTCAACAGACTGCCTGGTGAAATCGGTCAGACTCTCGATCAAAACAGGACTGTACTTTAATCCAAGTCATTAATCTACTTTAACCACATTAAGAAATATCATCCTGCATTCGAAAGCTTTGTGGTTTTTTTTACTTGGTGAAACATTGTAAATCAAGGTCTAACTAAATAAATCTATACAGAATCAAGCCTTATAGTGTGAAGACCAGCATTGGCTCCAGGTGTGGGCCTGTGTCAATACAAGCATTGGCTAAAGGACTAGGCTTGATTCAGACCCATTTCTACTATTTATTTCTGATTCTCTATTCCATCTTATTATGTATCTACGTTTACTTACTTACAAATTGGACTAAAACAGCCGTTTGTGGTTAACAGCCTTTAAGGCACAGCACCAACATCAAAAGAAAAGTGTAAGAAGACACTAAATATTGTACAACCCCTACTACTCACATGACCCCACTTCCATGAAGCAGTAAGTGTCACAAAATGATTATGGCATTGCAGGAGTGCAGTCTGGCAAGAAGTGCCCAGGGAGAGGGTAAACATTGCCCTAAAAGAATTTTGAAACAATTCTGAATTGTTTTTTCTTTGTTAAGCCGAATTTATTTCTGTCTCTTAGAGAAATCATTCTGATTCAAGATCTTAAAATCTTTACAAACTTCCCACTATACATTTAGCAATGAGTCCAAAGCCTGTCATAGACCTATTTCTTAGCATGTTTTTGCTGTACCACAAGTTGGCCAGCACTTTAAAGGACAACTGTGGTCTCCAAACAACTTATGGTTAAAGGGCAAATCCACCCCCAAAACTAACTTTTTATATTTATTTGGCCCAAATAAGTGCTCCAAAACAAACTTTACAGCATGTAAATCGGTCCAGTGGTTCAAAAGTTACAGACCTTTGAGATATATATCAGGCTGCACTTCCTCTCCACTTCCACTTTAGATGACCCCGAGCTGCAGCTTGAAAAAAAAAAAAAAAAAAAAAAATTCTTGCCTGTGTTTGTGTGTCTCTCTCTCTCTCTCTCTCTCTCTCTCTCTCTATCTCTCTGGGCTGGCTGGCTGCAGCTGTTGATCGGATTTCTTCAGTACACATAACTTTACAGCTGTGATTGGTTGAGAGGGAAAATCCAGGGATCCAGGGTCAGACCATTACTGATGCAACTTCCTCTGTTCTCACTGCTGGATGCTAACAGACATGCTCAGAACATGAAAAGAACAGAGGCAGGTAATGTAACTGTCTCTGTTCATCGCTGTATTGGTCCATGCTGCAGGATTAAGCCAGCTACAAAGGTCTGTAAATTTTGAACCACTTGACCGATTTACATGCTGTAAAGTTTGTTTTGGAGCACTTTTTTGGGCCAAAAATATAAAAAGTAGTTTTGGGGGTGGACTTGCCCTTTAAATGAATGCCTGCAGTATTTTCTTTATAATGAGCTGAAAATTATATCGAGGTGAATGTTCAAATTTCCTGCTTCCAGTAGGTTGAGTGACATCACCTGACCTCTGCCCTGCCCATCCACCCTAGGGGAGAAGCATGCTCAGTTACGACCTAATGCTGGGGAAAACAGGAAGTACCTGGGGGAAAAATTGACAGTTGAGAAGGGGAGCCTTCTCAACTGGGGTGACAGGCTGGGTGACAGGCTGGTCACATGGCTGAAAACAGGAAGAGTTCAAGTAGGAAGTAATATTGCTGAACCTTTCACAAATTATCTAGAGATGTGATTTAGGTTTTATTTTTAAGGTATGATGGAAGGCTTATTATATAATTCTTACTAGTTTGAAAGAATTGGAGACCACAGTTACCCCTTAATAGTGTAAAGCAGGAAATACTTGCAATATACAGTATACACACACAGTGCAAGTATACGAGTACTTAATCCACAATAATAAGGTAAATGTTTCAGGGAGTGTCTTCCAAATGAGAAAGTTATTGTAGGAGTCTTACTTTTCCTATCCTCTAGCAAGAGTTTGAGATAAACACAACAAGACCAAGGGTCTAAACACAACCACTACTGCTCAGCGCCAGGACTTACATGTCCACTCTTAGAACAGAAAGGACTGTTTCCCTAACTCAGCCTCAGCAATGCAGCAGCCATTGTCGCTTGTTAGCTGGTATATTTGTAATTCCAGACTTGGTCATATCTCTTCCTCTCACCATCAGTCTATCCTGCTCACATACTGGTAATATCAAGCATTGGCTTTACCCAATACTAAATTGCAAGACAACGGGCACACACCCACCTAAGCCAAACTGGGTCAGTAATCAGCACCCCAACGGGCAGCAAAACACTCAACCAGCATGTTTCACCCTTACATGGTGGGCAAGGCTTCTTCAGGGTATGACTAAAAAAGTCACTTTCTTCCTATTCAGTAATTAACAAAATTTGCTCTGTTTAAAACATATTTATCAAAAGACCATTGAGGTTAATTTATCTTCTCTAGGAAGACTAAATAACAACTGTGGTCTCTGTGTAATCCACGCAAATCTTTATCAATTGTTTTAGTACAGAGCTAGTAATTGACCAGTGCAAATGATAGGAAGTACTGAAGACACTTACAGTTCATTTTTACAGACAAGCTTTCGAGAGATACACTTTTCTCTTCCTCAGGTCAAGCAGTACTGTGCTTGACCCGAGGAAGAGAAAAGTATTTCTCAAAAGCTTGTCTGTAAAAATGAACTGTGAGGGCACAGCCACACTGCGCCGTACACGCAATCGGGTTTTTCTGATGCATTTGCGTTTTTTCTTTAGAGATAGGGAAACGCATGCGATTGCGCATAAAAATGCATATCACGTGTTTGCGATTCGCAAACGGATGCCCAATCGCAAAACACCCGCAATCAGGAGCATAAACTCATCAAAATCGCGCTAGTGTGGCCTATCCCTTAGCCCATAATAAAAAAGGTATCACCTGATCCTACAGTACTTATCTTTTTATTGTACGTTACTGGACTAACACGGCTACAACCATTTTATCTGCATGATAGGAAGGAAACATTTTGCTACAATACTTAAGTGAGGCACCATCAAGATATTATATCTTTAAGGTTTACTGACAAAAATACATCACAAGCCCATATTCACAGCAATACTAGTTTGGGTTTTTTTTTGTTTTTTTAAATAAAGTATTTAGGGCTAGGCCACACTGCTGCGATTTTTCTGAGTTTTTGGTTTTTTAAAATTATCGGATTTGGGGCAACGCGGTGAGTGCGTTGCGATTGCGCTTTGTGTTCCACATTTTAAATCGCAATCGCATGCGTTTTCCAAAACTTAATAGAAAAAACGCATGCGCAAACGAAACATGAAATTGCATGCAATTCCATGTGCAATTGAGTTTGCGTTGCAGTGTGGCCGTGCCCTTAATCCACATAGTTGCTAATAGAAAAAAAAAAAAAAGAAAACACATACATCACCTAACTCAAATAACCACAACCAGCAGACTTGTAATATGTCTAATTTGAATTAGCAGTTTTGCAAGAGACACACTTTAATTTTCTTTTTGTTTATTATTCAAAATTAGTGTTTGATTGTAGATATATTTAATTATATTTTGGAAACTTACTGTTCCACAAGAATCTGGGCCTCCATGAAAAAGTGTGCATGTCATACGGACCACCTCAGCTTCCATTTTGCGAACACCAGGAAAAATATCAGGATGTAAAGGGTTGGTCCATGCAAACTCACCATAAACCTGCAACCATAAAATATCTGTTACATAAGGAAATAACAGTGATATACATTTGTATATACAATGCTCAGTAAAGGTTTTCATCCACAACTATCTTAAAATGTAAACAAAAAAGGTAAAAAAAACAAAAAAAACCCCTTACCTTTACAAGAAGCTGTGTTAATCTTTTTTCTCCGCTATAAACTGTTCCAGACACTTTTCCAGCTTCCCAAGAAACATCTCCTAAAATCAATGAAACAAATAGGCAATGTGCAATTAGGCCACCATTTGCTTTACATTAAAGCTAGAAAGACTGCATGCAGTGGATACAGACCATGTTGGCAACTACAGTAGAAATTTAATTATTTTTGTCTCTAAAGTTAAAGCGCCTGTTAACACAATGAAGAGCTTGCACTCTCTCCCGAAAGGCAGGCTCTGTAGGTAGCTTTCTGTTACTGACTGATGTCAGCTGTTCCCAAGCTACCTTTATTTGTGAGCTCAAAAAAGCTTGTAGATGCAGCAGGCGACAGCCGGAGAGAAGAGGGATTGGGAATGGAGGGTAATTAACAATTTAACAAATATTGAGAATTTCCACTGAACTGTCCCATTAGTTTGTGTAATGCCTTCTTAGTTATTCTACATATTCTCTTCCATTTTGAAAAATCAGTGGATTTCATACCCTTTGCTGCTCCCTGCTGTTGACATTAGTGAGCTGACATTTCAGGTTCTAACGGTCCTTCTTCCCAGGATGCCCCACTTCCTTGGAATATTCCCAACAGTTATTTCTACTGATTGGCTGTTGGATGTATCAAAGATGCTCAGATCTCTACTGAGCAACTGAACCAACCCAGGCACTGGGTCAAGGGCAAGACCATAACAGTCTCTACTAGGGGTCCTGCAAACAGGAAGTCAGTATTTCGGTTGCATTTATTTATACACAGACTAAATGCTGAATTGTCAGATTACGGTAATTGGGATGAAAAAATACTGCTCTTTTTTCTGAATAGTATATGTACTTGCACTGAACTTTCTATGTGAATTTTTGCATTGGGAAGAATTCTTTAAAATAGTTAGATGGCATTTTTCCTCACTATTTATATTTATTTTTAGGGACAGGGGGGAGGGAACAAAGCAGCAAACATGTCTGAAGTTCATCAAATGCAAATTATGGTACACATCCCGTACACTCGACTGTAAGCATTGGCAAAACACAGGGTATTGTTTCAGCTTAAAGTAACACTAAAGCACAATGCATCCAAAGACACACAAAAACATTGACTTGAAGCAATCCTTTTTCTCACCTTTAGTTTTGCTGCAGATGTTGACAAGCACACCCACAGTTTAGTCACAAACAATTGTTTTTTACACATGCAAAGTCCTGAGCTACTGCAGAGGCTTGAAACAAAACTTCACTAGCCATTTCAGAAGGTACAAACAAAAAAGTGCATGTGCACACAACTATAGGAAAGCCATATATATGTGGCTGTGTGGTTAATTACTCAAACGCAGAACCCAACATTTATCAGTTTTTAGCAGAAACCATATCAAGAATTTATTTAAAGGGCATGTCCACCCCCAAAACTATAATCCCCCCCACTACTGGCCCCATTGTGTAGTGTAGTTTAATCCTTACCTTACATCCCAGCTCCATCTGGTTCTTCTGCTATCCCCCCTAAAGTCCAAAAAAAGTCCATATAGGACTCTGCCTCCTGTCTCCCCTCCGGGAGAAGTTTGTCATGCGCACTGCAGCCCTTCTCCCCCTCCCGATTAGGATTCCCTCCCCCTAGCGTAAAATCCTTTATACATAATATTCTCCCTGTCCCCCCATCCCCAACCGCTATAGTTTTAAGTTCAGAAAGTGCCCCAAAATATTACTTCCCTTCCCTCTTTCCTCTGCCGCACTGAACTCCCGGCAGCCGCGTCCGTGATTGGCTGCCGCTCAGCCAATCACAGACGCGACTGCCAGTCCCGCCCCTCTGCTTGCATTTTCTCACAAGCAGAGGGCCTGGCAGTGCGGCGGAGGAAAGAGGTAAGGTAAGTAATATTTGGGGCACTTTCTGAACTTAAACTATAGCGGTTGGGGCTGGCGGGACAGGGAGAATATTATATAAAAAATTTTTTAGAATTGTGGACATGCCCTTTAAGCACACAGTTTATTGGTTAGTGTTCTTTAAGCTGGGTACACATACAATAATTTGGCCCGATCTACTGACATTTCAGTGTTTTGGTCAGTCGGGACGAATTATTGTATGGCGGCTCTGACGCTCTCCTTTAGGGTATCTCCACTGCTAAAAAAAAAAAAATGTTTGTCATTTAGTTTTATTGAAGAATGTGAAGCTGTGTCTCACCTTCCGATCTTTAATAAAACTTGCAGGAGCCGGGAGAGAAGGTAAGGTACTTACTTTCCCGGCTCCTGCAGGTTTTATTGAAAAATGGGAGGTAAGACATAGCTCCTTTAACTCCTGTTCTTCAATAAACCTAAATAGCAAAAAAAAAAAATTTTTTAGCAGTGGAGATACCCTTTAAGTATACAGAGCTCCTTAAGGCTGCATACACAATACGTGCAAGGTATTGCAGCGGGAACCTGTGATGTAGTGCGATGTTCCCCTGCTTATGGTTAAGCAGTGCCCATTGATTTTAATGGCACAGCTATGAATTAATGCAGCAAACTGTATTGCACTATTATCCGCTGCAGGTGTGAACATACCATTAACTTCTATGAGCATAGTGTTTTGGTACGATTTCACTGCTTGAAATTGCACCAAAACGTCCCCTAGTGTGAACGAGTGCTAAAAGTAATTAGGTCTGTGTGGTGTTATTTTTGCTTTTAAAAGTACTTAAAGGACAACAATATCAAAAAAAAAATCACCCCCATTACATGTCCACATTTCCAGCAGCTGAAATCACTTACTCACGTTTACAGCCGTGCTGCCCTCTCTTAGATATCACTCTATATCACACAGCAAAGATGAGTGCTAAAAGCCCGCCTCCTAGATGGCCCAGGGCCATGATTAACAACACTTGTCATTGAGTGCTGGAAATGCCTGTTACAACCTCTCTCCTCCTCCTCTGCCAGTTAAACTTGAAATGTCCTGTTTCTAGGATACAGCCTACATAATCTCGCATGCTAGCTTTGAATGACAGAGGCAGACAGAATTGTTACACCCCCTTCACAGCATGGCTAATTGAAGGCAGAGAGGCTCGAAATCAGGAAAAAAAAATGTATGGGAAGGGCTGCATACCTTAACTCTTTTTAAAGCAATTTTAAAAAAAAAATGCATTGAGGCAATACAGTTATCCTTTAAGAAATATTACAACTTACCAATTGCGGAGTACTCCTTTAGTTTACACATAACTTTCTCTTGCTGTAGCCCAGTTTTAGGCAATGCATAAACATAGCTCATGCCATTCTTTGACAGCACCATTCTTTCAGACATTTCATCCAAAGCTTTATTCAGCTTTTGCTGAATCTAAAAGAAAGCATATTAAAAAATGAATCCCAAAAGGAAAAAAAACCCAATAAATTAAATAGGATGGGAAGAGAATAAGGAAATGGAAACATGGTAAATACCCAGAAGTCTTTGTTCCTTATTTGCATTTTGCTGAAAGGGGAGTTTCAAAGCCTTTATCTCCCTATCCTATTTAATTTATTGGTGACGTTGGTCTATAGGCCCTTCACACTGCAAAAACAGAAGCCTGCACTACACTGATGATGGCTCAATAAAGCCGAAACTGGTCTGTAGTTGGCGCTATGGTTTTGCATTTAGCTTGTGGAATGCTGTAAAAGTCTTTTTTAAAGAAATAGCTTTCCTAAAAGCTTCCGTTAATACCCAGAAGTATTTTTTCCTTATTTGCATAAAATGCAATGCATACTTTTTGTATTAAGCTTTTTTTTTTGTAATATATATAATTTTGAGTAATTATTAAACTCCTAGGTTTTAGTAAGTTTTGATCAAACGTACTATTCTATTACAAATTTGGTTATATCTGACTGGTAGACTTGCAAGAAGATGTGTTGTATACATAAGAACAGTAAAATTACCTTGACCCTGCCACATGAGGTACAGGGTGGTTAAACCTCTGAAATGAACAGTTATTTCTATACCTGCTAATAATGGCCCATTAGTAAATAATTTTTTTAATTAAAACAAACATGCTTGTGAAGGTTCTCATTCATCCAGGTCATGGTATATCTGTTGTATTCAATTAGATCAACTGGACTTGAATTTTAGTTCTTGAAGATGTTTCGCTAGTACCTCCGATGGGCTTTCTCATTCAGAATGATTGTACAAGATCCGTGGCCAAATTATGTTACCCTGGAAAATCACAATTAGACATATCACAGCCAGTGTTAAGGGTGTGATTCGATAGTGGCTAAGAGGTGTTATAGGAACGCCCAAGTAAGGTGTCAAACAGCATTGTACACTGGCAGACAGAATGGTGTCGAACCCCCCCCACCTCTATTTAGGCTTGGTGTTTCTTTATTTTCACATAAATGGCCTCCTTAACACCTCTCCTTGAACCGTCACGTTCTTTCGTCCAGTATGTTACATTACAACTTCAAAGGTATGTCCTTTATCCTTAAGATGCAGATACGCCGGCTGAGTCCTGACCACGAGGAATTGCTCGCGTCAAGTTTTAAAGGGCTCCTCTGAGATGTTTCATTTCTTTAGCCTTCGCCTCTGTGCTAGTGGGGATGTTCTCGGCTCTGTTTGCAGGGTTCTGATGACACCCAGCTTGTGATCTAAAGGGTGGTGGGAGTCACCCAAACATCAAATACATGATTCTTGTGTTTGATGTTTTTGATCAGTAATTTAGATGTGTCTGAGCCCCTTAAAACTTGTGGATATCCAGACTGGGCCTTTGTCAAAAGAATAGAAGGAAAGAAAGAACACGAATACCAACAGTGAAGGGGAAAGCAAGACAGGAGGAAGAACATGGTCATCCCCCCCGAGAAATTAAGAAGAATTTTCAAAAAACATCGTATCCCTGTCTGCTTTAAACCCGAACCACAACTAGGCAGCAATTGGTACATCCGAAAGACCCAATACCTAAACCAAGAAAAGCGACCATCATATGCAGTGCAGTGCAGTGAAGAATGCTCTGATTTATGTGGGGGAGACCACAGCAACTGCATCAACGTATGGCCCAGCACAGAAGAGCAATTCCTCGGGTCAGGACTCAGCCGTGTATCTGCATCTTAAGGATAAAGGACATACCTTTGAAGATTGTATGTTAACATACTGGCAAAGGAACGTACTGGTTCAAGAGAGAGGTGTTAAGAGGCCATTATGTGAACATAAAGAAACCAAGCATAAATAGAGGTGGGGGGGTTCACACCAACTGTCTGCCATGTACAATGCTGTTTTACACCTTACTCTGGCGTTCCTATAACACCTCTTAGCCATATCTAATCACACACCTTAACACCTGGCTGTATATGCTAATTGGGATTTTCCAGGGTACATAATTGCCACAGATTCTTGTACAAGTCATTCTGAATGAGAAAGCCAGTCGGATGACTAGCGAAACGTCTTCAAGAACTACATTTCAAGTCCAGTTGATCTAATTGAATACAACAGATATAATTAAAACAAACAAATTACATTTGATTGGCTTAAATAGACAATAGAGGTTTTTAACATAAGCTCTGAAAAGTCATGTCCTATACTGGTATTTTGTCAACCTAGGTTTCCTTGAGAGGTTGCTAGGGTTTCTAAAAAAACAGGAAATATAAAGATCCATCCTACATTTACTTAGATATATCTACTGAACTGTTATGCAAATATGGATTATGTATGTGTATGAATCATTGACTAAAAAAAGAAAGATTAAACTGTTTATTTTCACGTTTAGGAGAACATAAATAAAAAAGAAACCGTTAAACATCTGGGTTAAGAAAAACTGACTTTTGGAACAACTTGTATTATGTAGACTAGCAACACGGTTTTTCTGGTGAACCAATAAAATGTTCTATCCACTAATAAAATAGATTTTAACTGCAGTAACCCAGTAAAAAGCTATCATCCTATTGGTTGATGCAAATTAATAGCACAAACCTTAAAGGGCATGTCCACCCCCAAAACTATAATCCCCCCAACTACTGGCCCCACCATGTAGTGTAGTTTAATCCTTACCTCACATCCCAGCTCCATAGGGTTCTCCTGTAAACCCCCCCCCCCCAAAGTCCCAAAACTAACCACCAGGAGGATAGCAGGCTCTGCCTGCTATCTTGCCTCCGTAGATATTTGCCATGCGCACTGCATGCAGCCCTTCTCCCCCCTCCCTCCCCCTCCCTCTCCCTCCGTTCTACATCCCTCCCCCTAGCATTAACCCCCTTATATTCTGCTCCCCCATCCCCCAGTTTTTTTTTTTTTAAAGCTCCCCAAACTCTTACTTACCTCTCCGCTTTCCTCCGCTGCACTGAATGACCGCAGCCGCGTCCGTGATTGGCTGCCGCTCAGCCAATCACAGACGCGACTGCCGGTCCCGCCCCTCTGCTTGCATTCTCGCAAGCAGAGGGCCGGCATTGCGGCGGCGATCGAGGGGAGGTAAGTAAGAGTTTGGGGAGCTTTTTGAAAAAAAAAAAACATGCGGTTGGGGCTGGGGGACATGGGGGAGCAGAATATTAAAAATCGAATTTCGGGGTGGACATACCCTTTAAAGAAAAACTCCACCCTCATAATTACATCTTTTATTATTATGGATTTATATATCGCCAACATCTTGGCGCTTTACAGTTGCATTAATTTACATAAGGAAAACATACATTTTATATACAAGTGTAGTGCAAGTAATAAAAAGTGCAAATAAAAAGTGCTGATCCAGCAGCATTCAGTGTAGTGAGTTACAGCATTGCTGTGGTACAATAGTAAAAAGGGTCTTAGCCAAGAGATTACAGCCTAGAGGAGATGGGGATGAAACAAGGTGAAGCAGATCAATAGCTGTAACTAGGTTGTCAGTGGAGTATAACTAGCGGGTCCATGATGGGTCAGTAAGAGGGGTAGAAGTGTCCAAGTTCAGATTGCAACCTTACAAATACCGTAGACCAAACTGTCCAAGATACAGACCCTCCTAGTAAGCACACACACCACTTATGGGTTATAACAGTATTACTTTATTCCGGTAATCACAATACCACCCCTACCTTACACATTACAAATTGCTAAAAAATACATATACAAATATTTAAAATTACCCCAAACTCTGAGCGTCCCCAGAGATATAGTACCACCCCCCTGTGTAAAATTGCTGCATTAGCACCTCCGTTCGTTTAATAGTTCAACCTGCCTAGAACAATACAAGTTCCCAAGTCCAAATACTGGACTCTGTGTCTCATAAGTAGAAAAAAAAAAACGTTGGTATACTCAACACTTCGCCTCCGGGTCTTGTATGGGGACTTATCCGGACTGGCCCCACCGCACAACCATACCATCACACCGTTCCATAGGTCAGGGTAAGCCATCCTCTTCAGTTTCCTGCGGACGTTTAGTACACTTACCTCGGAAGCTATGATAGGGTGATGTGTGCTTATTAGGAGGGTCTGTGTCTTGGACAGTTTGGTCTATTTGTTTGGCAGAGTCTGTACACCCTCAGAGCACCGTATTATTTATACGTACCACAGGGTTCTTTCTGGTATGGTGCACCGATCTATGCATATTTAATGTTCAGATTGTTACCTTGCCTAAAGAGGGAAGTTTTGAGGTTGCGTTTGAAGATATGAAGTGATGTCGAGTGACGTATAAAGCGAGGAGTTCCAGAGCAGAGGGGCAGCATGAGAAGAGTCCTGAATACGGGCATGGGAATAGGTGATTAGATGAGAAGACCATTATCAGAGGTTACGCCTTGGATAGCATCTATTTATGAGATCAGAGATGTATGGGGAGGGGCTGTATTGGAGAGAGCCTTGTAGGATAAGGTAATCAGTTTGAATTAGATCCTTTGGGTAATGGGAAGCCAATGGATTGACAAAAGGGGCAGCGTGTGAGAAGTGGGAAGAGAGGTGAATGAGCCAGGCAGCAGAGTTAAGGATTGTTTGGAAGGGTGCCAGTCGGTTGCTTGGTAGAACGCACAGGAGGGTGTTACACCAGTCCAGCCGAGAAATACGGGCATTAATTAGAATTTTGGTAGCATTCTGTAAAAGGAAGAGATTTTTGAGCTGTAAAAGACAGGAGTATGACTTTGAACTTTCCTTTAAACACCATATCAATACCTTGTCTAAGGTTACTCCCAGGCATTGCACGTAAGGGGTTGGGGAGATTGGTGTGCCATTGATGTGGATAATAGTGTTAGGTAGGGGGCTAGATCAAGAGGGTGGAAAAACTACAAGTTCGGTCTTTTCCATGTTGAGTTTGAGGAAGCAGGAGGACATAAAAGCAGAGCTGGCATTTAGACAGTCATGGACCCGGGATGCCAAGAGTAACAAGATCAGGGGCATAGGTGTTAATTTGTGTATCATCAGCATACAGGTGGTAATGGAATCCAAAAGAAACTAATAAGCTGAAAATTTCCTCTTTAAAATATGTTGAATATATCCAACTTTGTCCTATAAATTCTTTACTGTATGCCTGCTATGCTTCTGGATGCCTCATGGAAACAGAGCAATTGAGTGACCTGTACTGAACATGCTCAGAAGAGGCAGCTAGGGGGATTAGCATTTAGTGATTGGCTATGATGTCAACTGTCAAATCTATAATAGACAATTGCTAGCCAGGAGAACCAGAAAGCAGAAACAGGGGCAACAGGACATTATGCAGCATTTCAGGTTAGACTTACATATTTCAAATTTCAAACTAATACAGTTTAGAATTTGGGAGGGTGATTTACCTGTATACAAGTTTTCATTTGAGGCCCGTACTTGCCCTTTAAATCTCTATCCCACCCTTCCTCTGAAGACAGACAAGACTCAAAAACTTACACACATATAAATAACAGACTGTTTAAAGGGCAATTGTGGTCTCAAAACAAGTTAGAGCTGAAAGACAGCCTGCAGTATTTCCTTTAAAATGAGCTGACAATCACATCTCTGTCTAGAGCCTGTGAGATTTTACATTGGGGTGAATGTTCAAACTTCCTGCCTCTAGTAGGTTGAGTGACATCACCTGACCTCTGCTCCGCCCCTCTGCCCTGGTGGAGAAGTATGCTCAGTTATGACTTAATGCTGGGGAAATCAGGAAGTACCAGGGGGAAAAATTGACAGTTGAGAAGGGGAGACTATTAATGCAGGCAGAGGCTGGTCACATGACTACTAACTGGTCACATGGCTGAAAGCAGGAAGTAATATTGCAGAACCTTTCCAGCAATAACTTCTCACAAATTTTATCTAGAGATGTGATTTAGGTTTTATTTTGAAGGTATGGTGGAAGGCTTTTTATACAACCCTTACTAGTTTGAAAGAATTTGAGACACAGTTACCCTTTAAATAATGTAATGCACGCCACAATGCAGGATTCTATAGCAGATCTCATCCCCCATGACATTTGGGGGGCTATTGTTGTGCAATAATGGGATATTGCAAAATGTCCAAATTTGAGGGCAAATAATGATGGTATTTACCCTAAAAAAATATATTAATGTAAGGTGTTGTACCCCGTTGCTAAAGGGGAATTTGATATGATACGCTTTAAAGTGTATCACATCAACCACCCTTTTAAGGCTTATCACACCAACTTCCCCTTTAACGCATATCACATTAACTACCCCTTTAAGGCATATCACACCACTTTCCCCTTTAAAGCATATTGCATCAACTACCCCTTTAAGATGTATCACACCAACTTACCCTTTAAGGCATATCACACCAACTTCCTCTTTAGCGCATATTGCATCAACTCCCCCTTTAGCGTGTATCGCATTAACTCGCTCTTTAGCACATATTGCATCAACTTCCCCTTTAAAGTGCATCACATCAAGTTCCCCTTTTAGCACATATCACATCAACTTCCCTTTTAACAAATCGATTAAGACATCTCACATTAATTTATTTTTTATTGCAATCGATCATTATTGACACACAATGTCCCCCAGAAAACACGATTTGCTTGCAAAAACGACACATGGAAAAGAAAGGCGAGTAAAAGGGTGTGTACATGGCCTTAAATACTGTGGATTTCAGTAGTTTGTAGGGAAAAGAGACAAGGTGTGAAGTAAAATGAACCCCTTACAGTGCAGTTGTACTGCAGCAGGGGCAGTGTCATCCCATTCACAGCCGTCATTGTCTTTCATTAAGTAAAACTACACATTTCCTTAGCTGCCTTCTCTGAACTCTGCACCATACTGCTCAAAATGTGATCTCTATTGGTAACTGCCTTCCCAACCCCCCAGTACAAGATTTTATTGTATTGGTCAGTTTACCTCTCAATCTTTACTCTGGGCAAACCACAAGTGAGAGGAGGCAAGCGAGTGTGTGGTCACATGACAATGCTACATCACATGGTATGCTGCTCCTCATAATTGACAGCTCTTTCCTCCTATCACAGCAACAAATTGAAGCAACGCAGTGTACTGCCCTGAACAATCTGTGATATTTGGAAGGTGTGCAATTAACTTGATTCATCACCAGATGGCAGCACACAGGTTAATTAACTTTTTTAAGAAATTTAAAAAAGGGGGTACAGAGGCATTTTTAAAAGTTGTAAAGTAGCCTATGCTTTTTCCCAGGATCTTATACATAAGTGTACCAAGTCTCATGAAAATTGTCCCAGACATTTTAAAGTTTTTCTGGAACATACACACATACACATATATATATAAGATAAACTACTTCTTGCAGACAATAATCATACCTAGCATCAATGTGTTTTTCTTCATAGTAAAAATGGTTTTACAACTTATTTTTATAGAAGTGAAGTACAAGTTCTTTTCATCACTGTTTTCGACTTGAGGCTTAAGGGCTAGGCCACACTGCTGCGTTTATGCTTGCGATTGTGCTTGTGTTTTTAAAAAATCATTGAAAACGCGGCAACGCAAAAAAAAACACGAGTTTTTCGGCGCGTTGCGATTGCGTTTTGCATTTTTAATCGCAATCGCATGCGTTTTCCTATACTTATTGAAGAAATCGCAAGTGCAAACGCAATAAAATCGCACATGAAATCGCATGCGATTGCGTTTGCGTTGCAGTGTGGTCTTGCCCTAAGAAGGTCATAAAAAGGCCAAATGTTCCACAACCTTTTAAGGCCATAAAAACAAGTAAAGCAGTAATATGAGATAACTGACCTGCTGATAATCTTATCATGAAGATTATCATTCTATAAAAATTCAAAGAGAAAAAAAAGGTGAAGTCCACAGTCCAATAAGTAATCACTTAGATTATACAAGCAATCACAAAATCAGTTAGGATAAAGCTTTGAACACATGTTAAATATCCCCAGGCAACGAATGTCCCAACAGCCAACCACTTCTGCCTACAATCTAATGTGTGTTGGCTCCCATTGTTGTTGTTAATGATCTGTCCTGATGAGATACGTTAGGCTTGGTACACATGGAAAATTTTCGACCAGACCGACTGTTCGCCACTAGCAAATGGTTGGCTGGGACTAGTTACTGTCCGCCATGATCAACCATTCATCCAATCCAGGAGAACAACAACAACAACAACAACAACAACAACTGGTTGCCAGTGACAACAAAAATACAACTGATTTTGGGTTTGACCAACCAATAAACGAAAATATTGGTCTGTTTGGCTGAAAAATCTGCTTGAGTGTATCCCGTCATCCAGATCAGTCAGATGTTGGATGTTTGCCGCCTACTTCAGTCCACAATAATCTAGAGAGAGTAAATAGCTTATGAAAGCAGATCACATGAAGCAGAATGATCCATCCCACATCAAAGTGTGAGACCACTGCTCTTTTCAGTAATAAACAGTGCTGCAGTAATATATAGCAAATGTATGAATTAAAGAAGAAGAACTGGATTGCCATCTTATCGTTTTTTAAAGCAGAGATCTTATGTAACGTATATGGGAGGTGCGTGGCGGGAAGGGGGAATGTTTGAAAGAAAGAGCCATCAGAACTGCACAAGCGCATTTTTTTTTTCTACACAGTGTTTATTTTCATTTAGAAAAACAAATACTATGCAGATCTACCTACTGCAGTCTTAAAGGGCAAGTTCAGTGTGAAAATAACTTTAGCTAGGAATGAAGATCAACCTCCAAATCTAGGTTTCACATTAACAAAATTTTCCCAAGATGCCCCTGAAGTCCCTTACCTGACTGGGTCACTTGCCGCCTGGGCACCGGCCCCCTGCTCTTGTTTCAAGCAAAAACAGGAGCAGAGGGTTTCTGTGCTGACAGCTGCTCCCCTGTCGTTTACTGACAGCCGCAACCAGGAAGTGGAGCGGCTGTCAGCCGCAGAGCAGATGAGAAGAGACGAGGGACCGGGTCAGGTAAGGAATTACAGGGGCATCTTAGGAAAGTTTTATTAACGCAAAACCTAGGTTTGGGGGGTTGATCTTTATTCCTAGCCAAGTTATTTTTACACTGGGCATGCCCTTTAAAAAAAGAAAACAATTATAGCATGAAGAGAGCCTCCGAAATCGATCCAATCGATCAAAATATCAGGCAGTTGTGTCCATATATTGCCTTAAGTGTAACTAGCCTAAGAAAAGAAACAAGAACTACTTACTGTTCAAGTTGGCAATTAAAGTTTTTTCCTAGACTCTAGTTTGCCATTCTGGCTACTTGCACCTCATTTTCCAATAAAAAGAAACATGGTGGATCAGAACTGAAAACCATTAGTAGAAAATGCATTATTAGCATTTAAGAGGTCACTATGTAACAAACAAAAAAAAAACAAAAAAAAAGGGATTTCCCTTCTACACAAGTAGGTTTCTTGGGAGGTGTGTACAAGAGAATTTGTAGAAATCTATCTTTAAATAGACTAATAAATAAAGTGCTAAGCAAGTAAAACACCCTGTATACATATATAGGTTAATGTGTAAACATACCTGTGCACCAATGAATGGCATTCTCCTAATTATTCTGAACATTTGTTTTTTTAATCTTGATGATATACCTACAAAAACCAAAAGGATATTGGAAATTTATACGGCTGACATTTTTTTCTCCCCAAAAAACAAGTTAAAAAGACAAATGATACTGCTCAAATATAAAAGATACAGTCTTCAGTATTGCACTTTATTTACATTGCTTGTTTTAGGTTATTGCACATTAGACACCAGGTCCTGACCCCTAGGTTCAGCTTCTAACTCAGGTACTTACCTCTTAAATTTCCGATCGTCAGCGTGCTGTTCTTCACTTCCTCCTTCTGTTCCGCGAGCTGACCAATAGGAAGACATACTGTCGAAGAAGCGGGTCTTCTTATTTAGTAAAGCCCAGGACGAAGGATGGAGTAGGAGAATAGAGTGCGAGCGATCGGAACTTCAGGAAAGAAGTACAGGAGTTAGAAGCTGAACCATTGAGGACCAACAGTTGTTTACAAGGGGCAAACAAGAGGTGCAGGACCGAGGTGAGTATGGTTGGTTCAAAGGGAGAGGGTTTTGCAGGACACTATTTTTATCCTTTAAGTTCACTTTCAATAAAGGTGAAGATTATGAAATAGGGGTGCACTTCTTTTCTAAGTTTATTTTAAAGGACAACTCCACCCTCATAAGAACATCTTCTAGAAAGAATGGCCTCTTTAAAATATGTTGGTATATCATAGTTTGTCCTATGAATTCATTACTGTATGCCTGCTATACTTATGGATGCCTCATGGAAACTGAGCTATTTAGAAACCTGTACTGAGCCTGGCCATGTTCAGAAGAGGCAGACAGGGGATTAACATTCAGTCACTGGCTATGATGTCAACTGTCAAATCCAAAACTGACTGGAAGCAGAAACAAGGGAAACAGGACATTGTGCAGTATTTCAGGTTAGACTTATATATTTCAGATTTCAAACTACTACTGTTAAGGGTTTTGAGGGGGGGGGGGGGTGATTTACCTGTATGTAAGTTTTCATTTTGGGGCTGGACTTGCCCTTTAAGTAACTTCTGACTTAAGCTGGCTATACTATGCAACTGCTGTCGCACATTGCAGCAACGATTCCGTTAAAATCAGTGTGCAAAATGTGACAACGAATACAAACTTACCCTGAATAACCTCCCAAGTTCTTTATGGGGAAGGTCGGACAGCCTAGCATTCACATCCCTACCATTTCAACTACCTCTATTTGGAAAATTTTCAAGCCGACAGATTCTTCACATGGAAGAAAATATTTAACCTATACACCTTATCAATATACGGCAAATCCTGTCTTTTCTTTTAATACTTAGTCACAGATTAAACTTTTTAAATACAGAGTTTCCTGCAGTTACTGTCCACTAGCTTGTTGAACTTTAGTAATGCTCATTGTGATTCACCCAGAAAAAGACAGAGGAATTCTAAAAAAGATTAAACTCGACAGATACTTCTGAAATTTTCCAACCTGACCAATCAAATTTTGGTCAATTATACAGTTTATATAGATCACTTTTGGTCCATTAAATGCAATAAAGGAATGTATTTTAAAATCAATTGATCTAAAGAAAAAAAAAAAAAAAAAGGTTAACCCATGCACGGCTAGCTTTTAAAAAAAATTAATGCACGTGTTCATAAAGGGTACAAATTCTTTGCCAAGAGTGGGGTAATATGTAACTTATTTTCCTTTAAAAACTATGTAATAAAATTATAGCACATCTGCAAAAATAAAGCTGAAATTAGGTCAAATTTAATGCAATACTTACTTTCTGGTTGGAAAACAAAATTGTAAATCCATACTAACATCAAAGTGAATCCAATTGTCAATGCAATAAGATGAAATGAATCTATTTCTTTGCATCTCTCATTTATAACATTTCTGAACTGAGAAAAGTAAGTTTGAGCAATTTCTTTATAGACCCCCAACATCTCCTGCAAAAAAAAAAAACTTACAAATTATGTAGAATTCTAAAAATAAAAACTCAAAGCAAACACTAAAACACAAATATACAGACACTTTTCTGGAATTGGCAATTCATAGTTTAAAAAAAAAAAAAAAAAACTCCTTAAAAATAATTTTTTTAAACATCATCTAACTTGACAATAAAAGCAGAAAAAGGATAAAAACATATATACAAGCCTCCCAGATACCTCCCAAAATTCCCACAACTAACTGGACCGAAAATTTTGCAAACAACTTTTAATCACAAAATTAATGAGCCAGAGTGGGGAATGCCCAATGAAGTACAAGATATTAGATTGTTTTGACAATCAAGTTGAATTAATAACTTGTTGACAAACGGCAAGCTTTAAACTTCCATTGGGCACTGGATAGCAGAGGGTGATGGACAGCAGGCTGTAAAAACAGACAGTTGAGAACACCTCAATATGCACTGCACAAAACAGTAGTTTGAGGACAACTGCTTTCTTAAAGGGTGTGCTGTGGCACACTGGAAAGACTTCAAACGTGTGCCTTAAAGGAGAACTAAACCCAAATTTTATACTCCAGAATCTGAAAACAACCCTCCTAAAAACACGCTATAAAATACCACTTCAGTCAATTGTATTAAAGTAAATGTAAGCCTGTTCAGAACTGGATGAAGTATCTGTGTGTATGTGCAGGGTCAGACCTCACCTCCTGACATCAGTCACATGCTTCCTTGTCCTGTAAAAGGATTGGCTAGAGATTATTAATGGGTGTGACCAACTGTAACAAGTTTCTGCCATAGCTAAGGACTGAGAATGTACAGAACAATGGTCGTTGACCAAACTGTGTTATAATAGAATGCTGTGTAGTAAAGCACAAACCATATGTTATTTAGGTAAATTTACCAGCACCCGTATCAAAATGAGAGGTAAAACACAGATTATTGGTTTTATATCAAGGTGTTCTGCCTTTTGGTTCAGTGTTGTTCTGTGGCTTTAGTTGTCCTTCAAAAATTTTAGTAGTAGAAATATTTTCACCTGTATAATGTTCAATGCAGTCAGAAAAATCTATGCAGATTTTTCAATTCACAGATACTTTCTATGGACTGGTGGCCAAATCCACTAACTATATTTGAAAGACCAGTCTCTTTTCTGGACCACATAGAGGTTAGAATAAAAATGTAAATTATCCTGACCCAAAGAGACTGTAATTATCAGAGCCTACTTGGGCAGAGAATGTACTCACTCCAACAAAGCTTGCCATGATTGTATATATTAAAGGGCATGTCCACCCCCAAAACTATAATTTAACCCACTACTGGCCCCACTCTGTAGTGTATAAAAATCCTTAGCTTACATTACAGCTCCAAATGGTTCTCCTGTAATGTCCCCCCAAAATCCAAAAAGCTTGCCACCAGGAGCACTGCAGGGAGGGAAATTGTTTCTGCCTCTGAGGCTTCCTCAGAAGAGGTTTTTGGCTTGCTCAGAGCAGCCGTCCTCCCCCTCCCTCCTATTTTCCTCTCCCTCCCCCTAGTGTAAAATGCCCTTGGGGTATTGTAGGGCTTCCTCCCCCAGCCCCAACCGCATTATCATTATTTCCAAAAACTCCCCCGAACTTTACTTACCTTGCCTCTTTCCCCCGGCATTCTGAACTGCCGGCAGCCGCGTCCATGATCGTCTGCCTCTCAGCCAATCACGGACGCATCTGCTGGTCCGGCCCCCTGCTTGCAGTTTCATGCAAGCAGAGGGCCGGGCAGTACGGAGGAGGAAAGAGGGAAGGTAAGTAAAGATCAGTTTAAAAAAGGGGTGGACATGCCCTTTAAGGTCCTTGTAGAAAACAATGACTGTTTCATTCGCCAACCAAGTTTTTCAGGCAAAACAGCGAACAATGATTTGTTATTCAACAATGTAGCGTGTCAGAATATTTGCAGATACAGTTTAGCAATTCGTCTTGCTGGACCTCTAAATAAAAGGGAAGGAGAGAGGCAAAGGCAACTGCGACTGAACGGAGATAAGGGGCAGGGTCACGCAGGCTTTCAAACCTCCATTTTAGGTACAATAGTCAGGATAGGGAAAAAAGCATTTCCTTACCTGAGCCAGATGAAGAAAGGGGGCGGAGCAAGCGTTTCGGGGGAGGGGGGGAGGAGTTTTGGGTTTATAAGGTGACTGTAAGAAAGAAAAAATCAGAACCAAAAAAAAATAAAAAAAATAAAAGGTAAGTGAATAAAGCTATGTGCTTGTTTATGGACTCTTTAAAGGGCAAGTCCAGCCCTAAAATGAAAACTTACATACAGGTAAATCACCCCCCAAAACCCTAAACGGTAATAGTTTGAAATCTGAAATATATAAGTCTAACCTGAAATCCTACACAATATCCTGTTTCCCCTGTTTCTGCTTCCTGGTTCTTCCAGTTAGTAACTGTCAGTTATGGATTTGACATCACAGCCAATGACTGAATGTTAAAGGGTCAGTAAACTCAAAAAAGAAACTTACCTTGAAATGTTTGCATAAAGAAAGCTCTTTCAGAGCCTCTAGTTCCCTCCCCTCTGGGCTCTCTGGCAGCCGAGTATTCATCCACTTTTTTCTGCCTTGGCTGGCACGCCCCTAAATTCACCGTCCTCCCCTTTGCCATTCCGCGACACATCAAGAAGAAGCATGCATGCGCATAACTAGAAACCTGCGTCGCAGATCTCGAGCGTGTCTCTGGAGGCACGCCGCGCTTGCCTCCAATCAAAGGAAAGCAACGCGTCCTGCTCCTCATAGCTGCTTCCTTGTTGATCGCGTATGCGCAACGCTTGTGTTACCTGCCTGTAATATAGCTTGGTAGGTGCCTAATATGATTGATGCCTGTAAAGATTGCTCTTTGGATGAGGGAGTTGTTTGAGGACATGGGGGAAAGGGGGGACCAAGGGGAAGGGGTGAGAAATTAAGTTGTTGAAACTGGGGTCGGGGGGGGGTGTGTGTGTGTGTGGAAGAAGTTGGTGGAGGAAACCTTTTGGGAGGACCAGGAGGAAGGGAGGATTTATGGATGGGAAATGAATTCCAAATGAAATGGTTGAAACTGGGGGATATTTGGTAGGAAATGGCAACAAAATAGGATTATGAATAAGGAAAGGGATTATAGAAGGAAATGGTTAATATATAAAAAATGCTGTATATGAAATTATGGATATCTATGGCTGCAATATGGAATTATGGGTGGATACGGCTGCCAATGGGATTATTGGTTAATAAGGGTGCATATGGGATTATGGGTGGGAAATGGCTGCATGTGGAATTATGGGTGGGAAATGGCTGCATATGTGATAAGTCTGCAATATGGGATTATGGGTGTGAAATGGCTGCATATGGGATAATGGATGGACTGCAGCCATACATTTACAACAATGCATGGTATTGCTAAATTGCAAAACCACGTGTTTACAAATGGGCCCTATAAGTAGAAGAACAAATTAATTTTATTAATATTTTTTTAATAATTAAGATTTTATTTTTTGACTTTAGTTACCCTTTAGTATCGCTGCCATAGAATGGAAGGGTGGGTCAGCAGGTGTGTGCACCTGTGTCAAGTTGAGGGGTAAAAAATTTTTTTTGATGATTGGGCAAATTTTTTTTTTGACTATAGTTACCCTTTATGTATATGGAAATGGAAGGGTACATTAGTAGGTGTGTGTACCTAGGTCTGCGTTGGAGTTGGAGTGTTTGTGTTTATTATCACATGACCCTAAAACCTTGAATTGTCCACATGAGGCAACATTTGCTGAAATTTGCTTTGGAAATATATGGATATATATTTGGATATGCAACTCACATCACTAGGTCAGGAGGTGGGGTTCTGCATATTATTACCAAAGGCTTGATTGACAGCCCTGCCTACTGTAATAACAGATGACTTTAGAAGGAGAATGCAGACACAGGGGGCCAAATTTGAGAGAAAAAACTATGCAGATTAGTTAAGGGTAAATTATAGAGTTGCATATTGTAATCAGTTGGAAAACTTTGAGGGTGACTTTACATGCCCTGGCTCTGTCTCTTCTGAGCATGCCCAGGCTCAGTACAGGTTTCTAAATTGCTCAGTTTCCATGAGGCGTCCAGAAGCATAGCAGGCATACAGTAATGAATTCATAGGACAAAGTAAGATATATCAGCATATTTTAAAGAGGCCATTCTTTCTAAAAGATGTTCTTATGAGGGTGGAGTTGTCCTTTAAAGGGAGGGGTTATTGAACATCCCGATATTGACTTTAAATGTAAAGGGCTGTTCAGACCAGACAGGGGTTCATTTGTCTGATGTTGGATTGGCAATAGTTTTCAGGAATACTTGGAAAAAGTGGCTAGTTGAGGTCATGGCGGCAGGAATCCCCTCCTTTTGGTGGCGGAATGCGGTCTCCCCCTCCCCCAGACAGCGGTTAAGAGGTGCCATGGAAATGCAGTATGGTATCCTACCAGCAGCACTGTGCTTTGCGTTCAGGTTGCAAGAAGGTGGGGAAAGCCAGAAGGGGCACCTAGGGTAGGTACGGACAAAGGGAATCCCGATTGTCTAGACCACCAAAACACCAGCTGATGTGCAGGGGGACTCAGCTGGTGGGAGCGTGAATTATGCCAGCTGATGTGCAGGGGGACTCAGCTGGCAAGGGCGGAGAATGATTGGCAATGTCAATCAATTAAGGCCAGCTGATGTGCAGGGGGACTCAGCTGGAAAGGGCGGAAAACGGGATTGGAGCTGAACAGGCCAGGTAATACCAATCCCTGCCAGCTGATGTGCAGGGGGACTCAGCTGGCAAGGGCAGAAAACAGGAAAAAAGCACTGGGGCTGAAAAGGCCAACTAATACCAGTCAATGCCAGCTGATGTGCAGGGGGACTCAGCTGGCAAGGACGGCGGGCGATTGGGGCTAATCGAGCCAGGTAATACCAATCAGCCATGGGGGAGGAAGACCGCATTTAGTTTAGAAGGGGACTCTGAAATTGTGTTTTTTGTGAATTATGTTGTGTTAATTTAATAAAGTGACCTCCCATAATTTTTGCCAAGAAAAAAGTGGTGCCGTGTGTGTTTATCAATTTTAAAATTGAATGTCTATCTATGTGGTAATAAAAAAGGTATATCCAAGGTTTTGGTTAGGGAATTTGGTTTTTTTAAGGTTTAAGGCCCAGGTGGGATCTCTGACCCTTAACT
Organism: Hymenochirus boettgeri; assembly: GCA_019447015.1. NCBI lineage: Eukaryota > Metazoa > Chordata > Amphibia > Anura > Pipidae > Hymenochirus > Hymenochirus boettgeri. The sequence continues at coordinate 82,326,948 of CM033475.1, forward strand.
ATATCAGGGAACAACAAGCATTGCTCTCCCATGCCACTGGAGATCTCCCGATTATTCCCTATCCCCTCCCTAGGGTACAGTACAGGCTGCTAATGCCAAGCCTTTCTGCTAGATGAATCCAGTTTGGAGCAATAAGATTTATCGGACGCAGTTGTTCTCAAACTTTTTAAGGCCCAATACACACGGGACAATAAATTTGGTAGTCGTACAAAACAAAAACCACGAGGATGATGACATTTTGTGGAAGAAGTGTGCAATCAACTGAAAACTTAGCAAGAAAATTCAACTGTGATCTGTTGCGTATGCTAATATTTTGAGTTTTAACTTAATGATGTAATTAACCATATTGTATGCACTTTACATTACAATGATTATAATCAATGTGAACTGTAAAGTTACACTTCATTGACTGCACTGAAATGTATAGCATTTAGGGCAAGGCCACACTACACCATTATAACGCACAGACCAATCGCCCGCTAAAAAGCGCACACTAGTGTTAGGTAATTGCAACACTAGGTGCACTGCTCTGCGATCCGCTAATCGGCAGCGCGTGCATTGTTATGTAGTACTTATGGTAAAAAAAATGTAAGGGTGGGTAAATATGGTACCACTCCTTCAAAGCTGACAGACAGAATCAGCAAGATTCGGTTTGTCATCTTTGAAAGACGTGACTACACACAGTCACGAGTGTTGTCCCTATATTAAGTATAGGGAGATCGTTTGTGACTGCCATACACACTATGATCGCAGCCAGGGTTTCCAGATCAGGGAAAAATCAGAGCACACCTATTAAAATCACATGCAGCAAGGCTGAGTCAGCAGTAATGCAGTTTTAATGCAATCAGTGCAGCCCTGCTAACTGCATTTATTAAGAGCGTCCTACAATCAGCAGGTGATCTGGAAACCCTAATCGCAGCCAACTCTCTTTAATTTTTTCGTAACAACTGTTTCTTCCGTACGCACTTTACCAGTAAGGGCCAATCCCATCAGTACCAACAGTACCCTGCTTTGGATCTATTACAGGTAAAATAGATAATGAGGCAGATCCAAAAAAATTGATCTACAGGTCCTGTAATCAAAAAACAAGATTAGTACAAACCAAAATTTGCTGTGAACAACAGCTAAGAAAAGTTTGAGGCATTTGTCTGTGATGGCAAAAAGCTATGTAAAAAACACAATGTCAGCAAGATTGGCAGACCAAATTCATAAACACTGAGACTAGACATGCAGCACAAGGAAGTTAACAACAGGGTTATAGTCTATAACTTCCTTGTTAACTTCCTCGTAAACGCCTGTTTCAAACCACAGAATGTGACCTATTGAGAAAATCAACTAGGCAAAAGATTTAGCAAGACGCACATAATAATGTATTCTATCCAACTTAAGTATCTGTGTAAAGCAGGCGATAAACCGACCAATACTGATTGTACAATCGCAAATGGTCTGTCAATTTTTCTTCCCATTTCCTAATAAGGTTGAAAATTGGCCACTGATCTGACATCTTCTATAAACGATCTGACATTGTAAAATTATGTGTACCAGCATTGGTTAAATGTCATGGAACATAGATGCAGGGCGATCAGATTTTACAATTCGCCAGTACTTCCAGTTTCAACATCTCTACCCTACTACAGTACCCCACTTTTTTGAAAGCGTAGAGAAAGTCATTTAGAAAGTGCAGACATCCTGTTTAATAACAGAATCATCGTTTTGCATCTATGTAATTTAGGTCAGTTCAATAAAATAAATTCCTTTACTTTGATACAACTATTGCTAGATCAATATTCTAATCTTCAGGAGGGCTAGGGAAGGTATTTAATAGTAATAATATATATCAACTCTGTTATTAATTTCTAAGTTTCAAATAACCAATGTCAACAGTTTACCAATTTCCTATTTTCTAATTTTTGCCGACAGTAGTCTGGCATAGTATTAAAACCAACTATGGTCAAATAAACATCATGAGCTATTTATGCTTGCACTCTAGTTTCAAAACGTGTTTACGGTATATTTCCAAACAACCCACTCAAAAGCAATTTCAAGCACAAACACAAGATTTTTCTTAATGCTTGAAGAAAAATGAATTTCAAACACTTGCATGTGCAGTTCAATTCAGAGAACTTGCCCATACGTTCTTGAGCTACAGGCCTTTTATTTTACATGCGAACAAGAATTCTAGCTTTAGCTAGGTATACACACTAGCGATAAAGCCCCAATACAGTCAGATCCCAAGGTATCGGCAGTGTGTGCAGCTTTCCTGAACGAGCGGCTGGCCACCGAATGTTTAGTTCAGCCTTGCGGCCGTTTGAAAAAATAAACAAAAAATTGTCCTCGGACGCGGTAGTCTCCCTATATGGGAGTCGGGGTGCGGGAAACACACAGTCCAGAGCATTCTCCCTATGCACTGTGTGTTCACTGATCGTTGAAAAATGACAGACAGGATCTTGCAGATCCCATCTGTCAGCCTTCAATGTTATGTGTATACCCACCATAAAAGATTACAAGCATCTGTAAATTATTTTGAATGTGACATAAAAAGATAATTTTTAAGATGCATGTATTTGTCAGATTATCAGCAAATTATACCCAGTTATTCTTGTTTGGCATTCCACGCAATTTATGACAACTAATTAGAAGCAGAACAGGTTTGATGACAAGATAGCCCTAAACCTGCGAAAAGCTGTAAATCTAGTAATTAATCGAACATTATATAGATATTGTTGCATGGCACCTTGGGTCGCCAGATCATCTGATCTATTGGGGAGACACTTCCTTAAGTAATTAGCAGGTCTGTATGAATTGCAAAGTGAATGCACTTAAACATTTATTCTAATACAGCTACACTGCTTGTGTTTTTAGGGCTTGGCACAATCGCAGCATGTGGTTTCCGGAGTGTAAGGGCACGGCCGCACACGCAATCGGGTGCGATTTTAATGAATTTACGCTTTTTCTTTAGAGATAGGGAAACGCATGCGATTCCGCATAAAAATGCAGATCGCTAACATGCGTTAGCAACACACCCAAAATCGCGTGGTTTCGGCTGTGTAGCCGCTATTTTAACGTTATTAAAAAATTGTACACGCAAATGCAGAAAAAACACGATAGTGTGGCCTAGCCCTTAGGATTTGCTATAGTTTGGTCTGAGCCTTAGAGCTAGGTCCCACTGTATCCGCTTTTGTCTGCGTTTTCCAATTACTACTGTAGAAAACACATTAGTAGTGCATGTGTGTCAGTTTCTCCACTTTTTACTTTAACTGAATTGCAAAAGACACAAACGGATCAAAAGTCATGCACGCATGCAAATGATAAAAGGATCAAAACGCAACACATGGGAACTGGCTCCTGTGATTTCCATTAAAAATAAAATGTCATTGTAGATCGCAAAATGCAAGCAGGTGCCAGGTGGGACCTAGCCCTTAATGTTTATCCATACCTTTTTTTTAATGATCTAGCAACCCTGCATGGCACACACTAATCAAGGGCACATATTTTCAACATCCAAGTGCCAGAAAAGCATTTATAGACACTGGGCACACACCAGAGTACTATTGATTTGCCCACACAGCAGCAGGGAGCATACTTCAGTCTATACGCCTCAAAAAGGTGCCAGTGTAACCAGTCACGAAGTACATAACCATAAATTAAATGCCACAATTGAAGGTCTTTAAAAAGTACAGATTGGAATTACGGACTAGTGAATTTTTTAAAGTTACACAATTTTTGAACCCAAGTCCTCTGCCAAATGTGCTCAGAAACTCCACTTGGGAGGGAATTAGTCCTCATTTAGCAGAAGCTAGAACTTTAAGTGCAGGTGCCACTAGTACAGACACCAGCTTGCAGATCCCAGGGGTTCAGTCTGAAGTGCAATTGTTAGTAATTTGGCCCCAAAGTTCAAGTGAACATAGTGTAGTAGTCTGGGGCACATACACTGAGCAGTCAACTAAAATTACATTTCTCTGCTACTTCACAGTACATAAAGACAATCAGTGACCTATTCATTTATACAAGCATCCACTCCATTGTATATGGCAACAGAACTCACCTGCAGTTCCATGGCTTTAACAGCAACAAAAAAAGGGCAGGAAGGTGAGAGACAAAGAGAAAGGGACGAACAAGACACTGGAGATCAGTTCACTTCCCTAAACAATCCCTTCCTACACTTTACATAAACCTCTCCCTTCCCCTGATTTAAAGCTGGCCACGCATTCCCAGTAAGCAGTCCCTCCTCTCTCTCTCTCTGCCTCCTCCCAAGTAGGGCTGGGTTTATACTTAGTTTTCTCACCCCTAGGCCAGACAGCATGCGCAGCCCCCTCCCCCTCCTACCACAAAGAGAAAAAAGTCACACTGTGGATTACAGCTGTGCTGATTATGAAATGTGACCTTTATTCCCACAAATAATCACCAATGTTAACTACATCTAAAGAATAATGATAGCAAATTAAGGATGGTTTAATCCTAATAGTCTCTCTAATGAAATAGGCAGAGGGTTGTAGTTAAACTGAACCACCAGTAAAACTAAACAAGCATGATTGGTATATGTATTCATAAGAACAGGTTTTTTTTTTTTGTTTTGCAAACCTCTGTTTAATCCATTGGAAAAACTATATTACCCCATCTTAAACTCTTTCAGTGCTAGCAATTTCTTCTTTAACCCTGTCAGTGCCAGCAATTCCTACTTTAACTCTGTCAGTGCCAGCAATTCCTACTTTAACCCTGTCAGTGCCAGCAACTCCTACTTTAACCCTGTCAGTGCCAGCAATTCCTGCTTTAACCCTGTCAGTGCCGGCAATTCCTGCTTTAACCCTGTCAGTGCCAGCAATTCCTAGTTTAACTCTGTCAGTGCCAGCAATTCCTACTTTAACCCTTTCAGTAGCAGCAAGAAAGGGAGCATTATATATTAGGGGGGGTCTACACAAACAGTACTTGAAAAAGACAATATACAACATTGTCTAGAGATATGACTCGATTTGGGTGAAATAGTAAAATGTGTGGTTTTTTAAATGTTTTGGGAGCTTTTTTACATTTCTATCTGCATAACAGCAATAGTCTCTCTAATGAAATAGGCAGAGGGTTGCAGTGAAACTGAACCACCAGTAAAACTAAACAAGCATGATTGGTATATGTATTCATAAGAACAGTTTTTTTTTGTTTTGCAAACCTCTGTTTAATCCATTGGAGAAACTATATTACCCCATCTTAAACTCTTTCAGTGCCAGCAATTCCTACTTTAACGCTTTCAGTGGCAGCAAGAAAGGGAGCATTATATATTAGGGGGGTCTACACAAACAGTACTTGAAAAAGACAATATACAACATTGTCTAGAGATATGACTCGATTTTGGGTGAAATACGTAAAATGTGTGGGTTTTTTTAAATGTTTTGGGAGCTTTTTTACATTTCTATCTGCATAACAGCAATAGTCTCTCTAATGAAATAGGCAGAGGGTGCAGCTGAAATGACACCACCAGTAAAACTAAACAAGCATGATTGGTATATGTATTCATAAGAACAGTTTTTTTTGTTTTGCAAACCTCTGTTTAATCCATTGGAGAAACTATATTACCCCATCTTCAAAACTTTCTGTCAGTGCCAGCAATTCCCTACTTTAACGCTTTCAGTGGCAGCAAGAAAGGGAGCATTATATATTAGGGGGGGGTCTACAAACAGTACTTGAAAAAGACAATACAACATTGTCTAGAGATATGACTCGATTTTGGGTGAAATATGTAAAATGTGTGGGTTTTTTGGGAGCTTTTTTACATTTCTATCTGCATAACAGCAATAGTCTCTCTAATGAAATAGGCAGAGGGTTGCAGTGAAACTGCACCACCAGTAAAACTAAACAAGCATGATTGGTATATGTATTCATAAGAACAGTTTTTTTTGTTTTGCAAACCTCTGTTTAATCCATTGGAGAAACTATCAGGGAGATTCAATAAAAGTTCTTATCGTTTAAAATGGTGCTAATTTTGCCCCAACCAATCAGATCTTATTTAACATTTGTAAGCTTACATCTGATTGGTTGGGGCAAAATTAGCACCATTTTAAACGATAAGAACTTTTATTGAATAACCCTGTATATTACCCCATCTTAAACTCATTCAGTGCCAGCAATTCCTTCTTTAACCCTGTCAGTGCCAGCAATTCCTACTTTAACTCTGTCAGTGCCAGCAACTCCTACTTTAACTCTGTCAATGCCAGCAATTCCTACTTTAACCCTTTCAGTGGCAGCAAGAAAGGGAGCATTATATATTAGGGGGGGGGGTCTGCACAAAAAGTACTTGAAAAAGACAATGTACAACATTGTCTAGAGATATGACTCGATTTTGGGTGAAATATGTAAAATGTGTGGGTTTTTTGGGAGCTTTTTTACATTTCTATCTGCATAACAGCAATAGTTAGCTATGCAAAGAAAATCATTTTGTTTCTAAAAGATTTGATTTGTCTAGGACTTATGTGGGATCCCCTCTTTCCCTCTCCTGGAGACACCCCCATACATTTTACAGCAAATTGCATTAACTAGATTGTAAGCTCTACATGGCAGGGACCTCCTTTCCTCTTGTGGCAAGGCACTAGTACAGGGGTGAGCAATTCAATCTCTCTCCTAAAGAGATTGCAAAACTGGATTTTATAAAAAGATTATATTAATATCCCTGGTTCATAGAATATTTTTTCATTATTATTTGCTATTTTAATAGAAAGCGTGTAATATTCCACATTCAATTAATCAATTGATCATTTTTTCTATAAAATAAACTTAATAAAAATAAATCAATTATCCAGCCCTGAGACAACAAATTAACATAAAGATTTTTTTGGGTTAAAGGTCTAGTATTGAGGGGCCAGTCATTTAGGGCACAGCCACACTGCGCCGCAAAGCGATGGCACACTTCATTTGAGTGTGCATGCGATTGCACTTTAAAATGGTGATCGCATGCGATTGTGTATCGCAAATGGAATCGCAATCGCATGTGTTGCCATGATTGCTGTATTAGAACAAAATTGCATGCGCAATCGCAACTTTCGTGACCCTTAGGGCTAGTCCACACTGACATGTTTTTACACAAATCTAATCACGTGTTAAAAGTGCAGACTCGTGTTGAGGAAACACAATCGCACGCACATTCGGGCTGCTTCTATGTGATACTGTATAGTGTGGCCTCAGCCTTAAGGCTCGTACACATGTGCAATCGCGATCGCGATCGCGGGCCGATTATCGCCTGAAATGTTCGTTCGTACACATTGTGCGTCGTGGGTCGGTACCCGCGACGCACGATGTGTACGGACATTTCAGCCGATAATCGGTCCGTGTGTAGGCACTTTATTGGCTGAAACGTTAGTTCCTTCAGAGATCCACCAAGTCGGTTGTTCAACGATCCCCGAACGAATAACCATTTCGGGCGATAAAGCGCCTACACACGGGCAGATTACCGCCCAAAACGGTCGGTTATACACATCGTGCGTCACGGGTCGGGACCCGCGATTTCATGTGTGTATGAGCCTTTAATGCCCCTACACTGACATCCACAGGTCCCTAACTGGCTTAAAGCTATCCTACCACTTCCCAGGGGCGTTCCTACACTTGTCACCTAAAACAAATATTTAAAACATCCCAAGTATCTTTCTGCAATGTGCTTTGTGGGTAAAGTGGGCATGGTTTGTGTTGGTGGATGTGGTGGACTGACTAACACTGGCTCGTGGATTGCACTGGCTGGGGAACAGGAGGGCTGACAACAATGATTGTTAAACTGAAGAGCTGACTTTACACGGCCTGGTTAACTGGATGGCCAACACTGGTGGGCTGACTGTGCCTACAGGTTTTATAAAGATTCCTTATATTCATTTAGCTTTATGGAATCCATTTTGTTTTCTGCCTCCATTTTGTCTTATATTTTATCCCTTTTTGTTTCTCACTGTTCTCTCTCATTTCTTAGTAACCGTAACATTTTGTCTTCCCAGGTTATTCAAGGTCTTTTGCCTCCCGTTTTGTGCCAACCTGGCATTCCAATGAATGTTTTATCATCTTGTCTGTATACATTAGGGTCTGGTTCTGCCCCTTTCTCTCATCCTTACTACTTACATAATAAAGCGGAGTTAGAGTTCTGCTACATCTCTTGAGTGGTGTAATTCTTTCTCCCGGCGCTGTAAGGGTCTCTTACTGGGTCTAGACAGGTATCAGGTACCCGGTGTGGTTTTAGTAAGGATACTTATTCTAACACCCACAACACTGACTGGCAAATATAAGATACCCACATCACAGACTGGAAATTATAAGATGCCCTCATGCCCAGCACACACAGACTGGTAAATATAAAATGCCCCATGCCCACCACGCACAGACTGGTAAATATAAAATTCCTCCATGACCAGCCCACACAGACTGGTATAAAAAAAAAATTGGGAGGGTATATTTCTTCACAATACTGCAGCATGTGAGATTAATCTGACATAATGTATCCATTAAAGTACTCATCAACATCCACCTTAAAACTAAACAATGTTCTGTTCAGGTTCTTTTTTTACTATCCTAAAATATCATTTAAATAGAGGAAATAAACTTATACAGGGCTACAGACATTTCAGCACATTTTAAGGGCAACACTGCAGCGGAAACGCAATCGCATGCGATTTTGTTGCGTTTGCGCATGCGTTTTTTCATTAGATATAGAAATAAGCTATTGCGATAAAAAATGCAAAATGCAAATGCGCAAACGCATCGCACCTGAAAATGTGCGTTTTCGGTGCATTGCCGCAATTTCAATGATCGGAAAAAATGCATGCACAATCACAATAATTCAGCCCGACCAACCGACTGACACGATTGTAAACTGTTATTTATACTTGATTCACTGTTGCACTTTCATCACTTGAGGAAGGGGGCACATTTTCACCCCCAAAACGTTTTTTGATTTACGGTAACTAAAGAATTTGAATTTATTTTGGAGTGCGACCCTCACTTTATATTGTCTAGACATTTCAGCACAATTTAATGGTAACTATTGGAGGTTATGTTTTGACCTGGGACACACAAAACAAGTTCTTTACACGTCAAAGTTTCCCAGAAAAGGGTTGCTTTGTTCTGTTGATTCAGTTAAGCTGGGTACACACCATCCAATAATTCAGTCCAACCAACCGACTGACATTTCAGTGTTTCGGTCAGTCTGACCGAAATATTGGATGCTTACTAGGGCTGGCCACGACTGAGCGCCCTCTATGGACCATGCGCTTGGTTGTGGTGAACTGTCAGCCGCGGGTACTTTTTCTGCACACATCCTGGCCGACACAGGAGGGAGAAGAGAGAGGGAGAAGTGCCTATTTCGGACCCTGCATAGGGATCTATGTCAGCACCGAGAAAAGTTTTTTCCTACTACAGGATTTCTATTCAGAGGTAATTACCTTGTATATCCGTCTATCCTGATGTGATATAGTATATTGTGTATTCATTTTTATTTGTATTTTATTTAAAAAAATTTGCATATGATTTGTTGGAGCTAATGAAAGATGTCCTGCAGAAGAAGTATACCACCTTTCGCAAATGTATCACATCAACTGAAAGGCTGATGATCACCCTGCGGTATGTGTATACAAAAAATAATTTAAATTGTATTGAATGATATTGAGGAGTGACTGATGCATAATGGCTTGAAGTGATGAAGGTTGGGAGCTAGTCTGGTAGGGAAGAGAGTGGTAGCTAAGGATTGTATTGAAGAAGGTTGGGAGGAAGGCTGGTATGAAAGAGGGTGGGAGGAAGGCTGGTAGGAAAGAGGGTGGGAGGAAGGCTGGTTGGGAGCAAGGCTGGTAGGGAAGAGGGTGGGAGGAAAGCTCGTAGGGAAAAGGGTGGTAGGTGGGAGCAAGGCTGATAGGGAAGAGGGTATTAGCTAAGGATTGTAGTAAAAAAGGTTGGAAGTAAGGCTGGTAGCAAACTGGTTGGTGAAAGGTTTGGGATGAGGGCTGGTAGAGAAGAGGGTGGTAGGTGGGAGCAAGGCTGGTAGGGAAAAGGGTAGGAGGAAGGCTGGTAGGGAAGAAGGTGGTAGGTGGGAGCTAGACTGGTAGGGAAGAGGGTGCTAGCTTAGGATTGTAGTGAAGAAGGTTGGGAGGAAAGCTGGTAGGGAAGAAGGTGGGAGAATGGCTGGTAGGGAAGAAGGCAAGAGGAAGCCTGGTAGGGAAGAGGGTGGTAGGTGGGAGCAAGGCTGATAGAGAAGAGGGTGGTAGCTAAGGATTGTAGTGAATAAGGTTGGGGAAGGCTGGTAGGGAAGAGGATGGGAGGAAGGCTGGTAGGGAAGAGAGTGGGAGCAAATGCTGGTAAAGATAAAGGCTGTGAGAAGGATTTCTTTTTAAACATTACCACCTTTTTTGTTTTGTACAGATTTCTGGCTACAGGACAGTCTTTCAAGTCTCTTCATCTTAAAGGGCAACTATAGTGAAAAAAAAACTTTGTCTGTATACAATGTATAGATCACTTAGTATAAGCTGCCTTACTTTCATGTTTCTGTGTGGCTTCGTTTCTTCACACTGGCAGAAGTTTGTACCAAGCTGTGTAGTCCCCCTCCCCTCTCTGTCTACTCCCCCTCAAGCAGTGACGGGCTGTATACAGAGTCCGAGCATTGTCAGTTGAAAGGACTTTAAATGAAGTGCTGACATCCTGTTGACCCCTCCCTTCCAGAGCTAGACTGCAAGCAATCAAAGTGTGGAATAAAGTAGCAATATGCTGAAGGGAGGGGCAGAGGGGGAGAGAGGAGGACAAGTGGTGCTGAGATTCTTTACAAGTAAGTTACTGAACTCTGCCTGTTCTCTAACTTTGCTAATTGTTATTTACTTTTTACCTAAAGTTCATATCTCTCCCCCTGCTTAGCTGAGATCATAATCACTGAAGAGAGAGTCAGTGTAACAGCAGCTTGTAGTGAGACCTTCACAGTGACACTGCTTGTTGTCCTATTACATTTCAGTTGCTTTAGTCTATATATTTCATAGATTGCACTGTGTGTCTTGTTTGGTATATAGTCTGTATTACTGTATTATATATACTGTATTAGTGTTCCATTTGAGTCACTGGTTTTGTATGTATATAAGATTTTTTTTTGGGGGGGGGGCTGTTTTATAGTGTGTTATGCTCATATTGCTGGGTTAATGGTTTATTGATTGTGTTTAGCACTACAGCATTTGACTATATGTTGCACATGGTACATATAGTGTGGGTGAGAGAGTGTGTGACAGTACTGCAGGGGAGCTTTGGATTGTGTGGGTGTGTGCCTTTGAGTGACAGATGAGGTGTAGCAGCTCCTACAAATCACAGCATATTCAAAGGCTTATATCTCGGGGACTATGTAGAATTTAAAGAAACTAAAGGTACCCTGGTGGATGGGATGACTTATAGGATACATTAGAAGAAATTAGAAAAAAACAATTTTCTCACTATAATTGCCCTTTAACTTCAGGATGGGCAAGAAAACTGTGGCAGAAGTTGCAGCCTCTTTACACTTCCAACAAGGACAAGTGGGAAGAGATCACTCAGCAGTATTGGCACAAGCTACAGTTCCCCAACTGTGTAGGCACAATTGATGGGAAGCATATAAGTATATGCCTCCCTACAGTGGCAGTCATTACTTCTCTATAGTGCTGCTCGCTGTACTGAATGCCAACGATCGATTAACCGACATAGCTGTGGGTTCTTACGGTAGCTGTAGTGACTCCAGCAAGTTACAGCACTATCGTTTGGGGAAGAAGTTATGTCAGAGCCAGCTGACTTTCCCACACGTGTTCATTGCTGATGAGGGGTTCGGCCTCTCTGAACATCTGATGAGACCTTATGCACAAAGGTCTTTGAATGATGTTAGGAGAGTGTTTAACTAGTGACTAAGCAGAGCACGACGAGTAGTAGAGAACTCATTCGGAATCTTGGCCAACATGTGGAGGGTCCTTTACAACTCCATGCAGATGACCCCTGTCAATGCCATCAAAGTGGTGAAAGCTATATGTGTTCTGCACCATTATGTGAGGTAAAAGGAAGGGTCTTTCGACCTTGCTCATCAGGGTGTAGACACCTCGCCATATCTGCAGCCTGCTATTGGTAGATGACCACAGAGTGGACTCAGTGTAAGGGACACTATGAGTCACTACTTTATGTCTCCCAAAGGGTCCGTATGTTGGCAAGACCATATGTAAATGTTGGTTAATAAATTGCTGCTTTATTTTTTTTTAAATTGTGTGTGCTTGTGTGTGCCACATCTGTATTTGATACACATAATGAAAAGAGGTTTATGGTAATAACATTTTTTTAAATTGTGAGAAGAGGTTCATGACAGCAGATTTCCCCTATATAAAAATAGGTTCATGACATGAAGACAGGTTCATGTGAAGAAGAATTGCACACTATGAGAAAGAGGTTCATGACATGAAGACCATTTACAAAACACCTGTGTCTTTTAGGCGTGGCCCAGTACCATTACTAAAAGGTTAAATTTAAAATCCAGAATTTAAAAACAGGAATTGCACATTTGCATTGAAGATGAAGAACTTGCACACTGGTGCACATTACTTGATGAGGATGCTGTGGAATACACTGCATTGTTTGAGAATTGTAAGGAAGAGTTTGAAGATGAAGAACTTGCACACTTGTATTGTTTTTTAAAATTAATTAAGATGCAAACGCCCCGACAGATGTGGAGAAATTATGAGAAGTTTGAAGATGAAGAACTTGGGGGGAGGGCTGCACTGCACATGCCAAACTTCTCCCGGAGGAGAGACAGGAGGCAGAGTCCATGTGGACTCTGCTATCCTCCTGGTGGCCACTTTTTGGACTTTGGGGGGGGGGGGGGATTACAGGAAAACCATCTGGAGCAGGGGTGTAAGGTAAGGATTTTATTACACTACACAGCGGGGCCATTAGTGGAGGAAATTATCGTTTTGGGGGTGGACATGCCCTTTAATGTATACACTTATGTTGGCACGGTGGCTCAGCAGTTAGCACTGATGCCTTGCAGCGCTGTAGTCCTGAGTTCGATTCCACCCTTGGACACATCTGCAAGGAGTTTGTATGTTCTACCCGTGCTTGCGTGGGTTTCCTATGGGCACTCCGGTTTCCCCCACAATTAGAAAGACATACTGATAGGTTGTATGTGTCAAATAAATGTGCTTAGATTGTAAGCAGGGAGTGATGGGAATGTATACATGTAATTGTAAAGCGCTACGGAAGATGTTGGCGCTATATAAATCCACAATAATAATAATAAAAAATTGTGAAAAACAGTGTAGTAGCCAAGAGCTAACATGCAACAGTATAATCTGTAATAACAAGTAAGCATTTGCTAAAATTATTCCCAATAAACAAATATTTCTTTGTTGTGTTTTATTTAACATATTAGATGATGTACCGAAGTCTACTCCGTTATAGCCTAGATTGTGGTGATGAGTGATTTCATTCCACATTCCCCAAATTTGGGGCATCCCCTATGTTTATACATTATGCTGTGAAATTGCATTGTTGCATTTATGGAATTTATCCACTGGGGTATGGTGGGAAAGTCAGGAGACATCCACTTATCAGTAATAGTCAGTACCTGAGTAAAGTGGCTTTATATCTGTCTAGGGTTTCTTTGTCAATTATGCCAAATATTAGCAATTTACAATCTAGAACAATATTCATCCCTATTATTGATGACAACTGGGACACAATTGTCTTCCAAAATCTTTTTATTTTAGGGCAACTTCTTTGTAACATTTAGGACAAGTGTCCGGTCTGGCAGCTGTTATGCGATGCAGTCGTACTGGGTGCATATATGCTTGGGGTAATATAAAGGACTGCACTAGTCTATTGTTAGCTGCGGGTGACACTAATCTGGGTGAATTGGTCATGAACTCCCAGTCCTATTCTCCTAATGTGGGGATGAGGCTAGTCCACCTAGACAGGGTTGTATCCTTGTGCTTACATGATTTGCAATTTATGAGATAAGTGTACAGGGCAGATATAAGGCTATGGAGTCCCTGTGATCGTAATACTCCAATGGCTGGGTGTGAGGATATGGGTTTTGTTAGGTGGTATTGTTTTCAAAATTGCATAAGATGCAAACTCCACGACAGGTGTGGAGAAATGATGAGAAGAGTTTAAAGATGAAGAACTTGCTCTCTGGTGCCCATTACTTGATGAGGATGCTGAGGAATACACTGCATGTTTGAAGAAATGATTAGAAGAGTTTGAAGATGAACAACTTGTACTCTGGTGCGCATTACTTGATGAGGATGCTGTGGAATACACTGCTCAGTTGAAGAAATTATGAGAATAAATGAGAAGTTTATGACTTTGTCGCCATCATCATCATTAAACCTCAGCTATGATAATAGAGGCGAGTCAACAGCTTCAGTAGAAACATTAGGTGTAGAGGAACTCAGCTGCTGTGATAAAAGAGACAACAGCATGATTGATTACGTGATGATGACCTGTATGAGCTACACGGTGTAAGTTCTGCATACCTGGAACTTGAACTGCCCCATGATGATGCTGATGATTGTGAGTCCCATGTAGTATGATGTGGAGGAATAGTGGGGTATTGCATTGTGTTTGGTGGATGATGATGGGGGTTGGTATTGAAATCATGTGACTGCTGATGGCTGTAGTCACATGGATGGGGTGACTGATGATGGCTGTCGTCACGTGGATAGGGTGACTGCTGACGGCTGCAGTAACGTTGATGGGGTGACTGCTGATGGCTGTAGTCACGTGGATGGGATAACTGTTGATGGCTGTAGTCACATGGATGGGGTAGCTGGGGGACAACTCCTGTGGTCGCTCATGCATGGGAGGTTCACTTGTCAGATGGTAAGTGATGAATGCAGGCCCCTCTTGTTGAGGAGCCTTTGACTGTTGACTTCTATACCGGTATTTGTTGACCATCTACATGAATGAATAATGATTCACGCGCACCATTCATCCTCAGAAGCCTTTTCAATTAAGGGCACCAAGCTTGAAGTAAAAGTGCATTCTCTGCTTCTGAAATCATCTCTACTCTGATTACTCTTATCAATCATAGACATTAATGATTTCAATGAGGAAGCAAGAGGAGTTTCCTGCTGCCTCAATCACTTAGTTTGTCTGGCTGCAGACTCAGAAAGGATATGGCGTAATGGCCTCTGTGAGGCTTGTATCCTTGAAGGTGCAGATACACTGGGTTTCTCCAAACTAGTTTCATCTGGGGTCCCACCTCTACTTGCTGTTGATGACGATGTGGTTTTCAACACTGTCTTGTTCTGATAGTGGTGCTTCATCTGCCATATTGGCATATTATCCTCTGAATTGCGTGTTAAAACATTGATAAATATATATATATAGCAGAAGGTTTTTTTTTATTGTATTGGAATATTACTTATGATGCAAATTCCATGACAGTTTGAAGGAAATAGAACATGCCAGCAAATCGGTACCATGCTCTCCTGCTGGCGCTGGAGCCCCCACAAAAGTCATCCTGCTCTGAATTGAGCTCCTTTTTAAAAGTATCATTGATGGGCCTCCATTGAGGTTTCATGTCATGTACTACAAAACAGAGGCTATTGATAGATACATAGATATTGATAGATAAAAGGATGCCAATGGGCATCCTTTTATCTATTAAGGCATTTGTCATAAAGTTCTGGGTGATCCTGAACTTTTGTTATGAGCTCCTGAGAACTCAGAGACTTTTGGGTGCTGGCCATATCGTCTGACCACTCCAAACATGCTCCTGCAGTCTCACTTCACTCACCCACTCCTGAAAGCCTACACCACTCACCCTCCTTCAGGTCTACTCCTCTCACGCTTGCAGTACCCACAAACCACACACCCACAAGCACGGATCCTCTACCACACACCTGATCCTGCACACCCACTTTCAAAGACCCGCACACCAAAAAAACAAACATTTTTTTTTCTTTCTCTGCTCTGCACCAAAACTTCACCCTCAAAGGAAACGGAAGTACATCACTTGAAATAATGGCTGTCTAGGAAAAAACGCTAAATAAAAGATTGTCTGCTATTATTAGAGTGAGAATCGGACACACGTGGACCAAAAGCCGTGCACACATGTGGATAAAAACTGCCTGCTTCCGAACGCAAACTATTCTCGTGATTTCTGATATATGATTTACACTGCGAATCCAAACTCGCACGCAAAACGCAATACACATAGTGGGACCTAGCCCTAACTTTTCATAATAACCAGATCTAAAGAAGGGATACCATTTTGATTCCACTTTTATGTTAGCCTGATGTTCTGTACATTTGAATTCAGTCTTTTGATAAATTTTAACAACGACTGAACTGAGCCTTTCCATAATAAAAGAACTACTACATAATGTATCCAGATTACAACAGAGTTCTCAATCCTAGAGAAAACCAAGGTAGACTTGCACTCCAAAAAGTGAACGGTTTATTGTAAGCCAAACATCAACAAATCATACAACATTTTGAGGGTAACACCCCCTTCATCAGGTGATGTGAACAGCAACACAGTGCAGGCTTAAATAGCCTAGTGCCAATCAAAAGGTACTGCCCCTAATAGCTGTGTGCTGGGACACTACCATAAAATCATTGGTGAATAATAGTGAATAAAATCTATAAATATATAAATGTTAAAATATGTAGGGAACAAGTGAACTAATTAAAAGCCACAAACAACTGATAAATATAAAGTGCATAGTGCAGATTATAACAAGAGTGGCTAAAACTAAACATATATAGAATAGTACAAGAGGATGAGCGGTGCAAATTAAGAATGGAGAAAATGAAAGAGAAGTTCCTAGCACGAGGTTATGATGAAACACAATTATCCAGTGACTTAGCTAGGGCTCTAGCATCTGAATAGATTCCCTATTACATAAGGAAAAGGGCCATTCTGATACAGACAGGATTCCGTTTGTATCAACTTACCACACTTTATCTGACAGTATTCAGAAGATTATCAGGGACAATTGGCGGATCATGCAATCTGATCCCGAATATGGATCCCTGTTTAAAAATCCCCCCCTTATTCACTTACAAGAGAGCTAAAACTATTGTGAATGTGCTCACGTGTACTGACTTATTACTTCCTAAAACAAGTACCCAATCATTCATAGGTAGTCCACAAATAGGTACGTTTCCCTGCCACAATTGTCATGCCTGCAATGCCATCATAGCTGGCAAAAGTATCTCACATCACCTAAAAGGGAATGAAATTAAATTGAGGGACTATGCTACATGTAGGACTAGTAGCGTTGTCTACCTCCTTAAATGTCCATGCGGTAAAGCGTACGTGGTAAAACGACACGAGAGGTACGGCTTAGGATTGGGGAACATAAACGTGACATCACTAACTATGATGGGACGGAAGAAAAAAAGAGATATGAAACTTCAGTGAGCAAACATTTCCATACTAATAGACACAGAGCCTCACAACTCAGATGGCTCGTATTAGAGGTAGTAAGCAAAGAACTAAGGGGTGGGGACCATGATGTCAAACTACTACAAAGGTAATGTTTTTGGACGAATATACTACACACACTATCTCCCTTTGGTCTTAATGAAGAAATTCATTGGTCTGCCTTCTTGTAAAATTGCCGTTTATGATATACCTTTGCCTTGTCACTGTCTGGTTATCTCTTTTTATACATGTTTCCTTGTTATTGCTATACTTTACTGTGGTCTTGCTACACAGTGTCTTGTCATTGTTTCTTTTGTAGTCTGCATATCCACGCCATCTAGTGGACCTTTATGATATGAACATGGACTTTGAGACTTTCCTGCAGACATTTCTCGTTCTTTGGATTTCCCTATGTTTTGAAACAATGTGACCAGATAAGACTTATTTTATGTCTAATGTTATTATGATGTATCTTTTATACCTTTTATTTATTGCACCACATGGGCACTTTATTTCATATTACACTTACCTGTTCCCAGGGATTCCCATTTTTATGGGGCATTCTTAGTCTCCATATGATATATGTTTAGTTTTAGCCACTCTTGTTATAATCTGCACTATGCACATATTTATCAGTCGTTTGTGGCTTTTAACTAGTTCACTTGTTCCCTACATATTTTAACATTTATATATTTATAGATTTTATCCACTATTATTCACTATTGATTTTATGGTAGTGTCCCAGCACACACTCATTAGGGGCAGTACCTTTTGATTGGCACTAGGCTATTTAAGCCTGCACTGTGTTGCTGTTCACATCACCTGATGAAGGGGGTGTTACCCTCGAAACGTTGTATGATTTGTTGATGTTTGGCTTACAATAAACCGTTTACTTTTTGGAGTGCAAGTCTACCTTGGTTTTCTCTAGTATTTCGTTCCCTTTGAAGTAGGGAAATTGGACTTTTTGCACCAGCCTGGGGTTAGTGTGCATATGGACTTCTCTTTACCCATTAGAGTTCTCAATCCCCATATCAGCTATCTCTTTAGTTACTTTTTTGTTCCCAGTCCAGACAGAGGCGTTCATAGGTGGGGGGTGCATGCCATGGAATACAATAATATTCAATATAAAACTTAAAGGGGAAGTTCAGTGCAAATACATATACTTTTAAGAAAAAAGAGCAGTATTTTTCCATCCTACTGACCTTAACCTTATCCCTACAGTACTCCAATTAGTACTATTATCCCTACAGTACCTTTATTAGTACTGTTATCCCTACAGTACCCCTATTAGTACTATTATACCTACAGTACCCCTATTAGTACTATTATCCCTACAGTACCCCTATAGTACTATTATCCCTACAGTACCCCTATTAATAATATTATCCCTACAGTACCCCTATTAGTAATATTAGACATACAGTACCCCTATTAGTAATATTAGACATACAGTACCCCTATTAGTAATATTAGACATGCAGTACCCCTATTATTAATATTAGACATGCAGTACCCCTATTAGTAATATTATCCATACAGTAATCCCTATTAGTAATATTATCCATACAGTACCCCTATTAGTAATATTATCCATACAGTACCCCTATTAGTAATATTAGACATGCAGTACCCCTATTATTAATATTAGACATGCAGTACCCCTATTAGTAATATTAGACATACAATACCCCTATTAGTAATATTATCCATACAGTATCCCTATTAGTAATATTATCCATACAGTATCCCTATTAGTAATATTATCCATACAGTACCCCTATTAGTAATATTAGACATGCAGTACCCTATTATATATAGACATGCAGTACCCCTTAGTAATATTAGACATACAATACGCCCTATTAGTAATATTATCCATACAGTATCCCTATTAGTAATATTATCCATACAGTACTCCTATTAGTAATATTATCCATACAGTACTCCTATTAGTAATATTAGACATGCAGTACCCCTATTAGTAATATTAGACATACAGTACCCCTATTAGTAATATTTTACCCTGGATACATTTCCCTTTACAATATACAAGGTCAGGTAGTATCTGTGTTTCAGTGGTAAATGGAGTCATCCTCTCTTAGCTAGGTCAGTATGCCCGCACTACCCAGGCACCTGTAGCAGGTAGAACGACACAAGGGACAAACCGCTAGGGGGAGTTCTATCCACGGATGTAGACCCAGACCGTGATGGAAGGTATCAGAGGGGGAGGTACTAGGGGTCGTTAAAGTACCCGGGTCGTGGCTCGAGGCGGGTCAAAATAAATTATTTACTGCTTTGCATTTTCACGCCGTAACCTAGCCAGAAACCCCTACCTGATCCAAATTAACAAGCGGAAATGGCGTCTTCTTCTCTGTTGTTTAACGGTCCTCCTCTTAGAAACGACGCTTTCACGCTCCTTAGCAACGGCGTCACACAATCAAAACAAGGAGTTGACAATAAATCTGAGTTGCGGTGCCGCTGAGAGGAGGTGAGAACATTTGCTAAGCTATAGCGACACCAAGTGTAACAAAGGTAGAACTGCGTGGGTGAAATACACCATGGATTCTAGAACTTCTTTCTTAAAGGCCATGTCCACCCCCAAAACTATAATCCCCCCACTACTGGCCCCACGCTGTAGTGTAATAAAAACCTCACCCCACACCCCCCCTCCCCAAAGTGTTCCCGCTGCCCCCCCCCCCCCAAAGTGTGAAATACTGGCCACCAGGAAGATAGCAGAGTCCACTCTGCCTCCTGTCTCTCCTCTGGGAGAATTTAGTCCTCTCCCCCCTCATTTTGCAAGCCCTCCCCCTACCATTAAAACCCTTTGCCCATTAGTAGGTTGCCTTCCCTCAGCCCCAACTGCATTATTAAATTTTCCAGAGACTCCTCCGACAGTTACTTACCTTACCTCTTTCTGGGTTCTGAACTTCCGGCAGCCGTGTCCGTGATTGGCTGCCTCTCAGCCAATCAGGGACTTGGCTGCCGGTCCTGCCCCCTGCTTGCAGTTCAGTGGTAAAGAAAGTAACTATCGGGGCACTTTCTGGAAAATCTAATGATGCGGTTGGGGCTGGGGGAAGGTGCCCTACCGCATCTAAAAATTTTTTTAAAAGGGTGGACATGCCCTTTAAAGGATAAGTACACTGTAAAAACAAGTTAAAGGGCATGTCCACCCCCAAAACTTAAATTTAACCCCTTACTGGCCACATCAAGTAGTTTAAAACAATCCTTACCTTACATTCCTGCTCAAAATAGTTCCCCTTCTGTGCCCCTCCAAAGTCCAGGAAACTGCTGTGTAGGAGCAGTGTGTGACTCATGCTGTGCCTGAGACTTCCTCAACCTCATCAAGGTTGAGGCATGCTCAGTGCAGCCCTCCCTGCCTCTCAGCCAATCACGGACGCGGCTGCCGGTCCCGCCCCCTGCTTTCAATTCCATGCAAGCAGAGGGCCTGAACACTGCAGCGGAGGAGAGAGGGCAGGTAAGCAAGAATCGGGGGACTTTCTAACAATTATATTAATGCGGTTGGGGCTGGGGGAGCATGCCCTACCACATATCAAAAGTTAAATTTCGGGGTGGACATGCCCTTTAAGTTTAATTGTAAGCTGCAGCTTTAAAAAATCTTTCCCCCCCTTTTTTATTTTTCTGGGTCCCTCCTGAGCCTACCTGTGGTTCTGTAAATTTGCTGACATCTTGGCTCCCCTCCGAGACTTGCTGGCTCCCCCTTCTTCTTTAGCCTCAAAAAGCCACGATTGTGTGGTCCGCGCACACGCATGACGTCGCAGCACTTGAACATTCACGTCTGTACAAGCACTGACGTCACGGGGCGTGTGCAAAAGTCTCAACTAGTATAAAAAGCATTGTGGTAAATAAATGATCATTAAGGCTGCAGCCACACTATCAATGCACGGAAATATGAAAAGCACTGTCACAATGCAGCGTGTTTTATGTGCATTACTTTGTGTTTGTGCTACGATTTTCTTAATGTTGATCACGTGCTTTGATAACAGATCAGAGCGCAACGCACATGGCAGTGCCTTTCACATTGGAATATAATGGCATGTGATTGTCATGCACGATCAGATCACAAAACGATCAGAAGTGCGTGAGAATTGCTATCCCAAAAGGACAATTATATCACTTTTCCCATACCTGAATAGTACCCAGGGTAAGGACCTAAACTGCTATGGTTTAGAACCTAATTGCGAAGTGTCCCATGTCCTCTTTGCCACTGTCAGTACAAATGTCTTTCCATTGGCTACAACATGGACTGCAGAGACAAGCTGAAAGAGGACCGAAGAGGCGAGGGAAACTGTATGTAAGTATGATCAGTAACGTACCTATGGGTTTAGGAGGTTATTGTGTTTAAATCCACTGACTATAAAAAATGTTCTAACAGCCATTTGCCAGTGTTTTGCAGTGTTAAGCAGGATTGGGCAATTTTTGGACTGTTGTGGGGGGCCAGGCTAATTGGTTCACCTTAATTTTGCTCAACTTTAACATCATTATAAAAGCAGAGAAAGTTAACTTAGTTTCTAAAGAGATTACACCAATATGCGTGTTGTTTTTTTGATTACTTAAAAGAAAGATACTTACAGACCTTCAATCCCCCGGCACTCTGTTCCCAGCTCTCTGCTAGCTGGAAGCAGCAGAAATGGGCGGGACAGGCAGCCACGTCTGTTATTGGCTATCACAGATGCAGCTTTCTGTGTATCTTTCTGTGGCTTTTCTTGAAAAAATTAAAATTTGCGGGTTTGGGGTGGGATGGGGTGGGCTACACACAGTAAAAAGTTTATCATTATCACTCATGCACTCTATAGCTGTACAGAACAAGGAAGCAATCAGAGATTTTGCTGTGGCTGTGGTGGATTGTGCAAAAGGTAGGTTTCTTCTACCTTTATTCCCGGATCCTGAGTTATTGATTGAAGAACTGGAGGTAAGGCATTTGGGAGTGAATGACTGTATTCCTTTTGCTGCTTACTAAGTTACAGTTGTATAGAATATAATTTATTATATGATTAACTCTAGTGCTATCTTTGCTAATAGCAAAGCTATACATGAATAATATATTAAGAAATATAGGTTTTGGTGGTCTATATATTTTTCTGGCCTCGACAACACTATCTGGTGCATTAAAGGGTATCTCCGCTGGTATTAACAAAATTTGGGAACTCAGTTTAATGGAAGAATTGGAGTAAAGGAGCTGTGTCTTACCTCCCGTTCTTCAATAAAATGATCAGGAACCAGGAGAGAAGGTAAGGAACTTAACCAATCGCTCACTCCCCCGACGTGTAGTCTGACAGGTCCCGACAGACTCTGTCTTCTATGTGCATGCGCATAGAAGACAGAGTCCATCTGTACCTGTCAGACTACGTGCCGGGGGAGTGAGCGATCGGGTAAGTTCCTTACCTTCTCTCCATAGTAGAGACCTATGTACAGATATCAAGTTGTCCTCTAGACCAACGGATAAACTCTGGTCTCCATACAAGTGTACTCTAGCTTCTCAAGTTATAGGCTTTTAAAGTTACTCTCAGACAGTCAGGATGAACAAGTAGGTATGTGACAGTAACATGATGTGCTGTGTAAGAAGCCCCACCCCACAAAACAATCTTTTCTGAAGCTATTATTACTGTTACAGCGGTAGGATACAACTGGGCATGCTCAGTGCCTATGGCAGGGTGGATGCTGGTGATGTCACAGCTCACAGTGCTAGCTAAAAACACCATCCTTTATACTACTATAAATTAGCATAGATTGCAGCATGATAGACGCATGATCCTGGAGTCATTTTAAAGGTAGGAATGTGCTCTTTTAATAAAGGTCACTTTATTATGGCGACCACAGTTATCTTGTACCTTTTTGGCAAAAAGACCTGTGAATTGGTTGGCAAACTTGAGTTTTTAAATAAAGGGCACTTGTATGGAGTACACAGTTACCCTTTAATTAAGACTGGTAAATTGTTGGTGGATTAGTCACCACTAAAACGGTTTCTCTGCAGCACTATATTTGAGAGGTTCCCCCCTTGCAGGCACATATAATCATGAGCACACTTACCACAAAGCTGCTGCTCTGCTCTGGCCAGCACATGCTACTAGCTAGATTAGGTACTACACTAAATAATTACACACTGTGTCTCTCTGACACAAATACACACACAATTGCACAAACAACACATACAAACACAAGGTCTGTAAAGTTGTAAACTAAAAGCACAATATTGAAATATATGTAAAGCACTAGGGATGGCCGGTTCGCGGATCCGAACCCGGATCCGCCGCGGATTTATCTCGTTCGCGAACGGCGGATTTTTACGGATTTTCCGCCTTCCGAACTTCCGATTCGCGGAAAATTTTCTAAAATACGAGAAAACACGGAATTTTCGAAAATTTTCGAAAATACAAGGATTTCTCTTATTTCCATAAATACGTATTTTCGAAAATTTTCGAAATTACGAGGATTACTCGAAAATACGCGAAACCCCGTAATTTCAAAAATTTTTGAAAATGCGAAAAATCTCATAATTTTTCATTTTTATGGGTCCGCTCGCGGATGACCAGATTTTGCGAAGTTCGGACATCTCTATAAAGCACAATGTATGTTTTATGTATTTAATATTAAGCAGAGATCCCACCAGCCGCTACAAGAAAAAGGTCATAGATTTACTACAACAGCTTCAAAAGGATAAAGCCATTAACCGAGTAATGTATCATCACCTCTGCCCTGGTGAGGCATATCCATGTATATATGGACTCCCAAAGATACACAAGGAAGGGGCCCCACTAAGACCTATAGTTAGCAGCATCAACTCTGTAACAAGGTGGCAAAATTGGTTGGAAGCATCACATCCAGAACTCCCAGTATTTTACCAACAAGATTGAAGATATAGTACTTGGTGCAGAAGAAACTATGGTGTCCTATGCTGTGACATCTTTCTTTACCTGTATACCAACCACTGTTGATACTGTGAGAAAACGGCTAGGCCAAGACAGCATCCTTACCAGCAGAGCAGATCTTAACCCAGAACAGGTGTGTTGCCTACTGGTCTTGTGCCTGAATACCACCTATTTGAAAAACAGGGATATGTTCTATAAGCAAAAATATGGATGTGCTGTGGGATCTCCAGTTTTACCCATTGTGGCAAACCTTTACATGGAGGAAGTGGAAACACGGGTGCTTAAAGGGTAACTATACTCACTAAAACAACTTAATATAATCTAGAAGTACAATGTCAGGGTAGTTAAATGATAGTACTTACATATTTAACTGTGCCTGCTTTGTGCATTTTTAATGTTTAGTGACTGCTCCAAGTGACACTTGTAGGTCCAGTGACACTTGTAAGTTCTGCACAGCCTCAGTGCCCAACACTGCTTTCCCCGCCCATTGTAACTAGCTGCCTAATTACGTGGTAGTATCATGTCCTCTCTATTCACGCACTTACTAGCAGACCTGCTCACACCTCTTCCTTTTCTGTACTCAGTGTATGGATGATCGATAATATACCAATCACAGGGTTATCGGTGTTCTGCTGCAGCTGATGTTCCAGCTTGTTCCAGCATACAGGAGTGGCTGTGAGCTGCTGCAGCTGTGTGTCTCTTGCTGCACTTCTGCCACTTTGCACTGTTCCTTCCTAGCTGCTGCTACAGTGTGACTGCTTCTTTCACAGCTGACAAGAGAAGTCATACTGCCTACCCGATCTTGTAGGGGGTAGGCAGCTCTCCCCCTCTCCCATAGAAATGTCATGCTGCCGATCTTTTTTATTTTTTGGGTTGGGGTGACTCCTCTACCATAGTAAAATCATGCTGCCGATCTTGTAGGGATGAGGTGGAGTTGTGAGCAGCTGTGACTCCTCTTCCCCTCTTCCTTAGAGAACTCATGCTGTCGATCTGGGTGGTGTCTGTGATGCTAACAGGTGTCTTTGAATTCGCACACACACACCCTTTTACAATCCGGGTGTTTGGGAGGGATGGGTGCTGAAGGATGCTTTCAGCTGCTGGGGGGGCATTGTACAACTTCTAAAATGATCTATAATGCTTTGTTAGAGTACATAGATTTAGCTCATTTTCTGCCTGTAAGCTTCTCACCTATAACACAAAGTGAGCTGACAGGCAGCCAAAGATCATTTGAATTCTTGGAGGGAGTAGGAGGTTAGGTGGAGGGCTGCACAAACTAGCATACCTGGTTTGAGTGACAGGTCTTTCCCTGTACATGCTGTTATTTTCAAAAGAAGATTTCTCAGAATCTATAGCTCGGATTTCAAATACAAAAAAAGTGTTGGAGTAGTGGAACATTGCTCTATCTACTTTTTGAAAATTCAATTTTTTGAAGTATACATACCCTTTAATACCTTTAAAGGCATAGCCCAGCCACTGGTTCAGATATGTGGATGACACCTGAGTTAAAATCCACCAGATGGAAGTACAAGCCTTCACAGAACACATCAATGGCATAGACCAGAACATCAAATTTACAAGGGAAGAGGTTAAAAACAACACTTTTCTTGGACTGCTTGGTAGAAGTCAGGGAAAATGGTAAACTAGAAGTAGAGGTTTACAGAAAACCAACCCTACAGAGATCAGTATTTGATGTTTGACTCCCACCACCCTTTAGATCACAAGCTGGATGTCATCAGAACCCTGCAACACAGAGCAGAGAACATCCCCACTAACACAGAAGCGATGGCTAAAGAAATAAACATCTCAGAGGAGCCCTTAAAACTTGGCATACTGGGCCTTTGTCAAAAGAAGTAGAAGGAAAGAAAGGAACACAAATGCCAACAGTGAAGGGGAAAAGCAAGACAGGAGATAGAACATGGTCATCCCATATGTAGCAGGGGTCTCAGAGAAATTAAGAAGAATTTTCAAAGAACACCTTATCCCTTTCTGCTTTAAACCAAACAACACACTGAGGCAGCAATTGGTACATCCAAAAAACCCAATACCGAAATACATGAAAAGCAACATCATTTATGCAAAGCAGTGCAGTGAAGAGTGCTCTGGTTTGTATGTGGGGTAGACCAAACAGCAACTGCACCAACTTATGGTCCAGCACAGAAGTGCCAATTCCTCGGGTCAGGACTCAGTGTGTGTACCTGCATCTTAATTGTAATTGTAATGTCAACATCTTGCCAAAAAACA
Source organism: Hymenochirus boettgeri (assembly GCA_019447015.1). Lineage (NCBI taxonomy): Eukaryota > Metazoa > Chordata > Amphibia > Anura > Pipidae > Hymenochirus > Hymenochirus boettgeri. The sequence continues at coordinate 82,353,444 of CM033475.1, forward strand.
TGACTGGTTCAAGAGAGGTGTCAAGGAGGCCATTTATGTGAAAATAAAGAAACCAATCCTGGACAGAGGTGTGTGTGTGTGGGGGGGGGGGGGGGGGGTTGACACTAACGTCCTCCATATCCAATTTTGTTTTGACACCTTACCCTGGACAGGTTCAATAACACCTTTTAGCCTCAATGCATCCACATTCAGAAGGTCCCTAACACCTGGCTGTGATATGCAAATTATGACTTTCTAGGATACATACTGTAATTGCCAACAGATTCTTGTTTTCTGAATTGAAGAATTTTCAGAATTCTCATTCTGAATTGAGAAAGCCAGTCGGATGACTAGCAAAATGTCTTCAAGAACTAAACTTTAAGTCCAGTTGATCTAATTGAATACAACAGATATACCATGACCTGGTTTTATAATGCATACTTTAGTAAAAAATGCAAAGACTTGAAAATCACATAGGGATATCATAATACTGTTCATACTGCTGTGTTTTTGTGCTTTGCAATTTTGGAACACACAGCTTGCAGCAGTTTAGTGCGATAACACACTCAATGAAAGTCTAAGGGGAAAAGGGAAAAAATGTATAGAAACACTTGAAAATGCACATTTTCATGCGGTTTTAACCCCAAAACGCAGTGAAAAATGCATAAAAATGCAATGCAAATGCATAAAAGCATTGCAAAAATGCTTTAAATCACAATCCAATTTACTGTAGGTTTTTTTTCATGCACTTTTTGTTATGTAGAGTGAACGAAGCCTGTGTACCTAGAATAGCAATTGTCAGTAACATGTATAAAGATTATATTTTAGTATAACTTCACTGGTAAAACCCCCTTTTTTAAATTCAGTTTTATTGAAGATCGGGAGGTAAAGGAGCTCTGTGTCTTACCTCCTGTTCTTCAATGAAACCTTCAGGAGCCGGGAACGATGGGAAGTAACTTACCTATCGCTCGCTCCTCCACCGCTTCATCTGGCAGGACCCAACGGACTCTGTACCCTATGAGCATGTGCATCGCAGTTGCGCATAGACTACTAAGTCCGTTGGTACCTGTCAGGTGAAGTGGCGGAGGAGCGAGCGATAGGTAAGTTCCTTCCCTTAGTTCTCGGCTCCTGAAGATTTTATTGAAGAACGGGAGGTAACACACAGCTCCTTTACCTCCTGTTTTTCAATAAAACTGAATAGAAAAAGGGGGTTTTAACAGTGGGGGTCTTTGTTTGCTACTCGGTTTTGATTACAAAGGTTGTAGGGACATAACCCAGTTACATTACTGGGAGGGCTTGATATGTGCACCAGTGTAACAAAATGAAATAAGGAAAAGCTCATATATGCTGCTAAGGGTGTTTATTCAAACATACAAAATGAAAGTGTTATATTTCTGGGGTGGGCCCTTCATCAGGTACTCACGAAAGAAAGGAGTGAGCCCCTATCTTTTTGCATGCCTCAGTAAACATATTTAGCAGCATCTGTAAGCCTTTCCTCATTTCCTTGTCTTTAACTAAAAAAGGCAATGATATCCACTGTACAATTCAGGTATTGTAGAATCAAACCAATTTAAAGGGCAACTGTGGTGTCTGAACAATTTAGGGTAAAATAAAAGCTTGCAGTCTTTCCTTAAAAAAAAAAATAAGCCCTGAATCACATCTCTGGCTGAAGATTGTAAGAAATTATGTGATAATTGTTCAAATTTCCTGCTTCCAGTTGGTTGAGTGACATCACCTGACCTCTGCTCCTCCCCTCCACCCCGGGGGAGAAGCATGATCAGTTAAGACTTAATGCATAAAATACCTGAACAGAAATTTAAAAAAAAATAAATAAATTGATAGTTCAGAAGGGGAGTCTATTAATGCAGGCAGATGCTGGTCATATGACTACAAGCTGGTTACTGAAAACAGTAAGTGTTCAAGCAGGAAGTAATATTGCTGAACTTTTTCAGCAATAACTTCTCACAAGTGTTGTGGTTTAGGGTTAATTTTGTAAGATGTTGGGGTATTCCAATATTGTACAACGGAAGTATGGACACCATAAGAGATGCATTCTTTATACATCTATGTTAGTTTTCGCAGAATTCATGCAGTACCTTATAGTGTAGCTTTAGTTCTCCTCTAAAGCTGGCCATACACTACAAACTTACCTCTCGATAATCCTGTGACGTACCAGCAACTGCCTGGCCCAATTATAATGCAATTGATATTATGATCACAACTTCAACTGGAATTAGGATCAGAAACATGATTTGGCTGGGGAACAACAGCAGGTAAAACTGCTGCTCCACTTGACATTACAATCGATTCAACACTCATCTCAGATCCAATGTTAAATCTGTGTAATGTCGAGGTAGTGTATGGTTAACTTAAAGAGTATGTATACTGAAAAAATTACTTTGCGGCATTTTAATCTATAAATAAATATGTGTAAGTAGCACTTACTCTGAGGTGTGTTGCTACATGCCTTCAAAAAAGTACTTTTTTTACTGCGGCTCTGACCACTGACCTGACTATTTTCCCCCATACCAACTGTCAATACTGCATACAGCACACCAACTGTCAAACCATTCCAGCTGCAGCAAAACTGTTTACAGAAATGCTGAAATGTAAGATGTTTCAGAGTGGATTTCTTAAGAAATAAGGGGGAGATTAACAAAAAATTATACAGTGATAGTTGGGATGAATTATAGTTTCCACTAATGGGCAATTTAAAAAAACAAATTTGCCAGTGTACATACCCTTTAAATCCTTATATCGTAGAAAGCATGTTTTAATACTACCGAAAAAAATTACATAACATCTACAAAATTTCAGTTTATATTTTTATTTGGATTCATAAAGTATTTTACATTTACAATACATTAAACACTTAATAGAATTTTAGACAAGTTCATAAATATGTTGCATGCTTTCTTACAGATTCAACTGCCCAGACTGACAACATGTTTGGATTTCTTGTTTTTGCTATGGCAGGTATGGGTTTGTTAGTGCTTTTATTATGATGCGTGCCTACACTTTCATATGGAATGGAGTAATGTCACTTCCCTGGGGTACAGTGTCAGACTGGGGTCTTGGGGCCCACCAGGAAATCAGACACCATTGGCCCACCAGGACGAGTTTAGGGGCCCACCTAACATTTCATATCTCTATTTTCACTCATTTAGATATCCATCTTCCTACAACTGACTCCTTTTGTTTATTAAAATGCATTTCTTACCGTCCCTTTGGCTCTCTATTTAAATGTTAGCTATTTTCTTAGGTGAGTGGGCTGTGGGCCCACCGGGGGATTCCCCTGTAACCCTGTGGGCCAGTCCGACACTGCTGGGGTAGCACCAGCTATGGATTGCTACATTGCAAAACCGTTTTTCACCTTAATTCTTCTTTAATTAGAATCTCTTTAAATGTTTACACAACTGTCTATTGCAAATATGTTGGATGCTTAAAGGATTTTATGCTTTATATTGCCTATGCATAATCAGCAGAAGGATTTTTTTTCTTTTTAGGCTAAGGGCACACTACAACGCACAAACAAACATGCGTTTCTCCGCTTTATTGCCATGTGCTTGTCTCCGCTTTTACATGATTTGAGCTTGCGTTTTGCAGGGGATTATGGGTAAAAAGGAAATCTCATGTAATTTTGATTGTGTCCACTTTTGTCAGCTTTGTTATGCACTTCCATAGAATGGAATTAAGTGCCATTTTGACAAAAAAAAAATGGTGATCCAATGCGCACACAGTTTGGCCTACTTCTCGTGATTAAATTATAAATGAATTATCATTGAGGATAGCAAAACCCAAAAGCGAATAAAAACAAAAAGCCCCAGCGAGAATAAAAATATTTTAAAAAACAAACATAAAAAAAGCGTGATAAAATATTTATAAACTCAATGGAATGTAGTTATTCTTAGTGGCTGTGATTGGCAGCAAACCAGAGAGATCCACTCTTGTATTCAAAAGTCTATATTTTTAGTGCTGGTTGCGCGATTAGCTCAAGCCAATAAAATGTAGGACGAAAGAGGGGGAGGGAGAGAAAAAATATAAAAGCTTTGGTCAGACTCAAGTTATAGAAACCATAAAAATCAGTTAAAATACCTAATAAATATTAAAAAACACACTTACTCTTCTTGATAATCGAGTCTCGTGTAGTAGATTCCTCCGTGTTCCTATTATTCCCAATATGTACATAAATGATATGGGCTGGTTTACACTTAATATTTTCCAACAATATTTATTCAAACATCAAAAATCTCCAATGATACCACTAAAAAATGCAGTAAATATCACTCAATAAAAGCAACATATAGAATAAAAACAAATCTATAGAAAGTGATATTACATTAAAAGGCAGTAGGTATCATATGTATTGTTATTATAAAAGCTGACAGATCAACGCGTTTCGCCTATACGGCTTCCTCAGGATCAATAATATAAAAATCAATGATATAAAAAAAGCGTCAATTAACAATTTAGTGTGGTTTAGACCTTAAGGTATTTTTTATTGCAAGATTTAGAGCTTTTGTAGGCCAAGTCATAAATATTTTCTAAAGCACCTTTTTGAACAATAGGCCCTGCATGGGTTGGTTTATACGCTGCAGATACAAGTGAAAATAGGAAATCCACAGAAATGTAAAAAAAAATTAAATCTACTGCAATTTAAATGATTTTCACTTCAAATTGCTAATTTTAACTGTGTTACCATAACCAATATAAATTAAATATTGAATAGCACTCATAATAAATTCCAAAAAACCTGGGCTATATGGAATATGAAGATGGAGAAAAAAATGAAAGCCAAAAAGACACATAAAAAGGGAGAGAGGAACGAGGAGAGGAGAAAGGAAATAGAAAAAAAATCAATTTTAGCTTGGACCTGCTGAAGACATCCACGGGACTGCAGGAGTGGGAAGGGATAAAGACTATAGGAAATTTGTCTGATCATAGATATAATACTATCTTATAGTTATGATAAAATGTTGTATTTTATTGAAAAATTTCTAAATAAAAATTACAGCTTAAAAAAAAACAAACTATAATAGGATGCAAAGTTTGAAGTATTGAAGTATTAGTTTGAAAATAAATTTTATTGTTATACCGCCTTATTCTTACTGTGTGTTTTTTCTGCTTTTTTTCACGAATGGCTTAATCAAAATGAATTCCAGGCCATGAATGTGATTTAATAAAGGATCATACCTTTACCATTCCCACAAGATGGCATTGTGTAAAATGAGGACTTCAGGCTGTGATTGACATCCAATTTTTCCTGAACTGATTTCTGGCAAACATGCAGGGAGATTCAATAAAAGTTGTTATCGTTTAAAATGGTGCTAATTTTGCCCCAACCAATCAGAACTTATTTAACATTTGAAAGCTAACATCTGATTGGTTGGGGCAAAATTAGCACCATTTTAAACAATAAGAACTTTTATTGAATTACCCTGATGGTTTGTTAGGCTACCACTCATCCAAATCAGACAAACAAGTGATAGTATAAACGTGAAAACCATGACTGAATGAGCTGTCCTCTATGTACCACACGCTTGGTTGCAGTGAAATGTTGGCCGCAGCTACTTTTGCCGCAACGACAGCCCTTCGTTCTGGCTGAATGGTCGGCAGTGCCAAACTGTAGGTCAGGACAGAGAATCTTCATGTGTGTACCCAGCTTTACTGACATATCAGATTATTCTAACAATTGGACAGGCCAAAATATTGGTTCTGGCATTTACCAAAAGACTACCATGCATTATTTCAATATGTAGCTCTATCATTGTGAATATCTCACTAAATTTGCCCCTTGTTTACGAGGGTTAAATGACTTGTCTATCCTTAAAAACTCTGTTATCTGCCTGCAACCCCAACTAGATATTTAATCCTAATTTTTCCCATAATGGAAAATGTATCTGCCTCCACCCTTATTTCACAGAGCTTTTTATAAGCTTGACCATGTGCAGAGGAGGCAGCAAGGGAATCAACAGTCAATCAATGGTTGGGGTGTCGCAGTCATTGATTTGAGTGATTTGATTGACTGCATGGAGGGAAGAGTCAGCTTACTCTGTCGGAATGGTGCTAATAATTATCCTTCAATATCTGGTTAGTAATGCAGGTAATAATGTTCTGAATAAATTAGTTGGGGTAGGTAACAGACATATAGCCAGTTTTAATTATAAGGGTGAACATGATCTTTAAAGCAGGTACTATGGGAGGAGGTAAAAGTTACACATTGGCCACTGTTTATTGTGATTTAGATTTTTAGGTAACTTCTTTTTACCAGGGAAGCACTGCAATTTTAGTTTGGTCCCCAATAATGTATCCAGTCTGATTGGGTACTACTTTACTGCTGGAATACAAAACAGTACAAGTAAGTCTTTAGAATATATATTATATATTTATAATACATAAGGCTCTGGCATTTCAATGGGGAGGTGCAGTAGCGAGAATCTATATAATCACTGCCCCTCCCCATTTCTCTCTCCCTGCCTGTATTAGTAATGTAGACAACAAGCCCGTTTTTGTACACTGACTAACTGAATTACTGATAAGGAGGAGCAAGCGGCTGAGTCTATTATGACTTACAGGAATGCGCTCACTCCTCCTTATCAGCACAGTAGTTCAGTCAAACTGTGTAACAAACTGGAACAGCACTGGGTGAAAGAGCCGATGTTTACTGTTTTCTTTTAGTTTGAGATAGAAACAGCAATTAACTATTTGCACGCACAAAAGCAGGCACTAGTAATCCAGCACAGTGGCTGTGCTGAATTTTTCTTCTTTTTTTTTTGACTATATGTATTATATGGAATAACAAGCTACCTACAGAATTATATACAGATATTATTTCACCTTTGAGTTCCCTGACCACTATAAAAGCACTCGGCCTAATGACCTTGTGCTTTTATATGGTCAGGGAACTCCTCGGTGGCTTAATCTCCGTATATTACACTCTAGGTAGCATATTATCCCCATATTATATGAAACCTACCAAGTTTATATTTTAACTCTGCGTAACCCTATTCTAGTTGTGAGATTAGATTACCTTAAACAAAAAAAGAATTACTTAATTTAGTTGCACCATAGTTTTTGGCCTTTTTACACCATTTAATTTATGCTACCTTTTTTTTTTTTTTTTAATCATGAAGTTTTTATTTAGGTTTTATTTTTGTATTTCATTTTATACATTTGTTCTTATGTGACTATTTTTATAGTAATTTGAAAGAAAACGAGAGTAAACAAAAGTAAATTAAATTTAACATAACAGTAAGTACCTTAGATTTACAATTTTAATTATCGTACATTGTAGTAGTATTTTCAGGAACCAATATTTTTATAGGGATCTAGCATCTGTGTACATCTGTATAGAAACTGGGGAAATTATTATTGATGATGAAGAAAAAATTTTCTTAATGCATGTTTAGCATGAGTTTGTCTATTATCTCTTGGATCTTGGGAATTCTTGTGGTTCGCCATTTTTTTGGCAATAAAGTTTTGGAAACTATGTTTAAGGGCTGAACGGTGGCTCAGTGGTTAGCAGCACTAAAGTCCTAAGTTAGAATCCACCCTTGGACGCATCTGCAAGGAATTTGTATGTTCTCCCCGTGCTTGCATGGTTTTCCTCTGAGCACTCCAGTTTCCCCCACAGTCATAAAGACATACTGATAAGTTTTACGTGCCAAATAAATGTGCTTAGATTGTAAGCTCTTCGGGGCAGGGCCTGATGTGAATGTATGCATGTAATTGTGAAGCACTATGGAAGATGTTGGCGCTATATAAATCCTTAAAGGGCAACTAAACCCATAGAATAAAACTGAAGTCAGGACACCTTGATATAAAACCAGTAATCCTGGTCTTACCTCTGATTTTGATACAGGCGCTGGGACATTTACCTAAATAACATATGGTTTGTGCTTTACTTCTCAGCATTCTAGTATCAGACAGTTTGGTCAACGACCATTATGTTCTGAACATGCTCAGTCCTTAGCTATGGCAGAAACTTGTTACAGTTGGTCACACCCATTAATAATATCTAGCCAATCCTTTTACAGGACAGATAAAGCAAGGAAGCATGTGACTGAGGTCAGGAAGTGTGGTCTGACACTGCACATACACACAGATACTTCATACAGTTCTTAACAGGCTTTGATTTACTTTAACAAAGTTTACTAGTGGCATTTTATAGTTTATTGGTGTTTTTAGGGTGGTTGTTTTCAGATTCTGGAGCATAAAAAATTGGGTTTAGTTCTCCTTTAATAATAATAGGGATCTGGCATCTGTTTACAGGTATTTTCAGTTCTTATAAAACCTGGGGAAATTTTTATTGCTGATGAAGAACATTTTTTCATTATGCATGTTTAGTGCGAGTTTGTCTATTATCTCTTGCATCTTGGGAATTCTTGTGGTTCGCCAGATTTGTCAATAACGTTAAGGAAGCAATATGTTTATAGGGATCTGGCATCTGTGTACCAGTATTTCCAGTTCTTATAGAACCTGGGAAAATTATTATTGAGGATGAAGAACATTTTTTCATAATGCACGTTTAGTGTGAGTTTCTCTATTATCTCTTGCATCTTGGAAATTCTTGTGGTTCTCCAATTTTTGGCAATAAAGTTTTGGGATATTGTAAGTATATGGTATGTTACAGTCTTTTGTTCAATCGGAATATCATATCAATGTCCAGCAATAGCAATGCAAACCCCATGTTGAGTTTACTGAGAAAAGGTCAATCTTTTCCCCAATTTTTTACACAGTTCATGGGTTCAAATCATCTTTCTTGTATATAGCCTTGTAAAACATATTGATTGTTTTAGAACTCAATAAAAATATCAAAAGGTGTTGATCTACAGTAAGTCCTTTAACTGTATTGAAATATGTATTCCTGGACAGAAAGGATAATATTTGTAGATGTTTTAAATAATCAGATTTCAGAATATTGTGTTTATTTTTGAGTTCTTCAAATGGTATTTATTGATCTCTTTCAAAAAGTTGTTCTAGTCTTATAAGATCAAATTGGTTCCAATTTAAATTTAAATTTGGATATATACTACACTATTTGAACGATTTACTCAGAGCAGCAAGCACTGAGTAGCTCTCTGTCAGAAAGAATACTCACCTTTCTGGCCATTCTGCTCCAGCCAAGATGGCGGCACCCAGTGTCCCGGTGCACCAATGTCATAATGCCTTGTGCGTGATGTTGCGCAAAGAAGCCGGCGCTACATCCATGACGCGCAAGGGGCGTGACGTCACTAGGAGGCGCCGGGGGCGCAACATTCAAAAGGATGCCGATCCTGAGACCTAGATGCTATGCTCTGTGTGCTGAGTTTTAGTTTCCTGATTATCCTGCCTAGTACTGAGAATCTTGTTCCTGCCTTGAACTTTGCTCTTATCCTGCTTTGGATCTTACCCTACCTTGAACTTTATCCTGATCCTGCCTTGTATACCTTGCTATTAATCTGAGACTGTTCCAGCTCTGCTGTGCCTCCTGTCTTCCACCGTGGATGCCTACCCTCCTTGGTCCAGACTTTGCCTGATGTCAGTAAAATCGGGCCATGGTCCCACCCGAGGGAACGTCTTTAGATTTGGGGAAGATATTACAGCACATGGAGGCATGGATGGACACTTATGAAGACAGGCAAAATAGAATTGGTCAGACACTAGATGCTCTCCTTGCACGCACCCCGGTTGCTGCTCCTGGTGCCATTGCAACTCCTGTGGCCCAACCGATTCCCTTGCCAGTAGGGAACCCTACAGAGCCACAAATTCCTCTCCCCTCTTGTTATGCTGGCGATCCCTAAACTTGCAAAGGCTTTGTTAACCAGTGCCTTATCCAGTTCGAGTTACAGCCCTCCCACTTTGTATCTGAATGAGCCAAGGTTGGTTATATTATTTCCCTATTGGAAGGGAAACCACTGGAATGGGCTTCACCTTTGCGGGAAAAAAGACTCTTTCCTGCTGCCTCTCCACATCTTCTGCAACTAAGACAAAATAACCACCACGGCGCAATTTGTCAATGAGTTCCGTACCCTAGCGGCAGAATTGACATGGAACAATGAAGCCTATGTTGCCACATATTGGCAGGGTCTTTCTGACAAACTAAAGGATGATTTTAGTCCTCCAGAGAATTACCAACCACCCTGGATGAACTTATTGCTTTGAGTTTTAAGATTGACACCCGCCATAGAGAACGTCTTGCCGAGAAGGAACGTAGTAAGAGACCCTTTTCAGCTTTGGCTCCACACTGTAAATCCTCCTCTCCAAGTGTCCACTCCTGCTTCTTTGACCACCCGGAGGAACCCATGTAGATTGAAAGAGCCCATCTTTCTGAGGAGGAGAAGTCGCGAAGACGCAATTCTGGCCTGTGTCTTTATTCTGGTGGTAGAGGCCACTTTGCCAAGGTCTGCCCAGCTAAATAGGGAAACCCCAACACTCAGATATGAAAGGGGTGACTCAACTGGGCAGTGTTTCCAATCTCACCCTACCCAACTCCTCAAATTATTTTCTGCCTGTTCAACTTTCTTTTGATTCTTCTACTATAGAACTTTTGGCATTCATTGACACTGGGGCAGCTGGCAATTTTTTGGATTCCACTTTTGTCAAGCAATCTAGGATTTCGCTCCTGCCTCTGGCTACCCCCTCCGAGTGTACTCCATTGATGACAAGCCACTATCTTCCAATGTCATTTCTCAGTCTACCACAAAAATACTCTTAAGGGTTGATTCCCGTCATCAGGAATACATTACATTTTTTGTTATTGACTGGGCCTTCCTTGGCTTAAATGCCACAACCCCTGCAAAGACTGGCATTCTAATCATATTTACTAATGGAGTTCATATTGTCAGAGTAACTTCTTCCACCCTCTTCTCTTCTCATTAACTCTATTAAAACTGTTCTGTAATCCTAGGCAATATAAAGAATTTTCAGATGTTTTCTGCAAGAAAGCTGCGGAAAGTCTTCCTCGTCATCGAACCTACGACTGCCCCATTGAGCTTCTTCCTGGAACCTTACCCCCTAGAGGACCGTACTTATCCTTTATCTCCCACTGAAACCCTATGAAGTCTATGAAGGAGTATATACAAGAAAATTTACATCGACGATTTATCCGATCTTCCTCCTCTCCCGCTGGTGCAGGTTTCTTCTTTGTTGAAAAGAAGGATGGGGGTCTCCGTCCATGCATTGATTATCGTGATCTCAATAAAATCACTATCAAGAAACATTACCTGTAATATTAAAATTGCAACTACGGGGAGCTAAAGTCTTTACTAAACTGGACTTACGTGGAGCCTATAATCTAATTCGCATCCGTCCCGGAGATGAATATAAGACAGCTTTTAACACATGGGATGGGCACTATGAATATCTTGTTATGCCCTTCTGGCTCTGCAAAGCGCTGGTGTTTTTTCAGGAATTTGTCAATGACCTTTTGTGCGACCTTCTGGGTCGTTCAGTAGTCGTATACTGATTTTCTCTAAGGATCTCCAATCTCATAGAATCCAGGTGACAGAAGTACTCTCACGGCTCAGACAAAACTCCTAATATGCCAAATTAGATAAATGTCTTTTTGAAGTCCACAAAGTCCCTTTTCTGGGTTATATTATTTACCAGGAGGGGTTTGAGATGGATCCCGCCAAGATTGCTACCTTCAAGGACTGGCCTTTACCCACTTGCACCAAGGCCATCCAGAGATTTATTGTTTTCGCCAACTATTACAGACAATTCATCAAGAGGTTCTCTTCTCGCATCTTCCCCTATCTTGGCCTTAATCAAAAAAGGAGGGAAACACCATTCCTGGTCTCCACAGGCATTAGATGCTTTTAAAACTCTGAAAGACTCATTTTCCTATGCTCCTGTTCTCTCCTCCTTTTTTTCATTGAGGTTGATGCCTCCAATGTTGGAGCCAGTGCAGTCCTGTCTCAACGCCTTGATTCTGACCACTAACTCCACCCATGTGCTTAGTTCTCCGCATCTGAGCAGAATTACCATATACGCAACAGAGAACTTCTGGCCGTCAAGTGGGCATTAGAGGAATGGCGACATCTTTTGGAGGGGTTCTCCCTTCCCACTACTATTTTCACCAACCACAAAAATCTTGAGTACATTCAAACCCTTAAGAGATTAAACCCATGACAGGCTCGCTGGGCACTCTTTTTCTCCTGCTTCAACTTAGTTTTGACTTATCGCCCCGGCTCTAATAACAGGAAGGCTGATGCCTTGTCCAGAAGTTTCTCCCCTTCTGAGACCACAGTAGTTCTAGATGAACCTATCATCCCACCCTCCAAAATCATAGCTACCGTAAATTAACCTCTGGCCTCTCAAATATTAACTAAACAACCTTCTGCTCCCGTTGAACCCCCCATTGAGATGATCTACATTCCGCCAGAATTCCGATCCACTATTCTTCAACAAACTCACAGTTCTAAACAAGCTGGCCACCCCGGAGTTCTTACGACATTACAACTTCTCATCCGATTAGTTTGGTGGCCAACTAGGCAGAAGGACGTTAAGGATTATGTTTCTGCCTGTGTAGTCTGTACTTCAGTCAAAACTCATTCATCCCCAGGGCCTATTAAATCCATTGCCTACGCCTTCTCGCCCTTGGACCCATTTCGCAATGGACTTTGTTGGAGAACTTCCCTCTTCCAGGGGACATACTATTATTATTTTAGTTGTTTTAGACCGGTTCAGCAAGATGGCATATTTTATCCCTCTTCCCAAACTCCCTTCTGCATTGGAACTTTCTACACTCTTCATTTCCCATATTTTCTGCCTTCATGGACTTCGTTCCAAAATAGTTTCTGATAGAGGTCCCCAATTTGTAGCTAAGTTTTGAACATCTTTATGCAAAGCCCTTGGAATCACTCTCCAATTTTCTTCTGCTTACCATGCTCAATCTAACAGTGCTGTAGAATGTCTCAATCAGTCATTAATACAATTTCTCCAATGCCACGTTTCTCTGTGAGAGAATGATTGGGCTGACCTATTGCCTTAGGTGGAATAGTTCTTTAACTGGAAGATAACCCTTCCATACAGTTTATGGTCAACACCCTGTAGCCTTTCCTCAAGATTTCCCACTCACGGATGTTCCTGCAGCCAATGTCCATGCTGCGTAGAGACAGAGACCTTCTCCTCCTTACTATGTTGGAGATAAAGTGTGGCTTTCCACCAAAAACATAAATCTTAAACTTCTGTCTTCCAAGTTGGGGCCTAAGTTCATTGGTCCTTTCCCCATCCATGAAATCATCAAACCTACAGCTGTCAGATTACAACTCCCTCCTGAAATGAGGATCTTAATGCCTTTCATGTATCACTTTTCAAACCTCTCTCCCTTAACCAGTTTTCTGCTTCACAGCCTTCTCCTGCTCCAATCATAGTCGACTGAGTACGAGGTAGAAAAGATCCTCGAATTTCCAGAGGCACCTTACAATTTCTCATCCAATGGAAAGGTTTCAGTTCTGAAGAGTGTTCCTGGGTCAAGTATTCTGATGTCCATGCTCCTCGGTTGATCCAGGAATTCTACAGATGCTTCCCCTTTAAACCTGGTCATGTTGGTCTAGTGGATCCCTGGGGAAGGGGGTACTGTCAGAAAGAATACTCATCTTTCCGGCTGTTCTGCTCCATCCAAGATGGTGGCGCCCAGTGTCCCGGCTTCATCATGCCTGGCGGGTGATGTCTCGTAAAGAAGCTGGCGCTACATCTGTGACACGTAAGGGGCGTGACGTCACTAGGAGGCACCGGGGACACGAACATTCAAAAGGACGCCGTTCCTGAGTCCTGGTGCCCGATTTTAGGACTTAGATGCTATGCTCTGTGTGCTGGGTTTTAGTTGCCTGATTATCCTAGTACCTAGAATCTTGTTCCTGCCTTGAACTTTGCTCTTATCCTGCTTTGGATCTTCTACCTTGAACTTTATCCTGATCCTGCCTTGTATACCTTGCTATTAATCCGAGACTGTTCCAGTTCTGCTGTGCCTCCTGTCTTCTGCTGTGGATGCCTACCCTCCTTGGTTCAGACTTCGCCTGACATCATACAGGTACCTAACACTCTCCCAATGGAGATTCTATAATGCTTTTGCAGCCATGGGTAATTCCTGAATGGTATTAAAAAGTTTTATTGAAATAGCCACAAAAGCAATATTAAATTACTCGCTGCAGCTGTTTAGGTGCCTTGCTCTACTTGTGTAGCTGTGCTATTTTAGTGTTAAAGGATGACTATATTCTAAAAATTAAAGTTTTAAAATGGAAAGTACCTGGGGCAGGAAGGTAGGATTGATTATTTCTACCTCACAATATAATTTTGTTAAGGAGCTGCAGCACTAATAGTTTTCATTTGTTAGCTTAGTCCTGGACTATTCCTTTATTAAAGATAGTGCAGAAGCCGGGAGTAAGACTGTCAGAATCCGTTTTCTTAGAAACAATATTGGGAGGTAGGAATTATCAGACCTACATCCCTGTCTCAATGACTTTTCATTTTAACTGTGTTTTAAAAAAAAAAAACTTTATACACACAATTGTTATCCTTTAAAGTGATCTAAACCCTTTGTAAATACAGTAGGTTAGCAACATTTAATGTATATATTGCATGTTTTTGTGTATTTACTGTACTTTATTTAATGACTTTCTAGTGTCACAGGCATGTGTTTATACACAGTGGTCTTGCTTACCTTTTTGCTAGTCATAAAATATAAACATTTTTTCACTTGAAACAGAAAGAAATCGGCAGCGCTTGGTCTAACCCACACTGTGGTGTTGACCAGCTGCTAGAAGCACCCTAGTGCCAGGGCTTGGTTTAACCCACAGTTGACCAGCTGCTAGAAACGATAAAAGGCCATTATTTGTACACACAAAAAAGGGTTGCCTTTAAATAATTTTAAAATTAACCAGCATACATTTTTTCTAATTACAATTTATTTAACAGTTACTATTTTTATATCTAGTTTTATTATATTGGAGGTTAAATAAAGACATATGTCCATCTTGTCCAACCTTACTAGCCAGTCAAACATTGTTTTAAATATTGTTTTAAGTATAGAAGAGTTTACTTATCAGTGACTTAAAGTTGTCCACGCATGGAACAGGTACACTGAGGGTCACAGAAGTCTCAAGGTGTATCAAACATGGGGTAACATGGTGGTCGTCTGTGAGAGGATGCGCTTTAAACACGCTTCGCACTCAGAAACTCCACACCATTTACAATATATGGTTAGATTCAAATAATCATCTCAATGTCTGCTCAGTGCAGTCTGCTATTCTGCTTCTCCTGCTGTCCATAGACTGTTACGTAGTCTGTTACATAGATTGTTACATAGATTGTTACATTGTCAATTGTGCTGTGAGTTAGAAGCAGCATTTGTATGTTTCAAAAATGTATCCAGTCTGCCCTGTGATTGACAGCACCATAACTAATCATAAATTATACAAAATTGTATCAATATTAACCCTGCAGCTGCTTAAGGTGATTGCTGAGACTGGGTTTATATACAGAACTTACTGTACTTACCCCACTGTGATGGAGCTTATTGAGCAGGAATTAAGAAATCCTGGAGGTGGTAGCTGACTATTAACATTTCATTATATATATTATATATACACAGGAGTGATTGTTCCATATATTCCATATACGGAATGATAGTTCAATGTGCCCATACATGGTCTAATGTTATCAGCTTCCCCTACTGTAGTAAAGGGAACTGGAAATTTTCTGTCTTGTCCAATAGGTCCCAATACCGACAATATTCAGCAAATTCTGTCAGATCCACCGTCAGTGTCACAGCTCTGACTTTGAAGGACACTAATGATATTGAAGGGCAAATGTGGATTTCTTGGTAAACTGGGTAGTCCTTGCTGGTTTGGTCTTATATAGGTTAATTTCTATAGCACTATGCTTATTACTGTGTTTTCTTCATTTACCTTTCCTTTATGGCAACTTTGTATTTGGCGTGGCAACGTTTTTTTTCCCTGCTGGGGAAACGAACAGTATTAGGTTTTCACGCTTTTAATATTAATAATATTTTAGCCAGTACTGATTGATTAGAATAAAGCAGTGTTTATTTTATCTTTGCAGCATCTGTTGTGGCAAAACCCTTACCCCAGGGTTTATTTGGTGAATGTCCAGCCAAATATACAGACTTCTGTTACAAAGGCACATGTCGCTTCATTATATCTGAGTGGGAAGCTTCTTGCGTGTAAGTTTGAAGTGAAAACTGCTATATCCTCATGCACATACACTGACATGGTAATGCAGTTCTTTTGCAAAGTTTAGTCCTTTACTTAGATTGTACCTCGCTAGTTAGTTCACAAAGAAATATAACCAGGTAAATGTACCTGAAATGGTCTGATCTATCTATCTGGTCACCTGTGTCTAATCAAATTATATATTGGTCAGTTGGAACTTTTAAAAACTCTTTTAAAAGGCAAAAAGCTTGCTGGAAAATTCCCCCCCATAGTTCTATGTTGTCTATAGTTTACCCAGGGTCAGATTATAGAACAGCCTTGTTTAGGAACCAATTTTGACAGTCCATTGTTCTGCAATCAAGCAGAGATATTATTTGCAGTTATTCATTGTGAGTAAATGTCATATACCTGCATCTTTGTGTGTGACATGCATCTTTACAACTAATGCCAGATGTTATGCCATTAGGAAAGGACTGCATGCAGTGGCAGCCACCAAAGAATGCCAGCGAAAAGAAAGCTAGACATTTCTGCAAACCTAGCCTTTTTTGTAGGCAAAACATACCCTTCTTCTATAAATGAACTGTAATTCAATTAAAGTTTGAATCAAATCACAAGGAGGTTTATTTTGGTTCCACTAATTTTATCTTGTCTATATAGTTATCTTATAATCTGATAATCACACGTATAGAACATGACACCAGTGTGTATTAGAGTGTGAACATTACTTTTTTTTCATTCCAGGTGCCTTAGTGGTTATATCGGTAGCCGCTGTGAATATGTGGATGTTTTTCAGTTAATGGCAATAGACCCCCGTTCATTCACAGTAACAGCCTTGGCAGTGACTTTCTTGATTGTTCTGACTATGATAGGGACTGCGTTCCTTGGTGCCCAGTAAGTATGGATAATTCGGCGCACTCCAAATAAGTGAAACTTTTTCTGTTATCTAATCGGTTTCTTACAAGTGTCTGTTTTTGAATACTGATACATACTGTACATTTTGTTGTGTTAGCATTAGAGATGGGATCCCACAGAACCCCTCGGCATTTTCGAGGATTTTTGAAAATAGGCTAGAACATTAGAAAATACGATCAGAAACTCGAAAATGGTCTCCGAACGTATTTTTTGAGGAATTTCGAATGTTCAAGGCTATTTTTGAAAATAGCCTTGAACGTTCAAAAATTCATTCCGTTTTCGGATTTTCAGATATTCGGGATTTTCATGGAATGAAACTAGTGAGATTCGGTCATCTCTAGTTAGCATATGAAACAAATGTATATTACTATTATTATTGTTATTGGTGTATTATGTAAAGAAGATGTCTCCCATGTCTCCCATATTGTTGTGTCATCTCATAAATCAGGGCAAAATTCAGCATTTATTTCATTGAGTCTAATATGGACAAGAATTTGATGAAACCCTGTAAAGACAGGTATTTATTTAAACATTAAACAGTTTGATATTGGCCTATTAAAAATAATTTAGGAATATAAATAACATTTATTTTTTTCCCTCTCCTCAAGCTTATGTAGAGCAAAAATACAAAAAAAGAAGATGGCGATTCGGAAAAACATGGATAGCGAAGGTTTGTTTCTATTTTTGTTTCTTATTAATGCTTTATCTTTTTTAATATTCCTGTCTATGCAAGATCAGCAAAATACATTTTAGAAAATTAACAATAATTAGCCAATTGCACCTTGTCTTTTGGGTCCTCTAAATTTTATGTTAGTTATGGTGATACTGCACATATAAAAAAGGGAAATAGATCTATTTTTGATTGCTAAATCTACATATTATCTACAAATAACAGTGGTTTACTTGAGAAAATGATGTTTCCTGGCAGTTGCCTAACATTGCAGAAACATCGGGAGTTTCTTAATGTATGGCCATTCACAAACACAACATTTTTGTTTTCTAACAACTTGCTTGGAAGCAATGAGAATTAAAGTGAACATTTATCATCCGATCAGCAGAAAAGATCATTGGCTTAGCTTACCCACCCTACAGTATCACTATCAGGGTTATTCAATAAAAGTTGTTATCGTTTAAAATGGTGCTAATTTTGCCCCAACCAATCAGATGTTAGCTTTTCTGATTGGCTGGTGCAAAACTAGCACCATTTTTAAACAGTAAGAACTTTTATTGAATCTCCCTGTATATATTTTTGGAACCTACATACCTTTAGCTGCGTAACGGTTAATATATAAATACAGAATTCCGGACACAGTTCTTTGTAAAATTTCCGGAAGAATTTTTTTTTTTAGAAGAAAAGAAAAAAGACAATTAGAAGTTAGAAATCTTAACCAAATCCACTTGACAAATAAAAATACATCACGTGTCCTGAATCAAATGATATGCCACATACATGGGTGCACACAAAGACATTAGCAGTAAATAGACCTAAGACGTACCTAAACGTTGGGGCTTTTCTCTAAGGGCATTTATTTCTTAATGTAAAAATCTTTAGTGCATACATGAAGAATTCTGCACTTTTTAAAAATTTGTACTTTGTGTAATTTGTACATAAAGTCAGCCAATGCATAACTTTGGGGCTGTGCAATTGTTTCATCACACTTAACACCACCCTTACCTAGAAAACATTCTAAAACTACACACCTTCTGCTCTTTGATGGTGCAATTCTTGTATACTTGCATGTAGAATTCTGCACACAGTTCTTTTTAGAACTGCATATTTTCAAAAAAAATTATAAAAAAATGTGTCAAAAAAGGTTCAAACTTAGAAATCTTGACCAAAACTCAAAAATTAAACTGCCCAATAAATATCAATCTCCAATGTGCCGCAAGTAAAACATCCTTGCATTAGTCAACACAGAGACATAGCTAGCAGGTAGCCTCAAAGTGAGCTAATGCATTAACTTTTATTGTTTCACACTAAACGCCTAGAAAAATGTATATATATTTTTGGAATTTACACAACGTAAACACTTTCTGCAGAGTAATGCTCCAAAAAAAACCAAACACTGCATTTATTAGTAAAAATAGATACTTTGCTGCACTGTAATCTGATAATTATCTAAACTAATTCTTCTCCTAATTTTCTCCTCTAGATATTGGATGAGAAGATGTCATGAAAATGTTTCATGATTCAAGACAGCCCTTCTGTTTTATTAGAATATTGTTTAACATTTTATGTAAATTATATTGCTACATTTTAGTTTTAATTGAAAAGAAAATGTATGTATTTGTCATTGATTGACTCATTGTGTTTCATTTTACATGGTCACCAAGGTAATAGTGTTTTAAATGAGCAAAAAATGAGAAAAAAAAAAGCAAAACCAGTGTTATCAAGCTAATAATTGCTCCAAGGCCAAGGTATTTTATTGCAGCTACAAATTTCCTTTCATATTGCAAATTAATAAGGAAAAAAGAGAGAGCAAACTGTAAAGCTATATTGTAACTTTTTTATTGTAGGGTTTAATTTATTAAATAAAACTTTTATTCAATAGTTTTCAATATTTGGCTTCCATTTACAAAGCTGGCTGTAGATTGCTAATATTAATTTGATTTGCTTGATGTGTTCTTTATATTCCAATGTTATAATAGAAAGGGTATGACTTTGAGTTTGAATAAAATGTTAGTTGAAACCCCCACCCTCCCCCATCAGTGACCTAATATTACGCGGATTAAATCTTTCACTACCCAGCCCCTAGAACAGTGTTACTGTTAAATATCATACTAAAAGGGCAGGTAAGAATCTTTATCTTGTTAGAATCCCCCAAAGCTTGATTTGAAGTGCTGGCCAATTATTGTCTCTCAGTACATATCAGACATATAAGTATGTCTAGACAAACCAACCACAAAATTCATCAAACTGCAGGTATCAAGTTTTTACATTTTCAGGATGTGTTGTTGGATCTGGTAATATCTAGTAACCCTAAGCTCATTTTGGAAATGAAGGTAATGGGAAGCTTAGGGAATTGTAACCATGATATAGTGTCATTTAATATAAGTGCCCTGGGTTAACAAAAACTTTTAATTTTAGGAAAGCTTATTTTATGTTATTAAAGGAATCACACCTTCTTAAACTCTTTACCTAGGAACAAATCCACCCAGTCTATGAGCAAAAGTGGACTGCTTTTAAAGGGATATTAAAGGGACAGTTCAGTGGAAATTATTAATATTTGTTAAATTGTTAGTGTGTAATGCCTTCTTAGTTATTCTACATATTCTCTCCCATTTTGAAAAATCAGTTGATTTCATACCCTTTGCTCTTCCCTGCTGTTGACATTAGTGAGCTGACATTTCAGGTTCTAACGGTGTTTCTTCAACCTAGAATGCACCACATCCTTGGAATGTTCCTAACAGTAATTTCTGCTGATTGGTTGTTGGATGGGTCAAAGATGCTCAGATCTCTACTGTACTCTAAAAGCTGTGATAAGGAGTGCAAGAAAGCAGTTAAACTAGATAAAATGAAATACAGGTAGCAGAAGAAAGCAAGTCCAACCCCAAAATGTTTTGTAAGTATATCAATAGTAAAAAGATTAGGACTGAGAATGTGGGACCATTAAATAATGGGGCTGAGATGGTTGTAGAGGATTCCAAAATGTGCTAAATGTTTTTTTTTTATTTTCCAACTGTATTCACTATAGAGAATCCTAGTCCTTATAGCAGAGACTGTAATAATATGAATTGTATTAAAGAGGAATATTTACTAATCTGGCTGACATATGATATGGTATGGAAACAGTTAATATCAACAAAGCCCCAGGACCGGATAAAATACATCCTCGGATCTTAAAAGAGCTTAGTCCAGTTTTATCTAGACCACTTTCTCATCTTTTCAGATTTATCTGGAGATGTGCCGCTGGATTGGAAAAAAGCCTATATAATACCAATAGTCAAAAAAGGTAGTCGTTCCCAGCCTGGTAACTATAGGCCTGTAAGCCTAACATAAGTGGTAGGGAAGGTAGGTGCTGGAAACTTTGTTATGGGATCATATCGTTCACTTTGTCTCCAGAACTGATCTTAGTAGTAGTCAGAATGGATTTATGAGAAATAGATCATGCCAGACAAATGTACTTGTTTTTCTATGAAAAAGTGAGTAAGAATTTAGATTCAGGCATAGCAGTGGATGTACTGTAGTATAGTATAGTATTTGAGGTTGAATAAAGACATATTTCCATCCAGTCCAACCCATCTAGCAATATCCTCATTACCTGCCTAACTGTTGATCCAGAGGAAGGCATAAAATCCCACCAAATATGGCGGCTCCGACCAAACGCTGACCGTTCCTTCGCCCAAATGGGACAGGTCGGAAAACCATGACCGATCGTTCGGTCCTCTATGGACTTAAAATCAGTACAAAATAGGACGCGTTTCGTCCGATCCCGGACTTTCTCAACACAGTTTTTTTCTATGTGTTTTTGCTGCTTACTTATTGTGGAAGGAGCACCCTGGCTTCATTGGGGATATAGTTTACCCCTGGTTCTTGCAGTAGTGCCGGGCTATACACAGTCTTTTTTGGTATTCAATTAGATCAACTGGACTTGAAGTTTAGTTCTTTAAGACATTTCGCTTGTCATCCGACTGGCTTGTCAAGACTGGCTAATCAAAAAAAAGATAATAAATACACATTCCTGGACCTCATATACTCTCATTATACCTACAGTTGTGTTCAAAATTATTTAACCCCCAGTGCTTTAAAGGGTTTTAGGGAATTCAGTGTACATTTGTAATTGTGTTCAGAATGAAATCTTACAAGGACTTTTTAAAAAACCAAATGCAACCAAAATTACATTAAAGGGTATCTCCACTGAGGAAAAAGAATTTTTTTTTTTGGTTTATTTTAAAGTACACCATCCCCCAACCCTCCCCCTACCTTTTTTTCCCCCAGAATTCCCTTTCGTTTGATTGCAGCAGCATGGGAAAGTTGTGCAGGTTCCTGGGGGTGTGTCTTCCCCGTGCTGAGAGTGCTGTCACTCAATGTGCATCATCATGGTAGCAGACACACCCACTTGGCTGCAGTAAGAAATCCTTTCCTCCCTTGACTCTCTAAGTTCATTTTTTACAGCTAATCATGCAGAAAGAGACAGGGGAGAAAAAGTTAAAACCCTCTTCCCACAATACTATAACAAAGGCAGGGGGAACTTGTGTTTTTAATAAAGATTTTTTTGTGTCTAACTCTGAGAGGGGTGGTTGAAAAATTGATCAGTGATTGATTTCATAGGGGATGCTGGGAATATGAGGCAATCTGGTATGGGAGGGAGTGGGAGAGAGAAAAAGATAGTACCTGATTACTCCTCCATTAATTAGTGAAGTCAGCAAGCTGCTGTGATGGTCATGTGATTATTCCTCCATTAATCAAACTGCGCATGCACTAAAGGAAAACACGCGTCGGACATTTCCCATGCAGGCAGTCACTGAAAGTGGGCGGACCTGCACCATCCACAGCGTTCTGGGGGAAACTCATTGGATTTCTTCTAAACTACTGCACAAAGACACAGGATACTGCAGGTACATTTCCACCATCCACATATCTATCCTTACAACCCAGGTGACTTTTATCAGTGGAGATACCCTTTAATTGTTTTTGTATTACAGTATTAAATGTTTTTTTTGTGATTTCTTCATTGACACAATTATTCAACCCCTTAAAGTCTACCACTCTTAAGAACAGAGGTTCATTCAAGTGTTTTCGATCAGGTATTGAAAACAATTGTGGATGTCATTGAGCAGCAATCAAGCATAATAAGCACCAATTAGGCAGATTTAAAATGACTGTGATATTTAGCTCCTTCTAGACATTTACTGGTGTGTTTACAAACATGGTGAAGTCAAGAAAATGGCCCATGAAGACAACAGAAGTGGTGATTTCTCTTCACAGGAAGGGCAATGTCTATAAGAAGATTGCAAAGATGTTAAACATACCAAGAGACACCATAGGAAGCATCATTCGCAAATTCAAGGCAAAGGGCACTGTTGAAATGCTACCTGGTCTTGGCAGAAAGAATATGCTGACTTCGACTGGTGTGCGCTACCTGAAGCGCAAAGTGGATAAAAGTCCCTGTGTGACTGCTGAGGAACTGAAAAAAGATTTGTCAGATGCGGGTACTGAAGTTTCAGCTCAGACAATAAGGCGCACACTGCGTAATGAAGGCCTCCATGCCAGAACTCCCAGGCGCACCCCCTTGCTGTCTCCAAAGAATAAGAAGAGTCGACTGCAGTATGCCAAAAGTCACGTGGACAAACCACAAAAGTGTTCTGTGGACTGATGAAACAAACTTAGAACTGTTTGGGCCCATGGATCAACGCTATGTTTGGAGGAGGAAGAACAAGGCCTATGAAGAAAAGAACACCTTGCCTACTGTGAAGTATGGCGGGGGGTCAATCATGCTTTGGGGCTGTTTTGCTTCTGCAGGTACAGGGAAGCTTCAGCGTGTACAAGGTACCATGAATTCTCTTCAGTACCAGGAGATATTGGAAAAAAATGTGATGCAGTCCGTCACAAACCTTAGGCTTGGGAGACGTTGGACCTTTCAACAGGACAATGATCCCAAGCATACCTCCAAGTGCACTAGAGCATGGTTGCAGATTAAAGGCTGGAACATTTTGGAGTGGC
This sequence comes from Hymenochirus boettgeri, assembly GCA_019447015.1. Classification (NCBI taxonomy): domain Eukaryota; kingdom Metazoa; phylum Chordata; class Amphibia; order Anura; family Pipidae; genus Hymenochirus; species Hymenochirus boettgeri. The sequence goes on from CM033475.1 coordinate 82,377,153, forward strand.
CATCGCAGTCACCAGACTTAAATCCAATTGGTGGGACTTAAAGAAAGAAGTTGCAGCGCGCAAGCCTAAGAATGTGACTGAACTGGAGGCTTTTACCCATAAAGAATGGGCTAAGATACCCGTAGATCGCTGCAAGACACTTGTGTCAAGCTATGCTTCACGTTTAAAAGCTGTTATAACTGGAAAAGGATGTTGTACTAAGAATGAATGTCACTTGGGGGTTGAATAAAACTGATAATGATGTGAGCACAGAAAAGACATTTGTGGTTATTTCATTATAAATGTTGTGTTATATTTGTCTGACTTACAAGAGTCTCTTTGATTTAATTGTAAACAAGATGACTGAAATGATCAAAATCAATGTCAAACTGGCCAAAACACTCAATTTCAGTGGGGGTTGAATAATTTTGAACACAACTGTATGCTAGTGCAAACAGTAAAAACATAGGTGTTTTAGTTATGTATGTATAAAAAAGAAAATAAAAGAGTTATGTATTTATAAAAGAGAAAATCCACGTCAAGGCAAGGTCCACTAGCGCGTTTTGGATCGTGCGCATGCAATCACCATTTTTGGTCCATATCACATGCTCTCCAATAAAGGTAAATTGACGAAAGTGTGCCCAATTGGTCAACATTGAGATTGTGCGTGTTTCCATGCTCTGCTAGTGGAGCCGCAGCCTAACTTATTACCTTGAGACTTTTATCTAGGCTGACACCTCCTGCTTCAGCATATATGCGGGATAGATGCACCTTTTAGTATACCAAGTGGATCACCCAAAATAAGGGTGGTGCTACAGGAGGTAATATCTTCACATAGAAAAAATATATAAGACGGGGAAAAGAAATTTCGTTAGGGTCTTGCCTTGACCCAGCGCCTGGGTTGATTCAGTTGCTCAGTAGGGATCTGGCATCATTTGACCCACCCAACACCAACACATCAGTAGAAAATTTACTGTTAGACATTCCAAGGATGTGGGGCATCCTGGGAAGAAGGACCGTTAGAACCTAAATGTCAGCTCACTAATGTCAACAGGCAGGGAACAGCAAGGTATGAAATCACTGATTTTTCAAAATGGAAGAAAATGTAGAATAACTAAGTATGCATTCACACTCACAATTTAACAAATACTGATAATTTTCCACTTAACTGTCCCTTTAAATCTAATATCTAATTTGGCCCCAACAAACTATACATTTTTAGAAAACACACTCATTCACCCTACATAATGGCGACACTGCCTACACAGTTTACCCACTTTGGTCAACCAAAATTCTGTAGGTATATTTGGGGTTGTTCAGTCACTCTTAGTTACACCACTCACAGTGACATGGGCAGAAATTCATTTTTAAGCCCAATGCATAAGGGCTTTCATTCAACTAAAAAAAAAAACAAAGCCACCTCTGCACCTCTTTTATATACCTAATTCCCTAGATTCACCATGCGAGCAGAAAATGCTTCTAAATATTAACTGTGGTCTGCATACAGTATAACTGCCTTACAAACAAGCCTAGGGTGTGCCATCTAGCTTTCTCTGGATCTTAAAGGGCATGCCCACCCCTGCCCACCCCATAACTAAAACGTAACCCAATACGGCCCACTGTTAAAATCCTTACAATCTGTTGAAAGTTGGTGCTACCACCTGTGTTCATCTGTCCCTGCTTCTTCCTTGCCCTCTACGAGGACACTGGCATGCACAGCATAATCAGTAGCCATGTCTGATTGGCTGACTCCCAATCCAACAGATGTGGCTGCTGGTCCGGCCCCTCTCTGCTACTTCCGGCAGAGAGCCAGGAAGAACAGCCAAGGAAACAAGGTGTGCAAGTCTTTATTGTGCTTTATTTTACAAAACTAACACTGCGGTTGGGGTGGGCTGGCATAACATACGGAAAAATATTTTTGGGGTGGACAAACCTTTAAAGGGCAAGTACAGTGCGATTCATGTAGACCAAAGCTGGAACCATTTAAAAATCCAAAAGGCTAAGCACACAAGTGCGTTTCACTGTGGGCTTCAGATTTCACTCCTTTGCATGTGAGAAACACGGAACCGTGCATGTTAATGTTCTTGGCCACAATGCATACGGCGTTTATCCCTTGAGAGAAAGTGACACTATATTTGTGAACTTTGGAAGTATCCAGTGCAAGGCGATGATACGCACGTTTTAAATTGCCGCGCACACTTTCCCCCCACGTTACTGGCTGCCATAGTTTGGCCTCAAACCAACTATTCTTTAACAAATAACATTTTTAAAGCTGGTGTTTACCTGTTGTAATGCTGTCCCTTGCTTCACCACTGTATTATCTTTTGTAGATACAGCTCCTGCGAGACCTGCAGAGACGAGATTCCCTTTCATGCGTGTGGAGGACATCATTGTGTGCACGTTGAAACAGGCTTAGGGCTAGGCACACTAGCGCATGCATTTCACCCCCGATCATTGCAATCACGCGCGTGATTTGCATTCTGCCTTTTTTTTTGTTTTTCGACATCGCATGCTTATTTCTGTTTCTAAAGAAACAAATTGCATGCAATTCCGGCGCAGTGTGGCCGTGCCCTTATTCTCGAGAATAGGGCATGCACTGCACAAATGGTAAAAAGAAAATAAAAATGCTTTCCTTTGTTCTGTCCTATGTTTGGACCGTTACATGAATTATGTAGAAAGCCTTAAGGACAACTCCACACCTTATAAGAACATCTTTTAGAAAGAATGGCCTCTTAATATATCATAGTTTTCCTATGAATTCATTAAGTCATGCCTGCTATGCTTTTTGGGTGCCTCACGGAAACTGAGCAATTTAGCACCCTGTACTGAGCAGGTACGAGCCTGGGCATGGCTCAGAAGAGGCAGACAGGGGATTAACATTCAGTCATTGGCTGTGATGTCAACTGTCAAATCTATACGGTCAGTTGTTACCGGAGAACCTGGAAAGCAGAAACGGGAAACAGGACATTGTGCAGGTTTTCAGGTTAGACATATATTTCAGTTTCAAACTATTTACCGTTTAGGGTTTTGGGGGGTGATTTACCTGTATGTAAATTTTCATTTTAGGCTGGACTTGCCTTTAACACCCCCCCCCTCCTAATTAATCTTTTCTGAAGCTAGTTCTGTCCTTTACTACTCACCTCATCCAATAGTCAATTTTCCGCCATGGTGATGGACACCCAGATGTTGCAGCACATAGTACCAAAGACATTTCAGGCCAACTTAATGAAATTGAGAAAGTATGGGGCGGGGGGGGGGGGGGGGGAAGAGACCAGTAGTGCTGGTGAGGGTCACAGCTCACCGTACTAGCAAGAAAATCCCCCTTTTTAATAAGGCCCACAGTTCTCCTTTTTATCAATAATCTCCTAAATGTCTTGATAATAAGGCTGAGGCCACACTGCATGCACTCCTGGTGCATGGAAGCACGTGCGATAACCGCAATTTGTTGTGCTTTCCTGGTGCACAAGAGGTGTTTGCCATGCGATTGCAATCTGAGCACATGCACAAAAAAAAAAAGCGTATCGCACTAGTGTGGCCACATCAACTGAGCTACACTAGTGTGCGCTTTAAAAAGCGCAATTGGATTGCGCTAAGAAAGCGCATCAGTGTGGCCTAGCCCTAAGGGTATCAGACATTATAGGTCAGTTCAAAGACACCACGCAACAAACAAACTCAAAGAGGCTAAAACCCATTTGACCTGTAAAATTCAATAAACAAATATATTTAGGAACGTAGAAACCTTCAGCTGCTTATATACAAAATACCAATCAATATCCAAATTATTGTTCAGAAAAAAAAGTCCCATTTAAAAACACGTTAGAAGAGAGATGTATACTCACAATCCGGTCGGTGATAAACCTCATTAAAGTCTGTCCCATAACGTGAGCCAAAAGTAATCCAGACGTCATGAATCCCATTTCCAGCAGCCAGTATTTTTCATAAAAGTCTGGGTTAGAATCAATCAAGAGAGCAGTGAGGCTGTGGCGGAGAGGAAGAAAGTTGAAAGTCTGTGGCATAGGTGTGTGGTGTAAGTCAAGAAGGGGAATGCTGGGCAGCAGTTCTACCGATAACGTTTCCTGGCCATATTTATTGATAGATACATTCAGAAGGCTGAGCTAGGATCAGGCTCACTTAGGCTACTTTCACACAGATGAAAAACAGACCAAAACTACATTGTGGGAGTGTGCCGTGTGATCCCAAGAGGTTGCCACTGGTAGGTAAAATGCTCATGAAGTGGCAAACCACTCAGAAAAACAGCTGATTGCAATGGCCCTACAGCTCTGCACCGTGGTATTCTTCTAGAGGTTACCTTCTAAAAAGGAGGGGAGGTAGTTTACTACTTCAGGAAAAAATGCAATTTGACCTGGAGTTGATCTTTCTGGCCGCGGCAGGCAGAAGTGGTATAGATCTACAGATGCAAACCAGTAACTAAACTCAATTCGAGTACAAAATAAGTCACATGTCTGAATTCAGGTTTACCCACAATCCTTTTAATTTTCTAGGCCCAGAATATCCCACCTGCGACCCTCCGGATGTTTTAAAACTACACATCCCAGCATTCCGTGTTACACATTAAATACCTAAGTTACTTTCCTGGGCAAAGCGGAGTGAAACATGGAAGGTAATTTTTGAATTGCCATTTAAACTCAATATACATTTCCCTTTAAGAGCACATTACATGCAAGATAGAAATACAATCAACACTGCATTAATAAAAGATGTCAACATCACAACACAAACAAAAACACAGACAAACCTACAGGTATATATCGTCTCTCTGGCCTTTAAGGAAGATATACCCCATAACCCATGCAGGGAGACTTAGGATTGCCACTAAATCTACTATGGAAAGTTTTTGAACAGGAATATTGTATTGATTGGAGTCCTTTTTTTTGTTGTTACACACACCTTACACTTTTGCCCTTTTTGAGAATTGAAAAACCAGCCATGCCTTTGTGCCGTTTGACATATTAACAAAAAAAATCTAACGTTGATGTAAAAAAAAATTGCCTTTAACTAGTGTGCAGAAAACTCCAAAGGTTTTATTTAACATTTCAAAAATAGATTTTATTTAAAACTCACACAAAAATCTCACAAATGTGATGACTTCAAAACAGCAAATGGTGCCAAATTCACTTCTACTTTCTCAAATACAGGGAAGATCAACTACCTCAGGTGGTTATACTAAAATTCTGTCTGTGTGGTTCTTGTTGGATTTTTAGGCCAACAAGCCGTTAATCCAATTAAAGGGCCATTACCCCCCAACCTAAAAATGTTCTGTTAACCTACCAACTTCTTTAAATTGGAACACCCTCAACAGCATAAGGTTAAGAGCTGCAAAGGGAGACTGATAAAGGAACATGATATCAGCACAGCTCTCGCACAATTAAGTTTTTCTCCACTTTAAGGAGAATGTTCATAAATGATTGTCTTGTACAGTAGATTTGTATTACATTTACAAAGAACATTTTTATTTAAAAAGGAATATGCTAAAACACTACAGACATGTATCATCCAAGATCAAATGAACACCGAAGAACCCAAGAATGTAAATCAGCATTTGTGCAAAAGGATCAAGGGGCACACTGCAACCAGATTTGTTGCCACACTGTGTTTATCACCCAGGAATGCAAACACATGCATATTTATTGTGTCTTCCTCTACAAATAATAAATAATATAAAATAAATAATAAATAATAATAAAGAAATAATTTACTCCCTTTCCCCTGTTATTTTGGGATGTGTTTTAATGGCCCATACTATACTTACAAATCACTAGACATCTGATCTGATAGGAACACCAATTAATGTATTATCAGGCTGTGCCAATTGTAATTAAATAACATAGTTCACTCAGCAATGCTACATAATGTTTAATAGGTGCCCAATCTGTTGACAACCTTGTTCTGTGCTCCTAATCTCACATTAATACTCAAGTGTGTCAATTCTGCGCAGATTATAGCACTGAAAACACTAGTGACACCTATTTAAAACACACGCAGCATGGCTGAGATAAATTTATTGTTTTTTATGTGCAATCACTTTAAAACCAGAGCAAACCGCTAATACCTTTAGGGCTTGGCCACACTAGCACGTTTTCCGCACATTGCGCTCGCGATTGCGTATGATGCGTTTTTTTTTTTTTTTTATGGAAATCGCGGGAATGCAAAAATCCCCACGATTTCGATTCACATACGTTCCATTTGGTAACACATGCGTTAACGCACCAAAAACGGTGAATGCATGCGTTACCAAAATGGAACACGTATGTGCATCCGAAATCGTGGGGATTTTGTGCATTTCCATAATGGAAAATTGAAAATTGAAAAACCAGCATGTGCAAAAACACAAGAATCATGCACATATCGCATTGCGATAACGCTCGGGATTGTGTGCGTGATTTGGTGCGTTGTAGTGTGGCCTTGGCCTTAGTGTGTCCCTCTCATATCAGTTGATCTGGCAATCAGGAGCACTAGACCTACTGAGCAACATAATCAAGTACAAGTATTTTTTTCTTCATATTCCCATGCTATATACAGTCCTCTGTTAAAGGGCATGTCCAGCCTAAAACAAGTTTTATAGTAATGTACAGCACCCCCCCCCCAAACCCTAGTTTCAGATTATGCATAACCAAAGATGCCCCGGTTCCTCGCGCCTGTTTGCTGCCCCCGCTCCTTTGCAAGCTGTTTCGAAGAAGAACAGGATTACCGTAGTAAGCCGCTGTCAATAATTGGGCGTGACGTCATGTTGACCTTAAATGACAGCCGCAACTAGAAAGAACCACTGCAGAGGAAATTGGGCGGGGTCAGGTAAGTCTGTTCAGGGGCATCTTTAGCAATTATGTAAAATGAAAAACTGGGAGGGGGGGGGAAGATACTTACTATAACAAATATTTTTTTTTTGGCGGGACATGCCCTTTAAAAACATTTCTTTCCTACCCTCCAACATGACCTCTATACTGCCCACATGCTGCAGAGCTGCAAGTAGAGAAAATGATCTTAGAACAGATCTGTGAATGCATTCCATAATAGTGCACCTTTAGGGCTAAGCCACACTGCTGGCTTTTTTTGCATTGGCGCTTGCGTTTTTTTCTATCATTGAAAACGCGGCAACGCACCGAAAACGCACGTTTCAGGTGCGTTGCGATTGCGATTTGCGTTCTACATTTTAAATCGCATCGCATGTGTTTTTCAGTACTTATGAAAAACGCGTGCACAAACGCAACAAAATCGCACATGAAATCGCATGCGATTCCATTTGCGTTGCAGTGTGGCCGTGCCCTTATATAGGAATAGTTTACTGCAAAAGTGAACTATTTTTAAAGGTGAATGTTGGAGGCAAGATTATTGCAGCATAGGTCTATTTAACATCTTTTTTGTTAGAGTGTGAGAAACGCATGCCAGTGTATCATAATGTGGATGAGCACATTTAGGGTTATTCAATAAAAGTTCTTATCGTTAAGATAAGCCCCAACCAATCAGATGTTATCTTTCAAATGTTAAATAGATCTGGTTGGGGTAAAATTAGCACCATTTTAAACGATAAGAACTTTAAAGGGCATGTCCCCCCCAAAACTATAATCCCCAACTACTGGCCCCACCATGTAGTGTAGTTTAATCCTTACCTCACATCCCAGCTCCATAGGGTTCTCCGGTAGTGCCCCCCAAAGTCCCAAAACTGCCCACCGGAGGCTAGCAGGTCCATATAGGACACTGCCTGCTTCCTGGCCTCCCGGAGATTTTGGCCATGCGTACTGCAGCTCTTCTCCCCCCCTCCCCTCCTCCCTCCCTCCTCTCCTCTCCCACCCTCTCTCGATTCCCTCCCCCTAGCGTAAAATGCTTTAATAGAATTCTTCCCCAAGGGCTCCCAGCCCCAACCGCTAGATTTATTATTTAAAATCTCCCCCAAACTTTACTTAGCTCTCCTCTTTCCTCCGGCGAAGTGAGCTGCCGGCAGCCGCGTCCGTGATTGGCTGCCGCTCAGCCAATCACAGACGCGGCTGCCGGTCCCGCCCCTCTGCTTGCATTTTCTAGCAGCAGAGGGCCAGGAGCGGCGGAGGAAAGAGGGGAGGTAAGTAGAGTTTAGGGGGCTTTTTAAAAAATAAATTATGCGGTTGGGGCTGGGAGCCCATGGGGAATACCATATAAAAAAAAAAAAATTCGGTGACATGCTCTTTAACTGAATCTCCCTGATTGTGTGCTCAGCTTTGGTTTTTAGAGCCCCAATGATTTTAGACTATCACCAGAAGCGCCAGGAAAGCAAGTGAAACGTGCTGCATTTCAGGCGTGTTACCATGCAGTGTCCGCAATTGCAATCCATACTATGCAATCATTCCTTGACAATTAAAGCTCAAATATAATATTTGGATTCTGTAATTCCCAAATAGCAGATAGCTAGGTTCTGAAATATAGCAGTGTTGTGGGGGGGGGGGGGGGGGAAATCATCTGTATTTCAGCAGGGAGATGCAACCACATAGTTTAGGTGCTTTTATTGTGACATTCTGTGAGCATGACATTTTGGGATACCCACTTCCTCGGGTGCATGGGGTAACCCTAAAACGTTGTGCTCACCGAATGTCACAGTAAAACACTTAAACCTATGTGTGTGCAACACCCCGCTATACTTCCTAGAAATATCCAAAACACTGTTCTGTGGCTAATAGTCTGGGGAAACAGCACCACACCAGTTACCAATATAGGAATTTGAGAAGAAACGTAACAATAGCTGATTTTCTGACTACTTCATCGCAGAAAGTGAGAGGAAGTCACCCAGTATTAGGGTTGCCACCTTTCCCTTAAGACCTGAACACTTAATCTCTTGACGAATAGCTGGTTAGCTTTCCATTAGAAGCATGGTGCAGGCTGCATTGATTTCAGTGTAGCCATACAGCATGTATGTAATGCAATGTAACACCTAGGTGTTTTATTCTTAAAGGAGAAGATGGCAACCATACCCAGTAGTCAATTGAAAGAATAGGAGTGGATATAGAATTGATGACTGAGCATGTGCAGCCAGGAGCATATTTAGAAAGGAGTGCTATTACCTCTGATTTATTTTTTCCACCAGTCATTGTTGTCAATCAGTTTTTTGAAAAACCTTTTAACACAGTAGCCCAGGGAAGTTCCTTATACTGGGCCCCCTTAGAGGCTACTGCAGGTGCATGTTACCACACTAGAAAGCTACCAAAAGATGGCACTTACAATTACCTAACCATCAACATTTAAACCTTTTTATCGGTACACTATTGAGAACATTTTGCACAAAGCTGTGCTGAGGTCAAGTTCACTCCATTGGGAGATCAATATTTGGTGGCTTTTTATTTGTACTGTGGGTTTCATCATCAAGATTTTTAAAGGGGAAGTTCAGTACAAATACATATGCATTTCAAAAAAAATGCTGCCAATTCAGTGTATACTGTAAATAAATACAACCGAAATACTTACTTCTTATTTGCAGGACCCCTAGTAAGACCGTTATGGTTTTGTCCTTAACCCAGCGCCTGGGTTGTTTCAGTTGCTCAGTAGAGATCTGAGCATTTTTGACCAATCTAACACCCAATCAGAGAAATTACTGTTAGGAACATTCCAAGGATGTGGTGCATCCTGGGAGAAGAAACTGTTAGAACCTGAAATGTCAGCTCACTAATGTCAACACAGGAACGCAAAGAGTATGAAATCAACTGATTTTTCAAAATGGGAGAGAATATGTAGAATAACTAAGAAGGCATTACACAAACTAACAATTTAACAAATGATAATTTCCACTGAACTGTCCCTTTAAGTCCCTTTTTTCCCCAAAAATCTGGTATGTGCAAAATTCGAAAAAGAATTGTGAGTAAAATTATGCATGTATGAAAGGAGTGTAGCTAAGATATGTAGGCACTAGAAATAAATATTTGGTTTTTTTTTTATCAATACTATGCTAGCTATGCTAAGGCAGGGGATATTAAACTTGTGATCTTTGATTACTATAACTCCCGCATTAAAGGGCATCTATGTGGAATTTATACATTGCTCTATTTCAAAATAAAATAAGTTTCGTGTATGCTGCCTTATTCCCACCTTCCTCTTTAGCTCCATGTTTGCACACACTGATTTACTGCAGAGCTCCCCACTCCCCCTTCCCTCTCTGGTCATTTCCCTGTTCAAGTAGTCTGTCTGTAAAACAGTCTGTGAAACCAAGCTGCTCATGTGCATTAATCCTCCTACACATCACCCAACCTTTGGTCACTAATCTTTGTAAACAAACAAAAAAAACTCGGTATGTGTAAGACTGGTTTTCTGGAGATACTTGCTACTATGGAAGTGGGAGGAGTGAGTTAGAAAGACCTAGAGTCATGCCTTATCATTGCAGCCCACATCTCCCTTTGACAGGCAATGAATTGGTAAAGCTTCTTTCTTTCTTTTTTTACATCTGTTTTTAACCCAGTATTTGCAAATATTTTAGTGAGCAGGAAGGAGTCATGGGGAGACTTGCTGTAAAACTTGTGTAAGCCTACACCACCACACTGGCATGCTGTTGGGGATTTGATTGACAGCTGAACAGGAGTGGTGTATTGAAATATGATTTCTGTTAACTTGTATATCTTGGGACAGAGGAGGAAATTGAAGAAAATAAAGGTACTCTGGGGATTGGGGGGAATTATATAACACATAGAAAGAAAAAAAAAATTACATTTCCCCATGATAGATGCCCTTTAAGAGAATGCATTGAGGGAACGCTGGGAGTTATAGTTTTGAAACATACGTAGAAATGCAAATTTGACATTCTTTGCGCTGAGGACTCCAATGCTGTTAGCTGGTGAAGATCTGTTGAGGCCTCTGGCCCTGCCTGCTGAAAAAAAAACCTGTTTAAACATAGTTATTTATTTAAATAGTGTGATGTCCTTATAATAAAATGCAATTAATTAAATAACCACATACTACAGTTGCACATACGTGTAAAATGGCACCATTGTGTAGTTGTAGATGTTTTTTTTTGTACTGGGTTCGGGAATCGGTCAGATTTCACAGTTTGAACCTTCTTTGCCGTTTTTTTTTTAAAATATTGCTGGAACTACTGTACATATTCTACACTCCATGCTTGGCATGTTGCATAATGATAAAAAGGCTTATTTGAGGTTTCAAGAAATATTGAAAATACAGGCCGATTTTGAGAAACATCAAATCCACATCAAGAACTAAACTTCAAATCCTATTGATCTAATTGAATACAACAATATACCATGATCTGATGATGAGAACCTTCACAACCATATCAAATCCACAGGGTCTATTTCAATTAATACTAATTTTGTCAACCATTGAATCTGTATATTCTAAAGTAATCAAATATTCAACGCGGAATCTCGATATATATAGCTTGAACGTGTTCCACAGACCATTTGCAGGACCCTGAGTCATTTACACTAACTTACTATTGCTATTTGTACCTTAAATGTATTGGCACATTCAGATTTTAGCTTCCATTTAATTTTTAAAAAAGAATCCAAAATGGAACAGACTCACTAGTTTAAACTTCTCTCTAACCATGATCCTAAAGGGCATCTCTACTGAAAAATAGGTTATTTTAAATTGACCATAACGGAAACTAGAATTCCATAATTTTTTGTCATACTGTTATATCAACCACCTCTCTACGTGCTCCAAAGCCCAAGATATAAAGAAATGACTGACCAGAAAGTTAATGGGTGGGAGGCTGACATGTGACACTCCTGCACAGTGCTGCCAGCGAGCACAGCCTCAGGCTTAGGCACCTGCGAGTGGCTGGGGCATAGTTTTTAAATCTCCTCCACCTCATAGAAACTTAGTATCCATAAGGGCTAAGCCCCTCAATAGAGATGGCCAGTTTGCGGATCCAAACCCTGATCCATGGCGGATCTCAGAGATCCGTGATTCGTGGATTTTCCGGATTTCCGCTTTCTGAACTATTTCCGAACACCGTTCGAAATTTAAAAAATCCTCAAACAGCATAGATTCTCGAACGTTCAAAGTCCCGCTGCCGGACGTATGGGAGTCCCACTGCTCAACCCCCTCCCGAGGACCATTGCCTTTGGGGCTTAAAGGGTCCCGCAGCTCGAAGCGAGAACCCCCCTTCCTGGCACCTATAAGTGCCCTTGGTGGTCCTTGGAAGGGCCCTTGTGCTTTTTTGGCTTAAGGGGTCCTCAGTTTATACTGGATACGAACGGGAAAAGATGATCAATGCACATTCACGGGCGCATATAATATCAAATAACCATGCTAGTGAAAACAGTAAAAATGTTTAGTTAAAATTTTAGGTATAAAGACAAAAGCCCATCCAAACCACATCATGGTCCTAACTATCTACCCAGGAATGTGCATTGATCATCATTTGTTCTAATGTTTTGGTCAGATCAGAAGCACGTCTACTATTGTAATAGTAAATTTGCCTAAGGAGTGCTCCCACAGCTCTCCTTTTTGTGTAGTTATGTAGCAGAGTAACACCTCCAACACACCCATTTAATTGGAGGTCTTATGCCTTGAATATATAACATGGAGGGTTAAAATCCAGTAGGCTGGGAAGTGAAAGCCAGTTACACTCATCCAATGCAAGGTCAAGACACAACCCCCCCAAGAAAATGCAACCCAAGCAGGAGGTGAATAAAAGGAGGTGCTTGAGTAATGACGTACTACCCTGACGAAGCGCTCGGTTAGGGCGCGAAACGCGCGTCGGTGTTTGGTGAGGCTGAGGGGCTAATGGCGGAGGAGCCTAAACTTGGACACAAACTTGCTAATTGAACCATAAAGAACTTGCTAATTAAACCATAACGGTGTTTCTGAAGATGTTGTGAGTATGGTCTTATGTACATTTTGAATGGTGTGGGCAGTAATCCGTGAAATGATATCTGTGTGGAGGTGGACGGGTGAAGAATCTGATACCATGAAACCAGAGTGTCTGCATTGAGAAAACCTCAAATGTTTGGGCAGAGAATCTTTTGGATGAGGTATAGGGAGAAGTGCTACTCCGTGTGAACGTAATTAAGTCCCGTACCCCTCCTGAATAACACACCCTCATGATTATGGCTATGGCCTGCTCAGTATGAGTTTCACCGCTTATTTGTGTCTATAAATCATTGGTAATTAAGAGTCTGTTATAAGTGAGTTACGTGATGGTAGTTACATACTAAACAAAGGACTGATTTGGACTCTGATGATAACCGTAATGGTGTATGAACTATGTATGTATAAGTCTAAGTGAGTGGTAAGGATACCATACAAACCATCGATTGTCCATGGCCCCTCAGCCTCATTTGTTTTATGTATACAGAGTTATTTGTCATTATATATTGAGATTTGTGTGTTAAGGGGAAATAATAAATGATATTCTTTGCAATGTATAATTGTATTTAAGAGTGTCCACAGCAAATAAAGGTAGTTTGAGAGTTATATACTTTTGCCTTTTGTATCCATGGGTATTTGATGTGTGCCTTTCTTTAGGAACTGGCCAGACCATTTCCATTGCTTGGAAATGGTTGGCAGCATTTTTTATTAACAAACTATGATACAACAGTATCAAGGCACTTCCATGACCTTAGGCACACACATAACCAGCTCAAATGGACAGTAATAGAAACATATTCACCCCGAAACGTGAAGGTAATATAAATAAAATGCTGCTCCAGAGGATGCCATTGGAGAGGCTGCTAGAAATGTTGGCACTGAAAGGGCTTAATGAGTCTTTAAAATGTTACCTGTAATTCAGGTCATATTTGATTTCTTTTCCCCTACAGATAATCGTCTGCCTAGACTTGCATAAATGTTTAGCCATATTACATCGACAAGGTACCATTATGGTTTTAAGTTATAGTTTTCCAACGGCAGGCATATAGATATATATGTGTTGAGAGATCTTTCGTACACCCTGGGTACCCTGATCATTCTACCAGTAGGCCTCAGGCAATGCTGTTTTCATATGGTAGGCTTTTCTCTGCAATACAATGTGCAATGTATTATTTTTGATTGATTTTATTTTTATTGAATGTATTCCTATACATTAAGCTCACCTGGATCAGCGACACCTTAAAGTGGACTGTTTATCATACACGTTGTTTCACTATGATTGACTTTGATGGACATGTGGAACACAATACTGACTACTGCCTACACTTTTGATTGGACTGGTAATTAGAGGTAGGCAGGGTCTAAAAGGGAAATGGGGTTGCACTTCCTGTGCATTTGATAAAGGACCTAGTGTCCGAAACATGTAATGTGTGATTAAATAGCTTTGCAAGATATCTTTTGAGAGTCTTCTGATTGCTAGAACTACCACACGTCTTACATTTTTCGAATCTCCGGAGCTGTCAACTGTATTCACTGGTCTTCTGATCTTAATCTGTTTGGTTTCCAGGGTCTCTGGGTATATCTATAGCCATACACCCATTATCTTACAGTACATTTTGACCCTATGGAATGTATTATTCTTAAATGTAGTGAGATCATTCTTATTTTCTGGACCTGCACTGTCAGTTTCTCAAGCAGACCTCTACTGCATCCTTTTGGAGGGCTTCCAAAGACCTTGCTTGATATATGGATCTCCCACTTAGTCATCACTAGTTCTTTCCCAGCATGGTTGATCACAAGTAGGAGAAGATTGAATGAACATTTATTTAAAAATTCCACGCCATCATGTGCAAAACTCATTGTCAGTCCTAGTGGGAATATTTGTGAAGCTTTAGGTATCTCCACACTCTATAATATTCAGAGAGATAGACACTGTGTAGATGCAAAAAGTCTTTTTTTAGGTTCAAAGGATGAAACACAGAAATATGTATGCAATTGGGGGAGACTACACCGTATGAGAAATTTAGTATTCATCCTACCCAGAAATTTAAACAGAAGCTAGAATAGGCCTCCAGAGGTTGTTGGACTACCAAGAATTGGAATTTTAGTTGCAGTGAGACCTAAATGACCCCACTGTACACCGTTCCATAAAAACCTAACAGTGCCCCCCGGCCACCCATTAATGACAGCAGTAGGCTCATGTTTGGCCTGTGACCCATTTATGGATTTCCTTTACAAAGTATGTTAAGGCTATGCCATCTTACATCAAAAATAGAGGTAATTTATTAGAGCCCTAAAATGGTACAGATAGATGCTAATTGTATCTTCATGACCTGTAATGTGGGTAGACTTTACATTGTGTTAACACAGGGTGAGGCACTGTAGGGGGACATTAGTAAACAGGGTCACAAAACACTACCTATTTAATTTTCATGGACATCTTGGATTTGGTTTGTTCCCATAATGACTTCCATGTTGAGTGCCAGTTTTTAGACAACTGGCCCGGGACTGCGATGGGCACAATGTGGCCCATCTTTTGTAAATCTTTTTGTGGAAACTTAGAGAATTTGTACATTGTGTCCCAATTTATGTCCCAGATTATCGTACGTTTTTTATTTGGCAAAATAATCTGAGTGAATTTGAAAAATTTGTGAACTATTAATAAACTGCCACAATACATTATAATAATGTGACCTTTTATACCTCCTTTGGATTTTTAGAACTGGCACGGACTTTACATTATATCACAAGGATACTTACAAATAGTTTACTTCATAGAAACAGTGCCATCCCCCCCAACTCTTAAAAAAGGTATTTCTCCCAATTTGAAGGTGTATAGAAATAACACAGACTACATGTTGAGGAAAAAAACCCGAGGTAGATGTTCCAGAGGTTCATGGTCTGTAGAAGGGAGCTGGTAGAGGTGATAGAGAAGGTAAAAAGAAGAGTGTAAGATTAAAACACAGGAGGACATTTTTTTCTAGATATTTATCGTAGGGTATACAACCCTTTAATTTGACTGTTGTTTAGACTGTGTTGTAAATAGGACTTTTCTGTGATCAATCGTTTTGTTTTTTATTTGTGGACTTTCCGTATAAAATATCTTGAATGTACAAATCCAAGAGTTGTACTGCTGAATAGCAGTAGTAGTTTCTGTTTTGGCTATTTAATTAGTTATTACGCATAATGGACGTAAAAGAAAACTACGTTTATTGGTTACTCACATAAATCACTCTCTATGTCCTCCCCCCCCAAAACCCTGCACCCATAAAAAATACACACTCCACACAAATAAACCCACCAACGTTCCACGTGGCAATACTATGAGCTGTGCAGTGGTGCACCTTTCCGCCATCTATAGTATAATGGTATTAGCTTAAACAAGATGTACAAAGTGTATAGTTTAAAATATAGCCCCAAAGTTACGCATTGTTTCCCTTGAGCATTGCTAGCCATATCTCAGAAGCTACCCAACATTTGTGAGCATGTAGTCAGGATTTGTGGGTAATTGAAAAGAAAAAGTTTTCAAAAAAAGAAGCTATAATCAGTAGGAGATAGGATCACTAGCTGTTATCTCCAACTTAATCAAGAGCTGAGATCTGCCCTGTTAACATACACAGTCCTACAGCTGTCTCCCACTAGTGGCTTGAAAGAAACCACCACGGGGGGGGGGGGGGAGATTATCAAGTGGTTGTTTGGGGGCATTCGTCTAGATATATTGCTCTACGGATAATAGAAGGGGTCCCAGTATTCGGCTGAATTTTTGGAATTTCAAAAGATGGATAAAAAAATGTAAAATGTCAACAATCATTCTGAAAGTAAAAATCAAAAAATATAGATAGAAAAATTCCGCTTCAATTGGGTTAGAATTGGAAAAGTTCCACAGAACAAAACTTGCCATCTAACATGCAATGGTTAGCAGCATTAGCGTTAAATCAAGAGGTTGGGTAGAAAGAACATCCTGCCCCAAAACACAATTATATATTAATATTGATTAGGGTCTGGGTAATCAATATATGTACAAGAGAAGATTTCTGTACATGGCTAATGAACGTAAGATTTTTGCAAAAAATGTTTAAGTGGTGGGGGGTTGGAAACCAATATTTAATGAAAATGATTATTAGAGTGTTCCACGTGAAGTAGTCTGATGATTGAGGATAGTTAGTAATACAAAAATTCCGCTTTTCTATAGGGTTGGTAAATGTAGAGTACATTAAAGGAGAAATAAACCTAAAAGGCATGTCCACCTTGAAAACTAAAAATTTGCCCAAGTTCTAGCTTCACACAGTATAGTTTATTTTTTAAAAAGTATATCCTTACATTACATCTCTGCTCCTTAGGTTCTTGCAGTGCTTGTACAAAGCTCAGGAAACTGAAGAGTAGGAGGTGTCTTCCTATTCAATAGGTTTCTGCCTCCTACTTGTGAGAGAACAGTGGCATGCACAGGGGAGCCTCCCCCTGGATCCATCTATTGCTGCCCTTCACCTAGTTTATTTAAATCCTTTTGATATATTTTACCTTTCCCTTGCCCACCCCCAACTGTTGATTCGGAAGCTTTATTTAGAGATCTAATTCGGTGGGTTGGGGGTGGGCATGGGAAAGGTACAATATATCAAAAGTTTTACTTTAGGGTGGACATACCCTTTAACGTTTTAATCCTAATGTGAAGCTTTTCTCCCAAGAACACCTATACATTGTAAGATTTGTCATTGTAAGTTGCATTTAGTACATGCAAGTAATTCTGGAACTAAAAATACTTCCATGTTGTTTGCCAGTACAAACTCACAGCCCATGTAGGCTTCAAAGAGCCATGCCTCTTGACCTCAGATTCACTGCCTGGATGCACAGAGTTTCCAGCAAAACTGGAAATCACTGGTGGCGCAACATATAAATGCAATGTTTTAAGAAACACAGTCCAAGAAGTCATGGGTTCAAATCCCCTGGCTTACTTATAGTAACATAGTAATTGAGATTGAACAAAGACATATGTCCATCAAGTATCAAGTCCAACCTTTTCATCCTCCTTTTAACCCTACCTAACAGTTAATCCAGATAAAGGGGGGGGGGGGGTGATTTATTCCGACTCCAAACAGCAGTCTTATCTTATCTTGACACTTTAGAGCTATTCAATGAACTTTCCATTACCACATCTGATAGAAGTCAGTTCCACATTTCTCATTGTAAAGAAACCTTTCCTAACCTTAAGATGAAAAGACTTCTTTCATAAAGGATGTCCACTAGTCTCTGATATGACGTATTAGTGAACAATGCAGCAGAGCGTTTATTGTATGGTGAATTATATTTGTATAATGTTATGAAACATCGCTTTTCCAATGTAAATTGGGGGTGATTTATTCCCGACTCCAAACAGCAGTCTTATTATCTTTGACACTTTTAAAGCTATTCAATGAACTTGCCATTACCACATCTGATAGAAGTCAGTTCACATTTTCCATTGTAAGGAAACATTTCCTAACCTTAAGATGAAAAGACTTCTTTTCATAAAGGATGTCCACTAGTCCTCTGATATGACGTATTAGTTAACAATGCAGCAATTGTATGGTCGATTATTATATTTGTATAATGTTATGAAACATCGCGTTCCCAATGTAAACAGCCCTAACTTGTCTAATTTGTCTGACTTGTCTAACTTGTCAAGCCCCTCCATTCCCTTTATTATTTTAGATGCTCTGAAAGTTCCATTTCCAAGATGTCCCTTTTGTATAGGGATTCTAAAACTGCCCGCATATTCCAATGAGGCCTTACCAGTGCCTTGTAAAGAGGGAGAATAGTATTTTTCTCTCTTAATACTATTCCCCCTTTATACAACGCAATATCTTGCTAGCTCTAGCCATTGCATGGCATTGTTTGCTACAGTAAGTCTGTTATCTACCAGAACCCCCAATCTTTTTCCATTACAAATGCCCTTAACACAGAGTTATTTATGGTGTAGGTGACACAGGGATTATTAAATCCCAAATGATCACCTTACATTTATCAACATTGAATCTCATCTGCCATTCTGCCCCCCATTTTGATAATCTATCTAGGTCTGCTTGTAGCAATTGCAGAGCTTTGAAAACTTTAAATTATGTGCAGTTTAGGTGTCATACGCAAACACTTGCTCTCAATGCCCCTTCTAAGTCATTTATAAACAGATTAAACCACCACTCTTTGGTTTGCGATCCAAAACCAGTTCTCTATCCATGAAAAAATATTTTTTCTAGGCCGAAAGTCCTCAGTTTATACATTAGTCGCCTATGTGGCACAGTATCAAAAGCTTTAGCAAATCCAAGCATACCACATCCACTGCTGTGCCAGAATCTAACTTCTTATAAACAAACATATGTAGGGAGGGAACACAACACAGCTTCGTTTCTGCAAATTTTATTCAGTTGCGACATAAGATGCAAGCACCATAAATTTACATACACAATCTCACAGGTATGCTTACCATTCTTAGATGTTACAGTGGAGATGGGGTAGAGGTATAACAACATACATACGGTACAATAAACAGCAGACCGCTCTAGGCTTGGCACTCCACGTTTCCACCCGGCCACCGACTCCACCTCTATCTCACGGCTCTCCAAGCAAGCAGAAGTGCCGTAAGTCCGTCCGGAGCCCTTGTGCAGCTCCGTAATATAGAATAGGCCTATGAGTAAGGGCGCATGCCTGAAACGCATCAGGCAGTTCTAGCCTGTGTTTGTTCTTATGTCTGTCTTTTTAGCCAGAAGGGGCGATACCCAAAAATGATGATGATCCCAAAAAAATAAAAAAATGTCAACTAACGCGAGTTAAACACATTTCTTCAGAAAAGAGCTATATGATGAAGCAAGTAAACAAAATGTTGACAAAGCTCACATGCAGTACTGTCCTTAGAGACTGTATTTTTTTGCACTTGCTTTAGCATTATAGCTCATACTTGTGCTTGGAACCTTTGGGTCCTTATATTATCCTGCTTAGGGTGTATATGTGTTGCAGTCTGCAATTCAGACATCCCACCCTGCCCCTTCAGGCTTCCGGGCAGGGTTGGAAAAGGGGGTGTGGCACAGGGGTGTGATGTCATACGTTGGCAGGGTGTGATGTCACATGGGGCATGGCCAGTGTTCTAGGGTGGTGGGAGTAGAGCTAGGGGTGTTTCCGGGGCGTTTTGGGGGCAAAGGGGCGTAACCGGGAGGAGACTCAGTCTCCTCTCAAGTCCGGGTCTGGGTTGGTCTCGCTGGAGTGTGTGAGAACACCCCAGAATGAGGGAGACTCCCGGACAATCCGGGAGGGGTGGATACCTGGCATTTAAGTACTAATAGACATGCATTAGCTGATTAGCTTTTATTGCTGTTCTATCTACTATTTATAGATACTTGCATACATGCACTTTTTATGACACACAGGGGGATATGCCTATTTTTGGGCCTGTATTATAAGTTATAATAAAGGGTTTTTACTTATAACTTATTCGAGTGCTTTTATTATTTACCGTAAACAAATGTGTCCGAGGTTTACTGAAAGAAGGTATTAACACAAGGACATACAAGGGCGCAGAAGTAGATAGATACCTAGAGACAGACTTCTAGGTGATAAAGTAATCCAAGAGAGAGACAATAAAGTGTATAATCAAAAATTGTTGGCTTATTCTAAACAGGACAATAAGTGTGGTAATTTGTTTAAAGATACACCGAGATTTTGCAGACATATCTGTGAAAACTATTAGAGGAATTCGTTTCACAGATACTTTTCCTTGTATGAGCTGCAATTGTTGTGGATCAATAATTAAAAAGGGGCGAAAATGAATTACCAACCAAGGGATTCACCATAGCGTTAAAGCATGTGGCAAGCTGTGAATGAAAAATGTCGTATAACATGATTAAATGTCCATGTGGGATGGAATCCATTGAAAACAAGCAGAATCCAAGAACATAAAGAGGACATGAAAATTTCAAAACAAACACGTATACTGATATCAGTTGCACAGTTAAAATGGTGTATATTAGAAAAGGTTTTATCTACCCCAGGGAGGGGGGGGGACATAAAAACACTATTATAAGGAGTGAAGCAGAATGGATTAAATGGCTTGAAAGAATGAGACCGCAGTGGTTAATGAAACTTGGTTGATTAAACCTTTTAATATAGTATATGTATTATATTCTGCTTTTCAGGATTGTGCACCACTGATTATTGTATCAACACAACAAGTAAAAGTATGTTACAATAGAGATACTTGAGTTGATGTTAAGAGTTGTAACAGAGTATAAGTTATTATGTTTTTAAATTTTTAACTTTATACATAGTACTTATATTTATTGTATAAAGCACATGCACTTAGCATTTAATATATGTTTTATATACGGTTTTATATGTACATATTTATTCATATTTTTGTTTGTAGAACAGACACTTGGCACTCTAACACATGGATAATAGATATATTTCTACAGTGGCAGTGGGTGAGCACGTTGGAACGATTGGCTACTTTTGAATTGATGGACAACTGTTTCACACATATATATATATATATATCTGAGACTTGGGTTCAAGGGGATGGGGGGCGGGTAATGCAACACCTGTTTTCACTCTGTGATTGCTTGAGAAAGGATCCTGTGTGATCCAAACATGTTGCAACTGAATAAATTTGCAGACACTGAAGCTGCGGTGTGTTTTCCTCCCTACATATTGTTTATCAGTCCTAACTGCTGGATACAGGGTAGAGGAAGGTTGACAGGGGAGGGACTGGGACCTTTTAGCCTGGGGGGCAAATACAACCAACTGTCCTTTCACGTTAAATTGCAAAATGTTTGATCACAGCCACTTTTTTTTAAGTTAATGCCCATTTTTAAGACTACTATTTCATTTTACATAATTGCCTGCAACAAGTGTATGATGTGGTTAAGATAACCAACATACTAATAAACTGGAGGGCTGGCTTAAAGGTTGACTGTGGTCCAAAATGACTTTAGGTAAATTGACAGGAATTGCTTCCTGAGTATTTTTGCAATTTACTTTTATTATTTTTTTTTTTACATTTTTATGTGTGATATGGTAATAGGTAGCAGCATCACCAGATCTCCTACACACTCCCTGCTGTGGGCTATGCTGTCTCCTTCTCCTCCTTCAGTCACTGTCACTCAATCTCTTTCTAGTTTCTTCTGTTTCTCCTGCAGTGAGCATGTTCCAACTGCAGATTAGAGGAGGAACTAGTATTGTAACTGCAGATTCAGAACCTCCCACCCCTAACTTTCTGATCAGTGATTTCTTGGCGTGTGCGCACGTAGATAGATGGTTAATGGCTATTTTAAAGGTAGGGGAACCTGGTCTTTCATTTACAATCAAACTTGTTTAGAGACCACAGTTCCCCATTATGAAATGATTTAGAGGCCAATAACACAAGTTTAATATTCTGGAAGGCTGACATACTGGTTAATGAACTGGAGCCTAAGAACACTGGATACTGATCTGGAGGGCTGATAAACACTGGCTAGGCGGAGGAGCCTAAACTTGGACACAAACTTGCTAATTGAACCATAATGGTGTTTACTGAAGATGTTGTGAGTATGGTCTTATGTACATTTTGAAAAATATACCTGTGTAAAGATTCTATATCCACTATATCCACACATAGCAAAACATACACATAATTTCCATTGTGCACCAATGAGTACACTTTTGCTAGTATATATATATATATATATATATATATATATATATATATATATATATATATACGATCAGGTGTGGTTGTTGTAGAGGATGCTGTGTGTGAAAGGCTAAAGGCCTAACCGTTTTTTTTCATCGGTTTTACTGTTGAGAATCCTTGCCTTACAGCATGCAGGATTGTAATATATGCAGGAGAAGAGAAAGAAATGAAAAGAGTATTCACAGTGGTAAAAGAGTATATGGTACGGAAACAATTGACAAAGTTTATTATAATATCAAAACGCCCAGGACCAGATTGGCTTGCGATTGCATCCTGGATTTTAAAGAGCCTTAGTTCAGTTCATCTAGGCTATGTTTTCATACTTTTCAGTTCGCTTTGGTTCTGGGGGATGGGGATGCTCGCCCCGGCGGGAGGGGAAAAAAAACCAAGAAAAGAAAAACAAGGGAAGAACAATGAGGGAAAAAGGTAGTCTGTTCACATCTCACTACGCGTAACTATAGACTGTTGAAGACCCTAACATGCAGTGGTAAGTGCGTAGGGAAGGTTGCCTGGAACTTTGTTACGGGGTCATATCCTTGACTTTGTCTCCAGTGATCATATTAGTAGTAATCAGCGGATTTATGAGAAATAGATCATGCCAGACAATTTTTTATTGAGTTTTTTTATGAAGAAGCGAGCAGTAGTAAGAAGTTAGATTCAGGCCACAGCAGTGGATGTTGTGGTATTTTGTGGATGTTGCGAAAAGCTGTTTGATTACTGTGCACATAGGCCCGACTAATGTATATAAACTGAGGACTGTGGCCTTGAAGAAAACATTTATTATGGATAGAGAACGGTTTATGGATCGCAAACACGCGGAGAGCTGGGTTGGTTAATGGAGTAAAGCTATGTGGGCTAAAGTTCTAAGACAGAGGTGCAACAGCTAGAGTAGCAAAGATATGTCTGTATAAAGAGGGGAATAGATTCAAGAGAGAAAAATATTATTCGTCCCTCTTTACAAGGCACTGGTAAGGCTCATTTGGAATATGCCGGATGGCAGTTTTGCGAATTCCCATATAAAAAGGGACATCTGGAAATGGAAAGCACAGTTCACGAGAAGGGCAACTACTAAAATTACCTAAGGGAATGGAGGGGCGTGATATGCCAGGCAGATAGACAGTTAGGGCTGTTTACATATTGTTGTAGAAGCGATCGTATACGTGGGGACATGAGTTAACCTTTATACAAATATATTAATGGGCCATACAATGAACCTCTCGCGTTCATTGTGTACTCATAGGTCATATCAGAGGACTGGTGGACATCCTTAGGTTGGAAGAGAAAAGAAGTTTCATCTTCAAGTTAGGAGAGCTTATATTTACAGTGAGAACGGTGTTTGTGATGATTGAATGATGATGCTGATGACAAACTGTGGAACTGGATTCCAGCGAAGTGGTAATGGCAAATTTCATTGACATAGCTTTAAAAAAGGCCTGGATAGTCTTTGCGGCGATAAGTGTCTTTTTTCTAAAACAAAAAAATTATTGAGAATTACTGGTCGGTATTTAATCATAGAAGCGGTTGATCCAGGGATTACTTTCCAATTGCCCTTTGGAGTCAGTGAAGGATTTTTCCCCCCTTTTTAGCTGGGGTTTTTGTGCTTCCTCTGGATCAACTGGTAGTATGGTTTAAAAAAAACAAAAAGGTGCGGTCGAATAGGTTGGTCTTGATGGCGTATGTCTTTATTAACCTCAATTATATGTTACTATGCTACAATGTTGATGCAGACTGTGTGCCAACCATTTACACTCTACTAAGTTGTCAACCTGTACCAAAGTCCTATATGCCCAAGTTGGCATACACAAACAGTTGGTGTAAAATCAACAAACTGGTTGGTATTGTCTGTGCATCAATTGCCATTTCCGCAAGGACAGATTTTAATTTTGATTGATACCAATATATGTATGACAAACTTACATACCAGACATTTGGGTAAGGGTTACAAATTGGCAGTTGTAAAATGGTTTGGCAGGTCTGTGCATAAATCTTGAAGGCATGAAGGCAAAGCAGGGCTGGCTCAATGACCCCCCCTGCTAGTGTGTAAAAACTTAGTTAGTAGGGAAGAAGGGAAATCCCACTGCCTGCAGCATTCAGGGCTTCAAGTTTGTGTCACCACGTTGCCAGTTCTGTGGAGTAAGGGAGTACGCACAAAAAAACCCATCCCTTCGTCCTCTCAGTAACTCAACTTTGCTACTTGACTCTATCCTGAGTTTTGTGTTTTCGCGGCGCACACCGGCCATGCCTGTGGGTGTGCGGTGCATGTAATTATGGATTAGAAGTGAACACACGGAAACGTTAGCAGAGGCTCCAGGCTTTTGTTGAGGGCCATCCAGGTACACTGGCACGGTCAGTTTGCAGACCGGTACACACCACTGTTATAGTTGATGAAAAGGCCAGTCAATGCACTAATCGTAGATCCTTACACAGTGGGATGAGAAAAGGGGATAGTAATCAAGCCAGAAACCGGTTTGATGCTCATTTAAAGAAATACGGGATTACAGGACTGATTTTGAAGAAGGGAACAAAAAAAATTAATTGCGGTATGATTTTGATTAAAAAGCAATTTTGTTTGCCCCTCATATCAGAATTTGGGAACCTTGCATCCGAATATTTGCTAAATTATTGAATATTCAATGCGGGGGAGGAAAAGAGGAGAACTCAAAATAGCTTGAATGTGAAGAGTTCGCTTTTTAAAAAAGTTTTTTGGTTATTGGGACGAGCTATTCTCTACATTTCCCAGGT
Organism: Hymenochirus boettgeri; assembly: GCA_019447015.1. NCBI lineage: Eukaryota > Metazoa > Chordata > Amphibia > Anura > Pipidae > Hymenochirus > Hymenochirus boettgeri. Next base: position 82,402,366 of record CM033475.1, read on the forward strand.
CCCTGAGCCATTAACAGTAACTTACCATACCATAAATTTAATTAGAACTTTCAGGCTTTTAGTCCCCAACGCCGGAGAACTTAGGATAGGAATTGAGGTTGAATAAAGACATACTCCATCCAGTCCAACCCATTGCAATTAATAGCCTCATTTACTGCCGAATGTTTGATCCAGAGAATGCAAAAAAACACCCCAAACTTGACGGTTTAAACCTCCTCTACAGCCTCAATTGATTTTGCACTTTGTCATGTTTAGCTAATCAAAAGTAGCACTAGGTTGGTTTATAGGTAAAACCTAAAAAATTATAGCACGTGAGTTCTTGATCCACCAGCACTGTTCAATGAAGTGGAATTTTTAGATCACAATTTTGAATTTTCAACAAAGATTTTATAATGCGGATTTTCCAAAACATTACCAACAACTTACGCCAGTTCGAAACGAAACCCTTGGTTTCGCTTTAAAAAAAAAAAAAAAATGGGGGTACTATCCTTATACGTGTAAGCAACACAACGGTGGGTGTTAGTTAAAATGCCAATTCATTGGCGGACAAACCAATTTCATTGTCCGTTTTAAAATAAAGCAATAACTTATCAAAGGCATGTCCACTACACTCATAAAACTTTTGGCATCATGCCGGTGGGGCTACCCTCCCACCCCCAACCGCTCTATTTTATAAGTGTTAAAAGCGCCTCCGCCGCGAATGCCAAGCAGTGGGGTCCGGACCGGGCGACGACGGCTGCTGATTGGCTGAGAGGCAGCCAATCCCAAGCCACGGCTCTTCAATGTAGACACAGACCGCGACGGAACGAGAGACTTGTAAGTAGAGACTGAAGCGCTTTACCTTATGAATAGAGCGGTTGGGGTTGGGAGAGTATCCCTGCCCAGGTTGCAAAAGATTTATGTTAGATAAATTGCCAGCCACAGAGGGACTCGGGAGTGAGGTGAGGAGGGGGGGGGAAGAGACCCTCTACACGAGTATGCCTCAGACATTTGCGGTTAGCAAAGAAAGGGGCAAACCGGTATGAGTGCACTGACACTCCTACCAGCAGTATTCTTGACCTTTTGCACGAACGAGCAGAGAACAAGAGAACCACAAGCAAGGGTGTAACTGTAGGATTTTTGTTTTTTTGTACTGTAGGTGCAGTAGGTGTTAGTAAATTTTATTCGGGGGTGTGGACATGCCCCTTTAAAGTTAAGTTGAACACATAGTTCCCCACGATCCCCTTACATTGCCCCTGTCTCTAACTATGCATTATGTGTCTTGACGCGAGCGGAGGAAGCAACAGAGGACGGAAGATGAGAGAAAGCCAGTCGATGACTAGGAAACGTCTTCAAGAACTAAACTTTTAGTCCAGTTGATCTAATGAATACAACAGATGTACCATGACCTAGATAATGAGAACCTTCACAAACATGGTTTAAGTTGCTTTAACTTCATTCCGGGCTCCTGAAAACCTTTATTGTAGAACGGACGGTAAGACAAGCTCCTTTTCCTCTGCGTTCTTTAATTAAATAAAGATGAAAAGCCGTAGTTTAAAACGCACTGGTTGATACCCTGTAATGGGAAAGCTACTGCCATAGGTAAGTTAAATGGTAATGGGGAAGTTGCTGGCACAAACGTCTTAATATGCCAGTTTTTTTATACTTCCGTTTTTACCACGACGGTCCCGCCGCCGCCCCCGTGCCCATCATTTTGTAATGCATTAAAGCCATGTCTGGCGGTTCCTGAGCCATTGTTGAAATTGCCGAATGTTCAAAGGTCGTTCTAGTGGGAAAGAGAATCTCATCTGTCACCTGTTTGAAGGGGGCAAACCTTACATCACCGAACCACACGTTTGTTTGTGTTATGATGTAGGTCAAGTATATAAGCAGTTTATTGAACCTTCGAGAATGTGACCCTCGTTTGTTTTTCTTGCTGTATACCATTATCTAGGGGTGGCATAGTCAGCACCCCAAGTTGGATCGACAGGGCATGTTGAGCTTTACATGCACTCCAGTCAATCCCCATCTTTATACAATATCCTTATTTCCTGCTAACTGTATGATCCCAGAGGAAGGCCCCAAAAAAAAAAAAACCCAAATTATGAAGGGGGTAATTCCTATGACTCCCAAATGACAATCTGAAAGTATCCCTGCTGGTTCAACTCTACTTATATATCACTACCAGTAACTTGCAACATTTCCTTGTTTGCAGCTAACTCATCCAGCTTTTTTTTTAATGACCATGAATGAACCTGCCATAACAAATTCCAGCGGAAGACCGTTCCATAGCTTTAAAGTTCTCACAGTGAAAACCCTTTCGAACTTGAAGCTAAGCTTTTTTTTTTCTTAAGTCTTAAGAGATGTCCACGTGTCCTGACATGTCTCTATTGGCGAACAATGACCAGATAGTTTATTGTATGGCCCGTTAATGTATTTAACACGGTAATCATAATTAGGCAAATGTGCCTTTCTCTAGAGTGCATAATGTAACTTATCAATCAACTTATTAATTTAGTTGCGCCTTCTCTGAACCTTTCTGCGGCAAAAGATGTCTTTTGTTACACATGATTCCAAAAATGCACTGCATATTCCAAATGAGGCTACCAATGCTTTGTAAAGAGGGAGAATGAGAATATTACCTTCTTTATACACGAAAATTACAGTGCTGGCTCTAGGTGTTGCTGCCTGGCATGCTTGCTACCTTTACGTTTATCTACCAAAACTCCAAGATCCTTTCCGACAGGGATTCCCTTAACACAAGCCATTTTAGTATAAGCAGCAAAGGATTTTAAAGTCCAAAAATGCCTATCACTCTACTTTATGCAACATTTTGATCTAATCTGACCTTTAGTAGCCCAATGTGAACATCGTATCTAAGATTACGCTCGCAACAAAGCCCAATCCTCTGAGCCTTTAAATGGTCAATAAAGTTTGTGTCATCACAACACAGAAACGCTTGCTGACATATACCAACCCTTCCAAATCATTGCCTGCCGTTATTTAACTAGAATGGCCTCCTAATACAGAACCCTGTGTGCCACCCACTTAGCACTTTAGCTCCATACTGATGAAGCCCCCATTAACAACTACTCTACTCATCCTATTATAACCAATTTTCTATCCATTTACAAATGTGCCCCCCAGACCAACAGACCCTTAGCTTATAGCATTAGTCACCGATGGGGGACGTATCAAAGAACCTTTTGTAAAATCAGTATACTAAATCTAACTACTATGCCAGAGTCTAATTTCATACTCCTTCTCATAAAGCCCAAGCAATGTTAGTTTAAAAGACTAGTCCATAAATCTATGACATGGTTACTACTTATTTGGTCAGTACTTGAACTACTCTACTATTGTTCCCTTATTAAACTTTACAATATCTGTCCCACCAAGTTGACACGCTGAGAAGCTCTTTTAACCTGGGAAAATTTGCTTCCGAATTACAAGTTGTTAAACGCACCCAGCCACTTTTTCTTTTCAATAACACACACACACAAAACCACTAATTTCACGGTCACTAGTCCCTAAGCCGTCCAGTATCCTTTATATGCTCATAATTACGCTCCACGGTTAGATATTACGCAGATCCACAACAGAGCCTCTTTTTCTAGTAGGAACTCAAACCACCTGTGAGAGAAAATTATCCCTGCAGCCAAATTCAGGACTATCGCCTTATTCTGTTTGCAGTTCCACTACACAATCAATGTCAGGCGTAATTAAAGTCACCCCATAATAAGCACACTCCCCAAGACATGCAGAGCCTTGCCAACTCATTGAAGTGGCTCACTTCCTCCCTGCCTAGCATTTGGCGGCTTTAGCAGACACCAACATGACATTACACCCTCTTTCCTGGTGCAATAATTCACCATTTTGCCACCTATTTAACATCCATATGTACAATTATCTCTTCTTTTAATTTGGCTTCAATGTCTTTTTTAAAGCGACAACAATTCACAAAAAATGACATCACACCCCATTACATGTCCATTACTTCCAGTCACGGAATCACTTACATTTACAACCGTGCTGCTGCCCTCAGTTAGATGTTACCAACCAGAATAGTATGAGTTGCTACAAACCACGCCCTCGCTAGACGGGCCCAGGGCCATGATTAACAAACACTTGTCATTGGTGGTGTGGATGGTGCTGCTTAACAAACTCTCCTCTCCTCCTCTTTGCCAGTTAAACAAACTTGAATGTTCCGTGTTGCCTAATATAAGTAATCAATGTGGGGTGGAGGAGGCTTCTCGCATGCTAGCTTGAGTGAAAGTTAGTGGCAGACAGAAATGTTTAAGCCCCCTTCCCCCAGCATGGCTACATGAAGGCAGAGAGAGGCTCGAAATCAGGACAAAAAATATATGGTCGGAGCTTTTACCTTTACTCTTTTTAAAAGCAAGACATATTTTAAAAAATAATGCATTTGATGCCATACAGGTTTGTGTTTTTTTTAACAGATCCCTTTAACATAAACACATACTTCTCCCTCTCTTTTGTTTTCTATCCTGCCCGTTGAACAGAGGATATCCTTCTGAATTTTACAGCCCATGTACTTGCAAACTGTTCACACACATTTCTGCTATAACCTATTACATATTGTGGACCTAACCAAAGGAAGTTTTCTCCCTTTGGTGGAACAAAATTTGGTGACAAAAAAAAAACATACACTCCTGTTCTTAAAGGACCTTGATCTCAAGAATAGAAAAAGATGGACCTTTAAATCATTTGATGGTTGTATGTTGTGTGAAAGTAAATTTGAAAATAGTTTGACAATAAGGATGTGTGCCTGTTGTGCTGTGTTTGGGCTGGTACCCACAGACAAATATTTTACGTTACCGACTGCGACCTGCTTCCTGGCACTACTTTCAGTTGATTCGACGAAAATATTGGCTGGTGTGGGGGGGAGGGCGGCCGGCCACGACTGCCATGCCCATCGATCATTCACTTTCGCCAAATCGGGCGAATGAAACGATCGGACGTTGTCGGTAAATTTGATCGATCGGTGCGCGTTCACCCTATGAGACCCACGCACGATGATCGCTGACAATTTGCCGTGACTGAACGGACATTTGTCCGGCCGTCGCTCGTTCGCGGAACAAAAATCCCTCTGGTGACACAGCCTAAGACTGTGGTGTGCAGTTAAGCCGAATAATCTTCTTTCTTCTAGTTAAAGAGGTGCGTGCTGCGGGCTTCTATATGCTAGATAGCATTTGCACCTGTTGTAATTCACACAACAGGTTGTGAAAGGGTTAATAAGTGTTTTTTTTTCCCCTCTCCAATTCGGCCTATTCCACTAAATGGTGTGGGGTGGGGCCCCATATGGTTTAAATAGGATCACATCTTGGTATTGACCTTTAGTTAGTACCACACAAAGGAAGTTCCAGTGAGTGAAAACAAACTAAGTGGACTGGTTCAACTCCTCTGTTCTAATGACTTGATTGAAGTACATTGAAAACTAAGACGGCAATAACAAGGTTGGTTGCATCCACTGTGCTGGTGTGTGTGTATAAGAAGGGCAGTTTTTTTGTGGACCATGCAAAACTGTGACATCATGAAACATGTAATAGGACCTGGAGCAGGCATTCCAGTGGGGACCTATGTCTGTGTCAGGTGTGGAGTGGGTTGCCGTTTGAACACTTTTGCAAGAGCTGAGATGGAGAGTCTTAAGGGGGCAGCTTGCAGCATTGCATGCGGTATGGGCAAATATGGGGGGTCAGCAGGCACTGGCTAGGGCCAGTATAGAGTGGGTGGATAGTGGGACTGGAAGGTTGAGGGGGTTAGGGTTACTGGGGTGAGATGTAAGGGTAGGGGTAGTTTCTTCCCGATTGACCCATCCCAACAGATTGCCGCTTAGGTAATGAAGTGGAGAGGGACAACTCAGATAGCGTTGTATGGATGCGGCTGGCTAGTCACTTGAGCAACCCATGGTGACTGCCATCTCATTATCCAAGGAGGGACCGACTTAAGGACCAAGAATAGGCTGTAGGCAGGTGGTAGTGGTTAGGGGACTCCATTAAAGGAAGAGTAGATATTGTAATCTCCACAAGACCTACATTCCATGTGTGTTGCCTGCCTGGTGCTAGGGTTCGGCATTGTCGGTGGAGGGTCTGTAGACAGGTTATTGGGATGGGCCGGGTGTGACCGCGGTTTGGTTTACATTGGTGCCATGACAAGGTTAGAAAGGAGGTAGGTGAGTCGAGTACGCATTAAACCATGCTTTCCAAGAGGGCAGGTTTAGGGCCCCAGTGTTAAAACAAGGACCTCCATGGGTAGTGGTTTGCAGAAAACTACTGACAGCCACGGGCTAAGCCAGGTGTAAACAGCGGGCCGGAGCTTAGCGAGCATTAATGCCATGGCTAGAGGGTGGTGGGTAAGGAAGAAATGGTTTGGTTTATTGAGAAACTGGGCTACTTTGCTGTCGGCTACAGGCTCTTTAGTAGGATGGGTTGCACCTACTGATGGTGCAGCTGTTGTAGGGGAGAGAAGATGCTAGAGGTTGGAGGAGATTTTAAACTATGGTTGGGGGGGGGGAGGGGCATTACAGTCTCACTGGAAGTAGCCCAGGGGGAACGCCAGGACTTATATAAGGCCAGTGGTGGTGGAAGGGGTGGTGGCCTACCTCATAGGTTGTAGGGAGGCCATTGTATTAAACGTGTTGAATAAATTACAGGGATCATAATTTAAAATGTATGTTTCAAATGCGAGAGTGCCTGGCTGACAAATGGAGTGAATTTTGAAATGAGTGGCGTTGATGAAAAGTACTGATGTAATAGTTTATATGCACGAACATGGTTTGAACAGTTTCGCCATGACTGGGCTGAAAATTTAGAAGGATAAGCCTTGTTTAGGCAGCCGCAACGAAAAAAGAAAGGAGGAAAGGAGGGGGAGGATATGTGTTTATGTTAAAAAAGAATTGAAGCCATATTTTAGTATGTTGGACGTGACCTTTAAAAGTTTTTGTAGTGTGGCAAGCATTTTGGGTGTATCGGCATCATTCTGCATCTGCCCATGAAAAATAATCAACCCCTCCTCTTGAAATCCTGGACTGTCCCCCCCCCCTCCTCACTTCTGAGACTTATTGTTGTGATAATAGCCTGAAAGTCCCTCAATGTTCCTTTTTTTTTTTTTGCCAAGATTGTGGAAAATAAGCCGCACCCACAAAAGAAGTATTTCTGAATAGCTAAGTATGGTTGTTGCCAATAAATATGGACTGCATTTTGACTTTCTTGGTTTACTTAGCTTAACCTTAAATCACTAACCAACTAAATTTATTTTTTTAATCCTAATATGAAAGTCTTTTAACCCGTTTGTAGATTAGTCTTAAAGGGCCATCTATAGCATATGAAAAAAAACAACTTGTTACTATGATGCTCCTTAATCCTATTCGTCAGTGACTCTGTTAACCATGGTGTCCAGAAAATGTCTCGTGCACCTTCCCCTCCCCTGTTAACCTCCTCCATGATCTCAACTCCGTTAACCGACAAGCTTATCATTGCACGTAGGAGTTAAAAGTTCACATCCTGAAAAACCACCCCCATTGCCAGTGGCCAATAGAAGCAACTGTCCTGAGAGACACCGAGAAGAAGCAAGAACAGCTACGTTTACGATCTCTCTCTTTGTGTACCCATCATCAATAGTGAAAGCTTATTAAGAAGAGGGGGCAAGTGAGCCTCAAGCTATCTACATTAAAGCTACGCTCTCTCCGCCTGCTAATGCTTTATCTCTTATGTTTATTACGAGCAGGCAGCGATTGGGGGGGACGGGGGATCACGTCACAGTGATGTTGATTGCATCCAATAGAGGTAGAGGATGAATCACGTACAGGTTGTATCTCCCGGACAGCAGAGGACATCTGAACAAGACTGGGGGTTGTGGGGAATTATAGAACACTTGAGAGCCCTTAATTAGAGTAAGTTTCTGCAATTATTATCCATTTGAGGGAAATACATTCTGTAACCAACAAGGCTTCTGTGTTCCAATCAACTCACAGCCATTAGTCTTCAGAGCTTCTAAGCATTCTGCACCTATTGCACCAGACATCCTCCTGGCAGCCCCATATTAACTACCAGACCATGTGAATTGCATATAGACCCTTCCTGGGGCAATACAAAATAGTTCAGATTGATTTTACAACGGATTCTTTGTTTTTTTTTTTTTATATTCCGTTCTGCAAAAGGAAGCTTCAGTTTATAAATGTCCTAGTATTTTGACATATGCCTGTGGTGGCTTCTCCAACCCTTTAAAAGTGCTTGCGTCACTGGTTCAATCCCCAGACTCAGATAATGTTCCTAACAAAATGATAAAGTTTCTACAGTTCTCTTGGGTTAGGGTAAAGTTCCCAACTAATTTTGGATGGGATCGAAATGAGCTTCAGATTTAGGAGCCAAGCCCGAACTTCGTTATACTTGAAAGAGATTACTTACTTGAGGTCTATATTGAAATACATCCACGCCGACCTATTCTTGTGACAACTTGTCATGTGCTATTGCTGTCTTGACAATGTTGGCTGCATCGAATTTAGTTCCCCTTTTAAACTTATTTGTGTAATATTAAAGAGTATGTCCACCCTAAAAATGAAATTTGATATAAGGGTCCCCCTGGGCTCCAGCCCAACCGCTATATTTTTTTTTTTAAAGCCCCCAAACTCTATTACCTCCCCTCTTTCCTCCGCCGCGCTCCGCCCTCTGCTTGCAGGAAATGCAAGCAGGGGCGGGACCGGCAGCCACGTCTGTGATTGGCTGAGCGGCAGCCAATCACGGACGCGCTGCCGGCAGCTCATCGCGAGGGAAAGAGGAGAGGTAAGTAAAGTTTGGGGAGCTTTCTAAAAATAAAAAATACGGTTGGGGCTGGGGGACATGGGGGCGCAGATATTAATGGGTTTTATGCTAGGGGAGGGATAGCAGAACGGGAGGGAGAGGGACGGGAGGGAGGGGAGGGAGGGGGAGAAGGGCTTGCAGGACGCATGGCAAAATCTACCTGAGGCCAGCTAGCAGGCAGTGTCCTATATGAACTGCTACCTCTGGTGGGCATTTTTTGGGACTTTGGGGGGGGACGGGGGGACTACCGAGAAAGACCCTATGGAGCTGGGAGTAGGTGAATTGAGCGATACACTCGTGGGCCAGTAGTTGGGGGGATTATAGTTTTGGGGGTGGACATGCCACCTTTAAGCACTAAAACGTAGGGCTTTTGTAACTATCTTTTCTCATTGTTAACTTTGTTTTCTGTTCTATTAAGATTGAAAGAATCAAAATGGCGCAGTGGAACCAGTTGCAGCAGTTGGATACCATGATACTTGGAGCAGCAGCTGCATCAGACTGCTATAGTGACAGTTTTCCAATGAGCTTCGTCAGTTCCTTGTCACCATGGATAGAAAGCCAAGACGGTAAGCCTTTTACACAGTAATGTATCTTTATAGAAGTTTGTACACTAAAGTTATTTTCAGACGATTCTGAAAATTCAGTCTAAACGCTCAAAATACTCAAAAACATTTGCCATGACAGAAAGAGGGCCTACTCAGTAATTAGGTGGAGACCGTAATGTTATGGCTGATCAGTGTATTTGGGAGTATTGCAGGTTAACATAACCACAGGAGCTGGTATCTTAGGACAAGTCAATCCAATGTGTTTTTTTTTTTTTTAAAAGGGATTTGCTGCCTAGTGCTAGTAGGTGAGTCACCATGCTACACTGGTCTTTCACAACCTTCTTGGAGAAATAGACCAACAATACAGTAGATTTTGTGCAGGAGTTGTCAAATGTTCTTTAACCAGCACAACCTAAGACGGATTAAACAGTTTTTACAGGTAAATAATGGTATGTTGTCATTTTATGCTAGTACGAGACTGATTCATTGTTTTTTTTTGTTTCTCTTATAATGTATTTTGTAATTGTATCATTTTTAGGCGATTGTAGGTTACGTATTGGTTATATAGAAATGTATTATTTATTATGTAATTTTTTGCAGTTAAATTACAAAAAGAGTTGACGTCACCAATAAATTAAATAGGATAGGAGAAAATAAAGGCTTTGAGAAACTCCTTTTTTCAGTCAATATGCAAATAAGGATCAAGACTTCTGGGAAGTTTCCATGTTTCCCATGGAAGCTCTTAGCCGAAGCACTATATCTTTAAAAAGTTACAGCATTCCACAAGCTAAATGCAAAAAGAGCTCCAACTCCAGACCTGGATGGTTTTGGCTTTGAGCCATCATCAGTGTAGTGCAGGCCTTGGTTTTGCGGTGTGAAGCGCCTATGAGACAGACGTTGACCAATAAATTAAATAGGATAGGAGGAGAAATAAGGCTTTGAAACCCCCTTTCAGCAATGATGCAAATAAGGAACCAAAATAAATGACTTCTGGGAATTTACCATGTTTTCCATGGAAGCTCTAGGAAACTATATCTTTAAAAATAGTTTTACAACCATTCCACATTGCATTGCACGTTCTAGATTGCATATTACAGCATTGTTCCTTATTTGCATGTTGCTGAAAAGGGAGTTTAAAGCCTTTATTCTCTCCCTATCCTATTTAATTTATTGGTGTACGTCTCGCAAGTCTGTCCATAGGCATTTCACACTGCCAAACCAGAGGCCTGCACTACACTGAGTGGCTAAATGGTTTTGCATTTAGCTTGTGGACTGCTGTAAAAGTCATTTTAAAAGAATATAGCTTTCCTAAGAGCTTCCTTGAGTAACATTCCCAGAAGCTTTTGTTCCTTATTTACAAAAAGATGTTAACCAGTACATTTCACCGAAAAGTGATCAAAGCATAATCCCAAACTATTACTTTCTGTAAAAATGACACTGGGTCCAAGGCTACACTAACTACAAAAACAACACACCAAATAAAAAATAAAGTCCCATACCATAAAAGCAAATAATAAATATGCCGGGGGTGCCCAATCCAGCCGCACTGGGGGCGCATTAGCAGCACTGAGCCCAGTGAGCGGGCCGCGGGAAGTAACTGCCCGGTAACGCCCCACCACGTCCCTTTCCACGCCCACTCGTGGCACCGTGCGGGCTGTGAAAAATGTGGCGGCATCACTGATATATGTAAAGCACAATGTATGGTTTATGTATTAAGGTTAGTTTTTTACCCCCCAACCTGACACAGGTATACACACCAACTGACCTACCCTTTAATTCATGGCAAAAAAAAATAATTTAAATCAATAATCAAAAAAGTTAATCCCCCAACCTGACACAGTACAAACACCTACTGACACCTTTCCATTCCTGGGGCAGTCATACTTAAAGGGTAACTATAAAAAATCAAAAAAGAAAATTTGACAATATCAAAAAAGTTAGTTTTTTTTTATACCCCCCAATCTGAATGGGTACACCACAACTACTGACCTAAACTTCCATTACATGGCAGCATACTTAAAGGCTACTATAGTCAAAAACTAACAATGTTCACTTTTAAAACAAGCGTCACAGACACACACCACATCCCTTCCTAGATGTATATATTAATATATTTATACTTAAACTTCCTTTTTTATTCTGCTGTTTTATGGTCTTGTGCCTCTACTGTACCAAGTTAAGCCAATTGTCAAATATAAAGATTTAAACAGGATTAGCACTGAAATCCTCTTTCTAGTCCATCACCTCCATTCTGGACAACCGCCTCATTTCATAGATAATGTTTTCATGTGGTTTTCTAGAAAGGGAAGTTCATCAGCAGGAGACATTTTGGTTCATCTTTGAGATGGAACCACTAGTGCTGATGTTCAAAGCAGGAATTTAAGGCAATAGTAAGACTAGATAAGATGACTGGATCAATATAGCAGGCTTTCTCGCTTCCCCCCTGCCGACGGCTTTTCATAGTGAGGGAAGAGGCCGTCCATCCAGTGCCTTTATATTAAAGGCATAGGACCCTCCATTGAAGGGGTGTCATGAATAGATAATCTTCCATTATCATACAAATTTACCAGAGAACTGTATAAATGCTATAACAAGCTTTCTTATAAAAATCCTGTACCACCTTGCTTAGAAAGTCTTTGCTTAGCTCTCTGGCAAGCAGAGAGCCAGACAATGCGCCGGAGGATCGAGGGCTGTAGTGCTGTAACGTAAGATCTAAACTTTTTTCTTTTCTTTTTTTTTTACATTTCGACAAGATGATGGGTGGCAGGGGGCCCTACCATAATATCAAAAATACATTTTTAGGTGGACATGCCCTTTAATAACTGTTGAGAATTTTTTAGACAAAGTCTACAGTGTGATAATTAGGCACTGAGGAATACATTGGATTTCAAGAAAGTTTGAAACAGAGCAGGATAGCCCATAAGGCAACTGCCTAGGGCCCAGTGAACAACAGTATCACAGCCATAAAATACAGAATTTAGAACAAATGAGCCCAATGACAGCTCTGCTAGGGCCCAATTTGATTGTAAGCACTCTGGCCTGTTTTTAAGCCTAGGGGTTCCCAAAAGAAAAAGTGAAGGGACCATTTTCTATCTACTAACCTTAAAAGGGAACTGTGGTCTCCAAACAAGTTGAGTTTAATGAGAAAGGCCAGCTTTCTACCTTAAAACGAGCCATCAACCACTCTATCTACCTGCTCCACGGCCCAAGATATAAGAAATATAAAGAAATGACGACCAGAAAGTTAATGGTTGGGAGGCTGACATGTGAATTCCTATGGCTTCTCCTGCACAGTGCCACCAGCGAGCCCAGCCTAGACTCCCTCAGTGTGTGAGGGAGACAGGAAGTCCCTCCTCCTCTTTTGATGTGTGAAGCCCGACAGAGTAGTAAGGAAGTGTGAGTGGGCCATGGCACCCGAGTGCGGGGCGAGTTGGCAGCGTATGCACCCGCGAGTGGGCGGGGCCACAGGGGCTGTAAGAGAATGGGCCAAGGGGGGCCTGAACTGGAGGGACCATGGGGTCCGAGTGGAAGGACCAGAGGGGGCTGCAAAGGGGAGGGGAGAGAAGAGACACAGGGCAATTGATTGACTGGTTTCAGTGCAGGAAGTGCAGGGGACCTGCAAAATAAACAATGAAAAAATAAACTTGCAAAAATTCTCAGAGAGAGCAATTCCTATTAATTTACCTAGTAATTTGGACCACAGTTCCCCTTTAAGGATATTACTTAGCATGCTTGCCCTCACAAAGAGTCTTCTGAATTGAAAGTCTAAATAGTCTGGATTGAAGTCATGCGACAACCACCACAAATCAGAGTAAGTGCTGGCTTACATGTAGTAATTATAGATTGAAATGAGGCAAATGAAATTTTTCAGTGTACAATTTCTTTAAAGGAATCTAATACTGAAAAAATGTTTTAAATGACCATTACTGGAAACCATCAATTTTTCCCAACCACACTGTACCATTTCTTTGTTGATCTGTCCCCTGTGGTCCTCTGTCTGTGGTGGTGACGGGGTGGGCTAGCATAGGGAGGCATGTGTATAAATGTTTAAATAAACTACAGGATCATAATTTTAAAATGTATGTTGCAAATGCGAGCAGCCTGGCTGACAAAATGGGAGAATTGGAGATAATGGCGTTGACTTGAAAGTATGATGTAATAGGTATAGCAGAAAGTGGTTTCAACAGTTCTCACGACTGGTCTGTAATTTAGAAGGATACTTCTTCTTTAGGCAGGACAGAGAAAAAAAGGAGGAGTTATGTTTATGTTAAAAAAGAATTGAAGCCAAATTAAAAAAAAAAGAGAACTGGTAATATGAATGTTAAAGCAGAGGCAAAGGGGTGGAATTAGGCAACAGGAAAGGGGTAAGCGGTGGTATGTCGTTGTTGTCTGCTATACGCTGCCAAAGCTAGCAGGGAAGAGTGAGTCGGCTTCATATGCTGTTGGAAGGGCAGCAAGTTTTGGGAGTGTGCTCATATGGGGGACTTAATTACCCTGACATTGATTGGTGTAGTGGAACTGCCAACACAGAAATGGCGAATGGTTCCTGAATTTGCTGCAGGATAATTTCTCTCACAGGTGGTTGAAGTTCCTATTAGAAAGGAGTCGTTTGTTGGATCTGGTAATATCTAACATCGTGGAGCGCATTATAGATATAAAGGTAACTGGAGGCTTAGGGAAGTAGTGACCATGAAAAAGTTTGTTTAGTGTTATAAAATTAGTGTTAGCAGGTTCTCCCTAGGTCTTTTAGCCGGGCGGGCCACCCGGCTACTTTTTCAGCCACCCGCGCTGGAAAAAATTCTTGAGAGAACACTTGTGATTTAAAAGAATTTAGAAGTAGGTTTATAGGAGGATCAATAGGTCAGTAAAAACTCTCGCCAAAATTGCTCAGCAGACCCCTTTTTTAAACCTGCAAGAATATTTGCACGTTTAACTAGCTTTTCAAGATCTCCAAGGCAACAAAGTGCTTGCTATGTTACATGGGTTACCTTCAGATGTTGACGAACTACAACTCCCCTGCATTCTACAACCATGGAATGCTGGGAGTTATAGTTTTAAAACATCTAGTGGGTCAAAAGTTAGACATCCCTGACCTATATAATGAGCATGATGCACGTGCACATTTTCCCTTACCACCAAATTTTCCCGTCCTCCCCACCCGGCTACTTTCTCAGCCACCCGGCAGGGAAAAAATTCTGGGGAGAACACTGTGTTAGTTCTTCATAAAAGTGAAACGCCTTCAACCACGATACTGCAAGATACTTGCTCCACCGATCTTTGACTTCCCTCTACTGATGATGGAGCCTCATCAACAGGCTCCTAAATGTAAGCACATATACAAAAAGATTCACAGAAGAAGGACTTCATACAACCCAATGTATTTGCGGTGTTGTATATTTATTAGCCATGTACCACAAACATGTTTCGGACCACACGTGCCATTTATCATGTGACACTTGATAAGGGCCGTGCGGTTGAAACATGTTGTGTGGCACATGGCTAATAAATATACAACACCTCAAATACATTGAGTTGTATGAAGTCCTTTTCTGTGAATCTTTTGTTTATATGAGCCTTCCAACCACTTCAAGGTAACATTTATCTGGGCTGACACTCCCTGCTTGATTGCAATTTTGTGGGAAGATTGTTCCTGACCTTGCATTGTATTAGTATTAAAGGCTATCACTTCCCCCCGCCTACTGGCTTTTATTATATTATTGTGGATTTATATAGTGCCAACATCCTTTGTGGCGCTTTGCAGTTGCTTATTAATATAAGGAGGAAAACATACATGTTACATACAAGGGTAGTGCAAGAAATCTAAAGTGCAAATAATTTAAGTGCTGCGTCCAGCAGCATTCATTGTTTTATTAAGTTACAGCATTACTGTGGTACAATAGGATGATGGCCCTGCCGAAAAGAGCTTGCAGTCTAGCAGTCTAGAGGATATGGGGATGAAACGTAAGGTGAAAGACGATCAGAAGCTGTAACTAAGTTGTCAATGGAGTATAACTAGAGGTCTTTGATTGGTCAGTAAGAGGTGGTAGGAGTGTCTAAGTCCAGATTGTAACCTTGCCTGAAGAGGTGTTTTGAGGTATTTGAAGTTATGAAGTGATGGCGAGTGTGTATAAAGCGAGGAGGGGTTCCAGAGCTAGGGGCAGCATAGAAAAGTCCTGTATACAGCGTGGGAAGAGGTGATTGATGAATTAAGTGGAGTAAGGAGAAGATCATTAGCAGAGTGGAGGTTACGCCTGGGTAGTATCTTTAACAGTCAGAGATGTATGGGGGGAGGCTTGTATTGGAGAGGCCCTTGTAGGATAAGGTTAGCAGCTTAAATTGGATCTTTGGGTAATGGGAAGCCAGTGGAGAGATTGACAGGAAGAGGGCAGGCGTGTGAGGAAGCGGGAAGAGAGGTGAATGAGCCTGGCAGCAGAATTAAGGATATGTTGAAGGGGTGCCAGTCTGTTGCTTGTAAACCACATAGGGGGGGGTTACAGTAGTCCAGCCGAGAGATAAGGGCATGAACTAGAATTTGTTGTTAGCTTTCTGTGAAAGGAAGGACGAATGCGTGGAGATGGTTTTATGCTGTAACTAACAGGAGTTGGACAGGGTATTAATGTGTGTGTTTAAAGGAAGGTTCTGAGTCAAAGGTTACTCCCAGGCATCGCCACATAAGGTTTTGGGAAGATTGGTGTGTCATTGATGTGAATAGTCAGGTACTCGGGATGTCTAGGGGCAGGGAGTGTAATTTGAGATCATCAGCATACAGGTGGCATTGGAATCCAAAGGAAACTAATGAGCTGGTCTAGCCCAAAGGTGTAGAGGAGAAGAGGGCAGAATATTGAGCCTGTGTTACCCCCACAGGAAGGGGGGTGAGTGGCCGAGTGGAGCCAGAGTGGGAAACACTGAACGTCCTACCGTGGCACAGTGAGAGAGACAGTCAAGAGAGTGAAGAACCCTGGATACCTAGGGAGGATACGATATGAAGCAGTAAAGGGTGATCCGCTGTATCAAAGGCTTAAGACAGGTTAAGAAGACTAAGTAGTGAATAGGGCCTTTAGATTAGAATTAAGCAGATCATTATAACTTTTGTGAGAGCCAGTTCTCTGTGGATGTTTGGGGCAGAAGCCAGACTGTAGGTAATCTAAGAGGGAGTTGGCAAGAAAAGTCATTAACCAGTTTAGCATAAACATGCCGGTTCAAGCAGTTAGATGCAAACGGAGAGAGAAGAGAGACAGCGGCGTAACTGGATAGAGCAGATGGATCCAGAGAAGTTTCTGAGAATAGGGGATAGTATAGCTGCAGCACAGGACCAATTATTGCCATACCAGAGACACACAAGGAGGAGTGACCTTCATAAAACACAGCAGGACCAGGTACTGCACACCCCCCCAACACACACACACACCACTGCCATGGAACTTATGTGTATACCAGAGACCAATCGGGCGGGGACACTTGCTGTGTCCAGTCCGGAACAATAGCTGCAGCACAGGACACGCAGGACTTCACGTAACTTGTGCATGTACCAAAGACCAATCGGGCAATCAGGCAGGGGAGTAAAAGTCTATTCTCTGCCGCTTCAGGAATACACTGTCCAGCACTCTGTGATTACACACACAAGAAAAAAAAATTCTAAGAGTCTGCCTCTAACTTCTAACTAAGCAGTGAAGGGCAGCTACTAGACAATATTTCATATTGCTTCATTTAGGAGTTGCCATCTATTAATTTACTTAAAAGTTTATAATATTCAGCACCCTTTTTACTTGCTTTATAATAATTTTGAAGTTAAATAAATTGTCATGTATAACTGAAAAAGTTTAATAAAAAATGAGGTTTTATAGTATTTAACTAGTTGTGTTTTTTAACACTTTAATGTGTCAATTTCTTTTGCAGAAGTCGATATCTAGAAAAACCTATGGAGATAGCGCGCATTGTACGCAAGATGTTTATGGGAAGAGGGAGACTTCTCCAAACTGCGCCAGCTGCTGCCACAGTAGAAACTCTCTTTTTAATCCCTCATTTTGTTGCAAGTCTCCTAAATCCTAATAAACAATGTGTGAAATGCTACTGGCCAGCCACAGAGGAATGTGGAAGAAATGTTTTAAAGGCATGTCCACCCTTTTAAAAAAAATTTCATATGTTCTAGTGCTTCCTCCCTCAGCCCCAATCGCATTATTATCTCCAGAAACTCCCCCAATCTTTACTTACCTTCCCTCTATCTCCGCAGAAACTGTCCCGCCCTCTGCTTGCATGAAAAATGCACAAGCAGGGGCCAGACCGGCAGCCGGTCTGTGATGGCTGAGAGGCAGCCAATCACGACGGACGGCGGTGGCTCGTAGTTCAACGCGGAGGGAGGGAGAGAATAAGTAAAGAGCGGGGGAGTTTCTGGAGATTAATAATAATGCAGTTGGGGCTGAGGGAGGGAGCATACAATATGACAAATGTGGTTTTGTGCCAGGGGGAGGGAGACCAAAACGGGTTTGTGGGAGGGGGTGCACGTGCGCATGGCAAAATTCTCCAGCAGGAGAGCAGGAGGCAGAGTCCTATATGGACTCTGCCTGGCTCCTGGTGGACAGTTTTTTGGACTTTGGGGGGAAACATTGCAGGGCAGTCATTTGGAGCTGGGATGTAAGTAAGGTTTTATGCATACACAGTGGGGCCAGTAGTGGGTTAAATTATAGTTTTGGGGGTGGACATGCCCTTTAAAGGGTAATGGAGATAAAAATGAAACCAAAGGACTTCAAATGAACTCCTTTAAAAAAATCCATCACTAAGAAGTAGTGTGTGTGTGGGATCAGGGGCGTAGGCATCACTATAGCAACCATAGCGGTTGCTATGTGGCCGGAGCCAAAGGGACCCTACCATGTCCTCCTCCTAAAAAAAGGTTTTAGCTAACATAGGTTAGCCCCAAAACCCCGTTTTCGTTTTACCTAAACCTTCGAAGATGCTACCAGGCTTAGATATTCTATTACTGTATATACTTCTGCATAAACCGACCGAATATAAAGAGAGGTCATAGAGGCTTTATTTTAACGATAAACCAGAAAAAAGAGGGGTAACTTTCTCCATAGACAGCCCCATAGAAAGTCCCATAACAGCCATATACAGCCTCATACACAGATGTGCCCTGCATACCTTCCTGTTTATTGAATCCTGTTACTTCTATCGTTTTTTCAATTTCCGCTGCAGTCTGGGCTGATCTGGTGAGCAGGACAAAATTGCCTAACCACCAAAATCAAGATGATTCTGTGTGTTACAGGGTACAGCTTTTGTTTTCCTATTTACTCCTTCAAGCATCCAGATCAGCCCAGACCAGAGTATGAACCAAGGGGGACTTTCAGGTGATTTTAAAGGTAAATTTATACACAAATATATATGGTACAACTATGGTTCCTCTCTTCATTGGTAATGACAGTCGGTCACGAACTGTGATGGTGATTTTATGGACCATAGCTTGCGGCAGTTTAGAACAAGCCTCTCTGCTGCTATGCACAATCGTAACTAACCACTTGCAACGCCAGCAGAGGAGTGGTGGGAGCCTGGGAGCTTCTTTGAAAGATTTGAATAAAATGAAAACGGGTTTGTGGGGCTGAGCTATGTGTGGGACCATTTTTTTCTTAGGAGGAGGTGGACCAAGTTGATTTTTTGCTGGGTTGGGTGAACTGAACCGAATTGGTTTTTATGTGGGTTGGGGAGGCCCCTTCTAAAATCTTGCTATGGGGCCCTTTCTAGCTACACCCCTAGTGTGTAGCTAGAAGATATTCAGCTAAGAATTAAAGAAATGTTCGCTAATTCCTTCTGCCAGGAGAGAGGGCATTGACCGACAGGATTTTTGGTGGATGAAGGCAGTGGCATTCTTTATCTGAGCTGCATATTTTTTTTTTTTTATCACCGTTCCCCTTTATGCCCTTATTGCTTGCTAAGCCTTAAAGGGTATGTCTACCCTTTAAAAAAAGTTTTTATATTTATTTTAGGGCACCCGCCCACCCCCAACTGCCATGTTAGTTATACTAAAAAAAAACAGCACAATCATACTTACGATATATACTCGAGTATAAACCGTCCAGAGTATAAAACCAGAGGTACCTGTTTTACCTAAAAAAGGGGAAAAAATAGACTGACTCGAGTATAAACCGAGGGTGTAACCCCTGCTACTATTTGCCACTTAAGATGTTTGGAAACTACAACTCCCAGCATGCTTTATTGCTGGGAGTGTAGTTTTCAAACATCTTAAGTGGCAAATACTTGCAAATAGGGGTAAATCCTCCTTATTGTGCATACATATGTGTGTGTATGTGTAACTATTGTGTGCCCTGGTGTCCTGTTGTATTCTCCTACCTTGTCCGGGGCCGCTCGCGCCTCGCTCCACATCCTCTGCGCCTCAGGATGATGTCACTATCGGCGCCACAAAGTGAGAGGCGCCGGGTAGTGACATCATCCAGAAGCCGCTGAAGATGCGGATCGTGCAGCCGCCAGACAAGGTAAGGAGAAAGACTGCTCGAGTATAAACTAAGGTAAGATTTCAGGCTTTTTTAAAGCCTGAAAAACCTCAGTTTATACTACTATATACGTACAGTCCTTTGCTTAGTTGGCTGTCTCCTCCCGGCCCTCTGTTTGTGGAAGCTGCAAAAGTGGCCGGACCGGTAGCCGCTTCTGTGATTTTGCTGAGAGGCAGCCAATCAGAGAGTGCGCTGCTGGCAATGCAGGGGTTAAGTTGTGTGTGTTTCTGTTGCTTTTTTTAGTAATCTGGCTGCGGTTGGGGGTGGGGAACTTTTATTGCCTAAATAATAGTGAGTTGTATAATTTGACATTTTAATAGCTGATTAGTGTTAGTTATAACTACTTAACTAGTCTTAATGAGCTTGTTATTTGCCAAGTGGTATGACAATTAACAAATATTTTAATTCATTTAGCAAGGGGGACCGGCTCACATCCAACTGCTGCAGTGGTCACAGAAAAGCAACAGATGCTGGAACAACATTTACAGGATGTGAGGAAGAAAGTTAGGTAGGCAGTGTGTGCTCCCTTTTTTCTGGTCTTTGGTGAATGCCATTTTTCTGGTTTATCCAGTTTTTCACAAAGTAATTTTTCATCCTGCAGGACCTGGAACAGAAATGAAGGTTGTTGAAAACCTTCAGGATGATTTTGATTTTAACTATAAAACATTAAAAAGCCAAAGTGTGTGAGTTATCCAGGTCTGATTATTTCCACTCCTTCAGTTATGGAAACATTATTATAATAAGCTGTAACTGTTTCTTGACGTCAGATTTAATAGCTTCCCTTATACCTTTATTGTTATACCTAATTGTATCTAAGAGTTAACTATTTGGTATGAATCGAAATGCCATTTATCTAAAAGCATACTTTATTTTTAACATTTTGTGTTATATCCCACTTCTCACAGACTTGTCTGACCTAAATGGTAACACATCAATCGTCACAAGGCAAAAGATGCAACAGCTAGAGCAGATGTTGAATGCATGGATCAGCTTAGAAGGGTAACATTACTTAAGTAGAGTACAATAGAACATTGAGTTTTTAGGAGACTACCAATGAGGTGGGGGTGTAGGATATTACATATAGGAAAAGTGGATGTGTGTACGTCTCACTATTACCATTTAAATGACAATGAATAAATGTATATAAAGTATAGCAAGACAAAATATACAACTCATACAAAATCTAAACTACTTACAGAGCTGAGATTCCAATTTTAATATGGGATAGACAAATGGGAGGTTAAACCACTGTGGCTGTATGCTACACAGGAAGGAAGATGGTATGAAAAGAGGATGATACTTTGTATTGTATGTCAGAAAAAATGGCTTTATTCCAGGATGTATGAAAACTAAATTTCAAGCATTATGTGCTGCCAGAGGATGCTGGGAGCTTTTAAACATGTAAAGTTAAACACATATGCTCATATCATTAGGCTGTATTGCATCATATATATTCATTAACCAATGGACATAAAGAAGAAACTTATTGTAATGAGAATGCTTGGATTTGTAGTTTTCAATCATGTAAAAGGTCACAAGTTCAACACCCCTGCTCTATACCATTAGGCTGTTATTAATCTGGACACGTTGCTTACCTACAGGACATTAAGAAACAAATTACTAAAAACAGAATGCTGGGATTTGTTAACATGTGAAAGGTCATAAGTTCAACAGCCCTGCTCTATACCTTTTAGGTATATCGCATCTAGACTCGTGCTTGGCTACAGGCTGAAGTTATATAATTTGCATGTCCCCACCCATTTTGCTGGGGGAGTGGAAATATGTGTTATATGTTAAGCTATTATAATAGCATTGCCCTAATAAGCTGAGGCTGTTGGGTACTTTCTGTTTATTTTATACTTTGTGGGTAGCTTTAGCTCTTCAACCCCACTTCACACAGGTTGCCCAATGGTGCTGTTGGTTCCCACATAGATCATAGATTCTAGCTGGCAGGCAGGTGGAATAGGAAAGGGAGTGAGTGTTTTTTATGTAATTGGAGGGACTGCCTTGGTCCTTTTTAGGACCTTAGGCTTATCCCTTACTGGCTTCCCCCTGGATGCTTGCTGGGCGCGGTGGTAAGGGAGGACAAGTTTAGAAAGGTCCCTGACACTACCAGCTGAAGTGATCTAAGTAGCCTTCTTCTAGCTCTATGACAACAGCTATAGGACAAGGGAGATGCAGACAAATCGTGAACCACTTGACATTTGTGCTGTTTAGTTTGAACTGCACATTTGTGGCAGGATTGCCTGGTCTGCTCTTGGTTTCCCTGGAAGTTCTCCTGGAAGCTAATGACTGTTTGCATAACAGTTTAAAATATCCCTGTATAAGATTTTATAGACAGAGTATCTAGACATAGCAAAACATACAACACATATTTCCACTACCGTTAACTGAAAGGAAATAAGGGTTTTTCTTATATGTTTTGTTGTTTAATATAACAGCCTTGTGACATATGAAAGCTGTCTAAGCTCTTCAAAGCAAAAGGAAGATTCAACATATAGTACCTTTTTAAAGGTTTCAAATATAAAAGTAATTCCGCAACAATGTATGTTCAGCAGCTGAGTTTATTTTTGCTACACAGACGATAATTTGATTTAAATGGAAACAATACGAACAAATGACGTTGCCTATCTAATTTATGATTAAATTCATCGTAACTTCACCTTACACGGCACACTCTAATACTATAAGATGGTAGTATCAAGTATTCTTCTAACTCCTGTTCTGCTTTCTTTTAAAGTAATAAGCTTTAAAATTTTTTTAGCCCTCTTCTTTTTTTTTTTTTTTTTGTTTCAATAGATTTTGTTAGAAGAATCATAATAAACAAGAAATTAAATGTTGTTTTAGCTTTGTAATGATGTACACATTTGGGAATTTTCTTTCTATAAATAGATTCTTCTTTTGTCAGGGGAGGAGAAGGTTAAGGAGAGGGATGGGGGTTACTTAAGTAAGGGTAATGGGGGATGGAGAGGGAGAACTGGGGGAGAGGGTGGGGATGGGGTACATGGTTTAACATAATGTTGCATAAAATGTTCACTAAGCATTTAGTTTAGTTGTAGATATCCATATTTTCAGGTACATTTCTTCTTAAAGGTATAATCTAGATGGTCAGCATTAGGAGGCTGTTTTAATTTTAATGCTTAAGTATTAAAGTTTACCCACCTGTAGGCACATATATCTGCAGGTTGCGGTCCCCACATCTAGACCTTCAGCAACAAAGAGAAGTATTATTTTTTCCTGATTTCTAGTGGTTTCTCCAGGGTCCATATTATCACTCAGACATCTCAAGTTTTTGTTAATTTGTCAAGAGTGTTTTCTTGATAGGTATAGGATGTTTGTTGTTATAAAGTCACCAGATTTATTAATTTACTGTGGTTTTGTAGCCGATCAATGTCCAGGATGATGCTATTAGTATTCAAACATGATGGTATCATTTGTTTCCTTCTGGGTAAGGTTAGGGGAAGTCTTAGCAAATAATGCTTCCCATGGATTTGGGGCTAGGGATATTTTCATGATATAGTGTTAAGGATTTTATAGCATTCTACCCAGAATTTATAAACCTTGGGGCAGCTGTCTACGGCCCTGTGACACTGTCACAATGTGGATGACAATGTGTGGAGGTATTTAGGTATTCTATATCATCATTTTTATCATCGAATTTTAAAGTGGATATTATGCAAAATTTAGATATGTGTAAGGGTCCACTAATCCAACACTTTTTCAGATTTGAAATCCAGTTGTAGATTCTCAGAAATCTACTTTTTAAATAATGATTTAAATAAGTTCAGGGAAAGACCGTCACTCAAACCAGTTATGCTAATTTGTGTCCTCCAGTGACCTTTATAGGATCCAAAACATTTATTAATATAACCCCAAATATAATGAGCTGATTAATCTTTTTGTCTCCTGTCTAACTAATCTATCTGTCTTTCTGTCTGTCTGGTGTATTTATCCGTCTCTGTCTATCTGATTCTGTCTATATTTCTTCTGTTGTCAATCTTCTCTCTGCCTATGGTGTAGCTTATATTATATGTGTGTTCCAAGTGCTTGGTATTATAAATGCACAGACACCAGGGAGGGGGGAGATGCAAGCCAGATCTGCTGCAGGAGGTCATCCAAGATTGCCTATAGTAGAATGTCACTAAGCATTTAATGTATGTCTTTGGATATCTAAAGAAATAGGGGACAGATAAGGAAAAAGGTTACAGTGGTATTTGGAAGTTTCATTTTCTGGAATGAGCAAGTAGAGATAAATAAATGGAGAGATGCAAAGTCATAAATAATCACCTAGGTCCTCTCATTAGGATTCTCTACTGTAGAATTTTTTTCAGATTATATTATATTATATGATTTTGTGGTGCTTTTACAATTGGTGGATACAGGGTTTGGGTAGTGCAAAAATACAAAATCAAAACGTTACATAAAATGGTAGCATAGAACACAAGTTTATGCAGCATAGCTAACAGAGAGACAGTGATGCAGGAAATAGGGACCCTGCAACCATTGAGCTACAGTCCAGAGGAAATGAAGGCTCAGACATAAGGTTAAGTGAATAGGTAGGCTGCAAGTGGATTGTCAGGGAGTTAATTAGCAGTTAGGACCATGTTGGGTCAGTGGGAGGGTAGTATCTATGCATAATATAGCTTTGAGGTTGTGTTGAAGTATTAAGGGATGCCATATGAAGGATGGTGCTGCAAAGGAAGGAAGTTCCGATAGAAAGAGGCAGCATTAAGTCCTTATGCCAGCGTGGTGACTATGGTGGATGATTGGAAAAGATAATTTGCCCACAGGGAGGATACAAATTATATGGTATTGTGGATTTGCTTCTAAACTACTGGAAAGACTGTCTTGCTTGTACTGGTCAGTCACCTGTCTGCTAACTCCTCTTTGACCACTTCCAGTCAGGCTTCCGCCTAACCACTCCACAGAAACTGCCCTCACTAAAGTGACCAATGATCTACTTACTGCTAAATCTTAAGGTCATACTCTTTGATTTGATATGTTGATCAAATTCCATTACTCAGATCCTGGCTCCTTGGGTATCAGCAGACACCGTGTTTTTGGCTATCCTCCTATCTCTCTGGTAGGGCCTTAGTGTTTTCCACCCTTGCTGGGGTCGCGCAAGGCTCAGTACTCGGCCCCCTTTTTTCTCCATTACACCTATTGCTTGGACAACTCAGATTAGTTCATTGGATTCCAGTATACCTGTATGCCGATGATACCCAGATTTACATCTTGCCCCAGATCTCCCTATACTGACATTCCCAGTCCCCGACTGCCTTAGTGCCATTCTACCTTATGTCCTCCCGCTTCCTCAAAGTCAACATGGACAAATGCTGAACTTGTCCTTTTCCACCCCTCATGATGTGTTCCCCTCCCTAGTCTTACTATTAACAGTACACCTATATCCCCATCTCCTCATGTCTGCTGCCTGGTATAACGCTAGATTCTAATCTTTCCTTCCAACCCCATGTCATTTCGCTTGCCAACTCTGTCGGCTCCAACTCAAAAACATCTCCCAAATTCGACCCTTCCTGTCGAATGAAGCTACAAAAATCCTAGTCCATGCCCTAATCATACTGGCTAGACTACGCAACACACTCCTGTGTAGTTACCAAACAACTGCTGGCACCGCCTTCAATCCATCCTAAACTCTGCGCCCAGACTCATATTCATTTCTCTTTTGCTCTCCTCTCTGTCAGTCCCTCCACTGGTTGCCCATCACGCAAAAGGATCCAGTTTCAAGCCTGCTACCCTATCACTATAAAGAACATCAGTACCAGTCCCTCCATATATCTCGGAGCTGATCCACAGACGCTGTCCCAGATGCCACCTCCGCTCCTCAAATGATCTCCTCTCATCCACCTTGTCACTCTTCCCATGCCCGTATTAGGACTTTACTCGTGTGCCCTCTGCTCTGGAACTCCCTCCATCTTTCCGCACTCACTGTCCCTTATACCTGAAACATAACCTTAAAAACCACCTCTTCAGGCAGCATATAACCTGTAATATAGAAAAAGAGGAAGAGGATTAAAATAAATCGACCACAGTGCCCCTATAAAGTGCACAAAAAAAAACAGATATTATCTAATTCTTTTGTTATTTTTTTGTGGTATGGACGTGTAAACTAGCACAAACCAATGCATACTAAATGTATTTTGTTATTTAAAGAGTTTGTCCACCTCCAAATAATAGCCTTCAGGCAATTTAAAATCTTTTCATATTGCTTGCCACACTGAGATCCTTCCTATCTTTGCAAATCCACCACACCCCTATTCTCTGTGCACTGTGAAAGCTCACAGCTTTCAAGCACCCTCACTGAGCTTTCATGGACATTCCAAAGGAGCTTCCATAAATACTCTGCAGTCATAGGCCGTGATGTCACGCGTCATGGCATGACTGACAGAGTAAACATGGAAGAGTTTGTGAGCTGCTCTGTGAATGCGATGAAGACCGAAGGATACGTCCCTGTAAAAGCAAGTATGAGAAAGGACAGTATTGCAATTTTAGCTTTTTGGGTGTCCTCTATCTGTATGGAATTGGGTGTCCAATATGATTTTTGGTTTGTTTATAGCTGGAAGCTTAACAATCTCTGATTTCTATTTATGCTCTCTTATCAGACTATTATCAGTGACCTTGCCAGTCTCTTGTCAGCCATGGAGTATGTCCAGAAAACACTACAGATGAGGAGCTAGTGATTGGAAACGAAGGAACAGATTGCCTGCATGGTGGACCCCCAAATATCTGCCTTGATCGTTGGAAAACTGGTGAGAAACTAGAAACGATTAGTAGAAGGCAGGAATAAAACTGAATGTCGTCTCCATAGTCACACAAAATCATCAGGAGATTTGTTCAGTTAAACCTCTGCCTGGTTTTATTGTTATTAATAAAGTGTATGCAAAAATACACAGAGAATTCCTGTTTATGTTTGAAATATGTTCAAGTGCCTGAAAATCCATAGTAGTTTAGTAAAGCAAATGACTTCTCACCTGTCCCACTGGCTGTAGTGGAAGTCCTGCCAGGAAAAGCTGATCATGTTATAGCTCCTCCCTTTCTCTGTCAAAGAACAGGGATTTATTTCATTGTAAAAAATTTTAACATCTGTCCCTGATGGCGAATTTTATCAAATTGAATGCAATATCAAAGCCATTTTCTATGTTTTTGATTGGTGATATTGATCAGTCTATCAAAAAACTGTGCGGGCATGGTGGAAATCCATCTCACGTAGCTTACAAGCTGAAATCATACAATATCATCCATGCAAGGGTGGGCGATTGTTTTTTCTGATCGATTGTAATCCGATCGGAAAACTATTGCCTGGTATGGCTAGCTTATATTGCTGTAGGTAAATGCTCTTTTTAATAAATGCACTTGTATTTGCACCACAGTCCCCTTTTATAATGTTTTTATCCTTTAATTAATACTAAGGTGTGTTTAATTCGGTATTTTATCAGGATAACCTCACTGGCTGAGTCCCAGCTGCAGACCCGTCAGCAAATCAAGAAGCTAGAGGAGTTACAACAGAAGGGTTCCTATAGGGAGATCCTATCATCCAGCACCGGCCTATGTTGGAAGAGAGAATCGTAGAGTTATTTAGAAATCTCATGAAAAGGTAAGAGCAAATTCTAAGAGCATCTTGAGATCCTTTTTTTTTTTATCATCTCTTTATGTGGGATAAAGAATAAGATTAAACGGATTGTAACTAGAGAAGGACTAGAACTTTGATCCCAACTTTAATAGTTTAAACAAACCCAAACTATTCTGGATTTCGAACTATCCGAACTTTCGATAATTATCAAATTTTTTGATGATTCTCAAATTTTTAAATCGATATCCCTCGACTTTAGCAGTCCATAAGCCTAGAATGTGGCATTCAATAACCCTCGAATTCAGTGATAACCCTCCACTTTAGTGCTCCATGACCTTCAAATGCAGCATTCGGTAACCCTTTAAAATTGGCGATAATCCTCGAATGTGGTGTTCGATTTGGCAACCTTTGAATGCTGCATAGAGAAGCAGTACTCTGGTGCCAAATCTTTCACATATTTTATGCCCTCCACAGAAAGGCTGCCACATGGCAGCGTGTTAATAACTCCTAAGATCTGTGTGGGAATGAAGAGTTGAGCATGAATCGTGGCAGCTTTTAATGTGGTTTTCTTTTTACTCTCCATGGTGAGAAAGGGAGTAAATCTCCTCATCCCCTAAACCAGAAACTTGGACAAAGTATTCTGTTCAAATTTCTTTCTTTTTCAACAACAAAAGAATTGTTAGTCCATAAAACTGGGGTAAATTGTTTCATTGAAAAATATGACAAAAATACACCCAAACCAATCCCCGTCCTTTTTAAGGAATACAAGGTGGGAATCTACAATGTCCTCTCCTTTTGGGGGTATATTGGATCACCCAAAATACTTCTACAGTACATAGTACAGTTGCCACTGTGATCTGCCCCCCCCCCCCTTTTTTTTCCCCCTTAGCTAGGTTCCAGACCGATGAAGGGGGTTTAGCTGGGAGCTTATGTTGTATTATATTATGTAAGTATTTTTGGCGATCTACTGCATCCTCAGAGGTGAGGACCCAGTATCTTACCCTGCAAATACCAAAGATACAGAAAAAGAACATATAGGCTGCAACACTTTATAGAGTGTTGCAGCCTATATGTTCTTTTTCTGTATCTTTGGTATTTGCGTATATTTACATAGTTATAGGCTTTATGTGCACCTCTACTCCACACGAGCTATACACACAGAGCAGAGTGCCCTATCTTTCCTATTTCTTTAAATATTATACACACCTAAACACACAGTGAAATGAGAAGAATACTAACAAGACTATATACAAAAGACAAGGGAATGAAGGGAAAGATAATAGGGAACTAGAACAGGCACGAAAACAGGACTGGAACAAAAGCTAGGCAAGGTCTAGGAACAAGAACAAGGTCTGGAACAGGAGCAAGGATGATGGATGGTGAGAGCGGCAACAAAAACGACGATCTGGCAATGAACTGAAGGGGTGGAGTCCTTAAATAACTGGAGACTGCAATCAGGTGAACATGATGAGTAATAATTGTCCAAAGGTGAAATGGCCTGCTGCTGTTTGGAAGTGGAATAACAAAACAGTGACAACTAGGAGGTGATATCTGGAACACAAAACAGCGACACTTAGTGGACTAAATAGGAACAAGGAATAGTGACATCTAGGGGCAACATAAGGCAGAACAGGAGATCCTTACATTACCCCCCTCTTCAGGAGCGGCCTCCGGACGCTCCACAATGGTCCAACCCTCCATGAACTAAGACACTAGAAGAGGGTAGTTACCAACCAGACAAGAACCCCCCCCCCACCGGGATCTCCCGAGCCACGCTCACACCAAAACACCAGCGTCATCACCCAGAGTCTGAAGAAACAAATAATGGCTGTTTTAGGTGGTACTTTGATCAAAGTGAGGTTGTTAGGCCCTTGACTTATGGGATAAGAAGCGTGCAACAACCCAGGCTTCAATAGGACACTTGCAACCTTGTCATGGTCTTTATCATTGACCTGGAGCATGGTGAGTTTACCCAGAGAGGAATGAGATCCTACACAGTCGCTCTCAGGTAACCACCAGCACTGGGTGCATTAGAGTGGTAACCATAAGCCTCTGGGACACCTCCGCGGCAACACACCTCCAAACCAGCCACAGACCACGGAACCTGGACAGACAACACAGGTGACTACTGGCAGAGATGGCAATAATCGTGGCACGGAAACCCCCGGCAAGAGGAGCCCCCGAAAGACCGGAAACCCCCCTGGTTCAGGTAGCAAAGAGTCTCTGAGAAGAATGGTCGTCACAGCAGACTGGATACTGGGCTGGACAGGTGTGGTCGTCACAGCAGACTGGAAAGCGGACAGGACTTGGGTCGTCATCTCGGCAGACAGAAAGCCAGATAGGACTTGGGTAATTAAAGTCATCTCAAAACACTGGGCAGGCTGAGCAACTGACGTCACCTCAGGACACTGGGCAGGCTGAGCAACTGATGTCACCTCAGGACACTGGGCAGGCTGAGCAACTGATGTCACCTCAGAACACTGGGCAGGCTGAGCAAACAAAGACATCTCAGGACACTGGGCAGGCCGAGCAAACAGTCATCTCGGCAGACTGGGCACTGGACAGAACCGTAGAAGTCATCTCTGACAGCCTGCCCAGCACAGTAGCAGAAACGAACCGAAACTCCCCTGGCTGCTGCAAACAAACAAGGACTTTTTTGAGATAATAAAGGTAGAGGGGGGTTGGGGGAAGGTGGACTATCAGATAGATTAAAAAAAAAAACTTTTTCCCATCAGTGGAGATACCCTTTAAATGCACTCTGGCCTTTGTATGAATTGTGAGAAATTGACCATATGCCTGCTAGTCACTTTCCTCCAGTCTCAAATTCATATACCGTACTAGGAATTGTATGTTGTATTCAGATCAACTGGACTTTAGTCTTGAAGAGAAAGCCAGTCGGATGAATAGCAAAAAATCAATTCAGAATGACTTGTATAAGAATCGTTGGCATTAAGTACCCTGGAAAAGCCCAATTAGCATATACAGCAAGGTGTTTGGGGCCTTTTGAATGCAAGTTGGGATTGCATTGAAGCTAAGAGGTGTTATCGAAACTACCCAGGGTAAGGTGTCAAAACAGCATTATACATGGCAGACAGTTGGTGTCTAACTCCCCCATTTTATTCAGGCTTGGTTTCTTTTTTCCCACATAAATGGCCTCCTTGACACCTCTCTTGAACCAGTCTTGTTCCTTTGCCAAGATGTTGACATTGCAATCTTCAAAGCTATATCCCTTTTCCTTAAGACGTGGGTACAGACTGAGTCCTGACCCGAGGAATTGGTTTTTCTGCACTGGGAATATGTTGGTGCAGCTGCTGTTTGGTCTCCCCCACATACAAATCAGAGCACTCTCACTGCAATGCACTACATATAGGTGTCACTCTTCTTTTGTTTCGATATTGGGTCTTCGGATACCAATTGCTGCCTCAATGTATGTTCGGTTTAAAGCAGACGGGATATGGTGTTTTTTTTAAAAAATCTTCTTATTTCTCAGAGACCCTGCTACATATGGGATGACCATGTTCTTTCTTCTGTCTTGTTTTTCCTCTTCACTGTTGGTATTCATGTTCTTTTCTTTCTTCTACCCTTTTGGCAAAGGACCAGTACAGATATCACTAAGTTTTAAGGGCTTGTCTGAGATGTTTAATCTTTTAGCCTTGCCTCTGTGCTATGGGGATGTTCTCAGCTCTGGGTTGCAGGGTTCTGATGACACCCTGCTTGTGATCTAAAGGGTGGTGGAGTCAAACAGCATATACGGTCTGTGTGGGGGGTTTTCTGTAAACCTTACTTCCAGTTAAATGTTCTCCTGACTTCTACCATCAGTCCAAGAAGTCAGTGTGTTGTTTGTACCTCTTTCGATGAAAATTGTGTGTTTGGTCAACAGCATTGAAGTGTTCTGTGAAGCTTTTACCTTCTAGTGGATTATAACACCTTGCTGTTATATGCTAATTGGGACTTCCCAGGTACTTAATTGCCAACAGATTCTTGTAAAAGTCATTCTTGAATTGAGAAAGCCAGTCGGATGACTATTGAAACGTATTCAAGAACTAAATTTAAGTCCAGTGAATACAAACAGAATTACCAGACCAGGGTGGATGAGAACGTTCACAAGCATTAAGAATATGGATCTCAAAAACACCAAAAGATTTTAAAGAACTAATGTTAACTGCCTTCTCTACACTATACAACAGTAAGACAGACCTGGGCTTCCTACCTTCAATTTAATGGAAGAATAATTTACTACCCAAGATCTTATTATAATGGAGCACTTGCCAGTTACCTTATTTACAGATTTCACAAGTTTACTGACCTCATTTCTCTGGGCCAATGGCAGAACTCGCTAAATCTTAACAAACTTAACAGCCAAAGGACGAAGCCGGACTCGCACTTCCAAACTTCCACCTCTACACACTAGCAGGGGGAAATCTGCTATCTTCAACACATGCCTCATAGATCATGTATCTACACCCAAACTAATGGCAGCATGCAACCTACAGAGAGAATCACTCCTTCAATTATGGAGTAAGACCATCCCCAATATAACAGGAGGACTGCCCCATATATGTTCCTCCCCATCTGTCAAGAACAAGCTAATCCAACTGTACACCAAGCCTACTCCACACCAAAGAAATTAAATTGTATATCTCAAACCTATACAGATGCCCTAAATGCCAACAACCCTCAGTGGATTTCTGGCACCTTATGTGGGACTGCCCCCAGATTCAAACCTTTGGCACAAAATCACAATTTATGACAAGGATACTCCCCTGGCCTGTCCCAATTAACCCTACTTATGTCTTACTGGAAACTGAAGATACATGCAGTCTATGGATCAATTCTTCATTAACAAATGTGACCGCAATCTGACATAAAAGATGTCTATATATACAACTTGCATTCCCGAAATAGGAGTGGGACACACACTCCTTCCCTTTTACTCTCTCATCCCCTCCATCTAACTTTAACCAAAAAGGCATAAAACAAGAGTGTCTGAAAGTAAATGTAAAGATGGAGTCAGTGCCAAAGTTTAGGAAAACTGTAAATATGTTGAAATACAGATAATGTAAAAGAAAAATGTAACCATAAAATGTATCTCCTTGGAAACTAATTTACAACTGTATTTGGTTCAAAATAAAATGAGTTTAAATAAAAGTGCATTAAGATATAAGACATTGCTTATAAAACATATACAGTAGGAGCTGATGGTAGCCATATCAGAGCAATCCTCAGCTCAACTTTACTTGATAATTCAGAATATTATTTAGACAGGTTGTTTAAAGATTTCAGTATGTGTGTATGTATTGTTTATTTATATAGCGCCACTTGGGGACGCAGCGCTGTACAGTATTAAAATACAATAAAGTCATACAAGGGGGATAAATACATAGATAGTTCAGTACATAAAATAATAAATTATATATAGAAGTGCTAGGGCTTTGCACAGAGGTAATGAGGTCCCTGCCCCGTAGAGCTTACAATCTAGTTATTTCAGTAAAAATGCATAATCAGATATAGTATAAATGAAGAAAAAGTTGTTAAGGAGGAGGATTAATTATTAAGAGGATAAAAATTGTTAGAACATAAAATTCTGCCCTTAAGATACAGCTATAGCTACTTATAAGTATTATGTTTCATGGACAAAAAGTTTGCTTTTATTTCTTAAAATGCAGCAGAACAGTTTGCACAATCACTAAATACACTACGCCATCTGTGGCATCTAAGATTATTTTTTACAGTACGTTCCATGCAATTGAATAATGAAAAATAATAAAAAAACCCCAGATAGGAGAGACAAACAGACAGACAGATTCTGGAGATAGGGGCACACTCTCAGGTCTTGTATCAAAATAAATATTTTATTCCATCACTGTGTATCAACAAGTTTCTGCCCCCTGTGAGTAGCCTCGTGATCTTAATTTTCGCGCGATCCAGCAGGGCCGCTCTGACAGTTCCCGACTGCTTCCTGCTTCGTACGCTATAACGCGCATGCCCGATAATGTGCGCTATAGCAGAACAGAAGCAGGAAGCAGTCAGGAACTATCAGAGCGGCCCCACTGGATCGCGCGAAAGGTAAGATTTTCTGAGCTTGTTCCTGGCTATCAAACATTGATTAAAGAACGGGAGGTAAGGCATAGTCCTTAACCTCCTGGCTTCAAACAATGTAGAAAAAGGAATAGTTCACTATTGCAGTGAACTATTCCTTTAAGAGATGGTGTATTCCTTGCTAGTTCATGTTGCACAGCTGGGTGATCACTTTGTCCCCATAAATTTAGACACAGCATAGGGGATAGCTTTGCAGGGAAGTCCATCCTACTGAAGCTCATCCAAAGTTAAAAGTGAAATTGGAGTTAACAAGGAGATCGACAAGGCAAACACTACTTAACTTTTACGTTTTTTCAACAATGTATTAATTGTGCTCTGCTTTTGTCTTACACCATACACAACCTGATAGAGCAGCCTAATTCACTCTGATGCCAACGGAGCTATACAAAATTAGCCTCCTTACTTTTCAAACTAGGTGGTCCGGGTGTTTAAAATAAACCCCGAACCCTTCGATTTCATACGATTCTAGAGGCAAAGTCTTCACTGCTCCACAAACACAGTACTCGCGCTACAGTGGGTGGTCCGGGTGCAGCGCCCGAACCCTTCGCTCGGTTCTCTTAGCAGTCGTTAGTGGTGCACACCGGCATCAAGAAGTTCCACAGGATGTGTAGTAAAAACAGTGCTCTTTTATTAACCACTATGCGATATCACCAGCACGGACGCCTTGCGCGTTTCGAGCCTCTCCGGCCCTTACTCATAGGGTCTTTTGGGTGGGCGCCATAACTTCTTCATATTGGACAATTGCTTTTGTCTTTATACTCCCTGGCTCCAAAGTCTCCTTCCCATTCATCCCTTCCTATCCCTATTCTGTCTTTATCTCTGCATCTTTCTTCCATCCAATTACCAGTATCCTTCACACTTACCAGCAACTTACAAAATACTGTTCCTTTAACAAAGTCAAACATTCCAGGAAACTTCAGTATAAATGCTTAGACCACCTCCACTCCTTGTTTATTTTCTACTTCTTGCTGCTGGGGATATTGCTCCCAACCTGGACCCTTTCCATCTGCCGTCGTCCTCGCTTTTACCCCCCTACTTATTAAAGGGCAACTATAGTGTCCAAATTCAACTTCATGTAAATTGGCACATGGGAAATTCCATCTTCCATGCTGCCTCTAGTGTTACTGAGCATGCTTGCTCTTATAGATAGTCTGGCCAGATGGAAGGAGGTGTCGGTTAAGATTAGGAGGAAAGATAATGAGCCTGAGCAATCAATAACTGTACTGAAGGAATGCAGCGACACACAAACATCAGAGTATGTGCTACTTACATGTATTAATTTATAGATTAAGAGAGGCAAAGTAATTTTTCACTATAGTTGCCCTTTAATTTAGTGGCTCTAATCTTTCTAATAATTTAACTCTCCCTACAATTTCACCTTCATTCTTCCTTAATACACGTCTCTTGCAAACAACACACACTTTTATTCATGACCTGTTCTGTTCACACAGCTTTTATCTCCTGGCTCTACATGATACTGCGGTCGAAGCTTCGATCACGCATGGTGGTCTATCCTTCTCTCATCATGCGCCTCGTTCCTCAGGATGGGGTGGTGGGGTAGGTCCTCTCTTTTACCCTATCTGCCGCTTTAAAAATGTTTCTCTTACACCCACTGTTGCTTTTTCCTCATTTGAAGTCCATGCTGTCCAACTTTTCCACCCCTTATGTCTTTGAGTAACAGTCGTATACAGACCCCCTTCGCCTTAGCCCACGCCATTTCCTTACAGAGTTTGAAACCTGGCTCTCTATCTTATTTCCTCCGACAGTTGGGCTATAATCTAGGTGACTTCAATTGTCACATTGACAATGCTAAGCAATCCTGGCCCTCTCGCTTTCTCCACCTAACTTCCGCCTTTTCCCTCCAGCAGTGGACCAACACTAGCACTCATAATGATGGTCACTTCCTGGACTTGGTCTTTACTAAAAATCTTTCTATCTCAAGTTGCTGGTACCTCCTTACTTTTTCTACCACCTTCTCCCCCCCTCTCATCTGGCACTCCATCTACTGTCCTTGTTCACAACACTCGTGCAATAGACCTTCTAGCTCTATCCTCCTCTCTCAGTTCTAGCCTCACTGCCCTCAGTCTGATTCTAAACCTGATTCCCTAATACATTAGTATAACTCTATCTTACCCACTACTATTGACTCTTTGCCCCCTACAAACTCACAAACGTCCCCCCTCTAACCCCCGTCTGGCTCAATTAGATACCAAGTTCTAACACTCAGTACTTGGCAGCTGAGCGGCTGTGGGAAAAAAGTCACTCAGTCAGGCGAACTTTAACTACTACAAGCTCATGTTGTTGTGTCTTAATTCGGCTCTTTCAGCAGCTTAACACTCCTACTTTAGCACACTATAAACAATAAAAAAAATAACCCATGTCATCTATTTTGTTCTATTTAACATTCTCTTGCAGCCCTCCTCTTCCATTAACGCTCCTCAGATTTTGAAGACTACTTTAGAAATAAAATGAGGAAATCCCAACTCTAGTCCCCTCACCCCAGGACAACTATCAACTTCTTTTGCCTGCCCCCCACCTGCAGTTCTGGAATCTTTCACCCCGGTCACCCTTTCTGAGGTCTTAAACTCCTGTTGTCCTCACCACTTACAATGTGTACCCTTGATCCGATGCCCTCCTTCTTACTCAGACACTCTGCTAAAATCCTTTCCCCTGCCTCTTGCTCACATTTTTTATTCCTCCTGATCTCTGGGTTTTTCCTGCTGCCTTTAAACATGTGTGTTTAACCTCTTCTTAAAAACCCTCTCTGGACCCTACCTGTCTCTCAAACTACCGCCCTATCTCCTTTTACCGTTTGCATCAAAAACTCTCGTCTCTACACGCATTACTAAATACCTCCAAGCTAATAACTTTTGGACCCATTGCAATCAGGATTCTGACCGGGTCATTCAATTGAAACTGCCCTCTGCAAAGTATCAAGACCTACAAGCTGCCAAAGCAAAGGACAGTTTCGGTCCTCATTTTCCTTGACCTATCAGCTGCCTTTGATACTGTGGACCACTCTATTTTATGTAGTTCTATATTCTCTGGGCATTCTATCTCTCTAACAGATCTTTCCCTGTCTCTTTTGCTAATAAGTCTTCCTCTGTCCGCTTAGTGTGGGGGTCCCTCAGGGCTCAGTTTTAGGACCTTGCTGTTCTCCCTAACACTATCTCTCTGGAGAAATAATCAGTTCTTTTTGTTAAGTATCACTTATATGCTGACAATACCCAAATTTACTTGTCCACCCCTGCGCTAACCCCTGAAGTTCAATCCCAACTCTCTAAATGTCTGCTCTTTATCTCTTCCTGGATGGCGCACGCCGCTTAAACTCGATCTATCTAAAACAGATTAATGATTTCCCCCCCTAAACTGGGACTCTTCTCATCTCATTGACAATATGGTGATTGACCCAGTTGAATCTGCACACTGCTTGGAGTTATCTTTGACTCCTCTCTGTCCTTCCTATCACACATTAACAATGTTTTTTCTCCTTCACAATATTGCCAAGATCCTCCCTTTCTTCTCTCTTCTCTCCACTTCTAAAATGCTCAACCATGCCTTACAATCCCGTCTTGACTACTGTAACATACTACTACTTGGACTCCCGGCCTCTCATCTCTTTCCTCTCTAGTCGATTTAAAGGGCATGTCCACCCCCAAAATATATTTTACATCACTCCTCCTTAGTCCAGGAAACTGAGACTCCAAGCTGTCTGTAAGCCATCTGATCCATGCCGATTCCTCGTCCTCTACAAGGTCTGAGGCATGCGCAGTACCACCCCTCCAGATAACCTTCAGCCAATGTTGCACCTAGCATGAAATCCTTGGAGGTAAGTAACCCCTACCTGCCCCCAACACAGCAATATTTCTTTAAAAGAAATACAAAGATCTGTACTTACAAAGCCTTCTCTCCCGCTGTGTTTCTAGTGACGAAAGCCGCGTCTGTGATTGGCTGCCTCTCAGCCAATCACAGACGCTGCAGAGTTTAGGTCCTCTTGCTAGCATCACGAGGGAGGGAAGGCTGTGTAAGTAGAAACCTGTGGGTTTTATTGTGGCGGTTGAGGTGGATAGGGGTTACCTACCTTACCCTCAAAGTTCATTTTGAGGGTGGAGATGCCCTTTAAACTCGGCAGCGGACCATCTCGCTCTCCTCCAAAAGAACCCGCAACCCAATACTTCAGTCCATAGGGTGGCTTCCCATCAAACAATCATATTCAATACCCTGCTTTTTACCTTTAAATACCTTCGCTCTACTGCACCTCCCTGCTTATTTTCCTCTTTGGTCCCTTATGTTCCCGGTCGTGCCCTTCTTTCCTCACAAGGAAATCTTATCCACAAACCCCAACAAACACTGCTGCCCCTGCCTTTAAAGGGCATGTCCACCCCCAAAAACTATAATTCCCCCCACTACTGGCCCCACTGTGTAGTGAATAAAATCCTTACTTTACATCCTAGCTCGAAATGGTTCTCCGTAATCCCCCCCCCCCAAAAAAAAACTGGACCAGTGGAATTTTAGCATGCGCAGTTCAGCCCCCCCCCCCCTCATTTTGGTCTCCAAACCCCATTGATGGGCCTACATGATAGGGCTCCTTCCCCCAGCCCCAACGCATTATTATATTTTCCAGATTCCCCCGTTACTTACCTTATCTCTTTCCCCAGCATTCTGAAACTGCCGGGCAGCGCGGACCGTGATTGGCTGCCTCTCAGCCAATCAGGGACGTGGCTGCGGTCCCGCCCCCTGCTTGCATTCCGTGCAAGCAGAGGGCCGGGACTGTGGGCGGGGAAAGAGTAAGGTAAGTAACTATCGGGGACTTTGGAAAATCTAAAATGCTGGGGAAGTGCCCTACCACATATAAAATATTTTTAAAATGGGACATGCCATTTAAACCATTCTCTCTTGCTGCCTCCTACCTTTGTAACTCTCTCGCTTTGCCTGATGACATCCATTAATGTTTCAAATCAGACTGTTATCCTACCTTTCTGAGCATCAGCACAACAAATGATTGTTAGCCCTTTTAAACACTTTGTACCCATCCCCACTTGTATCTGTATGTTGTCCCTCCACTTAGATTGTAGCTCTTCAGGGCAGGGATCTCATCCTAATGTGTGAGGCATGTTGCATTTATATTAATTATATATATATGCTTTATAACCAATGTATGAAGTTGTATTTCATTTAATTTTTAATTATTGTATAATGGCTTGCATTATCCCCTTGTTTGTATACATATACATTTATAATGTACAGTGCTGCATACCCAAGTGGCGCTTTATAAATAAAATTAATATACATACTGTAGTATCCAAACCTGCTTATTAGGGGTCCACCATGCCTAGTTAAAGGGGCACGCGTATGGATCTCTCAACACAGTCCACTATTAGACAAGGAATTGTAATAGCCCGTTTCTCGCCCATTTTATAGATAAAGGGCATATGAAAAGAACTGAGGTTCCTAGTATTGAAAAGCAGTTCCAAGACCACTAAAAGGGTGGTGATGGGGAATTGATCCTTAGGGAAGGGAGGAGTATGGTGGGTCCACAGGTTAAACTCTCTCTCCTAAATGGTCTTAACAAGGACTACGACTTACATGTGTTTCTGTAAAGTAGGAGGATTTCCTCTCTAATCCCTTTGTCCTTACACAGGTTTCAGTTCAATCCTTTATGATAAAGATAGGTGCTTTCCATAAGAATTGAGTCCTGTATTGATATCACTGTCTTATGATAACTTAGTAAGTAAGTAGAAGAGTTGTACCAGGAATGTTTACATTTAATAAGGGGTGTGCCCTGTGATATAATGGGAAAAGGAGGTGTGTCTTAGGGGTTTTAGTATGATGATAATGTTGTACATCATATTTGTTGTGGGG
Source organism: Hymenochirus boettgeri (assembly GCA_019447015.1). Taxonomy (NCBI): domain Eukaryota; kingdom Metazoa; phylum Chordata; class Amphibia; order Anura; family Pipidae; genus Hymenochirus; species Hymenochirus boettgeri. The sequence continues at coordinate 82,441,760 of CM033475.1, forward strand.
TGCAAACCAACACTGTTGCTTGAAAAGAGGCAGTGGTGCCTCGAAACATTGTACATGTATACAATGTGACAATAAAGATAAATGTTTTAAGAAGTGGAGTGCGGTGTTAAAGGGCTCTTAGTGGGAAAATTATTTTTTTTTCTTTCAATGTGTTCTATAATTCCCCCAACTCCCAGAATACCTTTTTATTTCTTCAGTCTCCCCTCTATACTGTGATATGCAAGTTAAAAGAAGTCAAGATTTCAATACACCACTTCTGCTTGAGCTGTCAATCAACCCTAACAGCATGTTGGTGTACTGTGTAGGCTTACAACAATTTTACAGCAAGTCTCCAGGATTCTTTCCTGCTCACTAAAATGCTTGGACCTTCTCTTAAGTTTTTCAGCTGCCTTGCAAGATTCCCGAACAACCAGGCTATCATACTGAGTTTTTTTGTTGTTGTTTTGTTTACAGAGAGACTAAAGGTTCGAGTGATGTGTGGGAGGAGTAATGAGCATGAGCGGCTGGGTTCACAGCATACAAGTAGGGTTCACCACTTCATCTTTCAGGATCCCCTTGGTGTCCGTTCTGTTTGGCACAAAGGGTTGCCTTTGTGCGTGGGGGGTGTGTCTTCCCGTTTTTCGTGGTGTGTGCCCTTGTCCTGAGCGCTGGTGGGCTGTCCTTGCAGTTTGTTTGTTTTTGTTTTTGCCCCGGAGTGCTCCCTTTTACGGCCCACGGTGCGCACGTCGCTCTGGATGGTGACGGTTCTGTCTCCCGCTCCGGGGGCCGTTGGGCTCCGCAGGTGTGCTGGCAAACTGCTAAATTTGTGGTCAACTAAACACAGTACCAAAAGGGTGACCCGAGAACACCTAACAGGATCCAGAAAAACACGCTATGTTATACTAATTAGTATTCACCACGCAAGTTCCACATTTATAGCTGCTTATGTTAGGACTTGGGAGCACAAACAGATGGATTAGCTTTATAGGTTAAGGTGAGGTGGGGTTAAAGGAGCTGGTATTGATACATAAGTAGAGTTGATCCAGGGAAATTTCCACTTGGAGGAGCAGAAATGAGGATATTGCTAGATGGGTTGGACTGGATGACATATTTCTTTATTCAACTCAAATACATACTAAAAGCTCCCCACAGAGTTTAAAATTAAATAGAGCCTTCTTATAACAGACCATACTCCAGAGCCTCAGTTATTATTGTAGTATTGCCCAAATTCTAACATAAAACACATATTTCTAGAGAAATGGGTGGGGACATGCAAAGTATCTCAATTATAGCCTGTGGCAAAGGCATGTGTCCACATGCAATACATCCTAATGGTATAGAGCCTGGGTGTTGAACTTATAATGTTTCAGAAACTACAACTTGCAGCATTCCCTGGCTGCACAGAATGCTGGAAAAATTAATTTTTCTGGAAAAAAACATTTTCATACATCCTGGAATAAAGCCAATTTCAGACATTAAAAGCCCAAGGTCATGCTTTAGCGATTCCACCCAAGGCTGAACATGCAAGTGATCAATCTGCCCTTCCCTACATCCATAGCATTACACTATTGGAATAGGAAGGATTAATAGGTCACTTTATGCAGTAGGAGTCAAGAACCTTACTATATTTTCCCTCCCTTTCCTATTCACTTACCTGTGAGCTAGAATCCTGCAGGTCTGATAATTGACCCAGGCAATCCTTCCACAATGTGCATTTCAAACTAAACAGAACCATTGGGAATCGACACTAAACAGGATCCAGATAACATGCTATGATCATACTTATTAGTATTTACCACAGCAAGTTCCACATTTATAGTTTCTATGGGGTTAGGACTTGGAGCACGGGATACTGATTAAATTTATAGGTTAAGGTGAGGTGGGATTAAAGGAGCTAAAAGCTCCCAGAGTATAAAATGAAATAAAGCTTCTTATAAGGCTCTATATAAGGTTTTATAAGAGCATTGCCCTAATAATCGAAAAATATATACACATATTTTCCCTCCCAGCTTTTGGAGAAATAGGCAGGGACATGCAAAGTATCATCCTTTATATCCTCTTTCACACATACATCACTTCTTGTGTAGCATGCAGAAAGGTTTTTTGATTGCTACAACTGCCACATGTTTTACAAACAGCAATCATTGGATGGACTGACATTACCACTTCTTCACAGGGGTGTGGTTTAATAGGAATCTCAGCTCTGTAAATAAGTTTATATATTTTGTATAGTTTTATATTTCTCTTGTACCTAATATAAGCCAGTGCTATACTTCGATATAAAAATGCTTTTGTTTTATTTATACACTCACAACCTGTTTGATGCTTGTTACACATTTAGCTAATCCCCCCTTCACATGGCAGCAACTCAATGTATTAGACATCAACCACTTTGTGAGACTAGTTGCTCAAGTTCAATCAGAGAATCAATGGGAAAGTAAGGGAATTTAATCGACTTTGAACTGGTTGTTGGTGCCAGAAGGGCTTGTCTAGTTTTTCAGAAAAATGTGATCTACTGAGATTTTCAACACACACCAAAATATTGATTGAGATGGTTTGAGAAGATGGAAAGAAACAGTAACTTTGTACACCCTTAAAACAAAAAAATGGCGACTTACAACGCAGTAATGGACAACTTCTAATTTTACCAGTTTATTATGCATTGTTAACAAGATATTTAAAGAGTATATCACCCCTTTGAAAAAATTTTGTAGGTATGCAGCACCCTTATAACCCAGACAGAGATTCTATACTTACAAGCTCCCGATCCACAGCCGCGGCTCTGCACTTTGCGCACTTCTGGGTAAGGCAGTCAGTCACATAAAGGATAATGGCTGACTGTATTCCTGGATGAGCCTTACTACTGCTGCTTGGGAATGGAAAAAGAACAGAGCAGCAGCAGTGGAGAGGGAGAAGCAGCGGTGGTTGTTGAAAAACACTCGGTACCTGACGGGAATAATATTAACCAATTTGGATTAAGTGCTAAATGGGTCCTGCTTATATATAAAGTTTTTCTAAGGGGTGGACATTCCTATCTCAAAAGGTATCACTTCCTTATGCAAAAGGTACTGCCTCTTCCCTCTGCTCAAAGAGCTTTTTTATAAGATTGAACATGGGCAGAAGAGGCAGCCGTGGAAACAGCAGTCAATAATTAGTTTTGTGTCAGCAGTCACAGCTTTGATTGATTGGAATCCAGCTTAATCTACCAGAAGGGGGGCAATAATTATCCTTAAAAGGTATCTCCACTCTCAAAAGCGATTTCACCCTTTAATATCAGATTAGTAAAGCATCTAATAAAGTGCTAAATATATCAGTTGGGTTGCAGGCAGGTAACCGAAGTTTGTTTTAAGGACGGACATGCCCTGTAAATAAGCACTTGTTACAACCAAAATACACATAATACCATCTCTAAACACACATCAACCTTGAAGCAAATGGGCTACAGTAGCATATGTATGCCACCCTAACATGTTAAGTAATTTTGTTAAAACACCTGTTGTCACAGCTGAGCCTGTGAGAGTATTGGTTTCTCCAAATCCTTGGGGACGCAGGCTGTACAGTATATAATGAGGGGAATGGAATTTCAAGAGGATGGGAGCCACAAGAGAGAAAGGTTTAGGCAGAGAGAAGAAGCAGTACGAGCGGGGGGTCGGTACAGGAGCTGGTTCTGTGATGAGCTGAGGGTATGGGCCGGAACATATAGGGACACTAGGGAACAAATATAAGAAGAAGCAGCAGAGTGAAGGGCTTTAAACAATAGGGGAAGGATTTTGTATACAATGTGCTGTTAAACGGAGAGCCGGGTTGTTGTCAGGTACAGAGTAGATTTGGGATCCTGTTTATTAGAGAGCGAAACAACACGTGTGGCGAGTTAATATAGACTGAAGGGGAGAGAGGTGGGAAGCAGGAAGACTAGAAAGTAGTAGGTTGCAATAGTCCAGGCGCTATAGGATGAGAGCATGCATAAGCATAGCAGTGGTCGGAGAGAAAGAAACTGCAGATTTTGGCTATATTGCGAAGGAAAAAGCAGCAACATACAGTAGTTAATGTGGTTAGAAAAGGAGAGAGAGGAGTCATAATTACCCTAGATAGCGTGCCGATGGATAGGGAAATGGGAGTTTGTCAACAGAGATTGAGAAGATGGGACAGGACCAGGTTTAGGTGGAAAGACGATCAGTTCAGTTTTAGAAAGATTTCATTTGAGGTAGCTTGAGGAGATGGCAAGGAGGCAGTCGGAGACTCGTGATAGGTATTAGCGTAGGTGACAAGTAGATTGGGTATCGTCTGCATATAAATGATCCTTGAACCCAAAATGGCTGATTACATCTCCCAAGGAGATAGTGTAGAGGGAGAACAATAAGGGTCCAAGTACAGCCCCTGCGGTACCCCCACATTAAGAGAAGAGGTGTTGTTAGCAAAAAATACAGAGTTCGATCAGAGAGATAGGATAGAAACCAGGATGCCACTTCATTCCGAATGCCCAAAGAGTGAAGTATTGCATTAGGAGGGAATGATCGACTGTTGAAAGCAGAGGAGAGGTACGGAGGATAAGAATAGAAAATCATTCACAACCTTACACAGGGCAGTCTCAGTAGAATGCGCAGGATTGAATCCAGTTTGCAAGGATCCAATAGGTTTGAGCATGGAGGTAGTTAGTGATACGGGAGAAGACTAATCGTTCTAGCAGTTTAGAGGCTATCGGTAACAGAGAGACTGGGTGGTAGATAGCAAACAAGAGGGGTCTAGCAAAGGCTTTTTAAGTATGGGCTTAACAAGGGCATTGTAAGGATCTCCTGTTCTGCCTTATGTTGCCCCTAATGTCACTATTCCTTGTTCCTATTTAGTCCACTAAGTTCGCTGTTTTGTGTTCCAGATTCACCTCTAGTTGTCACTGTTTTGTTATTCCACTTCCCACCAGCAGCAGGCCATTTCACCTTGGACAATTATTACTCATCATGTTCACCTGATTGCCGTCTCCAGTTATTTAAGGACTCCACCCCTTCAGTTCATTGCCGATCATCGTTTTTGTTGCTGCTCTCCACATCCATCATCCTTGCTCCTGTTCCAGACCTTGTTCTGCCTAGACCTTGCCTAGCTTTTGTTCAGTCCTGCTCCAGTCCTGTTTTCATGCCGTTCTAGTTCCCTATTATCTTCATCTCTTGTCTTTTGTATAAGTCTTGTTAGTATTCTCTCATTCACTGTGTGTTAGGTGTGTATAATAAACAGGTTACCTTGACCTCTGCTGCACTTCGGTCTCTGGATGTGATTCCGATGCACATTTATATATTTAGACTTACCGTCCCTCGGCCTGTATCTCTGCTGGAGCCCCCAGAGTGAATTGCGACTGTGACTGTGACTGTACCTAGATGAGTATATATGGGGTTCTGCTCTAGACCACAATAGATACTTACTTTTGGCGAGGGTGTGTTTTTAGGATATTTGTTATTTATCGGTATCCTTCCTTGTATGTGTATATGTTGTTTTTAATGATTTTACAAGCACCTAATGTAATCTCCACTTGTACCACCAGCGTCTCTCCTCTTCTTGGATGTGATTCCGATGCACATTATATATATTTAGACTTACCGTCCCTCGGCCTGTATCTCGCTGGAGCCCCCAGAGTGACTTCGACTGTGACTGTACCTACAGATGAGTATATATGGGGTTCTGCTCTAGACCACATAGATACTTACTTTTGGCGAGGGTGTGTTTCTAGGATATTGTATTTATCGGTATCCTTCCTTGTATGTGTATATGTTGTTTTAAATGATTTACAAGCACCTAATGTAATCTCCATTGTACCACAATAAAGGGATTGTTTTATAGTTCATACTTGGGATGAGTGCCTGGTCTTTTTCTCTTTCCTGTCCTATGCACTTCGGTCTCTTTGTACTTTCTTAGCTGCTTTGCAGCAGCGCTCATTTGGGAGCGCTACAGTACGATCTGGCCTATACCGAGGGTCTCCAGTTTATTGCACCTGTATTTTCCATTTTCACCATGGACCCCATCCGCTTTCGTTACCTTTGCATTCTGGCAAAAGGAATGAGGAATTGTGCAGAAAGTCTTTCTGTAGTCATTCTAGAAAATCTTTGTTGGAGCTGATTAGCCAGGTGCAGGATTTGTTAACGAGGGCTATATGAAGCTGAATTGTGTGAACCATTATTTAACATTCTGTGTGATTTAGCTCCCTCTCCATAGCCTACTGATGTTTTCTATCCTCTTTTCAACCAGATGACCTAGAGTACTTTCTCTGTGTATTGGAGGAGGATTCGGGTTACTTTATAGAGCATTACCAATCACAGTGTTGAAACTCTTATGAGCTGTATAGATATAGTTCAGTCTATGGTATCTCAGGGAATCTTACCCAGTTAGAGGTTAACCCTTTATTTGAAGCCTGGTATAAGCATTTACTATTTCCTCTAAAGCTCTAGATCTCTGTCTATACCAATTGATAAGCCAAAGCCCAAACCCAAAAGAAACATTTCCATGTGCAATCCAGCTCTGATCAGGGTCCTGCACTACAACCTGGTTCCAGCTCTATCTGGTTCCAGCTCTTCAGTTTGCTTCCAGTCTAGTACAATCGTCTGTTTCGTCCTGTCCAGTCTCCAGTGCAATGTCTGCTTCCAGTCTTGTCCAGTCTCCAGTGCAATCTGGCTGTGGTCCGTGTCCAGTCTCCGGTGCAATCGTCTGTTACGGTCGTCCAGTCTCCGGTGCAATCGATGTTTCCGGCTGTCCAGTCTCCGGTGCAATCGTCTGTTTCCGGTCCTGTCAAGTCTCCGGTGCAATCGTCTGCTTACGGTCCTGTCCAGTCTCCGGTGCAATCGCCTGTTTCCAGCTCTGTCCAGTCTGCACCATTACAGCCTGTTTCCAGCTCTGTCCAGCTGCACATTACGCCTGTTTCAGCTCTGTCAGTCTGCCCATTACAGCCTGTTTCCAGCTCTGTCCAGTCTGCACCATTACAGCCTGTTCCAGCTCTGTCCAGTCTGAATTACAGCCTGTTTCCTGTCCCAGTCTGCCACCATTACAGCCTGTTTCCACTCGTCCGTCTGCACCATACAGCCTGTTTCCGCTCTGTCCAGTCTGCACCATTACAGCCTGTTTCACACTCTGTCCAGTCTGCACCATTACAGACCTGTTTCCAGCTCTGTCCAGTCTGCACCATACAGCTGTTTCCAGCTTGTCTGCAGTCTGCACCATTACAGCCTGTTTCCAGCTCTGTCCAGTCTGCACCATTACAGCCGTTTCCGCTGTCCAGTCTGCCCCTTACAGCTGTTTCCAGCTCTGTCCAGTCTGCACCATTACAGTGTTTCCAGCTTGTCCAGTCTCACCATTACAGCCTGTTTCCAGTTGTCAGTCTGCACCATTACAGCTGTTCCAGCTCTGTCAGTCTGCACCATTACAGCCTGTTTCCGCTGTCCAGTCTGCACCATTACAGCCTGTTTCCAGCTCTGTCCAGTCTGCCACATTACAGCCTGTTTCCAGCTTGCAGTCTGCACCATTACAGCCTGTTCCAGCTCTGTCCAGTCTGCACCATTACAGCCTGTTTCCAGCTCTGTCCAGTCTGCACCATTTACAGGCTGTTCCAGCTCTGTCCAGTCTGCACCATTACAGCCTGTTCCAGTTGTCCAGTCTGCACCATTACAGCCTGTTTCCAGCCGTGTCCAGTCTGCACCATTACAGCCTGTTTCCAGCCGTGTCCAGTCTGCACCATTAGCTGTTCCAGCCGTGTCCAGTTGCACCATTACAGCTGTTTCCAGCCGTGTCCAGTCTGACCATTAAGCGGTTTCCAGCCTTGTCCAGTCTTCATTGCGGCAGCCTGCTTCACTAAAGTCTGCCTTCAAGCTAAAGACTGTTTAAAAACCCTCATCTCCTTATACCATTTTGCAGGGGTCCCTCATCCATTGGATAGACTGTTATCTGTTAAAGGTCATTCCCAAACGTATACCCTTAAATAACTGTCTTTAATGCCACAGTCTGCAGTTCCCCATAACCCACAGTCTGCAGTTCCCCTGAACCAACTACCTTGAATCCACAGTTTACAGATCCCTTTAAGAACTGCTTTCGAATCCACAGCTGCAGAGCCTTTTACTTTGCATCTGCAATCTGCAGATCTTTTGCCCTCAAATGCACAACTTTCAGATGTTTTCCTGTACATCCACAGTCTATAAATTCTTCAGATGATTATTTCTCTCCTTCAGAGAGACTCTTCTTCGGTCCCTGTCTAGATCCAGTCTGCAGAGATGGCTTTTCGGTCCTGTCTAGTACCAGTCTGCAGAGATGACTTCTTCGGTCCTGTCTAGTATCCAGTCTGCAGAGATGACTTCTTCGGTCCTGTCTAGTGATCCGTCATGCAGAGATGACTTCTTCTTCGGTCCTGTCTAGTATCCAGTCTGCAGAGATGACTTCTTCTTCGGTCCTGTCTAGTATCCAGTCTGCAGAGATGACTTCTTCTCGGTCCTGTCTAGTATCCAGTCTGCAGAGATGACTTCTTCTTGGTCCTGCCCAGTATCCCGTCTGCAGAGATGACTTCTTCTTGGTCCTGCCCAGTATCCAGTCTGCAGAGATGACTTCTTCTTTGGTCCTGCCCAGTATCCAGTCTGCAGAGATGACTTCTTCTTTGGTCCTGCCCAGTATCCAGTCTGCAGAGATGACTTCTTCTTTGGTCCTGCCCAGTATCCAGTCTGCAGAGATGACTTCTTCTTCGGTCCTGCCCAGTATCCAGTCTGCAGAGATGACTTCTTCGGTCCTGCCCAGTATCCAGTCTGCAGAGATGAATTTCTTCGGTCCTGCCCAGTGTCCAGTCTCCAGAGATGACGTCTTCGGTCCTGCCCAGGTATCCAGTCTCCAGAGATGACGTCTTCGGTCCTGCCCAGTGTCCAGTCTCCAGAGATGACGTCTTCGGTCCTGCCCAGTGTCCAGTCTCCAGAGATGACGTCTTCGGTTCTTCCAGTGCCCAGTCTCCAAGATGACTACATTCGGTTCTGTCCAGTGCCCAGTCTGCCGAGATAGATATACTACTCGGTTCTGTCCAGTGCCAGTCTGCCGAGATGACTTCTTCGGTTCTGTCCAGTGCCCAGTCTGCCGAGATGACTTCTACGGTTCTGTCCAGTGCCCAGTTGACGAGATGCAGAACCGTAGAAGTCATCTCGGCAGACTGGGCACTGGACAGAACCGTAGAAGTCATCTCGGCAGACTGGGCACTGGACAGAACCGAAGTAGTCATCTCGGCAGACTGGGCACTGGACAGAACCGAAGTAGTCATCTCTGGAGACTGGGCACTGGACAGAACCGAAGACGTCATCTCTGGAGACTGGACACTGGGCAGGACCGAAGACGTCATCTCTGGAGACTGGACACTGGGCAGGACCGAAGACGTCATCTCTGGAGACTGGATACTGGGCAGGACCGAAGACGTCATCTCTGGAGACTGGACACTGGGCAGGACCGAAGAAGAAGTCATCTCTGCAGACTGGATACTGGGCAGGACCGAAGAAGTCATCTCTGCAGACTGGATACTGGGCAGGACCGAAGAAGAAGTCATCTCTGCAGACTGGATACTGGCAGGACCAAAGAAGAAGTCATCTCTGCAGACTGGATACTGGCAGGACCAAAGAAAAGTCAGCTCTGCAGACTGGATACTGGGCAGGACCAAAGAAGAAGTCATCTCTGCAGACTGGATACTGGGCAGGACCAAGAAGAAGTCATCTCTGCAGACGGGATACTGGGCAGGACCAAGAAGAAGTCATCTCTGCAGACTGGATACTAGACAGACGCAGAAGAAGTCATCTCTGGCAGACTGGTACTAGACAGGACCGAAGAAGAAGTCATCTCTGCAGACTGGATACTAGCAGGACCGAAGAAGAAGTCATCTCTGCATGACGGATCCTAGACAGGACCGAAGAAGAGTCATCTCTGCAGACTGGATACTAGACAGGACCGAAGAAGCCATCTCTGCAGACTGTGTACTAGACAGGACCGAATAAGCTCATCTCTGCAGACTGGATCTAGACAGGGACCGAAGAAGAAGTCATCTCTGCAAGGGACTGACGAACCGAATAATCATCTGAAAGAATTTATAGACTGTGGATGTACAGGAAAACATCTGAAAGTTGTGCATTTGAGGGCAAAGATCTGCAGATTGCAGATGCAAAGTAAAAGGGCTCTGCATGCTGTGGATTCGAAAGCAGTTCATTAAGGGATCTGTAAACTGTGGATTCAAGGTAGTTGGTTCAGGGGAACTGCAGACTGTGGGTTATGGGGAACTGCAGACTGTGGCATTAAGACAGTTATTTAAGGGTATACGTTTTGGGAATGACCTTTTAACAATAACAGTCTATCCAATGGATGGAGGGACCCCTGCAAAATGGTTAAGGAGAATGAGGGTTTTTAAACAGTCTTTAGCTTGAAAGGCAGACTTTTAGTGAAGCAGGCTGCCGCAATGAAGACTGGACAAGGCTGGAAACCGGCTGTAATTGGTGCAGACTGGACAACGGCTGGAAACAGCTGTAATGGTGCAACTGGACACGGCTGGAAACAGGCTTAATGGTGCAGACTGGACACGGCTGGAAACAGGCTGTAATGGTGCAGACTGGACACGGCTGGAAACAGGCTGTAATGGTGGCAGACTGGACAGACTGGAACAGGCTGTAATGGTGCAGACTGGACAGAGCTGGAACAGCCTGTAAATGGTGCAGACTGGACAGAGCTGGAAACAGGCTGTAATGGTGCCAGACTGGACAGAGCTGGAACAGGCTGTAATGGTGCAGACTGCAAGCTGGAAACAGGCTGTAATGTGGCAGACTGGACAGAGCTGGAAACAGGCTGTAATGGTGCAGACTGGACAAGCGGAAACAGGCTGTAATGGTGCAGACTGGACAGAGCTGGAACAGGCTGTAATGGTGCAGACTGACAGACTGGAAACAGGCTGTAATGGTGAGACTGGACAGAGCTGGAAACACTGTAATGGTGCAGACTGGACAGAGCTGGAAACAGGCTGTAAGGGGCAGACTGGACAGAGCGGAAACGGCTGTAATGGTGCAGACTGGACAGAGCTGGAAACAGGCTGTAATGGTGCAGACTGCAGACAAGCTGGAAACAGGCTGTATGGTGCAGACTGGACAGAGCTGGAAACAGGCTGTAATGGTGCAGACTGGACAGAGTGTGAAACAGGCTGTAATGGTGCAGACTGGACAGAGCGGAAACAGGCTGTATGGTGCAGACGGACGAGCTGGAAACAGGCTGTAATGGTGGCAGACTGGACAGGAAACAGGCTGTAATTCAGACTGGACAGAGCTGGAACAGGCTGTAAGGTGCAGACTGGACAGAGCTGGAAACAGGCTGTAATGGGCAGACTGGACAGAGCTGGAAACAGGCGTAATGTGCAGCTGGACAGAGCTGGAAACAGGCTGTAATGGTGCAGACTGGACAGAGCTGGAAACAGGCGATTGCACCGGAGACTGGACAGGACCGTAAGCAGACAGTTGCACACGGAGACTGGACAGGACCGGAAACAGACGATGCACGGAGACTGGACAGCGGAACATCGATTGCACCGGAGACTGGACGACCGTAACAGACGATTGCACCGGAGACTGGACCGGACCACAGCGATTGCACTGGAGACTGGACAAGACTGGAAGCAGACATGCACTGGGACTGGACAGGACGAAACAGACGATTGTACTAGACTGGAAGCAAACTGAAGAGCTGGAACCAGATAGAGCTGGAACCAGGTTGTAGTGCAGGACCCTGATCAGAGCTGGATTGCACATGGAAATGTTTCTTTTGGGTTTGGGCTTTGGCTTATCAATTGGTATAGACAGAGATCTAGAGCTTTAGAGGAAATAGTAAATGCTTATACCAGGCTTCAAATAAAGGGTTAACCTCTAACTGGGTAAGATTCCCTGAGATACCATAGACTGAACTATATCTATACAGCTCATAAGAGTTTCAACACTGTGATTGGTAACTGCTCTATAAAGTAACCCGAATCCTCCTCCAATACACAGAGAAAGTACTCTAGGTCATCTGGTTGAAAAGAGGATAGAAAACATCAGTAGGCTATGGAGAGGGAGCTAAATCACACAGAATGTTAAATAATGGTTCACACAATTCAGCTTCATATAGCCCTCGTTAACAAATCCTGCACCTGGCTAATCAGCTCCAACAAAGATTTTCTAGAATGACTACAGAAGACTTTCTGCACAATTCCTCATTCCTTTTGCCAGAATGCAAAGGTAACGAAAGCGGATGGGGTCCATGGTGAAAATGGAAAATACAGGTGCAATAAACTGGAGACCCTCGGTATAGGCCAGATCGTACTGTAGCGCTCCCAAATGAGCGCTGCTGCAAAGCAGCTAAGAAAGTACAAAGAGACCGAAGTGCATAGGACAGGAAGAGAAAAAGACCAGGCACTCATCCCAAGTATGAACTATAAAACAATCCCTTTATTGTGGTACAATGGGAGATTACATTAGGTGCTTGTAAATCATTTAAAACAACATATACACATACAAGGAAGGATACCGATAAATACAATATCCTAGAAACACACCCTCGCCAAAAGTAAGTATCTATTGTGGTCTAGAGCAGAACCCCATATATACTCATCTGTAGGTACAGTCACAGTCGCAAGTCACTCTGGGGGCTCCAGCGAGATACAGGCCGAGGGACGGTAAGTCTAAATATATATAATGTGCATCGGAATCACATCCAAGAAGAGGAGAGACGCTGGTGGTACAAGTGGAGATTACATTAGGTGCTTGTAAAATCATTAAAAACAACATATACACATACAAGGAAGGATACCGATAAATAACAAATATCCTAAAAACACACCCTCGCCAAAAGTAAGTATCTATTGTGGTCTAGAGCAGAACCCCATATATACTCATCTAGGTACAGTCACAGTCACAGTCGCAATTCACTCTGGGGGCTCCAGCAGAGATACAGGCCGAGGGACGGTAAGTCTAAATATATAAATGTGCATCGGAATCACATCCAGAGACCGAAGTGCAGCAGAGGTCAAGGTAACCTGTTTATTATACACACCTAAACACACAGTGAATGAGAGTGACACACTTGAGTATTAATGTTGAGATTAGGAGCACAGAACAAGGTTGTCAACAGATTGGGACACCTATTAAAACATTATGTAGCATTGCTGAGTTAGAACTATGTTATTTAATTACAATTGGCACAGCCCTGATAATTACATTAATTGTGTTCCTATCAGATCAGATGTCTAGTTTGTAAGTATAGTATGGGCCATTAAAACACATCCCCAAATAACAGGGGAAAGGTAAATTATTTCTTTATTATATTGTTTATTTATTATTTTATATTTATTTATTATTCTGTAGAGGAATACACAATAAAATATGCATGTGTTTGCATTCCTGAGTGATAAACACAGTGTGGCAAACAAATCTGGTTGCATTGTGCCCCTTGATCCTTTTGCACAAATGCTGATTTACATTCTTGGGTTCAGCTGTGTTCATTTGATCTTGGATGATACATGTCTGTAGTGTTTTAGCATATTCCTTTTTAAATAAAAATGTTCTTTGTAAATGTAATACAAATCTCTGTACAAGACAATCATACTTATGAACATTCTCCTTAAAAGTGGAAAAACTTAATTGTGCAGAGCTGTGCTGATATCATGTTCCTTTCATTAGTCTCCCTTTGCAGCTCTTAACCTTATTGCTGTTAGAGGTGTTCCAATTTAAAGAAGTTGGTAGGTTAACAGAACATTTTTAGGTTGGGGGGTAATGGCCCTTTAATTGGATTAACGGCTTGTTGGCCTATAAAATCCAAACAAGAACCACACAGACAGAATTTTAGTATAACCACCTGAGGTAGTTGATCTTCCCTGTATTTGAGAAAGTAGAAGTGAATTTGGCACCATTTGCTGTTTTTGAAGTCATCACATTTGTGAGATTTTTGGTGAGTTTAAAATAAAATCTATTTTTGAAATGTTAAAACCTTTTGGAGTTTCTGCACACTAGTTAAAGGCAATTTTTTTTTACATCAACTGTAGATTTTTTTTTTGTAATATGTCAAACGGACAAAGGCATGGGTGTTTTCAATTCTCAAAAAAGGGCAATGTTAAGGGTGTAACAAAAAAGGACTCCCAATCAATACAATATTCCTGTTCAAAAACTTTCCATAGTAGATTTAGTGGCAATCCTAAGTCTCCCTGCATGGTTATGGGGTATATCTTCCTTAAAGGCCAGAGAGAGACTATATATACCCTGTAGGTTTGTCTGTGTTTTTTGTTTGTTGATGTTGACATCTTTTTATAATGCAGTGTTGATTAGTATTTCTATCTTGCATGTAATGTGCTCTTAAAGGGAAATGTTATATTGAGTTTTAAATGGCAATTCAAAAAATTACCTTCCATGTTTCACTCCGCTTTTGTCCAGGAAAAGTACTTGGGATATAGTATGTAACCACGGAATGCTGGGAGTTGTAGTTTTAAAACATCCGGAGGGTCGCAGGTGGGATATTCTGGGCCTAGAAAATTAAAAGGATGGGTAACCTGAATTCAGACATGTGACTTATTTTTTGTACTCGAATTGAAGTTTAGTTACTGGTATTTGCATCTGTAGAATCTATACCACTTCCTGGCCTCGGCCAGAAAGATCAACTCCAGGTCAAATTGCATTTTTTCCTGAAGTAGTAAAACTACCTCCCCTCCTTTTTAGAAGGTAAACCTCTAGAATCAACACGGTGCAGAGCTGTAGGGCAAATAATAAAGGTGGCCATTGCATCAGCTGTTTTTCTGAGTGGTTTGCCACTTCATGTAGCATTTTACCTACCAGTGGCAACCATCTTGGGATCACACGGCACACTCCCACAATGTAGTTTTTGGTCTGTTTTTCATCTGTGTGAAAGTAGCCTAAGTGAGCCTGATCCTAGCTCAGCCTTCTGAAATGTATTTCTTATCAATAAAATATGGCCAGGAAACGTTATCGGTAGAACTGCTGCCCAGCATTCCCCTTCTTGACTTACACCACACACCTATGCCACAGACCTTTCAACTTTCTTCCTCTCCGCACAAGCCTCACTGCTCTCTTGATTGATTCTAACCCAGACTTTTATGAAAATATACTGGCTGCTGGAAATGGGATTCATGACGTCTGGATTACTTTTGGCTCAGACGTTATGGGACAGACTTTAATGAGGTTTTATCACCGACCGGATTGTGAGTATACATCTCTATTCTAACGGTTTTTAAATGGGACTTTTTTCTGAACAATAATTTGGATATTGATTGTTATTATTTGTATATAAGCAGCTGAAGGTTTCTACGTTCCTTAAATATATTTTGTTTATTGAATTTTACAGGTCAAATGGGTTTTAGCCTCTTTGAGTTTGTTTGCTGGTGGTGTCTTTGAACTGACCTATAAATGTCTGATACCCTTAGGGCTAGGCCACACTGATGCGCTTTTAAGCGCAATCCAATTGCGCTTTTTAAAGCGCACACTAGTGTAGCTCAGTTGATGTGGCCACACTAGTGCGATACGCTTTTTTTTTTGTGCATGTGCTCAGATTGCAATCGCATGGCAACACCCTCTTGTGCACCAGGAAAGCACACACAATTGCGAGTTATCGCACGTGCTTCCATGCACACAGGAGTGCATGCAGTGTGGCCTCAGCCTTATTATCAAGACATTTAGGAGATTGATATAAAAGGAGAACTGTGGCCTTTATTAAAAAGGTGGATTTTCTTGCTAGTACGGTGAGCTGTGACCTCACCAGCACTACTGGTCTCTCCCCCCCCCCCCCGCATACTTTCTCAATTTCATTAAGTTGGCCTGAAATGTCTTTGGTACTATGTGCTGCAACATCTGGGTGTCCAATCATCCATGGCGGAAAATTGACTATTGTGATGAGGTAGAGTAAAGGACAGAACTAGCTTCAGAAAAGATTAATTAGGAGGGGGGGGTGTTAAAGGGCAAGTCCAGCCCTAAAATGAAAATTTACATACAGGTAAATCACCCCCCAAAACCCTAAACGGTAATAGTTTGAAATCTGAAATAAATGTCTAACCTGAAATCCTGCACAATGTCCTGTTTCCCGTTTCTGCTTCCAGGTTCTTCCGGTAACAACTGACCGTTATAGATTTGACAGTTGACATCACAGCCAATGACTGAATGTTAATCCCCTGTCTGCCTCTTCTGAGCATGCCCAGGCTCAGTACCTGCTCAGTACAGGTTGCTAAATTGCTCAGTTTCCGTGAGGCACCCAAAAGCATAGCAGGCATGCATTAATGAATTCATAGGACAAACTATGATATATTAAGAGGCCATTCTTTCTAAAAGATGTTCTTATAAGGGTGGAGTTGTCCTTTAAGGCTTTCTACATAATTCATGTAACGGTCACAAACATAGGACAGAACAGGAAGCATTTTTATTTTCTTTTTTACCATTTTGCAGTGCATGCCCTTATTCTCGAGAATAAGGGCACGGCCACACTGCGCCGGAGTTGCATGCAATTTGTTTCTTTAGAAACAAATACGCATGCGATTTCGCAAAAAAAAGGCAGAATGCAAATCACGCGCGTGATTGCAATGATCGGGGGTGAAATGCATGCGCTAGTGTGGCCTAGCCCTAAGCCTGTTTCAAACGTGCACACAATGATGTCCTCCACACGCATGAAAGGGAATCTCGTCCTGCAGGTCTCGCAGGAGCTGTATCTACAACGATAATACAGTGGTGAAGCAAGGGACAGCATTACAACAGGTTAAACACCAGCTTTAAAAATGTATTTGTTAAAGAATAGTTGGTTTGAGGCCAAACTATGGCAGCCAGTAACGTGGGGGAAAAGTGTGCGCGCATTTAACGTGCGTTATCATCCGCTTGCACTGAGATACTTCCAAAGTTCACAAATATAGTGGTCACTTTCTCTCAAGGGATAACCGCGTATGCATTGTGGCCAAGAACATTGACATGCACGGTTCCGTGTTTCTCACATGCAAAAGGATTGAAATCTAAAGCCCAAGTGAAACGCACTTGTGTGGCTTAGCCTTTTGGATTTTAAATGTCCAGCTTTGGTCTACATGAATCGCACTGTACTTGCCCTTTAAAGGGTTTGTCCACCCCAAAAATATTTTTCCGTAGTGTATGCCAGCCCACCCCCAACCGCAGTGTTAGTTTTGTAAAATAAGCACAATAAAGACTTGCACACCTTTTGTTCCCTTGGCTGTCTCTTCCTGGCTCTCTGCCGGAAGTAGCAGAGAGGGGCCGGACCAGCAGCCACATCTGTTTGGATGAGTCAGCCAATCAGACATGGCTACTGATTATGCTGTGCATGCCAGTGTCCTCGTAGAGGGCAAGGAAGAAGCAGGGACTAGATGACACACAGGTAGCTCCAACTTTCAACAGATTGTAAGGATTTTAACAGTGGGGCCTGTATTGGGTTACGTTTTAGTTATGGGGGTGGGCATGCCCTTTAAGATCCAGAGAAGCTAGAGGCATCACCCTAGGCTTGTTTGTAAGGCAGTTATACTGTATGCAGACCACAGTTAATATTTTAGAAGCATTTTCTGCTTAGCATGGGAATTAGGGTAATAAAAGAGGTGCAGAGGTGGCTTTGGTTTTTTTTTTAGTTGAAATGGCCCTTATGCATTGGGCTTAAAAATGAATTTCTGCCATGTCACTGTGAGTGGTGTAACTAAGAGTGACTGAAACAACCCCAATTATACCTACAGAATTTTGGTTGACCAAAGTGTAACTGTGTAGGCAGTGTCGCCATTATGTAGCTGAATGAGTGTGTTTTCTAAAAATGTATAGTTTGTTGGGGCAAATTAGTATTTAGATTTAAAGGGACAGTTAAGTGGA
Organism: Hymenochirus boettgeri; assembly: GCA_019447015.1. Classification (NCBI taxonomy): domain Eukaryota; kingdom Metazoa; phylum Chordata; class Amphibia; order Anura; family Pipidae; genus Hymenochirus; species Hymenochirus boettgeri. Next base: position 82,459,582 of record CM033475.1, read on the forward strand.
AATTATCAGTATTTGTTAAATTGTTAGTTTGTGTAATGCATACTTAGTTATTCTACATATTCTCTTCCATTTTGAAAAATCAGTTTATTTCATACCCTTTGCTGTTCCCTGCTGTTGACATTAGTGAGCTGACATTTCAGGTTCTAACGGTCCTTCTTCCCAGGATGCACCACATCCTTGGAATGTTCCTAACAGTAATTTTCTACTGGTTGGGTGGGTCAAATATGCTCAGATCCCTACTGAGCAACTGAATCAACCCAGGCGCTGGGTCAAGGGCAAGACCCTAACAGTCTCTACTAGGGGTCCTGCAAACAGGAAATCAGTATTTCGGTTGCATTTATTTATACACAGACAAAATGCTGAATTGGCAGATTAAGGTAATTGGGATGAAAAAATACTGCGCTTTTTCTGAAAAGCATATGTATTTGCACTGAACTTCCCCTTTAAAAACTGAAAACCATTCCTATACAGAGGTAGCTGTAATTTTCCTGAACCTTGGAGCGATTTCCTGACCACATCTTGGTGTCTAAAAAAGGAATCTTAGCTCTTTTACGTCTTCTGTTAAACTGAAATAAGGCAAGTGGTTTTTTTGGTTTTTTTTTGTTGAAGATACCCTTTAACTGAATTTGTTTTCCCTACATTTTTCAAAGATCTGGTTAAATGGCAAGTCCAGCCCTAAAATGAAAACGTACATACAGGTAAATCACCCCCCAAAACCCTAAAAGGTTTGAAATCTGAAATATATGTCTAACCTGAAATCCAGCACAATGTCCTGTTTCTGCTTCCTGGTTCTTCCAGTTAGAAACTGTCAATTAGGGATTTGACAGTTGACATACAACCAATACGGATGTTAATCCCCTGTCTGCTGCTTCTGAGCATGCCCAGGCTCAGTACAGGTTTCTAAATTGCTCAATTTCCATGAGGCATCCAGAAGCATACAGTAATGAATTAATAGGACAAACTATGATATATCAACATATTTTAAAGAGGTCGTTCTTTCTAAAAGATGTTCTTATGAGGGTAGAGTTGTCCTTTTTAAGGGCTAGGCCCCACTTGAGCATTAAAGATCGGGGTTTGCACTAGAGGGAGCGAATGACTGTGGTAGCCTAGGGGAGCAGCCTCACTACATACTCTGTTCTTCCGTAATTAATCGCATGCGATCACCATTTTTGGTCTGTACTGCATACACTCGGTGGTAAAATTCCAGAAGAGTTTCTCTGCTAGTGGGGTTGCAGCCTTACTTTGTTACTTTTTATTTCGATCCCTTGGCAGGTTCAGCCTTTGAGTTGTTACATTTTACCCCTCTTCTTTTTCTTGGTTGGCTGCCCAGATTTAGGAGAGAAATTTAAGAGATACAGTACAAAACCAGCATTAGGCTGGAATATTGAATGAAATAACAGAAGTTAATCAATTTGGAAGTTTTTGTTCTCCTACCTTACCAGTACTTTATAAAGAGATTATAAAGTAAACGTACAACCCATACCTATTAGTATTTGTATGGTTAATCACAATATGGATTGGTCTTTTGTTCTAATAGAGCCACCAGATCTTGTTCAAAAGTTGATTTTTGAAAGGGCAAGGGATTTTCAGGTGTTAGTTCAGGCGTTCCTATCAAAAAAGCATCGCGGAGACCTGGTGAGGGTAAAATCTTTATAATTAAGTTTATAACCCATAGCGGTATATTATATATCGATCTCCCTCTGACACTCCCTAAAGCAAATGGGTAAGCATCTGTGCATTATAGCAGATGTGGAAGGAGCGGTTGGGTTTTCTATTATGGGATCACTTGCGTTTGTCAGTAAGAGACTGGTCTATCGACTGTTTCATTTTGTTCTTTTACAGGGAGTTTTTGGTAGGGTGTATTGATTGTAGGGAACATTTTAAATTGCGGTGCTTTGGTTCAAGGCGGCAGATTTATTTAGGGCCATATTTTCTGAAGGCAGATGGTTGATAAAAAAAACTTTCTTGGCAAAGCTTATTGGCTGCCTGAGCCTAGTACCAAAACTAATGGACAAATTGACATATGTAAAATGATTACCCTGTGCAATGTACTTATTGTGTCACCTATAAATAAATACAGTTTAGAGGGTCACTATACTCGCTTAAAAACTTTACATTTGAAAGACGCAAAATGGTGGTACTCACATTATCTGTGCTTGCTTTGTGATTAAATTACTGTTTAGCGAGTGCTTCCAATCGTCTCCCCCCTCCCTTACTCACTGCCTCCTTTTAGTGTCTGCGACACTAGAAGTTCTGCACAGCCTCACCACTTCTCTGCTTACACATCTCCCCCTCCCCCCTGCCTTCTTTTCTCTGCTGAATATCTTAAAGGGGAACTGTGGTCCAAAAATGACTTTAGGAAAATTGATAGGAATTGCTCTCCTGAGAATTTTTGCAATTTATTTTCATTTATTTTGCATGGTTTTGAAGATATTTACATTTTTGTGTGTGATATGGCGGCGGCAGCAGCATCACCAGGTCCCCTGCACTTCCTGCTCTGAAACCATGCCAGTGGATGACAGTCAATCTGCCCTGTCTCCTCCCCTTGCAGCCCCCCTGGTCCCTCCCACTCATGGAGCACCATGTGGCTGCCCTGCCCACTCGTGGGTGCCGTGGAACACTCAGCCCCCCCCGACACCTGTGTGAAAACAGCCTTTTCAGGCAGAGTGAGAACTCTGCCTGAAAAGGCTGTTTTCACATAGTGGGAGAGTAGGGCTGTAGATTCCCTTCTCTGTATGGATGTTCACACAGCAGGGAGGGCAAGGGACTTCCTGTTTCCTGTCCTGCCACTGAAGTCTGAGGCTGTGCCCAACCGGCAGAGAGGTGGAGGAGCAGCCTTAGGAATGTCACATGTTGACCTCGCACCCATTTACTTTCTGGTCAGTAATTTCTTTTATATCTTTGGCTGTGGAGCATGGCCTTTCATTTAAACAGGTCATTCCCTGTAAATGCTGTGATTTCAAATAAAGATTTGAATCTACAGCTCAGATTTAAATTCCAATTTTTTTTTTAAGTAGTGGGATCTTACTGTATCTAAGGGGATAACTTGAGAGATAATTTAATTAATATAAATTACCATTTAAAAAAATGGGATCATGGCTGTGTTTTACTTGGTTATTGGTTTTAAAGGGCATGTGTCCCACCCCCCCCCCCCCCCCCACCATTACCCCAAAATGGGATCATGGCTGTGTTTTCTTGGTTATTGGTTTTAAAAGGGCATGCCACCCCCAAAACTATAACCCCCCCCCCCCCCCCCCCCCCAACTACTGGCCCCACCATGTAGTGTAGTTTAATCCTTACCTCACATCCCAGCTTCAGGGTTCTCCTGTAGTGGTTTGGTTTTTCTGGATCAAATGTTTGGTACAGTGAATGGGTTGGCTAAGAAAGCTGGACTAGATGGATGTATGTCTTTATTCAACCTCCAATACTATGTTACAATGTTTTTGATTATAAATTAGAATGCAAAACATGTTTACATATTGGAAAGAATGAACTTGGACCATTTATTATACCACGTACATGTAAAATATAACAATAGAAAAATAATTCAACGTTTTTTTATTAACTAGTTGGCCTCAGTCAGGATCTATCTAATGTTGATGATTCTGGATTGGTATACCAGTATTGTCACTAATCTTAATATTTTTAAAAATTTTCACTTTCTAATGCCCAATATGCCAACATATTTAAGCACACCTTTAAATGGACTGTTAAAAAAAAAAATCTCTGTAGTCCTGTGGGCTTTTTTTTGTTTGTAATATTCCTATATCAGATTGTCATGTGCACATATTTAAATATTACCACAAAGAAATTACATCAAACTAATGGCCAGCGCCATTGCTGCGATATGTATCACGGCCGCGATGTGTTGCGGTAATTTTAAGTCCCTTCGCGGCGATACTGTACAGTATCGCCGTGAAGGGACTTAAAATCCCTTCCCGACGCCTCTGCTAAGGGGGCGGGGCATACACCCTCCCCGCCCACAACCCCCGCGGTGGCGGAGACCAACCGCCGCCGCTTCCCAGCAGCCCCTCCCAACCCCTTCCCCGCTCACGGCAATCTCGGAACAGGAGGCTAGGGGGGGCTGCTGGGAAGGGGCCGCAAGCACCCCCTCCCCAGCAACCCCCTCCAAGCCCCCTGGCCGCTCCCGAGGAAGGGAGGGAGCCGCTGGGAGGGGTGGAGGGAGGCACCCTCCAGCGGGGCCCTGAGAAGGGGCTTAAGGGGTCCCGCAGCATGAACCGGGACCCCCCGGCCCTATCAGGGCCTTTGCGGCACTTACAAGTGCCTTTGGCGGGGGCACCCCCAGTGTGGGCTCTTAAAAGAGCCCTTGGGCGGCGTCTTCTTTCTTCCAATCCGGCGACACCAGCTCCGCCTAGGCCGCCGCCCCCGAGAGGCACCCCGTGGCCGCCAGGGTACCGTCGGCGAGCGCCGGCGACCTCAATGAGGCCGATGTTGCCGGCGTCTTGATGCGACGTTTTCGGGCTGGCGACACCAACCCCACACAGGTCGCCGATGCCAGGAAGACTCACTGCGGCCGCCAGTGAGCCCGCTGGCACCGCCGGCCTCAGCGGAGCCGGTGTTGCCAGCCACTTTTCTTCTATCTTCAGCCATCTACTGCGATGGCATCTGAGTTCCGCAGCAGAGTGTACATCCTTTATATAGGTTTGCAGAAAACCCTAATTCATTTCTGATTGGTCAATTTTAATAGCTTAATTTCTTTGAATCGTTCTATTGATTAGCAGCATTAATGACCAATTGATACTGGAAAGTTCTGAAATCTGATTGGTAATGTAAAGCATGCATTAAAAAAATTGACCAATCAGAAATGAATTAGGGTTTTCTGCAAACCTATATAAAGAGATGCACTCCGCTGCGGAACTCAGATGCCATCGAGTAGATGCTGAAGATAGAAGAAAGAAGCGGCTGGCAACATCGGCTCGCTGAGGCCGGCGGTGCCAGCGGCTCACTGGCGGCGCAGTGCAGTGATCTCCTGGCATCGGCGACCTGAGGGGGTGGTGTCGCCAGCCTGAGACGTCGCGGATCAAGACCGGCAACATCGGCCTGGAAGTCGCCGGCGCCCACCAGGGGTACTCTCGGGGGTCTGCGGGCCCTCGCAGCAGAGATGCGTGTCGCCGGGGACTGGAAAGAAAAGAGACGCCCCCTGGGGGCGGGGGGCTTGGAGGGGTTGCTGGGGAGGGGGTGCACGCGGGTGGTCGCGACCCACCTGCTTGCGGCCCCTTCCGGCAGCCCCTCCTAGCCTCTGTTCCGAGATTGCCGCGAGCGAGGGGAAGGGGTGTTGAGGGGCGGGAAGCGGCGGCGGGTGGTCTCCGCTGCCGCGGGGGTTGTGGGTGTTCCGGGGCGGCGGGTGCGACCACCCGCCACGGGTTGCTGCCCATCCCCGCCGTGGGGGACTAGTATCGGCTGTTTTCGCCACCTTCAAGGTGGCGAAGTAAAACAGCCGATACTAGCACTGCGAAACACATACCGCCGCTTATAAATAGAAGCGTCGGTACAGGTAAGAATCGCTGCTAAGGGTTAACAATAACTTTTCGCGGCCGTTTTCGGACATTTATAAATCGCGTTAAATGTGATTTATGCGTTAATGTCAGGGAAAATGGCCGCAAAAACTTAACGAAGCTTTATAAATATGCCCCTAAATTTGTATTTATTCAATATGCAATAGGATTGTGTATCCAAATAAAAAGAATTTATAAATGTTTTATTACAGATTCAACATTCAGACAGACGCAGTTGGATTACTTATTGCTATGGAGGTACAGTTTGAGCTTTTTTTTTTTTTTTTTTTTTTTTTGGCGCATTTTAGTGTGTGTGTGGGGGGGTGTGTAGCACCATCTATTCCCTAGAGTAAATATCTATTAAAAGCTCAAAGGGCAAGTCTTCCCCTAAATGGACTGATTTAGGTTGTATAGCTCCTGGGGACAAGTCCTTTTTAAATTATTTCTTAAAAGTACCTTTAAAAAAACAATAGGCGGTTTGTAAATATTCTGCATAGACCAGTGCAATAAGTAAATACACTAAAACAACAACAACAAAAAACAGGTCTAGTAAACATTTTTATATGTTAATAGCAAACTTACATTGTCAAAAATACATGAATTATTCTCATAGGATAATATTGCAGGCAATTTACTTTTAACCTTAATGAGAAACAAAGTTTAAAAATACCAACTTTTTTGCTGTGATTCGCTTTCCCTCCCCCCAAAAGTGAACAAAGTGAATGACCATGAAGATGGTTTAATACAAGATCATGCCCAGAAGATGGTATCTTATAAAATCAGGTCAGAGAATGCAGACAAGGCTGGGTACACGCCAGCCGAATTATTGTCCCGACGAGCTTTCGCTACTAGCACAGTTGCCCGTGATTTACCAACAGTGGGGCGACCGTGCCACACCATGCGCTATTACCGGCCGATAAAATCTTATGGTGTGTATTCAGCCTTGCAGAAATGGTTAGAACAATCTGTCATGTCAAGTGAAAGCAGTTTGTGTCGTGTTCTATAAGCCACGCGATTGAGGCTTAAATATCTGTTGTGGCACTTGCCAACAGACTACAACTGGGTATGTTGTGCAGGTTTGTGGGAATATCTTGCCGGATTTAGTCCATGTTTAACAGGCATGAGAGCAGTTATTTTAGGAGAAAATAAAGGTTATACCCCAGCCACTCCATTTATGGTGCTCTATAGTTCAGGTAAGTTCTCTGCTGGTATATTTTGCGGTCTGAAGCATGTGTAGTGACAGTAACTATTGCTCCTTTTGAAGACTTGCAGGTTTCTGTTTTCAATGGATTAATATAATTTATATATTGAAAAGATGTTTTCCCCCCCTAATAAGGTATTCCAGTCTGTTTGGGTGAGAACTTTACTGCTGGAATACAAAACTGTAAGTAAGTCTGTGGAATATCTTTGTATTTCATCATTTATTTTATACCTTGTAGGCAACCTACCAAATCTATATATTACAACCTGGGTGCTCCCGAATAAGTAAATATAAGTGTTATAGAGTCCTCTGTGCACTCCAAGATTTTATTAGATTTGAAGCTTGTGATATACAAGTTTCGGCCATCTTGGTTCAGGCTAACATTGGGATTACAAAACCACGTGTGTCATTTCCTAAAGACAGGTAAGCCCCCTAGCCCACCTCCTTTGGTGAAGGATTGTGAACCTTATATCTGTAATTAAGCTAATTTCTTGAAAATCCAGATCAGTGTACCCAGGACTCCCATACCTATATCCCTTGTATTGTATAAGAATATGTATATGTTCATAGGAGAATGCAATGATTTTAGGAGCTACCAATGAGGTGGGGGATATAACATATTACATATTGGGATGGTGTATGTGTATAATTTCTTACTATTATCATATATATAAATATAGTACTGACTTGTATTGGGTACAAGACAATCTATAAAGTTATAAAAGTACTTACACTAGCTGGTACCCATATTTTAATATGGAATGGTCAAAATGAAAGATTTAGCCACACCTCTGCAAGTGTTTAGACCAATTTAAAACCTAAAGAAACTTTAAATTCTGTTAGGTTTCAGATTACACCCAATTAGGTGCTGTGTGTAAAACATTTGGCAGTGTTGGCCAGGAAGTCTGTGTCGCTGTATCAAACTATTTGAAAGACACGGATAGACTGAAAAACTCGCCTCTCTCCATAAACCAGTGGAAGACTTCCTGGTGGGGTAGGGCCAGTATTGGCCTGTGTTTAGCCGCAAGAACCTGCCTGACATAATCTCTCCAGCCACAACAAGATAAAACTTGTATTAACAGTCACTACTTTGGACAATTTGCATGTACCAGTCTCTACTGTGGGCAACTTGGTTCAAACACAATGATATTCGAAAATACTGTCCCCATACCCCCTCACACAAATCCAAATGTCTCTATCTATACATAAATATCTTTGGTAATGTAGTTTTATATTGTGCCATACATTGCATTGCAGAGGGTGCCCAAGTACAATAATGTTTGGTGTTCCAATCCAATCTTTCCTCGCGCGTGCACAACCATCAAAGGTATTTGTTAAAAACATTTATTAAATCTGCTTGTGAAGGTTCTCATTCATCCAGGTCATAGTATATCTGTTGTATTCAATTAGATCAACTGGACTTGAAATGTAGTTCTTGAAGACATTTCGCTAGTCATCCGACTGGCTTTCTCAATTCAGAATGACTTGTACAAGAATCTGTGGCAATTATGTACCCTGGAAAATTCCAATTGGCATATCACAGCCAGATGTTAAGGGTGTGATTGGATAGTGGCTAAGAGGTGTTAATAGAACGCCAGAGTAAGGTGTTAAAACAGCATGTACATGGCAGACAGTTGTGTCGAACCCCCCCACCTCTTTTAGGCTTGGTTTCTTCTTTTCACATAAATGGCCCTCTTAACACCTCTCTTGAACCAGTCACGTTCCTTTGCCAATATGTTAACATTACAATCTTCAAAGGTATGTCCTTTATCCTTAGATGCAGGTAACAGCTGAGTCCTGACCCGAGGAATTGGCTCTTCTGTGCTGGGCCATACGTTGATGCAGTTGCTGTTTGGTCTCCCCCAATACCAGCCTAAATAGAGGTGGGGGGGGTTCGACACCAACTGTCTGCCATGTACAATGCTGTTTGACACCTTACTCTGGGCATTCCTATAACACCTCTTAGCCACTATCCAATACAACCCTTAACACCTGGCTGTGAATGCTAATTGGAATTTTCCAGGGTACATAATTGCCACAGATTCTTGTAAAGTCATTCTGAATTGAGAAAGCCAGTCGGATGACTAGCGAAACGTCTTCAAGAACTACATTTCAAGTCCAGTTGATCTAATTGAATACAACAGATATATTTATTAAATCCCAAGCGTTCTCCACTTTTACCTATTTTATCGCTGTTACTGGAAGCACCCGTGTAGACTTAAAAAGTGCCGCTCCAATCGACATACATCCTTTTTAGATGCTTTTTACAGGAACAATGAATAGAGATAAATTGTGTATCTCCTTATATTGACAGATAAATAATTTTTTTAAAATAACTCTTTGAGGACCATATTCTGTTTAGATCAAGCTATTACCCTGTGTATGTACTTTAATTTTGAATAACTTTTTGTAACTTGGCAAATTATTTTTTTTAGGCACTAATGTCACTTTAATGTTGCACACAATTCACTTTGTCACAGATATAACTATCTGACTACATGTCAGATTTATATATGGACACTCGATTTATATGATCTGCAGACTCCGGTATATGTAGGTTATAGATTCCTTATGACCTCATAAGTCGATAAAATCTGCTTTTGTTGCACAGAGGCGATTTCACAGGAAATGATGCGCTTTATGCTTTTAAAAGGCATCAAAACTGAAGTTATTTTAAATTGACTATTACTGAAAGCTATAATTCTTCCCAACTGTACCTATTTATTTTTTTGGGGGGGAAATATCCAATCTAAAAATTAAAGGGTATGTCCACCCTTGAAAATTTTTTTTTATATAACATTCCCCCTGTCCCCCCAGCTCCAACCGCTCTATTTTTATTAGAAAGTGCCCCAAACATTACTTACCTTCCCTCTTTCCTCCGCCGCACTGAACTCCCGGCAGCCGCGTCCGTGATTGGCTCAGCCAATCACAGACGCGACTGCCGGTCCCGCCCCTCTGCTTGCATTTTCTCGCAAGCAGAGGGCCTGGCAGTGCGGCAGAGGAAAGAGGGAAAGAACCATATGGAGCTGGGATGTGAGGTAAGGATTTTATTACACTACATGATGGGGCCATTACTGGGGGGGGATTGGACCTTTTTAAAGGGCAAGTCCAGCCCCAAAATTAAAACTTATATACAGGTAAATTTTCCCCCAAAACCCTAAACGGTAATAGTTTGAAACCTGAAATATATGTCTAACCTGAAATCCTGCACAATGTCCTGTTCCCCTGTTTCTGCTTCCTGGTTCTTCCAGTTAGTAACTGTCAGTTATGGATTTGACAGTTGACATCACAGCCAATGACTGTTAATCCCCGGTCTGCCTCTTCTGAGCATGCCCAGGCTCAGTACAGGTTTCTAAATTGCTCAGTTTCCATGAAGCATAGCAGGCATACATTAATAGATTCATAGGACAAACTATGATATATCGACACATTTTGAAGAGGCCATTCTTTCTAAAAGATGTTCTTATGAGGGTGGAGTTGTCCTTTAAATTTTATCTGTCAATCAAGTGCCCTGCTGTAGCTGGAATGATGACAGTTGTGCTGTGTGCAGTTTTGACTGTTTGTGGGGAAATATAAGGCTAGATGGAAGTGGGGGGTGGTTAAGTGAGGGAGGGGATCTTGCTCCTGAGCAAAACTTGCTCTGGATTGAAGGCATATGCAGCAACACACACCATAGTATATGCTATTTACACGTATTTATTTATAGATGAGAAAAAGTAATTTTTTCAGTATAGCTGCACTTTAAATGTTTGGTGTGTGTGTGTGTGTGTGAAAACATAGAGAAAAAAAAAAAAAGCTATTCTCCATCCATAAATTAATTGGGTATAGTTAAAAATGCATGCAAGCATTGAAGGATAATCACCTCCACTAAAGTTCAAATGGATACATATAGTTACATAGTTTATACAAACCTGATTAAGCTGATGCGCCCCTTCAAGGCAGTAACCAGGGGAGGACTGGGACCTTTTGGTCTGGGGTGCAAATTCAACCAAATGGCCCTTTCACAGTAGATTGCAACATTTGTAACCACGCTCACTTTGCTAAGGTCACACACTTATATGCCCACTTTTATGACCACTGTTCCCATTTTACACAAATACCTGCAACGTTTTCAAGTGTATTATGTGGTTATAGGACAACCAATTACCTTCCCCTTACAAGTACCTGGGGTGAAGACCTAAATTGCTAAGTCCTCACCACTGAGTACATTTTCTAAGTCAAGTTATACTTGCCCAAAGTTTCCTTTGTTCCTAATGAACTGGAGGGTCTGCAAACATTGAATAATAAATGGGGGCAACATTAATAATGAGCTGGAGGGTTGACTAACACCAGCTAATGAATTGGAGGGCTGACAAATGCTGAATAATAAACTGGGGGGTTGATTAACACTGTCTAATGAACTGGAGGGCTGACAATACCGGTCTATGAACTGGAGGGTTGACGACCCTGGCTAACAATCTGAAGGATTGACAACACTGGCTAATGAAGTGGAGGGCTGATGACACTGGACACTGAAGTGGAGAGCTAATTAACACTGCTAATGAACTTGAGGGCTGACTAGTAAACGATCTGAAGGAGGATGAGTTTCCTGATTCTTGCACGTTAGAGCTAGACATGTGAGCTGTGCCTTTCAAGCACCTAACTTACTAATAGCTTCTGTGGCAGCCCAAATATTTCATTGGAGACCAGCCCGGGGAGCATTTGCCCCTCGGCCTACTGGGCCAGTCCTCCCCTGGCAGTATCCAAACATTAGTCCTAACCTAGTGAGTTAATTGCTTGCATGTATGTTTAACTCTTGTACCTAATTCATTTATGTCTGTGTAGTTGAGTTCTGGGGTCTTTTGTGTAATGTATAAAATGCCGGCCCTCCTTTTGCACCGCACCTGAAAGTAATTTAGAATAAAGGTTTGAGCTGCATATCCGTGTAAAAGAGTGGACACTTAAAAGTGAACCTTAACGTTCAAAATAGCTACAATGATATCAATACAATGATATAATAACGATTTATAAATAAAAATGTCCATAGAATCCAGTGCACACAAAGGTATTGATTGAAACGTTGCCCACATGTAGCTTGGCCAAATAAAGGCAGACTTTGATTCCTGGCCTTTATCAAGCCAAGCTAACACTTTGCTTGGGAAGGCCTGGAATAAAAGGCAGAAATGTCGCCCACATGTAATAAAGGCAATCTTCTCTCTAAATCCCTTCGTGTGCACTGGATTCTATGGATATATAAAAACAATGTTCTTCTTTTTGTTTAAACATTGTAAACAGAGGCTGAAACGTTTATACTTTTAAATAAAAAGCACTTTAATGAAAGACCTGTTCTAATTTTGCCCCAACCAATCAGATCTTGTTTAACATTTGAAAGCTAACATCTGATTGGTTGGAGCAAAATTAGCCCCATTTTAATGTTAAGAACTTTTATTGAATCTCCCTGTGTGTGTCAAGCAGTCTGCTTGATAAAGGTTGTAAAAACATCGCATTGCACTTGAATAAATTGAGTTAACCTTGTTCATGCACACAATCCCTTAGCCAACTAAAACTGCACATAAATATGCAGCATCCCATACCTTGTCACAGCTTCACAATCAATGCACAGAAGTCCAGAACCCAACCCCCACGCAACTATATAAAGTGGAGCATACCTCAGAGCGAGCAGTATAATGCATCCATTTCGGGGGCCAACCACACTTCCGCATGTACGCCATAGACCAAAGCACAGCCAGTCTAGTGAGACTTTGCATCACCATTTTGAATACGTCAAACATTGAAACACCCTTGTTTCCAAATTAACCAGCTGGCATCCAAACCTACAACACGGAAGTAACAGCCGGACTAGTAAGGGCAACAAATGTGCATCCTATGGAAAAACTGAAAACTAAAATATATAAAATACAGCACTTATAAATACCAATATTATAATAAACATCTACAAAAAGAAACTCTGGAAATTCATCTCATTTAGGTCATCTGGCACCAAGGTCTGCAATCCATCTTCCGAAGAATCCATCTTAAGAAGGGGGTATCCCCCCCCGAAACGTTGTTACGTGTGGTTGACAAATTGAATTACCATTTGGAGTGCAACCCTCAATGTTTTTTTTTTTTTGTTTGTTTTTTTTTTTTCTTTGATATTGCTGGTTCCTAAGGGAAGAACCCACGAGGTGTCTGCACCCACACGTTGGGAAGAGTGCACCTCCGCCATTGCTTGCCTATTGTGCAATCCATCTTACCTCAAGCTGTAGAAGTCTTCTTGCTCTGTCACCCCCCCCCCCATCGGTACATGATCAAATACCATACATTTGAGCTTAGACATTGCATTGCCTCTTACTTTAAGAGAGACATTGGAGGCTGGGATCCTAATCCCCTCCACGATCAGCCATTTTTAAACTGTATGAAGGAAATATAAGTGCCATCACCTGTTTAAAAGACAGGACCCAAATTTCTGGTTCGGGGCTGGTCTTTTTAAACGGCTGATTGCATGCAGGCTTCCTTCATACGCACGATCAGCTGTTTAAAACAACTGATCACTGCAGAGGTTGTGGGCTTGTGGCGGGGGGAGTAGTTAAGCCACTGGATCAGAGGTCCTTGTTGAGTAAGGGTTTAACATTTGTACATGCAACCAAATTCTTTGAGTTCCAATTTGATATTGATCTTTATAAATTCCAAAGGAGACTAAAATTAAATGATTTTTGTGATGGGCTGAGAGATGTCTTTAATCCCAGGAGGAGCATTATAGATTCAATTGTACTGGTCAGTTTAAAGTCACTCTATTACTACAGACTGAAGTTCACAATTTAGCTAAGACAAACATTGTGCCACATGATGATTTGAACAAAGCTTAGTGTGAGGCAATAAAAACATTGCAGACTGATAAGAACCTGATTTATAAGCACAGCCAAAAAGGGTGGCGCTATAGTACTGCTTGATCGGACTTATTATATACTTTTTTTTTTCCAGCTGAGCGATGGTTTGACGAGAATCAGACTAGAGATTAAAAGTTTGGTTGATTCATTGATATAACGGGGTGACAGCAGGATGGATTTTAGGGAAAAATGCTGGCTTATTTTTTAAACTACAAATTATCTGATATGCCCCATTATATACACCCCAAGGTTCATAAATCCCTTGTATGTCTACCGGGTCATCCTATTTTAAACTCCCAGGGTTGGAAGTACATAAGAAGGATAAAGTGTTGGTCACTATAGATGACTGCAGCCTTTATATTGTGATTCCACAGATGTGCATATAGGCTTGCAGACGAGCATTGACTGATTTAGACCATAAATGGCCACCAGTTGACTTTTTGATGGAGCTGCTGCATGTGGTACTTACTATTATATCCAGTTTCAAAATGAGTATTTTAAACCGTGTAAAGGCACAGCGATGGGGTCCAATGTGGACCCATTGTTTGCATATCTGTATATGGAGCAGTTTGAGCAAATGTCTGTTACCCATATTGGGGTCTGGACTCTGGGGTGTGCTTTTACAAGCGTTTTATTGATGAAGTGGTTTTGATTTGGGAAGGAGGTATTCCCTTGCTACAAAATGATTGAATGCATTGGACACCTATTAAATTTACTTTCTTGATCTTAAAATATTTAAAGCAGGAGATAGATTGGGTACCACTTCGTTTTGCAAAATCACCAACTGCAATACTGTGCTTCACGTGACAAGCTTTAATAAAGGCCATCCCCTGCACTCAATATCTTAGGGTGCTTAGAAATAATGACAAAGGGGATCAGGCTGGAATACAACTTAGAGGGATGACCTGATGTGCTTGGGGTGCTACCAATGTCCTAACTGTCACCTGTGAACCCATGCTTACTAGGAAGGATTTTCATCATCTGAGGAGAGGGGAAAAAATGTTAATTAGACTGACATGCACCAGCACGGAGAGAAGAGAGAAGAGAAAAAAAATAAATAGATATAATATATATATATATATATATATATATATATTTTTTTTTTTTTTTTTTTTTTTTTCCTTGCCGATGTGGCCTACTCTGTGAGCAAAACTGTGACAAGCTTTTGTTAGAGGCTTTCAAATCACCGTAATGCTATCAGAGCAGCAATAATGGGTCGGACAATGGTAAAAAAAATTGGCAAATTATAGTGACCAATCAGTGGCATGTCATTTTTAAGGCCGTTGCACTTGCACGGTCTATGCTCAAAGCAGGGCCACGTCTGCCATTAGGCAGAGTGAGACATTTGTCTCAGGCAGCACCTCTGCACTAAAGAAGAAAGGCAGCAGACAGGCAGTGGTGAAAAAAAAATTCCCTTTAACCGGCAAATGTGCACAAGAAGTGTGAATGCTAATACACAGTACCTTGAAATTGCTTTAACTCCCCTTCAACATTTTATATGGTTAGGTTAGCTTTAGTTTGTTTGGCTAGGCAAGTATAGTAATGCTAGTTAGGGCTTGATGTGGTGGCAGGCTTACAAATCTTTGTGACTGGGCTTAAAATAATTTGGCCAACTTATTGAACTAATTGCTTTTATTTATTCAGGGTTTACCAGACTGTTTGTAGTAGCAACCTTATGGCGGTAGCCAATATGCAATTAGAATTGTTTGTGCACTAGAATTCTGTTTTTTGTATGTATTATATTTTTGGTCTCTAGTTGCACTTTAATATGGATGTACAACAGCACAATTTTCTATATATTGTTACAAATCTTTTGTCTAAAATCTTAACATAACAGCTGAACCAACATATATAGCACAGAATATAAAGTTATTTTGATCAACTAAAATCTAAAAGAAGCAATATGGTAGTGGCAACACAAGCTGTTTGAGAAAGGGATGAAATATCGGTATCTATTAATTTACATTTAATTGGTAATTGACTGTCTGAGGAACTGTTTAAATACCTAAGTTAAGCTCAAAATCGTACATTTTACCCACGCTCCCCAGCGAAGCCACGGCCATTGGCAAAAAACATGTCATTGATAAAGCCACACCCACTTCAATGCAGCGGCGTGTGAAGGGCGGTATTCAAGTTTGACTCAGGCAGCAAAAATCCTAGAAGTGCCCCTGGCTCAAATGTAGGGTATTTAATCATGTACTGATGGAGGGTGACAGAGCAAGAAGACTTCTACAGCTTGAGGCAAGATGGATTGCACGCCTGCAGACCATGGTGCCTGATGGCCTAAATGAGATTAATAACCTGATAGAAACAAAAGTTAGGGTACCCACCAAGCGTCCAACTCCTCCCTGGTCACCTTACCGCCAGTATAACATCAAATAAAACAAAAAATGAGGGCTGTCCAGTCCTTTAGAATGCAAATTGTGGTGCTCCCATTTATTTGTGCAACCATTTTTTGTTTTAGTAATAACTGGAGTTGCTTTTTGTAGAGGTTTATTATAATATTGGTATTTGTAAGTGCTGTATCTTATATATTTTAATTGTCAGTTCTTCCATAGGATGCACATTTGTTGTCCTTACTAGTCCGGCTGTTACTTCCATGTTGTAGGTTTGGACGCCAACTGGTTACCTTGGAAGCATGGGTGTTTCAATGTTTGATGTATTCAAAATGGCGATGTATGGATGTTTCAATGTTTGACATATTCAAAATGGCGATGCAAAGTCTTGCAAGACTGGCTGTGCTTTGGTCTATGGTGTACATGCGGAAGTGTGGTCCGCCCCTGAAATGGATGCATTATACTGCTCGCTCTGAGGTATACTCCGCTTTATATAGTTGTGTGGGGGTTGGGTTGTGGACTTCTGTGCATCAATTTTGAAGCTGCGACATGGTATGGGATGCTGCATATTTTTGCTGTTTTAGATGGCTAAGGGATTGTGTGCAATGCTCTCTGGGTTGTTTTTTGGTATTAACATGTTGAAGGGTTTCATGATGGGGGTGGTCTCTGGTTTGGCTATTTTAAACTGATTGATTGTATGTGTTAGTCCTGACCACAGACTGTTAAGGTTGAAACGTGGACCAAAAAAAATTGCTACATGCCTCCTGTATTTTCGGGACAGCACCCCTGGCAAGTATACATTTTTATATGGAGTGCAGTTAACATTGGCAACAATGGAATTCTAGAGCCACAAGGAGAAATCTGTTTGTTATATTTAGCCCTTTTATTTATATTTTAGAAAGTACTGATTGGTTTGAATAAAGCCTTTTTTTTTTTTTTTTTTTTTTTTTTTTTTTTTTTTTTTCCCTTTGCAGCATCTGTTGAGGCAAAATCCTTACCCCAGGGTTTATTTGGTGAATGTCCAGCCAAGTATACAGACTTCTGTTACAAAGGCACATGTCGCTTCATTATATCTGAGTGGGAAGCTTCTTGCGTGTAAGTTTGAAGTGAAAACTGCTGTATCCTCTTCCCCATACACTGATGGGGTAATGCAGCTCAGTCCTTCAGTTTCATTGCAGCAGACTAGTTGGTTTACTTGGGGGGAGGGGGGGCACGGCATATATGGGCCAATTGGTTTAGGTTGGGAAAAATAGTAATCGCACTGCACCACTTTGTGCCCTCTGGAAGAAATCTGCTCCGGATTAGGGATTTTCGAAAACCAGTTCTTCAATCTCTAAAGGGAATTAGAACTGAGAAATTATTGGTCAGGTCCAAGCATTCACTTTTACTGTCTGCCTTGGGACCGCTTGTTTCTGCGCCATTTTAATCGATAAAGGGGCAATTCTGACAAATCCAACGGACTAGTCCTTTTACCATTGAAGTGTGTACCCAGCTTTAAAAAAAATCCTCTTTTGTCCCAATCTCCTTGTCATCTTAATGTTAATAAAAAAAAAAAAAAAAAAGTGGCCTGCAAATCATTCCAGCTTTTTGTGTGAGGGCTTCAGAACAGTCGGTCAGATTGGCAACAGACACTTGAGGGACGAGTGGCTCTGCTGCATAAAGGAGGCCATATCAAGGGGACCATAAAGCTTGGGTCACTCTAACATGCGCCAATGCTACTCAGTTTTAGTCTGTTTCTGTTGCAGAGTACATGCGATTCGCAAAAGTGCTGATGACATGCGCTCCGAAAACAAATTGCATTTCAGGAAATTTAGGCATCCACATTGACACGCAATGCTCTGTGATTCTCACACACTAATGAATAATTATTAACTGGATTTCATACCTCCATTACTATTCCCTGTTGTATCCCACTGTGTAATGGTGGCAATACACTACAATCATGGATGCATGATTCACGGTTTGTACAGTCGTTTAGGATAAAAAAAATCCGCCCATTGACCAGATAAATGTCAGAATATCATCCATACATGAGCCAACGTACGACCACAATTGTAGCAACTATGGCAACCATAACAGCTAGACCACACTATTGCTTTTTCTCATGTGCTAACGATTGCACTTCCAATCCATTAGCTTGTGAGAATAGCAGCACCGTGTATGTCAATCTGGGTGACCACATTGCATGCATTCCAATAACCGATTGCAGTACATGCAATAAGCTTTTTTTTTTTTTTTTTTTTTTTTTAAATTTTATTTTTTTATAATTTTTGAGATTGCACATATCGCAGCTCAAATGGAAGTAATGGTAGATTTAGCATTTCTCTAAAACATCAAACTGGGTTTCAGACCTTGATTACTATTCCCTGTTCTATCCCTCTGTGTAATGTTGGCATAGATGCCAAGATCGTAGTCGTATGATCCGTTGATCGCAAAATCGTATTGGGCGAGAATTTTTCTAACCAGAACCTTAGGGAAAAATATTGTAAGATTGTCTGCCTGTGTATGGAGGATTGGACTACTATCGTACAACCGTGATCATAGTGGCCTTGGACACCATAAGCCACACTGTCACATGCTAATGATTGCAATTCATTATAGCATGAGAATAGCAGCACATCCTATGTCAGTGGGTTGACACATTGCATTCACTGTGCTGCAATCCGTTTTCCAAGCGCATGCAATCAACACTTGTTTTGTGAATCGCATTCATTCCAATTATGTAAAATTGCACAAACCGATGGGGAGCACACAACACACTGACAAAATGGTGCCCGGAACGCTGACTTCTATGGACTACTGTGGTTGGTGATTATAGTTCATGTGGCTGGATCACTTGCAAAATTTTGAATTTCCGCTTACTTTAAATTTTTGGAACTGGGTTAGAATCAGACCTGAATTCTATCACTACTCCCGATTATGTGGCTGCAGCTGGGAATGCAAATTTCATTGAATATTCAAAGGTCAAAAAAAATCAACCCATGTAAGACCTGCCTTAAAACTTATACCAGGCTGATAAATGGGTCTGAAATAATCTGAGCAGTCAAAAAAAACAAAAAAAGCAAAGCCTATTTGGTCATCTGTAACTAATTATTTCATTGCCTAACAATTAGAGATGAACTATTCGAGTTCGAACGGACTCGGACTTTCGATAATTATTGAATGTTCGAGGCACGCGAATATGCGTGTAAAATGTATATTATACCAACACGCGAGTAAATATCGAATTAACGAATCTGAGTCGTTTATAGGATAATTATCGATTGTTCGAACACAAGTCCTGGATATTCGAACATGTTCCCCAGACCATTTCCCAGGTCCCACAGCCATTTACATTGTTACCATTGATATTTTAATTCTATTTCATTCGAACTATTTGACTACTATTGACTTTAATGGGTCCATTTTTGAACTATATGGAAAGTTTGAAAACTGACCCATTAAAGTCAATAGGCCCAGACTTTCGAAAATTCGGCCATCTCTACTAACGATTAGTTGGTCTTTTCGAACCATTAAATATTCTTCCCAGAAGGAAAAAGCTTAATAGAGAAAAATCTTCCATTCATTATAAACAGCCCTAATTTTTACCCATGGTCTGGTTTTATAGGGGCAAACTCTCTTCAGGGCCCCTGCCACTTGATGGGCTCCTATCATCAGACCAAAATGCCGGTGAGGCTTCATGTTGGGTATTTTTTTTTTCCCAGTTCATTGTTCTGCAAACCAGACTGGAGATGCTCTGAATTGCAGAGCTGCAAGTTAAAATCATATGTGACCTGCATCTCTGCAATAACATCTATATCTTCATTACTCCTCACTCAAGTTCCTCAGAGAAATAAAAGGAGTCCTTCTGCAGAAAAATTAGGAGTATGTTTTGTAGTGTATGGCTAGTATTACTTTATGTATAAATGTTAAGTGACAGATGTAACCATTCAGGTCTATTGTAACGAAGAGGTACAGCACTCTTTAAAGGGTTAAAGGCTTTAACACCCAGATCCATGCAGCCTCTACTATAGTAAATCACTTCCGGGAGATTTGCCCAGAGTATGTGCGGCTCTGGGTGAATCTCCGTTAATGTCTTGGCATTGAACAGCACTAAACTGTATTCCTTAATGCTCATTTAAAAAGCATTTACCAAGAAAATCAACAAAGTTCTTTCTCTGTGTATGGAAACAATATATAACTTGCCTTTATATTCCCCTTTGTTAATAGTATACAGCCTGTATAATTTGTCGTCGCCCCCCTTCCCCCCCCCCCCCCCCCCCCCCCCCTTGAAGGAATTCATCCTAACACTATCAAACCTGTGCTCCGATCCTAGTATATGATACTTACAATAACTATTGTTAAAGGGCATGTCCACCCTTCTAAAAAAATGTTGATATAATATTCCCCCTGTCCCCCCAGCCCCAACCGCTATATTTTTATCAGAAAGTGCCCCAAACATTACTTACCTTCCCTCCTTTTCTCCGCTGTACTGCCAGGCCCTCTGCTTGTGAGAAAATGCAAGCAGAGGGGAGGGACCGGCAGTCGCATCTCTGTGATTGGCTGAGCGGCAGCCAATCACGGACACGGCTGCCGGGAGTTCAGTGCGGCGGAGGGAAGTAATGTTTGGGGCACTTTCTGATAATAAAAATATAGCAGTTGGGGCTGGGGGGACAAGGAAAATATTATATCAAAAGGGTTTTACGTTAGGGGGAGGGAATCCTAATCGGGAGAAGGGCTGCAGTACGCATGCCAAACTTCTCCCGGAGGGGAGACCGGACGCAGAGTCCTATATGGACTCTGCAGTACTCCTGGTGGGCGGTTTTTGGGACTTTAGGGGGGGATAGCAGAAGAACCAGATGGAACTGGGATGTAAGGTAAGGATTAAACTACAATACACAATGGGGCCAGTATAGTTTTGGGGGTGGACATGCCCTTTAAATAGAGCAACCATTTTGGTGATTGCCAAATCTGTTAAACATACTGTATATAATGTAAAGTTGTATCAAGTGCAGCATTATAAAATATTTAAGATTTTTGTAAGTAAAACCTACCCCAATTTTATAAATTAACAGTGATCCAGTTGAATGATTTAGTTCCACTACTTTCATCCTTTCTGTCTTGCCTATACAGTCTGAAAATTATTATCTTCGGTATGTATTGCCAGATGAACATGACTTATTTCTCATTTTAGGTGCCTTAGTGGTTATGTTGGTAGCCGCTGTGAATATGTGGATTTTTACCGGGTTATGGCAATAGACCCACGTTCATTCACCGTGACAGCATTGGCAGTGACTTCTTTGGTTGTTTTGACTTTGGTAGGGGCCGCATGCCTTGGTGTCCAGTGAGTATAGATAATTCAATGCTCAACAAAGTGACTAATCTTGTATTGTATGAACAGTTACAGTTCCCACATTTTTTCATTCCAATATTCAGAAATGAATACGCATACTGTACATTTTGTATGTAAAAAATAAGATCAACATAAATGTTGAATAAGAGTATAGGTAAAAGTATCTCCAATACAGTTCTATTTTTAAAACAGTTTATACCGGTATTTGACAATAAAAATAATTAATGAAAATACAGTTTCCTTTTCTGTCCCAAGTGAGAATGTGTTTTTTTTTTTTTTTTTTTTTTTTTTTTCCCCCCCTACAGTTTATGTAGAGCAACGAGAGAAAACCAAAAGCTTTCACTTCTGAAAAATATGGATATTGAAGGTTTGTTTCTAGAATTGTTTTTCTAATGTCTGTCTCTGTGAGCCTTCAATTTCCATTAAATCTTTAACTTAAAGAATGCAATGAACAGGTAGGTATTTAGAATAGAATAACCCAATATGGCAAAACTGGTAGACTGTATGTCTATAATAAATGTGTTCTTTTGAATAAGCCCAGGTGACTGCACCAAAGATTATGGCATTCTCCTTGCAGTTTTAATATGGATGAAATTGTAAAGTCTCTCTTCTTGTAGATCTCTTCTCTAAAACATTGTATTTTAAATATGGCCTTGTGTATCTGTAACCAGATACTTTGCTACAGTATAATCCTGATAATTATCTGTAATTCCTTTTGCTTTTTCTCCTCTAGATGTTTGATGTGAGATGATGTCCTGAAGATGTTTCATGATGCAAGACAGCACTTCTGTTTTATTAGAATATTCTTTAACATTTTTATGTAAATTTTATTGCTGCGTTTCAGTTTTAATTGGAAAGGAAAAGTGTATGTACTTGCCATGGATTGACTTATGGCTAAAAAAAAAAACAAAAAAAAAACCTCCTTGTTTCATTTTACATGGTCACTAAGGCAATGGAGTAAAACAGAGAAACATAGTGGGTAAAAACTGTGTTATTACGCTATTAATTGCTGTTGGGCCAAGGTATTTTATTGCAGCTACAATTTTTTTTTTTTGATATGGCAAATTAATTTTGACAAGAAGAAAAACCCAAGTGTAATGCCATATTAGAACTTCTTAATTATTATTGTATGTTCAAATATTTTAATTTATTAAATAAACCTTTTATTCAGTCAATTAATTTTAAATTTTGCTTCGATTTTCCAAAGCTGTGTATATATAACAAATTGTTTGCTGTATATCTCTGCCCGGAAGCATCCTTAATGTACAGTAGACATATACAGTAAATTCTGAAAATTAAAATTTAAAAGATAACTAAATGCTCCAGGCAACATTGCTTCAAAAGAGAGCACATTTAAAACGATTCCAAATGCTGTGTTTCGCCTCTTTCTTTGCTGAGGCTGCAAAGCGATTTATGAAATCAACCTTTGGGTACTAAGGGTCAGCTCCCATAATCCACCTTAGCTGGGCACACCAAGGAAACATTGGTTGCAGCCAATCATGTTAAAGCTTGCTGATCATCCCTCCCTCGGACACAGAGCACAGATTTCAATGCAGTTTTTGTGTAAGCGTATAACAAATGATCCTGTACCTTACAATTATAGGAACACTAAACCCAAAATACAAAGGCAGCTCCACAGACTCTAAGGCCACTAGCCCTGTTCGTGCTCACGATTTTCGCTAACATGGAAATTGCGGGAACACGCGGGATGCACGCGTCTGTTCGCCTTTTGCGGCGAGCATTTTTTCCGCAATCGCTTGCATTTTCGCCTTATAGATGGCAAAAAACGAGAGCGCAAACACGAAAATAATGCGTGCTAACGCACAGAAAGCACGTGTGTCACTTGTAAAACCATTTGTTTCTCATCTCTGAATTCAGCCTCTTAGTGTAGAAATCATTTTATAGAACATTTCTGAGTACTGACATCTATGATGGCTTCTAGTGTTGCCTCTTCCTGGTGGTCCAGGACCCAAAACTCCTTCTGCACATGCTAACTAGCTACCTTGTAATTTATGACTAAGCTGCATGTAACAGTTGAACTCAGTCCCCACCTGCCAGTGTCTCCAAGCCAATCAGAGGTAGCAGTGAATATTATTAGCTGGTTTTCTTGCTCAAATGGTTGGGGAAGGTGTTAACCCTTTTCATATGTATTTAGGAAGCAACTTTAACCCTTTTTATATTTGAGTATTTCTAAGACTGTGTCTTTGTATGTGTTTACATGCGGTTGCGCTTGCGCTTTGTCCATTTTCATTATTAAAATTAATTAAAACAAACGCATGCATTACCAAATTGCTGATGCATGCGTGAATCACAACACACCCGTAATCTCAAGATTTCGGTGCGTTGCTGCGGTTTGAATACAATTGAATGATTGCAATCGCCTGAAACGCGATAGTGTGGCCTAGCCCTTAGAAGTGTATTGCAAGCTGCATTGATTTCAGTTTAGCCATACAGCATGTATTTAATTCAATGGAACTTAGCTTTCCAGCAGGTCAATATCCTGAGGATGTGGCCCCACTTAAGTGCAAGGGAGTATTGTGCTCACTTCCATGCATGGGCGTTGCACTTCCACAAGTGGACCCTAAGAGAACGCATGCAACACAGACAAAAAAATGGTGATCGCATGCACTCCAATAGTACACGGAAATGCATCGCATGTAGTGGGGTCGTTCCCATAGGCTTTTACATGCCTGCCCTCCCACTAGCACAATCTGATCACAAACCACAATCCAAAACAAGCTAGTGGAAGCTAGCCCTAAGTGTTGAGTCTTAAAGGGAAAGGTGGCAACCCCAGTAGAATTGAGCTGACCATTTTACAAGGTACACTTATAAAAACAATACAGCTCAGAGCTGCAGGTGCAGCATATTGACGTGAACATGGTCTTGGCACAGCTCTTTGCAATGCATTTTAAAGGCTGTATCAGCCTGCATCGTGCTTCTAAAGAAAATACTAACAACCTTTTGTTGTGTACATATTATCAGGCCTATGTCAAATGTTCTTGTGCTAAAATCTGATTGGTTGGGGCAAAATTTGCACCATTTTTAACGATAAGAACTTTAAATACATAGGCCTGTATATGTGTTCGGGTCTAAAGGCAAAGGTGGAAACCCTAGTTGGAAGAATGATTTTGCTTATGCAAAACTGCCCTCAGGCAGCCCTCCTGCTGCATTAATTTTATAGAACATGTTTGCATTCCCTCTAACAGTGCCCCTTTAATTGAAGTCAAATTTAAAATTTGAGATAGATGGGGGATAAACGATAAGGCAGAAATAATATGTACAGAAAGCAAGAAGGTGGGTTAATTGTTAGAGTATGCTATAAGCTGCCAAATACCAGTGAGGAGGTGGAAATGAATCTCCACATGCAGTTGGCGAAGGCTGCTGGTATGGGGCATGTTCTGGTTATGGGGGATTTAAATTACCCGGACATAGATTGGAGTAAGGGAACTGCCAGCAACCCAAAAAGTATCAAGTTCTACCATCTGTGAAAGAAAATGTTCATATAGAAGATTTAAGAAGTTCCTACTAGACAGGATGCGTTGTTGGATCTGATGATATCTAATAAAGCTGAGCTCATTTTGGGTAAGAAGCTAAAGGGAAGCTTAGGGAATAGTGATCATGACATGGTGTCATTTATTAAACGTTGCAAAAACAAAAGTTCACTGAGTAACAAACTTTTAACTTTAGGAAAGCTAATTTTATGTTAAAGGAATCACTTCTGCTCATAGACTGGGGGAGGGGGGGTGTTTCTTGGTAAAGATATTGAGCAGTAGTGGACTGCTTTTAAAGGGATATTAAACTTTTACATTTCTAAATTTTATACCGGTCTGGTTTAAAGGGTATATCCATTCACAAGAATCTATTTATTTTTGATTATAGTGTAGTACCCAGCCCTACAGCCATTTCCCTGCCATTCTCCCCCCCAACCTCATTTGTGCAATAAAAAACTATTTGATATTTATACAAATTTAATTTAGAAATGTACATATCCCAATTTAAGTGCATAAAAGCTGTCCAAATAATGTTTTTGCATAACATTCAGAACCCTCTTAACCTGTACAGATGCTCACAACCCCAGCCGCTACAAACCCCCAACAAAAAAAGAAAACCCAAGTAACATCTATTCATGTGCAAATCAAGTTTATTTTATTATACAAGGAGCAACATGCACTTATCAGCTGTCACCCACTGCTATCTGACTCTCTGCATTATCTGTTTCTCAGTAGTAGTCATGGGAATGTAACTGTAATGTTCCCATTAGCTCTCTGTGCTGGAGAGGGATTACGTTTTCCAATGCTGCAGGGAACATACTGCACATGCACAATGAAACTCGTGCGTCAGAGACTGAAATAGCAGGCTGACCAGAATACAGGGAAGCGACAGCCACCACTTAAATTGCGGGACCTGTATCTAGTAAACAAGGAAACTGTGGGCAGATCAAGAAAAGGTATATGCTATTTAAATGCTGACCTTTTTATTTACCCCATTTTACTTTTGTAAGTGGACATATACTTTAATGCTCAGGTAAAAAAAGTAAGTGGGGGGGAGGCTTTTACATTTTTTAAATCTGAGGGAACAGAACCAGCTTACAATGGAGTATAAAAGCTGTAATAAGGAATGCAAGAAAGCAATTAAACTAGCTAAAATAGAAAATAAAAAACATTTGGGGTTGGACTCGCTATCCTTATTTCAAGTAGGTATATCAATAGTAAAAAGACGAGGACTGAGAATGTGGAACCATTAAAGGGCAACTATAGTGAAAAAAAAACTTTGTCTGTATACAATGTATAGATCACTTAGTATAAGCTGCCTTACTTTCATGTTTCTGTGTGGCTTCGTTTCTTCACACTGGCAGAAGTTTGTACCAAGCTGTGTAGTCCCCCTCCCCTCTCTGTCTACTCCCCCTCAAGCAGCGACGGGCTGTATACAGAGTCCGAGCATTGTCAGTTGAAAGGACTTTAAATGAAGTGCTGACATCCTGTTGACCCCTCCCTTCCAGAGCTAGACTGCAAGCAATCAAAGTGTGGAATAAAGTAGCAATATGCTGAAGGGAGGGGCAGAGGGGGAGAGAGGACAAGTGGTGCTGAGATTCTTTACAAGTAAGTTACTGAACTCTGCCTGTTCTCTAACTTTGCTAATTGTTATTTATTTTTTACCTAAAGTTCATATCTCTCCCCCTGCTTAGCTGAGATCATAATCACTGAAGAGAGAGTCAATGTAACAGCAGCTTGTAGTGAGACCTTCACAAACACAGTGACACTGCTTGTTGTCCTGTTACATTTCAGTTGCTTTAGTCTATATATTTCATAGATTGCACTGTGTGTCTTGTTTGGTATATAGTCTGTATTACTGTATTATATATACTGTATTAGTGTTCCATTTGAGTCACTGGTTTTGTATGTATATAAGATTTTTTTGGGGGGGAGGGGCTGTTTTATAGTGTGTTATGCTCATATTGCTGGGTTAATGGTTTATTGATTGTGTTTAGCACTACAGCATTTGACTATATGTTGCACATGGTACATATAGTGTGGGTGAGAGAGTGTGTAACAGTACTGCAGGGGAGCTTTGGATTGTGTGGGTGTGTGCCTTTGAGTGACAGATGAGGTGTAGCAGCTCCTACAAATCACAGCATATTCAAAGGCTTATATCTCGGGGACTATGTAGAATTTAAAGAAACTAAAGGTACCCTGGTGGATGGGATGACTTATAGGATACATTAGAAGAAATTAAAAAAAAACAATTTTCTCACTATAATTGCCCTTTAAATAATGGGTCTGAAATGGTTGTAGATGATGCCAAAAAGGATAATGTGCTAAACCGTGTCCCCCCCCCCCCCCCCAATAGGTTTTCACTATAGAGAATCCGAGTACTTAAAGCAGGGACTGTAAAAATATGAAGGGTATAGATCAGGAATATTCACTCTAGCTGACAAAGGATATGGTATGGAAACAATTAGACAAAGTCAATATCAATTAAGCCCCAGGACCGGATGAAATACATCCTCTGAAAGAGCTTAGTGCAGTTTTATATAGACCACTGTTTATTATCTTTTTAGATTCATTTTTGTTTGGTGATGTGCCGCTGGATTGGAAAAAAGCCAATGTAATACCAATATTCAAAACAGGCTTCCAGGTCTATAGTTACCAGGCTGGGAAGGACTGCCTAACATCAGTGGTAGGGAAGGTGCTAGAAACTTTGTTACGGGATCATATCCTTGACTTTGTCTCCAGAACTTATCTAATTAGTAGTAGTCAGCATGGATTTATAAGAAATAGATCATGCCAGACAAATTCACTTGGTTTTTATGAAGAATTGAGTAAGAATTTAGAACAAAATTGGCACAAAAGCCAGTAAAACCTTTTTTATGAGCTCAACCTTCAGGGCTGGCCCAGTAGGCTGACTGGCAAATGCTCCCTGGACTGGTCTTCAATAAAAAAATTGGGCTGCCACAGAAGCTATTAGTAAGTTATGTGCTTAAACAGCTCAGCACACGCCTCTAGCTCTAACATGGTCAAGGAACAGAAGACTCCTCCTCTGCTGCTGAACTTCTTTCCTTTACTGACGCTGGGAGCTGACATGCACCACAAACTTAACTAAAATGATTTATGAGAATGGGAGGTCACTAATGAGGTTTCGGAGACACTGCCTTAGTTTAAAGCTTTACTGCCATGGCTGACATGCTAAAAGATGATTGGGGAATCATATTTGCATATTTATGAGACTACATACATTGTTCTGCTCTTGGCTCCGTTCAAACTCCTGCCCTGACTGTCAGATTAATAGAAGCAGCACAGCAGTTTCTAAAGTTTAGCAGATTACTTACTGACAGTCTGGGAGGCACATTGAAGGAAACTGAGAGCAGAGCAATATATGAGGGTCTTAAGTATATAATCACATTTATTATTAGTCAGTCCTTTCATTTATTAAACAGTGTTAGTTAGCCCTCCAGTTCATTAGCCAGTATTACATCGCCTTCCAGATAATTAGCCAGTGTTACATCAGCCCTCCAGTTCATTAGCCATTGTTAGCCAGCCCTCCATATCCTTAGCCAGTGTCATCAGCCCTCCAGATCATTACCCAGTGATATCAGCCCTTCAAATTATTAGCCAGTGTTATAAGTGTTATTAGCCCTCCAGATCATTAGCCAGTGTTTTCATCCCTCCAGATAATTAGCCAGTGTTATCAGCCCTCCAGATCAGTATCCAGTGTTCTTAGGCCTCCAGTTCATTAACCAGTATTGTCAGCCTTCCAGAATATTAACTTGTGTTATTGGGCCTCTAAATCATTAGTCATAATGGGGAACTGTGGTCTCTAAACAAGTTGATTGTAAATGAAAGACCAGGTTCCTACCTTTAAAATGAGCCATTAACCATCTATCTACGTGCTGCACAGCCCAAGAAATCACTGATCAGAAAGTTAGGGGGTGGGAGGTTCTGAATCTGCAGTTACAATACTAGTTCCTCCTCTAATCTGCAGTTGGAACATGCTCACTGCAGGAGAAAGCAGAAGAAACTAGAAAGAGATTGAGTGACAGTGACTGAAGGAGGAGAAGGAGAACAGCATAGCCCACAGCAGGGAGTGTGTAGGAGATCTGGTGATGCTGCTACCATTACCATATCACACATAAAAATGTAAAAAAAAAAATAATAAAAGTAAATTGCAAAAATACTCAGGAAAGCAATTCCTGTCAATTTACCTAAAGTCATTTTTGGACCACAGTCAACCTTTAAGCCAGCCCTCCAGTTTATTAGTATGTTGGTTATCTTAACCACATCATACACTTGTTGCAGGCAATTATGTAAAATGAAAATAGTAGTCTTAAAAATGGGCATTAACTTAAAAAAAAGTGGCTGTGATCAAACATTTTGCAATTTAACATGAAAGGAACAGTTGGTTGTATTTGCCCCCCAGGCTAAAAGGTCCCAGTCCCTCCCCTGTCAACCTTCCTCTACCCTGTATCCAGCAGTTAGGACTGATAAACAATATGTAGGGAGGAAACACACCGCAGCTTCAGTGTCTGCAAATTTTATTCAGTTGCAACATGTTTGGATCACACAGGATCCTTTCTCAAGCAATCACAGAGTGAAAACAGGTGTGCATTACCCGCCCCCCATCCCCTTGAACCCAAGTCTCAGATATATATATATATATATGTGTGAAACAGTTGTCCATCAAATTCAAAAGTAGCCAATCAGTTCCAACGTGCTCACCACTGCCACTGTAGAAATATATCTATTATCCATGTGTTAGAGTGCCAAGTGTCTGTTCTACATACAAAAATATGAATAAATATGTACATAATAAAACCGTAATATAAAACATATATTAAAGTGCTAAGTGCATGTGCTTTATACATATAAATATAAGTTACTATGTATAAAGTTAATAAATTTAAAAACATAATAACTTATACATCTGTTACAACTCTTAACATCAACTCAAGTATCTCTATTGTAACATACTTATCTACTTGTTGTGTTGATACAATAATCAGTGGTGCACAATCCTGAAAAGCAGAATATAATACATATACTATATTATAGAAAAGGTTTAATCAACCAAGTTTCATTTAACCACTGCGGTCTCATTCTTTCAAGCCATTTAATCCATTCTGCTTCACTCCTTAATAATAGTGTTTTTATGTCACCCCCTCCCTGGGGTAGATAAACCTTTTCTAATATACACCATTTTAACTGTGCAACTGTATATCAGTATACGGGTTTGTTTTGAAATTTCTAATGTCCTCTTTATGTTCTTGGATTCTTGTTTCTATGGGTCTGCTTGTTTGTCAAATGGATTCCATCCCACATGGACATTTAATCATGTATACGACATTTTTCATTTCACAGCTTGCCACATGCTTTAACGCTATGGTGAATCCCTTGGTTGGGTAATTCATTTTTGCCCCTTTTTAATTATTGATCCACAACAATTGCAGCTCATACAAGGAAAAGTATCTGTGAAAACGAATTCCTCTAATAGTTTTCACAGATATGTCTGCAAAATCTCGGTGTATCTTTAAACAAATTACCACACTTATTGTCCTGTTTGAGAATAAGCCAACAATTTTTGATTATACACTTTATTGTCTCTCTCTTGGATTACTTTATCACCTAGAAGTCTGTCTCTAGGTATACTATCTACTTCTGCCCTTGTATGTCCTTGTGTTAATACCTTCTTTCAGTAAACCTCGGACACATTTTGTTTACGGTTAAACAAAAGCACTCAAGAATAAGTTATAAGTAAAAACCCTTTATTATAACTTATAATACAGGCCCAAAAATAGGCATATCCCCCTGTGGTGTCATAAAAAGTGCATGTATGCAAGTATCTATAAATAGTAGATAGAACAGCAATAAAAGCTAATCAGCTAATGCATGTCTATTAGTACTTAAATGCCAGGTATCCCACCCCTCCCGGATTGTCCGGGAGTCTCCCTCATTCTGGGGTGTTCTCACACACTCCAGCGAGACCAACCCAGACCCGGACTTGAGAGGAGACTTGAGTCTCCTCCCTGGTTACGCCCACTTTGCCCCCAAAACGCCCCGGAAACACCCCTAGCTCTGCCTCCCACCACCCTAGAACACTGGCCATGCCCCATGTGACATCACACCCTGCCAACGTATGACATCACACCCCTGTGCCACACCCCCTTTCCCAACCCTGCCCGGAAGCCTGAAGGGGCAGGGTGGGATGTCTGAATTGCAGACTGCAACACATATACACCCTAAGCAGGATAATATAAGGACCCAAAGGTTCCAAGCACAAGTATGAGCTATAATGCTAAAGCAAGTGCAAAAAAATACAGTCTCTAAGGACAGTACTGCATGTGAGCTTTGTCAACATTTTGTTTACTGCTTCATCATATAGCTCTTTTTCTGAAGAAATGTGTTTAACTCGCATTAGTTGACATTTTTTTTATTTTTTTGGGGTATCATCATTTTTTGGGTATCGCACCTTCTGGCTAAAAAGACAGACATAAGACAAACACAGGCTAGAACTGCCTGATGCGTTTCAGGCATGCGCCCTTACTCATAGGCCTATTCTATATTACGGAGCT
Source organism: Hymenochirus boettgeri (assembly GCA_019447015.1). Classification (NCBI taxonomy): domain Eukaryota; kingdom Metazoa; phylum Chordata; class Amphibia; order Anura; family Pipidae; genus Hymenochirus; species Hymenochirus boettgeri. The sequence goes on from CM033475.1 coordinate 82,490,896, forward strand.
GCACAAGGGCTCCGGACGGACTTACCGGCACTTCTGGCTTGCTTGGAGAGCCGTGAGATAGAGGTGGAGTCGGTGGCCGGGTGGAAACGTGGAGTGCCAAGGCCTAGAGCGGTCTGCTGTTTAATTGTACCGTATGTATGTTGTTATACCATCTACCCCCATCTCCACTGTAACATCTAAGAATGGTAAGCATACCTGTGAGATTGTGTATGTAAATTTTATGGTGGCATGCATCTTATGTCGCAACTGAATAAAATTTGCAGAAACCGAAGCTGTGTTGTGTTCCCTCCCTACATATTGTTTGTTTATAAGAAGTTAGATTCTGGCACAGCAGTGGATGTGGTATGCTTGGATTTTGCTAAAGCTTTTGATACTGTGCCACATAGGCGACTAATGTATAAACTGAGGACTTTCGGCCTAGAAAAAAATATTTTTTCATGGATAGAGAACTGGTTATTGGATCGCAAACAGAGTGGTGGTTTAATCTGTTTATAAATGACTTAGAAGGGGGCATTGAGAGCAAGTGTTTGCGTATGACACTAAACTGCACATAATTTAAAGTTTTCAAAGCTCTGCAATTGCTACAAGCAGACCTAGATAGATTATCAAAATGGGGGGCAGAATGGCAGATGAGATTCAATGTTGATAAATGTAAGGTGATGCATTTGGGATTTAATAATCCCTGTGTCACCTACACCATAAATAACTCTGTGTTAAGGGCATTTGTAATGGAAAAAGATTGGGGGTTCTGGTAGATAACAGACTTAGCTGTAGCAAACAATGCCAGGTAGCAATGGCTAGAGCTAGCAAGATATTGCGTTGTATAAAGAGGGGAATAGATTTAAGAGAGAAAAATACTATTCTCCCTCTTTACAAGGCACTGGTAAGGCCTCATTTGGAATATGCGGTGCAGTTTTAGAATCCCATATACAAAAGGGACATCTTGGAAATGGAAGCTGTTCAGAGCATCTAAAATAATAAAGGGAATGGAGGGGCTTGACAAGTTAGACAAGTCAGACAAATTAGACAAGTTAGGGCTGTTTACATTGGGAACGCGATGTTTCATAACATTATACAAATATAATTATCGACCATACAATTGCTGCATTGTTAACTAATACGTCATATCAGAGGACTAGTGGACATCCTTTATGAAAAGAAGTCTTTTCATCTTAAGGTTAGGAAATGTTTCCTTACAATGAGAAATGTGGAACTGACTTCTATCAGATGTGGTAATGGCAAGTTCATTGAATAGCTTTAAAAGTGTCAAAGATAAGATAAGACTGCTGTTTGGAGTCGGGAATAAATCACCCCCAATTTACATTGGAAAAGCGATGTTTCATAACATTATACAAATATAATAATTCACCATACAATAAACGCTCTGCTGCATTGTTCACTAATACGTCATATCAGAGGACTAGTGGACATCCTTTATGAAAAGAAGTCTTTTCATCTTAAGGTTAGGAAAGGTTTCTTTACAATGAGAAATGTGGAACTGACTTCTATCAGATGTGGTAATGGAAAGTTCATTGAATAGCTCTAAAAGTGTCAAAGATAAGATAAGACTGCTGTTTGGAGTCAGGAATAAATCACCCCCCCCCCTTTATCTGGATTAACTGTTAGGTAGGGTTAAAAGGAGGATGAAAAGGTTGGACTTGATACTTGATGGACATATGTCTTTGTTCAATCTCAATTACTATGTTACTATAAGTAAGCCAGGGGATTTGAACCCATGACTTCTTGGACTGTGTTTCTTAAAACATTGCATTTATATGTTGCGCCACCAGTGATTTCCAGTTTTGCTGGAAACTCTGTGCATCCAGGCAGTGAATTCTGAGGTCAAGAGGCATGGCTCTTTGAAGCCTACATGGGCTGTGAGTTGTACTGGCAACAACATGGAAGTATTTTTAGTTCCAGAATCTTACTTGCATGTACTAAATGCAACTTACAATAGACAAATCTTACAATGTATAGGTGTTCTTGGGAGAAAAGCTTTCACATTAAGATTAAAAAACGTTAAAGGGTATGTCCACCCTAAAGTAAAACTTTTGATATATTGTACCTTTCCCATGCCCACCCCCAACCACCGAATTAGATCTCTAAATAAAGCTTCCGAATCCAACAGTTGGGGGTGGGCAAGGGAAAGGTAAAATATATCAAAAGGATTTTAAACTAGGTGAAGGGCAGCAATAGATGGATCCGAAGGGGGAGGGCTCCCCTGTGCATGCCACTGTTCTCTCACAAGTAGGAGGCAGAAACCTATTGAATAGGAAGACACCTCCTACTCTTCAGTTTCCTGAGCTTTGTACAAGCACTGCAAGAGAACCATAAGGAGCAGAGATGTAATGTAAGGATATACTTTTTTAAAAAATAAACTATACTGTGAAGCTAGAACTTGGGCAAATTTTTAGTTTTCAAGGTGGACATGCCCTTTTAGGTTTATTTCTCCTTTAATGTACTCTACATTTACCAACCCTATAGAAAAGCGGGAATATTTGTATTACTAACTATCCTCAATCATCAGACTACTTCACGTGGAACACTCTAAATAATCATTTTCATTAAAATATTGGTTTCCAACCCCCCACCACTTAAACATTTTTTGCAAAAATCCTACGTTCATTAGCCATGTACAGAAATCTTCTCTTGTACATATATTGATTACCCAGACCCTAGATCAATATTAATATATAATTGTGTAGTTGGGGCAGGATGTCTTTCTACCCAACCTCTTGATTTAACGCTAAATGCTGCTTAACCATTGCATGTTAGAGATGGCAAGTTTTGTTCTGTGGAACTTTTCCAATTCTAACCCAATTGAAGCGGAATTTTTCTATCTATATTTTTGATTTTTTACTTTCAGAATGATTGTTGACATTTTACATTTTTTATCCATCTTTTGAAATTCCAAAAATTCAGCCGAATACTGGGACCCCTTCTATTATCCGTAGAGCAATATATCTAGACAGATGCCCCCAAACAACCACTTGATAATCTCCCCCCCCCCCCCGTGGTGGTTTCATTTCAAGCCACTAGTGGGAGACAGCTGTAGGACTGTGTATGTTAACAGGGCAGATCTCAGCTCTTGAATTAAGTTGGAGATAACAGCTAGTGATCCTATCTCCTACTGAATTATAGCTTCTATTTTTGAAAACTTTTTCTTTTCAATTACCCACAAATCCTGACTACATGCTCACAAATGTTGGGTAGCATTCTGAGATATGGCTAGCAAAGGGAAACAATGCGTAACTTTGGGGCTATATTTTAAAGACTATACACTTTGTACATCTTGTTTAAGCTAATAACCATTATACTATAGATGGCGGAAAGGTGCACACTGCACAGCTCATAGTATTGCCACGTGGAACGTTGGTGGGTTTATTTGTGTGGGGAGTGTGTATTTTTTATGGGTGCAGGGTTTTGGGGGGGGAGGACATAGAGAGTGATTTTATGTGAGTAACCAATAAACGTAGTTTTCTTTTACGTCCATTATGCGTAATAACTAATTAAATAGCCAAAACAGAAACTACTGCTATTCAGCAGTACAACTCTTGGATTTGTACATTCAAGATATTTTATACAGGAAAGTCCACAAAATAAAAAACAAGAACGATTGATCACAGAAAAGTCCTATTTACAACACAGTCTAAACAACAGTCAAATTAAAGGGTTGTATACCCTACAGATTAAATATCTAGAAAAAAATGTCCTCCTGTGGTTTTAATCTTACACTCTTCTTTTTTTACCTTCTCTATCACCTCTACCAGCTCCCTTCTACGATCCATGAACCTCTGGAACATCTACCTCGGGTTTTTTTCCTCAACATGTAGTCTGTGTTATTTCTATAGACCCTTACAAATTGGGAGAAATACCTTTTTTAAGAGTTGGGGGGGATGGCAGCTGTTTCTATGAAGTAAACTATTTTTGTAAGTATCCTTGTGATATAATGTAAAGTCCGTGCCAGTTCTAAAAATCCAAAGGAGGTATAAAAAGGTCACATTATTATAATGTATTGTGGCAGTTTATTTAATAGTTCTACAAATTTTTCAAATTCACTCAGATTATTTTGCCAAATAAAAAACGTACGATAATCTGGGACATAAATTGGGACACAATGTACAAATTCTCTAAGTTTCCACAAAAAGATTTACAAAAGATGGGCCACATTGTGCCCCATCGCAGTCCCGGGCCAGTTGTCTATAAAACTGGCACTCAACATGGAAGTCATTATGGGACAAAACCAAATCCAAGATGTCCATGAAAAATTAAATAGGTAGTGTTTTGTGACCCTGCTTAACTAATGTCCCCCTACAGTGCCTCACCCTGTGTTAACACAATGTAAAGTCTACCCACATTACAGGTCATGAAGATACAATTAGCATCTATCTGTACCAATTTTAGGAGCTCTAATAAATTACCTCTATTTTTGATGTAAGATGGCATAGCCTTAACATACTTTTGTAAAGGAAAATCCATAAATTGGGTCACAGGCCAAACAGTGAGCCTACTGCTGTCATTAATGGGTGGCCGGGGGGCACTGTTAGGTTTTTATGGAACGGTGTACAGGTGGGGTCATTTAGGTCTCACTGCAACTAAAATTCCAATTCTTGGTAGTCCAACAACCTCTGGAGGCCTATTCTAGCTTCTGTTTAAATTTCTGGGTAGGATGCATACTAAATTTCTCATACGTGTTAGTCTCCCCCAATTGCATACATATTTCTGTGTTTCATCCTTTGAACCTAAAAAAAAGACTTTTTGCATCTACACAGTGTCTATCTCTCTGAATATTATAGAGTGTGGAGAATACCTAAAGCTTAATCACAAATATTCCCACTAGGACTGACAATGAGTTTTGCACATGATGGCGTGGAATTTTTAAATAAATGTTCATTCAATCTTCTCCTACTTGTGATCAACCAGGCTGGGAAAGAACTAGTGATGACTAAGTGGGAGATCCATAATGAGCAAGCAAGGTCTTTGGAAGCCCTCCAAAAGGATGCAGTAGAGGTCTGGCTTGAGAAACTGACAGTGCAGGTCCAGAAATATAAGAATGATCTCACTACATTTAAGAATAATACATTCCATAGGGTCAAAATGTACTGTAAGGATAAATGGGTGTATGGCTATAGATATACCCAGAGACCCTGGAAACCAAACAGATTAAGATCAAGAAGACCAGTGAATACAGTTGACAGCTCCGGAGATTCGAAAAATGTAAGACGTGTGGTAGTTCTAGCAATCAGAAGACTCTCAAAAGATATCTTGCAAAGCTATTTAATCACACATTACATGTTTCGGACACTAGGTCCTTTATCAAATGCACAGGAAGTGCAAACCCCATTTCCCTTTTAGACCCTGCCTACCTCTAATTACCAGTCCAATCAAAAGTGTAGGCAGTAGTCAGTATTGTGTTCCACATGTCCATCAAAGTCAATCATAGTGAAACAACGTGTATGATAAACAGTCCACTTTAAGGTGTCGCTGATCCAGGTGAGCTCAATGTATAGGAATACATTCAATAAAAATAAAACCAATCAAAATATATACATTGCACATTGTATTGCAGAGAAAAGCCTACCATATGAAAACAGCATTGCCTGAGGCCTACTGGTAGAATGATCAGGGTACCCAGGGTGTACGAAAGATCTCTCAACACATATATATCTATATGCCTGCCGTTGGGAAACTATAACTTAAAACCATAATGGTACCTTGTCGATGTAATATGGCTATAACATTTATGCAAGTCTAGGCAGACGATTATCTGTAGGGGAAAAGAAATCAAATTAGGACCTGAATTACAGGTAACATTTTAAAGACTCATTAAGCCCTTTCAGTGCCAACATTTCTAGCAGCCTAATCCAATGGCATTCCCTCTGGAGCAGCATTTTATTTATATTACCTTCACGTTTCGGGGTGAATATGGTTTCTATTACTGTCCACTTGAGCTGGTTATGTGTGTGCCTAAGGTCATGGAAGTGCCTTGATACTGTTGTATCATAGTTTGTTAATAAAAAATGCTGCCAACCATTTCCAAGCAATGGAAATGGTCTGGCCAGTTCCTAAAGAAAGGCATACATAAGACCATACTCACAACATCTTCAGTAAACACCGTTATGGTTTAATTAGCAAGTTCGTGTCCAAGTTTAGGCTCCTCTGCCATTAGCCCCAATTAGCAAGTTCGTGTCCAAGTTTAGGCTCCTCTGCCATTAGCCCCTCAGCCTCACCAAACACCGACGCGCGTTTCGCGCCCTAACCGAGCGCTTCGTCAGTGTAGCGCCTCAAGCACCTCCTTTTATTCCCATTTCTTAAAGGCACATATTCAAACTCAAGCACCTCCTTTTATTCCCATTTCTTAAAGGCACATATTCAAAACCGAAACTTTTTATCCATACATATCAATATGACAATACATATTAATGCAAGATGCCAAGATACATCCACAGTTTTGAGGAAACACTGGCATTGGCTGGAAAATGATAGATAGTTGAGAGATAAAGTAGGTCAATTTCCTAGTCTAACAGCAAAACGAGCGGCAAGTTTGAAAGATAAATTAAGTCCAAGCCATTTTGTGCGGAATTTAAGTCCATTAGACAGGCCTGGCTCCATGGGCAGGCGGCAGAGGCCGAGGAAAGAACCATATGGAGATGGGATGTGGAGGTAGGTAAGGATTTTAATTACACTACATGAGGGGCCATCCCATTACTGGGGGGGGGATTGGACCTTTTTAAAGGGCACAAGTCCCAGCCCCAAAATTAAAACTTAATACAGGTAAATTTTCCCCCAAAGACCCTAAACGTTAATAGTTGAAAACCTGAACTATTATGTATAAACCTGAAAATCATGCACAAGGTCCTGTTCCCCTGTTCTGCTTCTGGTTCTTTCAGTTCGTAAATGACAGTTGACATCACAGCCAATGGACTGTTAATCCCCGTCTGCCTCTTCTGAGCATGCCGGCTCAGTACAGGTTTTCTAAATTGCTCAGTTCCATGAAAGAATAGCAGGCATACATTAATAGATTCATAGGAAAAAAATATGATATACCACAATTTTGAAGAGGCCATTCGTTCTAAAAAGATGGTCTTCTGAGGGTCGGGAGTGGTCCTAAATTTATATGTTCAATCAAGTGCCCGCGTAGCTGGAATTGATGACAGTTGTGCTGTGTGCAGTTTTGACGATTGTGGGGAATATAAGGATAGATGGAAGGGGGGGGTTATGGTTGGTTAAGTGAGGGAGGGGGATCTTGCTTCCTGAGCAGAAAAAAAACTTGGATCGGATTGAAGGCATATGCAGCAAACACACACCATAGTATATGCTTATTTACACGGATATTATAGATGAGAAAAAGTAATTTTTTCAGTATAGCGGAACTAAATGGTGGTTGTGTGGTGTGGGGGTGAAAAACATAGAGAAAAAAAAAAAATGCACGCATTGAAGGATAATCAACCTCCACTAAAGTTCAAAATGGATACATATAGTTACATAGTTATACAAAACCTGATTAAGCTGATGACGCCCCCTTTCAAGGCAGTAAAACCAGGGGAGGACTGGGGACCTTTTGGTCTGGGGTGCAAATTCAACCAAATGGCCCTTTCACAGTAGATTGTCACATTGAAACCACGCTCACTTTCGCTAGTCACCACACTGTTATGCCCATTTTAGACCACTGTTCCATTTACACAAAATACCTGCAACGTTTTCAAGTGGTATTATGTTGTTAAGGGACAACAATACCTTCCCCTTACAAGTACCTGGGGTGAGACCTAAATCGATAAGTCTCACCACTGAGGGACATTTTCTAAGTCAAGTTATACTTGCCAAGTTTCCTTTTCCTAATGAACTGGAGGGTCTGCAACATGAATAATAAATGGGGGGCGGCGGGTGGGGCAACATTAATAATGAGCGGGAGGGTTGACTAACAAGCTAAGGAATTGGGGGCTGACCACTTGCTGAATAATAAACATGGAGGGGTGATTAACACTGGCTAATGAACGGGAGGGCTGACAAATACCGGTATATGAACTGGAGGGTTGACGACCCCTGGTAACAATTGAAGGATTGACAAACACTGGCTAATGAAGTGGAGGGGCTGCTGACAACTGGGACCAACTGAAGTGGGAGAGCTAATTAACACTGCTAATGACTGAGGGCTGATAGTAAAACGATCTGCAAGGAGGGAGGATGAGTTTCCTGATCTTGACGTTAGAGTAGGACATGTGAGCTGTGCCTTTCAAGCACCTAACTTACTAATAGCTTCTGTGGCAGCCCCAACATATTTCATTGGAGAACAAGCCCGGGAGCATTTGCACCTCGCTCGACTGGGCCAGTCCTCCCTGGCAGTATCAAACATGAGTCCTAACACTAGTGAGTTAATTGCTTGCTGTATGTTTAAACTCTTGTACCTAATTCATTTCTGTCTGTGTAGTTGAGTTCTGGGGTCTTTTGTGTATGTATAAATGCCGCCTCCTTTTGCACCGCACCTGAAAGTAATTTAGAATAAAGGTTGAGTGCATAGATCCGGGTAAAAGAGTGGACACTAAAGTGAACTTAACGTTTCAAAATAGCTACATGATATCAATTACATGGCTATAATAACGATTTATTACTAAAAATGTCCATAGAATCCAGTGCCACACAAAGGTATTGATTGAAACGTGCCCACATTAGCTTGGCCAAATAAAGGCAAGAAGACTTGATTCCTGGCCTTTATCAAGCCAAGCTAAACACTGGCTTGGGAAGGCCGGAATAAAAGGGCAGAAATGTCGCCCACATGTAATAAAAGGCAATCTTATCTCTAATCCCTTCGTGTGCACTGGATTCTATGATATATAAAAACAATGTCGGCTTTTTGTTTAAACATTGTAAAGAGGCTGAAAACGTTGATTACTTGTAAATAAAAAGCACCTTACTGAAAGAACTGTTCTAATTTTTGCCCCAACCCAATCAGATCTTGTTAAAAGGGGGCAATTTTGCTCCAACCAATCAGATGTTAGCTTTCAAATGTTATTAATGTTAAGAACTTTTATTGAAGCTACCTTGTGTGTGTGACGCAGTCTCTTGATAAGGTTGTAAAAACATCGCATTGCACTTGAATAAATGAGTGAACCTGTAATGACACACAATCCCTTAGCCCAACTAAAAAACTGCACATTAAAGATGCAGCATCCCATACCTTGTCACAGCTCCAATCAATGCACAGAAGTCCAGAAAGAACCAACACACGCAAACTATATTAAATTGGAGAATACCTCAGAGACGAGCAGTATTACTGCATCCATTTCGGGGGCCACACACACTTCCGCATGACGGCCATAGACCAAGCCAGCAGTCTAGGTGAGACTTTGCATCAACCATTTTGAATAAGTCAAACATTGAAACACCCTTGTTTCCAAATTAACCAGCTGGCATCCAAACCTAACAAACGGAAGAAAGCCGAGACTAGTAAGGGGCCAACAAAGTGCATCTATGGAAAACACTGGAAAACTAAAATAGATAAAATACAGCACTTATAAAATACCAATATATAATAAACAGCTACAAAAAGAAACTCTGCAATTCATCTCCCCAATTCTTAAGGTCATTTGGCACCAAGGTCTGCAATCCATCTTCGAAGATCCATCTTAAGAAGGGGGTATCCCCCCCGAAAGTTGTACGGTGGTGACAAATTGAATTACCATTGCAGTGCAAACCCTCAATGTTTTGTTTTTTTTGTTTGTTTTTTTTTTTCTGTGATATTGCTGGGTTTGCCTAAAGGGAAGAACCACGAGGTGGTCTGCACCCACACGTGGGGAAGAGTGCACCTCCGCCATTGCTGCTATTGTGCAATCCATCTTACCTCAATGTAAGAAGTCTTCTTGCTCTGTCACCCCCCAAATCGGTACATGATAAAATACATACATTTGAGCTTAGACATTGCATTGCCTCTTACTTAAGCGAGGAACATTGGAGGCTGGGATCCTAATCCCTCCACGATCAGCCATTTTTAAAATGTATGAGGAAAATAGTGCATCCACCTTTTAAAAAAGACCAGCCCCGAACCAGAAATGTGGGTCTGTCTTTAAAACGGCCTGATGCATGCAGGCTTCCTTCTAGCACGATCAGCTGTTTAAAAAAAACTGATACTGCAGAGGTTGTGGGCTTTGTGGCGGGGGGAGGAGTTAATCCACTGGATCAGAGTCCTTGTTGAGTAAGGGTTTAACATTTGTTACATGCAACCACCCATTCTTTGAGTTCCAATTGATATTGATCTTTATAAATACAAAGGAGGACTAAAATAAATGATTTTTGTATGGGCTGAGAGATGTCTTTTAATCCCAGGAGGGAGATTATAGCTTCAATTGTACTGGTCAGTTTTAAAGTCACTTCTATTACTACAGAATGAAGTTCAACAATTTAGCTAAGACAAACATTGTGCCAATGATGATTTGACAAAAGCTTAGTGTGAGGCAATAAAAACATTGCAGGACTGATACAGAACCTGATTTATAAGCCAGCCAAAAAAGGGTGGCGCTATAGTACTGCTGATAGGACTTATTATACTTTTTTTTTTCCCAGCTGCGCGATGGTTGACGAGAATCCAGAACTAGAGATTAAAAGTTGGTGGATTCATTGATATAAAGGGGGTTGACAGCAGGATGGATTTTAGGGAAAAATGCTGGTTATTTTAAACTAAAAATTATCTGCATATGCCCCATATATACACCCCAGGTTCATAAATCCCTTGTATGTCACCGGGGTCATCCTATTTTAAACTCCAGGGTTGGAAGTTTACATAAGAAGGATAAAGTGTGGGACGTATGAGATGACTGAAGCCTTTATATTGTGATTCCACAGATGGCATATAGGCATTGCAAAGACGAGCAAGATGATTTAGACCATAAATGGCCAACAGTTGAACTTTTTTGATGGAGGCTGCTGCATGTGGTGGTACTTACTATGATATCCAGTGTCAAAATAAAAGGAGTATTTTAAACCGTTGTAAAGGACACGCGATGGGTGTCCATGTGGACCGGGCATGTTGCATATCTGTATATGGAGCAGTTTTTGAGCAAATGTTCTGGTAACATATTGGGGTCTGGACTCTGGGTGTGCTTTACAAGCGTTTTATTGATGAAAGTGGTTTTGATTTGGAAAGGAGGTATTTTCCATTGCTACAAAAATGATTGAATGTTGAAATGCATTGGAAACCTATTAAATTACGTTATTGATCTAAAATATTTAAAGAAGGAGATAATAGAGGGGGTACCACTTCGTTTTGCAAAATCACCAACTGCAATTGACTGTGCGTCACGTTGACAAGCTTTAAATTAAAGGCCATCCCCTGCACTCAATCTCTTAGGGTGCTTAGAAATAATGACAAAGGGGATCAGGATGGAATACAACTTAGAGGGATTGACCTGATGTGCTTGGGGTGAGGTGCTACCAATGTCCAACTGTCACCTGTGAAACACCATTGCTTACGAGGAAGGATTTTATCATCTGAGGAGAGGGGAAAAAAATGTTTAATTAGAATTGACAGTCACCAGCACGTAGGAGAGAGAGAGAGAGAGATATATAGAGAGATATAGATATTATATATATATACGATTAGATATATATATATATATATATATATATATATATAATTTTTTTTTTTTTTTTTTTTTTTCCTTGCGATGTGGCCTACTCTGGTGAAAACAACCTGTGACAAGCTTTGGTAGAGGCTTTTTCCAAATCACCGTAATGCATATCAGAGCAGCAATAATGGGTCGGACAATGGTAAAAAAAATTGGCAAATATAGTGACCAACTCAGTGGCATGCATTTGTAAGGGGCCGTTGCACTTGCCCGGTCTATGCTCAAAGCAGGGCCACGGTCTGAATTAGGCAGAGTGAGAAATTTGTCCAGGCAGCACATTCGCACTAAAGAGAAAAGGGCAGCAGACAGGCCAGGTTTGGTGAAAAAAAAAATTCCTTTAACCGGCCAAATGTGCACAAGAAGTGTGAATGCTAATCACAGTACCTCTGAAATTGCTTTTAATCCCCTTCAACATTTTATATGGCTTAGGGTAGCTTTAGTTGGGTTTGGCTAGGCAAGTGATAGTAATTGCAGGTAGGGGCTTGATGTGGGTGGAGGCTTACAAATCTTTGTGACTGGGCTTCAAAATAATTTGGCCCAAATTTATTGAACTAATTGCTTTATTTATTCAGGGTTACCAGACAGTTGGTAGTAGCAAACGTATGGCGGTTTAAGGCCAATATGCAATTAGATGAATTGTCTGGTGCACTAGAATTCGTTGTTTGTATGTATTATATTTTGGCTCTCTAGTGCACACTTTAATATGGATGTACACAGCACAATTTTCTATACTATTGTTACAAATCTTTTGTACTAAAATCCTTAACATAACAGCGAAACCAAACATATCTAGCACCAGAATATAAAGTTTATTTTGATTCAAACTAAATCTAAAAGAAGCAGGCCATATGGTAGTGGCAACCAAAGCTGTTTGAGAAAGGCGGATGAAAATCGGTATCTATTAATTTACATGTAATTGGTAATTGATAAGTCTGAGGAACTTTTAAATACTGTCTAGTTATAAGGCTATTATATGTATTTGTACCACTGATCCTCTATCATAAGCGAAGCCCACGCCATTGTGCGTAAACAGTGTCACGTTATAACGCGGCACACCTGCAAACTTCATGCGCGGCGCTGTGTGACAGGGTCGGTATTCAAGTTTGACTCAGTGCGCAACAAATCCTAGAATGACCCTGTGCTCAAGTGTAGGGTAGTTAATCATGTACTAGAATGGAGGGTGACCGAGCAACGAAGACTTCTACAGACTCTGAGGCAGATGGATGCAACGCCTCAAGACATGGTGCCTGATGGCCTATGAGATTAATAACCTGATAGAAACAAATTAGGGTACCCACCAGCCGTTCCACTCCTCCTGGTCACCTTAACCACCGCCAGTTAAACATCAAATAAAACAAACAAAATGAGGGGCGATGTCCAGTCCTTTAGAATTGCAAATTGTGGTGCTCACCAGTGATTGTGCAACCATTTTTGTTTAGTATATGGAGTTGCTTGTTTGTAGAGGTTTATTATAATATTGGTATTGTAAGTGCTGTATCTTAATATATTTTATTGTCAGTCTCTTCCATAGGATGCACATTTGTTGTCCTACATATCCGGCTGTTACGTTCCAGGTGTTGTAGGTTTGGACGCCAACTGGTTACCTTGGAAAGCATGGGTGTTTTCAATGTTTGATGTATTCAAAATGGCGATGTCATGGAGTGTTTCAATGTTTGCACTACAAATGCGTGGCAAGTCTGCCAGATACTGGCTGTGCTTGGGTCTATGGTGTACATGCGGAAGTGTGGTCCGACCCTGAGATGGTGCATATATACTGCTCGCTCTGAGGTATCTCCGCTTTCAATAGGTTTGTGATGGGGGTTGGTTGTGGAACTTCTTGCAGTCTATTTTGAAGCTGCGACATGGTGTGGGATGCGGCATATTTTTGCTGTTTTAGATGGCTAAGGGAGTTGTGTGCAATGCTCTCTGGGTGTTTTTTGTATTAACATGTTTGAAGGGTTTCATGATGGAGGGGGTGGGTCTCTGGTTTTGGCTATTTTTAAAACTGATTGATTGTATGTGTTTTAAGTCCCTGACCACACGATGTTAAGGTTGAAACGTGGACCAAAAAAAATTGCTACAGTGCCTCCTTTGTTTCGGGGACAGCCAACACACTGGCAAGTATTACATTGTTTTATATGGATAACAGTTAACATTGGCAACAATGGAATCTAGAGTCCCAAGGAAATCTGTTTGTTATATTAGCCTTTTATTTAATTATTTTAGAAAGACTTACTGATGGTTTGGAATAAAGCCTTTTTTTTTTTTTATTTTTTTTTTTTTTTTTTTTTTCCCTTTGGCAGATCGTTTAGGCAAAATCCTTACCCCAGGTTATATTTGGTGAATGTCCAGCCCAAGTATACAGACTTCTGTTACAAAGCACATGTCCTTCATTACTATCTGAGTGGGAAGCTCTGCGTGTAAGTTTGAAGTGAAAACTGCTTGCTTTCCAACCTCTTCCCCAGTACAATGATGGGGTAATTCAGCTCGTCCTTCAGTTTCTGCCGCAGACAGATATCGTTGTTTACTTGGGGGGAGGGGGGGGCAGCATATTGGGCCACCCATTGGTTTATGGTTGAAAATATATCGCACTGTGCACCACTTTGTGCCTCTGGAAGAAATCTGCTCAGGATTAGGGATTTTCGAAACACCAGTTCATACAATCTCTAAAGGGAAATTAGAAAATGAGAAAATTATGGTTCAGGTCCGCACAGAATTCCCTTTTACGTCTGCCTTGGGAAGGCCTTGTTTCTGACGCCTTTTAATCGATAAACGGGGCAATTCTGACAAAAATCCAAACGGACTAGTCCTTTTACCATTGAAGTGTGTCCCGCTTTTAAAAAAATCCTCTTTTGGTCCCAATCCCCACTTGTCAGTCTTAATGTATAAAATAAAACAAAAAAAAAACAAAGTGGCCTGCAAATAATTCCCAGCTTTTGGTGAGGCTTCAAGAACAGTCGTCAGATTGGCAAACAAGACCTTGAGGGACGAGATGTCTCTGCTGCATACGGAGGCCATATCAAGGGGACCATAAACTTGGGTCACTTCTAAAACATGCGCCATCTCTCAGTTTTAGTCTGATAGTCTGTTGCGAGTCATGCGATCTGCAAAAAGGTGCTGAGTATAACATGCGCTCCGAAAAACACATTGCATTCAGGATTTAGGCATCCAACGCACGGCAATGCTTGTGCATCTCACCCTATGAATAATTAACGGATTCATACCTCCATTCAATTCCCCCTGTTGTTATCCCCATGTGTATATGGTGGCATAACACACACATCATGGATGCATGAATACACGGTTTGACAGTCTTTAGGATAAAAAAACATCGCCCATTGACCAGATAAAATGTCAGAATAATCCTACTCATAACATGACCAACGTTACGACCACAATTGGCGCAAACTATGGCAACAATAACACCACTTAGACACACTATTGCTTTTTCATGGGCTAACGATTGCACTTCAATCCATTAACTTGTGATAATAACCGCACACCGTGTATGCTCAATCGAGTGACCACATTATGCATTAACAGTCCAATAACCGACTCAGTACATGCAATAAGCCTTTTTTTTTTTTTTTTTTTTTGGCAATTGACTGGTGCTTAGATTATGCAAGATTGCACGATCGCAGCTCAATGAGTAATGGTAGATTTAGCAATTTCTCATAAACACATCAAACGGGGTTTCGCGACTTGGATTACTATTCCCTGTTCTATCCCTTGTGTAAGTTTGGCATAGATGCCAGACGAGTCGTATGTCGTATGATGGCATATGCGGAATTTTTTACCGAACTTAGGGAAAAATATTGTAAGGATTTCTGCCTGTGTATGGAGGATTGGACTGACATATCGTAAACACGTGATCATAGTGGCCTGGACAACCAAAGACCACACTGTCACATTGCTATTCAGCATCTAAGGGCATTCATTTAGCGAGAATAGTCAGTCACCTCCCTATGTCCGTGGTTGACAATGCATTCATTTGCTGCATCATCCGTACTATCCAAGCGCATGCAATCCACACTTGTTTTGTGAATCGCATATATCCACATTATGTAAAAAATTGCACAAACCAGATGGGGAGGCAACAACACACTGACAAACATGGGGGCGCGAACGCTGACTTTCTATGGACTACTGTGGTGGTGATATAGTTCCATGTGGCTAGATGCACTTACAAAATCTTTGAATTTCCTCTACTTTACATATTTTGAGACTGGGTTGAACAGGACCTGATTTCTATCACTACTCCGGATTATGGGTGTGCTTGCAGCTGGGAATGCAAATTTTTCATGAATAATTCACGGTCAAAACAATCAACCATGTAGACCTGCCTAAAACTCTATCCAGGCTGATAATAGGGGTCTGAGATAATCTGAGTCAGATCAAAAAAAACAAAAAAAGCAAGCCTCATTTGGGCATCTGTAACTAATTATTTCATTGCCCTTAACATTGAGATGAAACTATTCGAGTTCGAACGTGACTCGGGACTTTCGATAATTATTGAGATGTTCGGTCACGGAATTATGCGTTAAAATGATATTATACCAACACGCAGATAATATCGATTACGATCGAGTCGTTTATAGGAATTATCGTTGTTCGAACACAGTCCTGGATATTCGAACATGTTCCACCAGAGTGACCATTTCCCGCCGTACCCACAGCCATTTCATTGTACCATTGATATGTTACTTCTATTATTATTCCGAATATTTGACTGTACTCTTGACTTAAGGGGTCCATTTTTGACATATGGAAATTTGAAAACTGACCCATTAAGTCAATGCCCAGACTTTCGAAATTCGGTCGGCCATCTCTACTAACGATTTCAGTGTGTCTTTTCGAACCATTAAATATTCTCCAGAAGGAAAAGCTTAATAGAGAAAAATCTTCCATCATTATAAACAGCCGCTAACTTTCTACCCATGGTGCTGGTTTATAGGGCAACTCTCTTCAGGGCCCTGCCACTGATGGGCTCCTATCTATCAGACCAATAAATGCCGTGGAGGTAGCTTTCATGTTGGGTATTTTTTTTTCCCGTTCACTGTTCTGCAAACCAGACTGGAGATCGATCTGAATTGCGAGCTGCAAGTTAAAATCATATGTGACCTGCACTCTGTCAATAACTCTATATCGTCATTACTTCACCTCAAGTTCCTTCAGAGAATAAAAGGAGTCACTTCTGCAGAAAAAGTTAGAGTATGTTTGGTAGTGTATGGCTAGTATACTTTATGTATAAATGTAAGTGACAGATGTAACCATTCAGGTCTTTGTACGACAGAGAGGTACGCACTCTTTAAAGGGTTAAGGCTTAACACCAGATCCATGCAGCCTCTACTATAGTAAATCACTTCCGGGAGATTTGCCCAAGAGTATGTGCGGCTCTGGGGAATCTCCGTTAATGTCTTGGCATTGAACAGCCACTAAACTGTATTCCTTACTGCATTAAAAAGCATTTCAGAAAATCAACAAAGTTCTTTCTCTGTGTATGGAAACAATATATAACTTGCCTTTATTCCCCTGTTGAATAATATACAGCCTGTTAATTGTCGTCGTCGTCCCCCCCCCCCCCCCCCCCCCCCCTTGAAGGAATTCATCCTAACACTAGCAAACATGTGTCGATCCTAGTATATGATGAACTTACAATAACTATTGTTAAAGGGCATGTCCACCCTTAATAAAAAAGTTGATATATATTCCCACTGTCCCCCAGCCCCACCCGCTATATTTTTATCAGAAAGTGCCCCAACATTACGTACCTTCCTCCTTTTCTCCGTGTACTGCCAGGCCCTTGCCGTGAGAAATGCAAGCAGAGGGGAGGACCGGCAGTCGCATCTCTGTGATTGGCTGAGCGGCAGCCAATCACGGACACGGCCTGCGGGGAGTTCAGTGCGGCGGAGGGAAGTAATGTTTGGGGCACTTTTTGATAATAAAAATATAGGCGTGGGCTGCGGGGGTGGGACAAGGAAAATATTTATCAAAAGGGTTTTTCGTTAGGGGAGGGAATCCTAATCGGGAGAAGGGTGCAGTACGCATGGCAAATCTTCCCGAGGGGGGAGACCGGACGCAGAGTCCTATATAGGACTCTGCAGTACTCCTGGTGGGCGGTTTTTGGATTTAGGGGGGGGATAGCAGAGAAGACAGCTGGAACTGGATGTTAAGGTAAGGATTAAACTACAATACACAATGGGGACCAGTATAGTTTTGGGGGTGGACATGCCCTTTAAATGAGCAACCATTTTGGTGATTGCCCAAAATCTGTTAAACATAGTATATATGTAAAGTTGTATCAAGTGCAGCATTATAAATATTTAAGATTTTTGTAAGTAAACCTACCCCAATTTATAAATAACAGTGATCCAGTGAATGATTAGTTCACTACTTTCACCTTTCTGTCTTGCCTATACAGTCTGAAAATTACTTATCTTCGGTATGTATTGCCAGATGAACATGACTTATTTCTCCATTTTAGGTGCCTTAGGGGTTGTGTGGTAGCCGCTTGTGAATATGTGGATTTTTAACGGTTATGGCAATGACCCCGTTCATTCACCGTGACAGCAATGGCAGTGACTTCTTTGGTTGTTTTGACTTGGTAGGGGCCGCATGCCTGGTGTCCAGTGAGATATAGACTAATTCAATGCTCAACAAAGTGAATATCTTGTATTGTATGAAACAGTTACAGTTCCCACATTTTTTCATTCCAATATTCAGAAATGAATACGCAATGTACATTTGTATGTAAAAAATAGATCAAGAATAAATGTTGAATAAGAGTATAGGTAAAAGTATCTCCAACAGTTCTATTTTTAAAACAGTTATGACCGGTATTGACGGTATTGACAAAAAATAATTAATGAAATACAGTTTCCTTTTCTGTCCAAGTGAGAATGTTTTTTTTTTTTTTTTTTTTTCCCCCCTACAGTTTATGTAGAGCAACGAGAGAAAACCAAAAGCTTTCACTTCTGGAAAAATATGGATATGAAGGGTTTGTTCTAGAATTGTTTTCTAATGTCGTCTCTGTGAGCCTTCAATTTCATTAAATCTTTAACTTAAAGAATGCAATGAACAGGTACGGTATTTAGAATAGAATAACCCAATATGGCAAAAACTGGTAGACTGTATGTCTATAATAAATGTGTCTTTTGAATAAGCCAGGTGACTGCACCCAAAGATTATGGCATTCTCCTTGCAGTTTAATATGGATGAAATTGTTAAAGTCTCTCTTCTTGTAGATCTCTTCTCTAAAACATTGTATTTTAAATATGGCCGTTGTGTATCTGTAACCAGATACTTGCTACAGTATAATCCTGAGAATTATCTGTAATTCTTTGCTTTTTCTCCTCTAGTGTGTTGATGTGAGATCTATGTCCTGAAGATGGTTCATGATGCAAGACAGCACTTCTGTTTTATTAGAATATTCTTTAACATTTTTATGTAAATTTTATTGCTGCGTTTCAGTTTTAAGGAAAGGAAAAGTGTATGTACTGCCATGGATTGACTTATGGCTAAAAAAAAAAAACAAAAAAAAAACTCCTTGTTTCATTTACATGGTCACATAGGCATGGAGTAAAACAGAGAACAATAGTGGGTAAAAACTGTGTGATTACGCTATTAATTGCTGTTGGGCCAAGGTATTTTATGCAGCTACAATTTTTTTTTTTTTTGATAGGCAAATTAATTTTGACAAGAAGAAAAAAACCAAGTGTAATGCCATATTAGAAACTTCTTAATTATTATTGTATGTTCAAATATTTTAATTATAAATAAACCTTTATTCAGTCAATTAATTTTAAATTTGCTTCGATTTCCAAAGCTGTGTATATATAACAAATTGTTTGCTGTAATCTCTGCCCGGAAGCATCCTTAATGTACAGTAGACAATACAGTAAATTCTGAAAATTAAAATTTAAAAGATAACTAAATGCTCCAGGCAACATGCTCAAAAGAGAGCACATTTAAAACGATTCCAATGCTGTGTTTCGCCTCTTTCTTTGCTGATGGCTGCAAAGCGATTTATGAAATCAACCTTGGGTACTAAGGGTCAGCTCCCATAATCCACCTTAGCTGGGCACACCAGGAAACATTGGTTGCAGCCAATCATGCTAAAGCTTGCTGATCATCCCTCCCTCGGACACAGAGCACAGATTTCAATGCAGTTTTTGTGTAAGCGTTATAACAAATGATCCTGTACCTTACAATTATAGGAACACTAAACCCAAAATACAAAGGCAGCTCCAGACTCTAAGGCCACTAGCCCTGTTCGTGCTCACGATTTTCGCTAACATGGAGGAAATTGCGGGAACACGCGGGATGCAGCGTCTGTTCGCCTTTTGCGGCGAGCTTTTTCCGCAATCGTGCATTTTCGCCTTATAGATGGCAAAAAACGAGGAGCGCAAACACGAAAATAATGCGTGCTAACGCACAGAAAGCAAGTGTGTCACTTGTAAAAACATTGTTTCTCATCTCTGAATTCAGCCTATTAGTGTAGAAATCATTTTATAGAACATTTCTGAGTACTGACATCTATGATGGCTTCTTAGTGTTGCCTCTTCCTGGTGGTCCAGGACCCAAACTCCTTCTGGCACAATGCTAACTAGCTACCTTGTAATTTTGACTAGCTGCATGTAACAGTTGAACTCAGCCCACTGCCAGTGTCTCCAAGCCAATCAGAGGTAGCAGTGAATATTATTAGCTGGTTTCTTGCCAAATGGTTGGGAAGGTGTTAACCCTTTCATATGTATTTAGGAAGCAACTTTAACCCTTTTTATTTGAGTATTTCTAAAGACTGTGTCTTTGTATGTGTTTACATGCGGTTGCGCTTTCGCTTTGTCCATTTTCATTATTAAAATAATTAAAACAAAACGCATGCATTACCAAATTGCTGTGCATGCGTGAATCACAACACACCGTAATCTCAAGATTCGGTGCGTTGCTGGTTTGAATACAATTGAATGATTGCAATCGCCTGAAACGCGATAGTTGGCCTAGCCCTTAGAAGTGTATTGCAAGCTGCATTGATTTCAGTTTAGCCATACAGCATGTATTTAATTCAATGGGAACTTAGCTTCCAGCAGGTCAATATTCCTGAGGATGTGCCCCATAAGTGCAAGGGAGTATTGTGCTCACTTCCATGCATGGGCTTGCACTTCCACAAGTGGACCCTAAGAGAACGCATGCAACACAGACAAAAAAATGGTGATCGCATGCACTCCAATAGTACACGGAAATGCATCGCATGTAGTGGGGTCGTTCCCATAGGCTTTTACATGCCTGCCCTCCCACTAGCACAATCTGATCAACAAACCACAATCCAAAACAAGCTAGTGGAAGCTAGCCCAAGTGTTGAGTCTTAAAGGGAAAGGGTGGCAACCCCAGTAGAATTGAGCTGACCTTTTACAAGGTACCACTTATAAAAACAATACAGCCCGAGCTGCAGGTGCAGCAATTGAGTGAACATGGTCTTGGCACAGCTCTTTGCAATGCATTTTAAAGGCTGTATCAGCCTGCATAGGTTCTTAAAGAAATACTAACAACCTTTTGTTGTGTACATATATCAGGCCTATGTCAAATGTTCTTGTGCTAAAATCTGATTGGTTGGGGCAAAATTTGCACCATTTTTAACGATAAGAACTTTAAATACATAGGCCTGTAATGTGTCGGGTCTAAGGCAAAGGTGGAAACCCTAGTTGGAAGAATGATTTGCTTATGCAAAAACTGCCCTCAGGCAGCCCTCCTGCTGCATTTATTTTATGAACATGTTTGCATTCCCTCTAACAGTGCCCCTTTAATTGAAGTCAAATTTAAAATTGAGATAGAGGGGGATAAACGATAAGGGCAGAAATAATATGGACAGAACAAGAAGGGTGGGTAATTGTTAGAGTATGCTATAAGCTGCCAAATACCAGTGAGGAGGTGAAATGAATCTCCAAATGCAGTTGGCGAAGGCTGCTGGTATGGGGCATGTTCTGGTTATGGGGGATTTAATTACCCGGACATAGATTGGAGTAAGGGAACTGCCAGCAACCCAAAAAGTATCAAGTTCTACCATCTGTGAAAGAAAATGTTCATATAGAAGATTTAAGAAGTTCCTACTAGACAGGATGCGTTGTTGGATCTGATGATATCATAATAAAGCTGAGCTCATTTTGGGTAAGAAGCTAAAGGGAACTTAGGGAATAGTGATCATGACACGGTGTCATTTATTAAACGTTTGCAAAAACAAAAGTTCACTGAGTAACAAACTTTTAACTTATGGAAAGCTAATTTTATGTTAAAGGAATCACTTCTGCTCATAGATAGGGGGAGGGGGGGTTTTCTGGTAAAGATATTGAGCAGTAGTGGACTGCTTTTAAAGGGATATTAAACTTTTACATTTCTAAATTTTATACCGGTCTGGTTTAAAGGGTATATCCATTCACAAGAATCTATTTATTTTTGATTATAGTGTAGTACCCAGCCCTACAGCCATTTCCCTGCCATTCTCCCCCCCAACTCATTTGTGCAATAAAAAAACTATTTGATATTTATACAAATTTAATTAGAATGTACATATCCCAATTTAAGTGGCATAAAGCTGTCCAAATAATGTTTTTGCATAACATTCAGAACCCTCTTAACCTGTACAGATGCTCACAACCCCAGCCGCTACAAACCCCCCCAACAAAAAAAGAAAACCCAAGTAACATCTATTCATGTGCAAATCAAGTTTATTTATTATACAGGAGCAACATGCACTTATCAGCTGTCACCCACTGCTATCTGACTCTCTGCATTATCTGTTTTCAGTAGTAGTCATGGGAATGTAACTGTAATGTTCCCATTAGCTCTCTGTGCTGGAGAGGGATTACGTTTTCCAATGCTGCAGGGAAACATACTGCACATGCCACAATGAAACCTGCTGCGTCAGAGACTGGAAATAGCAGGCTGACCAGAATAACAGGGAACGACAGCCACACTTAAATTGCGGGACCTGTATCTAGTAAACAAGGAAACTGTGGGCAGATCAAGAAAGAAGGTATAGCTATTTAAATGCGACCTTTTTTTATTACCCCATTTACTTTTGTAAGTGGACAGATACTTTAATGCTCAGGTAAAAAAAGTAAGTGGGGGGGAGGCTTTTTACATTTTTAAATCTGAGGGAACAGAACCAGCTTACAATGGAGTATAAAAGCTGTAAAAGGAAGGAGCAATGCAAAAGCAATTAAAACTAGCTAAAATAGAAAATAAAAAACATTGGGGTTGGGCTCGCTATCCTTATTTCAGTAGGTAATCAATAGTAAAAAGACGAGGACATGAGAATGTGGAACCATTAAGGGCAAACATAGTGAAAAAAAAACTTTGTCTGTATACAATGTATAGATCACTTAGTATAAGCTGCCTTACTTTCATGTTTCGTGTGTTTCGTTTCTTCACACTGGCAGAAGTTTGTACCAAGCTGTGTAGTCCCCCTCCCCTCTCTGTCTACTCCCCCTCAAGCAGCGACGGGCTGTATACAGAGTCCGAGCATTGTCAGTTGAAAGGACTTTAAATGAAGTGCTGACATCCTGTTGACCCCCTCCCTTCCAGAGCTAGTGCAAGCAATCAAAGTGTGGAATAAAGTAGCAATATGCTGAAGGGAGGGGGCAGAGGGGGAGAGGAGGAGGACAAGTGGTGCTGAGATTCTTTACAAGTAAGGTACTGAACTCTGCCTGTTCTCTAACTTTGCTAATTGTTATTTATTTTTTACCTAAAGTTCATATCTCTCCCCTGCTTAGCTGAGATCATAATCACTGAAGAGAGAGTCAATGTAACAGCAGCTTGTAGTGAGACCTTCACAAACACAGTGACACTGCTGTTGTCCTGTTACATTTCAGTTGCTTTAGTCTATATATTTCATAGATTGCACTGTGGTGTCTTGTTTGGGATATAGTCTGTATTACTGTATTATATATACTGTATTAGTGTTCCATTTGAGTCACTGGTTTTGTATGTATATAAGATTTTTTTGGGGGGGAGGGCTTGTTTTATAGTGTGTTATGCTCATATGCTGGGTTAATGGTTTATTGATTGTGTTTAGCACTACAGCATTTGACTATATGTTGCACATGGTACATATAGTGTGGTGAGAGAGGTGTGTAACAGTACTGCAGGGGAGCTTTGGATTGTGTGGGTGTGTGCCTTTGAGTGACAGATGAGGTGTAGCAGCTCCTACAAATCACAGCATATCAAAGGCTTATATCTCGGGGACTATGTAGAATTTAAAGAAACTAAAGGTACCCTGGTGGATGGGATGACTTATAGGATACATTAGAAGAAATTAAAAAAAAACAATTTTCTCACTATAATTGCCCTTTAAATAATGGGTCTGAAAATGGTTGTAGATGATGCCAAAAAGGATAATGTGCTTAACCGTGTCTCCCCCCCCCCCCCAATAGGTTTTCACTATAGAGAATCCGAGATTACTTAAGCAGGGACTGTAAAAATATGAAGGGTATAGATCAGGAATATTCACTCTAGCTGACAAAGGATATGGTATGGAAACAATTAGACAAAGTCAATATCAATTAAGCCCCAGGACCGGATGAAATACATCCTCTGAAAGAGCTTAGTGCAGTTTTATATAGACACATGTTATTATCTTTTTGATTCATTTTTGTTTGGTGATGTGCCGCTGGATTGGAAAAAAGCCAATGTAATACCAATATCAAAACAGGCTTCCAGGTCTATAGTTACCAGGCTGGGAAGGACTGCCTAACATCAGTGGTAGGGAAGGTGCTAGAAAATTTGGTACGGATCATATCCTGACTTTGTCTCCAGAACTATCTAATTGTAGTAGTCAGCATGGATTATAAGAAATAGATCATGCCAGACAAATTCACTGGTTTTTATGAAGAATTAGAGTAAGAATTTAGAACAAAATTGGCACAAAAGCCAGTAAAAACCTTTTTATGAGCTCAACCTTCAGGGCTGGCCCAGTAGGCTGACTGGCAAATGCTCCCTGGACTGGTCTTCAATAAAAAAATTGGGCTGCCACAGAAGCTATTAGTAAGTTATGTGCTTAAACAGCTCAGCACACGCCTCTAGCTCTAACATGGTCAAGGAACAGAAGACTCTCTCCTTGCTGCTGAACTTCTTTCCTTTACTGACGCTCGGGAGCTGACATGCACCACAAACTTAACTAAAATGATTTATGAGAATGGGAGGTCACTAATGAGGTTTCGGAGACACTGCCTTAGTTTAAAGCTTTACTGCATGGCTGACATGCTAAAAGATGATTGGGGAATCATATTTGCATATTTATGAGACTACATACATTGTTCTGCTCTTGGCCCGTTCAAACTCCTGCCCTGACTGTCAGATTAATAGAAGCAGCACAGCAGTTTCTAAAGTTTAGCAGATTACTTATGACAGTCTGGGAGGCACATTGAAGGAAACTGAGAGCAGAGCAATATATGAGGGTCTTAAGTATATAATCACATTTATTATTAGTCAGTCCTTCATTTATTAAACAGTGTTAGTTAGCCCTCCAGTTCATAGCCAGTATTACATCGCCTTCCAGATAATTAGCCAGGGTTACATCAGCCTCCAGTTCATTAGCCATTGTTAGCCAGCCCTCCATATCCTTAGCCAGTGTCATCAGCCCTCCAGATCATTACCCGTGATATCAGCCCTTCAAATTATTAGCCAGTGTTATAAGTGTTATAGCCCTCCAGATCATTAGCCAGTGTTTTCATCCCTCCAGATAATTAGCAGTGTTATCAGCCCTCCAGATCAGTATCCAGTGTTCTTAGGCTCCAGTTCATTAACCAGTATTGTCAGCCTTCCAGAAATTAACTTGTGTTATGGGCCTCTAAATCATTAGTCATAATGGGGAACTGTGGTCTCTAAACAAGTTGATTGTAAATGAAAGACCAGGTTCCTACTTTAAAATGAGCCATTAACCATCTATCTACGTGCTGCACAGCCCAAGAAATCACTGATCAGAAAGTTAGGGGGTGGGAGGTTCTGAATCTGCAGTTACAATACTAGTTCCTCTCTAATCTGCAGTTGGAACATGCTCACTGCAGGAGAAAGCAGAAGAAACTAGAAAGAGATTGAGTGACAGTGACTGAAGGAGGAGAAGGAGAACAGCATAGCCCACAGCAGGGAGTGTGTAAGGAGATCTGGTGATGCTGCTACCATTACCCTATCACAACATAAAATGTAAAAAAAAAAAAATAATAAAAGTAAATTGCAAAAATACTCAGGAAAGCAATTCCTGTCAATTTACCTAAAGTCATTTTTGGACCACAGTCAACCTTTAAGCCAGCCCTCCAGTTTATTAGTATGTGGTTATCTTAACCACATCATACACTTGGTGCAGGCAATTATGTAAAATGAAAAATAGTAGTCTTAAAAAATGGGCATTAACTTAAAAAAAAGTGGCTGTGATCAAACATTTTGCAATTTAAGATGAAAGGAACAGTTGGTTGTATTTGCCCCCCAGGCTAAAAGGTCCCAGTCCTCCCCTGTCAACCTTCCTCTACCCTGTATCAGCAGTTAGGACTGATAAACAATATGTAGAGGAGGAAAACACACCGCAGCTTCAGTGTCTGCAAATTTTATTAGTTGCAACATGTTTGGATCACACAGGATCCTTTCTCAAGCAATCACAGAGTGAAAACAGGTGTGCATTACCCGCCCCCCATCCCCTTGAACCCAAGTCTCAGATATATATATATATATATATGTGTGAAACAGTTGTCCATCAAATTCAAAAGTAGCCAATCAGTTCCAACGTGCTCACCACTGCCACTGTAGAAATATATCTATTATCCATGTGTTAGAGTGCCAAGGTGTCTGTTCTACATACAAAAATATGAATAAATATGTACATATAAAAACCGTAATAAAACATATATTAAAGTGCTAAGTGCATGTGCTTTATACTATAAATATAAGTTACATGTATAAAGTTAATAAATTTAAAAACATAATAACTTAACATCTGTTACAACTCTTAACATCAACTCAAGTATCTCTATTGTAACATACTTTCTACTTGTTGTGTTGATACAATAATCAGTGGTGCAATCCTGAAAAGCAGAATATAATACATATACTATATTATAGAAAAGGTTTAATCAACCAAGTTTCATTTAACCACTGCGGTCCATTCTTTCAAGCCATTTAATCCATTCTGCTTCACTCCTTAATAATAGTGTTTTATGTCACCCCTCCCTGGGGTAGATAAACCTTTTCTAATATACACCATTTTAACTGTGCAACTGTATATCAGTATACGGGTTTGTTTTGAAATTTCTAATGTCCTCTTATGTTCTTGGATCTGTTCTTGGGTCTGTGTTTGTCAAATGGATTCCATCCCACATGGACATTTATCATGTATACGACATTTTTCATTTCACAGCTTGCCACATGCTTTAACGCTATGGTGAATCCCTTGGTTGGGTAATTCATTTTCCCCTTTTTAATTATTGATCCACAACAATTGCAGCTCATACAAGGAAAAGTATCTGTGAAAACGAATTCCTCTAATAGTTTTCACAGATATGTCTGCAAAATCTCGGTGTATCTTTAAACAAATTACCACACTTATTGTCCTGTTTGAGAATAAGCCAACAATTTTGATTATACACTTATTGTCTCTCTCTTGGATTACTTTATCACCTAGAAGTCTGTCTCTAGGTATACTATCTACTTCGCCCTTGTATGTCCTTGTGTTAATACCTTTTCAGTAAACCTCGGACACTTTTGTTTACGGTTAAACAAAGCACTCAAGAATAAGTTATAAGTAAAAACCCTTTATTATAACTTATAATACAGGCCCAAAAATAGGCATATCCCCCTGTGGTGTCATAAAAAGTGCATGTATGCAAGATATATAAATAGTAGATAGAACAGCAATAAAAGCTAATCAGCTAATGCATGTCTATTAGTACTTAAATGCCAGGTATCCCACCCCTCCCGGATTGTCCGGGAGTCTCCCATTCTGGGGTGTTCTCACACACTCCAGCGAGACCAACCCAGACCCGGACTTGAGAGGAGACTTGAGTCTCCTCCCGGTTACGCCCACTTTGCCCCCAAAACGCCCCGGAAACACCCCTAGCTCTGCTCCCCACCACCCTAGAACACTGGCCATGCCCATGTGACATCACACCCTGCCAACGTATGACATCACACCCCTGTGCCACACCCCCTTTCCCAACCCTGCCCGGAAGCCTGAAGGGGCAGGGTGGGATGTCTGAATGCAGACTGCAACACATATACACCCTAAGCAGGATAATATAAGGACCCAAAGGTTCCAAGCACAAGTATGAGCTATAATGTAAAGCAAGTGCAAAAAAATACAGTCTCTAAGGACTACTGCATGTGAGCTTGTCAACATTTTGTTTACTGCTTCATCATATAGCTCTTTTCTGAAGAAATGTGTTTAACTCGCATTAGTTGACATTTTTTTTTTTTTGGGGGATCATCATTTTTTGGGTATCGCACCTTCGGCAAAAAGACAGACATAAGACAAACACAGGCTAGAAATGCCGATGCGTTTCAGGCATGCGCCCTTACTCATGGCCTATTCTATATTACGAGCTGCACAAG
This sequence comes from Hymenochirus boettgeri, assembly GCA_019447015.1. Taxonomy (NCBI): domain Eukaryota; kingdom Metazoa; phylum Chordata; class Amphibia; order Anura; family Pipidae; genus Hymenochirus; species Hymenochirus boettgeri. The sequence goes on from CM033475.1 coordinate 82,519,101, forward strand.
GGCTCCGGACGGACTTACCGGCACTTTGGCTGCTTGGAGAGCCGTGAGATAGAGGTGGAGTCGGTGGCCGGGTGGAAACGGGGAGTGCCAAGGCCTAGAGCGGTCTGCTGTTGAATTGTACCGTATGTATGTTGTTATACCACTACCCCCATCTCCACTGTAACATCTAAGAATGGTAAGCATACCTGTGAGATTGTGATGTAAATTATGGTGGCATGCATCTTATGTCGCAACTGAATAAAATTTGCAGAAACCGAAGCTGTTGTTGGTTCCTCCCTACCTATTGTTTGTTTAAAGAAGTTAGATTCTGGCACACAGCAGTGGATGTGGTATGCTTGGATTTGCTAAAGCTTTTGATACTGTGCCACATAGGCGACTAATGTATAAAAAGGACTTTCGGCCTAGAAAAAAATATTTTTCATGGATAGAGAACTGGTTATTGGATCGCAAAAACAGAGTGGTGGTTTAATCTGTTTAAATGACTTAGAAGGGGGCATTGAGAGCAAGTGTTTGCGTATGACACTAAACTGCACATAATTTAAAGTTTTCAAACTCTGCAATTGCTACAAGCAGACCTAGATAGATTATCAAAAGGGGGGCAGAATGGCAGATGAGATTCAATGTTGATAAATGTAAGGTGATGCATTTGGGATTTAATAACCTGTGTCACCTACACCCTAAATAAATCTGTGTTAAGGGCATTTGTAATGGAAAAAGATTGGGGGTTCTGGTAGATAACAGACTTAGCTGTACAAACAATGCCGGTAGCAATGGCTAGAGCTAGCAAGATAGCGTTGTATAAAGAGGGGATAGATTTAAGAGAGAAAAATACTATTCTCCCTCTTTACAAGGCACTGGTAAGGCCTCATTTGGAATATGCGGTGCAGTTTAGAATCCCATATACAAAAGGGACATCTTGGAAATGGAGCTGTTCAGAGCATCTAAAATAATAAAGGGAATGGAGGGGCTTGACAAGTTAGACAAGTCAGACAAATTAGACAAGTTAGGGCTGTTTACATTGGGAACGCGATGTTTATAACATTATACAAATATAATTATCGACCATACAATGCTGCATTGTTAACTAATACGTCATATCAGAGGACTAGTGGACATCCTTTATGAAAAGAAGTCTTTCATCTTAAGGTTAGGAAATGTTTCCTTACAATGAGAAATGTGGAACTGACTTCTTCAGATGTGGTAATGGCAAGTTCATTGAATAGCTTTAAAAGTGTCAAAGATAATAAGACTGCTGTTTGGAGCGGGAATAAATCACCCCCAATTTACATTGGAAAAGCGATTGTTCATAACATTATACATATAATAATTCACCATACAATAAACGCTCTCTGCATTGTTCACTAATACGTCATATCAGAGGACTAGTGGACATCCTTTATGAAAAGAAGTCTTTTCATCTTAAGGTTAGGAAAGGTTTCTTTACAATGAGAAATGTGGAACTGACTTCTATCAGATGTGGTAATGGAAAGTTCATTGAATAGCTTAAAGTGTCAAAGATAAGATAAGACTGCTGTTTGGAGTCAGGAATAAATCACCCCCCCCCCCTTTATCTGGATTAACTGTTAGGTAGGGTTAAAAGGAGGATGAAAAGGTTGGACTTGATACTTGATGGACATATGTCTTGTTCAATCTCAATTACATGTTACTATAAGTAAGCCAGGGGATTTGAACCCATGACTTCTTGGACTGTGTTTCTTAAAACATTGCATTTATGTTGCGCCACCAGTGATTTCCAGTTTTGTGGAAACTCTGTGCATCCAGGCAGTGAATTCTGAGGTCAAGAGGCATGGCTCTTTGAAGCCTACATGGGCTGTGAGTTGTACTGGCAACAACATGGAAGTATTTTTAGTTCCAGAATCTTACTGCATGTAATAAATGCAACTTACAATAGACAAATCTTACAATGTATAGGTGTTCTTGGGAGAAAAGCTTTCACATTAAGATTAAAAACGTTAAAGGGTATGTCCACCCTAAAGTAAAACTTTTGATATATTGTACCTTTCCCATGCCCACCCCCACCCACCGAATTAGATCTCTAAATAAAGCTCCGAATCCAACAGTTGGGGGTGGGCAAGGGAAAGGTAAAATATATCAAAAGGATTTTAAACTAGGTGAAGGGCAGCAATAGATGGATCGAAGGGGGAGGGCTCCCCTGTGCATGCCACTGTTCTCTCACAAGTAGGAGGCAGAAACCTATTGAATAGGAAGACACTCCTACTCTTCAGTTTCCTGAGCTTTGTACAAGCACTGCAAGAGAAACATAAGGAGCAGAGATGTAATGTAAGGATATATTTTTAAAAAATAAACTATACTGTGAAGTAGAACTTGGGCAAATTTTTAGTTTTCAAGGTGGACATGCCCTTTTAGGTTTATTCTCCTTTAATGTACTCTACATATTCCAACCCTATAGAAAAGCGGGAATATTTGTATTACTAACTATCCTCAATCATCAGACTACTTCACGTGGAACACTCTAAATAATCATTTTCATTAAAATATTGGTTTCCAACCCCCACCACTTAAACATTTTTTGCAAAAATCCTACTCATAGCCATGTACAGAAAATTCTCTTGACATATATTGATTACCCAGACCCTAGATCAATATTAATATATAATGTGTGTTGGGGCAGGATGTCTTTCTACCCAACCTCTTGATTTAACGCTAAATGCTGCTTAACCATTGCATGTTAGAGATGGCAAGTTTGTTTGTGGACTTTTCCATTCTAACCCAATTGAAGCGGAATTTTTCTATCTATATTTTTTGATTTACTTTCAGAATGATTGTTGACATTTTACATTTTTTATCCATCTTTTGAAATTCCAAAAATTCAGCCGAATACTGGGACCCCTTCTATTATCCGTAGAGCAATATATCTAGACAGATGCCCCCAAACAACCACTTGATAATCTCCCCCCCCCCCCCCGTGGTGGTTTCATTTCAAGCCACTAGTGGGAGACAGCTGTAGGACTGTGTATGTTAAAAGGGCCATCTCAGCTCTTGAATTAAGTTGGAGATAAAAGCTAGTGATCCTATCTCCTACTGAATTATAGCTTCTATTTTTGAAAATTTTTCTTTTCAATTACCCACAAATCCTGACTACATGCTCACAAATGTTGGGTAGCATTCTGAGATATGGCTAGCAAAGGGAAACAATGGTAACTTTGGGGCTATATTTTAAAGACTATACACTTTGTACATCTTGTTTAAGCTAATAACCATTATACTAGATGGCGGAAAGGTGCACACTGCCAGCTCATAGTATTGCACGTGGAACGTTGGTGGGTTTATTTGTGTGGGGAGTGTGTATTTTTTATGGGTGCAGGGTTTGGGGGGGGAGGACATAGAGAGTGATTATGTGAGTAACCAATAAACGTAGTTTCTTTTACGTCCATTATGCGTAATAACTAATTAAATAGCCAAAACAGAAAACTACTGCTATTCAGCAGTACAACTCTTGGATTTGTACATTCAAGATATTTATACAGGAAAGTCCACAAAATAAAAAACAAGAACGATTGATCACAGAAAAGTCCTATTTACAACACAGTCTAAACAACAGTCAAATTAAAGGGTTGTATACCTACAGATTAAATATCTAGAAAAAAATGTCCTCCTGTGGTTTTAATCTTACACTCTTCTTTTTTTACCTTCTCTATCACCTCTACCAGCTCCTTCTACGATCCATGAACCTCTGGAACATCTACTCGGGTTTTTTTCCTCAACAGTAGTCTGTGTTATTTCTATAACCTACAAATTGGGAGAAATACCTTTTAAGAGTTGGGGGGGATGGCAGCTGTTTTATGAAGTAAACTATTTGTAAGTATCCTTGTGATATAATGTAAAGTCCGTGCCAGTTCTAAAAATCCAAAGGAGGTATAAAAAGGTCACATTATTATAATGTATTGTGGCAGTTTATTTAATAGTTCTACAAATTTTTCAAATTCACTCAGATTATTTTGCCAAATAAAAAACGTACGATAATCTGGGACATAAATTGGGACACAATGTACAAATTCTCTAAGTTTCCACAAAAGATTTACAAAAGATGGGCCACATGTGCCCCATCGCAGTCCCGGGCCAGTTGTCTATAAAAATGGCACTCAACATGGAAGTCATATGGGACAAAACCAAATCCAAGATGTCCATGAAAAATTAAATAGGTAGTGTTTTGTGAACTGTTAACTTATGTCCCCACAGTGCCTCACCCTGTGTTAACACAATGTAAAGTCTACCCACATTACAGGTCATGAAGATAAAATTAGCATCTATCTGTACCAATTTTAGGAGCTCTAATAAATTACCTCTATTTTTTATGTAAGATGGCATAGCCTTAACATACTTTGAAAGGAAAATCCATAAATTGGGTCACAGGCCAACAGTGAGCCTACTGCTGTCATTAATGGGTGGCGGGGGGCACTGTTAGGTTTTTATGGAACGGTGTACAGGTGGGGTCATTTAGGTCTCACTGCAACAAAATTCCAATTCTTGGTAGTCCAACAACCTCTGGAGGCCTATTCTAGCTCTGTTAAATTTCTGGGTAGGATGCATACTAAATTCTCATACGGTGTAGTCTCCCCAATTGCATACATATTTCTGTGTTTCATCCTTTGAACCTAAAAAAAAGACTTTTGCATCTAAACAGTGTCTATCCTCTGAATATTATAGAGTGTGGAGAATACCTAAAGCTTAATCACAAATATTCCCACTAGGACTGACAATGAGTTTGCACATGATGGCGTGGATTTTAAATAAATGTTCATTCAATCTTCTCCTACTTGTGATCAACCAGCTGGGAAAGAACTAGTGATGACTAAGTGGGAGATCCATAAGCAAGCAAGGTCTTTGGAAGCCCTCAAAAGGATGCAGTAGAGGTCTGGCTTGAGAAACTGACAGTGCAGGTCCAGAAATATAAGAATGATCTCACTACATTTAAGAATATACATTCCATAGGGTCAAAATGTACTGTAAGGATAAATGGGTGTATGGCTATAGATATACCCAGAGACCCTGGAAACCAAACAGATTAAGATCAAGAAGACCAGTGAATACAGTTGACAGCTCCGGAGATTCGAAAAATGTAAGAAGTGTGGTAGTTCTAGCAATCAGAAGACTCTCAAAAGATATCTTGCAAAGCTATTTAATCACACATTACATGTTTCGGACACTAGGTCCTTTATCAAATGCACAGGAAGTGCAAACCCCATTTCCCTTTTAGACCCTGCCACCTCTAATTACCAGTCCAATCAAAAGTGTAGGCAGTAGTCCGTATTGTGTTCCACATGTCCATCAAAGTCAATCATAGTGAAACAACGTGTATGATAAACAGTCCACTTTAAGGTGTCGCTGATCCAGGTGAGCTAATGTATAGGAATACATTCAATAAAAATAAAATCAATCAAAATATATCATTGCACATTGTATTGCAGAGAAAAGCCTACCATATGAAAACAGCATTGCCTGAGGCCTACTGGTAGAATGATCAGGGTACCCAGGGTGTACGAAAGATCTCTCAACACATAATATCTATATGCCTGCCGTTGGGAAACTATAACTTAAAACCATAATGGTACCTTGTCGATGTAATATGGCTATAACATTTATGCAAGTCTAGGCAGACGATTATCTGTAGGGGAAAAGAAATCAAATTAGGACCTGAATTACAGGTAACATTTTAAAGACTCATTAAGCCCTTTCAGTGCCAACATTCTAGCAGCCTAACCAATGGCATTCCCTCGGAGCAGCATTTATATATTACCTTCACGTTTCGGGGTGAATATGGTTCTATTACTGTCCATTGAGTGGTTATGTGTGTGCCTAAGGTCATGGAAGTGCCTTGATACTGTTGTATCCTAGTTTGTAATAAAAAATGCTGCCAACCATTTCCAAGCAATGGAAATGGTCTGGCCAGTTCCTAAAGAAGGCACACATCAAATACCCATGGATACAAAAGGCAAAAGTATATAACTTTCAAACTACCTTTATTTGCGTGGACACTCTTAAATACAATATACATTGCAAAGCATATCATTTATTATTTCCCCTTAACACACAAATCTCAATATATAATGACAAATAACTCTGTATACCAAACAAATGAGGCTGAGGGGCCATGGACAATCGATGGTTTGTATGGTATCCTTACCACACTAGACTTATAAATACATAGTTCATACACCATTACGGTATCATCAGAGTCAATCACGTCCTTGTTTAGTATGTAACTACCATCACGTAACTCACTTATAACAGACTCTGAATTACCAATGACTTTTATAGACACAAATAAGCGGTGAAACTCATACTGAGCAGGCCAACGCATAATCATGAGGGGTGTTTATTCAGGAGGGGTATCGGGACTTAATACGTTCACACGGAGTAGCACTTCTCCCTATACCTCATCCAAAGATTTCTCTGCCCAAAACATGAGTTTCCTGTCCCGATACATCAGTGAGGTATCAGTCTCAATCAGCAGACACTCTGGTTTCATGGTATCAGTTTCTCACCCGTCCACCTCCACACAGATATCATTTCACGGATTACTGCCCACACCATTCAAAATGTACATAAGACCATACTCACAACATCTTCAGTAAACACCGTTATGGTTATTAGCAAGTTCGTGCAAGTTTAGGGCCTCTGCCATTAGCCCCTCAGCCTCACCAAACACCGACGCGCGTTTCGCGCCCTAACCGAGCGCTTCGTCAGTGTAGCGCCTCAAGCACCTCCTTTTATTCCCATTTCTTAAAGGCACATATTCAAAACCGAAACTTTTTATCCATACATATCAATATGACAATACATATTAATGCAAGATGCCAAGATACATCCACAGTTTTGAGGAAACACTGGCATTGGCTGGAAAATGATAGATAGTTGAGAGATAAAGTAGGTCAATTTCCTAGTCTAACAGCAAAACGAGCGGCAAGTTTGAAAGATAAATAAGTCCAGCCATTTTGTGGGAATTTAAGTCCATTAGACAGTTGGCTAAATATTGATAAGAGGGATAAAAAATGCAAAAAAAAAGAAAAAAAAGGAAGTAAGAGTGGGAAAATGTAACATGTGCCCATACATATGACACACAACAAAAATAACTTTACCCAATGGTCAATTCTGGGAATTAAATCAGGAGAGTAACTTGCCAAACATGGGGAGTGGTATATTTGGCCGTGTGCCACTGTGGAGCCAAATATGTTGGTAAAACCATTGGAAATTGTGTAAGAATGGGTGAGCATATAAGAGCATGCAGAAAAGGCCAAATATTGAGAAGTGCCATTGCTAAACATGTATTTGAAGCAACTAAGGGTAATTTTGATGGACTATCATTGTAGGATGGAAATTGTAAGATTAGGGGAAAGAGGAGGTAACATAAATAAACAATTGTTGCAGACAGAAACAAAATGGATTATTAAGCTTAATGAGGATATTCAGTTTTCATGTTTTTTGTAATAAAGAATTAAGATTTGATAAGAGAAAGCCATTGGAGTTGCAAGCATTAATATGTATTGTCATATTGATATGTATGGATAAAAAGTTTCGGTTTTGAATATGTGCCTTTAAGAAATGAAAATAAAAGGAGGTGCTTGAGTAATGACGTACTACCCTGACGAAGCGCTCGGTTAGGGCGCGAAACGCGCGTCGGTGTTTGGTGAGGCTGAGGGGCTAATGGCGGAGGAGCCTAAACTTGGACACAAACTTGCTAATTGAACCATAATGGTGTTTACTGAAGATGTTGTGAGTATGGTCTTATGTACATTTTGAATGGTGTGGGCAGTAATCCGTGAAATTATATCTTGTGTGGAGGTGGGACGGGTGAAGAAACTGATACCATGAAACCAGAGTGTCTGCTGGGAGGTGTAGTAAGACCTGATACCGGTCACTGAAAATTTGGTGGATTCGGGACAGGCGAAGAAACCTCAAATGTTTTGGGCAGAGAAATCTTTGGATGAGGTATAGGGAGAAGTGCTACTCCGTGTGAACGTAATTAAGTCCCGATACCCCTCCTGAATAACACACCCTCATGATTATGCGTATGGCCTGCTCAGTATGAGTTTCACCGCTTATTTGTGTCTATAAAAGTCATTGGTAATTCAAGAGTCTGTTATAAGTGAGTTACGTGATGGTAGTTACATACTAAACAAAGGACTGATTTGGACTCTGATGATAACCGTAATGGTGTATGAACTATGTATGTATAAGTCTAAGTGAGTGGTAAGGATACCATACAAACCATCGATTGTCCATGGCCCCTCAGCCTCATTTGTTTTATGTATACAGAGTTATTTGTCATTATATATTGAGATTTGTGTGTTAAGGGGAAATAATAAATGATATGCTTTGCAATGTATAATTGTATTTAAGAGTGTCCACAGCAAATAAAGGTAGTTTGAAAGTTATATACTTTTGCCTATTGTATCCATGGGTATTTGATGTGTGCCTTTCTTTAGGAACTGGCCAGACCATTTCCATTGCTTGGAAATGATTGGCAGCATTTTTTATTATTAGACTTTTTTCCTAGAGGCACCCTCCTGATTGGAGTAATTTTGAGCCTAAAGGGTAATAGTAGGGAGGAGCACTACACCGCATAGTATATTGTATCATAGTTTGTGCCTGGTTTGAAATTTCCCCAGGGTAATTCATCGAGGATTGCTGCAGCCGCGCAGCAAGCCTTTCTCCCCTTAATGTCGCGCCATCCAGTTTACAATTGGATTGCTTAAGTCTTGCTTTGCGGCGGCTGCACGAGTCCTGGATGAGGCACTCGTGCAGCCGGCGATTTACCAAAGGCTGCGTGGGGGCGTTAAATACTTACGTGCGAATGAGATTCACCCAGAGCTGCGCAGCCTCTGGTAAATCCCATACGAGAGATTTGCCCAGAGCATTTGCGGTTCTGCGTGAATTTCCCTGCCTATGTCCCTTTTCTGTTCCTTTATATGTTCCTTTACCTTTCTTCCCGTTTGGCCAACATAACAGATACCACAGGGGCACTTAATAAGATAGATTACCTGTTTGGTATTGCAGGTGGCATAAGTTTTGAGTTTAATGGGTGTGCCTTTTAACGGGTGACTGATAGTATCACCTTTGATAATGGAAGAGCAACAAATGCAACCAATACATGGGTAGGTACCCTTTTTCGGAGTGCCTTTAAAAATAGAGTTTGTACATACAATGTCTGCTGAACATAGTTGGTATTTTAGTGATTTACCTCTCTGGTAGCTAAACAATGGTGCACTTCTAAAGAGTCCCCCTACGTTCTTATCTTTTTGGATCAAGGGCCAGTAATGTTTAATTACCCTTTCAAATCTTTGGGTGCTATGTACTGATACGAACAGAATAAGTTCTTGACCCTTTTTCTCTTTGGTTTTGTAGTACGTAAAAGTTCCTCCCTTTGCATAAGATGGACCTCATTCTTAATTCTAAAAAACTTTCCCCTGGGGGTAGCCTTTCTCCAACAGTTTACCAATAATCTTAGTGGATGCTTGTTCATACCTCCCATTGTCTGAGGCAATGCATTTTGCAGAATTTTAGCAGAAATTAGCTTTTTGGAATTGCCTTAATGATTTTTGGTGCATGAAAAATGCTGGAGAGTAAGAGCTTTATTCATAGAAATATTTGCGAAAGACGGCGCAACCGATGTGCCCACTGAAATGCCTTGTTTTTGTCAGTAATAGGTTTTGTCAAACCGAAAGTAGTTTTTTTTAATCACTAATGACAGGCAGTCGATCATAAAAAACACAAACTGGTAAGTGTGATTTGTGGCAAGAAGTGCTTCTTCCACACAGGTAATTCCCTCATCCTGGGAGATTCCTCAGATTTTTAAGGAGATGCAAACAGGCACCACCTGGTCAGCAAAATCACATGGAACTCCTTTTACAAGGGATTATGGCAGGGGCGTAACTACCAAGGGAACAGGGGGAGGAACCGAATCTTCTTATTTTTCCTATGACAGATATAGCCTTCCCCCCAAGAAAATCACTGTGAATGAAGCATAAATAGGAACCCCATCATAGTCTTACAGGGGGGCCCAGTGATTCCTAGTTATGCCACAGGATTACGGCACTACAATAGGAAGTGGAGGTCCACCTGAAGAAGGGAGTACAGAACAACAGGCAGTGGACCAAAGAGGCAGTGATATATAATTTGAGTGGCCACTCCCTCACAAAAGGTGAGATAAGTTTCCTTAACAAAGGGTTATCATTTGCCCCAGACCCAAGTTTTAATGACTTTGACACTGAAGTTGATTTGTTCATGTTTCAAAGAGACTTGCAGTATAGGGACCAATAAAAAGTGTATCTCCACTGGTAAAACCACTTTTTGGTATTAAGTTTTATTGATGAACAGGAGGTAAAGGAGTTAGGTCTTACCTCCTTTTCTTCAATAAAACCTTCAGGAGCCGGGAATGAAGGTAAGGAACTTACCCAATTGCTCATCTGCCGTGTCCTCTGACACATCCCAAATGACTTTTCCCCTGTATTTTAAAATGTCCACAGATAAAGTTCAGCTCTTCCCCATATCCAGATATCCAGATTTAAAAGGGAATTTCAAGGGGAAAATTATTTTATTGTTTATCTATATTACAAATACCTAGTAGTGAGGTGCCACTTAAGGTTCTGCAACAGTCTTTCAGGGTTATTCAATAAAAGTTCTTATCATTAAAAATGGTGCTAATTTTGCCCCAACCAATCAGATGTTAGCTTTCAAATGTTACATAACATCTGATTGGTTGGGGCCAAATTAGCACCATTTTTAATGATAAGAACTTTTATTGAATAACCCTGTTTATTTTTCCCAGGATGCACACTACCATGAAATATTCAGTAATTTGAAATAACAGTAATTTCTACCAAATGGCTGTTGAGTAGTTTAAACATGCTCAGGTCTCTACTGAGCATCTATATCAACCCAAAGACTGAAACCATATTGGACACTATCAGGGGTCCTGCAAACAGTAGGTCACTATTTTGGAAGCATTTATTAATGTACAGAGACATTGCTGGATGGGTAGGTTATGGTCACTGAAATGAGAAAATATTGTTGATCTTAAAATCACATGAGTTTATGCTGAATCTTTAATGGATCATTTAAAATACTTAAAAAGTTTTTCTTGCAACAAAAAATAATTGCTATATGATATATATAATACATAAATGTGATATTTTATAATGGGAGCTGCAGTGGTATATATCCTTATAAAAATCATTCAGCTATGTCACTAAGTGATTCATTTCTTATATTTCTTATATCCCACTACTCCGCCCATTCCAGTGTTTATGCCTGGACAATGACTCAGCGTTTTTTGCAGTGTTAACTTCACTAATGGAACCTGCTGGAGCTGCTTCCTGTCACTGCATAACCAATGTCTCTCTCCATCACAAAGATTTGTTTAACCACATAGATGCTGGGCTGGGATGTTCCTTTCTACTGGGTTTAAGTTACAGATGGTAACTTGGGGGTTTAAAATAAAGTAGGGAATAGGGACAAGGCTAGAATTTAAAATATAAATGGGGTGAAGAAATCTAAAACTTATGTATTATAAGAAATAATGTGCTCCTTCACATTATAATATAAGGACATTACGTCACTTGGAGTTCCCTGCCCTGTATAAAAGCACTCGACCCTACGGCCTCGGGCTTCTATATGGTCAGAGAACTCCTCTGTGGCGTAATATCCTTATATTATACAGTAAGGGGCGCATTATCCCTTATATATATTTATATCTCCATAGGAGATTGCATTGAATTTTTAGGAACTACCGATGTGGTGGGGGTATAGGATATTACACATAGGAAAGGTGTATATGTATGTGTGTACTATCTCACTGTTACCATTTAAATGACCATCGGTAAATTTATATAAAATTTAGCACTGACTTATATTAGGTACAACATAAAATATACAAAATACATAAACTTACTTACAGAGCTGAGATTCCTATTTTAAAATGGAATGGTCAAATGGAAGCTTAAACCACACCCCTATGTCTGCTCCATATGAAAGGAAGTATAATCCAAAAAAAGTTTCTGTCTGCTAAACAGGATATGATGTGTATTGTAATGGACATATTATATACACATTATATATCACCTCCAGCCTGCAGGTGGTATCAGTGAGTAATAAAATGCAATACATCCCTGCTCTCTATGGTAGGAGGAGAGAAAGTGAAAGTAGATTGTGGTGTGCTTTGGAGTGATATTGACTGCAACACAAGATCCTGTGTATAAGATCCTGTGTATAAGATCTTGTTACCACCTGTTGGGAGGATAGATTATTGGACAGACAATTTACTTTATTGGATACAAACTCTAAGGCAACAGATAAGTGTACACCAACTTACAAGGATACACAATATACAGGCCTGGTCAATATTCAAAGTGGTGCACCATAGACAGGTTTACTGATTACTGCACATGTTATGCGGGGAACCAGTTTATGTATGCTTTGTGCCAGACCACCAGAGTAACCCACTGTGTGCTATGCTACCCATAATCCTTCCATAAAGCAGTGATCTGGTACAAATTGGTGGCAGCGGTGCTGGTAATACCATTTATTCTCCCTATTTTCTTTGTATATTTGTTCTCTGTATTAAGTTATGGAGGCTGCTACTGATAGTATTGATTTAAATTGCAAGTCCTTAGCATTTTGCTTAGTGGTAAAGCCAGGCAAGTATACCTGTAATACTGAAATAAAAAGCAGTTATCAGTTATTAAAAATTGCTCTGAAGCAACCTTTTTTCAATTAGATCTGTATAAGAGTATATAAGATAAAGCCATAAATCCATTTCTTTAGGTAAACTGGGAATGAGAAATGTTTGCTTATATGTTAGATTATTAGGGCAATGCTATTACAATAACATGATGCCGTGAGGTACCATCACCACTTGCTGTGGTGAATACTAATAAGTATTAACCTAGCATGTTTAGTTTCAACCACACGGTGTAGCAGAATTGCCTGGGTCTAGTCTCAGACCTGCAGGATTATCCTATTTGGTTCCTCTGGAAGCTGGTGACTGTCTGAGTAACAGTTTAAAATATACCTGTGTAAAGATTCTATATCCACTATATCCACACATAGCAAAACATACACATAATTTCCATTGTGCACCAATGAGCCGCGCGTGAGAGTTCAAAATAAATGTTTCCTGAATATTCGAACATGTTCCCCCAACGACCATTTCCCAGGTCCCACAGCAATTTAATAAAAGGGCAACTGTGGTTCCAAGCAATTAGGGTTAAATGAAAGTCTTCGGTATTCCTTTAAAATGAGCGACAATCACTCTCTAGCTGGACCCTGTGAGAAATTACATTGGGTTGAATGTTCAAACTTCTGCTTCCAGTAGGTGAGTGACATCACATGAACCTGCCTGCCCATCGCCCGGGGAGAAGCATGCTAATTAAGGCTTAAGGCTTGGAAAATCAGGAAGTTCTGGGGAAAAAAACTGACAGTTTGAGGAGGTTAGCATTAATGCAGGCAAAGGCTGGTCACGTGATTACAGCTGGTCACATGACTCAAAACAGGAAGTGTTTCACGGAAGGATAATATTACTGAACCCTTTCCAGCAAGGTATGATGGCAGGGCTTTTTATATTATTCTTACCAGGTTGGAAGATTCAAGGCAACAGTTACCCTTTAGTTACCATTGAATTTTATTTGTATTTCAAACTATTTGACTCCTTGACTTGGGGTCGTTTCGAAATTTCCGTATAATTTGTAAGATCGAAACGGAACTTTCGAAGGTCGACCCATCTCCTCTCCTATAATTTTGCCAGTTTTGTCCAGCATGTTGTTTAAAATTTTATTAAATAAAATGGGAAAAAAAAAGTTCATATTAAACATGGATTGTAGCTACAGTTGCCTCATACCACAACAGATTCAGAGGAAGCCTAGTGTGAAGTGACAGACCACAATTCTGTCAGAAACTGGAAAATCCAAACTACTTAGACAATACTCACATTTCCTGGCCTACAATGATCCAGAGGAGGCAAGAAACCCTAGTACGAAGAGGGAAAAAATACCTTCCAGTCTGACATCTTTTATTGGTTAACAAGGTTATGTATGGTCATTAATGTATTTAACACAGTAATCATATCCCCACACAAAACGCTATTTCTCTAGGGTGCATATTCCAGCTAACTAGTGGCCCTAAGGCCTTACCAGGCTTTGGAAAGAGGAAGACACATATTTTATATAGTTGAAACTATAAAACCATCAAAACCACTCCGATCTAATTTGCGGTTGGAAGGTCCAACTATGAACCAAATCAGGAATCAAAAATGACCCCCGACATCGACCCCCGGAGCGTGAACAGCAGGATGAATGGCCATTAAACCGATAAGAGTATGCCTGACGTAACACACACACGTGTGTGATTATAACCGAAACATCATTTGATGCATGTGGGTACAAATTTCTACTGTACTAAATGCCACTTACTAGAATAGAATATTACCATGTATAGTGTTCTGAGGAGAAAGTTTTCACATAATGATTATGTCCTAAGTTTCTATATTATTATAATATAGAACCTGGCAATTCAAGTTTGAAGTTTGTATAACTAGTTATTCCAGTAATTTTAAATTATTTAAAGAGAGAAACTAGATATGGAACCCATTTTATACAATTCACTTCTTACCATCTCTAGCATGCTAAGCTTAAAGGAATAGTTCACTGATTGAAGACTGCTAAGAAAAATCAATCAACAACTAGGAGCCAGAACGATGGGAGTATATGTACCTTGCACACGTCCACTGCTGCTCCATTGACAAGTCACAACAGCTTCTGCTTTAGTTTAAACTATAGGCGCAGCACTAGTTAAGCTAAACCCGGAAGCGGTTGTGACTTATCAATGGAGCTGGGGAGGATTGTGCGCAAGGTAACTATACACACCTTGGTTCCTGGTTCTAGTCGATTGATTGACGAAGGAAGGTAAGGCATAGATCCTTAGCCTCCAGGGCCTCAATCAATGCATTAAGGAATAGTTCACTTTTCAGTGAACTTTCCTTTAACTTAAAAATTGAAGAGTTCAGACCCCTCTCCCTTGCCCAAATGCAGAGGGCATGGGCTTTATTAGCATGCACATCCACACTCTGTGTTTTATTGGCTAGTAATGTAAACTGTGGGAGAAGGTAGACCCTAGTATACTGTGATATCTTAACGTAACTGACTTGTTATTGTTAGGTTGGTAAGAGATTTAGGATTAGGTAGTAACTACTAGTGACGGGTCTGATGGAGTGGGGGTCTAGAGTAGTACGCACTCAGCATAAGCAATCTTGTTCGTTGATTTACAAAGGGGGGAACTCTAAGACCATGTCCTAACAATGCTGTGAGAATTGGGGGGGTAATTGAGGACATAAATGTCCTTAAATAGAATAGAAAAGCAAAGATGACTTAGGTATCATGTGAATGAACTGTGCAAAAATTAATTCTTTAAATTAATATTGCACTGTTTGATAATTGTTTCCTTTATACTTAAAGGGCATGTTCCCCTTCAACATAATTTACACTAACCTTCCCCACCAACAATGTGAAGAGGAGGTGCCCAGTACGGAACAGTTCATTTAGTTTGGAAGGGTGGGACATGCGCTTTGACTACGTAATAAAATAATTTTAAAAAGTCTAGCAGTGTGAGCAGGAACTGTCTCCAGTTTCTGTTTGGTAAAGATAACCATAATTTCCAATAGTGATTACTCCTTTGGTTTGCCCTTCTCTGGGAGGGTGAGCCAAACGATGTGTCACCTACACATGGCAGGCCACACATCCTGCAGCGGCATGCCTCTCCCAAAAACATGGGCCACACCTATCTTTTTAAGGTGGGTGGGCCCAAAGTGTACCAGAACTGACAGCGGGAACAAGACATTTGGTAAACAGCTGCTACCATTACTCAGATCTCACTTACAAAAGATTTTATGGTATTGGGATCTCATAGAAAGTCAAGAAATGTTAAATAAAACCGATTGGTTATTTAAATATGCAGTTTGATTTTATAACAGTGGACAAAAATACAGACATCGTTGTTAAGAATTACAGTAATTTTTTAACGATCTCACTGAGCCAGAGGTTTATCTTCACTGTACGTTTCCAGCAAATTAATCGTTATATGCGCAATAGTTTCCAGAATAAACATGAGTTACTTACTATGGTTAGATGAATGCTGAACAGTAAAGCACCAAATATAAACCAACAAGTGTATGTTAATGTCTATTTTCAGTTTTTTGCTGAACTGCAATATGTCAGCATAAAGTCAAAATGTTCATTTAGATTCCCGAGCTATCTGCACAGCCTATGTACTGTATAGTTGCTATGTTCACTTTGTCTTCTAAAACAGATATAGAATTTCTTCTATTGAAGTGGTTTAAAAATTAATTAACAACAAAACAAAAGGGATGGAAGATTGTTAGTAGCCTTCCAGTCCCTAACTAGACAGTACAAGGAGGGTATTGTTATCAACCTGCTCTTCTTTTTGTGTATGTTGGTTTGGCCATGCAACGTATGTGCTTTACAAAAACAAAAAGAATAAACTCATATAACCACAGAGACTGCTGCTAGTTCGATGATTCCTTCACCGGTTCCATAGAAAATGTTTTCGAGTTATAGAAATGGGATAAAAAAAAAATTGCTGAAAAGCCCTGCAGGATAATTTTATTTGCCAATACCAGACAAATTTGGAAAACCTTCTCAGTGTTATTTTCTCTAATTTATTATTTTTAGTTGTAGATTATTAAAGGGTATGTCTACCCCCCAAATAGATTTTGGTATTTAGTAGGAAATGGCAGACCGCCAACCACAGGAAGCAGACTGCCGACAAGCCCTCCTGCATGACTTCCGTGACGAAGAGGGGCATGGAGTTAAGCAGAAGGCCAGGGCGGCGCGGAACGAGGTGGTAAGTACAATTTCGGGACTGTGATGCATAAACCATGTGGGGTCGAGGCTTATAGCCATTTCCTAACAAATACACCAATATTTAGTGGGGGGTGGACATAACCTTACAAGTCACGCTATAAGAATGTTAAATAAGGGCTCAACCAACATGTTTTTTTTTTTTTTTAGATTCTTAAAGGTAGCCATCTTTTCTTTCATTGATGGTCTTTGCACACACTGGCATTTCTTAATCAGATTATATTGATTGTGCCACCCAAGATGTTTTTGAGGGCAGTTGTGAAGTGTGTTTACAAAGGTGCTGTGTGCTTATTGGCTGTTTTCCTTCACCCGTGGTGTTCCAAATAATAACAATCAATCATATCTATGCAAGCAAATGAGCATGCCATTCTCCTGGTACAAACGTCCTTCCTGCAGTCAGTTGGGTTTGGACCCATTGTACTGTTAAAGATCAATTATGTGCTAATTGGACTAACAAAAAATGTTTCCAACTCCTAAGTGATATTTTAATTAAGACATCCATATTTTTAAAAAACTCTATTCCACGAAATAGTTGGTAGCACCTTCTTTTACTGATGCAGAATAAAGCCCCCATGTGTGGTTGTCCAAAGTGTAATATGTCCACCATTCTGTGCATATATATGTTTTATTGTCAGAGCTCTAGTCCATCAATAAATTGATGCATATATTAATTTGTGCATGATAGACATAGTATAGAGTCTTGCAGAGATTCAAATGCGTTTGTTGTGTTCTTACACCTTCTTTAACAAGGAAATCATTAGTATATAAGTATAGAAACTGAGGACGTGAGAGTCAAAAGATCAAAACTGACCCACAGCCATGTAAAAAACAAAATATGTCCCACGGATGGGAAGATGTTACTGACACATGCTATTGTAGCCATGATGTTTTGCAAGTGTGCCATGAATTGAATAAATCACCAACAGTGGTCACCACAATTACCCTATACCACCATGTCAGCTTCACGTGGGACCACCCAATCTAGAATCTATTCGCTTTACCTTTTAGTGTCATCACAAAACATCGAGACTCAAGTACAAATTTATAGCACAGAAAAAGATGTGGGGGATCGCTTTTCTGTAAGGATGTCTTTTGTAGTCACCTCCTCTAGTTGCCAGGTTTAACTACTCTAGAACCTCATTTATATTGTCGAAGAATGATGCCAGTTCTTGACAAAAAAATGTTGCTTACAGGGGTTTTCTTATCTCGATTGCTCTCCTGTATATTTTATTAAGCCCTTGTTATGTTCACTATTGTACTTCACCTCCCTTTCTGTTTTCCTACGTATCCTTTGCTGCGGGACTATTTAAGGAGATATCACTAGTCCTTTCGATGAACAGGTTGCGAAGTACCTTAGTGTTATTTTAAACCCTTACTGGGATGTATAGAATTTCTCCTGGAATTAAGCATTGCAGCTCCACATCTCCTAAGGAAGTGCCCCGCTTTTCAGTGGGCCTATAGAAGTCCTATTTTTCTCTCTGGGGTTTAAATCTGTATGAACATTGATCGCAATTTTTAGCCTTTTATAGGCGAATGAGAGGAGGGAACAAAAGATTTTTCCAAATGGAGCATCTTTGGTATATTGTCCCAATCCATCGCACTATTTCGTATTTCGTCGTGTGTGCTAAAGGGCGAGACAAACGGAGGTAATCAGGTGGTTTCTGTGTTTCTTTTTATACTGTAACAAGGTAGATCTTTCTAATCCCCACTCGTCACTCTATCCACAATTCTTTTTAAGTAGGGGTATCATATCCCTTTGAGCAAATTTTTCACACATTTCAGTTAGCCGATTTTAACACTGGTCATTTCTCACTTTACATTTTCTTCTGACACGTAAGGAACTGGCTGTAAGGCAGGCCATTTTAATAGTACCTGCAGGATGATGGCTACTTGCCATTAATATAATATTCCTGTCAGGTGGCTTGATGTACAAAATATCTGTGACCCGTGTACCAATCAAAATATCCCGAAAATGTATCTGTTGCTGACTATATGATAGGTGGAATTGAGAGTTGAGGATGTACAGAATTAATAAAATCATTAACATTCTTGTAAGGATGTGACGTCACCTTCCCATAAAAGAAGATATCGTCCACATACCTTGTATAACCTCTCAGCTTGTCTCGTAATTGTACATTTCAAAGACATACTTCCTCTCGAAACTGGCCACAAAGAGTGGGCATAAGTGGGAGCCAAATGGGCACCCATACTGGTGCCCTGTGTCTGAAAGAAGTATGTCCTTATCAAAACGGAAGAAATGCTTCTTTCAGACAGGCGAGTTGATTAGTAATAAATTACATACGTTGCACCCTAATGTTGAAGAGAGGGAAGCAGGATTAGCACAGTTTTTATTTACCTTGGTGTGCCTGTTTCAGGCCATATAATCAGTTATTTATTGTTGTTATAGGATTTCCCCACATAGTGATTTATATTATTATATGTTTTTCCCTCAGGCCCCACATTGCCATTACAGGAATAGATACAAGAATATAAAGTATCATTCTAAGATGGTTTGAACTTATGATGATAACAAATTATTAACAAACAACATTAATATGTAGAAGTAACTATATTGCTGTATTATTATAGTCATGGTTTAAAGGGTTTTATTATTGTCAACATTGTATTATGCATTGCACATTAACCATCACATTGTAATTATGCATTACACAGTAATCGGTTAATCACTTTTTAATCACATATTTATTATGGATCTGCTTTTAGCAGATATGAATAGTCACTTTAGGTTTGTGGATCTTTAAACTGGTATAACTCTGGTGTTTATGCACTGAACCTTATTGAATATGCACTTTATTATATTGAACTTCGTTTTAATGATTTTATTAGATTGTATTATTTCATTGTATGGATAGAATCTGTTGGCCCCTACATGTCACTCATGATGTCACATGATTGGAGGTGGGGTTTGGTTTAAAGTTGATGTTTTATTCACACTGATTGACCTGAGAAGGGACAGTGCGTCCCAAAACGTAGGTTGTTTTAAATAAACACAATTTTGGATTCACCTGATTAGTGTGCTCCCCCATCATCATTTTTCTTGTGTATAGAACTGTTTGGCCCTGGAGTGGAGGACTAGGGGATAGCACCTATCTATAGTCTGGCATACAGCCAACATCGGTGTGCTGGAGTGTACTCTGACAGTTGATCAAGACAAATTTCCACTGATCTTTTTTTTGTCTAAACAATTCTCTTCTTATTTTTCTTCCCCAGTTTGCTTTTTCCAGAAATTTAACCAGTATGGTTTGATTCACAACAGACTCCTCTGTCTTTCTGTCTGCCGGAACAAATCACAGATGCAGCTGCCGCAATACAGAGCACCGGCTATCAGAGCACCTTCGTTCCCCCGGTGCTCTGAATAGCCGGCAGTTGCGTCTGTTGGCTGCCGGCTAGCCAATTACAGATGCAGCTGCTGATCCCACCCTCTCTGCTATTTCCAGCTAGCATAGGCCGGGAACAGAGCACCAGGGGACCAAAGGTCTGTAAGTAACTTTCTGGGATTTTCTGCAAAACTAACTTGCGGTTGGGGGTGGGATAGGGTGAACGCAAATGGTAAAAATCTTAATTTAGGGTGGAGATACACTTTAACCTCTCTATCAGAAAACACCTCTCCACATATGGCTTATGTCAGAGATGTGGAGGGTGGTTTGTGACGGAACCACCTTCCTGAAGGGTATTCTTTGTTTGTGATGTGTTTCGTCATATAGTACATGTTTGGTTTACTTTCAGGAGATTAAAAAAAATTGCATTGGAGCTGGTGACAAGTCTGTCATGATTTTCATTAGATTAGCATTAATGTTCAGTCTTACAGGAACAAATCAATATTTAGTTGTTACACAAAATTTTTGCAGGGAGATGTAATAAAAGTTCTTATCGTTAAAAATGGTGCTAATTTTGCCCCAACCATCAGATGTTAGCTTTCAAATGTTAAATAAGATCTGTTGGCTGGGACAAAATAGCACCATTTTAAACGATAAGAAACTTTTATTGAATAACCCTGATTATGTATAAGTATGACAGTATCTCCAAAATGACCGCAGCCATCAAGACAACTGGAATGTTAATTCAGGGGTTAAATAAAATTGTTCTAATACAACACATTGAGAGACTTGCTTTCAATACAGACTGAGTATAGAGCTACTCATTAGCATGTTTTTGGTTACCTAAACAACAGGCAGGAAGCAACAGTTGTTGAAAATGTTAATTGTTAGATATAGGACACCAGCTTATTTTGTCCATCCCTACACTGGAAAACATTTACTATTAATCCCCACCACTTGTATTTTCCATTTACATGCCCATGTCGTTTATCATACATTTGGATAACTGATTTACAATACCAATTAAATTTCAGCACAGACACAGATATGCAATCACCACATTGTTTCATGATGGTAAAACAGCTAAACCAGTTACAAAATGTTTTCTGTAGGATGGGACATTTCTTAATCTAAATATATGTACTGAGCAAATGCCCCACACACAATGTGAGAGAGACTTATTGGATTAGAACTTTCACAATGTAATGTGTACCATAAAATGTATTTTAGCAGAGATGAACAGGGTTATTTAACATTTGAAAGCTAAGATTTGATTGGTTGGGGCTAAATTAGCCAATTTTTAACGATAAGAACTTTTATTTGATCTCCCTGGCAATGTTTTAATTTCTGTAATATGGATTTATTCAGGACGTTTCTAGCCATCTTGGTGCGCTAACGTGATCAGATTGCAATCCCATCGCGCTAAAAGCACAGTAGTGTGGACTAACCCTCCAAGAGTATTGGAATTAACACTTTCAAGCCAGAACTTCCCAAAGTATTGCCATTAACCCATCAGTGCCAGCGACTTCCCCAGAATATTGTCATTACACTTTCAGTAACCACATGGGGGAAGAAGATATATAGCACTCAATCTAAGATAAAAAAAAACCCTTTCTTTAGTACATAGGTACAAGTAACTGGGGTATTGCTCAGGACAAAAGTTAAAACCAAGTGCATATTCACATTCAACAGTCCCCCACACTGGTAAGTAAAAAGCAGATAAAAAGCAGGTGCAGCCCTCCATACCCAGTAACTCCCAACAAAACATCCAGCTGATCATACACTTACCGGTATCTGTCGTAGTCAGGTCACATTCCAAAAAGTCACCATAGGGGTACATAGCATCACGTGGAGGTGAGCCCGGATAGGGGGAACAGAAAATGGCCTTATAAGGAACCACTTTCAGTGCCAGTAGACTTTTAACCCTTCAGTGTCAGAGACTTTCCTACTAATAATTTCAGTGCCAGCACTTTGCCAGATATTGCTATTACCCTTCAGTGTCAGACACTTTCCAAGAGTATTGACATAATAGACATCCGCCCCTGCCAAAGTGGCTCGGCAGGGCGGGTGGGGAGAAGAGGGCATGACAGGATGATGTGATGTCAATGACATCACCGAAGGGGTCCGGGGTGGAGTTAGGGGTGGGATGCAGCACATCATGTAAATTACATCACAGTTAGGGCGTGGCAGACAAAATAGGCGTGGTGGTCCAGAGGCAGAGTCTGCAGGTAAGTTAACAGTGTAAATTTGCTGTCCCCTTAAAATAACTCAACACACAGCTCTTATTGAAAAATGTCCAACTTTTACCCAGTTAGCCATGTGGCTCTTAGTGAAACAAGGTCTCAGGCATGAATGGGGAGCGGGTGTTTTAAATTTGGTTTGAAAGAATTGCTCTACAAAAAAGTGTCTCTACATAAAGATGGCATAGGCATAAGAAGTTTGCCAACACCCTGAAACTTAGGTGCAGCACAATGGCCAAGACCATATAGTGATTTAACAGGAAAGCTTCCACTCTAAACAGGCCTCGCCATGGATGACCAAAGACACACACATACTTGTTAAATCCAGCATCAAATCCCTAGGTTATCCTTTGCCATTATTGCTGCAGAGGTTAAAGGGTGGAAGGTCAGCATGTCAGTGCATACACCACACACTGCATCAAATTCTGAAGAAGAAATTACTTCTAGTGAAACATATTAAATAAAACATTTAGCAAATATTTTTAGCAAAATAGTTCAAGACTTTTTCTAAACAAATCTACCTACAGTATAGTGCTAGTAAAAATCTTGTTACATACATTTATTGACAAGAGAATTAAACAGTAGCTGTTTTGTGGCTTTTTATTTGTTTTTCTGTAAGAACAATGTAGTATTGTGCAATATTGCACAATCAAGTACAATTCAATGGCAAGACATAACATAAAACCCAGAAAAAGAATTGGCTGATATGATTTTTTTTCTCGGAGTGAAACATATACTACCATTAGTGGAGTTAAAGGGAAATATACTCCCTTAAACTACATTCCTTCCCAATAAGATTACATAGGGACAGGACCTCAA
The DNA here is from genome assembly GCA_019447015.1 of Hymenochirus boettgeri. Taxonomy (NCBI): domain Eukaryota; kingdom Metazoa; phylum Chordata; class Amphibia; order Anura; family Pipidae; genus Hymenochirus; species Hymenochirus boettgeri. Next base: position 82,542,408 of record CM033475.1, read on the forward strand.
ACAATAGGTTACAATATGTAGCACAGCATTGAAAATTTGGGTTCTTAAAACTGTATCCCAGCAGACGAATGCTAATAGATGGCCATCAGTGGACCTGCATTGAAGCACCTTGACTTCATAGAAATCTGAGGAAAAAATAGTAGTAATAGTACATAGGATGCATGCCACATGGGATAAAGGCACATGGGATAAATACACTATAATAATACATTTAGTTAATTGTTCCTTAAAATCACTATCATTTTTAAATGGTAAAATTAGTGTCTCCAAAAAATAGTGTGAAGTGTGTTCCTCCCAAGTTTTTGCAGTGCTGATAACAACATCGCTAGACAAATTAGGAACTAATTTGGATCATGAGGAAAGAGACAGCAACTATAATTGCTTTTATATGGTAATATTTGCCTTAGATATAGATCTAGTTAGATATACTGGTTAAGGTCTCAACATACTGGGAATAATCTGAATTAAGTCACTTTTGAGATTAATTTTCCTTTTAAAACCATCGCTATGTTAGGGCACGGCCACACTGAACGCAAACGCAATCGCATGCGATTTCATGTGCGATTTGGTGGTGTGTGCTTTTTTTCATTAAGTATTGGAGAAGCGCATGCAATTGTAATTTAAAATGCGGAACGCAAATCGCAATCGCATCGCACCGAAAACCGTGTTTTCAGTGTGTTGCGCGACTCCAATGGTTTTGAAAAAAACGAAACACAGAAAAATCGCAGCAGTTTGGCAGCCCTTAAAGTATGTTTTTTCTGGGATCATCAGCTTTTTCCCTTGATCCAGCTTTAGATCCATGCATTAGACTCAATGCCTTGGTCCTGGAATGTTCATAAATATACATGAGTTACTTGTAACTTAAAGCCTGGTGGGAGGTACTGTGGTGGTTAACCAATTAGATAAATAAACTATATTATTTCTCTATTGTTGTCTTTTTACAGAACTGTTGTCATCTGACATTGCTTGTAGTAAAATTTAAATTAGCAGCTTAACAATGCACTGTTTCCATAGAACCCACTGTATATATTGCAGTAGCCTGTGCAACAAGTATCTGTGTTTGAGAGGAACATTGAGAGTGAGTTTTAATGAAAGCAGCAAAGAACACAGTCCCATCCAGCAGCCCCTGCAAACCATCACGCATAGCGTTAGCACTTAGCCATTTGAAATTATTTGAAATGGCCAAACTTAGCACACACAAACCCTTATGACATTTATAAATACGATCGAGCAGTAATAGCGGCGATAAGCGAAACATTTGATTGCGGCAGTATAACCCTTCGCTCTGGGTCATTTCCTCTTATAAATTGCGGTAAGTTCGAATTTGTCATAATGGGGGCGAAAAGTTAAATCCCTTTATATATTCCTCTTATACTCATATGAGAGAAAAGCAGATTTTCAATGCAGTTCCAGTAGATTTTAGCCCAAAGTGGTTGCAGTGAGAGACAACAAATGGAAATTAAAAACTGTTGCTCTGCGTAGGGTATACCAGACCAGCTGTCTGGTATAAACATGATGCGGTATTCTTATGCATGGCCAATTGATCTAGAGTAGTATAGACATCTCTAGAATAGACATAATTTGCACAGCAATTGTAACGAACAAGGTAAATGTAGACTCTAACAATAAACACACAGTACTCAGTGTACACAGTAAATACAGAACATGAGGAAGACAGAACAAGATTTTATAGGAACTTTGCCAAAAAAAATAGTTGTTAATGCTCATGTTTACCAAACATCAAGAAATAAAAGGAATAAAGAAGGAACTGTTGCTTCATGTATCAGTATTAACCACTGACTGCAATTAGGATTTCAGTGATCATTAAATAAGGCTGAAAGAGAAAATCTGATGGAGACAAGTACGTCCTAGATTATCTGAGCAATATAAATGTTATTTATAATGATACTAGAATTGATTTAGAATTCTTTAGCCATAAATCTTATGCTGACAACTGCCTAGGTGACAATCAAATGGCAATCAACATTATTAAGTAGGTTCTGACCCAGGAATCGTAGCAGGTACAGTACAGAGCGAGACAAAGAATATATAAGAAACACAGAGGAAATAATACATTTGTAGGTACATAGGATGTATGTACGTAGCAATATTAGTTCTCATTTAGTGTCATTTTTTTTGCATCACTCGCTAGGAAAACAAATGTATAGCAGCCCACCATTAGCCCTTAATACTTGCATAAAAAGTAAAAAAAAAAAAGTATTTTAGTTTAATTCCACTAGCAATATTTTGCTGTATGTGATTTTAACTGACCTAATGAATTAATCTATAATAACAACTTCATTAAACATTTTCAGGGAGATTCAATAAAAGTTCTTATCGTTTAAAATGGTGCTAATTTTGCCCCAACCAATCAGATCTTATTTAACATTTGAAAGCTTACATTTGATTGGTTAGGGCAAAATTAGCACCATTTTAATGATAAGAACATTTATGAAATACCTGTTTGCCTTTTAGTAGATTTTCACCTTAAAAACGTCTACATGGTTACAGTGTGGCAGCAGCAATGTCTTCCCCGTATGTAACCAGATCTTTAAATCTAGAGAATTCTTTTCTCTTTTCAGCTAAAGTGTTTAGAATTAAAACCCATTGCCAACAAATAACCAAGCTATAAAAACGTAGACCAACAACACCTTAGATTTCTATGCTGATTTTTATTTACAATCTGTCATGGTCTCTTATAATAAACAATATTGCCTGAAAAGAAGTTCTGTGGAAAGTGTTTCTTTTGATATATTTTGATGTAATCATTACTGTACCTTGAACGGTGCTCACAAGACCATGTGGAACCTTCCTCCCCTTGAGGTCTGGCATAACCTGTAAAGTTTGCTATGTGCAACTGTGTTTGCAGTCATGTCTACATCTTATTGGAACAATGTTGCTAGGTTACGTATTTCTTGACAATGTCAGAAACATTCCCCCCTCTGTGACATTGGCAGCATTTCTGTCCCCTCCCCACAACAACAGATTCCTAATTCATTAGGAATTTCTCTTGGTTACAGAGAAGGTAGTGATAGCCTTAATTCAAAAAGCTTAAATTAAAATGTGGCTATTAATTTGTTTGAAAAGCAACATTTAGTCTTTTTCCCATTTTATATATTTGTAATTAATTTGGCTTGAAAAGCCAATCACTGTTCTTTCTATCTTCTTCTTTTTCTTCTTCCGTTTTATTCTTCCACTTTTTTGGGCCGTATTCCTCCCACAGTTTTTGAGCTAGAGACATGAAATTCGGTACAGACATGGGGGCAATAGGAGAAGCGTTACGGCGTTATCGGCGAATTTTCGAACATTTTTTCCATGACTATAATTGTAACAATCCTCAAATAAGGATATTTCAAAACAGTTTTTTTTATGGTCATAAATACAAATGGTGATACCCCCAACACCCCCACACAGACCCAGGTACACCCACCTACTGACTACCTTCCATTCCCATGGAAGCCATATTTAAAGGGTAACTAAAGTCAAAAAAACTAATTTATATTTATCCTCAATAAAAGATAGTTTTAGTGGTGTAAACACAAAAAAGACATACCCCCTCAACCAGACCCAGGTACACAACCTACTGATCTACTTATCCATTACTGTGGCAGCCATACTTAAAGGTAACTAAATAAAAAAACTAATTAAAAATTTATCCTGAATAAAGATAGTTTTATGGTTGTAAACACAAAAAAGAATACCCCCTCAACCAGACCCAGGTACACACACCTACTGATCTACTATCCATTACTGTGGAAGCCATACTTTAAAGGGTAACTAAAGTAAAAAATTAATTTAGATTTATCCTCAATTAAAATAGTTTTATGGTTGTAAACACAAAAAAGACATACCCCTCAACCAGACCCAGGTACACACACCTATGATCTACTATCCATTACTGTGGAAGCCATACTTAAAGGGTAACTAAGTCAAAAAGCTAATTTTGATCAATAATCAAAAAACTTTGTTTTTTTAACCCCCAACGTGATACAGGTATACACAGCTACTGACATACCCCTCCATTACCGTTGCAGCCATACTAAAGGGTAACTAAATTAAAAAAACTAATTTTGACCAATCATCAAAAAAGTTTTTTTTAAACTCTCAACCCGACACAGGTACAACACACTACTGATCTACTTATCCATATTATGGCAGTTACTCATAAAGGGTAACTAAAGTAAAAAAACTCATTTGACCAATCATCAAAAAAGTTAGTATTTTATCCCCCAACCTGATATGAATAGACACACACTAACTGACTTAATGCATGTGACATTTAGGGTAAGTAAAAAACAACAATGTCCCCTTCATTGACATTATTGAGTTTTAAAATCTGCAGCACAAACACACAAATTCCCTTCCAAAATGCAGTCTTTCAGCCAAATTCAAGTTTATACTAAAACTTTCCTTTAGTTAAAAGCTAATCTACATTTGAAAGGCAGTCTTTGTGTCACGGCATGCAGCTGTTCTGTGTATACATCAAGCCCCTCTTGAGCCCACCTCACCAGCATACTTCCTACAGTTAAAGGCAATCTGTATTCTGGATTGGCATGCGTTCATGTGTAACAGCTACCTTCACTGTTAGCTGGCTACTTGTAAGTTTTGGCTACTGTTTATTTAACAGTATATGACTTCACGAGAACTAAACTTAATATTTTTGACAGTTTTTAGAGGGCAAGGCTGCAGCTCCTGTGCCAGGGGTGGCCCTACCATGCAGAAAACTGAAACATTTAATCAGGGGCACCCCTGCAGAACATTAAGACGCAGCAAAATACTGCATTTCAGCACCAGTCCACCAATCAAGGTTAAGCCAGCCCTTCAGTCCACCAATCAATGTTAAGTCAGCCCTCCAGTCCACCAGTCATGTTTGTCAGCCCACCGCACCCACCTCCACTATTTTCCCTGATGACGCCATGCCCACTTATCATGCCGCCACTCGGTATTAAAAGTTGTTTCAAGTATCAAAAACCCTAGGAACACCCCTGTTCCTGTGAAATGTACTGCATACACTTAACTGAGCAGGACTTCCACCAAAACAAAGAGGTGAATTATGTGAGCTTATTCTAGTACCACGGGTTAATTTCATGAATCTCCCAGCAGCATAGCAAAGGGAGATGTTAGACACAGGTGCTTTATCTTTGTGAAGGTGCTCTTCTATTTGGACAATGTTACCTGGTGACTATTTCTTCTTTAAGGAAAAAGTTTGCATTGGGAATTATTTCCTCTTTTAAAAAAAAAAAATTAAAAATGAAAAAGTAGAAATAAACGAAGGCCTATTATTTAAATGATTTCAGGATGAATGTCTTACCTAAAGCTAGCCATACACATTCCAATATAAAGGAAATCCCATTAGATCTGACAGGATTTGCTGAATGTCAGGGTGGGTATGGCACAAAAATGATACAACTGCTGTCCTCTGCATGCCAGCCAGACACTAAATCTCTGTTGCATCAATAGCAGTTCCATTTATAAAGTAGAGAAAGCTGATAATTTGCCACCTGGGAATGATGACATGCACCAATCATCACAAATTCAAGATCAAATTGCAACTTGATCTGCTGTGAATTTCCAAGGGAGTCACATATGTGTATGGCCTCCTTTAAAATCAATAAAACTGACTATTATTTATTTATTCAGCTATGTAAAGTTTCAGCAGGAGGGGATCTGAACAGGACAACCTTTGCCTTGACATCTCGGAAAATGTTTACTGTACCGTTGCCACTTGGATAGGTTCCTACTTTTGTAATAAGATAGAACAAAGAAAGAATAATAATGTTTCACATTATGCCTAGATACTTCTATGTAAAATCTTACAAGAAGAATAGTGACAATATTTACGTTAAGAGCTTGAGGTCAGAAAGTTGCCACCTGACAAAATACGTGCATCCAGGTTTTGTTTTGGGTTTTTTTTTGTGGGGGGGTGGATATTTCCTAAAGAGTTTTACATTTTATGTTCCATTCATTCATTATTTTTTTTACAGCTACTTTAATGCATCATATCAATAAAATAGAAATAGAAATGCCTTTAGGGCTAGACCCCACTAGGCAGCTTGCCTAGTGATTGCTTTGATGTTACCTATCGCAGCGCATGGTGATCACATGCACAGCAAAAAGGGTCAACAGCGCAGGGCAGCGGAGGTAATGGGGCCTCCCCATCCTCTTCTATTCATGTTCACTGATTGCTGCACTAATGCAGCGCACACCAAAATATCCTAGTGGGGCCTAGCCCTAAGGCTTATTTTAGAAGATACATTTTATAATAATTTTGAAAAATCTGAAGGTATATATCCTGAATGATTGGATGAAGCCAAGTATACAAAGGTTCAGTCAAATCAGTTAAAAAGTTGACCCTGTTCTGTTTGGAAGACTGAACTATTGGGCAGTTATCAAGCAGAATAGGATAGGACCTCATGGAATATTTTTGATAATCTTCAATCATGAAGATGCAATATGCAATTTAGATGAAATCTGTCCAAACATAGATGATACAAGGTAATAAAATGTGATTGGTAACTGAACTGAATGGTTATCTTTAGGCGAACAAAGGTGCTATGAGGACAGTTAACTCATTTTTGCTAATTTATTGCATTATTCCTTATAATCCAGGATTGAATACTCCCACCTTCCATACTTCTTACCTAGAAGACATGCAGTGGGCTGTGAAAATATACCACTAGCACTGGGTTATAGGCTAACACTGTAAAAACTTCAGTAGTCCCTTTATACATATTATTTACAGTGTGGTATTAATTTACTTTTTTTTCTTCATAAGCTTTATTAGAGAGCATTGTGAGACAAAACTAAAACTGTTACATCGTAATAGAATTTGTTACAGCATTAAAGGACAATGATACTCACTCACCTTTTCACCGATCCACTGCAGATAGACCCAGGGTGAGGACCTAAATCGCTAAGTCCTCACCCTGGGTACTTTCCCTAACTCCTGCACTACTTACTGCAAATCTGCTTCGGTGATCCGCTTGTTCACCTCTCTTTACTGTCAGTGACAGTCTGGGGCAGCCAATTGGAAGACACGCCTCCTTGCAGAGCAGTCTTCCATGGCTGCAACGCGATCTGTTACTGAAGAGGAAAAGTGGATGAATGAGCGATCGCCGAAGCAGATTTGCAGTAAGTAGTGCAGGAGTAGGGAAAGTACCCAGGGTGAGGACTTAGCAATTTAGGTCCTCACCCTGGGTACTATGGTGCCATGGAGGAAGAGGAGGAGGGTGAGTACAATTGTCCTTAAGTGAAAAGCAGTATTTAATCAAGCATTACATTGTACCCTGTACCACAATTTTCTTTTTTCCAACAACAATAGTTATAATTTAAATAAAAAAAAAAATAATATAGAAAGAAAAGAAAGAAGGGGAAAGTCCGTTTCCCTGTTCTTCACCTCCATGTCTCCGTCTGTCCATGCCTCACAGATTGTATGAATGGTCCCTCCATACTAGCTGTGCCCACAGCTAGGGATGGACTAGAACTGAACCGAGTTCGAGCCGAACTTTATAAGTTCGGCAAACTCAAATATTGAACTAGTTAGATTTTCGGACTCGTGGGATTAAGGAAAATCCTTGAGCATTCGAGAATTCTCAAATGTACTAGGATTTTGAACGTTGGTTAATGTTAACCATGTAAACCAAGCATTGCAAAATTGATGGATTGACAGAAAAGGATTAAGGATTTCTGCAAACCTATATAAAGAGGTGCAAACCTCCGGGAGCTCAAGTATCGCAGTATATGGCAGAAGAAAGAAGCGGCTATCACATCGGCTCCGCTGAGGCCAGCTGTGCCAGCGGGCTTACTGACTGCCGCAGTGGGCCTGCCTGGCATCGGCAACCTCAGTGGTGTGTGTGTCGCTAGCCCGAGAACATCATATAGGATCAAGATGCCGGTAACATCGGCTTCGTTGAGGCCACCCGGAGGTACCCCTGGCAGCTGCAGGGTTACTTCTCGGGGTCGGTGGCCTCAGCAGCGAGCTGGTGTCACCGGAGGGAGACAGAAGACGCCGCCTAAGGGCTCTTTTAAGAGCCACCGGGGGTCCCGGTTTGAGCTGCGGGTCCCCCAACAAAGCCACAAGGGCCGGGGAGGGGGGTCCTGGTTCGAGTTGCGGGACCCCTTAAACCCAAAGGGCCCTTGTCAGGGCCGAAAAGGCACTTATAAATGGGGGGCGGGTCACGGGGAGGGGGTTACAGTTCAAGTGTGGAACCCCTTAAGCCCCAAATGGCCCTTGTCAGGGCCACAAGGGCACTTCTTAGTGCCACAAGGGCCCTTATAGGGCCTGGGATTGGGGTCCATTTTGAGGCTACGGGGACCCCTTAAGCCCCAAAGGGCCCTTGTCAGGGCCGCAAGGGCCTGACAAGAAATAAAGTACCCATGATTCCCTAAATGATATTAGGTAAGCATGGGCTTTACTTTAAGTTGCGGGCCTGTGCTGTTTTCTTAACAGCACTGGGTACTCAATGCAATAAAAATGGTTAGCTTTGACTACTTAGTAAGGGTGTGAAGAAGCTTGACTTTGTTGACAGATTAGAAATCTAAGGTGAAAACACATTACAGATTTGGTGTATCGTCAAATATCATAATCAATCACATCTATCACAGACAACAGTACACATTCTACAGTTATAAGTATTCCCGATACGATCGGACATATGACCATAACACACACAGTCTTTTTCTGTACACCTATAGAAAAATCTACACACGAGGGAAGAGAGATACCCTCCAGACAAAAAGTCCCCACTAAAAGGCACTGCTACATATGGCTCCAAAAAGTGCAATTTTTTTTTTTTGCATTTTGGAGCCATATGTAGCAGTCCCTTTTAGTGGGGACTTTTGTTCTGGAGGGTAATCTCTCTTTCCCTAGTGTGTAGATTTTTCTATAGATGTTTATCTTTCCCCCGATGTGCACCACTATAAGTAGTGATTACAAGGCTATATTAAAATAGGTGTGACCTGTCATCAGAATTATTTGTTTCCTCTGTACACACAGTGCAGATATTGTCCCAATTCATGTTTCTACAAAATCGTTCATTCCACAACCAACTCCTCATGTGTGTACCCAGCATTAGGGTTATTTGCACTGGAAAAGAGGTGCTTGTGTGGGGCTATGGATACAATCACTTCATACAAATATTTTGAAGACTCATACAATAAACTCTCTCTCATCCATTAAGATTAGAAGAAAATAAGTTTTCTTTTTATGTTTGTAATTTTTTTATGTTGTAAGTGAGGACAGCAAATCTTTGGAACTGTCTTTCAGCAGATGTGGCACGTTTTTTGAAAGATACAAGATTCTAAAATTAAATATGGAAATGTTTTTCCAGTTAAATTTGGATCCCCCTCCCTAGACATAGGCAGGTGCTGTGAGCGGGTCATAGGTCGCGATAGATGGATTGCCGTTATTCAACCTTCAGTAGTGTTACTATGTATGTAAAGCGCTAACAGTAAAATCTATTCTATTATACTGTATATGTACTTAAAAGCTAATACCAAAGTACATGGCCCTAAAGTATCGGTACTTAAATAATATCTATGGTAGACTGCTATGGTATTATATTCCATCACAAGTGAAAATGAAGGTCACATTGTAAACTTCCATTCATAATGTAGTAGTTTACAATGCCGGCAAAGAATTTTGTAAACCCATACCCTCTATACAAACAAATAACATAAATCTCTTAAGTTAGTTTATTTTCTTTGCTGGTAAAACTCAATTCCTTTGCGTATGGACCATGTGCCTATACAATACCATGTGATTTCAGCCCTGCAGAACTAATGGCTCAGCAGGGGTTAGGATACAAATTGTTAATGGGAGACTCAATGATGCAAAAAATTGTCAAATTTGACTAGGAAAAAAACCTTAATATTAATCCACACCTAGTAAAAGTACAAATTTTCTTTAAAAAAATCAGAAAATAAGTATTTGAACTTACAGAACTATACAGAATTAACTGTAAAGTGGTATACAAATTTCGTTAAAGGACAACTCCACCCTCATAAGAACATCTTTTAGAAGAATGGCCTCTTTAAAATATGTTGATATATCCTACTTTGTTCTATGAATTCCTATGTATGCTGCTATGCTTCTGGATGCCTTAGGGACATGAGCAATTTAGAAACCTGTACTGAGCCTGGGCATGCTAAGAGAGGCAGACAGGGGATTGACATTCAGTCATTGGCTGTGATGTCAACTGTCAAATCCATAACTGACAGTTGCAACTGAAAGGACCAGGAAGCAGAAACGGGAACAGGACATTGTGCAGGATTTCAGGTTAGACTTATATATTTCACATTTCAAACTATTGCATTTAGTGTTTGGGGGGGGGGTTTACCTGTGTAAGTTTTAATTTTGGTGCTTGACTTGCCCTTAACTACAGTTTTCTTATAGTTACTGTATATACAAAACAAATGACAAGAGCAAACAAACCAGACATTGCTTCTAAAGTAATTTCCCATTCTGATAGGGCAGAAATATGTGAGAGAATCATTGGGCCATGCGCCATTTCTAGGAAGTTTATATCTAAGTCAGTGAATCGTTATGAGGAATCTTTACAAATTAACTTTTATAAGAAACATTTTTATTGGTAATTATTAAATGCTTTTGGGTTTTTTTCTCAATTTTTTCAATTCTTTTGTTTTTTTCAATATCAAATCATTACAAAAAAAGAAAACAATTCATGCTCACTGAAGCTCACTAGCTTGTTTGATGCTCTAGCATTAGGATTGTTTATACACAAAAAAAGATATTTGATAGCGAAGCCATTCTTGGATTTGCAGTTAAAGAAATAGTCCACGATTTTCAGGATTATTTCCTGTAACTACAGTTGGAAGTTAGGTAGAAGACAGCACTCCTACCCTCAGTTATTTTAGGATATACCGGTGGGAATTTTAGGAGCTCATTGGCATCTTGGGTAATAGGATAGTAGGAGTACTCTCTCCTACCTCCCACCATTTCCAGCACTGAAAAAACAAAAAAATGCTACTGTAGTTACGGTATGTGCCTCTCCACTATTTCTGTTAATGGAATTTAATCGGAGTTTGTATTCTCGCTGTTTTTAGGGTGGGGAAGGTAAGTATAATTTTTCAGTGTGAGGGTTACAAAAAATATACTGCATATATGAATGTAACTAAAGTGTTACGGCAGTATTTTTTTTAAGTACATCTATATATTGTAGTATGGTGTAGCATGGGAGGTTGGAGACAGCATTCATACCTCTGTTCTTTTCTCTATTAGAGAAGACAGTATAGAAGTTACTTACAAGGAATTTTTACCTTTCCAGATTAATTACGTAGTACTTCTGCTCCATTTGAATGGGCACACATACACATGAGCAAAATGTTTGGGAGAAGAGGAATCAAAATAATGATTTGCAAAGAAAGTATATCTATCTATCTATCTATCTATCTATCTATCTATCTATATATAAGTATATATATACATATACAGTGTGTGATATATATATATATATATATTATATATTATATATATATATATATATAATATATACAATTGTTGTGGGCGCACTCTCAGGATTTTGTTAAATACAATTTCTTATTTTTAGTATGATCAACATGTTTCAGCCCTGCCGGGGCGTCATCAGGATAAAAATCACATCACTTGTGTCTATTTATACTCTATCCCAAACCGCCCCCCCCTTCACCCTGGTGAACGACCAAATCCCCATATTAACCCCAAGTGTTTCATAAAAAAATTCCATATGTTCCCCCAAAGTATGGATGCTCACCCACCTCATTATCGGAATCCTCAGAGTCCACAGAACCGTAAGAGAAGCCGAACCTTATCGGCTGTCACAATCTCGGACACTCCCCAGAAGGGGAGGAGAGAAAGCCGTCTTAATACGGCACTGTTTATGGCTGCCCAAAAGCTCAGCCGGTTACCATAGAATCCCCTTTAGGACACTCCCCCGAAGGGGAGGAGAATTAAGTGTCCCGTCTTGTCCGGAAGGTAGTGATTGCAGTTGCGTCATCACGCACTGCCATGGAGTTATGCGTTCCATGATGGAACGCACTCCATATAATTTGGCTTCTCTGACGGCTCTGAGGACTCTGAGGATTCCGATAATGAGGTGGGTGAGCATCCATACTTTGGGGGAACATATGGAATGTTTTATGAAAGCACTGTGTGGTTAATATGGGGAGTTTGGGTCGTTCACCAGGGTGAAGGGGGCGGGTTTGGGATAGAGTATAAATAGACACAAGTGATGTGATTTTTTATCCTGATGACGGCCCCTGCGAGGGCTGAAACATGTTGATCATACTACAATAAAGAAATTGTGATTTAACAAAATCCTGAGAGTGCGCCCACAACAATTGTATATATTATATATTTATTGGAACAGCACCAAGGTGGATGACAGACATAGGAGTGCTATCCATTCTTTGTTACATTGTGTATATATATATATATATATATATATATATATATATATATATATATATATCTACTAGCAAAAGTAACTCCCTACGTTCTTATTTTTGGATCAAGGGCCAGTAATGTTTAATTACCCTTCAAATTTGGGTGCTATGTACTGATACAGAACAGAATAAGTTCTTGACCCTTTTTCTCTTTGGTTTGAGTACGTAAAAGTTCCTCCCTTTGCATAAGGTGGACCTCATTTTAATTCTAAAAAACTTTCCCTGGGGGTAGCCTTTCTCCAACAGTTTACCAATAATCTTAGTGGATGCTTGTTCATACCTCCCATTGTCTGAGGCAATGCATTTTGCAGAATTTTAGCAGAAATTAGCTTTTGGAATTGCCTTAATGATTTTGGTGCATGAAAAATGCTGGAGAGTAAGAGCTTATTCTGTCTGTAGCCTTGGTGTATAGTGAAGTACAGATTTGAACTTCCTCTATGAGATGCATACATCTAAATTATAGGTGAATTTAATGTTGGGGTGTGAAGTTTTTGCATTCTCCATCATTTTCATAAATTCATCCTTACCCAAACAACAAATCACAAAAATGTCATCCACATATTGTACATATTTAATGATATGCGGAGAGTACTTAAGAAACAGTGCAGTTTCAATCTTATTCATAGAAATATTTGCGAAAGACGGCGCAACCGATGTGCCCACTGAAATGCCTTGTTTTTGTCAGTAATAGGTTTTGTCAAACCGAAAGTAGTTTTTTTTAATCACTAATGACAGGCAGTCGATCATAAAAAACACAAACTGGTAAGTGTGATTTGGGCAAGAAGTGCTTCTTCCACACAGGTAATTCCCTCATCTGGGAGATTCCTCAGATTTTAAGGAGATGCAAACAGGCACCACCTGGTCAGCAAAATCACATGGAACTCCTTTTACAAGGGATTATGGCAGGGGCGTAACTACCAAGGGAACAGGGGGAGGAACCGAATCTTTATTTTCCTATGACAGATATAGCCTTCCCCCAAGAAAATCACTGTGAATGAAGCATAAATAGGAACCCCATCTAGTCTTACAGGGGGGCCCAGTGATTCCTAGTTATGCCACAGGATTACGGCACTACAATAGGAAGTGGAGGTCCACCTGAAGAAGGGAGTACCGAACAAACAGGCAGTGGACCAAAGAGGCAGTGATATTAATTGAGTGGCCACTCCCTCACAAAGGTGAGATAAGTTTCCTTAACAAAGGGTTATCATTTGCCCCAGACCCAAGTTTTAATGACTTTGACACTGAAGTTGATTTGTTCATGTTTCAAAGAGACTTGCAGTATAGGGACCAATAAAAAGTGTATCTCCCTGGTAAAACCACTTTTTGGTATTAAGTTTTATTGATGAACAGGAGGTAAAGGAGTTAGGTCTTACTCCTTTTCTTCAATAAAACCTTCAGGAGCCGAGAATAAAGGTAAGGAACTTACCCAATTGCTCATCTGCCGTGTCCTCTGACACATCCCAAATGACTTTTCCCCTGTATTTTAAAATGTCCACAGATAAAGTTCAGCTCTTCCCCATATCCAGATATCCAGATTAAAAGGGAATTTCAAGGGGAAAATTATTTTATTGTTTATCTATATTACAAATACCTAGTAGTGAGGTGCCACTTAAGGTTCTGCAACAGTCTTTCAGGGTTATTCAATAAAAGTTCTTATCATTAAAAATGGTGCTAATTTTGCCCCAACCAATCAGATGTTAGCTTTCAAATGTTACATAACATCTGATTGGTTGGGGCCAAATTAGCACCATTTTTAATGATAAGAACTTTTATTGAATAACCTTGTTATTTTTCCCAGGATGCACACTACCATGAAATATTCAGTAATTTGAAATAACAGTAATTTCTACCAAATGGCTGTTGAGTAGTTTAAACTGCTCAGGTCTCTACTGAGCATCTATATCAACCCAAAGAATGAAACCATATTGGACACTATCAGGGGTCCTGCAAACAGTAGGTCACTATTTTGGAAGCATTTATTATGTACAGAGACATTGCTGGATGGGTAGGTTATGGTCACTGAAATGAGAAAATATTGTTGATCTTAAAATCACATGAGTTTATGCTGAATCTTTAATGGATCATTTAAAATACTTAAAAAGTTTTTCTTGCAACAAAAAATAATGCTATTGATATTATATATAAACATAAATGTGATATTTATAATGGGAGTGCAGTGGTATATATCCTTATAAAAACATTCAGCTAGTCACTAAGATGATTCATTTCTTATATTTCTTATATCCCACTACTCCGCCCATTCCAGTGTTTATGCCTGGACAATGACTCAGCGTTTTTGCAGTGTTAACTTCACTAATGGAACCTGCTGGAGCTGCTTCCTGTCACTGCATAACCAATGTCTCTCTCATCACAAAGATTGTTTAACCACATAGATGCTGGGCTGGGATGTTCCTTCTACTGGGTTTAAGTTACAGATGGTAACTTGGGGGTTTAAAATAAAGTAGGGAATAGGGACAAGGCTAGAATTTAAAATATAAATGGGGTGAAGAAATCTAAAACTTATGTATTATAAGAAATAATGTGCTCCTTCACATATAAATATAGGACATTACGTCACTTGGAGTTCCCTGCCCTGTATAAAAGCACCGACCCTACGGCCCGGGCTTCTATATGGTCAGAGAAACTCTCTGTGGCGTAATATCCTTATATTATACAGTAAGGGGCGCATTATCCCTTTATATATTAATCTCCATAGGAGATTGCATTGAATTTTTAGGAACTACCGATGTGGTGGGGGTATAGGATATTACACATAGGAAAGGTGTATAGTATGTGTGTACTATCTCACTGTACCATTTAAATGACCATCGGTAAATTATATAAAATTTAGCACTGACTCTATTAGGTACAACATAAAATATACAAAATACATAAACTTACTTACAGAGCTGAGATTCCTATTTTAAAAGGAATGGTCAAATGGAAGCTTAAACCACACCCCTATGTCGCTCCATATGAAAGGAAGTATAATCCAAAAAAAGTTTCTGTCTGCTAAACAGGATATGATGTGTATTGTAATGGACATATTATATACAATTATATATCACCTCCAGCCTGCAGGTGGTATCAGTGAGTAATAAAATGCAATACATCCCTGCTCTCTATGGTAGGAGGAGAGAAAGTGAAAGTGGATTGTGGTGTGCTTTGGAGTGATATTGACTGCAACACAAAGATCCTGTGTATAAGATCCTGTGTATAAGATCTTGTACCACCTGTTGGGAGGATAGATTATTGGACAGACAATTTACTTTATTGGATACAAACTCTAAGGCAACAGATAAGTGTACACCAACTTACAAGGATACACAATATACAGGCCTGGTCAAATTCAAAGTGGTGCACCATAGACACGGTTTACTGATTACTGCACAGTTATGCGGGGAACCAGTTTATGTATGCTTTGGGCCAGACACCCAGAGTAACCCACTGTGTGCTATGCGTACCCATAATCCCTCCATAAAGCAGTGATTGGTACAAATTGGTGGCAGCGGTGCTGGTAATACCATTTATTCTCCCTATTTTCTTTGTATATTTGTTCTCTGTATTAAGTTATGGAGGCTGCTACTGATAGTATTGATTTAAATTGCAAGTCCTAGCATTTTGCTTAGTGGTAAAGCCAGGCAAGTATACCTGTAATACTGAAATAAAAAGCAGTTATCAGTTATTAAAAATTGCTCTGAAGCAACCTTTTTTCAATTAGATCTGTAAGAGATATAAGATAATCCATAAATCCATTTCTTTAGGTAAACTGGGAATGAGAAATGTGCTTATATGTTAGATTATTAGGGCAATGCTATTACAATAACATGATGCCGTGAGGTACCATCACCACTTGCTGTGGTGAATACTAATACTAAGTATTAACCTAGCATGTTTAGTTTCAACCAAAGGTGTAGCAGAATTGCCTGGGTCTAGTCTCAGACCTGCAGGATTATCTATTTGGTTCCTCTGGAAGCTGGTGGACTGTCGAGTAAATATACCTGTGTAAAGATTCTATATCCACTATATCCACACATAGCAAAACATAACATATTTCCATTGTGCACCAATGAGTACACTTTTGCTAGTACTAGTATATATATATATATATATATATATATATATATATATATATACACAATGTAACAAAGAATGGATAGCACTCCTATGTCTGTCATCCACCTTGGTGCTGTTCCAATAAATATATAATATATACAATTGTTGTGGGCGCACTCTCACAGCTCTGAGGATTCTGAGATTCCGATAATGGAGTGGGTGAGATCCATACTTGGGGGAACATATGGAAGTTTTATGAAAGCACTGTGGGGTTAATATGGGGAGTTTGGGTCGTTCACCAGGGTGAAGGGGCGGGTTTGGGATAGAGTAAAATAGACACAAGTGATGTGATTTTTTATCCTGATGACGGCCCCTGCAAGGGCTGAAACATGTTGATCATACTAAAATAAAGAAATTGTGATTAAACAAATCCTGAGATGCGCCCACAACAGTTATATATTATATATATATATATATATATATATATATATATTATATACAACACTGTATATGTATATATATACTGTATATATATATATAGATTATATTAATAGATAGATATACTTTCTTTGCAAATCATTATTTTGATTCCTCTTCTCCCAGAACATTTTGCTCATGTGTATGTGTGCCCATTCAAATGGAGCAGAAGTACTTACGTAATTAATCTGGAAAGGTAAAAAGTCCTTGTAAGTAACTTCTATACCTGTCTTCTCTAAATAGAGAAAAGAACAGGAGGTATGAATGCTGTCTCCAACCTCCCATGCTACACCATACTACAATATATAGATGTACTTAAAAAAAATACTGCCGTAACACTTTAGTTACATTCATATATGCAGTATATTTTTGTAAACCCTCACATGAAAAAATTATACTTACCTTCCCCACCCTAAAAACAGCGAGAATACAAACTCCGGATTAAATATCCATTAACAGAAATAGTGGAGAGGCACATACCAGTAACTACAGTATTGCAATTTTTTGTTTTTTCAGTGCTGGAAATGGTGGGAGGTAGGAGAGAGTACTCCTACTATCCTATTACCCAAGATGCCAATGAGCTCCTAAAATTCCCACCGGTATATCCTAAAATAACTGAGGGTAGGAGTGCTGTCTTCTACCTAACTTCCAACTGTAGTTAGCAGGAAATAATCCTGAAAATCAGTGGACTATTTCTTTAACTGCAAATTCCAAGAATGGCTTCGCTATCAAATATCTTTTTTTGTGTATAAACAATCCTAATGCTAGAGCATCAAACAAGCTAGTGAGCTTCAGTGAGCATGAATTTGTTTTCTTTTTTTGTAATGATTTGATATTGAAAAAAACAAAAGAATTGAAAAAATTGAGAAAAAAACCCAAAAGCATTTAATAGATTACCAATAAAAATGTTTCTTATAAAAGTTAATTTGTAAAGATTCCTCATAACGATTCACTGACTTAGATATAAACTTCCTAGAAATGGCGCATGGCCCAATGATTCTTCTCACATATTTCTGCCCATATCAGAATGGGAAATTAACTTTAGAAGCAATGTCTGGTTTTGTTGCTCTTGGTCATTTGTTTTGTATATACAGTAACTATAAGAAAACTGTAGTTAAAGGGCAAGTCAAGCACCAAAATTAAAACTTACATACAGGTAAACCCCCCCCCCAAACACTAAATGGCAATAGTTTGAAATGTGAAATATATAAGTCTAACCTGAAATCCTGCACAATGTCCTGTTTCCCGTTTCTGCTTCCTGGTCCTTTCAGTTAGCAACTGTCAGTTATGGATTTGACAGTTGACATCACAGCCAATGACTGAATGTCAATCCCCTGTCTGCCTCTTCTTAGCATGCCCAGGCTCAGTACAGGTTTCTAAATTGCTCAGTTTCCCTAAGGCATCCAGAAGCATAGCAGGCATACAGTAAGGAATTCATAGAACAAAGTAGGATATATCAACATATTTTAAAGAGGCCATTCTTTCTAAAAGATGTTCTTATGAGGGTGGAGTTGTCCTTTAACGAAATTTGTATACCACTTTACAGTTAATTCTGTATAGTTCTGTAAGTTCAAATACTTATTTTCTGATTTTTTTAAAGAAAATTTGTACTTTTACTAGGTGTGGATTTAATATTAAGGTTTTTTTCCTAGTACAATTTGACAAATTTTTGCATCATTGAGTCTCCCATTAACATTATTGTATCCTAACCCCTGCTGAGCCATTAGTTCTGCAGGGCTGAAATCACATGGTATTGTATAGGCACATGGTCCATAGACGCAAAGGAATTGAGTTTTACCAGCAAAGAAAATAAACTAACTTAAGGAGATTTAATGTTATTTGTTTGTATAGAGGGTATGGGTTTACAAAATTCTTTGCCGGCATTGTAAACTACTACATTATGAATGGAAGTTTACAATGTGACCTTCATTTTCACTTTGGCCACTTTGACACTGTGCAATATAATACCATAGCAGTCTACCATAGATATTATTTAAGTACCGATACTTTAGGGCCATGTACTTTGGTATTAGCTTTTTAAGTAGCATATACAGTATAATAGAATAGATTTTACTGTTAGCGCTTTACATACATAGTAACACTACTGAAGGTTGAATAACGGCAAGTCCATCTAGTCCGACCTATGTACCCTGCTCACAGCACCTGCCTATGTCTAGGGAGGGGGATCCAAATTGTAACTGGAAAAACATTTCCATATTTAATTTTAGAATCTTGTATTCTTTTCAAAAAACGTGCCACATCTGCTGAAAGACAGTTCCAAAGATTTGCTGTCCTCACAAACATAAAAAAAATTACAAACATAAAAAGAAAACTTATTTTCTTCTAATCTTAATGGATGAGAGAGAGTTTATTGTATGAGTCTTCAAAATATTTGTATGAAGTGATTGTATCCATAGCCCCACACAAGCACCTCTTTTCCAGTGCAAATAACCCTAATGCTGGGTACACACATGAGGAGTTGGTTGTGAGAATGAACGATTTTGTAAGAAACATGAAATTGGGACAATATCTGCACTGTGTGTACAGAGGAAACAAATAATATCTGATGGACAGGTGCACAGCCTATTTTAATATAAGCCTTGTAGATCACTACTTATAGTGGTGCACATCGGGGGAAAGATAAACATCTATAGAAAAATCTACACACTAGGGAAAGAGAGATTACCCTCCAGAACAAAAGTCCCCACTAAAAGGGACTGCTACATATGGCTCCAAAAAGTGCAAAAAAAAAAAAGGCACTTTTTGGAGCCATATGTAGCAGTCCTTTTAGTGGGGACTTTTGTTCTGGAGGGTAATCTCTCTTCCCTCGTGTGTAGATTTTTCTATAGGTGTACAGAAGAAAAGACTGTGTGTGTTATGGTCATATGTCCGATCGTATCAGGGAATACTTATAACTGTAGAATGTGTACTGTTGTCTGTGATAGATGTGATTGATTAATGATATTTGACGATACAACCAAATCTGTAATGTGTTTTCACCTTAGATTTTCTAATCTGTCAACAAAGTCAAGCTTCTTCATCACCCTTACTAAGTAGTCTAAAGCTAACCATTTTTATTGCATTGAGTACCCAGTGCTGTTAAGAAAACAGCACAGGCCCGGCAACTTAATAGTAAAGCCCATGCTTACCTAATATCATTTAGGGAATCATGGGCTTTACTTTTATTTCTTGTCAGGCCCTTGCGGCCCTGACAAGGGCCCTTTGGGGCTTAAGGGGTCCCGTAGCTCAAAATGGGACCCCAATCCCAGGCCCTATAAGGGCCCTTGTGGCACTAAGAAGTGCCCTTGTGGCCCTGACAAGGGCCATTTGGGGCTTAAGGGGTTCCACAGCTTGAACTGTAACCCCCCTCCCCGTGACCCGCCCCCCATTTATAAGTGCCTTTTCGGCCCTGACAAGGGCCCTTTGGGGTTTAAGGGGTCCCGCAACTCGAACCAGGACCCCCCTCCCCGGCCCTTGTGGCTTTGTTGGGGGACCCGCAGCTCAAACCGGGACCCCCGGTGGCTCTTAAAAGAGCCCTTAGGCGGCGTCTTCTGTCTTCCATCCGGTGACACCAGCTCCGCTGAGGCCACCGACCCCGAGAAGTAACCCTGCAGCTGCCAGGGGTACCTCCGGGGTGGCCTCAACGAAGCCGATGTTACCGGCATCTTGATCCGATATGATGTCTTCGGGCTAGCGACACACACACCACTGAGGTTGCCGATGCCAGGCAGGCCCACTGCGGCAGTCAGTAAGCCCGCTGGCACAGCTGGCCTCAGCGGAGCCGATGTTGATAGCCGCTTCTTTCTTCTGCCATATACTGCGATGACTTCTGAGCTCCGCGGAGGTTTGCACCTCTTTATATAGGTTTGCAGAAATCCTTAATCCGTTTCTGTCAATCCATCAATTTTGCAATGCTTGGTTTACATGGTTAACATTAACCAAACGTTCAAAATCCTAGTACATTTGAGAATTCTCGAATGCTCAAGGATTTTCCTTAATCCCACGAGTCCGAAAAATCTAACTAGTTCGAATAGTTTGAGTTTGTCCGAACTTATAAAGTTCGGCTCGAACTCGGGTTCGAGTTCTAGTCCATCCCTAGCTGTGGGGCACAGCTAGTATGGAGGGACCATTCATACAATCTGTGAGGCATGGACAGACGGGAGACATGGAGGTGAAGAACAGGGAAACGGACTTTCCCCTTCTTTCTTTTCTTTCTATTATTATTTTTTTTTTTATTTAAATATATAACTATTGTTGTTGGAAAAAAGAAAAATTGTGGTACAGGGTACAATGTAATGCTTGATTAAATACTGCTTTTCACTTAAAGGACAATTGTACTCACCCTCGCTCCTCTTCCTCCATGGCACCATAGTACCCAGGGTGAGGACCTAAAATTGCTAAGTCCTCACCCTGGGTACTTTCCCTAACTCCTGCACTACTTACTGCAAATCTGCTTCGGCGATCGCTCCATTCATCCACTTTTCCTGCTTCAGTAACAGATCGCGATTGCAGCCAATAGGAAGACATGCTCTGCAAGGAGGCGTGTCTTCCAATTGGCTGCCCCACGACTGTCACTGACAGTAGAAGAGAGGTGGAACAGAGCGGATCACCGAAGCAGATTTGCAGTAAGTAGTGCAGGAGTTAGGGAAAGTACCCAGGGTGAGGACTTAGCGATTTTAGGTCCTCACCCTGGGTACTATGCTGCAGTGGATCGGTGAAAAGGTGAGTGAGTATCATTGTCCTTTAATGCTGTAACAAATTTCTATTACTGATGTAACAGTTTTAGTTTTAGTCTCACAATGCTCTCTAATAAAAGCTTATGGAGAAAAAAAAAAGTAAATTAATACACACACTGTAAATAATATGTATAAAGGGACTACTGAAGTTTTTACAGTGTTAGCCTATAACCCAGTGCTAACGTGTATATTTTCACAGCCCACTGCATGTCTTCTAGGTAAGAAGTATGGAAGGTGGGAGTATTCAATCCTGGATTATAAGGAATAATGCAATAAATTAGCAAAAATGAGTTAACTGTCCTCATAGCACCTTTGTTCGCCTAAAGATAACCAATTCAGTTCAGTTACCAATCACATTTTATTACCTTGTATCATCTATTTTGGACAGATTTCATCTTAAAATTGCATCTTCATGATTGAAGATTATCAGAAAATATTCCATGAGGTCCTATCCTATTCTGCTTGATAAACTGCCCAATAGTTCAAGTCTTCCAAACAGAACAGGGTCAACTTTTTAACTGATTTGACTGAACCTTTGTATACTTGGCTTCATCCAATCATTCAGGATATATACACTTCAGATTTTTCAAAATTATTATAAAATGTATCTTCTAAAATAAGCCTTAGGGCTAGGCCCCACTAGGATATTTTGGTGTGCGCTGCATTAGTGCAGCAATCAGTGAACATGAATAGAAGAGGATGGGGATGGCCCCATTACCTCCGCTGCCCTGCGCTGTTGACCCTTTTTGCTGTGCATGTGATCACCATGCGCTGCGATAGGGTAACATCAAAGCAATCACTAGGCAAGCTGCCTAGTGGGGTCTAGCCCTAAAGGCATTTCTATTTCTATTTTATTGATATGATGCATTAAAGTAGCTGTAAAAAAAATAATGAATGAATGGAACATAAAATGTAAAACTCTTTAGGAAATATCCACCCCCCCACAAAAAAAAAACCCAAAACAAACCTGGATGCACGTATTTTGTCAGGTGGCAACTTTCTGACCTCAATGCTCTTAACGTAAATATTGTCACTATTCTTCTTTGTAAGATTTTACATAGAAGTATCTAGGCATAATGTGAAACATTATTATTCTTTCTTTGTTCTATCTTATTACAAAAGTAGGAACCTATCCAAGTGGCAACGGTACAGTAAACATTTTCCGAGATGTCAAGGCAAAGGTTGTCCTGTTCAGATCCCCTCCTGCTGAAACTTTACATAGCTGAATAAATAAATAATAGTCAGTTTTATTGATTTTAAAGGAGGCCATACACATATGTGACTCCCTTGGAAATTCACAGCAGATCAAGTTGCAATTTGATCTTGAATTTGTGATGATTGGTGCATGTCCATCATTCCCAGGTGGCAACATTATCAGCTTTCTCTACTTTATTAAATGGAACTGCTATTGATGCAACAGAGATTTAGTGTCTGGCTGGCATGCAGAGGACAGCAGTTGTATCATTTTTGTGCCATACACATCCCTGACATTCAGCAAATCCTGTCAGATCTAATGGGATTTCCTTTATATTGGAAATGTGTATGGCTAGCTTTAGGTAAGACATTTACATCCTGAAATCATTTAAATAATAGGCCTTCGTTTATTTCTACTTTTTCATTTTTAATTTTTTTTTTTTTAAAAGAGGAAATAATTCCCAATGCAAACTTTTTCCTTAAAGAAGAAATAGTCACCAGGTAACATTGTCCAAATAGACAGAGCACCTTCACAAAGATAAAGCAAGCTGTGTCTAACATCTCCCTTTGCTATGCTGCTGGGAGATTCATGAAATTAACCCGTGGGTACTAGAAATAAGCTCACATAATTCACCTCTTTGTTTTGGTGGAAGTCCTGCTCAGTTAAGTGTATGCAGTACATTTCACAGGAACAGGGGTGTTCCTAGGGTTTTTGATACTTGAAACAACTTTTAAATACCGAGTGGCGGCATGATAAGTGGGCATGGCGTCATCAGGGAAAATAGTGGAGGTGGGTGCGGTGGGCTGACTAAAACTGACTGGTGGACTGGAGGGCTGACTTAACATTGATTGGTGGACTGAAGGGCTGGCTTAACCCTGATTGGTGGACTGGTGCTGAAATGCAGTATTTTGCTGCGTCTTAAGTGTTCTGCAGGGGTGCACCCTGATTAAATGTTTCAGTTTTCTGCATGGTAGGGGCACCCCTGCACATGAAGCTGCAGCCTTGCCCTCTAAAAACTGTCAAAAATATTAAGTTTAGTTCTCGTGAAGTCATATACTGTATAAATAAACAGTAGCCAAAACTTACAAGTAGCCAGCTAACAGTGAAGGTAGCTGTTACACATGAACGCATGCCAATCCAGAATACAGATTGCCTTTAACTGTAGGAAGTATGCTGGTGAGGTGGGCTCAAGAGGGGCTTGATGTATACACAGAACAGCTGCATGCCGTGACACAAAGACTGCCTTTCAAATGTAGATTAGCTTTTAACTAGAAAGGTAAAGTTTAAGTATAAACTTTGAATTTGGCTTGAAAGACTGCATTTTGGAAGGGAATTTGTGTGTTTGTGCTGCAGATTTTAAAACTCAATAATGTCAATGAAGGGGACATTGTTGTTTTTTACTTACCCTTTAAATATGTCACATGCATTAACGGTCAGTTAGTGTGTGTCTATTCATATCAGGTTGGGGGATAAAATACTAACTTTTTTGATGATTGGTCAAAATGAGTTTTTTTTACTTTAGTTACCCTTTATGTATGACTGCCATAATAATGGATAAGTAGATCAGTAGGTGTGTGTACCTGTGTCGGGTTGAGAGTTTAAAAAAAAACTTTTTTGATGATTGGTCAAAATTAGTTTTTTTAATTTTAGTTACCCTTTAAGTATGGCTGCAACGGTAATGGAGGGGTATGTCAGTAGCTGTGTATACCTGTATCACGTTGGGGGTTAAAAAAACAAAGTTTTTTGATTATTGATCAAAATTAGCTTTTTTGGACTTAGTACCTTAAAGTATGGCTTCCACAGAATGGACTAAGTAGATCAGTAGGTGTGTGTACCTGGGTCTGGTTGAGGGGTATGTCTTTTTTGTGTTTACAACCATAAAACTATTTTTTATTGAGGATAAATCTAAATTAATTTTTTACTTTAGTTACCCTTTAAAGTATGGCTTCCACAGTAATGGATAGGTAGATCAGTAGGTGTGTGTACCTGGGTCTGGTTGAGGGGGTATGTCTTTTTTGTGTTTACAACCATAAAACTATCTTTTATTCAGGATAAATTTTTAATTAGTTTTTTTTATTTTAGTTACCCTTTAAGTATGGCTGCCACAGTAATGGATAAGTAGATCAGTAGGTGTGTGTACCTGGGTCTCTGGTGAGGGGGTATGTTTTTTGTGTTACAACCATAAAACTATCTTTTATTGAGGATAAATATAAATTAGTTTTTTGACTTTAGTTACCCTTTAAATATGGCTTCCATGGGAATGGAAAGGTAGGTCAGTAGGTGGGTGTACCTGGGTCTGTGTGGGGGGTTGGGGGTATCACCATTTGTATTTATGACCATAAAAAAAACTGTTTTGAAATATCCTTATTTGAGGATTGTTACAATTATAGTCTATGGAAAAAATGTTCGAAAATTCGCCGATAACGCCGTAACGCTTCTCCTATATGCCCCGCATGTCTGTACCGAATTTCATGTCTCTAGCTCAAAAACTGTGGGAGGAGATACGGCCCAAAAAAGTGGAAGAATAAAACGGAAGAAGAAAAAGAAGAAGAAATAGAAAGAACAGTGATTTGGCTTTTTCAAGCCAAATTAATTACAAAATAAATATAAATGGGAAAAAGACTAAATGTTGCTTTTCAAACAAATTAATAGCCACATTTTAATTTAAGCTTTTTGAATTAAGGCTATCACTACCTTTCTCTGTAACCAAGAGAAATTCCTAATGAATTAGGAATCTGTTGTTGTGGGGAGGGGACAGAAATGCTGCCAATTGTCACAGAGGGGGGAATTGTTCTGACATTGTCAAGAAATACGTAACCTAGCAACATTGTTCCAATAAGATGTAGACATGACTGCAAACACAGTTGCACATAGCAAACTTTACAGGTTATGCCAGACCTCAAGGGGAGGAAGGTTCCACATGGTCTTGTGAGCACCGTTCAAGGTACAGTAATGATTACATCAAAATATATCAAAAGAAACACTTTCCACAGAACTTCATTTTCAGGCAATATTGTTTATTATAAGAGACCATGACAGATTGTAAATAAAAATCAGCATAGAAATCTAAGGTGTTGTTGGTCTACGTGTTTATAGCTTGTGTTATATTGTTGGCAATGGGTTTTAATTCTAAACACTTTAGCTGAAAGAGAGAAAAGAAAGTTCTCTAGATTTAAAGATCTGGTTACATACGGGGAAGACATTGCTGCTGCCACACTGTAACCATGTAGACGTTTTAAGGTGAAAATCTACTAAAAGGCAAACAGGGATATTCAATAAATGTTCTTATCATTAAAAATGGTGCTAATTTTGCCCTAACCAATCAAATGTAAGCTTTCAAATGTTAAATAAGATCTGATTGGTTGGGGCAAAATTAGCACCATTTTAAACGATAAGAACTTTTATTGAATCTCCCTGAAAATGTTTAATGAAGTTGTTTATTAATAGATTAATTCATATAGGTCAGGTTAAAATCACATACAGCAACTATATTGCTAGTGGAATTAAACTAAAATACTGTGTTTTTTTTACTTTTTATGCAAGTATTAAGGGCTAATGGTGGGCTGCTATACATTTGTTTTCCTAGCGAGTGATGCAAAAAAAATGACACTAAATGAGAACTAATATTGCTACGTACATCGCTATGTACTACAAATGTATTATTTCCTCTGTGTTTCTTATATATTCTTTGTACTGCTACTGTACTGTACCTGCTACGATTCCTGGGTCAGAACCTACTTAATAATGTTGATTGCCATTTGATTGTCACCTAGGCAGTTGTCAGCATAAGATTTATGGCTAAAGAAATTCTAAATTCAATTCTAGATCATTATAAATAACATTTATATTGCTCAGATAATCTAGGACGTACATTTGTCTCCATCAGATTTTCTCTTTCAGCCTTATTTAATGAATCACTGAAATCCTAATTGCAGTCAGTGGTTTAATACTGATACCATGAAGCAACAGTTCCTTCTTTATTCCTTTTATTTCCTTGATGTTTGGTAAACATGAGCATTAGACATACTATTTTTTTTGGCAAAGTTCCTATAAAATCTTGTTCTGTCTTTCCTCATGTTCTGTATTTACTGTGTACACTGAGTACTGTGTGTTTATTGTTAGAGTCTACATTTACCTTGTTTCGTTACAATTACTGTGCAAATTATGTCTATTCTAGAGATGTCTATACTACTCTAGTACAATTGGCCATGCATAAGAAATACCGCATCATGTTTATACCAGACAGCTGGTCTGGTATACCCTACGCAGAGCAACAGTTTTTAATTTCCATTTGTTGTCTCTCACTGCAACCACTTTGGGGCTAAAATCTACTGGAACTGCATTGAAAATCTGCTTTCTTCTCATATGAGTATAAGAGGAATATATATAAAGGATTGTTAACTTTTCGCCCCCATTATTGACAAATTCGAACTTACCGCAATTTATAAAGAGGAAATGACCCAGAGCGAAGGGTTATAACTGCCGCAATCAAATGTTTCGCTTATCGCCGCTATTACTGCTCGATCGTATTTATAAAGTGTCGATAAGGGTGTTGTTGTGCTAAGTTTGGCCATTTCAAATAATTTCAAAATGGCTAAGTGCTAACGCTATGCGTGATGGTTTGCAGGGGCTGCTGGGATGGGACTGTGTTCTTTGCTGCTTTCATTAAAACTCATCAATGTCCTCTCAACACAGATACTTGTTGCACAGGCTACTGCAATATATACAGTGGGTTCTATGGAAACAGTGCATTGTTAAGCTGCTAATTTAAATTTTAACTACAAGCAAGATGTCAGATGACAACAGTTCTGTAAAAAGACAACAATAGAGAAATAATATAGTTATTTATCTAATTGGTTAACCACCACAGTACCTCCCACCAGGCTTTAAGTTACAAGTAACATCATGTATATTTATAGAACATTCCAGGACCAAGGCATTGAGTCTAATGCATGGATCTAAAGCTGGATCAAGGGAAAAAGCTGATGATCCCAGAAAAAACATACTTTAAGGGCTAGGCCAAACTGCTGCGATTTTTCTGTGTTTGCGTTTTTTTCAAACCATTGGAGTCGCGGCAACACACTGAAAACACGTGTTTTCGGGTGCGATGCGATTGCGATTTGCGTTCCGCATTTTAAATTACAATTGCATGCGCTTTCCAATACTTAATGAAAAAAATGCACACACAACCAAATCGCACATGAAATCGCATGCGATTGCGTTTGCGTTGCAGTGTGGCCGTGCCCTAACATAGCGATGGTTTTAAAAGGAAAATTAATCTCAAAAGTGACTTAATTCAGATTATTCCCAGTATGTTGAGACCTTAACCAGTATATCTAACTAGATCTATATCTAAGGCAAATATATACCATATAAAAGCAATTATAGTTGCTGTCTCTTTTTCTCATGATCCAAATTAGTTCCTAATTTGTCTAGCGATGTGTTATCAGCACTGCAAAAACTTGGGAGGAACACACGTTCACACGTATTTTTTGGAGACACTAATTTTAACATTTTAAAAATGATAGTGGTTTTTAAGGAACAATTAACTAAATGTATTATTATAGTGTATTTATCCCAATGTGCCTTTATCCCAATGTGGCATGCATCCTATGTACTATTACTACTATTTTTTCCTCAGATTTCTATTGAAGTCAAGGTGCTTCAATGCAGGTCCACTGATGGCCATCTATTAGCATTCGTTCCTGATGGGATACAGTTTTAAGAACCCAAATTTTCAATGCTGTGGGCTACATATTGTAACCTATTGTTTAGGTCCTGTCCCTATGTAATCTTATTGGGAAGGAATGTAGTTTAAGGGAGTATATTTCCCTTTAACTCCACTAATGGTAGTATATGTTTCACTCCAGGAAGAAAAAAAATCATATCAGCCAATTCTTTTTCTGGGTTTTATGTTATGTCTTGCCATTGAATTGTACTTGATTGTGCAATATTGCACAATATCTACATTGTTCTTACAGAAAACAAATAAAAGCACAAAACAGCTACTGTTTAATTCTCTTGTCAATAAATGTTATGTAACAAGATTTTACTAGCACTATACTGTAGGTAGATTTGTTTAGAAAAAGTCTTGAACTATTTTGCTAAAAATATTTTGCTAAATGTTTTATTTAATATGTTTCACTAGAGTAATTTCTTCTTCAGAATTTGATGCAGTGTGTGGTGTATGGCACTGACATGCTGACCTTCCACTCCTTTAACCTCTGCAGCAATAATGGCAAAGGATAACCTAGGGATTTGATGCTGGATTTAACAAGTATGTGGTTGTCTTTGGTCATCCATGGCGAGGCCTGTTTAGAGTGGAAGCTTTCCTGTTAAATCACTATATGGTCTTGGCCATTGTGCTGCACCTAAGTTTCAGGGTGTTGGCAAACTTCTTATAGCCTATGCCATCTTTATGTAGAGACACTTTTTTGTAGAGCAATTCTTTCAAACCAAATTTAAAACACCCGCTCCCCATTCATGCCTGAGACCTTGTTTCACTAAGAGCCACATGGCTAACTGGGTAAAAGTTGGACATTTTTCAATAAGAGCTGTGTGTTGAGTTATTTTAAGGGGACAGCAAATTTACACTGTTAACTTACCTGCAGACTCTGCCTCTGGACCACCACGCCTATTTTGTCTGCCACGCCCTAACCACGCCTCTGCTGTGATGTAATTTACATGATGTGCTGCATCCCACCCCTAACTCCACCCCCGACCCCTTCGGTGATGTCATTGACATCACATCATCCTGTCATGCCCTCTTCTCCCCACCCTGCCGGAAGCCACTTTTGGCAGGGGCGGATGTCTATTAATGTCAATACTCTTGGAAAGTGCTGACACTGAAGGGTTAATAGCAATATTCTGGCAAAGTGCTGGCACTGAAATTATTAGTAGGAAAGTCTGCTGACACTGAAGGGTTAAAAGTCTACTGGCACTGAAAGTGGTTCCTTATAAGGCCATTTTCTGTTCCCCCTATCCGGGCTCACCTCCACGTGATGCTATGTACCCCTATGGTGACTTTTTTGGAATGTGACCTGACTACAGACAGATACCGGTAAGTGTATGATCTAGCTGGATGTTTTGTTGGGAGTTACTGGGTATGGAGGGCTGCACCTGCTTTTTATCTGCTTTTTACTTACCAGTGTGGGGGACTGTTGAATGTGAATATGCACTTGGTTTTAACTTTTGTCCTGAGCAATACCCCAGTTACTTGTACCTATGTACTAAAGAAAGGGTTTTTTTTTATCTTAGATTGAGTGCTATATATCTTCTTCCTCCCATGTGGTTACTGAAAGTGGTAATGACAATATTCTGGGGAAGTCTGCTGGCACTGATGGGTTAATGGCAATACTTTGGGAAAGTTCTGGCATTGAAAGTGTTAATTCCAATACTCTTGGAGGGTTAGTCCACACTACTGTGCTTTTAGCGCGATGGGATTGCAATCTGATCACGTTAGCGCACCAAGATGGCTAGAAACGTCCCTGAATAAATCCATATTACAGAAATATTAAAACATTGCCAGGGAGATTCAATAAAAGTTCTTATCGTTAAAAATGGTGCTAATTTAGCCCCAACCAATCAAATCTTAGCTTTCAAATGTTAAATAACCCTGTTCATCTCTGCTAAAATACATTTTATGGTACACATTACATTGTGTAAAGTTCTAATCCAATAAGTCTCTCTCACATTGTGTGTGGGGCATTTGCTCAGTAGACATATATTTAGATTAAGAAATGTCCAACCTACAGAAAACATTTTGTAACTGGTTTAGCTGTTTTACCATCATGAAACAATGTGGTGATTGCATATCTGTGTCTGTGAAATTTAATTGGTATTGTAAAATCAGTTATCCAAATGTATGATAAACGACATGGGCATGTAAATGGAAAATACAAGTGGTGGGGATTAATAGTAAATGTTTTCCAGTGTAGGGATGGACGAAAATAAGCTGGTGTCCTATATCTACACAATTAACATTTTCAACAACTGTTGCTTCCTGCCTGTTGTTTAGGTAACCAAAAACATGCTATTGAGTAGCTCTATACTCAGTCTGTATTGAAAAGCAAGTCTCTCAATGTGTTGTATTAGAACAATTTTATTTAACCCCTGAATTAACATTCCAGTTGTCTTTGATGGCTGCGGTCATTTTGGAGATACTGTCATACTTATACATAATCAGGGTTATTCAATAAAAGTTCTTATCGTTTAAAATGGTGCTAATTTTGTCCCAGCCAATCAGATCTTATTTAACATTTGAAAGCTAACATCTGATGGTTGGGGCAAAATTAGCACCATTTTTAACGATAAGAACTTTTATTACATCTCCCTGCAAAAATTTTGTGTAACAACTAAAATATTGATTTGTTCCTGTAAGACTGAACATTAATGCTAATCTAATGAAAATCATGAACAGACTTGTCACAGCTCCAATGCAATTTTTTTTAATCTCCTGAAAGTAAACCAAACATGTACTATATGACGAAACACTCAAAACTAAACAAAGAATACCCTTCAGGAAGGTGGTTCCGTCATCAAACCACCCTCCCATTCTCTGACATAAGCCATATGTGGAGAGGTGTTGCTGATAGAGAGGTTAAAGTGTATCTCCACCTCTAAATTAAGATTTTTACCATTTGCAGTTCACCCTATCCCACCCCCAACCGCAAGTTAGTTTTGCAAGAAAATCCCCAGAAAGTTACTTACAGACCTTTGGTCCCCTGGTGCTCTGTTCCCGGCTCTATGCTAGCTGGAAATAGCAGAGAGGGGTGGGATCAGCAGCCGCATCTGTAATTGGCTAGCCGGCAGCCAACAGACGCAACTGCCGGCTATTCAGAGCACCGGGGGAACGAAGGTGCTCTGAATAGCCGGTGCTCTGTATTGCAGGCAGCTGCATCTGTGATTGGTTGCCGGCAGACAGAAAAGACAGAGGAGTCTGTATGAATCAAACCATACTGGTTAAATTTCTGGAAAAAGCACTACTGGGGAAGAAAAATAAGAAGAGAATTGTTTAGGACAAAAAAAAGATCAGTGGAAATTTGTACTTGATCAGGACTGTTCAGAGTACACTCCAGCACACCGATGTTGGCTGTATGCCAGACATATAGATAGGTGCTATCCCCCTAGTCCTCCACTCCAAGGGCCAAACAGTTCTATAGCACAAGAAAAATGATGATGGGGGAGCACACTAATCAGGTGAATCCAAAATTGTGTTTATTTAAAACATACACTACGTTTTGGGACGCACTGTCCCTTCCTCAGGTACAATCAGTGTGAATAAAACATCAACATTTAAACCCTAAACCCCACCTCCAAATCATGTGACATCATGAGTGACATGTAGGGGCCCAACAGGAGTCTATCCATACAATGAAATAAATACAATCTAATAAAATCATTAAAACGAAGTTCAATATAATAAAGTGCATTATTCAATAAAGTGTTCAGTGCCATAAACACCAGAGTTATTACCAGTTTAAAGAAATCCACAAACTAAAGTGCTATTCATATCTGCTAAAAGCAGATCCATAATAAATATGTGATTAAAAAGTGATTAACCGATTACTGTGTAATGCATAATTACAATGTGACTGGTTAATGTGCAATGCATAAATACAATGTGACAAGAATAAAACCCTTTAAACCATGACTATAATAATACAGCAATATAGTTACTTCTACATATTAATGTTGTTTGTTAATAATTTGTTACATCATAAGTTCAAACCATCTTAGAATGATACTTTATATTCTTGTCTATGTCCTGTAGATGGCAATGTGGGGCCTGAGGGAAAAACATATAATAATATACAATCACTATGTGGGGAAATCCTATAATCAACAATAAATAAACTGATTATATGGCCTGAACAAGGCACACCAAGGTAAAATAAAACTGCTTAATCCTGCTTCCTCATTCATACCATTAGGGTGCAACGTATGTAATTTATTAATCCAACTCGCCTGTCTGAAAGAAGCATTTCTTCCGTTTTGATAAGACATACTTCTTTCAGACACAGGGCACCAGTATGGGTGCCCATTTTGCTCCCACTTATGCCAACCTCTTTGTGGCCAGTTTCGAGAGGAAGTATGTCTTTGAAAATGTACAATTACGAGACAAGCTGAGAGGTTATACAAGGTATGTGGACGATATCTTCTTTTTATGGGAAGGTGACGTCACATCCTTACAAGAATTTAATGATTTTATTAATTCTGTACATCCCACTCTCAGATTCACATTATCATATAGTCAGCAACAGATACATTTTCTGGATATTTTGATTGGTACACTGGTCACAGATATTTACATCAAACCAACTGACAGGAATAATTACTTAATGGCAAGTAGCCATCATCCTGCAGGTACTATTAAAGGCCTGCCTTACAGCCAGTTCTTACGTGTCAGAAGAAATGTAAGTGAGAATGACCAGTGTAAAATCAGGCTAACTGAAATGTGTGAAAAATTTGTCAAAAGGGGATATGATACTACCTTACTTAAAAAAGATTGTGAGAGAGTGATGAGGATAGAAAGATCTACCTTGTTACAGGATAAAAAAGAAAGAACAGAAAACACCTGATTACCGGTTGTCTCGCCCTTTAGCACACACGCGACAGAAATACAGAAAATAGTGCGATGGCATTGGGACATATTACAAAATGATGCTCCATTTGGAAAAATCTTTTGTTCCCCTCCTCTATTCTCCTATAAAAGGCCTAAAAATATTGGCGATCAAGTGGTTCATACAGATTTAAACCCCATAGAGAAAAAGAGGGACTTTCTATTAGGCCCACTGAAAGCGGGCACTTTTCCCTGTAGGAGATGTGGTAGCTGCAATGCTATAATTCCAGGAGAAATTCTATACCATCCCAGTAAGGGGTTTAAAATAACACTAAGGGACTTCGCAACCTGTTCATCGAAAGGACTAGTGTATCTCCTTAAATGTCCCTGCAGCAAAGGATACGTAGGGAAAACAGAAAGGGAGGTGAAAGTACGAATAAGTGAACATAAAAGGGACATTAATAAATATACAGGAGAGCAATCGAGATAAGAAAACCCCTGTAAGCAGACATTTTTTTCAGAACTGGCATCATGCTTCACAATTAAAATGGCAGGTTCTAGAGGTAGTTAAACCTGCAACTAGAGGAGGTGACTACAGAAAAATCCTTACAGAAAAGCATCCCCCATCATCATTTTTCTTGTGCTATAAATTTGTACTTGAGTCTGATGTTTTTGTGAGACACTAAAAAGGTAAAGCGAATAGATTCTAGATGTGTGGTTCCCACCGTGAAGCATTGAATAGGTGGTATGAGGGTACATTGTTGGTGACACGGTTGGTGATTTATTCAAAATTCAAGGCACACTTAAAACATCATGGCTACAATAGCATTGTGCAGTAACATGCCTTCCCATCTCGTGGGACAATCATTTGTTTTTCACAGGGCTGTGGGGTCAGTTAATGAATCTTTTGACTCTCACTCCTCAGTTCTCTATACTGTATATACTAATGAATTTTCCTTGTTAAAGAAGGTTAAGAACACAACAAACAAGGCATTTGATCTCTGCAAGACTCTATAGCTATGTCAATATCATGCACAAAATTAATAATGCATCAATTTATTTATGGACCTAGAGCTGACAATAGATACACATATATATGCACAAATGGCTGGACATTACACTTTGGACAACCACACATTGGGCTTTATTCTTGCATCAGTAAAGAAGTGTGCTACCAACTATTATCTGTGGAATAGAGTTTTTAAAAATATTGGATTGTCTTAATTAAAATATCAACTTAGGAGTTGGAACATTTTTTGTTAGTCCAAGTAGCACATAATTGATCTTTCAACAGGACAATGGGTCCAAACACAACTGAACTGCATGGAAGGACTGTTTGACCAAGGAGAATGGCATGCTGCATTGCTGCATCAGATTATGATTGATTGTTATTATTTGGAACACAGGGTGAAGGAAAAGCAGCCAATAAGCACAAAGCACCTTTGTAAACACCTTCACAACTGCTCAAAAAACATTCCGGGTGGCAACATCATGAATCTGATTAAGAGAATGCCAAGTGTGTGCAAAGCCATCATGAAAAGAAAGATGGCTACCTTTAAGAATCTAAAAAAAACATTTTGGTTGAGCCCTTTATTTACTATTCTTTATAGCGCTGATGTTAAAGGGTATGTCCACCCCAACTAAATATTGGTATTTGTTAGGAAATGGCTATAAGCCTCGACCCCACAAGGTTTATAGCACTCACAGGTCCCCCGAAATGTACTTACCAGCCTTCGTTCCCCCGCTGCCTTCTGCTTAACTTCCATGCCTCTTCTGTCCACGGAAGTCAAGCAGGAGGGCTTGGTCGGCATCTGCTCCTGTGGTTGGCGCGGTGCCATTTCCTACTAAATACCAAAATCTAGTTTGGGGGGTAGACATACCCTTTAATAATCTACAAACTAGAAAATAATAAAATTAGAGAAAATACACTGAGAAGGTTTTCCAAATTTTGTCTGGTATTGCAAAATAAAATGTATCCTGCAGGGCTGTGTAAGCAATATTTTTTTTTTTATCCAATTCTATAACATAAAACATTTTTCTATGGAACCAGGTGAAGGAATCATTCCAGAACTAGCAGCAGTCTCTGTGGTTATATAGTTTATCTTTGTTTTGTAAACACATTAGTTGCATGGCCAACCAACATACACAAAAGAAAGAGCAGGTTGATAATCAATACCCTTCCTTGTCACTTCTAGTTAGGGACTGGAGGCTACTAACAATCTTTCCATCCTTTTGTTTTAGCTTGTTAATTAATTTTTACCACTTCAAATAGAAGAATTCTATACTGTTTAGAAGACA
This sequence comes from Hymenochirus boettgeri, assembly GCA_019447015.1. Lineage (NCBI taxonomy): Eukaryota > Metazoa > Chordata > Amphibia > Anura > Pipidae > Hymenochirus > Hymenochirus boettgeri. The sequence goes on from CM033475.1 coordinate 82,578,172, forward strand.
AAGTGAACATAGCAACATACAGTACATAGGCAGTGCAGAGAGGCTCAGGGAATAAATGAACATTTTGACTTTAATGCTGAATATTGCAGTTCAGCAAAAAACTAGATAGACTATTACATACACACTGTTGGTTTATATGTTGGTGCTTTACTGTTAGCATTCATCTAACCATAGTAATACTCCTGTGTATTCTGGAAACTATTGCAGCATAGTAACGATTAATTTGCTGGAACGTACAGTAAATAAAACCTCTGGCTCAGTGGATCGTTAAAAATTCTGTAGATTCTTAACAACGATGTCTGTATTTTTGTCCACTGTTATAAAATCAAACTGCGATTTTAAATAACCAATCGGTATTTATTTAACATTTCTTGACTTTCTATGAGATCCCTAATACACAGTAAAATCTTTTGGTAAGTGAGATCTGCAGTTAATGGTAAAGCAGCTGTTTACCTAATGTCTTGTTCCCGCTGTCAGTTCTGGTACACTTTGGCCCACCCACCTTAAAAAGATAGGTGGGCCATGTTTTGGGAAGGCATGCGCTGCAGGATGTGTGCCTTCCATAGGTGACACATCGCTTTGGCTCACCCTCCCAGAAGAAGGGGCAAACCAAAGGAAGTAATCACTATTGGAAATTATGGTTATCTTTACCAAAGAAAACTGGAGACCAGTTCCTGCTCACACTGCTAGACTTTTTAAAATTATTTTTATTACGTAGTCAAAGCGCATGTCCACCCTTCCAAACTAAATGACTGTTCCGTACTGGGCCACCTCCTCTTCACATTGTTGGTGGGGAAGGTTAGTGTAAAATTATGTTGAAGGGGGAACATGCCCTTTAAGTATAAAGGAACAATATCAAACAGTGCAATATTAATTTAAAGAATTTAATTTTTGCACAGTTCATTCACATGATACCTAAGTCATCTTTGCTTTTCTATTCTATTTTAAGGACATTTATGTCCTCAATTACCCCCTCAATTCTCACAGCATTGTTAGGACATGGTCTTAGAGTTCCCCCCTTTGTAAATCACAGACAAGATTGCTTATTGCTGAGTGCGTACTCTAGACCCCCACTCCATCAGACCCGTCACTAGTAGTTGACTATCCTAAATCCTAAATCTCTTACCATACCTAACAATAACAAGCTCAGTTACAGTATAAGATATCACAGTATACTAGGGTCTACCTTATCCCCACAGTTACATTACTAGCCAATAAAACACAGAGTGTGGATGTGCATGCTAATAAAGCACATGCCCTCTGCATTTGGCAAGGGAGAAGGGGTCTGAAATCTTCAAATTTTAAGTTAAAGGAAAAGTTCACTGAAAAAGTGAACTATTCCTTTAATGCATTGATTGAGGGCCTGGAGGCTAAGGATCTATGCCTTACCTTCCATTCGTCAATCAATCGACTAGAAGCCAGGAACAAAGGTGTGTATATTTACCTTGCGCACAATCCTCCACCAGCTCCATTGATAAGTCACAACCGCTTCCGGGTTTAGCTTAACTAGTGCATGCGCCTATAGTTAAACTAAATGCAGAAGCTGTTGTGACTTGTCAATGGAGCCAGCAGTGGATCGTGTGCAAGGTACATATACTCACCATCGTTCCTGGCTCCTAGTTGATTGATTGATTTTCTTAGCAGTCTTCAATCAGTGAACTATTCCTTTAAGCTTAGCAGTGCTAGAGATGGTAAGAAAGTGAATTTAGTAAAATGGGTTCCATAGTCTTAGTTCTCCTTTAAATAATTTAGAAATTACTGGAATAACTAGTTATACATAACATTCAAACATTGAATTGCCAGGTTCTATATTATAATAATATAGAAACTTAGGACATAATCATTATGTGAAAACTTTTCTCCTCAGAACACATATACATGGTAATATTCTATTCTTGTAAGTTGCATTTAGTACAGTAGAAATTTGTACACACATGCATCAAATGATTGTTTCGGATTATAATCACACGTGTGTGTGTTACGTCAGGCATACGATTATCGGTTTAATGGCCATTCATCCTGCGTGTACTCACGCTCGGGGGTCGATTGTCGGGGGTCATTTTGATTCCTGATTTTGGTTCATAGTTGGACCTTCCGTACCGCAAATTAGATCGGAGTGGTTTTGATGGTTTTATAGTTTCAACTATATAAAATATTGTTCTTCCTCTTTCCAAAGCACTGGTAAGGCCTTAGGGCACTAGGTTAGCTTGAATATGCACACTAGAGAAATAGCGTTTGTGTGGGGATATGATTACTGTGTATAAATACATTAATGGACCATACATAACCTTGTTAACCAATAAAAGATGTCAGACTGGAAGGTATTTTTCCCTCTTCATACTAGGGTTTCTTGCCTTCCTCTGGATCAATTGTAAGGCAGGAAATGTGAGTATTGCTAAGTAGTTTGGATTTTCAGTTTCTGACAGAATTGTGGATCTGTCACTTCACACTAGGCTTTCTCTGGCATCTGTGCTTGGTAATGAGGCAACTGTAGCTACAATCCATGTTTAATATGTAAACTTTTTTTTCCCATTTATTTAAATAAATTTTAACAACATGCTGGACAAAACTGGCAAAATTATTAGGAGAGGAGATGGGCGACCTTTCGAAAGTTCCGTTTTCGATCTTACAAATTATATGGAAAGTTCGAAAACGGACCCAAGTCAATAGGAGTCAAATAGTTTGAAATACAATTAAAATATCAATGGTAACTTAAAGGGTAACTGTGGCCTTGAATTCTTCCAAACTGGTAAGAATAATATAAAAAGCCTGCCATCATACCTTGCTGGAAAGGTTCAGTAATATTACTTCCTGTTTGAACACTTCCTGTTTTGAGTCATGTGACTAGCTTGTAATCACGTGACCAGCCTCTGCCTGCATTAATAGGCTACCCTCCTCAACTGTCAGTTTTTTCCCCAGGAACTTCCTGATTTTCCAAGCATTAAGTCTTAACTGAGCATGCTTCTCCCCCGGGGCGGATGGGCAGGCAGAGGTCATGTGATGTCACTCAACCTACTGGAAGCAGGAAGTTTGAACATTCAACCCAATGTAATTTCTCACAGGGTCCAGCTAGAGAAGTGATTGTCGGCTCATTTTAAAGGAAATACCGAAGACTTTCATTTAACCCTAACTTGCTTGGAAACCACAGTTGCCCTTTAATGTAAATTGCTGTGGGACCTGGGAAATGGTCTGGGGGAACATGTTCGAATATTCAGGAAAAATTTATTTTACTCTCACGCGCGCTACTTTCAAGCTCTCGCGTTTGAACATTCGATAATTATCTCATGAATTACTCGCGGATTCGATAATTCGATATTTACTTGCATATAGGTATAATAGATATTTTACTCGTGGATTCAATATTTACTCGCGAATAGGTATAATAGACATTTTACTCGTGGATTCGATATTTACTCGTGTATAGGTATAATAAACATTTTACTCGTGGATTCGATATTTAACCCCGAATAGGTATAATAGACATTTTACTCGCGGATTCGATACTCACGCATAGGTATAATAGACATTTTACTCGCGGATTCGATATTTACTCGCAAATAGGTACAATAGACATTTTATTCGCGGATTCAATTCTCACGTATAGGTATAATAGACATTTTACTCACGGATTCGATATTTATTCGCTTATAGGTATAATAGACATTTTTACTCATGGATTCGATATTTACTTGCATATAGGTATAATAGACATTTTACTCACAGATTCGATACTTGGGTATAGGTATAATAGACATTTGACTTGCGGTTTCCATACTAGTGTATAGGTATAATAGACATTTTACTCGCGGATTCGATATTTACTCGCGTATAGGTATAATAGACATTTTACTCACAGATTCCATACTCAGGTATAGGTATAATAGACATTTTTCTCACAGATTCGATACTCAGGTATAGGTATAGCAGACATTTTACTGGCGGATTCGATATTTACTCGCGTATAGATATAATAGACATTTTACTTGCATATTCGCACGCCTCGAACGTTTGAATATTCGATAATTATCTAAAGTACAGAAAATATCGAAAGTCTGAGAAATCGGGGTCCGGGATAGTTCGAGAAGTCCAAGTCCATTCGAACTTGTGTTCGAGTTCTAGTCCATCTCTAGAGAGGAGTTGGTCAATACTGAATTATAAATAAACTGCTTGAATATTCCATTTATACTATTATTTGTGTGTCCATTTTCAGATGGATAGCTGATAGTCTTGCAGATATTGCCACTTGATTTATGGTTTAAGGTAACTTTAAAGCAGGATAATGTAGCCGATCAATATTTTCTAATTGAAAAATGATCAGGAAGTACCAATCGAACTACACCACTGTGCGCCATTTACCTTGGGCATATTTATACTCAACATAACATGGCATTTGGTTCGATAGACTACCCAATATTGTCAGACAGGCTATCTAATGGAAACAACTCACATATCGATCACCACTGTAAAAGTTCTACATTGCGTTTAACGTGATCTTTTTTATAGGGACTGTTCTACTACTTTGAAGAACAAGATGGAACTCATAAAGAATCCAGTCTCCTCAAAAAATAATGAAATGGCAGCTGTGACAGCCAAAATAGAGAACGTTGCACAGAACACCCCACTTCGCTTTAGCTCTGATGCATTGAGGCCACCTAGCAAAAGCAATTCTCGATTTGGCACTTTTAGCCAGCATTCTTTTTTTTCGAGGCATAATCCTCACCCACATCGTGTCACTCATATCCAAGGTAAGTGCTGATACGCTTGCTTGATCAAGCAATCAAAAAATTTGTTTTAGGATTACTTTACGACTGTAAGCATCTGAAGTAACATTTTTCTCTCAGAGAAAATAGTAGAAAAATGTGTATTTATTTGTACTCTCTCATATGGAGAAGCAATAGAACAAATATAGGCTCTGTAAATCCATATATGATTAGAGATGTCCGAACTTTGCAAAATCCGGTCCGCTCGAGGATCTGCGAATTTTCGGAAAAATTTGAAAATTCGAAAATCCGCGAGCGGACCCGTTGAAATGAAAAATATTCCCGAAATTACGTGATTTCCGTGTAATTTCGAAAATTTTTGAAAATACGTATTTACGAAAATAAGAGACATCCTCGGATTTTCGAAAATCTTCGAAATACGTATTTTGGAAAATACAAAAAATCTCGTAATTTCAAAAACTTTCCAAAATACGAGAAATCCGCGGTTCGGAAGGCAGAAAATCCGGAACAATCCGCCGTTCGCGAACGGGATAAATCCGCAGCGGATCTGGATTCGGATCCGCAAACCGGCCATCCCTATATATGATTAAAAAAATATATGAGCAAAAACAAAGGGGCTTTATCAACTTTCTTTTATTAAATAGGCACATTTATTGTTTTAACATTCTGCCCTTTTAATGTTAACTTTTATGTATATATAAAAAATATTTTCACCTTGATATTGATGACAAATGTTACATGAACTCACAGAACCATTTTTATTGTTTGTTTTGGAATAAACAATTTATGTATCTTTCTTACTGCTAACAATATACCATTAAACATGGAACACATAGTTTGTCTTATTTTTTTTGGAGATGCAAGCAATTGCCTGTGCTGCTAATTTGCAGTTGTATGTATTTCACGTTGAATGATAAAAACAAACAAAAAAAAAAAACCCAAAAAACTGCAGGGTAGCAAGCAGCTTTCAAAGTCTTATCAGGGACTTCCATATTGGTGTATAGACATCCGTATTGAAAATACTCATATTTTATGCAGTCAGTAAATACTGGGTGTGACCAATAGGAGCACATGCTTACAAAGCTGTTTGAAGACTACATAGGCTGTGAGTTGAATTGGCATCAACGTGAAAGCCTTCTTAGTTACAGAATCTATTTCTCATGCACGAAAATACAACTTACTAGAGATATGCTTATGAAGGTTCTCATTCATCCAGGTCATGGTATATCTGTTGTATTCAATTAGATCAACTGGACTTGAAGTTTAGTTCTTGAAGACGTTTCGCTAGTCATCCGACTGGCTTTCTCAATTCAGAATGACTTGTACAAGAATCTGTGGCAATTATGTACCCTGGAAAATCCCAATTAGCATATCACAGCCAGGTGTGGTGTTAAGGGCGTGATTAGATAGTGGCTAAGAGGTGTTATAGGAACGCCCAGAGTAAGGCTGTCAAACAGCCTTGTACATGACAGACAGACTGGTGTCGAACCCCCCACACATATCTGATAGGGTGGATGCTCGTTCACCGAAATTTTAGGCTTGGTTTCTTTATTTTCACATAAATGGCCTCCTTAACACCTCTCTTGAACCAGTCACGTTCCTTTGCCAATATGTTAACATTACAATCTTCAAAGGTATGTCCTTTATCCTTAAGATGCAGGTACACGGCTGAGTCCTGACCCGAGGAATTGGCTCTTCTGTGCTGGGCCATACGTTGATGCAGTTGCTGTTTGGTCTCCCCCACATACAAATCAGAGCATTCTTCACTGCACTGCACTGCGTATATGATGTCGCTTTTCTTGTGATTCGGTATTGGGTCTTTCGGATGTACCAATTGCTGCCTCAGCGTGTTGCTCGGTTTAAAGCAGACAGGGATACGGTGTTTTTTGAAAACTCTTCTTAATTTCTCGGAGACCCCTGCTACATATGGGATGACCATGTTCTTTATCCTGTCTTGCTTTCCCCCCTTCACTGTTTGTATTCGTGTTCTTTTCTTTTCTTCTGCTTCTTTTGACAAAGGCCCAGTCTGGATATCCACAAGTTTTAAGGGCTCCTCTGAGATGTTTCATTTCTTTAGCCTTCGCCTCTGTGCTAGTGGGGATGTTCTCAGCTCTGTGTTGCAGGGTTCTGATGACCCCCAGCTTGTGATCTAAAGGGTGGTGGGAGTCAAACATCAAATACTGATCTGTGTGTGTTGGTTTTCTGTAAACCTCTACTTCCAGTTTACCATTCTCCCTGACTTCTACCAAGCAGTCCAAGGAAGCCAGTTTGTTGTTTTGTACCTCTTCCCTTGTAAATTTGATGTTTTGGTCTACCGCATTAATGTGTTCTGTGAAAGCTTGTACTTCCTTCTGGTGGATTTTAACCCAGGTGTCATCCACATATCTGAACCAGTGGCTGGGTGCTAAGCCCTTAAAGGTATTAAGCGCCAGTTTTTCTACCTCCTCCATGTAAAGGTTGGCTACAATGGGTGAAACTGGAGATCCCATAGCACATCCGTGTTTTTGCTTATAGAACTTATCCCTGTATTTGAAATAGGTGGTATTCAGGCACAAGAAACCAAGCCTAAATAGAGGTGGGGGGGTTCGACACCATCTGTCTGCCATGTACAATGCTGTTTTGACACCTTACTCTGGGCGTTCCTATAACACCTCTTAGCCACTATCTAATCACGCCCTTAACACCACACCTGGCTGTGATATGCTAATTGGGATTTTCCAGGGTACATAATTGCCACAGATTCTTGTACAAGTCATTCTGAATTGAGAAAGCCAGTCGGATGACTAGCGAAACATCTTCAAGAACTAAACTTCAAGTCCAGTTGATCTAATTGAATACAACAGATATAACTTACTAGAGAGGTATCTTAAATTGTACAGGTATTCTGGAGAGAAAAGCTTTCACATTAGAATTTTTAAAAAATTGAGCTTATTCTCCTTTAAGTGCCCCTTTAAGTTTTTTGTGCAATTAGGGAACTGATGTCACTCAGCTCCAACAGATTAGCATGGAAACAATGTGGTTTAAATTATACACATTCCCGCTGCTGTTATCTGTAGATATAGAATTGTTTTTTATATTTATTAATATATTTATTTCTCTGAACTATTGCCTGCTTATAGGTCTTAATGGAAACCCAATATGTACAGTAAACGATGAATGGTCCGTCACATCTCCACTCTGTCCCCACCCCATGATTAAAAGCCAATTACCTACAAATTTACTTGGTGTAACTTGCAATATGCCTCTTGGAGATCCATATGGAAACAAAGCCCCTTTCCTTGGAAATAGTAGGTATCCTTTCTATTATATAAATATATCTTTATAACAGATTGCACTGAGTTAGCAATGAGGTAGGGGTTATAGGATATTACATATAGGAAAGGTGTGTGTGTGTGTGTGTGTGTGTGTGTGTGTGTGTATATATATTACCATTTAAATGACCACCAATAAATGTATATAAAGCAGCACTGACTTATATTAGGTATAAGACAAAATATACAACTTATACAAAATATATAAACTTACTTACAGAGCTGAGATTCCTATTTTAAGATGGGATAGTCAAAATGGGAGGTTAAACCACACCACTGTGAATGCTAAGGTGTCTCCACGTGGATACTGAAAGGAAGTGGTAATATCTGTATAACATCAAATGATGTGCTGTTTGTAAAACATGTGGCAATCTTAGCCAATCAAAAAAAAAACTTTCTGTATGCTACACAGGAAGTGATATAAAGAATGTTACTTTGCATGTAACTGGGAGGGAGAAATATGTGTTTATATGTTAGATTATTAGGGCAATGCTATTATAATAACATGAAGCTTTGAGGTACCTTCTGTTATAAGAAGGCTCTATTTCATTTTACTCTATACTCTGTGGGGAGCTTTTAGCTCCTTTAACCCCACCCACCTTAAAGGGACACTATACTGAAAAAATGACTTTGCCTCATCTTAATCTATAATTGAATACATGTAAGTAGCACTTACTCTGATTTGCGTGTATTGCTGCATGCCTTCAATCCAGCACACATTTTGTTTAGGAGCAGTATCCCCCCTCCCTCTTTTAACCACTCCCACTTCCACCCGACTTAATTTTCCCCCACAAACTAACTGTCAAGCCTGCACACAGCATACAGAATTCCAACTGTCAAAACTCTGTCACCAATCCAGCTACAGTAAAACTACTCACAGAAGAATAGTGTTTGAGAGCAAGGAACTTGATTGACAGCTGAAATATTAGAAGTTTTAGATTGCATATCTAAAGAAATATGGAGCAGATCAACAGTGGTGGTTGGGAAGAACTATAGTTTCCAGTTATGGTAAATTTAAAATAGATGCCCTTTAACCTATAAAGCTAATCAGTATACTGTGCTCCCAAGTCTTAACCCCATAGCAACTGTAAATCTGGTACTTGCTATGGTATGAAGTATGAACCTAGCATGGTAATTTGGATCATGTATGGGGTCTCAGGTTGCCCAATGGTGCTGTTTAGTTTGAACTGCACATTGTGCCAGGATTGCTTGGGTCTATTCTCAGACTTATAATAATAACAAGGGTCCACACTCCCACTAATAAATAAGTTTGATAAACGCTTGCTAAGAGACAACAAAATGATATGTTACAAGAAATACTCTGAGGGAGTATAGATGGATAAGGCCACTTAGACTCCAAGCTCTAGTGTGGAAATATGTGTAATTATAATTAATAAATGGTTTTGTTTCTATATTTAATATGGGTATTGATATTGTGCTATTCTCAGACCTGCAGGTTAACTCCACTTAGACTTGGATTAATAAGGTACATGACTCATACTGCCTAAATTGACCTATATTATAGTGTAATAGCTATGGATGTAAGGGAAGGGCAGTTGGATCACTTGCATGTTTTAGCCCTTGCTTAGGAATCGCTAAAGCACGACCGTGGGCTTTTAATGTCTGTAAGTTAGAAAAATGGCTTTATTTCAGGGAGTATGAAAATGGTTCATTCATTAACCAATGGATATAAGGAAGAAACTTAGGGCTAGACCCTTTGAGGCAGCGGGCAAGAATTGTGTGCTGAAGAAAAATGTGCAATTCATGTGTGCTACCTTCCACATAGACTGCATTCCTTTGATTTTACCCTATTGCACCGCGAAAATGGTCAGAAGTGCAGGGCAGTGGAGATAGTGGGGCCATTCCTGATCTCTTCTATTGGTGTGCGCTGAGCTAACAGTGCACACCAAAATAGCTTAGTGGGGCCTAGTCCCTATTGCTAATAGAGAATGCTGGGATTTGTTGTTTTCAAACATGTGAAAGGTCACAATTTCAAAACCCTTGCTCTATACCATTAGGCTGTATTGCATCTGGACACATGCCTTAGCTACAGGACATTAAGAAAAAGCTCAATGAGAATCCCAGGAATTGTAGTTTTTTGAAAGGTCAGAAATCTTCACTAAACAAATGCAAATAAGGAATGGAGACTTAGTAGCCCTTATAAAATGCTTTACCTAATAAAAGGTTTTTACAGTATTCCAGGAGCTAAACGCAAAACCAGAGAGCCAAACACAGACCGGTTTCAGGCTTTATTGAGCCATCATTAGTGTAATGTAGGCCTCTGGTTTTGCACGGCTGTAAAAACCTTTTATTAGGTAAAGTATTTTGTAAGGGCTACCATAGAAATATGAAAATTACCCAGAAGTCTCCATTCCTTATTTGCATATACTGAAGGGGAGCTGCAAAGCCTAATTCTCTCTCTATGTTATTTAATTTATCACTAAATATATTGCATCGCTTGTGCTGCGATATTTCCAACAAAATGGTGCAAATGGAAGCAAAACCCTTATTTTCCCATTAGCATGGGATATTGCATCTCATTACTCATTACTCATGCCTGAAATAGTATTTGTAATTATGAAGACATGTCCTGTACCTTCTTGAGGTAAAAAATCTTTAATGTAGAGTACCATATCTCTCAACCCATTTATCTAGGTACAGGTGCATTTTGATGGATTATCCCACTGGCTGGACTAGAGAGACTTGTCCTTGGTCAGTCTAGAGACATGGATGGGCAGTCCTAAGTGTGCCCAGAGGTCAAGGACAGGGTGTGGACAGGCCTCTTCCATGGCCCACCTTGCTAACCCTAAATGTAGGGAGGTATGGTAACATAATTGCTAAAAAACAAGCAACATCCTTGTAATTTAAAAGGGAAACTATACTAGTAATCGAATGCTTTCTGGCTCCTCCCACATTCAGTGTCTATGAAACTCTCCCTATCTCTAATATAGGTGCCCAAATGTTAATGAAGGGGAGGGCAGACTGTGGGAGAAACCAGAAAGCTGTTAGTTATTGCACTAGTGTTTCTTAAACTTTTTTAACAAACAAAAGAGATACAGAAAGTTTTGTAGAACAGAAAAACTATCCCTATAATTATTATGTCACTTAAAATGTAACAATTTATAAACTTATATCCCTAAGCTTTTTCTTTAAGGAATAGTTCACTGCAAAAGTTCCTGGCTCCACATGCATTGATTGAAGAACAGAAGGTAAGGCATAGGTCCATAACCTCCTGGTCTTCAATCAATGCATTAAAGGGCATCTATACCGAAAAATAGGGTATTTTAAATTGACCATAACTGGAAACTATAATTCTTCCCAACCAACACTATCATTTTTTTGTTGATCTGCCCCCTATTTCTTTAGATATCCAATCTAAAACTACTTATATTTCAGCTGTCAATCAAGTTCCTTGCTCTCAAAAACTATTCTTTTGTGAGTAGTTTTACTGTAGCTGGAATGGTGACAGAGTTTTGACAGTTGGAATGCTGTATGCTGTGTGCAAGCTTGACAGTTGGTTTGTGGGAAAAAAGTCAGGTCGGTTGGAAATGTGAGTGGTTAAAAAGAGAGGGGGGGGGGGATACTGCTCCTAAACAAAATGTGTGCTGGATTGAAGGCATGCAGCAACACACACAAATCAGTAAGTGCTACTTACATGTATTCAATTATAGATTAAGATAAGGCAAAGTCATTTTTTCAGTATAGTGTCCCTTTAAAGGAATAGTTCACTTTTGCAGTGAACTATTCCTTTAAAGTCTTCCGCTAAATATAATAAACACAATTTTGTTTTTCAGTCTCTGAAGCATGGCGTGAGGAGTTGAGAGAGCTAGCTTCAAAAGTTTGCACAACTGACAAACAATTAGACAGGAAACAGGTACAGTCTTACAGTCTTTTTATTCTACATTAAACAATAGAGAACAATGCACACCCTATGGAAAATATAATGCTGTTAGATGTTAATATTGGGGGGGAAAGGCACAGACTCACTTGAGCTGAATTCTAATAGTTGTGACATGGTGAGTGCACAATGTGTAGGGCTACTGCTCTTTGTCAGGTGCCTTTAATGAACTTGATGAATGGCGCTAGCTGCATGCGGTCAGCAACACAAAATAGAGAAAAACAGTAGCGCAAAGAACAATAGAATATTAGAAGTTACGAAATCGTTCCTTGATTATAACAAAATAAAGCCTGCTACCAAAGCACTTTTATGCAGGTCATGGACTTTAAAATTCTTTATAAGTAAATAAATATTATAAATTTATTTTAAAGGGAAACTAAGCCAACAGATGTCCCAATAAAAGAGAGCACCTTCACAAAGATAAAACAAGCTGCTGTGCCCCACCTCTTCCTTTGCTGTGGCTGTTGATTGATTCATGTAATTAACTTGTGGGTACTAGGATTCAGCTCAAATAATCAATTTTTTGTGCTGCTGGGTGTATAAGTTTAAATATGTTTTACAGTGTACAGTTGTGTGTGCGCGCAAACATCCACTTCCCCCTTCTGATCTTGACATTCTGCGCACTCGAGTAGAGGTGCTATTAGCCCACAGCAAATTTAATACCAGTGTATCAACACCTATTCAAAGACCACAACACAATTAGTAGAAGCACCATAAATACCAGCTAACAAGTTGCAGTAAACAACACTATTGCGTTTTTCTTGCGTTTGCGCATGCATTTTTTTCAGATCGTTGAAAACGCAGCAACGCACCGGAAACGCGCGTTTTAGGGTGCGTTGCAATTGCGTTTTGCATTCCGCATTTTTAATTGCAATCGCATGCGTGTTCCTATACCTAACAAAAAAACGCATGTGCAAACACAACAAAATTGCACATGAAATCGCATGAGATTCCCTGTACGATTGTGTTTGCGTTGCAGTGTGGCCGTGCCCTTAGAATGGATTTTGAACAGCCTATGTTTTCAATAAGGGTTATAATGGGAACAGGTATTTCTTCTGTTCTTTAACGTAAGTAGGTAACCTAGTGTGAGAAACGTAATAGGGGATAATATAATATGGGGCACTATTGGATTACAAGTTTTGAGCTACTGTACAATGATCCTTGATGTCCTTGATAAACAACAAAACAAGTTTGGCTGCTCTAAAGGCGCAGGGAAGGCCGGAGTAGCATGTCAGCAAGGCATTATAGCCAGGTCCATCCGGGTGCGCATCCACGCAGTCCAGGCCCCGCTAGTCCACATAAGGCAATAGAAAACAAGGGTCGCACTTCCGGAAGATCCAAAATCAGCTTTATTGATACAAGATAAAAATTCCAAACACTGTCAGGCTCATCTGACGCGTTTCGGGGTCATAGATGAGCATAAACAGGTACGGATCCTTCTTATATAGGGAGGAGTTAGAAAATTAAAAAGAAGGGTGATTTTTATCATCCCTTCCCAAATTTATTCAAAAAAAGCATAAAAACCATGTATTAACCCCTACAACATAGGACATAATAGGGAAGTAAAGGTAGGGTAGATAGAAAATATCACAGAACAATCTCTCCCATATCATCAAACATTAAATGAAATGGGTCACATCCCAACGGGAATTAAGACCCTGTGGCATCCTGGTCTGGAGAAGGAAAATCCAAAAGACTTCCCTTTTACCTATGAGGCTAAGAAAGTCACCTCCTCTTAAATGGGGGAAACCTTCTCAATGACTTTAACACTCAGGAATTTCCAATCCAGTTTGCCACAGGTAAGGAAATGTTTCCCAATCGGGGACAATATATCACAGTTTCTTATAGATCGAACATGTTCCCGAATTCTACACTTCAACTGACGGGTAGTATACCCCACATATTGTTTTTGACAATTAAGGCATTCAAGCAGATAAATGACACCTTTAGTGTTACAGTTAGCATAGGTCTTATTATTATAGCATTTGCCTGTAATACTAGATCGAAAAGTTGTGCTCACGGTAACAACACTACAGGTAGTACATCTATTGCTACCACATTTGTAGCTTCCTTTACACCCCAGCCAGGTATCCCTATTTGAATTTTTTAATGGGTCAATGTGACCCATTTCATTTAATGTTTGATGATATGGGAGAGAGCGTGGGATTATTTTGTGATATTTTCTATCTATCCTACTTTTACTTCCCTATTATGTCCTCTGTTGTAGGGGTTAATACATGTTTTTATGCTGTTTTTTGAATACATTTGGGAAGTGATGATAAAAATCACCCTTCTTTTTAATTGTCTAACTCCTCCCTATATAAGGAGGATCTGTACCTGTGTATGCTCATCTATGACTAAGGGGGTGGACCCTGAAACGCGTCAGATGAGCCTGACCGTGTTTGGAGTTTTTATGTTGTATCACTCAAGCTGATTTTGGATCTTCCGGAAGTGCGGGCCTTGTTTTCTATGTCCTTGATAAACAGATCCTATTGTGCCTAGGTCTGTTTTTTTACAGATAGCAAACAAAACTAAGTAAAACAACTGCTTTGCAAAAAATGTTGTGCATTATTGTGGAGATGTAATACCCCACGGTATCTGGGGCAAAATGGAGTTAAACTCATGCTTCTCAATGTAAAATTGGGTTAGCATAGTCTTAACTTAATTTTTCTGGAGCCTACGCCATTTTGTATTAAGGTATATACACCTGATGTAAAACCCCTTAGCGTTTGTTTTTGTGTTACATAGTAGTGTTAAAATGAATGCCTTTTAAATTGTGGCTTCACCTCCGTGCTCATTACATGCCAGGTCCCCCGAGATGCAGTAAATCATGTGTTTATTGCATCATGAGAGCCTAGAAGAAAGAGGAGCACATAAGTATTGTATCTCCCTGTATGTGTTTATTACTCCTCTAAACAATCCTTGCATGATGCAGAAGTGTGTTTTTTTAACTTAATTATTAAGTTAAATTATTGAAAGGCACATATTACTTTCTTGCTTTTTTGTCTGTATCATCTATAAGGTAGAAGAACCACGTAGATCCACGCAGTACTCAGCAGAAACAGGGCGCCTAATTCCACCATCATCTCGTGCAATGACTCGTCAGGCATCTCGCAAAGCAAATAGAAATAACGTGAACAAATCAAAAAACACTGCCATCGTTTTTCAAGACCAGGAACTACTGGTAACAGATGTTGAAATCACTACAGAGATAGTGTTTTCTTCCAAATACTATTTCCTAATGGATACACTAGGTCAAATTCTGTTGCCCCAGGTTCTGCAGGTGCCTGTGGTCTATTGATTCTTATTATAAGGCATCAAGTTTTTAGCGAGTTTGAAAGTCCTGAAGCTATGTTCCATGGGTAGATTTATTCTCATTCATGCATAAGGCTAGAAGTGCAGCATACAGTCAAACTTAAGCCAGAATACAGATACATTGTACTTGAAATTCAAATGGTATTTGATTTCTAGTTATGTGCCTCATTTGTTGTACCTACAGCCCAGTAGAGTTTGTATAGCTGCTGCACCATGACCTTAATGATATTATACATTTCCTTTATTGCAATGTATTTGGAGCTTCTGAAACAAACCATAGCTTATCATTTTTTTTAATGGCCTTACTCAGCATGTTTTTATATTTGTCAGAAATGGGTGTACATAATAAAAGAATGGTCACACTGACCCAGTTTTATCTTGTTCTATCAACAGATCTTAGAACTGCTGTGCCAGATTCTACAAACAGACTCTTTGACTGCAATTCAGCAGTGGCTTCTGTCAGCTGGACAGAAAGGTGACTGTACATTTAAATCAAATTATATTTTCAATATAAAAAGCATATTAGCAAATAAAGGAAAAAAAATGTCTTTATAAAGTACAGAGAGGTTTTTAGTTTTAGTGGCCTTTTTATTGGTTAATAACTACCATCACCTGACGTATAGTAGATATAATGCAAATAATGCAAAAAGGAAAATAAGGTTAATCTCATATGGAATTGTAGAGAGATACAATTTATGTATGTATAATTTTATTTATAAAGCGCCACTTGGGTACACAGTGTTGTACATTATAAAATACAAAGTATACAAACAAGGGGATAAGTGCAAGCCGTTATACAGATAGATATAAAATAAATTAAGTTAAGTACAATTTCATACATCGGTTAAGAAAGCATATATATAAATTAGGAATTAGATCCCTGCCTGGAAGTGCTTACAATCTAAGTGATACATCATATACACATCTTTCAAAATATTAGGTCAAAACTTGCTCATACACTACATTTGTCTATAGACAAATATCTAATCTTTATAGTTTTCTATATGTAAAAGAAAATACATTTCAGTCATTTAACTACAGGATATAGTGCGCCAATTTGAAACAACAGCATTTGGCAAAAAATATTGACAGGTTTCTTTTTCTCCACAGAGAAAGACTTGGTTATGGGCATGATTCAAACAGCAACTGCCAATATGCAACCAGATTCCCAGACATTTGGCAGATCTGTGGATGGACAGATTCATTCTCAAACAGGACTTGAATTATTGTCAAGAGATGACTACCAACAGATGAAAAATATGCACAGGTTTTTCACATTCCTTTAAAATTAACTATTTGTTTGTCTGGGTTTATAATAAAAGATGGAAAAATAAAAAAAAATCATTTAACACTATACAAATCATTCTGAACAGTAATAACATTCCTGACCATGAAGGTATAAAACTTGTTGCCCCAGTTTTAATTAGACTGCATAAACTGACTGTACAGTAGGTATTCTTTTTCCGCTAGATGCTTAAACAATCATAAACCAACATTATTAAGTTGACTGTTTATCCTAATTTTGCTATCACAAAAACACATACTGTATACAGCGGGGAAAATAAGTATTGAACACGAACAGGCTATTGACATGTGGAAAGTAATCCACACATACAAAGAAATAAAAACAAATTAATCCATAGATTACGTTGTGTGTATTAAAGAGAAATGACATAGGGAACAGTATTTCAACGGTATTGAACACATGAAGAAAAGGAGGTGCAAAAAAGTGGTTAGTATTTAGAAAGTTACAGAGTTATATCAATACACTCACAAGCTTATTTCTGCAAAACACACTTATGCCATTGGTTAAAAATGTGCTTCTAGTTCCATTGAGTATTGTTCTGGAAAGAACACAATTTTACCATAAACTAGCCACAGCCACGTTCTCCTCGCCTAACTGAGGAGTTAATAGAATAATTATAAGTTGCCACTTAGGGCCACTCTTGAGAGCATGAGAGAGACCTGGAATTATCAGGTACAGTTGTTTCAAAGAAAACAATAAAGTAATGCACTCAACCAACATGACCTCTTTGCATGCTACCTGCACAAGACTCCACAGCTGAATAAAAAGCATATTGAAGCTCATTTGAAGCCTGCTGCAAAACATTTGGACAAGCCAATGAGATATTGGGAGAATATAATCTGGTCAGATGAGACCAAAATTAAGATCTTTGCAAACATCATGTTTGGAGGAGCATAGCGCTGCAATGGTACACCCAGGATTGGCAGATCTTGGCCATCCACGAGTCAGAGTGGCTGTAACTGTGACATCATGGTGAGCGTGGGGGGGGGTTTAACTGGTTGGGGCTGCCCAGGGAGTAACTAGGTGGGGAGTGGTTGTAACTGGGCGGGGCACACCCCATAAACAACATATATGATACTGGCAGTCTTCATATAATTGTAAGTAGGATACACAGAGAAATGTTTTAGGACATTCTTGATAAGAATCCGCTGCCATCTTCCAGGATACTGAAGAAGAAACAAGGGTGGACAAGACAATGTTCCTCATATAGCCAAGCAAACTCACTGGCTTCAATGAAAGAAAATAAAGCTGCTAGAATGGCCCAGTCAATCACCAGACTTGGATCCAATTTAAATTCTATGGAAATTCCCCCACCACAGACATGGAAGCTTAACCTAATCTGGCTGACCCTGCTGCTGAAGGAGGGCAACCATTCAGAGGAATGGGACTCTTTTTTTTTTTAAATAAATGAACATTCAGAAGCATCAATCCAAGTCTGGGAGTGGTTTAAATTACATGCTCGTATGTTCCTTACTTCCACTATAAATAGAATTAAACAACATACTGCAGAAGCTGAGGGAGTATCTACCAGAGTACTAAAGGCAGTGTACTCAGAGTTTGTGGGACACCTCTCTGCAGAAAAGACAGAATCACTAAAGCTTCAATCCCAAATAACAAATGAAATACACAAACCGAATACACACATCAATGGGGCAGAATACTAAGGTCCTGGTGGTACTAATTCCCAAACCAAATCACTACGATAAAACACAATTATACCCTTTTTGATGCATCAAGAATAAACTGTGTTTATCTCTGGGAAAAACACATCCCTTAACATCAGTCCCCTCTTTAGGAATATACAAACCACCCACAATAACAATGGTGAAAGGTGTGCAGCATCAAGACTCACCACCCAAGCGTTCAGCTCAGTTGAATGGCAATTCTTATGGCAAGAACTACAATGGTATGGCTTTGGCCCTAGATTCATACAATGGCTACAACTTCCGTACTCTCTCCACAAAACCCAAATATCTGCCAATGATAGACTCTTCCCCATGAGCACAGTGTACCTGCTAGGGTTGCCCAATCTCCCCCTACTGTATACCCTGGTAAGTGACCCACTGGCAATCAAAATTTGCACTGATCAGGCCCTGCAGAGATAACAATTAAGGAATTACATTGAGACAACTAGCCTCTAAGCAGACAAATGCTGCTGTATTTAGCAGACCAGGACACATCTCTGTGCAGGGCACTATCCCTTATTAACTGATAGCTATCCCCCAGTTACCTCTACCCCACTCTTACTGCAAAGGTTATGCAAAATAAAACACCTGGGGATTAACATTTCTAGAGACTTTAGAAACTACATGGTCCTTAATGTCAAACCTCTAATAAACACAAAATCCAAACTACCCCTAGGAATTTCAGGGCATGCTAATCTTATAAAAAAAACATTCCTACCCAAGATTCTATACATACTATGACACTCTCTGATCCTCATCCCTCTTTTAAGGTCCTAGATTTTCTCCTCAGACCCTTTGTATGGGGATCCAGTATGTGCGAACTGAGCTGGCAAATGCTCAAGCGCCCAGTAGATATAGGAAGCATTGCCATCCCGGATTCACATTAAATTATCATCACCTCCTTTATTGTTACAAACCCTGCAAACATCTCCCAGAGTATACAGCATATATGAGCTCTGGTATAAATTGGGTGTGACAATATACAGTAGTTGAAGACAAGGAGATAACGATGTTTGACCAACTAAAGCAGGATTTTAGGCTACTGAATACCCACCTGTTCTGAAAATTTTCAAATACAACATGCTTTCCATACCCAAGTCAAGTGCTTGATCTTCCTGGGAAACCTGCTACTGGGATTGATCAGAGCATCTAAACCTAACTAATTGATATCAGATATCTACACTTATTTGCTAAACTATCAGTCCCAAACCCATGCCTTCAAAATAAAACCCACATGGAATAGAGATGAGGAACCAATAGATGGGTAAGATGGAATACTTTGAAAAGCTACCTCTCCAAAGGCATCCGAGAGGATGATCCAATTGTACATACTCCATTCATTGAGCCTACTTAACACTAGAGATGTCCGAACTTCGCAAAATACGGTCCGCTCGAGAATCCGCGAATTTTTTGGAAAAATTCGAAAATCTGCGAGCGGACCCATTAAAATGAAAATATCCTCGAAATTACGAGATTCCTTGTATTTTCGAAAATACGTATTGTCTAAAATACAAAAAATCCTCTTAATTTCGAAAATACAAGGAATTCTCGTATTTTCGAAAGTAAGAGATTTCTCGTATTTTCGAAAATACGAGAAATCCGCGGTTCGGAAGTCGGAAAAATCCGCCATTCGCAAACGGGATAAATCCGCGGCGGATCCGGGTTCGGATCCGCGAACCGGCCACCCCTATTTAACACCAATTAGACTAGCTAATTTAGACAAGATCGTAGTCCCTTATTCTCCAAATGTAACCTCACTCCCAAAACCTTTTTTAAAATTTATTATGGAACTTTGGTCAAATACAAGGGTTTTGGCAACTAGTGATCAGCTTTTTGCATGTTCATATGGGCTGCCCGATGAGTCTAGACCCTAGAATTTGCTTGTTAGGCACAACAGAATATCTATTACTGGACAAATCCCTGGCGATTGAAACATTGTTTATTGAGAGGAAACTAATATCTAAAACTTGGAAGCAGGCAACCATACACACACTTTATACTAAGAGAGGCTGTCCAACTAAATCCAAAAAGGTATGGCTACATGTAATGACGAATCCATGATGTATTTATGGGTAAGATCACTACATTACAAATAAAAGCCATAGCAAAATAACTAGGACAATATTACAGGCAACAAACTTGATAACTAAGGATTTAATATGGACATGGGTAACAGGTGGACAGAGGTTGTTGTTTGATAGTTTTAGTTTTCCCTTCCAAAATATGTGTAACTTGTCCTAGGAATTCACCAAGGTTACTAAAGATGCTACAGACTTGTAAAAATTATTTTAACATGCAAGGATTACACAACTGACATTATGTAAAAGTACAGTTTTTATTACTTATGTGTACTATTCTTGGTTCCTTCGGAGGGAATTAAAAAAAAAAATCTATAGCAATAACTGATGGTCAGAGTTTATGGAAGAGGACCCCCAGAAGCTTCAAGATTTGACAGACTGTGTGGAAAAATGGGCCAAAACCACACCGAAGCAATGCATGTGACTACTAGTTTCTTCATACAGAAGGTGTCATTACAAACAAAGGCTTTTCTACATAGTATTAAATACATTTCAGAAGCGTGTTCAAAACGTCAGTTCATTTCTGTGTTTCGTTCCACTGATTTTACTTGGGTTGTTACTGACATCTGGCATAAATCTCATGCCAGTAGCCCCATTAGAAATACATTTATAGAGAAAAAAAGTTGGTGTTCAATATTTTCCCTCTGTAAAAATTGATTCCGCTTAATTTTATTTGAAAATATGTTTATGCATAATTCATCACCAGTTTACTTTTTAATCATTTTACCATTATTTTAACTACTTCAATTCTGATGGCAAACAAACCAACAAGTTAATTTGACTTGTTTCAGCATCCTTACTTGTGCCAAGATGGCCATAATTAGAAAAAAAATCTATTTAACTGAGACTTAAATAAAACCCAACTCCATTAAGACTATTCATATTCTACATTGTTCTATTACTCATTTTTCTCTATGCATAATAGGTCAAAAAACAACCGGAATGAAGAGCCTATTCTGGAAGAAGAGAAGCCAGGTAATTTGGAATTTGTTATTGCAAATACAGTATCTGATTACTATTTTCAATAGTTTTAATCAATACTGTAATTTCACCCTTTTCGGTGCAAGCAGAATTTCATACTTGCATGCATTCCATGCCAGTATTTTTTTTGGAATTTGTACGTATGTGGTTTACCAAAGTTTTTAGATAGGAAAACCCACAAAAAGTAGGAA
This sequence comes from Hymenochirus boettgeri, assembly GCA_019447015.1. Lineage (NCBI taxonomy): Eukaryota > Metazoa > Chordata > Amphibia > Anura > Pipidae > Hymenochirus > Hymenochirus boettgeri. Next base: position 82,599,658 of record CM033475.1, read on the forward strand.
AAATTATATACAACTGTTTGGGGGCACAAAGTGTAGTTAACAAGCTTGTAACTGTATTTTTGGGGAAAATATGACAAAAAACTCTAACTCTTGTTTCTAAAAGCTCTGATTCTTCTAAATAAAATTTTAGCAGATCACAGAAAGAAGTGATTCAAAGTTAGAAATTTTGCCCAACCTCCTATGACTAGTAAGAAAACTAATTATCAATCTCCCATCTTGAATCAAAAGGTTTGCTACACTTATATGTGTCCACAGACATGTCCAGTAAAAACCCCAAAGCTCAGTTTGTGGTCTTTGCTCTAAGTCAGTGATGCCCAAGCGGGTCACGAGTGGCGTGGGCATAACTGGGCATGTCAGGTGCGGGGCTACGCCCCCCCAGCCCGGTCAGAGCATGGGGTGCCTAATTAGACTAAATTAGAGAGTGGAACAAAAGTCAGGCTCAGCTGTGCACAATTGTAGGTTTATTCAACCAATAGGTAGAGCTGGGTACACACAGTACCAATCTTAGAGTGATGACAGACAGAGCATTCTCCCTATATAAAGTATAGGCAACTCGATTGTGACTGCCACACATCTAAAGATCACGGTTGACTTCCTATACTACAGTACAGGGCGTGCCTGCTACCAAGGGAAATTTTGCAACTGTAGCAGCCATTTCATATGTCTCTGTTGAACATTTGTCTGCATCAGAAACGGTTGTTTCGCATGTTACCAAAAAAGCAAATTCGGAATGGATTGACCCTTTATAAATAATGTGTGTACCCAGGTTAAGAGATGACACAACATGTTTCAGTACCGAAGTGCCCATCCTCAAGTGTTTTGGTATACTTGAGGATGATGAACATAAGGCCTAAAAATGTCATCTCTTATAAACATGTTCTCTCTACTGGTACTGGAGCTCATTGTGCTACCAATATAGAAAATTAAGGAAACCAAATGTATTAAATTGTAAATTTAAAGCAAACATATCTGTCATATCAAACAATTCTGAATTTTGGCTTTATAAACGACTTTTAGATTAAATGTAATGACATAGCATTAAAAAAAACAAATAATATTTTTGTATTTAGTATATAGGATAATATAGAAGCTTTAATAAAATTAAAAAAAAACAACTAATATTTTAGCAAGAATGCATAGTTGGTCTAAAAAGCCTACGAGCCGAGGGTTACTTTGATTTTAGTCTATTTTTCCATAGTGTGTCTTTACTCTATTTCATAGATTTCTAGAAATGGACTTTTGGATTTATGGACTAGAAGCAGTGATGTCAAACCTTGCACCCCAGATGTTTCAGAAACATTCCAAAACATCTGGAGTGCCAAAAATTTACACATATTATAAAATAAGTGAAAAAGGGTTATGGAAGCGCACACCGTTTGTCAGAAAAATTCTGTTTTATTGCATCACACAAACACACAACGTTTCGGAGAACGCTATGTCTCCTTCATCAGAGAATAGCGTTCTCCGAAACGTTGTGTGTTTGTGTGATGCAATAAAACAGAATTTTTCTGACAAACGGTGTGCGCTTCCATCAACCCTTTTTTGCTTTGCTATAGCGTGGAGTCCTTAGGGTAGAGGACGGAGGGAAGCAGCACCTGAAGCATACTGGCACATTGCCTGAAGGAGTGCCTAGGCCCACATCTACTACATATAAATATAAGTGGTCAAGCAGCAATGCACCAACGCACTGTGTATGGGCAATTTGTCGGCTGAAACGGACATTCGGTCGAACCTTGTTCATCGATCTGCTGGTGGATCATCAACGACACCTGACCAAATGTCCATTTCGGACGACAAATTGCTCATACACGGCACAACTGTTGGCCAAAACAGGCACTCATACACATCATTGCAGCATGAGTCAACCCCCGCAATCACAAATGTGTATGAGCCTTTAGACAGCAATTCCTCCTTACATCCTGTCTCACAGTAATGCAGGCAATTTCTGCAACATTCGGACAACCACCCTAGATCATTTTGACATCAACATTTAGCTGCAAAATGAATGGTCCAGGCTGTGAAACAGAGGAATGTCGAATCAACCTTATAAGGAAAAGTATAAGGAAAGCATATGCAGTGCATGACAATCACTCTATAACTGATAACTAGATCCCAAATACACACAATTAGATTGTATAAATGAACGGCACTGCACTTTTCAATGAGTCACTATGTTTTTCCTTTCTCCTGCAGAACGAATTGGCACTGCAGAGGTGTTGCAGATACACTCATTGAACAATGAAAACCAGAGTAAACCTTCAGAGTAAACTAACTTTCAGACAAATAACCCACATAAAAAACTTTTCATAGTTTGGGTTTGTGCAAAAAGTCAGATCAACAGTTGTCTTTGTAACTTCTCAATAACCATTAGATGTCTTTGGCTTCTCACTCACCTTTGCTCTATGCTTATCTTCATTTAAAAATTCCTATGCATTGTATGAAATTATTAAGTTATCACAATGTTTGACATTAAAGACTGCATACAAATTCTCATTTGTTTCTTAGTTTTCTTTTTTACCCTTTAAACAATATTGTTTTAATGCTGTAAAATACATTTAGTTTACCATTAAAGAGGAAGTTCAGTGGAAATACGTGTAATTTTCAGTAAAAATAGCAGTATTTTCCGATCCTAATGACCTTAATCTGCCAATTCAGCATTTTGTCTGTGTATAAATAATTGCAACCGAAATACTGACTTCCTGTTTGCAGGACCCCTACTAGAGGCCGTTATGGTCTTGCCCTTGACCCAGCGCCTGGGTTGATTCAGTTGCTCAGTAGAGATCTGAGCATCTTGGACCCATCCAATAGCCAATCAGTAGAAATTACTGTTAGAAACATTCCAAGGATGTGGTGCATCCTGGGAAGAAGAAGGACCATTAGAACCTGAAATGTCAGCTCACTAATGTCAACAGCAGGGAACAGCAAAGGGTATGAAATCAACTGATTTTTCAAAATGGGAGAAAATATGTAGAATAACCAAGTATGCATTACACAAACTAACAATTTAACAAATACTGATAATTTCCACTTAACTGTCCCTTTAATGCTGGGTTCAAATCCTCCCTTGGACACATCTACAAGGAGTTTTAAACGGTTTTGTGTGGTTTTTCCTGTGACACTTTGGTTTCTCCCTCAACTGTACAGATAGTCTGCGAGTGTGAGGTAATTTGCTTCGATTGTAAACACTTTGGGGTAGGGCCTGGTGTGAATGGAAGACATCATTGAGATGTGCTGTGTAATATGTTCATGTAATGTGATAAGAAAATAAATACAATTTAGCCTTCACAAATACAAAACCACCAAGTGATTCCTAGTTACGCCATGGTTATCTTTCTTTTATTCTTTCACTCTTTGGATTGTTTTCTTTCCCACAGTTTTTAAGCTAGAGACACGAAATTTGGTACAGACATGCGGGACACAAGAGAAGCGTGCTTTGCTTTTAGTTAAGGAATCCATAGAAGTGTTACCACTTTATCTGTGAATTTCATAAAACAAAGTAAATGCTGTGTACACTAGTGGCTATAGGCCAGAAAAAACAAATACCTATAGCCAGTAGATGGCAATAGTGTCTCTAGCCTATTTAAGTACTTGTTGATGATTTAAACTTCTGTATATCCCTGATGAAGGTGCTCTGCACCAAAACGTTACACTGTTATACTGATTTGGTAATAAACATCTATTGCAATCCAGACTGGTGTGCACAGCATTCACTATAATGTTTTATGTGTTTTCAACACGCTGTGGCACCCATCGCTAATATGCTTGTGAAGGTTCTCATTCATCCAGGTCATGGTACATCTGTTGTATTCAATTAGATCAACTGGACTTGAAGTTTAGTTCTTGAAGACGTTTCACTAGTCATCCGACTGGCTTTCTCAATTCAGAATGACTTGTACAAGAATCTGTGGCAATTATGTACCCTGGAAAATCCCAATTAGCATATCACAGCCAAGTGTTAAGGGAGTGATTGGATAGTGGCTAAGAGGTGTTATAGGAACGCCCAGAGTAAGGTGTCAAAACAGCATTGTACATGGCAGACAGATGGTGTCGAACCCCCCCACCTCTATTTAGGCTTGGTTTCTTTATTTTCACATAAATGGCCTCCTTAACACCTCTCTTGAACCAGTCACGTTCCTTTGCCAATATGTTAACATTACAATCTTCAAAGTTATGTCCTTTATCCTTAAGATGCAGGTACACGGCTGAGTCCTGACCTGAGGACTTGGCTCTTCTGTGCTGGGCCATACGTTGATGCAGTTGCTGTTTGGTCTCCCCCACATACAAATCAGAGCATTCTTCACTGCACTGCACTGCATATATGATGTCGCTTTTCTTGTGTTTGGGTATTGGGTCTTTCGGATGTACCAATTGCTGCCTCAGCGTGTTGCTCGGTTTAAAGCAGACCGAGCATCTATAGTCAATATCATTGCTACAATTTCTGCGTACACGCAGAAATTGACCTTTAGCTATACCTTCTTTGAGTTTAGGAGGATGTCTACTTGGGAGTATGTAAGTTTGATGTTCAAGTTATTGCTGTTAAGAAGTTTAATAAAATTAGACAGTTTGTCCAGTCCTCCTTTCCAAATCATAAACACATCATCAATGTATCTAAGCCAGAGGGCCACCATGGATGCAAGGCCATGCTCCATCTCCTGGGGGTGAAGACAGTTTGAAAATGACAGTTGGAAAATGACAGTTAAAATTTGACAGTTGAAAAATGACAGTTGGAAAATGACAGTTAAAATTTGACAGTTGGAAAAGAAGTTTAAAATGGACAGTTGGAAAATGACAGTTGGAAAAGGACAGTTGGAAAATGACAGTTTAAAATTGACAGTTGGAAAATGGACAGTTAAAATTTGATCAGTTGGAAAATGACAGTTGGAAAATGACAGGTTAAAATTTGACAGTGTGGAAAATGACAGTTAAAATTGACAGTTGGAAAATTGACAGTTAAAATTTGACAGTTGGAAAATGACAGTTGGGAAAATGACAGTTAAAATTGACAGTGTGAAAATGACAGTTAAAATTTGAAAGTTGGAAAATGACAGTTGGAAAACGACAGTTGGAAAATGAAGTTAAAATTTGACAGTTGGAAAATGACAGTTGGAAAATGACAGTTGGAAAATGACAGTTAAAATATGGATAGTTGGAAAATGACAGTTAAAACTTAACAGTTGGAAAATGACAGTTGGAAAATGACAGTTAAAATTGATAGTTGGAAAATGACAGTTTAAAATTTGACAGTTGGAAAATGACAGTAAAATTTGCAGTTTGAAAATGACCAGTTGGAAAATGACAGTTACAATTTGACAGTGAGAAAAGGACAGTTGGAAAAGACAGTTAAATTGACGTTGGGAAAATGACAGTTGGAAATGAAGTTAAATTTGACAGATGGAAAATAACAGTTAAAATTTACAGTTGGAAAATGACAGTTGAAAATGACAGCTAAAATTTGACAGTTGGAAAATGACAGTTGGAAAATGGACAGTTGACAGTTGAAAATTTGACAGTTGGAAAATGACAGTTAAAGAATTTGACAGGTTGGAAAATGACAGTTGGAAAATGACAGTTAAAATTTGACAGTTGAAAAATGACAGTTAAAATTTGACAGTTAGAAAAAGGACAGTTGGAAAATGACAGTTAAAATTGGACAGTTGGAAATTGACAGTTGGAAAATGACAGTTAAAATTTGACAGTTGGAAAATGACAGTTAAAATTTGACAGTTGGAAAATGACAGTTGGAAAATGACAGTTAAAATTTGACAGTTGAAAAATGACAGTTAAAATTTGAAAGTTGGAAAATGACAGTTGGAAAACGACAGTTGGAAAATGACAGTTAAAATTTGACAGTTGGAAAATGACAGTTGGAAAATGACAGTTGGAAAATGACAGTTAAAATATGATAGTTGGAAAATGACAGTTAAAACTTAACAGTTGGAAAATGACAGTTGGAAAATGACAGTTAAAATTTGATAGTTGGAAAATGACAGTTAAAATTTGACAGTTGGAAAATGACAGTTAAAATTTGACAGTTGGAAAATGACAGTTGGAAAATGAAAGTTAAAATTTGACAGTTGGAAAATGACAGTTGGAAAAAAACGGTTAAAATTTGACAGTTGGAAAATGACAGTTGGAAAATGACAGTTGGAAAATGACAGTTGGAAAATGACAGTTAAAATTTGACAGTTGGAAAATGACAGTTGGAAAATGACAGTTAAAATTTGACAGTTGGAAAATGACAGTTAAAATTTGACAGTTGGAAAATGACAGTTGGAAAATGACAGTTAAAATTTGACAGTTAAAATTTGACAGTTGAAAAATGACAGTTGGAAAATGATAGTTAAAATTTGACAGTTGGAAAATGACAGTTAAAATTTGACAGTTGGAAAAGGACAGTTGGAAAATGACAGTTGGAAAATGAAAGTTAAAATTTGACAGTTGGAAAATGACAGTTAAAATTTGACAGTTGGAAAATGACGGTTGGAAAATGACAATTAAAAATGACAATTGGAAAATGACAATTGGAAAATTACAGTTAAAATTTGACAGTTGGAAAAGGACAGTTGGAAAATGACAGTTAAAATTTGACAGTTGGGAAATGACAGTTAAAATTTGACAGTTGGAAAATGACAGTTGGAAAATGACAGTTGGAAAATGACAGTTTAAATTTGACAGTTGGAAAATGACAGTTGGAAAACAACAGTTGGAAAATGACAGTTGGAAAATGACAGTTAAAATTTGACAGTTGGAAAATGACAGTTGGAAAATGACAGTTAAAATTTGACAGTTGGAAAATGACAGTTAAAAATTTGACAGTTGGAAAATGACAGGTAAAATTTGACAGTTGGAAAATGACAGTTATACAAGGGGGATAAATACATAGATAGTTCAGTACATAAATATATAAATTATAGAAATGGAAGTGCTAGAACTTTGCCACAAGAGGAAAGGAGGTCCCTGCCCCGTAGAGCTTACAATCTAGTTAGCTTACAATAAAGCTTACAATCAGTTGGAAAATGACAGTTAAAATGTGACAGTTGGAAAATGACAGTTGGAAAGTGTCATTTAATAAAGGACAGCCGGAAAGTGTCATTTGGTAAAGGACAGCCGGAAAGTGTCATTTGGTAAAGGACAGCTGGAAAGTGTAATTTAGCAAAGGACAGCTGGAAAGTGTCATTTGGTAAAGGACAGCCGGAAAGTGTCATTTGGTAAAGGACAGCTGGAAAGTGTCATTTGGTAAAGGACAGCTGGAAAGTGTCATTTGGTAAAGGACAGCTGGAAAGTGACAGTTGGCGAAGTTATTAGACAGTTGTAACACATTAGTTATAGGATACGTGTATATAGTATATGTAGTATAAAGTATAATAGTGCGTTATATTAGCTTCAAAAAAATATATAAAGCTGTAAAAGTCCTTACTGAGCTGTTACTACTTTTTTCAAAATAAAGTAGCAAAAATGGAATGCCTTAGCCACACAAATGTATGTGCTTGAACCAATTGAAATGTTTGGAAACTTGAAAGGGTGTGTACACTGAAATTTTTTTTAAAAAAATTGCCCATTAGTGGAAACTGCAATTTAACACAACTATCACTGTACATTTTTTGTTGATCTGCCCCCTATTTCATTAGATATCCAATCTGAAACATCTTACGTTTTAGCATTTCTGTAAGCAGTTTTGCTGTAGCTGGAATGGTTTGACAGTTGGTGTGCTGTATGCAGTTTTGACAGTTGGTCAAAAAAAATAGTGGTCAGAGCCTGAGCAAAACTAGTATTGTATTGAAGACATGCAGCAACACACACACCTCAGAGTAAGGGCTAGGCCACACTGCTGCGCTTTTTTTGCATTTGTGCTTGCCCATGCGTTTGTGCCTGCCTTTTTTTTTATATCATTAAAAATGTGGCAACGCACCGAAACGTACGTTTTCAGGTGCGTTGCGATTGCGATTTGCGTTCTGCATTTTAAATCTCAATCGCATGAGTTTTTCAATAGCTAATGAAAAACGCATGTGCAAAAGCAAAGAAATCGCACATGTTGTGTGAATAGCACACTAAAGAGAACTTTTTGACAATTTTTTTATTGTCTTGTAGTCTACCAGTTCCTTCCTACTCTTTGTTGTATATACAAGGAGGATCATTACTGGTGAGTTTTGTTTTTGTACTGCATTAGAGGGGCGTGTCACCATCTGTCATTTAGGGGGTGGGACAGAATAGGCATAAAGGGCGTGGCGGACAAAAATGGGGCATGCTAGGGATGGAGGATACAGCTGCTTGTGGGGGTTTGGGGTGGTCTCACGGGAGTGCAGGAGACCACCAGAATCCAGGAGACTCCTGCTACTGCCGGGAGGGGTGGGATACCTGCAGCCACCGCATGGATTAGCAAACGACATTTGCTAATCAGTGGTGTTAAATATCCTTGTTATTTATGGGACATTATATAACACCATTACTAGAGGGTGCACAAGTACAAAATGTACTTGTGCTGTAGAACTATAACAGGATACTGATTCAGTAAATGTATGGTGCCCATACTTTAGTGAACATTTCTCCTGATATTTCTGTGAATAGCAGGCAAATTTGCCAGGTCCAGATATACCAAATAGATAGACTCTTGTCCAAAATAACTGAGTGCTATAATATAACCAACAAGTGCTTCAACAAAGTATTTGTTTACAGGATGTGACAGTAATGTAAACAGGGTTTGATAGGATTTCTTTATTAACTGTTTCTCATTTCTTTTTAACTTCTTCCCTTTGTTTCTTTTTTTATTGTACCACTGTATCCTCACATAGCAAAATACACAGGCATAATTCCCAATGTGCACCAACGGGAACACATTTGCTAGTATATTATACATTTTCATTAATCCTGTGAACAACATGCAAATATGTTTATATTTGGGCAAATCAGTGGTTAATTGCTAATTTTATTAGATCAAAAAACCCACATTTAAAGGGCATGCCCACCACTTTTTAAAAAAAATGTCTGTAGTGTCACTGTGTCTATGGCCCTCTCCCACCCCCAACCGCTATAGTTATTTGTAAAAAATCTAAGCTGATCACTACTCTTCTACGTGGCGTTCATTCACAGCCCTCTGCTTGCATGAAACTGCAAGCAGGGGGCCGGACCAGCTATCCCATGTAATTGTGATTGCAATCCGATTGCACATAAAAATGCACGCGATAGTGTTGGTCTGGCCAAACTAGGTGAGTGGAGCACATGCGATCACCATTTTCCCCCAGATCCACATGCCGTGGCATTTTACACATGTTACCGTTGGCCTCAGCCTTAAGGGGAAATGTTGGAGGGTAGGAAATCATGATGTCACAGGATCTTTACCAATAACAGGACCAAGGCTGATCCTTATTTCTGACTGTGCCACTAAGATAGTGGCAACTGCTGCTCACTTATCTGCTTCACTTTTCTTTCCCTGCGGGCACAAAAAGGAGTGCAGAGATCACAAATTATAGCCAGGGCCTGCATAATATTACAGCTCAAGTGATGACTTTTGCCCTACTCTCTCTGTGCACTACAGAAAATACTAGGTAATTTTACTTTATTACTGACAGGTCTTAGCTTATAATGGTGTGGGTGTAAGCTACAATATCAATTTATGTAAAAAAGAAGTCTGATAGTTCTCCCCCCCTCCCACACCCCCCCAGTATGCATCTCAATATTTGGTCCATAGTAATGCAATTTCTATCGTAAATAAGGACAACATTCAACATTAACTAGGCACATTATTGAGAAATGCATTCCACAGAGCTGTGTTGCAATCAGGTTCACATTATCCTCCACTTGCAGCTCTGCACAATGTTGTTTCTATAAAGGGGTAATATTGGAGGGTATATGATAGTCTTTTATAATTATATCACGTATGATTCGTATACAGATATCAAGGTTTATACACATATATTGTGGTTCGGCTATACATACAGGTTCATACACAGATGTTAAGACTTGTATACAGATGGCAAGGTTTATATACAAATATTAATGTTTTTATACAGATATTATGGTAAACAACACTTTGGGATGTGTGTGTTGCTGCATGTCTTCAATCCGGTTCATGTTTTGCTCAGGCTAATGGTGGCCATAGACACAGTGACACGATCAGATGATAGCAGCCTATAATATCGTCCATCACGATAACGGAATCAGGGTGATACAATCGGTCCAATTTCATCAACTGGCACCATACACGGAGCGATAATCGACTGATCGTGATGCAGCATCTATGGTCACCATATGAATTCCCCTTCCAGACTATCTGTGAAGTCAAGCATGCTCAGTTAGGGAATTTTCCATCACGCGGTTTACATACCAAATTTCTAAGTCTCCAGTAACAGCAAAACGGCACATAACAGAAGAGTTTATGGTACTATGGCACTTGATTAACAGCTTAAATGTAATATGATTCAGATTGGATATATAAAGAAATTGGGGGCAAATAAAAATAAAAATGTTTTTTTTAACTGTTTATTAAAATTGGTTTAACTCAGGGCCGGAGTTACCATTAGGCACATGCCTAGGGGCGCCTGAGGTTGGAGGGGCGGCTGTCAATCTCCTCCCTCCAATCCAACCTTTATAGTCTATTTTCTTCCCCCAAAAAGAGGAAATTGGTGTGGTTTAGGGGTGTGGTCTGTGCTTAGGGGTAAGGGCGCCAGGCTCTTGAGGTTTAAATCCGGCCTGGTATAACTAACAATTAAATCTGTATATCATTATTACAGTTGTACAGTACATTCAGAAAGTATTGTCAATTTCGTACACATTGATTTAAATAGTTATTGTAGTTTATACAGATGAAATAACAAGGGTAACTTGGGAAAAATAATAGTTACACAAAATACACAGTCATATTTTGTCAATGTATATGGCAGTTATATTCTTGTATTGATGCCTTATAATGGGAAAGAATCGATTATGGGTATATATAAGATTATAATGCTATGGGTCATAATAATAGGCAATTTCCCAGTGTACATATCCCTTTATGGCTTTACATCTCCCAAATAGGGAACTGGGGACTCTCCCCGTTATAGAAACCAGAAGAACTGATATACAGCGGAAGGACTCGGCGGGGTTCCTACTAGGAATGTACCATGTGGTAGGAAGGGGGGGGTTAAAAGGGGTAACGTGTTGGGGTATACAAGATTAACCACACGTAACAAGTCCGATGGCCCTGGATTCCACATTAGCTACTTCGTCGACTGTGAGGGGAGGAGCGAAGTTGTTAGTGTCCAATGAGATGAGTGAAACCCGTGGGAGGAGCCCAGAGCTCTTATGGTTGAAACTTCCTTGAAAATAAGATTTTTTTGGAGAAGATTCGGTCAATGATTAACCAGGGTTGTGTGAAGGGGAGAAAAGCAGCGATGGCCCCGTGTGGACCCTCTTTCTGTCCGGTGATTCCTTCACACTTGGATGTAGGTGTCCACTGATTCCCTTCCAGTCAGCAACAGGGACCGCTAGGGGTGTGTAATGGCATTTAGTCTGAGTTACTTTGTGTGAATAGGGACATCTTCATTCATCCTCTTGTTGCCTTCCATTTCTAGCCCTCTACCTCTCACAATGGCTCTGGGGCCCCTCCACTACATTCGGTACCTACTGCTCCTGCTTATCTCCTGGGTAACACAAGGTAAGTGATAACGTTCCAGTTCATTGGAATATTAAACCTTTGACACTTCATTTGGTCCCAGGATCAGTTCAGACTTTCTAAGACTAAATCACCCAAAAACATTAAAGGGCATGTACACCACTCTTACAAAAATGTAGTATCTAATATAACACCCCCCAAAAGCTAAGATGCGTTTTACTTACAGTTTGGAAAGATGTTCCCCCGCTGTGTAAGAAGCATTACAAACCACCGATCTAGCTCTGCTTAGCCCACGCCTCTGCTGCACATGCCCTTAACGTGCGCAAGCAGCAGCAGCAGAGGCTCCTTCGGTATTGGCCGTCAACAATTGGCCGTGACGTCACCATCACCGTCATGACTGACGGCTGATACCAGTAAGAAGTGGTTAGCTGCGGCGTTGGATCGGTGGTTTGTAAGGCTTCCTACACAGCGGGGGAACATCTTTTCAAACTGTAAGTAAAATGGATCTTAGCTTTTGGGGGGTGTTATATTAGATACTACATTTTTGTAAAAGGGGTGTACATGCCCTTTAAAGGGCAATGAACCCATTGATAAATAGACTTAAAACTGCTTCCGATAATGTCTCTTGCTTTAAAGGACAAGTGCAGCCCCAAAATGAAAACCTACATACAACCTACAAACTGTAATAGTTTGAAATGTGAAATATATAATAGTTTGAAATGTGAAATATATAAGTCTAACCTGAAATCCTGCACAGTGTCCTGTTTCTGCTTCCTGGTTCTTCCAGTTAGCAACGGTCAGTTATGGATTTGACAGTTCTCATCACAGCCAATGACTGAATGTTAATCCACTGTCTGCCCCTTTTGAGCATGCCCAGGCTCAGTACAGGTTTCTAAATTGCTCAGTTTCCATGAGGCATCCCGAAGCATAGCAGGCATACAGTAATGAATTCATAGGCCAAACTATGATATATCAACATATTTTAAAGAGGCCATTCTTTCTAAAATATGTTCTTATGAGGGTGGAGTTGCACTTTAAGAATTACAGTTATTCCCAGTCAATGATAAACTTATACCAATTAAGTGAATCATTTCTTTACAGCATTTCTCCAGATGTTTGAAAAATACAGCTCCCAGAATACGCCAAACAGAATGCTGGTTGTTGTAGTAATAAAATACCTGGGAGGGCCACAAGTTTGGCATCCCTATAAATCTCTTATGATCCCTAGCATATTGGCATAAAAAGATACTAAGTATCTAATTGACATCTCCACACCTTTTTCCATTGAAAAAACTTTGTGTTTTAGTTTAATGCTCATTTAGAGCAATATTGACATTTATCCTTTAATCATTCCTGTCCATATATGAATCGGACTCATGTTCATGAATTCTAATTTGGCATGCTCTATTTACCTATATCCGTACCTGTAGAGAATGCATTACGGTAAGTGTATCAGCAAAGCTGTCCATTTCCATGCAGGTACTCTTTATACGGGATAGTTTTGAAAAAAGAGCAACCACAAAACTATTTGTAAACCAGAATAATCTAAAAGAAATTCTGTGCACTACGAGTACGTAGAAATAAAGAAATGCACATGTACAGTGTACACTGTGGGAAAGTGTGTCTAAATGTACATAGACCTTTTAAGCTTTAAGATCGAGTGTTTAATATAGGATAGGCCCAGTACTTTGCCTAAAAGTAATGTTTTTTTAATTCTTATAGTGTTGCTTTCAGTCAAAACCATTATATCGTGCTTGAGGTACATGGTACCTTGATTCAAGCGTCATTCTTTGTCAGGCAGTAATTCTCCTTAAAAAACAAGGTCACTGATGTCATTTAAGATGCCATTTATTTAAATTTTAAAATTTCAAGACTAAAGTCAATGCCTGGACTGTTTGCCATTTGTATGTCTAAATATATCTCATATTAAGAGCACTTCATAATGCATACCACCCTGAAGTGTCTAAGGAGGAGTATTAGCCCACTGTCATTTGAAATGTGAAGAATGACAAGTGTCCAAAAGTGTCCAAATCACATAATGTAAAACCGCATCGTGCTTGCTAAAGGAGTATTGCTGTACAAAAGTTTTATTTTTTTAATGTTTGTGTTTTAAAGTGAGATGCTGAAAATCCCCCCCCCCATTTTGCATTACTTGAGCGTTAATTTTCCGGCGAAAAACAAGACAAAAAGAAAACACACAAAAGATTCAATGAAAGTACTTATTTTTAAAAATGGTGCTAATTTCACCCCAACTAATCAGATCTTTTTTAACATTTGAAAGGTAACTAATTGGTTGGGAAAAAATTAGCACCATTTTTTATGATAAGAACTTTTATTGAATCTTCCTGATAGGCTTTTAAATTTTTACTTATTGTTGCATTACCATTGCTTTTTCTTTGCAGCCACAGGTGAAAGTATTTTCTCTATCCATTGATATTTAAGAAAGGGTGTGGCCAGCTGGTCGCCAATCGGAAGGCTTTAGCATAATGATATAATCTGTTGAACAACTGCACAAATGTCCGTACACGAAGCAGAGCAAACGTATATAAAATAAATTACTTTATTGTATGTACAGCTTGGAGGGTTTCAGAACAGTAATATCCTAATCATAAACTCATGATTAAGGACATTACTGGTCCAAAACGCATCAAGCTGTAGGCACAATCATTTTTTTGATGTACTTTTTTCTTCTTTGCGATGGGCCTGGGGCCATTAGAATGAATTTAGTGGTTATTAACTCCCATTTATTTATTAAAATTGCTTTAGCATAATGACTTACCAATGTGGAGAGAATTTTCTGTAATCCATGTATCGGGCTGTCTGGGCTAAATATCTGCTGTTTTCTTTGTCGAACGGATCAGATGGCTAATCGAACATGTAAAGCGCTAGACCGATCCTTTGGTCCATAGAAGACAGCACGGTCAGTCGCAGTGAACTTTCCCCAGTGGATACTTTGACCGCAATGACAATGATTTGGTAGCGGTATAGTTTGCTGCTGCATCTGAGTATATAGGCAGCTGATCTGCAGACACCCAAGATGGACAAAAAATTGATGGCTAGAGGAGAGCATGAGCAAGTCATTTCTTAAATGTAACTTTTGCAAAGGTTAAGGTAGCAATTTAAGGTGCTGAAATTCTGCTTTATCTTAATCCAAAAGTTACGATTTGGGCTTAGTTCACCTTTAATTAATTTAAATATGATTGCAGGTCCTCTTAGATCTAAATATGGGAAGACCATCAAACAAAATTGTATTTTGTTTTTAGTGTTCGAAACATAATATATAAATATATATATAACATAATATATATGTTTTGTTGCTTAAATAACACTATCAGTGTTTTGCATTCAGTTAGCAGACAAGTTGTGACATATGTAAAGATTAATTGCTAAAGTAAGCAAAAGGCAATTGTTGCTCAATATTGTTGAGAGAAATGTCAAAATAGTGGCACATGCTCCATTTCCTTAACATCTGACATTTTCTCTGTGTTTGAAAGCTGTAATTTTCCACATTACCTTTGTTGCAAATTATGTTGATTTCAAACATTGCATTGTGGTTATAAGCCATTAGTGAAGGTGGACACTAAATTAATGGGAATGAAAAAGCTGACAGTCTTTTTAAAACTTGCACAACTCTAAACCTATATATGTGCCTTGGTTTCAAAAAATAAAAGAGAATAAAAGCCCCCCTTCCCTGCAAACATAATAGTGTGTCTACAAATAAGATTACTAATACTAACTGTTGCTTATTTGATATAGCGCAAATGAAGATAACATGCGTGACATTATTTAACTTTTGCGCTGCATTTTCCAGCTTGTTATCTGTTAGTCAATAAAGTTTGAGAATTATTAAGGAAAGTGTATATGTCTGGAAATTACTGTATATAACAATGTTAGCTGTTTTGTCTGTGCTTTTGTAAGCAGCATAATACCTAGGTTTAATATATTTCCAGGGAGATTCAATAAAAGTTCTTATGATTTAAAATGGTGCTAATTTCGCCCCAACCAATCAGAACTTATGTAACATTTGAAAGCTAACATCTGATTGGTTGGGGCAAAATTAGCACCATTTTAAATGTTAAGAACTTTTATTGAATAACCCCCATAGTATATAGTGGATTATTCTTGAAAGGGTACATAGTGGCCGCCAATAATATGCTCAAGGGCACTTTTGCCCTGGTTAAATTTAATTTAATTAACATGAAGGAAAAGTTTGGAACCACAGGACAGTGTTAAGAAAAAAATACATTTTCACAGAATTCAAAACAGGAAATTACTTTTTAAACTAACAGTTATTATTTTTCTCTTTTTTGGATATTGGATGTTTTAGGTTATTCCCAGAACCTATCTTTCCAGCCAGGAACATCCTATGGGTACTATTACACACTGGATTTAGAGTTGAAACATATTTCACAGCCTTCCATGCCAGGAACAAAACTAAATATTAAAGCCAACATTCAGACATATCTTTTGTGGAAAAATAAAGTCCAGACAGATGATCAGCTGGTGCTTGTGCAGGTTAGTGTTAATATTTACATTGTATATTTAAATCCATACCTAGTACCATTCCTACAGGATCTTAAGCTGGGAACACACCTTCCAACCCTTTGTCCTGACTGACTGTTCGGATTTTCCAACCAGTCAGCCAGGACGAAGTACTGTTAGTCCTGGGAAATCACAGCATTTACAGGGAAAGACCTGTTGCTCCAGAAGCAGAAATTATAATATGTTCCCTATCCCTGACCTCTTACTAGATCTTAAGCTGCCTGCGAGCACAATTCCTACGACATTTAAGAGATTCAGCAGAGAAAAGAAAGAAAAGGGGGGAGGGGGGGAAGATGTGTAAGAAGAGCAATGTCCATGGTGTGCTGAACTAATAAGGGTCACAGACACTACAAGAAGGCAGTGAGTAAGGGATGTGGGGGACAATTAGGATCACTCATGATCAATGCATAATGACAATGCAAGCACAGCTATATATGTGAGTATCACCATTTTACTTCTATTAAATTGTAGGTTTAAAAAAATTTAAGTTGTTAGAGTGAGTATAGTGACCCTTTAAGGATAATTTATTGTCCTCATTCTGGAGTATGCTGGCCCCTCCCCGTCCACACAGTCAATCAAGGCTGTGACAGCTGACTTTTCACTCAATAAGCATTTCACATGCTCAAGCTTAGTCCTCTTAGAGGACAGATCAGAGGCAGAAACCTTTTGGCAGGAAGACATCTCCTACTGGTCAGTCTCCTGGACTTTGGACATGGACTGCAGGAGAACCATAAGGATCCCTCCGGATCCCCTCTTGCTCCTTCATCTTCAAAAGATTTTCTGTAGTGTAGGGCACCCTAGCACTCCCCCAACCGCTTTGTTAGTTTAATTAAAAATGCTGCAGAAATATACTTACACCTCTTCGTTCCCCGGCGTTCTGCAACGCTGGCAGCCGCGTCTGTGATTGCCCCACAGCCAAATCACAGACGCGGCTGCCAGTCCAGTCCACTGCTTGCAGTTCAGGCAAAGTTCAATCATTGAGGCCACTGTATTAAGCCATTTATATGTTTGGCCTGTCTTAGAGATGGATCAGTAACATGATTCACATAAGGTTGTTTATAGAGTGCAAAATCTGTTTTATACTTAATTGCTCAACTCTCATACATTTCCAATAATAAAATACCCTCTTTATAAAGATAAATATACATATTGTCCTTGCTCTTTTAGGGTAGGTATACTATAAGATTATTCGCACTGAGCATACACGTTTTGGTTGGCTGGCCCAAAAAAATCAGAACTGGTTTTGTCTGGCCACAACCAATATCGGTTGTGCGACCTACAGTGATTCGTCCAGCCCGACCTTTTGTTAGTGACGAATGGTCGCTGGGACTGAGAATATATGGCCTTAAGAGTTAACCAGCTTGATTTTTAAACCAACAAATCAACTTGACAGTGAGGATTACATTTAGGATCTTCTCTTGTTGGTTATTTAACAATGGGTCGGATGAAACACAAAGAAAACTTAATTATAGGAAATTACATGAATACTCTTTGGTGTAGTTTATGGGAAAATCTGGCATTGGATCTGAAGATAAATATGTTCATCAAATTCAATCTGATCCAATATCACAGATAAATGAGAGAATGGTTTATTGCCTTGAGAGACAGAGATTCTATGGTTGATATATATTATAAATACTAATAACATATATATAATATATACCAGTAACCTTCAGAAAAGATCATTGTTTCTGTAGGAAACTATTACATGAATCACTTTTGTTTAACTTGTCTTCCTGTTTCATTATAATCCATCAGATTCCTGCTATTGTTCAATGTCTTTTTATTATTATCAATGATAATTTCTGCATTTCTTTTAGATTCAAGATTTTGCCATTCAGAGAAGTAAATGTAACAACACAAAGGACAGTTATGTTATTGAAGAGTTTGGGGATATTGTGAACGGCAGCAGCTTTGGACGCCCTGTTTTGTTCCACTGGAAATCTGGGAAGGTAAATTGGGCCTATATTCTGCATATTCATAAGATCCATGTAGTGGTTTATTGAGTGGTTATGCTAAAGAAGACAATATATTATAATTATTATTATTATTGTGGATTTATATAGCGCTAATATCTTCTGTAGCGCTTTACAATTACATGTATACATTCACATCAGGCCCTGCCCCAAAGAGCTTACAATCTAAGCACATACATTATATGACACATACAACCTATCAGTATATCTTTATTATTGTGGGGGAAACCAGAGTGCCCGGAGGAAACCCACGCAAGTACGGGGATAACAAACAAACTCCTTGCAGATGTGTCCAAGGGTGGAATTGAACGCAGAGCTGCAAGGCATCAGTGCTAACCACTGCCCAATATACAAGTAAACAATGTTTGCATAAATTAAGCAAAGAGTATTTATTACAGAACATGTGAGGTACAACAACGATGGTTCACCACAGGATATACAAATTTTATTTTCCACAAACTATATATCAATACAGGAATACAGAAAAAAACCTCAAGAAAACAAAAGGCAGTTGGGCTCTTTATAATGACTGCCCAGCGCGATGTTTTAGTCAAGCACATTTAGCAAAACACAAGTTATTTTGTTTCCTACCTTCAGTGTCCATTTTAGGGTATTGTCATGTATCCGAATAATTTTCATTCTTCATGTTTCATAACTCATGTATCAGAATCATGTTTTATTCTCTGAATATTTCCTTATTTTTACCAGTCATCATGGCAGCATCCACTAATGGGTTAATTCCCACTAAATGCCATGCTGCCATGAATAATGTATAAAACGGGTGTCCTACCTGCGCACGTCTACTACTGTGTAAGTAGCACCGGAGGACTCCAGGTCCCAGAAGTACGGGCAACTTACAATACCAGCAGGTATCCTAGATGAATAAATCAAAAAACACGGGCAGAGTCCTCAATCTGGTGCAGTGAAACCAACTTTTATTCAGGCATAAGAAAGAGTTGGTAAATCATACAAATACCAAGATCCCTGACGCGTTTAGTGACCGTTTGTCACTTCATCAGAGGGATAAAAGAAACCTAGCCCCTAACTCCATCTTAAATAGCTATTTGAAGGTGAGGTGAATCACTTAAAGGTGATGCGTGAACAATCAAGGAAATGTCGATACATATGAAATATATATATATATATATATATATATATATATATTTTGATTTATGTATATATAGTATTTACAGTGAGTGATATCCATGCATTTCTCCTAATACCTATATGTATATAATCCAGTAATATGATTCGTCAGTTTGCTCCTCCCATAATATCAGTAGCATTTTTATCCCCTTCATATTATGTATTTTTAGAAGGTTTTTAGCTTTTTCACCCCAATAGTGGTGTACTTCGCCTTTTTATATATACGTATTTTATTATATTTTTCTATACACCACAGACACATTTTATGTATGGTGTGTCTACTATATGTTTATAGGCTCATTGGAGATACAGTGCTTTAGACGGCACATACGTGGAAACATGTATAGATGTATGCACACATATATATAGGTATGGGTGTTGTTTTGAGAATATATATACATATAGATGGTCACTATTGGGTTTTAAGGATGTTGTTAGTATATATGTTTTATTCAATATTGGTGATGGTGCTGTTATATTCGGACATCACTGTTCGGTACATTCCATCTAGGATGGCATAAAAGATGTAGCATTATCTCCTTTAATATTTACTATAAGTTATGGAAACTACTATGGACACAGTGAGTGTGTCCATCCATTAATATTAAATAGGATTTTATCACTTATTATATTTATACTAGTTAGTGCGTGGAGAAGTGCCGTACAAAGGCTGACTTTCTCCATTACAAGTTCATGCTGTAATGTCTCGGCTCTGGGCTCCTGCTAGCAAGACAGAACTATTATCGGAAACTTATAGATAACAACAAATTGAACCCACATCGCCTGTTCTCCATCTTCAACTTCCTTCTGCGCCCCTCTCGGATCCTCTCCTTTCTCCGCACTCTCCCCAGGAATTTGCACATTACTTTCAACATAAAGTGGAGTCCAACTGCATGCAGATCTCTGGTCCTCGAGATGACCTGCAGATTATGTTGCTCTTAACTCCCTCAGCTACTCTTGGATCTTTTGTTCCTGTGACCCATTCAGAAGTCTCTCGCCTGCTTCTATCATGTCCGCTCATGACCTGTCCTCTTGATCCCATGCCCTCTAGATTACTGAAGCACTGTAATCATTTGCTTACCCCTATACTCGCCCACATATTCAATGCCTCCCTTACATCTGGAATTTTCCCTTCCATCTTTAAGCATGCCTGTAACGCTCCCAAGGTGAGCGCTGCTGCAAAGCAGCTAAGAAAGTACAAAGAGACCGAAGTGCAGCAGAGGTCAAGGTAACCTGTTAATTATACACACCTAAATACCAAAGATACAGAAAAAGAACATATAGGCTGCAACACTCTATAGCTGGTATCAAAACTAAAAGTCCTTTATTACAGAAGGGATATCTTTAAAAACAATTAAAAACACATATACAGGGCTCTCACTTAATACTATCCAGGTTATCACATATTGCGACATACATATAAAAGACCTTCTATTAGCTAATGATAAAGTGCCATATAGCTACCAGTCTCGTCAGTCAAAGTAATCCATGTGGTGTTAAAGTGTGCGAGGCCCTGTATGGAGGCAAAGCAGGTGGGACGCGTTTCGCTCCTCTTATTCGAGTGCCGGAGCTTTCTCAGCCATGCTTTAACACCACATGGATTACTTTGACTGACGAGCAGGAGACTGGTAGCTATATGGCACTTTATCATTAGCTAATAGAAGGTCTTTTATATGTATGTCGCAATATGTGATAACCTGGATAGTATTAAGTGAGAGCCCTGTATATGTGTTTTTAAAGATATCCCTTCTGTAATAAGGACTTTTAGTTTTGATACCAGCTATAGAGTGTTGCAGCCTATATGTTCTTTTTCTGTATCTTGGGTATTTGCGTATATTTACATAGTTATAGGCTTTATGTGCACCTCTACTCCACACGAGCTATACACACAGAGCAGAGTGCCCTATCTTTCCTATTTCTTTAAATATTATACACACCTAAACACACAGTGAAATGAGAAGAATACTAACAA
This sequence comes from Hymenochirus boettgeri, assembly GCA_019447015.1. Taxonomy (NCBI): domain Eukaryota; kingdom Metazoa; phylum Chordata; class Amphibia; order Anura; family Pipidae; genus Hymenochirus; species Hymenochirus boettgeri. The sequence goes on from CM033475.1 coordinate 82,620,884, forward strand.
GACTATATACAAAAGACAAGGAGAAGGGAAAGATAATGGGAACTAAACAGGCACGAAAACAGGACTGGAACAAAAGCTAGGCAAGGTCTAGGAACAAGAACAAGGTCTGGAACAGGAGCAAGGATGATGGATGGTGAGAGCGGCAACAAAAACGACGATCTGGCAATGAACTGAAGGGGTGGAGTCCTTATAACTGGAGACTGCAATCAGGTGAACATGATGAGTAAATTGTCCAAAGGTGAAATGGCCTGCTGCTGTTGGAGTGGGAATAACAAACAGTGACACACTAGGAGGTGATATCTGGAACACAAACAGCGACACTTAGTGGACTAAATAGGAACAAGGAATAGTGACATCTAGGGGCAACATAAGGCAGAACAGGAGTCCTTACATTACCCCCCTCTTCAGGAGCGGCCTCCGGACGCTCCACAATGGTCCAACCCTCCATGAACTAAGACACTAGAAGAGGTAGTTCCCAACCAGACAAGAACCCCCCCCCACACCGGGATCTCCCGAGCCACGCTCACACCAAAACACCAGCGTCATCACCCAGAGTCTGAAGAAACAAATAATGGCTGTTTTAGGTGGTACTTTGATCAATGAGGTTGTTAGGCCCTTGACTTATGGGATAAGAAGCGTGCAACAACCCAGGCTTCAATAGGACACTTGCAACCTTGTCATGGTCTTTATCATTGACCTGGAGCATGGTGAGTTTACCCAGAGAGAATGAGATCCTACACAGTCGCTCTCAGGTAACCACCAGCACTGGGTGCATTAGAGTGGTAACCATAAGCCTCTGGGACACCTCCGCGGCAACACACCCTCCAAACCAGCCACAGACCACGGAACCTGGACAGACAACACAGGTGACTACTGGCAGAGATGGCAATAATCGTGGCACGGAAACCCCCGGCAAGAGGAGCCCCCGAAAGACCGGAACCCCCCCTGGTTCAGGTCAAAGAGTCTCTGAGAAGAATGGTCGTCACAGCAGACTGGATACTGGGCTGGACAGGTGTGGTCGTCACAGCAGACTGGAAAGCGGACAGGCTTGGGTCGTCATCTCGGCAGACAGAAAGCCAATAGGACTTGGGTAATTAAAGTCATCTCAAAACACTGGGCAGGCTGAGCACCTGACGTCACCTCAGGACACTGGCAGGCTGACAACTGATGTCACCTCAGAACACTGGGCAGGCTGAGCAAACAAAGACATCTCAGGACACTGGGCAGGCCGAGCAAACAGTCATCTCGGCAGACTGGGCACTGGACAGAACCGTAGAAGTCATCTCGGCAGACTGGGCACTGGACAGAACCGTAGAAGTCATCTCGGCAGACTGGGCACTGGACAGAACCGTAGAAGTCATCTCGCACTGGGCACTGGACAAACCGAAGTAGTCATCTCGGCAGACTGGGCACTGGACAGAACCGAAGTAGTCATCTCTGGAGACTGGGCACTGGACAGAACCGAAGACGTCATCTCTGGAGACTGGACACTGGGCAGGACCGAAGACGTCATCTCTGGAGACTGGACACTGGGCAGGACCGAAGACGTCATCTCTGGAGACTGGATACGGGCAGGACCGAAGACGTCATCTCTGGAGACTGGACACTGGGCAGGACCGAAGAAGTCATCTCTGCAAGACTGGATACTGGGCAGGACCGAAGAAGAAGTCTCTCTGCAGACTGGATACTGGGCAGACGAGAAGATCTCTCTGCGACTGACTGCAGACCGAAGAAGTCATCTCTGCAGACTGGATACTGGGCAGGACCAAAGAAGAAGTCATCTTCTGCAGACTGGATACTGGGCAGGACCAAAGAAGAAGTCATCTCTGCAGACTGGATACTGGGCAGGACCAAGAGAAGTCATCTCTGCAGACTGGATACTGGGCAGGACCAAGAAGAAGTCATCTCTGCAGACTGGATACTAGACAGGACCGAAGAAGAAGTCATCTCTGCAGACTGGATACTAGACAGGACCGAAGAAGTCATCTCTGCAGACTGGATACTAGACAGGACCGAAGAAGCCATCTCTGCAGACTGGATACTAGACAGGACCGAAGAAGAAGTCATCTCTCAGACTGGATCTAGACAGGACCGAAAAGTCATCTCTGCAGACTGGATACTAGACAGGACCGAAGAAGCCATCTCTGCAGACTGATACTAGACGGACCGAAGAAGAGTCATCTCTGCAGACTGGGCACTGGACGAGACCGAAGAAGTCATCTTGAAAGAATTTATAGACTGTGGATGTACAGGAAAACATCTGAAAGTTGTGATTTGAGGGCAAAGATCTGCAGATTGCAGATGCAAAGTAAAGGCTCTGCAGGCTGTGGATTCGAAAGCAGTTCTTAAGGGACTGTAAACTGTGGATTCAAGGTAGTTGGTTCAGGGAACTGCAGACTGTGGGTTATGGGAACTGCAGACTGTGGCATTAAAGACAATTATTTAAGGGTATAACGTTTTGGGAATGACCTTTAAACAGATAACAGTCTATCCAATGGATGGAGGGACCCCTGCAGAAATGGATAATAAGGAGAATGAGGGTTTTTAACAGTCTTTAGCTTGAAAGGCAGACTTTAGTGAAGCAGGCTGCCGCAATGAAGACTGGACAAGGCTGGAAACCGGCTGTAATGGTGCAGACTGGACACGGCTGGAAACAGGCTGTAATGGTGCAGACTGGACACGGCTGGAACAGGCTGTAATGGTGCAGACTGGACACGGCTGGAAACAGGCTGTAATGGTGCAGACTGGACAGGCTGGAAACAGGCTGTAATGGTGCAGACTGGACAGCTGGAAAAGCTGTAATGTGCAGACTGGACAGAGCTGAAACAGGCTGTAATGGTGCAGACTGGACAGAGCTGGAACAGGCTGTAATGGTGCAGACTGGACAGAGCTGGAAACAGGCTGTAATGGTGCAGACTGGACAGAGCTGGAAACAGGCTGTAATGGTGCAGACTGGACAGAGCTGGAAACAGGCTGTAATGGTGCAGACTGGACAGAGCTGGAAACAGGCTGTAATGGTGCAGACTGGACAGAGCTGGAAACAGGCTGTAATGGTGCAGACTTGGACAGAGCTGGAAACAGCTGTAATGGTGCAGACTGGACGAGCTGGAAACAGGCTGTAATGGTGCAGACTGGACAGAGCTGGAAACAGGCTGTAATGGTGCAGACTGACAGAGCTGGAAACAGGCTGTAATGGTGCAGACTGGACGAGCTGGAAAGGCTGTATGGTGTGCAGACTGGACAGAGCTGGAAACAGGCTGTATGGTGCAGACTGGACAGAGCTGGAACAGGCTGTAATGGTGCAGAACTGGACAGAGCTGGAAACAGGCTGTATGGTGCACTGACAAGCTGGAAACAGCTGTATGGTGCAGACTGGACAGAGCTGGAAACAGGCTGTAATGTGCAGACTGGACAGAGCTGGAAACAGGCTGTAATGGTGCAGACTGGAAGAGCTGGAAACAGGCTGTAATGGTGCAGACTGGACAGAGCTGGAAACAGGCTGTAATGGTGCAGACTGGACAGAGCTGGAAACGGCTGTAATGGTGCGACTGGACAAGCGGAAACAGGCTGTAATGGGCCAGAGGACAGAGCGAAACATGCTATGCCGAGACTGGACAGGACGCGAACAGACGATTGCAGCGGAGACTGGACAGGACCGGAAACAGCTATTGCACGGAGCTGGACGGACCGTAACATCGATTGCACCGGAGCTGGACAGGACCGTAAGCAGACGATTGCACCGAGACTGGACGGACCGGAACAGACGATTGCACTGGAGACTGGACAAGCTGGAAGCAGACAATGCACTGGAACTGGACAGGAGAAACAGACGATTGTACTAGACTGGAAGCAAACTGAAGAGCTGGAACCAGGATAGAGCTGGAACCAGGTTGTAGTGCAGGACCCTGATCAGAGCTGGATTGCACATGGAAATGTTTTCTTTTGGGTTTGGGCTTTGCTTATCAATTGGTATAGACAGAGATCTAGGAGCTTTAGAGAATATATAATGCTTTATACCAGGCTTCAAATAAAGGGTTACCACCTCTAACTGGGTATAGATTCCCTGAGATAACCATAGACTGAACTATATCTATACAGCTCATAGAGTTTCAACACTGTGATTGGTAAACTGCTCTATAAAGTAACCCGAATCCTCCTCAATACACAGAGAAAGTACTCTAGGTCATCTGGTTGAAAAGGAGGATAGAAAACATCAGTAGGCTATGGAGAGGGAGCTAAATCACACAGAATGTTAAATAATGGTTCAACAATTCAGCTTCATAGTAGCCCTCGTTAACAAAATCCTGCACCTGGCTAATCAGCTCCAACAAGTTTTTCTAGAATGACTACAGAAGAGACTGTCTGCCAATTCCTCATTCCTTTTAGCCAGAATGCAAGGTAACGAAAGCGGATGGGGTCCATGTGAAAAGGGAAAATACGGTGCAATAAACTGGAGACCTCCGGTGTATAGGCCAGATCGTACTGTACGCTCCCAAAATGAGCGCTGCTGCAAAGCACTAAGAAAGTACAAAAGAGACCGAATGCATAGGACAGGAAAGAAGAAAAAGACCAGGCACTCATCCAAAGTATGAACTATAAAACAATCCCTTTATTGTGGTACATGGGAGATTACATTAGGTGCTTGTAAATCATTTAAAAACACATATACACATACAAGGAAGGATACCGATAATAACAAATACCTAGAAACACACCCTCGCCAAATAGTTATCTATGTGGTCTAGAGCAGAACCCCATATATACTCATCTGTAGGTACAGTCACAAGTCGACAGTCACTCTGGGGGCTCCAGCAAGATACAGGCCGGGGACGGTAAGTCTAAATATATATAATGTCATCGGAATCACATCCAGAAGAGGAGAGACGCTGGTGGTACAATGGAGATTACATTAGGTGCTTGTAAAATCATTTAAAACACACATAACACTACAAGGAAGGATACCGATAAATAACAAATATCCTAGAAACACAACCCTCGCCAAAGTAAGTATCTATTGTGGTCTAGAGCAGAACCCCATATATACTCATCTGTAGTACAGTCACAGTCACGTCGCAAGTCACTCTGGGGGCTCCAGCAGAGATACAGGCCGAGGGACGGTAAGTCTAAATATTAAATGTGCATCGGAATCACATCCAGAGACCGAAGTGCAGCAGAGGTCAAGGTAACCTGTTTTATTATCACCAGACTAACACACAGTGAAATGAGAAGAATACTAACAAGACTATATACAAAAGACAAGAGAATGAAATATAGGGAACTAGAACGCATGAAACAGGACTGGAGCAGGACGGAACAAAAGCTAGGCAAGGTCTAGGAACAAGACAAGGTCTGGAACAGGAGCAAGGATGATGGATGGTGAGAGCAGCAACAAAAACGATTCTGGCAATGAACTGAAGGGGTGGAGTCCTTAAATAATGGAGACGGCAATCAGGTGAACATGATAGTAATAATTGTCCAAAGGTGAAATGGCCTGCTGCTGGTGGAGTGGAATAACAAAACATGACAACTAGAGGTGATATCTGAACACAAAACAGCGACACTTAGTGGACTAAATAGGAACAAGGAATAGTGACATCTAGGGGCAACATAAGGCAGAACAGGAGATCCTTACATGCCCTTGTTAAGCCCATACTTAAAAAGCCTTTGCTAGACCCCTCTGTTTGCTATCTACACCCAGTCTCTCTGTTACCGATAGCCTCTAAACTGCTAGAAGAGTTAGTCTTCTCCCGTATCACTAACTACCTCCATGCTCAACACTATTGGATCCTTTGCAAACTGGATTCAATCCTGCGCATTCTACTGAGACTGCCCTGTGTAAGGTTGTGAATGATTTTCTATTCTTATCCTCCTGACCTCTCCTCTGCTTTCAACAGTCGATCATTCCCTCCTAATGCAGATACTTCACTCTTTGGGCATTCGGAATGAAGTGGCATCCTGGTTTCTATCCTATCTCTCTGATCGAACTCTGTATTTTTTGCTAACAACACCTTCTCTTAATGTGGGGGTACCGCAGGGGGTCTGTACTTGGACCCTTATTGTTCTCCCTCTACACTATCTCCTTGGGAGATGGTAATCAGCCTTTTGGGTTCAAGGATCATTTATATGCAGACGATACACAAATCTACTTGTCACCTACGCTATATACCTATCACGAGTCTCCGACTGCCTCCTTGCCATCTCCTCAACGCTACCTCAATGAATCTTTCTAAAACTGACTGATCGTCTTTCCACCTAAACCTGGTCCTGTCCCATCTTTCTCAATCTCTGTTGACAATACTCCCATTTTCCCTATCCAATCGGCACGCTATCTAGGGTAATTATTGACTCCTCTCTCCCTTTTCTAACCACATTAACTACTGTATGTTGCTGCTTTTTTCCTTCGCAATACCCAAAATCTGCAGGTTCTTTCTCTCCCGACCACTGCATGCTTATGCATGCCTCATCCTATAGCGCCTGGACTATTGCAACTACTACTTTCTAGTCTTCCTGCTTCCCACCTCTCTCCCCTTCAGTCTATAATTAACTCTGCCACACGTTTGTTTCGCTCTCTAAATAACCAGGATCCCAAATCTACTCTGTACCTGCAACAACCCGGCTCTCCGTTTTAACAGCACATTGTATACAAAATCCTTCCCCTATGTTTAAAGCCCTTCACTCTGCTGCTTCTTCTTATATTTGTTCCTAGTGTCCCTATATGTTCCGGCCCATACCCTCAGCTCATCACAGAACCAGCTCCTGTACCGACCCCCCCTCTCGTACTGCTTCTTCTCCGCCTTAACCTTTCTCTCTTGTGGCTCCCATCCTCTTGAAATTCCATTCCCCTCTATTATATTACTGTACAGCGCTGCGTCCCCAAGATTTGGAGAACCAATACTCTCACAGGCTCAGCTGTGACAACAAGGTGTTTTAACAACATTACTTAACATGTTTAGGGTGGCATACATATGCTACTGTAGCCCATTTGCTTCAAGGTTGATGTGTTTTAGAGATGGTATTATGTGTATTTGTTGTAACAAGTGCTTATTTACAGGGCATTCCGTCCTTAAAACAAACTCGGTTACCTGCCTGCAACCCCAACTGATATATTTAGCACTTTATTAGATGCTTTACTAATCTGATATTTAAAGGGTGAAATCGCTTTTGAGAGTGGAGATACCTTTTAAGGATAATATATTGCCCCCTTCTGGTAGATTAAGCTGGATTCCAATCAATCAAAGCTGTGACTGCTGACATCAAAACTAATTATTGACTCTGTTTCCACGGCTGCCTCTTCTGCACATGTTCAATCTTATAAAAAGCTCTTTGAGCAGAGGGAAGAGGCAGATACCTTTTGCATAAAGGAAGTGATACCTTTTGCAGATAGGAATGTCCACCCCTTAGAAAACTTTTAATTGATAAGCAGGACCCATTAGACTTAATCAAATTGGTTAATATTATTACCGTAAACAGGCTCCCAGACAGAGATTTCATACTTCACATCCACCGCTGCTTCCTCCCTCTCCACTGCTGCTGCTCTGTTCTTTTTCCATTCCCAAGCAGCAGTAGTAGAGGCTCATCCAGGGAATGACAGTCAGCCATTATGGCCGTTAATGTGACTGATGCCTTACCCAGAAGTGCGCAAAGTGCAGAGCCGCGGCTGTGGATCGCGAGCTTGTAAGTATGAGATCTCTGTCTGGGTTATAAGGGGTGCGGCAAAACCTACTAAAATTTTTTCAAAGGGGTGGATTACTCTTTAAATATCTTGTTAACAATGCATAATAAAACTGGTAAAATTAGAAGTTGTCCATTATCTGCTTGTAGTCGCCATTTTTTTGTTTTAAGGGTGTACAAAGTTACTGTTTCTTTCCATCTTCTCAAACCAGTCTAATCAATATTTTGGTTGTGTGTGAAAATCTCAGTAGATCAGCAGTTTCTGAAAAACTTAGACAAGCCCTTCGTCACCAACAACCAGTTCAAAGTCGATTAATTCCCTTACTTTCCCATTGATTCTCTGATTGAACTTGAGCAACTAGTCTCACAAGTGTTGATGTCTTAATACATTGAGTTGCTGCCGATGAAAGGGGGATTAGCTAATGTGTAAACAAGCAATCAAACAGTGTGAGTGTATAATAAAACAAATAAAGCATTTTATAATCGTAAGTATAGCACTGGCTTATATTAGGTACAAGAGAAAATATAAACTATACAAAATATAAAACTTATTTACAGAGCTGATTCCTATTAAACCACACCCTGTGAAAGGAAGTGGTATGTCAGTCCATCCAATGATTTGCTGTTTGTAAAACATGTGGCAGTTGTAGCCAATCAAAAAACCTTTCTGCATGCTACACAAGAAGTGATGTGTATGTGAAAGAGGATATAAAGGTGATACTTTGCATGTCCCTGCCTATTTCTCCAAAGCTGGGAGGGAGAAATATGTGTATATGTTCGATATTAGGGCAATGCCTTATAAAACCTATATAGAGCCTTATAAGAAGCTTTATTTCCATTTTATACTCTGGGGAGCTTTTAGCTCCTTTAATCCACCTCACCTTAACCTATAAAGTTAATCATGTATCCCGGGCTCCCAAGTCTAACCCCATAGAAACTATAAATGGTGAGAACTTGCTGTGGTAAATACTAATAAGTATGATCATAGCATGTTAATCTGGATCCTGTTAGGGTCTGATTCCCAATGGTTTCTGTTTAGTTTGAAATGCACATTGTGGAAGGATTGCCGGGGTCAATTATCAGACCTGCAGATTCTAGCTCACAGGTAAGTGAATAGGAAAGGGAGGGAATATAGTAGGGTTCTTGACTCTACTGCATAAAGTGGACCTATAAATCCTTCCTATTCCAATAGTGTAATAGCTTGGATGTAAGGGAAGGCGCAGATTGATCACTTGCATGTTCGAAGCCTTGTAGGAATCGCTAAAGCATGACCTTGGGCTTTTAATGTCTGAAAATTTGGCTTTATTCCAGGATGTATGAAAATGGTTTTCCAGAAAAATTAATTTTTCCAGCATTCGTGCAGCCAGGGAATGCTGCAAGTTGTAGTTTCTGAAACATATAAGTTCAACACCCATGCTCTATACCCATTAGGATGTATTGCATGTGGACACATGCCTTTGCCCAGGCTATAATTAAATACCCGTATGGCTTTACATCTCCCAAATATGAACTGGGGACTCTCCCCGTTATAGAACCCAGAAGAACTGATATACCAGCGGAATGACTCGCGGGGTTCCTACAGAATGTACCATGTGGGTAGAAGGGGGGTTAAAAGGGGTAACGTTTGGGGTATACAAGATTAACCACACTTAACAAGTTCCGATGGCCCTGATTCCACAGTAAGCTACTTCGTCGCCTGTGAGGGGAGGAGCGAAGTTGTTAGTGTCCAATAGATGAGTGAAACCCTTGGGAGGCCCAGAGCTCTTATGTTGAAACTTCCTTGAAAATAAGATTTTTTTGGAGAAGATTCGGTCAATGATTAACCTAGGGTTTGTGTGAAGGGGAGAAAAGCAGCGATGGCCCCGTGTGGACCCTCTTTCTGTCCGGTGATTCCTTCACACTTGGATGTAGGGGTAGTAGCACACACAGGGTGATCCGTCTCAGCACAGGACCGCTAGTGGTGTGTAATGGCATTTAGTCTGAGTTACTTTGTGTGAATAGGACATCTTCATTCACCCTTGTTGCCTTCCATTTCTAGCCCTCTACCCTCTACCTCTCACATGGCCTGGGGCCCCTCCACTACATTCGGTACCTACTGCTCTGCTCCTGCTTATCTCCTGGTAACACAAGGTAAGTGATAACGTTCCATTTCATTGAATATTAAACCTTTGACACTTCATTTGGGTCCCAGGATCAGTTTCAGACTTTCTTAAGACTAAATCACCCAAAAACATTAAAGGGCATGTACACCACTCTTACAAAAATGTAGTATCTAATATAAACCCCCCCAAAAGCTAAGATGCGTTTAACTTACAGTTTGGAAAGATGTTTCCCCCCCCGCTGTGTAAGAAGCATTACAAACCACCGATCTAGCCTGCTTAGCCCACGCCTCTCTGCTATGCACATGCCCTTAACTGCGCAAGCAGCAGCAGCAGAGGCTCCTTCGGTATTGGCCGTCAACAATTGGCCGTGACGTCACCATCACCGTCATGACTGACGGCTGATACCAGTAGAAGAGTGGTTAGCTGCGGCGTTGGATCGGTGGTTTTGTAAGGCTTCCTACACAGCGGGGGAACATCTTTTCAAACTGTAAGTAAAATGGATCTTAGCTTTTGGGGGTGTTTATTAGATACTACATTTTTGTAAAAGGGGTGTACATGCCCTTTAAAGGGCAATGAACCCATTGATAATAGACTTAAAACTGCTTTCCGATAATGTCTCTTCTTGCTTTAAAGGACAAGTGACCCCAAAATGAAACCTACATACAACCTACAAACTGTAATAGTTTGAAATGTGAAATATATAATATTTTGAAATGTGAAATATATAAGTCTAACCTGAAATCCTGCACATTGCCTGTTTCTTCTGCGTTCCTGGTTCTTCCAGTTAGCAACGGTCAGTTATGGATTTGACAGTTCTCATCACAGCCAATGACTGAATGTTAATCCACTGTCTGCCCCTTTTGAGCATGCCCAGGCTCAGTACAGGTTCTCAAATTGCTCAGTTTCCATGAGGCATCCCGAAGCATAGCAGGCATACAGTAATGAATTCATAGGCCAAACTATGATATATCAACATATTTTAAAGAGGCCATTCTTTCTAAAATATGTTCTTATGAGGGTGGAGTTGCACTTTAAGAATTACAGTTATTCCCAGTCAATGATAAACTTATACCAATTAAGTGAATCATTTCTTTACAGCATTCTCTCTCCAGATGTTTGAAAAATACAGCTCCCAGAATACGCCAAACAGAATGCTGGTTGTTGTAGTAATAAAATACCTGGGGGCCACAAGTTTGGCATCCCTATAAATCTCTTATGATCCCTAGCATATTGGCATAAAAAGATACTAAGTATCTAATGATCGCCACACTCCACCTTTTTTCCATTGAAAAACTTTGTGTTTTGTTTAATGCTCATTTAGAGCAATATTGACATTTATATCCTTTATCATTCCTGTCCATATATGATCGGACTCATGTTCATGAATTCTAATTTGGCATGCTCTATTTACCTATATCCGTACTTGTAGAGAATGCATTACGGTAAGTGTATCAGCAAAGCTGTCCATTTCCATGCAGGTACTCTTTATACGGGAAGTTTTTGAAAAAAGAGCAACCACAAACACTATTTGTAAACCAGAATAATCTAAAGAATTCTGTGCACTACGAGTACGTAGATAAAGAAATGCACATGTACAGTGTACACTGTGGGAAAGTGTGTCTAAATGTACATAGACCTTTTAAGCTTTAAGATCGAGTGTTTAATATAGGATAGGCCCAGTACTTTGCCTAAAAGTAATGTTTTTTTAATTCTTATAGTGTTTGCTTTCAGTCAAAACCATTATATCGTGCTTGAGGTACATGGTACCTTGATTCAAGCGTCATTCTTTGTCAGGGAGTCATAATTCTCCTTAAAAACAAGGTCACTGATGTCATTTAAGATGCCATTTATTAATTTTAAAATTTCAAGACTAAAGTCAATGCCGGACTTTTGCCATTTGTATGTCTAAATATATCTCATATTAAGAGCACTTCATAATGCATACCACCCTGAAGTGTCTAAGGAGGAGTATTAGCCCACTGTCATTTGAAATGTGAAGAATGACAAGTGTCCAAAAGTGTCCAAATCACATAATGTAAAACCGCATCGTGCTTGCTAAAGGAGTATTGCTGTACAAAAGTTTTATTTTTTTAATGTTTGTGTTTTAAAGTGAATGCGAAAATCCCCCCCCCCATTTTGCATTACTTGAGCGTTAATTTTCCTCCGGCGAAAAACAAGACAAAAGAAAAACACACAAAAGATTCAATGAAAGTACTTATTTTTAAAAATGGTGCTAATTTCACCCCCAACTAATCAGATCTTTTTTAAAACATTTGAAAGGTAACTAATTGGTTGGGAAAAAATTAGCACCATTTTTTATGATAAGAACTTTTATTGAATCTTCCTGATAGGCTTTTAAATTTTTACTTATTGTTGCATTACCATTGCTTTTTCTTTGCAGCCACAGGTGAAAGTATTTCTCTCTATCCATTGATATTTAAGAAAGGGTGTGGCCAGCTGGTCGCCAATCGGAAGGCTTTAGCATAATGATATAATCTGTTGAACAACTGCACACAATGTCCGTACACGAAGCAGAGCAAACGTATATAAAATAATTACTTTATTGTATGTACAGCTTGGAGGGTTTCAGAACAGTAATATCCTAATCATAAACTCATGATTAAGGACATTACTGGTCCAAAACGCATCAAGCTGTAGGCACAATCATTTTTTTGATGTACTTTTTTTTCTTTGCGATGGGCCTGGGGCCATTAGAATGATATTTAGTGGTTATTAACTCCCCATTTATTTATTAAAATTGCTTTAGCATAATGACTTACCAATGTGGAGAGAATTTTCTGTAATCCATGTATCGGGCTGTCTGGGCTAAATATCTGCTGTTTTCTTTGGTCGAACGAGATCAGATGGCTAATCGAACATGTAAAGCGCTAGAACCGATCCTTTGGTCCATAGAAGACAGCACGGTCAGTCGCATGAACTTTCCCCAGTGGATACTTTGACCGCAATGACAATGATTTGGTAGCGGTATAGTTTGCTGCTGCATCTGAGTATATAGGCAGCTGATCTGCATACACCCAGATGGACAAAAATTGATGGCTAGAGGAGAGCATGAGCAAGTCATTTCTTAAATGTAACTTTTGCAAAGTTAAGGTAGCATTTAAGGTGCTGAAATTCTGCTTAATCTTAATCCAAAAGTTACGATTTGGGCTTAGTTCACCTTTAATTAATTTAAATATGATTGCAGGTCCTCTAGATCTAAATATGGGAAGACCATCAAACAAATTGTATTTTGTTTTTAGTGTTCGAAACATAATATATAAATATATATATAACAATATATATAGTTTTGTTGCTTAATAACACTATCATGTTTTGCATTCATTAGCAGACAGTTTGACATATGTAAAGATTAATTGCTAAAGTAAGCAAAAGGCAATTGTTGCTCAATATTGTTGAGAGAAATGTCAAATAGTGGCACATGCTCCATTTCCTTAACATCTGACATTTTCTCTGTGTTTGAAAGCTGTAATTTTCCCACATTACCTTTGTTGCAAATTATTTGATTTCAAACATTGCATTGTGGTTATAAGCCATTAGTGAAGTTGGACACTAAATTAATGGGAATGAAAAAGCTGACAGTCTTTTTAAAACTTGCACAACTCTAAACCTATATATGTGCCTTGGTTTTCAAAAATAAAAGAGAATAAAGCCCCCCTTCCCTGCAACATAATAGTGTGTCTACAAATAAATTACTAATACTAACTGTTGCTTATTTGATATAGCGCAAATGAAGATAACATGCGTGACATTATTTAACTTTTGCGCTGCATTTTCCCAGCTTGTTATCTGTCTGTAGTCAATAAAGTTTGAGAATTATTAAGGAAAGTGTATAGTTCTGGAAATTACTTATATAACAATGTTAGCTGTTTTGTCTGTGCTTTTGTAAGCAGCATAATACCTAGGTTTAATATATTTCCAGGGAGATTCAATAAAAGTTCTTATGATTTAAAATGGTGCTAATTTCGCCCCAACCATCAGAACTTATGTAACATTTGAAAGCTACATCTGATTGGTTGGGGCAAAATTAGCACCATTTTAAATGTTAAGAACTTTTATGAAAACCCCCATAGTATATAGTGGATTATTCTTGAAAGGGTACATAGTGGCCGCCAATAATATGCTCAAGGCACTTTTGCCCTGGTTAATTTAATTTAATTAACATGAAGGAAAAGTTTGGAACCACAGGACGTGTTAAAAAAAAATACATTTTCACAGAATTCAAAACAGGAAATTACTTTTTAAACTAACAGTTATTATTTTTCTCTTTTTTTGGATATTGGATGTTTTAGGTTATCCCCAGAACCTATCTTTCCAGCCAGGAACATCCTATGGGTACTATTACACACTGGATTTAGAGTTGAAACATATTTCACAGCCTTTCCATGCCAGGAACAAAACTAAATATTAAAGCCAACATTCAGACATATCTTTTGTGGAAAAATAAGTCCAGACAGATGATCAGCTGGTGCTTGTGCAGGTTAGTGTTAATATTTACATTGTATATTTAAATCCATACCTAGTACCATTCCTACAGGATCTTAAGCTGGGAACACACCTTCCAACCCTTTGTCCTGACTGACTGTTCGGATTTTCCAACCAGTCAGCCAGGACGAAGTACTGTTAGTCCTGGGAAATCACAGCATTTACAGGAAAGACCTGTTGCTCTCAAAGCAGAAATTATAATATGTTCCCTATCCCTGACCTCTTACTAGATCTTAAGCTGCCTGCGGCACAATTCCTACGACATTTAAGAGATTCAGCAGGAAAAGAAAGAAAAAGGGGGAGGGGGGAAATGGGTAAGAAGAGCAATGTCCATGGTGTGCTGAACTAATAAGGGTCACAGACACTACAAGAAGGCAGTGAGTAAGGGATGTGGGGGACAATTAGGATCACTCATGATCAATGCATAATGACAATGCAAGCACAGCTATATATGTAGTATCACCATTTTACTTCTATTAAATTGTAGGTTAAAAAATTTAAGTTGTTAGAGTGAGTATAGTGACCCTTTAAGGATAATTTATTTGTCCTCATTCTGAGTATGCTGGCCCCTCCCCGTCCACACAGTCAATCAAGGCTGTGACAGCTGACTTTTCACTCAAAGCATTCACATGCTCAAGCTAGTCCTCTTAGAGGACAGATCAAGGCAGAAACCTTTTGGCAGGAAGACATCTCCCCCCCCCATCACTGTCTCTCCTCTTTCCGGCCCCATGACGCAATTCGCTCCCATAGAATCTCCTCCCCCCACCCAGGATCCCCTCTGCTCCCAGCGCCTCAAGTCTTCTCTTACCTCCGGCACCCAAGCATCTCCCCCACCCGCCCTCTCTTTCGTTCTCTCCTATTCAAAATCTGCACATATCCCACTTCACCTCCTTCTCTCACCGCCTTCCCCCCCCCCCCCGCACCCCCATCCCCCCCTCTCAGCTAGCCCTCATCTGCATACTCACCCACGCTCGCGCCCTCCACTCATCCATCCCCCTCCTGCCCCGGGTCACGTTCCCACTACTCTCTCCCCGCCCCCCTCCCCCCATCATCTCGATGCCCCCCAGTCCACTCCTTCCACGCTCTCCCTACGCCGCTCTCCCAGCCAGTCAATCTCCCACCTCTCAATCCCCTGCAGTCCCTCTTGCCGCATCCAACCCTCTTTCAATCATCTCAGGCCACTCCCGTCCATCTAAAGCTCAGTTCCTATGTCCCTTGCCTCCTTGAGATACCATCACATAGGACTACTGGTCATCTCCTGACTTGGACATGGACTGCAGGAGAACCATAAGGATCCCTCCGGATCCCTTGCTCCTTCATCTTCAAAAGATTTTCTGTAGTGTAGGGCACCCTAGCACTCCCCCAACCGCTTTGTTTATTTAATTAAAATGCTGCAGAATATACTTACACTCTTCGTTCCCACGGCGTCTGCAACGCGGCAGCCGCGTCTGTGATTGCCCCACAGCCAAATCAAAGACGCGGCTGCCAGTCCAGTCCACTGCTTGCAGTTCAGGCAAAGTTCAATCATTGAGGCCCTGTATAAGCCATTTAATGTTTGGCCTGTCTTAGAGATGGATCAGTAACATGATTCACATAAGTTGTTTATAAGTGCAAAATCTGTTTTATATCTATTGCTAACTCTCATACATTTCCAAATAAAATACCCTTTTAAAGATAAATATACATATTGTCCTTGCTCTTTTAGGGTAGGTTACTATAAATTATTCGCACTGAGCTACACGTTTTGGTTGGCTGGCCCAAAAAAATCAAACTGGTTTTGTCTGGCCACAACCAATATCGGTTGTGCGACCTACAGTGATTCGTCCAGCCCACCTTTTTGTTAGGCGAATGGTCGCTGGGACTGAGAATATATGGCCTTAAGAGTTAACACAGCTTGATTTTTAAACCAACAAATCAACTGACAGTGAGGATTACATTTAGGATCTTCTCTTGTGGTTATTTAACAATGGGTCGGATGAAACACAAAGAAAAACTTAATTATAGGAAATTACATGAATACTCTTTGGTGTAGTTTATGGAAAAATCTGGCATTGGATCTGAAGATAAATATGTTCATCAAATTCAATCTGATCCAATATCACAGATAATGAGAGAATGGTTTATTGCCTTGAGAGACAGAGATTCTATGGTTGATATATATTATAAATACTAATAACATATATAAATATATCCAGTAACCTTCAGAAAAGATCATTGTTTCTGTAGGAAACTATTACATGAATCACTTTGTTTAACTTGTCTTCCTGTTTCATTATAATCCATCAGATTCCTGCATTGTTCAATGTCTTTTTATTATTATCAACAATGATAATTTCGCAGTTTCTTTAGATTCAAGATTTTGCCATTCAGGAAGTAAATGTAAACCAACAAAGACAGTTATGTTATTGAAGAGTTTGGGGGATATTGTAACGCGCAGCTTTTGGACGCCCTGTTTTGTTCCACTGGAAATCTGGGAAGGTAAATTGGGCCTATATTCTGCATATTCATAAATCCATTAGTGGTTTATTGAGTGTTATGCAAAGAAGACAATATATTATAATTATTATTATTATTGTGGATTTATATAGCGCTAATATCTCTGTAGCGCTTTACAATTACATGTATCATTCACATCAGGCCCTGCCCAAGAGCTTACAATCTAGCACATACATATATGACACATACAACCTATCAGTATTCTTTATATTGTGGGGGAAAACAGAGTGCCCCGAGGAAACCCACGCAAGTACGGGGATACAAACAAACTCCTTCAGATGTGTCCAAGGGTGGAATTGAACGCAGAGCTGCAAGGGCATCAGTGCTAACCACTGCCCAATATATAACAACTGTTTGCTAAAATTAAGCAAAGAGTATTTATTACAGAACATGTGAGGTACAACAACGATGGTTCACCACAGGATACAAATTTTATTTTCCACAAACTATATATCAATACAGGAATACAGAAAAAAACCTCAAGAAAACAAAAGGCAGTTGGCTCTTTATAATGACTGCCCAGCGCGATGTTTTAGTCAAGCACATTAGCAAAACACAAGTTATTTTGTTTCCTACTTCAGTTGTCCATTTATGGGTATTGTCATGTATCCGAATAATTTTCATTCTTCATGTTTTCATACTCATGTATCAGAATCATGTTTTATTCTCTGAATATTTCTTATTTTACCAGTCATCATGGCAGATCCACTAATGGGTTAATTCCCACTAATGCCATGCTGCCATGAATAATTAAAAACGGGTGTCCCTACCTGCGCACGTCTACTACTGACTAGTAAGTAGCACCGGAGGACTCCAGGTCCCAGAAGTACGGGCACTTACAATACCAGCAGTATCCTAGATGAATAAATCAAAAAACACGGGCAGAGTCCTCAATCTGGTGCAGTGAAACCAACTTTTATTCAGGCATAAGAAAGAGTTGGTAAATCATACAAATACCAGATCCCTGACGCGTTTAGTGACCGTTTGTCACTTCATCAGAGGGTAAAAGAAACCTAGCCCCTAACCTCCATCTAAATAGCTATTGAAGGTGAGGTGAATCACTTAAAGGTGATGCGTGAACAATCAAGGAAATGTCGATACATATGAAATATATATTATATTATATATATATATATATATATATATATATATATAGTATATATTAGTAATTTACAGGGAGTGATATCCATGCATTTCTCCTAATACCTATATGTATAATCCAGTAATATGATTCGTCAGTTTGCTCCTCCCATAATATCAGTACATTTTTATCCTCTTCATATTTGTTTTTTGAAGGTTTTTAGCTTTTCCCCCAATAGTGGTGTTACTTCGCCTTTTATTATATACGTATTTTATTATATTTTTCTATACACCACATACACATTTTATGTATGGTGTGTCTACTATATGTTTATAGGCTCATTGGAGATACAGTGCTTTAGACGGCACATACGTGGAAACATGTATAGAGATGCACACATATATATAGGTATGGGTGTTGTTTTGAGAATATATATACATTAGATGGTCACTATGGGGGTTTTAAAAGGATGTTGTTAGTATATATTTTTTATTCAATATTGGGGGTGGTGCTGTTATATTCGGACATCACTGTTCGGTACATTCCATCTAGGATGGCATAAAGGATGTAGCATTATCTCCTTTAATATTTACTATAAGTTATGGAAACTACTATGGACACAGTGAGTGTGTCCATCCATAATATTAAATAGGATTTTATCACTTTTATATTTATACTAGTTATGCGTGGAGAATTGCCGTACAGGCTGACTTTCTCCATTACAAGTCATGCTGTAATGTCTCGGCTCCTGGTCTCCGCTAGCAAGACAGAAACTATTATCGGAAACTTATAGATAACAACAAATTGAACCCAACATCGCCTGTTCTCCATCTTCAACTTCCTTTGCTGCGCCCTCTCGGATCCTCTCCTTCTCTCCGCATCTCTCCCCAGGAATTTGCACATTACTTTCAACATAAAGTGGATTCCAACTGCATGCAGATCTCTGGTCCTCGAGATGACCTGCAGATTATGTTGCTCTTAACTCCCTCAGCTACTCTTGGATCTTTGTTCCTGTGACCCATTCAGAAGTCTCTCGCCTGCTTCTATCATGTCCGCTCATGACCTGTCCTCTTGATCCCATGCCCTCTAGATTACTGAAGCACTGTAATCATTTGCTTACCCTATACTCGCCCACTAGTTCAATGCCTCCCTTACATCTGGAATTTTCCCTTCCATCTTTAGCATGCCTGTAACGCTCCCAAGGTGAGCGCTGCTGCAAAGCAGCTAAGAAAGTACAAAGAGACCGAAGTGCAGCAGAGGTCAAGGTAACCTGTTATTATACACACCCTAAATACCAAAGATACAGAAAAAGAACATATAGGCTGCAACACTCTATAGCTGGTATCAAAACTAAAAGTCCTTTATTACAGAAGGGATATCTTTAAAAACAATTAAAAACACATATACAGGGCTCTCACTTAATACTATCCAGGTTATCACATATTGGACATACAATAAAAGACCTTCTATTGCTAATGATAAAGTGCCATATAGCTACCAGTCTCGTCAGTCAAAGTAATCCATGTGGTGTTAAAGTGTGCGAGGCCCTGTATGGAGGCAAAGCAGGTGGGACGCGTTTCGCTCCTCTTATTCGAGTGCCGGAGCTTTCTCAGCCATGCTTTAACACCACATGGATTACTTTGACTGACGAGACAGGAGACTGGTAGCTATATGGCACTTTATCATTAGCTATAGAAGGTCTTTATATGTATGTCGCAATATGGATAACCTGGATGTATAAGTGAGAGCCCTGTATATGGGTTTTTAAGAGATATCCCTTCTGTAATAAAGGACTTTTAGTTTTGATACCAGCTATAGAGTGTTCAGCCTATATGTTCTTTTTCTGTATCTTGGTATTTGCGTAATATTTACATAGTTATAGGCTTTATGTGCCCCTCTACTCCACACGAGCTATACACACAGAGCAGAGTGCCCTATCTTTCCTATTTCTTTAAATATTATACACACCTAACCACACAGTGAAATGAGAAGATACTAACAAGACTATATACAAAAGACAAGGGAATGAAGGGAAAGATAATAGGGAACTAGAACAGGCAGCGAAACAGACTGGAACAAAACTAGGCAAGGTCTAGGAACAAGAACAAGGTCTGGAACAGGAGCAAGGATGATGGATGGTGAGAGCGGCAACAAACGACGATCTGGCAATGAACTGAAGGGGTGGAGTCCTTAAATAACTGGAGACTGCAATCAGGTGAACATGATGAGTAATAATTGTCCAAAGGTGAAATGGCCTGCTGCTGTTGGAAGTGGAATAACAAAACAGTTGACAACTAGGAGGTGATATCTGGAACCACAAACAGCGACACTTAGTGGTACTAAATAGGAACAAGGAATAGTGACATCTAGGGCAACATAGGCAGAACAGGAGATCCTTACATTACCCCCCTCTTCAGGAGCGGCCTCCGGACGCTCCACAATGTCCAACCCTCCATAACTAAGACACTAGAAGAGGGTAGTTACCAACCAGACAAGAACCCCCCCCCACCGGGATCTCCCCGAGCCACGCTCACACCAAAACACCCAGCGTCATCACCCAGAGTCTGAAGAAACAAATAATGGCTGTTTAGGTGGTACTTTGATCAGTGAGGTTGTTAGGCCCTTGACTTATGGGATAAGAAGCGTGCAACAACCCAGGCTTCAATAGGACACTTCAACCTTGTCATGGTCTTTATCATTGACCTGAGCATGGTGAGTTTACCCAGAGAGGAATGATCCTACACAGTCGCTCTCAGGTAACCACCAGCACTGGGTGCATTAGAGTGGTAACCATAAGCCCTCTGGGACACCTCCGCGGCAACACACCCCTCCAAACCAGCCACAGACCACGGAACCTGGACAGACCACACGGTGACTACTGGCAGAGATGGCAATAATCGTGGCACGGAAACCCCCGGCAAGAGGAGCCCCCGAAAGACCGGAAACCCCCCTGGTTCAGGTAGCAAAGAGTCTCTGAGAAGAATGGTCGTCACAGCAGACTGGATCTGGGCTGGACAGGTGTGGTCGTCACAGCAGACTGGAAAGCGGACAGGACTT
This sequence comes from Hymenochirus boettgeri, assembly GCA_019447015.1. Taxonomy (NCBI): domain Eukaryota; kingdom Metazoa; phylum Chordata; class Amphibia; order Anura; family Pipidae; genus Hymenochirus; species Hymenochirus boettgeri. The sequence continues at coordinate 82,641,794 of CM033475.1, forward strand.
GGGTCGTCATCTCGGCAGACAGAAGCCAGATAGGACTTGGGTAATTAAAGTCACTCAAAACACTGGGCAGGCTGAGCAACTGACGTCACCTCAGGACACTGGCAGGCGAGCAACTGATGTCACCTCAGGACACTGGGCAGGCTGAGCAAACAAAGACATCTCAGGACACTGGGCAGGCCGAGCAAACAGTCATCTCGGCAACTGGGCACTGGACAGAACCGTAGAAGTCATCTCGCAGACTGGGCACTGGACAGAACCGTAGAAGTCATCTCGGCAGACTGGCACTGGACAGAACCGTAGAAGTCATCTCGGCAGACTGGGCACTGGACAGAACCGAAGTAGTCATCTCGGCAGACTGGGCACTGGACAGAACCGAAGTATTCATCTCTGGAGACTGGGCACTGGACAGAACCGAAGACGTCATCTCTGGAGACTGGACACTGGGCAGGACCGAAGACGTCATCTCTGGAGACTGGACACTGGGCAGGACCGAAGACGTCATCTCTGAGACTGGACTACTGGCAGACCGAAGACGTCATCTCTGGAGACTGGACACTGGGCAGGACCGAAAAAAAGTCATCTCTGCAGACTGGATACTGGGCAGGACCGGAAGAAGTCATCTCTGCAGACTGGATACTGGGCGGACCGAAGAAGAAGTCATCTCTGCAGACTGGATACTGGGCAGGACCAAGAAGAAGTCATCTCTGCAGACTGGATACTGGGCAGGACCAAAGAAGAAGTCATCTCTGCAGACTGGATACTGGGCAGGACCAAAGAAGAAGTCATCTCTGCAGACTGGATACTGGGCAGGACCAAAGAAGAAGTCATCTCTGCAGACTGGATACTGGGCAGGACCAAAGAAGAAGTCATCTCTGCAGACTGGATACTAGACAGGACCGAAGAAGAAGTCATCTCTGCAGACTGGATACTAGACAGGACCGAAGAAGAAGTCATCTCTGCAAGCTGGATACTAGACAGGACCGAAGAAGAAGTCATCTCTGCAACTGGATACTAGACAGGACCGAAGAAGGTCATCTCTGCAGACTGGATACTAGACAGGACCAAAGTCATCTCTGCAGACTGACTAGAAGGACCGAAGAAGCCACTCTGCAGACTGGATACTAGACAGGACCGAAGAAGAAGTCATCTCTGCGACTGGGCACTGGACGAGACCAAGAAGCATCTTGAAGAATTATAGACTGTGGATTACGGAAAACATCTGAAAGTTGTGCATTGAGGGCAAAAGATCTGCAGATTGCAGATCAAAGTAAAAGGCTCTGCAGGCTGTGGATTCGAAAGCAGTTCATTAAGGGATCTGTAAACTGTGGATTCAAAGTAGTTGGTTCAGGGGAACTGCAGACTGTGGGTTATGGGGAACTGCAGACTGTGGCATTAAGACAAGTTATTTAAGGGTATACGTTTTGGGAATGACCTTTAACAGATACAGTCTATCCAATGGATGGAGGGACCCCTGCAAATGGTATAAGAGAATGAGGGTTTTTAACAGTCTTTACTTGAAAGGCAGACTTTAGTGAACAGCGCCGCAATGAAGACTGGACAAGGCTGGAAACGAGGCTGTAATGGTGAGACTGGACACGGCTGGAACGGTGTATGGTGCAGCCTGGACACGGCTGAAACAGCTTAATGGTGCAGACTGACACGGCTGGAAACAGGCTGTAATGGTGCAGACTGGACAGGCTGGAAACAGGCTGTAGGTAGGAACTGGAACAGCGTATGGCAACTGGACAGACTGGAAACAGGCTGTAATGGTCAGACTGGACAGAGCTGGAACAGGCTGTAATGGTGCAGACTGGACAGAGCTGGACACAGGCTGTAATGGTGCAGACTGGACAGAGCTGGACGCTGTAATGGTGCAGACTGGACAAGCTGGAAACAGGCTGTAATGGTGCAGACTGGACAGAGCGGGAAACAGGCTGTAATGGTGCAGACTGGACAGCTGAAACAGGCTGTAATGGTGCAGACTGGACAGAGCTGGAAACAGGCTGTAATGGTGCAGACTGACAGAGCTGGAAACAGGCTGTAAGGTGGCCAGCTGGACAGAGCTGGAAACAGGCTGTAATGGTGCAGACTGGACAGAGCTGGAAACAGGCTGTAATGTGGCAGACTGGACAGAGCTGGAAACAGGCTGTAATGGTTCAGACTGACAGAGCTGAAACAGCTTATGTGCAGACTGGACAGAGCTGGAAACAGGCTGTAATTGTGCAGACTGGACAGAGCTGGAAACAGGCGTAAGTGAGATGGAGACTGGAACGGCTAATGGGGCAGACTGGACAGAGTGGAAACAGGCTGTAATGGTGCAGAACTGGACAGAGCTGGAACAGGCTGTAACTGTGCAGACTGGACAGAGCTGAAACAGGCTGTAATGGGCAGACCTGACAGAGCTGAAACAGGCTGAATGTGCAGATGGACAGAGCTGGAAACAGGCTGTAAATGGTGCAGACTGGACGAGCTGGAACAGGCGTAAGGTGCAGACGGAAGACGAACAGTCGATTCACCGGAACTGGACAGGACGTAAGCAGACGATTGCACCGGAGACTGACAGGACCGGAAACAGACATTGCACCGGAGACTGGACAGGACCGGAAACAGTCGATTGCACCGGAGACTGGACAGGACCGTAAGCAGACGATTGCACCGGAGACTGGACAGGACCGGAAACAGACGATTGCACTGGAGACTGGACAAGACTGGAAGCAGACAATTGCACTGGAGACTGGACAGGACCGGAAACAGACGATTGTACTAGACTGGAAGCAAACTGAAGAGCTGGAACCAGGATAGAGCTGGAACCAGGTTGTAGTGCAGGACCCTGATCAGAGCTGGATTGCACATGGAAATGTTTTCTTTTGGGTTTGGGCTTTGGCTTATCAATTGGTATAGACAGAGATCTAGGAGCTTTAGAGGAAATAGTAAATGCTTTATACCAGGCTTCAAATAAAGGGTTAACCTCTAACTGGGTATAGATTCCCTGAGATACCATAGACTGAACTATATCTATACAGCTCATAAGAGTTTCAACACTGTGATTGGTAAACTGCTCTATAAAGTAACCCGAATCCTCCTCCAATACACAGAGAAAGTACTCTAGGTCATCTGGTTGAAAAGGAGGATAGAAAACATCAGTAGGCTATGGAGAGGGAGCTAAATCACACAGAATGTTAAATAATGGTTCAACAAATTCAGCTTCATAGTAGCCCTCGTTAACAAAATCCTGCACCTGGCTAATCAGCTCCAACAAAGATTTTCTAGAATGACTACAGAAAGACTGTCTGCACAATTCCTCATTCCTTTTAGCCAGAATGCAAAGGTAACGAAAGCGGATGGGGTCCATGGTGAAAATGGAAAATACAGGTGCAATAAACTGGAGACCTCCGGTATAGGCCAGATCGTACTGTAGCGCTCCCAAGATGAGCGCTGCTGCAAAGCAGCTAAGAAAGTACAAAGAGACCGAAGTGCATAGGACAGGAAAGAAGAAAAAGACCAGGCACTCATCCCAAGTATGAACTATAAAACAATCCCTTTATTGTGGTACAATGGGAGATTACATTAGGTGCTTGTAAAATCATTTAAAAACAACATATACACATACAAGGAAGGATACCGATAAATAACAAATATCCTAGAAACACACCCTCGCCAAAAGTAAGTATCTATTGTGGTCTAGAGCAGAACCCCATATATACTCATCTGTAGGTACAGTCACAGTCGCAAGTCACTCTGGGGGCTCCAGCAGAGATACAGGCCGAGGGACGGTAAGTCTAAATATATATAATGTGCATCGGAATCACATCCAAGAAGAGGAGAGACGCTGGTGGTACAATGGGAGATTACATTAGGTGCTTGTAAAATCATTTAAAAACAACATATACACATACAAGGAAGGATACCGATAAATAACAAATATCCTAGAAACACACCCTCGCCAAAAGTAAGTATCTATTGTGGTCTAGAGCAGAACCCCATATATACTCATCTGTAGGTACAGTCACAGTCACAGTCGCAAGTCACTCTGGGGGCTCCAGCAGAGATACAGGCCGAGGGACGGTAAGTCTAAATATATATAATGTGCATCGGAATCACATCCAAGAGACCGAAGTGCAGCAGAGGTCAAGGTAACCTGTTTATTATACACACCTAAACACACAGTGAAATGAGAAGAATACTAACAAGACTATATACAAAAGACAAGAGAATGAAGATAATAGGGAACTAGAACAGGCATGAAAACAGGACTGGAGCAGGACTGGAACAAAAGCTAGGCAAGGTCTAGGAACAAGAACAAGGTCTGGAACAGGAGCAAGGATGATGGATGGTGAGAGCAGCAACAAAAACGATGATCTGGCAATGAACTGAAGGGGTGGAGTCCTTAAATAACTGGAGACGGCAATCAGGTGAACATGATGAGTAATAATTGTCCAAAGGTGAAATGGCCTGCTGCTGGTGGGAAGTGGAATAACAAAACAGTGACAACTAGAGGTGATATCTGGAACACAAAACAGCGACACTTAGTGGACTAAATAGGAACAAGGAATAGTGACATCTAGGGGCAACATAAGGCAGAACAGGAGATCCTTACAATGCCCTTGTTAAGCCCATACTTAAAAAGCCTTTGCTAGACCCCTCTTGTTTGCTATCTACCACCCAGTCTCTCTGTTACCGATAGCCTCTAAACTGCTAGAACGATTAGTCTTCTCCCGTATCACTAACTACCTCCATGCTCATAACCTATTGGATCCTTTGCAAACTGGATTCAATCCTGCGCATTCTACTGAGACTGCCCTGTGTAAGGTTGTGAATGATTTTCTATTCTTATCCTCCTTGACCTCTCCTCTGCTTTCAACAGTCGATCATTCCCTCCTAATGCAGATACTTCACTCTTTGGGCATTCGGAATGAAGTGGCATCCTGGTTTCTATCCTATCTCTCTGATCGAACTCTGTATTTTTTGCTAACAACACCTCTTCTCTTAATGTGGGGGTACCGCAGGGGTCTGTACTTGGACCCTTATTGTTCTCCCTCTACACTATCTCCTTGGGAGATGTAATCAGCCATTTTGGGTTCAAGGATCATTTATATGCAGACGATACACAAATCTACTTGTCACCTACGCTAATACCTATCACGAGTCTCCGACTGCCTCCTTGCCATCTCCTCAACGCTACCTCAAATGAAATCTTTCTAAAACTGAACTGATCGTCTTTCCACCTAAACCTGGTCCTGTCCCATCTTTCTCAATCTCTGTTGACAATACTCCCATTTTCCCTATCCAATCGGCACGCTATCTAGGGGTAATTATTGACTCCTCTCTCTCCTTTTCTAACCACATTAACTACTGTATGTTGCTGCTTTTTCCTTCGCAATATAGCCAAAATCTGCAGGTTTCTTTCTCTCCCGACCACTGCTATGCTTATGCATGCTCTCATCCTATAGCGCCTGGACTATTGCAACCTACTACTTTCTAGTCTTCCTGCTTCCCACCTCTCTCCCCTTCAGTCTATAATTAACTCTGCCACACGTGTTGTTTCGCTCTCTAATAAACAGGATCCCAAATCTACTCTGTACCTGACAACAACCCGGCTCTCCGTTTAACAGCACATTGTATACAAAATCCTTCCCCTAATGTTTAAAGCCCTTCACTCTGCTGCTTCTTCTTATATTTGTTCCCTAGTGTCCCTATATGTTCCGGCCCATACCCTCAGCTCATCACAGAACCAGCTCCTGTACCGACCCCCCGCTCGTACTGCTTCTTCTCGCCTTAAACCTTTCTCTCTTGTGGCTCCCATCCTCTTGAAATTCCATTCCCCTCTATTATATTACTGTACAGCGCTGCGTCCCCAAGGATTTGGAGAAACCAATACTCTCACAGGCTCAGCTGTGACAACAAGGTGTTTTAACAACATTACTTAACATGTTTAGGGTGGCATACATATGCTACTGTAGCCCATTTGCTTCAAGGTTTGATGTGTGTTTAGAGATGGTATTATGTGTATTTTGGTTGTAACAAGTGCTTATTTACAGGGCATGTCCGTCCTTAAAACAAACTTCGGTTACCTGCCTGCAACCCCAACTGATATATTTAGCACTTTATTAGATGCTTTACTAATCTGATATTTAAAGGGTGAAATCGCTTTTGAGAGTGGAGATACCTTTTAAGGATAATTATTGCCCCCCTTCTGGTAGATTAAGCTGGATTCCAATCAATCAAAGCTGTGACTGCTGACATCAAAACTAATTATTGACTGCTGTTTCCACGGCTGCCTCTTCTGCACATGTTCAATCTTATAAAAAAGCTCTTTGAGCAGAGGGAAGAGGCAGATACCTTTTGCATAAAGGAAGTGATACCTTTTGCAGATAGGAATGTCCACCCCTTAGAAAAACTTTTAATATGATAAGCAGGACCCATTTAGACTTAATCCAAATTGGTTAATATTATTACCGTAAACAGGCTCCCAGACAGAGATTTCATACTTCACAATCCACCGCTGCTTCCTCCCTCTCCACTGCTGCTGCTCTGTTCTTTTTCCATTCCCAAGCAGCAGTAGTAGAGGCTCATCCAGGGAATGACAGTCAGCCATTATGGCCGTTATGTGACTGACTGCCTTACCCAGAAGTGCGCAAAGTGCAGAGCCGCGGCTGTGGATCGCGGAGCTTGTAAGTATGAGATCTCTGTCTGGGTTATAAGGGGTGCTGCATAACCTACTAAAATTTTTTCAAAGGGGTGGATATACTCTTTAAATATCTTGTTAACAATGCATAATAAACTGGTAAAATTAGAAGTTGTCCATTATCTGCTTGTAAGTCGCCATTTTTTTGTTTTAAGGGTGTACAAAGTTACTGTTTCTTTTCCATCTTCTCAAACCAGTCTAATCAATATTTTGGTTGTGTGTGAAAATCTCAGTAGATCAGCAGTTTCTGAAAAACTTAGACAAGCCCTTCTGGCACCAACAACCAAGTTCAAAGTCGATTAAATTCCCTTACTTTCCCATTGATTCTCTGATTGAACTTGAGCAACTAGTCTCACAAAGTGTTGATGTCTTAATACATTGAGTTGCTGCCATGTGAAAGGGGGATTAGCTAAATGTGTAAACAAGCAATCAAACAGGTGTGAGTGTATAAATAAAACAAATAAAGCATTTTATATATCGTAAGTATAGCACTGGCTTATATTAGGTACAAGAGAAAATATAAAACTATACAAAATATATAAACTTATTTACAGAGCTGAGATTCCTATTAAACCACACCCCTGTGAAAGGAAGTGGTAATGTCAGTCCATCCAATGATTTGCTGTTTGTAAAACATGTGGCAGTTGTAGCCAATCAAAAAAACCTTTCTGCATGCTACACAAGAAGTGATGTGTATGTGTGAAAGAGGATATAAAGGATGATACTTTGCATGTCCCTGCCTATTTCTCCAAAGCTGGGAGGGAGAAATATGTGTATATATGTTCGATTATTAGGGCAATGCTCTTATAAAACCTTATATAGAGCCTTATAAGAAAGCTTTATTTCATTTTATACTCTGGGGAGCTTTTAGCTCCTTTAATCCCACCTCACCTTAACCTATAAAGTTAATCAGTATCCCGTGCTCCCAAGTCCTAACCCCATAGAAACTATAAATGTGGAACTTGCTGTGGTAAATACTAATAAGTATGATCATAGCATGTTAATCTGGATCCTGTTTAGGGTCTGATTCCCAATGGTTCTGTTTAGTTTGAAATGCACATTGTGGAAGGATTGCCTGGGTCAATTATCAGACCTGCAGGATTCTAGCTCACAGGTAAGTGGAATAGGAAAGGGAGGGAAAATATAGTAAGGTTCTTGACTCCTACTGCATAAAGTGACCTATATAATCCTTCCCTATTCCAATAGTGTAATAGCTATGGATGTAAGGGAAGGGCAGATTGATCACTTGCATGTTCGAGCCTTGGGTAGGAATCGCTAAAGCATGACCTTGGGCTTTTAATGTCTGAAAATTGGCTTTATTCCAGGATGTATGAAAATGGTTTTCCAGAAAAATTAATTTTTCCAGCATTCTGTGCAGCCAGGGAATGCTGCAAGTTGTAGTTTCTGAAACATATAAAGTTCAACACCCATGCTCTATACCATTAGGATGTATTGCATGTGGACACATGCCTTTGCCACAGGCTATAATTGAGATACTTTGCATGTCCCCACCCATTTCTCTAGGAAATATGTGTTTATATGTTAGATTATTAGGGCAATACTACAATAATAACATGAGGCTCTGAGGTATGGTCTGTTATAAGAAGGCTCTATTTAATTTTAAACTCTGTGGGGAGCTTTTAGTATAGTATTTGAGGTTGAATAAAGAAATATGTCCATCCAGTCCAACCCATCTAGCAATATCCTCATTTCCTGCCTCCAAGTGGAAATTTCCCTGGATCAACTCTACTTTATGTATCAATACCAGCTCCTTTAACCCCACCTCACCTTAACCTATAAAGCTAATCCGTATTCTGTGCTCCCAAGTCCTAACATAAGCAGCTATAAATGTGGAACTTGCAGTGGTGAATACTAATTAGTATAAACATAGCATGTTTTTCTGGATCCTGTTTAGGGTCTCGGGTCACCCAATGGTACTGTTTAGTTTGAACCACAAATTGTAGCAGTATTGCCTAGGTCTATTCTTAGACCTGCAGGTTTATCCTAACTGGCTCCCCTGGATGCTGGAGACTGTTTGAGTAACCGTTTATATCCACTCATAGCAAAACATACATACACATAATTTCTACTGTGCACCAACGGGTACACTTTTGCATATATATATAGCGACGTCTGCACTCGTTCCTGTTAAAAAGGGAGCACTCCTGGGGCTTAATAAATCAAATTTATTATACAAACAAACTCGTCAATGTATTTCAGCCCATCCAGGCCGTCTTCAGGACAAGGTGCACATCATTTCCACTTGTTAAATAAACTTGTGAAGACACACCCCCCACTGTCATCAAAAGGTACACCCTTTTTGTGCCAAACAGAAGCGGATCACTCAAGGGGATCCTGAAAGATGAAGTGGTGAACCCTACTTGTATGCTGTGAACCCAGCCGCTCATGCTCATTACTCCTCCCACACATCACTCGAACCTTTAGTCTCTCTGTAAACAAAACAACAACAAAAAAACTCAGTATGTAAGCCTGGTTGTTCTGGAGATACTTGCAAGGCAGCTGAAAAACTTAAGGAGAAGGTCCAAGCATTTTAGTGAGCAGGAAAGAATCCTTGGGAGACTTGCTGTAAAATTTGTGTAAGCCTACACAGTACACCAACATGCTGTTAGGGGATTTGATTGACAGCTCAAGCAGAAGTGGTGTATTGAAATCTTGACTTCTTTTAACTTGCATATCACAGTATAGAGGAGGAGACTGAAGAAAATAAAGGTATTCTGGGAGTTGGGGGGAATTATAGAACACATTGAAAGAAAAAAAAATAATTTTCCCACTATAGATGCCCTTTAACACCGCACTCCACTTCTTAAAACATTTATCTTTATTGTCACATTGTATACATGTACAATGTTTCGAGGCACACTGCCTCTTTATCAAGCAACAGTGTTGGGTTTGCACCCAATCAAACAAATATGATGTACAACATTATCATCATACTATAAACCCCTAAGACACACCTCCTTTTCCCATTATATCACAGGGCACACCCCTTATTAAATGTAAACATTCCCTGGTACAACTCTTCTACTTAAAGTTATCATAAGACAGTGATATCAATACAGGACTCAATTCTTATGGAAAGCACCTATCTTTATCATAAAGGATTGAACATGAAATCCTGTGTAAGGACAAAGGGATTAGAGAGGAAATCCTCCTACTTTACAGAAACACATGTAAGTCGTAGTCCTTGTTAAGACCATTTAGAGAGAGAGAGTTTAACCTGTGGACCCACCATACCTCCCTTCTCCTAAGGATCAATTCCCCATCACCACCCTTTTAGTGGTCTTGGAACTGCTTTTCAATACTAGGAACCTCAGTTCTCTTTCATGATGCCCTTTATCTATAAAATGGGCAGAAACGGGCTATTTACAATTCCTGTGTCTAATAGTGGATCTGTGTTGAGAGATCCTACCCTTTACTGGCTGGGTGGACTCCCCTATAAAAAGCAGGTTACATGGGCATATACTACAGTATGTATATATAATTTTATTTATAAAGCGCCACTTGGGTATGCAGCACTGTACATTATAAATGTATAATGTATACAAACAAGGGGATAAGTGCAAGCCATTATACAGATAATTAAAAATTAAATGAAATACAACTTCATACATTGGTTAATAAAGCATATATATATAAATTAATATAAATGCAACATGCCTCAACACATTAGGAATGAGATCCCTGCCCTGAAGAGCTTACAATCTAAGTGGGAGGGACAACATACAGATACAAGTGGGGGGATGGGTACAAAGTGTTTAAAAGGGCTAACAATCATTTGTTGTGCTGATGCTCAGAAAGGTAGGATAACAGTCTAGATTTGAAAGCATTAATGGATGTCATCAGGCAAAGCGAGAGAGTTACAAAGGTAGGGAGCAGCAAGAGAGAATGGTTTAAATGGCATGTCCACCATTTTAAAAATATTTTATATGTGGTAGGGCACTTTCCCCCAGCATTTTTAGATTTTCCAGAAAGTCCCCGATAGTTACTTACCTTACTCTTTCCCCCGCCGCACAGTCCCGGCCCTCTGCTTGCACGGAAATGCAAGCAGGGGGCGGGACCGGCAGCCACGTCCCTGATTGGCTGAGAGGCAGCCAATCACGGTCGCGGCTGCCCGGCAGTTCAGAATGCTGGGGGAAAGAGATAAGGTAAGTAACGGGGGGAATCTCTGGAAAATATAATAATGCGGTTGGGGCTGGGGGAAGGAGCCCTATCATGTAGGCCCATCATGGGGTTTGGAGACCAAAATGAGGGGGGGGGGGCTGAACTGCGCATGCTAAAATTCCACTGGTGGCCAGTTTTTTTTTGGGGGGGGGGGGGGATTACAGGAGAACCATTTCGAGCTAGGATGTAAAGTAAGGATTTTTATTCACTACACAGTGGGGCCAGTAGTGGGGGGAATTATAGTTTTGGGGGTGGACATGCCCTTTAAAGGCAGGGGGCAGCAGTGTTTGTTGGGGGTTTGTGGATAAGATTTCCTTGTGAGGAAAGAAGGGCACGACCGGGAACATAAGGGACCAAGAGAGAAAATAAGCAGGGAGGTGCAGTAGAGCGAAGGTATTTAAAGGTAAAAAGCAGGGTATTGAATATGATTGTTTGATGGGAAGCCACCCTATGGACTGAAGTATTGGGTTGCGGGTTCTCTTTTGGAGGAGAGCGAGATGGTCCGAGCTGCCGAGTTTAAAGGGCATCTCCACCCTCAAAATGAACTTTGAGGGTAAGGTAGGTAACCCCTATCCACCTCAACCGCCACAATAAAACCCACAGGTTTCTACTTACACAGCCTTCCCTCCCTCGGTGATGCTAGCAAGAAGGAGGCCTAAACTCTGCAGCGTCTGTGATTGGCTGAGAGGCAGCCAATCACAGACGCGGCTTTCGTCACTAGAAACACAGCGGGAGAGAAGGCTTTGTAAGTACAGATCTTGTATTTCTTTTAAAGAAATATTGCTGTGGTTGGGGGCAGGTAGGGGTTACTTACCTCCAAAGGATTTCATGCTAGGTGCAACATTGGCTGAAGATGTATCTGGAGGGGTGGTACTGCGCATGCCTCAGACCTTGTAGAGGACGAGGAATCGGCATGGATCAGATGGCTTACAGACAGCTTGGAGTCTTCAGTTTCCTGGACTAAGGAGGAGTGATGTAAAATTATAGTTTTGGGGGTGGACATGCCCTTTAAGATCGACTAGAGAGGAAAGAGATGAGAGGCCGGGAGTCCAAGTAGTAGTATGTTACAGTAGTCAAGACGGGAGATTGTAAGGGCATGGTTGAGCATTTTAGAAGTGGAGAGAGAGAGAGAAAAGGGAGGATCTTGGCAATATTGTGAAGGAGAAAAAAACATTGTTAATGTGATGATGGAAGGACAGAGAGGAGTCAAAGATAACTCCAAGGCAGTGTGCAGATTCAACTGGGTCAATCACCATATTGTCAATAGAGATGGAGAAGAGTCCCAGTTTAGGGGGGGAAATCATTAATTCTGTTTTAGATAGATCGAGTTTAAGGCGGCGGTGCGCCATCCAGGAAGAGATAAAGAGCAGACATTTAGAGAGTTGGGATTGAACTTCAGGGGTTAGCGCAGGGGTGGACAAGTAAATTTGGGTATTGTCAGCATATAAGTGATACTTAAAGCCAAAAGAACTGATTATTTCTCCCAGAGAGATAGTGTATAGGGAGAACAGCAAGGGTCCTAAAACTGAGCCCTGAGGGACCCCCACACTAAGCGGAACAGGAGAGGAAGACTTATTAGCAAAAGAGACAGGGAAAGATCTGTTAGAGAGATAAGAATGCCCAGAGAATATAGAATCTACATAAGAATAGAGTGGTCCACAGTATCAAAGGCAGCTGATAGGTCAAGGAAAATGAGGACCGAGAACTGTCCTTTGGCTTTGGCAGCTTGTAGGTCATTGATACTTTGCAGAGGGCAGTTTCAATTGAATGACCCGGTCAGAATCCTGATTGCAATGGGTCCAATAAGTTATTAGCATGGAGGTATTTAGTAATGCGTGTAGAGACGAGAGTTTTGATGCAAACGGTAAAAGGGAGATAGGGCGGTAGTTTGAGAGACAGGTAGGGTCCAGAGAGGGTTTTTTAAGAAGAGGTTAAACACACATGTTTAAAGGCAGCAGGAAAAATCCCAGAGATCAGGGAGGAATAAAAAATGTGAGCAAGAGCAGGGGAAAGGATTTTAGCAGAGTGTCTGAGTAAGAAGGAGGGCATCGGATCAAGGGTACACATTGTAAGTGGTGAGGACAACAGGAGGTTGAAGACCTCAGAAAGGGTGACCGGGGTGAAAGATTCCAGAACTGCAGGTGGTGGGGCAGGCAAAAGAAGGTGATAGTTGTCCTGGGGTGAGGGGACTAGAGTGTGGATATCCTCTATTTTATTTCTAAAGTAGTCTTCAAAATCCTGAGGAGCGTTAATGGAAGAGGAGGGCTGCAAGAGAATGTTAAATAGCAAAAATAGATGACATGGGTTATTTTTTTTATTGTTTATAAGTGTGCTAAAGTAGGAGTGTTAAGCTGCTGAAAGAGCCGAATTAAGACACAACAACATGAGCTTGTAGTAGTTAAAGTTCGCCTGACTGAGTGACTTTTTTCCCACAGCCGCTCAGCTGCACAAGTACTGAGGTGTAGGAACTTGGTATCTGAATTGAGCCAAGGACGGGGGTTAGAGGGGGGACGTTTGTGAGTTTGTAGGGGGGCAAAGGAGTCAATAGTAGTGGGTAAGATAGAGTTATACTAATGTATTAGGGAATCAGGTTTAGAATCAGACATGAGGGCAGTGAGGCTAGAACTGAGAGAGGAGGATAGAGCTAGAAGGTCTATTGCACGAGTGTTGTGAACAAGGACAGTAGATGGAGTGCCAGATGAGAGGGGGGAGAAGGTGGTAGAAAAAGTAAGGAGGTACCAGCAAACTTGAGATAGAAAGATTTTTAGTAAAGACCAAGTCCAGGAAGTGACCATCATTATGAGTGCTAGTGTTGGTCCACTGCTGGAGGGAAAAGGCGGAAGTTAGGTGGAGAAAGCGAGAGGGCCAGGATTGCTTAGCATTGTCAATGTGACAATTGAAGTCACCTAGAATTATAGCCCAACTGTCGGAGGAAATAAAGATAGAGAGCCAGGTTTCAAACTCTGTAAGGAAATGGCTGGGGCTGAGGCAGAAGGGGGTCTGTATACGACTGTTACTCAAAGACATAAGGGGTGGAAAAGTTGGACAGCATGGACTTCAAATGAGGAAAAAGCAACAGTGGGTGGAAGAGAAACATGTTTAAAGCGGCAGATAGGGTAAAAGAGAGGACCTACCCCACCACCCCATCCTGAGGAACGAGGCGCATGATGAGAGAAGGATAGACCACCATGCGTGATCGAAGCTTCGACCGCAGTATCATGTAAGAGCCAGGAGATAAAAGGCGTTGGAACAGAACAGGTCATGAATAAAAGTGTGTGTTGTTAGCAAGAGAGCGTGTATTAAGGAAGAAGTGAAGGTGAAATTGTAGGGAGAGTTAAATTATTAGAAAGATTAGAGCCACTAAATTAAAGGGCAACTATAGTGAAAAAATTACTTTGCCTCATCTTAATCTATAAATTAATACATGTAAGTAGCACATACTCTGATGTTTGTGTGTCGCTGCATTCCTTCAGTACAGTTATTGATTTGCTCAGGCTCAGTATCTTTCCTCCTAATCTTAACCGACACCTCCTTCCATCTGGCCAGACTATCTATAAGAGCAAGCATGCTCAGTAATCACTAAGAGGCAGCATTGGAAGATGGAATTTCCCATTGTGCAATTTACATGAAGTTTGAATTTGGACACTATAGTTGCCCTTTAATAAGTAGGGGGGTAGAAAGGCGAGGACGACGGCAGATGGAAAGGGTCCAGGGTTGGGAGCAATATCCCCAGCAGCAAGAAGTAGAATAATAAACAAGGAGTGGAGGTGGTCTAAGCATTTATACTGAAGTTTCCTGGAATGTTTGGACTTTGTTAAAGGAACAGTATTTTGTAAGTGCTGGTAGAGTGTGAAGGAATACTGGTAATTGGATGGAAGAAGAGATGCAGAGATAAAGACAGAATAGGGATAGGAAGGGAATGAATGGGAAGGAGACTTTGGAGCCAGGGAGTATATAAGACAAAAGCAATTGTCCAATATGAAGAAGTTAGTGGCGCACACCAGCATAAAGAAGCCTATGAGTAAGGGCCAGGAGAGGCTCGAAACGCGCAAGGCGTCCGTGCTGGTGATATCGCATATGTGTTAATAAAAGAGCACTGTTTTTACTACACATCCTGTGGAACTTCTTGATGCCGGTGTGCACCACTAACGACTGCTAAGAGAACCGAGCGAAGGGTTCGGGGCAGGCTGCACCCGGACCACCGCACTGTAGCGGCGAGTACTGTGTTTGTGGAGCAGTGAAGACTTTGCCTCTAAGAATCAGTATGAGAATCGAAGGGTTCGGGGTTTATTTTTAAACACCCGGACCACCTAGTTTGAAAAGTAAGGAGGCTAATTTTGTATAGCTCCGTTGGCAGTCAGAGTGAATTAGGCTGCTCTATCAGGTTGTGTATGGTGTAAGACAAAAGCAGAGCACAATTATATACATTGTTGAAAAAACGTAAAAGTTAAGTAGTGTTTGCCTTGTCGATCTCCTTGTTAAACTCCAATTTCACTTTTAACTTTGGATGAGCTTCAGTTAGGATGGACTTCCCTGCAAAGCTATCCCCTATGCTGTGTCTAAATTTATGGGGACAAAGTGATCACCAGCTGTGCAACATGAACTAGCAAGGAATACACCATCTCTTAAAGGAATAGTTCACTGCAATAGTGAACTATTCCTTTTTCTACATTGTTTGAAGCCCAGGAGGTTAAGGAGCTATGCCTTACCTCCCGTTCTTTAATCAATGTTTGGATAGCCAGGAACGAAGCTCAGAAAATCTTACCTTTCGCGCGATCCAGTGGGGCCGCTCTGATAGTTCCTGACTGCTTCCTGCTTCTGTTCTGCTATAGCGCACATTATCGGGCATGCGCGTTATAGCGTTACAGAAGCAGGAAGCAGTCGGGAACTGTCAGAGCGGCCCTGCTGGATCGCGCGAAAATTAAGATCACGAGGCTACTCACAGAGGGGCAGAAACTTGTTGATACACAGTGATGAATAAAATATTTATTTTTGATACAAGACCTGAGAGTGTGCCCCTATCTCCAGAATCTGTCTGTCTGTTTGTCTCTCCTATCTGGGGTTTTTTTCATTTATTTTTCAATTATTCAATTGCATGGAACTGTACTGTAAAAATAATTCTTAGAATGCCACTAGATGGCAGTAGTGTATTTAGTGATTGTGCAAACTGTTCTGCTGCATTTTAAGAAAATAAAAGCAAACTTAATTTGTCCATGAAACATAATACTTATAAGTAGCTATAAGCTGTATCTTAAGGGGCAGAATTTTATGTTCTAACAATATTTTATGCCTCTTAATAATTAATCCTCCTCCTTAACAAACTTTTTTCTTCATTTATACTTATATCTGATTATGCATTTTTACTGAAATAACTAGATTGTAAGCTCTACGGGGCAGGGACCTCATTACCTCTTGTGGCAAAGCCCTAGCACTTCTATATATAAGTTATATATTTATGTACTGAACTATCTATGTATTTATCCCCCTTGTATGACTTTATTGTATTTTAATACTGTACAGCGCTGCGTCCCCAAGTGGCGCTATATAAATAAACATATACATACACACATACTGAAATCTTTAAACAACCTGTCTAAATGAATATATCTGAATTATCAAGTAAAGTTGAGCTGAGGATTGCTCTGATATGGCTACCATCAGCTCCTACTGTATATGTTTTATAAGCAATGTCTTATATCTTAATGCACTTTTATTTAAACTCATTTTATTTTGAACCAAATACAGTTTGTAAATTAGTTTCCAAGGAGATACATTTTATGGTTTACATTTTTTCTTTTACATTATCTGTATTTCAACATATTTAACAGTTTTCCTAAACTTTGGCACTGACCTCCATCTTTTACATTTACTTTCAGACACTCTTGTTTTATGCCTTTTTGGTTAAAGTAGATGGAGGGGATGAGAGAGGTAAAAAGGGAAGGAGTGTGTGTCCCACTCCTATTTCGGGAATGCAAGTTGTATATATAGACATCTTTTATGTCAGATTGCGGTCACATTTGTTAATGAAGAATTGATCCATAGACTGCATGTATCTTCAGTTTCCAGTAAGACATAATGTAGGGTTAATTGGGACAGGCCAGGGGAGTATCCTTGTCATAAATTGTGTTATTTTGTGCCAAAAGGTTTGAATCTGGGGGCAGTCCCACATAAGGTGCCAGAAATCCACTGAGGGTTGTTGGCATTTAGGGCATCTGTATAGGTTTGAGATATACAATTTAATTTCTTTGGTGTGAGGTAGGCTTGGTGTACAGTTGGATTAGCTTGTTCTTGACAGATGGGGAGGAACATATATGGGGCAGTCCTCCTGTTATATTGGGGATGGTCTTACTCCATAATTGAAGGAGTGATTCTCTCTGTAGGGTTGCATGGCTGCCATTAGTTGGGTGTAGATACATGATCTATGAGGCATGTGTTGAAGATAGCAGATTTCCCCCTGCTAGGTGGTAGAGGTGGAAGTTTGGAAGTGCGAGTCCGGCTTCGTCCTTTGGCTGTTAAAGTTTGTTAAGATTTAGCCGAGTTCTGCCATTGGCCCAGAGAAATGAGGTCAGTAAACTTGTGAAATCTGTAAATAAGGTAAACTGGCAAGTGCTCCACTATATATAAGATCTTGGGTAGTAAAATTATTCTTCCCATTAAATTGATAGGTAAGGAAGCCCAGGTCTGTGCTTACTGTTGTATAGTGTAGAGAAGGCAGTTAACATTCAGTTCTTTAAAATCTTTTGGTGTTTTTGAGATCCATATTCTTAAATGCTTGTGAACGTTCTCATCCACCCTGGTCATGGTATATCTGTTGTATTCACTGGACTTAAAGTTTAGTTCTTGAATACGTTTCAATAGTCATCCGACTGGCTTTCTCAATTCAGAATGACTTTTACAAGAATCTGTTGGCAATTAAGTACCCTGGGAAGTCCCAATTAGCATATAACAGCAAGGTGTTATAATCCACTAGAAGGTAAAAGCCTTCACAGAACACTTCAATGCTGTTGACCAAAACATCAAATTTTCATCGAAAGAGGTACAAAACAACACACTGACTTTCTTGGACTGATTGGTAGAAGTCAGGAGGAACAGTTAACTGGAAGTAGAGGTTTACAGAAAACCAACCCACACAGACCAGTATATGCTGTTTGACTCCCACCACCCTTTAGATCACAAGCAGGGTGTCATCAGAACCCTGCAACCCAGAGCTGAGAACATCCCCATTAGCACAGAGGCAAGGCTAAAGAAATTAAACATCTCAGACAAGCCCTTAAAACTTATGGATATCTGTACTGGTCCTTTGCCAAAAGGGGTAGAAGGAAAGAAAAGAACATGAATACCAACAGTGAAGAGGAAAAACAAGACAGAAGAAAGAACATGGTCATCCCATATGTAGCAGGGGTCTCTGAGAAATTAAGAAGATTTTTTAAAAAAAACACCATATCCCTGTCTGCTTTAAACCGAACAATACATTGAGGCAGCAATTGGTACATCCGAAAGACCCAATATCGAAACAAAAGAAGAGTGACATCATATATGTAGTGCAGTGCAGTGAAGAGTGCTCTGATTTGTATGTGGGGGAGACCAAACAGCAGCTGCACCAACATATGTCCCAGTGCAGAAAAACCAATTCCTCGGGTCAGGACTCAGTCATGTACCCACGTCTTAAGGAAAAGGGATATAGCTTTGAAGATTGCAATGTCAACATCTTGGCAAAGGAACAAGACTGGTTCAAGAGAGGTGTCAAGGAGGCCATTTATGTGGGAAAAAAAAGAAACCAAGCCTGAATAGAAATGGGGGAGTTAGACACCAACTGTCTGCCATGTATAATGCTGTTTTGACACCTTACCCTGGGTAGTTTCGATAACACCTCTTAGCTTCAATGCAATCCCAACTTGCATTCAAAAGGCCCCAAACACCTTGCTGTTATATGCTAATTGGGCTTTTCCAGGGTACTTAATTGCCAACAGATTCTTATACAAGTCATTCTGAATTGATTTTTTGCTAGTCATCCGACTGGCTTTCTCTTCAAGAACTAAAGTCCAGTTGATCTGAATACAACATACATATTCCTAAGTACGGTATATGAATTTAGAGACTGTAGGAAAAGTGACTAGCAGGCATATGGTCAATTTCTCACAATTCATACAAAGGCCAGAGTGCAGTTTAAAGGGTATCTCCACTGATGGGAAAAAGTTTTTTTTTTTAAATCTATCTGATAGTACACCTTCCCCCAACCCCCCTCCTACCTTTATTATCTCAAAAAAGTCCTTTGTTTGTTTGCAGCAGCCAGGGGAAGTTCTGTTCGTTTCTGCTACTGTGCTGGGCAGGCTGTCAGTCAATGTGCATCATCACATGAATATTCATTATTTCTGCCACTCCCACTTGACCCCAGTGAAGCCAAATGTAAACAAAGCCTTTCTACCTGTCTCTGCATGATCTATTCACAGCTGATAGTGCAGGGAGAGACAAAGGAAAGATAGAAGCTTGAGCCACACTGATGTAAGAAGGCTGGGGGGACTGGTGTGTTTTTCAATTGTATAAATATAACTTACATACACTCACACACACACTCACATACACTTACTCACATACACTCACACATTCAATCACACACACTGTCACACAGTAACTCACAATCACACTCTCACTTGCACTCACACACACTCTGTCTCACACTCACATACACTCACTCACAATCACACTCACATACACTCACTCATTAAACCTCACTAAACCTTAACCCCTTCCAGTGCAAACCAACACTATTAAAAATGTATAACATACATAATGTCTAAAGATAATTAAATATTAAAATCAAAGGGCTGTATACATATATAAGGAAACATATTCTAGATTGTGGACATGCAACTGCTTAAATATGCTCAACCTGGCCTATCGAAATGAGAAATATAGTGTTCCATATTAATCAACGACCATTACCTCACAGGACAAAACCTCAAAGATACTTAAACCAGCAATACTAATAAATCCCTAACACCATGCCTAACCAATAGTTACAAAAAACATGATAAAGACAGCCAGATAAGTCTATATCAAAGTGATAAATTACCACGTTCCCTTAAGAGGTACAAACAGCCCCGCAATGACAGCCTCTGTGTACCGAACCCTCCAACACCCCAGTGCTCGTCTCTCGACACCTCTCACAAACTAAACAGGCAGCCGCAATCGTCACACGGACCTCAAGTCTTCCCCTCTGGTATGCACTGTAACAGGCACATCCAACGCCCGGCTTCACCACGGACGCTCCAACTTCCGCGTCCTCTGTCATGTGACCGCAGACACTCCACCAGAGCTCCTGGGTACACACGGGGGGAAGGGTCTCTCCAAGCAGTTTTCCTGTGTGAAATAATTATCCCATGGTAGTAAAGAATTCCTAAAACATGGGATAATCTGGCGCAGATATATCGCTCACGGTACTGGTAGCCATGGGAACATGATGCTAATGTTCCCATTGGCTGATACGCGAAACCAAAAGGTCAACTTCTTCCGACTACGGAAGAGATCTTCTGCGCATGCGCGAAACTGTGAACGCGCGTCGGCGGCTATAGTACTGGCGTGAACTGTTCTGACGCGGATTGGATGCCTGTTAGGTGTTCAGGCATCCAAAGCTAAATAACAAGTTCTGCAATGCTCTGAGGAGGCTATAATTTGGGGTAGGTGCTTAAATATATTAACTCTGCTATTGGATGTCATGTTTATTTTTTCAGTGGACATACCCTTTAAAACGAGTTATATATTCCCCTATTTGGTTCAATGAATGCCCTGTGTCCGATAGAATCAGTATCACATCATCAGCATATAATCTTATTAGATCTGTGTGAGGACCTTTACTTTGTCCTTTGATAGAATGGTCAGATCTCAGTCTAATCGCTAGGGTCTCAATAACCAGTGAGAAACGATATGTGGAAAGGGACAGCCCACTCTGGTCCCACGGTGTAACTAGAATGGATGGGATTGTGAGCTGTTTTCATTCCATACATGCCCACAGGAAGTTCCACTCCAAAGAAATGAGTGTCTAGTGTCAGGATTGCTCTGTCTCCCATAGTGTTATATTGGATTTGCGTTTGAATTTGAGCATGGCAGATATTTATTGATGTACTTTTCTCTGACATTAAGCCAGTTTGATCATGGGAAAATAATTGTGGATATGACCCTTTGTAAGCGGTTGGCCAGAGTTTTTGCTAGCAATTAGTTATCACTCTAAAGTAGCGAAATCATCTGTAGGCACCATGGTCAGGCTGGTCCTTGTCGGGCTTCAGTAGTAAAATTATTGTTGTGTCAAACATCGAGGGGGGTAGATTTTAATTGGCAAATGCTGTCTTGTAGGTTTGGTGCAATTGTTCAATAAGGGCTCCGACAAATTTCTCATAAAATTTGATGGGTATGCCATCTGTACCTGAGGCTTTACCTACTTTCATGTCTGCAAGTGCTTTAGAGACTCCTTCTACGGAGAAGTCTTCTTCCAGAAGTTGGCTTTGGTCCATTGGTCCATAAGTTGTGGAAATGTCCTTTAGATATTTTAGGTTAGTTTTTATTGTGGAAATGTGATGTCCTTTAGATATTTTAGGTTAGTTTGTATTGTGGAAATGGTATGGCAAATCACCCCCCCCCCCAAACCCCATTTAACAATGTCCTGTTGCCCCTGTTTCTGCTTCCTGGTTCTTCCTGGTTTTCCTTTAATAAGCAGGAAGTACCTGCATAAACATAAAAAAAAATGACAAAGTTAAGAATGGAAGCCAATTAATGCAGACAGAAGCTGTTGACATGAATACAATCTGGTAACATAGCAGAAAATAGAAAGTGTTCAAGCAGGAATTAGTGTTGCTGAATATATTCTCCCAAATTTTACCTAAAGAAATGATTTAGGCTGAGGCCACACTGGGACGGACAGCATTTGCGTGCAACTGTCCGTTTGCTATGCAAACCGTGCAACGTTGCTCAGATGAATTGTATGCAATCTGCAAAAAGTTGATCACATTTAATGTAGCCACCCACATTGCACTGCTCTGTAATTCTAACACGCTAACAGATTGCCCTTTAAAATTCAATTAAATACGGTGCACAAGATTGGTGACTGTAAGTAAAATAACTACAATATTAACAAAGTCTGTTGGGAAATTACTTTTTTTACACCTTTGACCATGATTTTCAGATCCTGGCTTTGTATGGTGCAGGAGAAGACAACTCCCAAATATTGGATCTGAAAAGAGGACTTGTTAGTTTGTTTCAGTTTCAGCCCCTGACTGGGAACCAAACAGAGGTAGGTGTTTGTTGTAAATTAAACCCTTAAAGTAGGAGTACTGTAAATTGGTTTAACAATTTCTATTTTTGTTATTACATGAGTGTATTTATGATGTCAGACTTTCAAATGTCTGGATGCTGGAGGTGAATGACCTCTTACTTACAGTTCACATCTTTGTGTGGCATAGTAGGGAAAATGGACACTAATTTGTTTTATGGTTTGAGCAAAAAATGTATCACTGTTAAATTATTGAAATGGGGTGGGGGGTAATGTACAGTGATATTGTTTAAATGAAAAAACCCCAAAGCTAACCAATGTAAAATCAACTTAGCATGAATTTTACAATTATTTTGCATGGCCTGCTTCTATTCATTTAGTATGTATTTGAGTATTGTGTCAGGGAATAAACCCTCCTCCGATCGCATGTAGTAAATGACACACGTGGGAGCGTGGAAAGGTAAGAAATATCAAAGAGTGATATTGCATTGCCCCCAGAATTTGCATATTAGATGGGTCTAGGGGAGACAAACAAAACTTTGTGTTTTATAAACTTCTCATGACAAATTCACTTTAATCTTAAAGGGTAAGTCCACCCTTTATAAAAACGTTTTCCATATCATAGTTCTTGCTTCCCCAGCCCCAACCACATTAATATTATTTCAAGAAAGTGTCCCAATAGTTATTTAACTTACCTCTCTCCTCCGCCGCAAGCAGGGGGCCGGACCGGCAGCCACGTCTGTGATTGGCTGAGAGACAGCCAATCACGGACGCGGCTTCCGGTAGTGCAGAACGGCGAAGGAGAGAGGGGCTGGGGGAGCAAGAACTATGATATGGGAAAGGGGTTTAACGCTAGGGGGAGGGAGACCAAAATGTGTATATATAAAGAGAATATCTAGAAGAACTGTGTTTTGCTATATTTCATAGTGCACTGTTATAAAATTCTGCTCCTTTAAAACTTAAACTAGAGTATATATGTCTTTTTTTTAATGATTGTCAACTATGATCCTTTTATTTTAGGATGATATATCTGGAAGATGTTTAGTAACATATCAGACATCTGAAAATCTGATCACTAAGACAAAAGATCTGAGCAGCTGTAGAAATTTGCCCTTTGGCTTTCAAGATGGTAACGTAAGTAGAAGTATTTATAGACGGAGACATTACTTGGTTCTGTACCAAATATAGAGTGATGTGGCTATTTTGAAGCAAATATTAAAAGGCAACATTGTTATGAAGCATTTCCTTTAATACGGTAAACTAAAAACAAAAAAAAAATTTAATAAGAATTAACACATACAAAATACAAGTAGTGAATCATCTGTGTAAATTATAGTTTAAGGGAAAATGACTGACCAATAATTTATAGTTGACTGAAACCCTGTTGTTGAGCAATAATTTTATCAAACATTTTGATGAGAGATTTGGGCTGCTAAGTAATAATAAAGGTGGTTGACAGTGTCCCAGAAATTGTGAGTTCTGATAAATTGCAGCTGTAAATTGTCCACAACCGTTTTCAAACACATGAATCAAAACCTTGTTATTTTCTCTGTTCAAAGGAGTCTCTGTCAAGAAGCAATAAACATTTCTGCAGGGGGAGGATAATGATGTGAACCCGATCTCTGTGCAGTGTATTTCTCAGTAATGTATCTATCCGAAGTTAAATGTTGGAGGATAAGCATCTGCTTGCAAATTGATTTTAATTTGACACAATATCCTAAATCTTCAGTTGCATTGTGTCAGAAAACTGATATCTTTTGTGTTTTTGTATAGATAGTAACCGGAACTTACTTATGAAACCTTCATAACAATTCAGTCTGGCTTCATTTTTTTTTTTAATATCCTTTATCTAGCTGACTGGTTACTGACTGAGAATGCTGTATCCCAGAATGCAGTGCGATGAAAGTAAAGCCTCGTACACATGTCCGATAGGACACATGATGAATGACGAATGAGTGTGTGCACATCCTAAGGATTTTATTGCATCCTTTTTCTTTGTATTTTTTTCTTACACACCTTAAGAATTGAGGTTCATTTTTGTCAATCAAAAAAAGATTCAGTTAAAACCGGAGCTACTATCAGCTCCCCAGTGCAATCCCACCTCCATAGTAATATGGCGTCGACAAAAACGGCTCCCCAGTGCAATCCCACCCTCATAGTAAAATGCCAATAGCAGCTCCCCAGTGCAATCCCACCTCCATAGTAATATGCCGATAGCAGCTCCCCAGTGCAATCCCACCCTCATAGTAAAATGGCAATAGCAGCTCCCCAGTGCAATCCCACCTCCATAGTATATGCCGATAGCAGCTCCTCCCCGGCAATCCCACCCTCATAGTAAAATGCCAATAGCAGCTCCCCAGTGCAGTCCCACCTCCATTGTAAAATGCTGATAGCAGCTCAGCAGAGCAAATCACCTCAGTTGTAATATGCCAATAGCAGCTCCCCAGTGCAATCCCACCTCCATAGTAATATGCCGATAGCAGCTCCCCAGTGCAATCCCACCATCATAGTAATATGCCGATAGCAGCTCCCCAGTGCAATCCCACCATCATAGTAATATGCCAATAGCAGCTCCCCAGTGCAGTCCCACCTCAATTGTAAAATGCTGATAGCAGCTCAGCAGTGCAAATCACCTCAGTTGTAATATGCCAATAGCAGCTCCCCAGTGCAATCCCACCTCCATAGTAATATGCCGATAGCAGCTCCCCAGTCCATCCCACCATCATAGTAATATGCCAATAGCAGCTCCCCAGTGCAATCCCACCTCCATAGTAATATGCCGATAGTCACTCCCCAGTTGCAATCCCCACCCTCATAGTAATATGCCAATAGCAGCTCCCCAGTGCAATCCCACCTCCATAGTAATATGCCGATAGCAGCTCCCCAGTGCAATCCCACCCTCATAGTAATATGCCAATAGCAGCTCCCCAGTGCAGTCCCACCTCCATTGTAAAATGCTGATAGCAGCTCAGCAGTGCAAATAACCTCAGTTGTAATATGCCTAAACTAAAAGTTGCAGCAAAAAGTAGCATTTGCCAGAGTTTTGCCAAGGTCTTATTCCTATAAAAATGTCCATAGATGCCCACAGTGTCTGCAACGGGAATTTATCATTAGTATAATGAAGACAGCAGCTGTAACACTGCTTATGTTAGTAGGAAAATCCAACCTAATGAAACAGTGAAATAATACCCCACTGGGTCATTGTTTCTTTTTTGTCTGGCGCCTATAACTCGAGTAAAAATGTTTTTTTTTTTTTTATTTTGACTATTCCTGTATAGGTTCCATAAAATGTACAGTTACAGTTATAAAACCTCAATGCATCTTTTAAGCTTTTTGTCATCGTGGTTGGTGGTCTCATTCCAGTGCCAAGATCCCTCCCCAACCTTTGGACTTTCTCCCTGTACTCATATGTAAGGTCAGGGCAAGCTGACAGGTGAAGTCTGTGTCTTGCGTCAGTTATTTCCCAATATCAGCATTCTAGGAAGAGATCCAAGTTTTCCCAGTCTGGCTTAAGTTCTGTCCCATCTATTATCTTAATGGCTAGATTTTATGAGTACATCCTCAATGCTGACAAAAAATATTGCTAATTGCAAATAGAGTAGAATAGAACAGAAAAGTTCAAAACCAGCAATCGCACAGACCCATGTAACCCTATGGGAGTGGCCCCACTACATGAGCTGTATTCCAAGGCATTTTTGGAATGCACACGACCACCATTTTTGGCTCAATAGGGTTCAATTTTTGAAGTGCAGCATTGCAATCGTGTGTCCTAGTGGGACCTCAGCCTAAGAAATTGACAATGCCCAGAATGGCCAAAAAACCTTCTTATAGAATGGAGACTGAATACTGCCTAATGGTGCCTTTTCAGCATTGCTATTTTTACTATTTTGCTTTGAAAATCTGCATTACATTTCATATTTGTATTCCCTGTAAATGTCGTTGTGTTTATGGCCCTGAAAAGGGAGTGGTTGGTATAAATGAGAAAAAACTCTTAAAAACCCCACAGAACCCTTTCCACAAATTCCCATCATACACATTGGGGTAAGGGCTCTGTTTTTTTGATACATATCCATATATGGTTTTATTATCGTTTTCATAGTGTATTCTATTTTCCCTTATTTATTTTACAATAAAGGGATTTTATATTTACAGTATATTCCCAAGTGAGTGAACGATTATTTTTGAGTGTTTTCTCTCTTGTATTAATTGACCACCCAAACGCTTCTCCAATATATATATAATTATTGAGTTAGTGGTTGGTATAAACGCCAACTTGTGGGACTGATATACATTCAAAATACCCCAATTTTTTCGATTAAAGGAAATATTTATTCACATAACAGCTTGATTTCTATTTTTAGAACCTTAAAGTGCTTGTTGCCCAGTGGAAAAGGTAGGGGGGTGTCTTTAACTCAAACAAAACATTGACATTATCAGTCAAAAGCCTTGACACACCTTCTCATTAAATGTTTTTTCTTTATTTGTATCATTTTAAACATTGTAAATGTACTGTATTTTATACTGTATTTTTATACATTGTAGTTAACTCTGCTGTAGAGGAAAAATACGTTCATTAGAGTTACCAGCATCAGAAACTGCAAATTACAGCAAACAGCACCTTAAAATTAGATCCCGGACACCCCATAAATATTTAGTTCTTTATTAAGAATTGCTCACATATTGATGTCCAATGTTGTTTTTACTCTGGAAAAGAAAGTGATTTAATTGCAGGTAAACCACAAAAGTTAATCTTGGTTTTCTCATTAAACATAGATGTTTAAAAAGTTAGGACACCCTAATGTCTAAAAGCTAGTGTTACCCCCTTGGCTGAAATAACTGCAGTGAGATGCTTCGTTTAGCAATGGTATGCGGTTCTTTTTCTGGAATGCTGTAGTTGGTTTACCCCAAACATGCCCTCTGTTCTCGTTTCCAAATAAATTAATTTTAGACGCATCTGCAGAAAAAAACATTGTTCCAGAAGCCCTGGACTTGTCTGCATTTTCTCTCGCAAACTTTAGTCTGGCCTTGAGGTCCTACTTGCACACCTCCCATGTAAGTTGAAGTTGTACAGTCTCTTTCTGATTGTAGAGGCATGCACTTTTAGATCAACAGGAGCAAGAGCCTACTGTGTGTACCATGAGGAGATTTTAGGGGTTTTGGAGACTTAGTATCTTGTGATTGGGGTGAACTTGCTTGGGTGGCCAGACCTGGGCATGTTGGCAGTTGTTTTGAAATGCTTCCATTTGTAGATTATTGAATGTCTGATTTCAAATTATTTTGAGATCATTTTAAATCTCTTACTAGACTTTTATATGCTGCTACAATCATCTTTCAGAATGCATCAGCCTTTTAAATTCACCATGGTGTTATCTCTCACCTTAACAGTCTGGAGCACACCAAACAAAATACCTGACGTTTAAATAGTGCAATCCTCCTTTATAATGCTGAGAAACAATTTTCTAATCATGCACAACTGTTGAGATATGCCTGTGTAATTTGAGCAAGTTAATGTAAAGTTGTCCTGATTTATTCCACACCAGAAATTGCATTTTTGTAGAATTACAGTTTAGAGCAGATTTTGAAAAGTTTTATCCTTAGTTTTAAACATTGGTTATATTACTAATCTCCCACAGGTTTTCATATAGTGTCCTAGTTTTTTCACATGACTCTAAATGCTTCACAGAGTAGCAGGCAAATCTCAGGCAAGTAGCAGGCAAATCTCAGCATCAACTGCTTAGTTTAGTGGATACTGCGTAAAGTTGCTGCGAAGAGGATGCTATTGAGGAAGAACATCAAATAGAAGAGCATTGTCTGAGCTAAGAAACACAATAAAACTATTCGGAAACCAGGAATGAAGGGAAGGAACTTACCAAGCGATCGCTCCGCCGCTGCTTCATCTGACAGGTCCCGACAGACTCAGTACGCATGGGCATAGACTACTAAGTCCGTCAGGACCTGTCAGACTATGCGGCAGAGGAGCGAGTGATCGGTAAGTTCCTTCCCTTTGTTCACGGATCCTGAAGATTTTATTGAAGAACGGGAGGTAAGACACAGCTCCTTAACCTTCCGTTCTTCGATAAAACTGAATAGAAAAAACAGGGGAGTACAATAATACCAAATGCTGCCACTACCTGCCTTAATATAGTGAGTGGTTTGCACTGCACATGGGCTAGGTAATAGCCTAATGGGGCTACTAGGCTATTACTTACCCATGTGCATTGGTCTGGTTCTGGTGCAGAGGTAGTGCAAGGGTGAGATTTCCCAGTAGTACAGTGCAATTGCGTGATGACGTCATTACACACCGATTCAGGGCACTTCCATTAGGTAGGAAGTGCCCTGAAATCAAAGCCCATAGAAAGGGGCAAATTGACTACATTTTTATGTATGTATATGCTTATTTATAAAGTGCCACTTGGGTACTTGGAGCTGTACATTATAAATATACAGACAAGGGAAAGATAATTCAAAGATATTTTTTTTTCAATTAAGGATAAGATGAGGACTATTAAACTTATTGCAGTGGGAGGTAGTAGCAAAGGTGGCCACACACATGCAATTTCTATTGCATTGTGCTGACAGATCACGTTGGTATCCGCACACATGGACCCGACTGATCGGCCATATGCTATATGGGGATTGGGCGGCATGCTGCCATGCATGGGCTGATAGTATAGGCTCTCTTTAGGTAAAGGGAGCTGTTACAGCCTGCTGGAAATTTTCTGTCTTTCACAACCAACGGTAATGCCGACTAAGGTTGTACGTCAGCATTACGGATGGTCGGTTTTGGCGTCTACACACTGACAATATTGGATAAATCCCGTTGGTCCACTTTACCTAAAATTAAATTAAAACTAATGTTTATGGCCAACGTGAGTAGTCACACTAAAATACACACTGAGTACACTGTACTAGCCTACCATGTATTTTTAGTGATAGAGGCTATTGTTACAGTACATTCCTATAAAAAATACATTGCAATATGATGTCCATTTCAGTCTTTCACTAAATATACTAAATTCCCACTTTCTTCAAAACATTTTATGTTGACTTTTTTAAAACTTGGATGAACATTTTTGTTATCAGATGTTTGGAGTTTTCTTGAATTCCTCTAGCAAAAGCAAATTAGCACATGATGGAGGTGTAATACAAATGGCAGTTACTGAAGAAAGTCATATTGTTTCTCTATATGTGAAATCTCTGCTTGGATCTCAGATTACTTCAAGGTACATTAAGTTTTTATTGCTTTGTGTTTATTTAATGCTAATTAAACTCTAAAATTTAACTTTAGTTAAATTTTAGGGGCAAGGAGGTCAGATTGATTATTCCTACCTCACAATATCTTTCATTGAGGAGCTAGAGCACGTACAGTTTTCATTTGCCAGGTTAGGCCTGGACTATTCCTGTATTAAAGATAAAGCTGAAGCCAGGAGGAAGACTGGCAGGATCAGTTTTTTTTTGGGTTAGTGCTCCTCATTGAATCAATATTGGGAGGTAGTAATTAACAGTCCCAAATCCCTGTCCCAAATACTGTCCCTGTCCCAAACTTTGAATTTTATACACATTATAATTCTCCTTTAATTTTTCATTATGGTCACTATAATTAAATTTTAAAGGGTGAAATGTGTCCATTTTTTTACATATATAACAATAGAGAGTAATATATGGCTTGTATAACTAATGTATTACAGGGTAATAATTTTGAGCTGAAACATAAGAAAAAGTGGTGTTAATGTGATACCTTTATTGACTGAAGTCATAATCATAGCAAGTGCCCCCGGCACTTAATGAGATATCATTGTAGACTCTGCCCTGAAATGCCCAGACTCCACCCCTAGTCCACACAGGCCACTCCCTAGCCCTACTCACTTGCAAGGCACAATTTTTTCCTGAAAAGTGCCGTCTGAGGCCCCTGGGCTGGGCACCATGGATTTAGATGTTGGCAAATCTTTTAACTGCAGTAGACCAGTAAAAACGTTACAAATATTTGGTCATTGCATGTTAAAGGGGAATTATAAGGGGTGTGATGAGAATTGGCATTGGGTGCTGCCAGCATCGGGAATGGTCGATAACGTCCACAAATTTACCTCATCCTTGCCCATGTCCTGTACTAAAATATAGGTAGCCAGCCACAGTTGTAGAGAATGTCACTCCCAAAACATTCTAGCTATACTTTATGTAGGGAGGATGCTCAGGAGGATGCTTTGAAAAATGACAGACTGACTCTTACAGATTATGTGGGTCATCTTTCAAAGATTGTTACAGTGTGTGTACCCAGCTTAAAGGTATATGTCCAGCTTTAGTGGTGCAGTACTTGCAGTAAGCATGTTTCATTTTTAAAACAGAAGTTAAGCACCAAGTACTATTCACACACTTGCATCATATTCAGGTTAAACACCATGGTACTTTTCTTTGATGGAGTACTTTCACTGTATACTTTTTTGTCTTTTTCCTTTGTTTACTGCTCTCTGAAGGGGTAAAATGCACCAGACCTTAGCTGCACAAACAAATGTCTATTTGTCCGAAGCCCTAAAGAAAACCATTTGTTATAGTAAACAGTGGGTGAACCCATTTAGCATGTCAATATGCAAGCACACAGTGTAGCATAATATACATTCTGAAAAAGGAACCTGAATTACTCTACTTCTCAGTGAATTAAATTTCTCTGCTACAAACTTATTCCAACTGAGAACATTATTCTGTTTAGCTAAATCTTCAGTAAATCATTTTGGTTTTAACAGACAACAGTTACAACTTATATCCTCCATTCCTGGTTCTGCCGAGATCCCCGGGGACAGTGTACACAGTATAGTAGATGGACTGCCTGAAAAATATCATAAAATAGAGATTGCTAGCCATCCTCAGAGAAGAAGTCAAGGAAACCAGTTGGTATGTTTTTTGAAATACTTTTGATTTTTTTTTATGTTTGAAATGGTCACAAAAGTACATTTTCATTTGATTTAGAACTTGTTTATTGACAGACTGTCTGCTACGTAAAATATTGCTCTTATCCTAAGAACATACATATATCATTACCAAGAAAAACTAACATCCAGTATATCGCTTTATTCTTTCTCCTCTTTTACATTTGTGAGGCATTACTTATTTTTTGTTGGTACCAGGTCCAGCTGTCATCAGTGTCAGACTGGTCTGTTGGGGCCCACCAGTAAATTTGAGAGTTTAGGGGCCCAGCTATTTTTTTTTTTTTTATTTCTCTAAAATCTATCTTACTCGTACTGACTCCTATTGTTTATTATTATGCATTTATTACTGTCCCTTTCACTTTGTATTTACATTTTAGCAGTTTTCTCTATTTTCTTGGGTGAATGGGCTGTGGACCCACCATGGATTCCCCTGTGGGCCAATCCAACACTGGCAGTCATTGCATCGTATATAGTTCCAGGGACTGTGGGTAGAAATAAGCCACAAAAATTCAAACCACATTTGACAGGTGAAAACGGTGCCTTGTGGCTTTGTCGCTATTTAACTACTTTATGTGCTCATGTAGGTTTTGAACTGCATGCATATCTCACAGTTGGAAGTGAGGGTTAAACACAATTCCCAGAAAGTTGACCAACACCCAGCTTTCCCCCAAGCTGGCCCATGCAGCTTTTTGGGTTTTTGAGTTTTTTTTAAGGGATAACTATAATGCGTATAAAAACTTTTCAAAAACAGTTAAAATGAAAAGTACCTGGGGCAGGGAAGTAGGATTGGTACTTTCTAACTCCCAATATAATTTCTATGAGGAGCAGCAGCATGAAGAAAACTACTACTTCCAGGCTTTCCGAGTGCTTCAGCACTATCTTTAATACAGGAAGGCCAATGGCCATAACCTGGCAGATAAAAAATGTATGTGCTGTATATCCTCAACAAAACAATATTGGGAGGTGGGAATAATACAGTCGCACCTCCCTGTCCCAGGTACTTTTCATTATTAAAAGGTTAATTTTTACAATATAGTTGTCCTTTAATTGTACAGTAATTAACTATAAATTATATTTCACATACAATTACAAACTCTCCTGTGTTAATTTATAGCTACAGTGGACAGAACTCGTGTGATCATTATAAGCATCTGTAGCCTCTTGTTTTTTTATGTAACTTATTCTTATTTTCTTATGTAACTGATGGGTTCTTATAAGCAATGCAGATATTTTGGGCTGTAATGGCACTACAAAGTTTGAAAGACGCTATCTTAAAATTACTCAAAAAGTGAACTATTCCTTAAATGTATTGATTGAAGCCAGGATGGAGAAGTAGCTATGCCTTACCTCCCGTTCTTCAATCGATTGAGCAGGGGCCAGGGATGAAGGTAAGTGCGATCCACCGCTGGAGGATGAAATCTCCGACCACTTCCTGGTTCGAATCCTCTATAGCATGCATTATTGTGGCTTCAATCAATACATTAAAGTAATAGTTCACTTTTCTAGTAACCTATTCCTTTAAAAAACGTTACTATTCTTTAGACTAGTGCTTTTAGATTTTCAGGCAAAGAAAACAGAGTATGTCCTTAACATGAATATGATTTCTGATAAGGAAACCTTGCTTAAATAAAGGAAATGTTGGTAGCCTTGATGCATATTGTTGTAAAACAAAATTATTATGGTGACTAGGGGATTCCTTAGAGGAAATATTTAGCATTACTAAATATATTAGCATTAATTTATAATGGGGTTTAATTTAGAT
Source organism: Hymenochirus boettgeri (assembly GCA_019447015.1). Taxonomy (NCBI): domain Eukaryota; kingdom Metazoa; phylum Chordata; class Amphibia; order Anura; family Pipidae; genus Hymenochirus; species Hymenochirus boettgeri. Next base: position 82,674,607 of record CM033475.1, read on the forward strand.
TTCTATTCAGAATGTGTTAAACAATTTTAGTAGGATATACAATATATTAACATTATATAATTATGTAAAAATTACATTTAAAGTGTTGTAGGCAGATGTAATGTCCCACACTAATGGGAAAAAAGCACAAAGCCCACACTTACCAATGCAGATGAGATTCAATGTTGATAAATGTAAGGTGCATTTTGGACTTAAAAATCCTTGTGCTGCTTATACTATAAATGGCTCTGTGTTTTTAACTTTACTTTTTACTGTTTTACTGAAGAACAGGAGGTAAATGCACTATCTCTTACCTCCAATCCTTCAGTAAAACTTGCAGGAACAGAGGAAGAGATCGTTCAGCAGATCGTTCAGCAGATCGATCCAGCGCCGGCTTCTCTGACAGTGTCCGACGCATCCACACTCCTTTGCACTGTGTGCACATGGGTGTACAGTGCTAAGGACTGGGGACACATCAGAGACTGTCACCTGCGTCCGGAGTCTTTGAGCAGCACTGGATTCTTTCTTCCTCTGCTCCTGCAAGTTTTACTGAAGAGCGCATTTACCTCCTGTTCTTTAGTAAAACAGTAAAAAGCAAAGTTAAAACCATTTAATTGAATTTCTGTTGGAAAAGGATCTTGGAGTTTTGGTGGATAACATACTTAAATGTAGCAAACAGTGCCAGACACAAACAGCTAGTCAGCAAGATACTGTATTGTCTTTTATAAAGAGAAGTATGGTTTCAAGGGAGAACAATGTTATTCTCCCTCTTTCAAAGCATTGGTAAGCCCTCATTTGGGATATGTGATGCAGTTTTGTAATTCTGTGTACAAAAAGGACATCTTGGAAGTGGAAAGGGTTCAGAGAAGGGCAACTAAAATAATAAAGGGATTGGGGGAGCTTGAATATGAAGACAGATTGGATAAGTTATAATTATGTAAACTAGAAAAAGGCCCTTGCGTGGGGATATGATTACTGTGTATAAATACATTAATGGGCCATACAATAAACTGTCTGAGAATTGTTCACCAATAGAACATGTCAGAGGACATGCGAACATCCCTTAAGGCTGGAAAAAAGGAGTTATGTTTTCAAGATCGGAAGGGGTTTTTCACTGTGAGTACGATAAAACTATCGAACATGCATTGGACATTGTGATGGCTGGTTCATTGAATAGTTTCAAAAAAAGCTGGATGAGTTTCTAAAATTAAAGTATGTTGCATGTTACTGGTATTGATACATGAAGTTGGAGTTGATCCAGGGATATTTCTGATTGCTACTGGTCAGGGTTTTTTGCCTTTATCTGGATCAACAGTTAGGCATCGGGTATTGCTGAGTAGGTAGGACTGGATGAACGCATGTCTTTATTTAACCTTAAATACTAGCGGATGAGGGAGGGTTTTGCATTGCCTGCACCATTTTGCAAAATTAACGCCTTTTAAATGGTCTTAAAAGCTACACAACTTATAGCATTTCCGCAGTGTATCAACAGTCGTAAAGTGTTTAATACATATCGGGAACACGTGAAGGTAATTTATTGCATCTTCATAACCCTTATGGTTTATGAAGAATTTGAGCTCTACTCTTATCCATTCAAATTGTGTGATGGGTAAAGTTTATGAAAAAGAAAACTCATCTGGAACAGTTATTTTTTATCCACGGAAAAATTAAAAAATTGGGCTCTCCTTTTATTGACAGACTCCTTCGGTTCTCCTTTAACTAGGCTCTGCATCCATGCATTTTTTGTTTGTTTGTGTGTTTTATTAAAGCCCCCTTGCAATATGTCCCAAAGTAATCCATGGAACTTCTAGAGTAGTGTTCTCAACTAGGGGACTAGGGACCACTAGGATTCACTGAGGGGTTTCTAGGGGTTGCTCAGGAAATACTTATTGAACTATGTTGTGTTTGTAAGCATTAAATTGATGACTGTGAAAGAAAAAATATTATTTTCCCCAAAGACTTGAAATTTTTAAAGGTTTCAAAAAAATGTAAAGGTTGAGGAACACTGTCCTAGAGCAACAATCAGTCTACTAAAATCATAAAACTAATCATTTCAGCGATCATTAAAAATCTTCCTCTATGTCAAGTCACCTTTCAAATTCTTTAGTGATCAAAATCAATCAAAAGTGTATGAGTGTATGGATGAAAAGAGTGAACAGGTGAAAGTTTTTTGAATCAATGAAAAAATTGATCTGTATGTTGATGTGTATGGCTAGCTTTAGTCAGGAGAAATATTTATTTGTATTAAGAAAAAAAAAGTGCCTGTATACTTTAAATATAAATGTTGAAAAAATAAATTTGAGCCAACCAACAAATATGTACCACCATTGGGTTATTTAACTAATGTGGCCACAGGGAAAATGGGCAATGGACAGACCCATCCTTGTCTGGCAGCCCACCCTCCGTTTTTGCACTTTAAAGTAAATATTGGGATGAACTTCTTTTGATAATATATTTACAAAGATCATAGGCTCATTTTTTTTTTTATCGTTTTGTGTACCGTATATACTCGAGTATAAACCGACCCGAGTATAAACCAAGGTACCCAATTTCAGCTAAAAATCCTAATAAAAGTTGTTGACTCGAGTATAAACCGAGGGTAGAAACTTGGCATTCAAGATGTTTGGAAACTACAACTCCCAGCATGCTTTATTAGCTGGGAGTTGTAGTTTCCAAACATCTTGAATTCCAAAGTGAGGTGGCATTCAAGATCGATCGATAGATAGATAGATAGAATGGTAGAGCGATAGAGATAGATAGAATAGCAGAGATTGATAAATACGATAGATAGTATATGATGGGTGCGGATAGATAATTAGAGCTAGATGCTAGATACGACTACGCGTGTGATAGACTGATTGACATGGTACGAGGATAGATCGATAGATAAATCGATCCTCGATACATAGCACGAATATAGATAGTAGTGATCGCCTACGGCGGTCCTGCAGCTTAGCCGCTCGTCGCTCGCTGCCTAGATAGTCGATAGATAGATATGGTAGAGATTAGATAGTTATTCAGTTTGTACCCTAGTGGGCTCTTCTCCATCCAGGACTGTGGGCTCTCCTCCAAAATACTGTGAATTCCCCTTCTGATCTGCTAATGGCTGCAAAAAATCAAGCTGTTGTGGTTTCAAGCCAAGGGGCTCTGGGAAGATGGCGCAATGCTTTCTGACACAGACGACAACTTCTAAAAGCTTACATTGGATGGGGCTTACATTGCCAAAGCCTGATCATTAATTACCAATTTAATCACTGCTGGAGGCATTGAAGGTTGCTGCATTCCGGCAGCCGCGCGCTCATTCCTGTACTGGCGCGCCGGCTGACGTCACTGCCCGGCGCCGGGCAGTGACGTCAGGCCGGCGCCCAGTACAGAGAAAGATTGTGCGGCTGCCGGAATGCTCAGGTAAGCTGTTGACTCGAGTATAAACCGAGTCCAAGTTTTCAGGCTGATTTTTCAGCCTGAAAAACTCGGTTTTATACTCGAGTATATACGGTATGTATTTTAGTATATGTATCTATTTGTTTGTTATAGCAAAATTGTCTATGCAATCTCTGTTGTAACTAAATAATGTTGCATGTTTCATGACAGTAAGGTTGCCCTCAATGCCCTTTAAATTGTAATAATTGTACTGTCTTCTGTGGTCATGTTCTAATATTTGTGATTTCTGACTTTAATTACCGTTAATGCTTGTATGCTGTCATCTAATGCCTTGTTATAGGTTTCTTAGTTTCATGGTTTCTGTTGAATGGAACTGAGCAAGTAGCTTTTGACCTCAGTATATCTCATTAAATGTTCCCACTAATTGAAGGCTAAGCATCATGTCGGCTTTCAAGGCCAGCAAAGTATTAAGTACATTGTGACTTCTAGAAAATTGTCACTTGGTAATTTAGTGGACAGTAAATGGATTTGTATCCTGCTGTTAACATCTCACTATTTCTTTATTTTGAACAGCTGTTAAGCATGAAAATTATTTTATTTTCCTATGCCATTAAGTAAATGCACATTTATAATCATGCCCAATCTATTGCTTGATAATGACTTGGGCTATACGTAATTAACTCTATGCATGCTCGTTTGGGTACCAAACTTAACACGAAGCAGCTGTTTGATTTGTCAATAATTCTAAAATATATACATGGATATGTACAGAGTCGCTGTCGCTCTCTATTGCTGCCTTTAGGCAATGCACTGAGCTGATAGTAGCTCTCAATGCATTGTGACTGGAGTTTGCCTTTTGCAAATCTTTAACGCCAGTTATCTGCTGTCGTTAGAGATTACGTCTTAAGAGCCGAGATAGAAACCAAGAGAGTGCTAGTGCTTGATAATGACTTGGGCTATAAGTAATTAACTCTATGCATGCTCGTTTGGGTACCAAACTTAACACGAAGCAGCTCTTTGATTTGTCAAGAATTCTAAAATATATACATGGATATGTACAGAGTCGCTGTCGCTCTCTATTGCCCCCTTTAGGCAATGCATTGAGCTGATAGTAGCTCTCAATGCATTGTGACTGGAGTTTGCCTTTTGCAAATCTTTAATGTCCGCTATCTGCTGTCGTTAGAGATTACTTCTTAAGAGGCGAGAGAGAAACCAAGAGAGAACAGGACGTAAGACACACCTACTTTACCCTTCCGTTCTTTAATAAAACTGAATGCCAAAAAATTAATTTACCAGTGGAGATACCCTTTAAGAATTTAGTTGAGTAGTTCTACAGATTACTGACCATGCAGGGGACACCTCTGTAAGCGGTTTATGAGCTCCGTGGCACTTTTGTATGCCAGCTAAAAAAGTAAATTATTTTATATCTAAAATAAATATTTGATGCACAGCTACCTTACTAATGGCAAAATATGCATGTCTGAGTTACATACTATTCTGATATATGGGTTTGTGCTGTTTTATTATTGTAGCTGAGCCAGTACTTGAAAACCTCAAAGACGAAATCAAGTAAACTGGACATTTCTAAAATATCCACAAACAAAGACTTTATTGCTTTTGTAAGGATGTTCCGTCAAGCAAAAAAAAAGGATGTTCTCCAACTCTTGAAAACGGCTTCTAAGGAACTAGTGTAAGTATCTTGAAAGTTGTCACCAACACTAGTGATTGAGCGACGCAATATTCGAAAGCTGCGCTACTTACCTGGCTGAGATCCTATGATGCAATAATCACTTTGCAAGATTTACTAAATCACGCAAAATCACGTTTGGGCAAGCTATTGCATTGGGTGCCCCACACTATTTCCAAAAAGTTTCGGAAATCACACGGGCCCCAGAAAGTGTGAAACCCATGTTCAACCAGTAAAGCATTGAAAAGCATGGGTTTTACAGTGATTTGTCCGCCTTTATTGCATCACCACCCTTTGCCTTGTTTTTTTTCTGGTTATATCTGAGAGGCAGAAGAGAACAATGAATATTTCACTGCAATCAGCGTTCCTTTTGCAGATTTAATTAAATATTTATATTAGTCTACTTTCTAGTGGTGAAAAGTTGATTGGCCTTCTACTTATAAAAAATGTAATAAATAAATTGAGATTGGTGATGCTCAACCCTTATAATACATTTCTATTTAAGCCTTTTATGTATTTACTATTATGTATCTGCTATTGATACATTATTTAGACCGTTATTAAACATTTAAATGTAATGCAGTTCATGTATAAGATAAAATGTTTTTTTAAATCTCAATGTTTCCTTTCTTTGACTCTTTGTTGCAGAAACTTTACTTTGATCATTTCCTAACTTTACCAACATCTCCTGCAAGAAAGGAAAAAGCTTTTCACATGTGTTAGAGTATACAGGCTTTAAAGAGACATTTGTTTTATTTTGCCTTGTTTAAAGACAAAGGCTGTATCATACAGTATTTATATATTGTATATATAGATATATATATTTGTTATAGTATTTATAGATAAGGATAACGAGGCACGTGATTTCCTTTTTTAAGGTAGTGAGCAGACTCTCACTATACCTTTCCTTATTCCAACTTATTCTGTTCATTCTAATGTTAACATTTGTTTTTTTAGCCCCTTTTATATAGATGCAGCAGTGGCAGCACAGTCACCGGCTTCTTTATCAGCCCTTTCTGAGTTCCTGGATTTCAGTAAAAAGAAACAGTCAAACCTCCATGAAAAGTTTCTCTACTCTGCAGCTTTTGCACCACATCCATCAAATGAACTACTTAACCTTGTGTTAGTGAGTACATAAAAACGGGATTAATTTAATGGATACCCATATAAGAAGGCTGCTTGTCGAGGCAAACATTCTGTGCTTCACTGTGAGGAGAGCAGAGTGGTTGGACACCTCCCAAAGAGCTGGAAGGAAAATGCCCATCTCACCACCTTAAGTGCAAAATTATGTCAGCAGACACCTCTCATATGCAAGATTGTCTGCAGAAACAGTCGTTGTTAGGGCTTAAAGGGCATGTCCACCACCAAAACTATAATCCCCCCCACTACTGGCCCCATCATGTAGTGTAGTTTAATCCTTACCTCACATCCCAGCTCCATAAGGTTTTTCTGTAGTCCCCCCCCAAAGTCCCAAAAACTGCCCACCAGGAGGATAGCAGAGTCCATATAGGACTCTGCCTCCTACCTGGCCTCCGGGAGAAGTTTGGCATGCGTACTGCAGCCCTTCTCCCTCTCCCTCCTGATTAGGAATCCCCTTCCCCTAGTGTAAATCCATTTTCACCAAAGATTCCCCCTGTCCCCCCAGCCCCAACCGCTATGTTAGTATTATTAGAAAATGCCCGAAACATTACTTACCTTCCCTCTTGCCTCCGCCACACTGAACTCCCGGCAGCCACGTCCGCGATTGGCTGCCGCTCAGCCAATCACAGACGCGACTGCCGGTCCCGCCCCTCTGCTTGCATTTACTCGCAAGCAGAGGGCCTGGCAGCACAGCGGAGGCAAGAGGGAAGGTAAGTAAAGTTTGGGACATTTTCTAATAATACTAACATAGCGGTTGGGGCTGGGGGGACAGGGGGAATCATTGGTGAAAAATTTTTTTTAAGGGTGGACATACCCTTTAACGCTAAAGGACACCAATATGCAACAAAATACACAACAAAAAAATGCATATCTTAAAGGCTATGTCCACCCTGAAAAAAATTTTTTAATATATGGTCCCCCCTGGGCTCCCAGCCCCAACCGCTATAATTTTTTTTTTAGAAAGCCCCCCAAACTCTACTTACCTCCCCTCGATCCTCCGCCGCGCTCCCGGCCCTCTGCTTGCAAGGAAATGCAAGCAGAGGGGCGGGACCGGCAGCCGCATCTGTGATTGGCTGAGCGGCAGCCAATCACAGACGCGGCTGCCGGCAGCTCAGTTCGCCGGAGGAAAGAGGAGAGGTAAGTAAGAGTTTTGGGGAGCTTTCTAAAAAAAAAAATATGCGGTTGGGGCTGGGAGACATGGGGGAGCACAATATTAAGGGGGATTTGAGCTAGGGGGAGGGATAGTAGAACGGGAGGGAGAGGAGGAGAGGGAGGGGGAGGGAGGGGGGAGAAGGGCTGCAGTACGCATGGCAAAAATCTACCTGAGGCCAGCTAGCAGGCAGTGTCCTATATGGACTCTGCTAGCCTCCTGGTAGTCATTTTTTGGGACTTTGGGGGGGGACTACAGGAGAACCCTATGGAGCTGGGATGTGAGGTAAGGATTAAACTACACTACATGGTGGGGCCAGTAGTTGGGGGGATTATAGTTTTGGGGGTGGACATGCCCTTTAAAAGATAACATATCTCAAACACTCCAACCAGGTAGGTTAAGGAGCTATGCCCTGATAGCCAGGAACGAACTTCTGAAAATCTTACCTTTCACACGATCCAGCTTGACAGCTGAAATGCAACATGGTTTAGATTGGATATCTAAAGAATGAGGGGGGAGATCAACAAAAAAAATGGTACGGTGGTGGTTGGGAACAATTATAGTTTCCAGTAATTGTCAATTTAAAATAACTTTTTTTCAGTATAGATGCCCTTTAAGATGCCTTTTAATATTCTAATGTTAAAGGGGTACAGTTTTTCTTTAATTGGTTTTACACATTAGTTCAACATTTATCATGGTTTTTACATAATGACGTGGCCTATATCTAATCCTAAGTCAAATAGAAAATGTTCAATTTAGAACAACTCTTCCTAATATGTTTTTAAGTACAAAAAAGGTCGGTAACACTGTTCCTTATTTTAAGCATTGTAAAATATACTTTTGCAAAATGGAAAGAAATCATATCCACTATCCTTCAATGTAAAGGTTATACCTCACCTCTTAATAGAAATTGATTGATTTGGGAGAATCTATTGCACATGAAACCATGCTGGGGCCTACCTACTTATAATGTGATCTAAAATGTATTCCAGTCTTAAAAAAAAAAATCTGTTTTAAATACTTGCACATCCTTAGTAATCCACCAATAACTTAAAACAAGACCAGACTATCAGGACTCCTTAAATATTAGATCCATTGCTCTGGCAAGTACAGAGCTAAGAACCTAAGGATGAATACCATCTGGTCCAGGACCATTATTTACTCTGCATATAAAGAAACAGATTCAATATGCAGAGGCAACCATATACACTAACCTGACTGTCCCCATACTGCATTATAATCTTTAAGTTATGGCCCATATACCTTGCCGAAATTAGGCAAGGGATTTGTCGAAGATTGACAAGGTGTATAGACACCTATAGGGTCCTATCCTGTCTTGTTTTTTTTTTTTTACATAAAAAAATAATTTAGTATTTATTTCTGTTTTACATGTTCTTTTTAAATGTAATAAAGGCTTAAGGGGACCCAGATAACTTAAATGTTCTAAATACACAAATATACATCACTAACAATTTAGTTAGTTAGAACAATTTAGACATTTAGCATTGTTCTTGCTACATTTGTTAAATGGGGGAATAAAATAGAGGTGAATGTTTGATTAGCATATGTACCCTTATTTACCTTTTGTGATAAACCCCATAAATATATTTTCCCATTGAACATGGACTGACTTACTTAACCTGCAAATGCAAAGGTGTCTAGTAAATGTGTTATATATGGTAAACACTCTATATATAATATAAATATTACAAATCCTTTGTACGTGTGGGAAATATCTAAAGTAAAAAAACACAAATTCCTAAAATCAGTATTCTCACACTGGGGCATAAAGCACATCCATATGCAAAAATACATGTATAGATAAATACAGGTTAGTATCAATGTATCAACCTTCATCATGATATATTTTTAAGTATCAAAAAAATATATCATTATCAGAGAGCCAGTATCGCTTTCTATTGCCTCCTCTAGGCAATGCACTGAGCCAATAGCAGCTCTCAGTGTATAGCAAATGTGGTTTACCCATTCTGAATCGATTCTGTTTTAAAGAGACGTTACCGGCTTGGTACATAACTTATGGCGGTTGCGCAATACAGTTTTTGCATACTGCCGTATTTTATTTCTTAAAGTCACGTTAACCCTTGGTACATGGGTTAACATGATTTTAAGATGGAAATAACCATTTACGGCTCTCAGAACATAGCCCTACATGTGTCTAAAGTGACAACATCATGGGTATAAAACATCAGTCAGAAGATACTAAACTTGGTAGCCTATAGTGGATAACATAGACTGGATACATTTCGCTCCTATGTCAGAGCTTTCTCAGCAGCTGCTTTTGATACTTACTTGTATTTACTTATACATGTACTTATCTGTACAGATGTACTACAGTATATGCCCATGTGTGAGAATGATGAATTTGGGTACTTTTAAAATATACCATTTTAAGAGTTTTTAACTTTCTTTTTTGTCAAATGGTTAATAAAATGTAGATGCATCCATGTTATTGCTTAGATGCATGCACATTATTGCTTACATACCCAAATAAACTAATGAAATGCTATTTAATGATTAGACATGTCTTTTTTGTTTCCAGGGAAAACTAAAAGGTAAAGTTGTTGACCCTGTTATAATGGAAACAGGAATTATAATTATTGGAGCTATCATTGGCAAGATGTGCAAGATAAAGCTTTGTCATTTAAAGGTCTGTTTAAATTACTTCAATCAATAGCAAACTTAAAGAAATGTTCTATTATACAGAGTTTGAACCCGGCATAAGCTATTTGTGGTTTTAAATGTGCTGTTTTATTTCTCCACTTGGCGGTTCTCCCTTTCCTAATAGGATATATGAACTTAATTTAAATCTGCATATACAGTATGCTGCAGTTAAGCTGCATATTTTACATTTATTACAATAATAGTTGCTGTGTGACCGAGGTGACTACTTGTGTGTTTTTATTCTGCATATCATTGCTGGCTGTGCTACATGGCCCTGAAGAGTTTGATTTTATTAGCTCTGGTTTAAAAACCACAGCACTTCCATTAAAATTAGTTTCTAGCAAATCATAATAATAAGTTAATTCCATTTTTTAAGCGTTTATTAAAATGTGTTCATGCAGCACAGAAGTGGCAATAAATTTATAACACGTTCCCTTTACTTCTATAACCTAATTGCACAGTAACCGTAGAATAACAAAAAGGCCACTCGGAGCCTTATTTACTGTATTTCAGCAGCTGGTAAATATAATCATTCATTAACTGGGCCTTTTCTACCTTGTATTCCTTCACGGGATGAAGAAGTATAAAGTGGAAGGAAAAAAAACATTTAATAAACAGAAAAGAGAAAAAAAGGCCCTCTAGAAAGAAAACCAGAATTCTAACCAGAACTGTTAGAACTCATTTAAAGAGATGTAATGTCTCAATTTTAGTGTGTTTTTCACATGTGTAGCTGTATCAGAGGATATATCACTTGTTCATGTTAAGCAAATCTAGTAGAATGAGCACCTGACATTGTTGCAAATCTTGAAAAAAAACTCATTTCGGGTGTTCGCTTATGAGTGCATTCTCACTGTTTTATCGTGCATACGCGCTATAGTTAAACTGAACGGAAGTGGTAAGGAACTGTCAGTGGAGCCGGCAGTGGATTGTGTGCAAAGCAAATTTCACTCCTTTGTTCCTGGCTCATTGTAAATTAATTGAAGTATGGGAGGTAAGGCATAGCTCCTTTGCTTCCCGTTCTTCAATTAAAGCAGTAAAGGAAAAGTTCACTTTCTGAGTTGAAAGGATAAAGGGGGTACCCCTAGTTTTGTACCCCCTGGAATATCACTCAGAGGCCTAATTGAATGGATAAAAGATCTTTATGAGAAAAAGGATAAGTGCGAAGACAAGTAAAAAAGTGTCTGTAGCAAGCCTTGCCCACAGTGTGCCGGTATCTTCTTATATAGGTAATATGACATCATAATTATTTAATTATTCAAATGGACTTCAGTGGACCCACAACAGCGCAGCCGCTAATGGCCAGATGTGTCCTGTTTGTGCCTTTGTGGTTTACCTCAAATTTGACTAAGGCACCTAATATTATATATTCTTGTCCTAAAATGTGTCTCTTAGCAACATTCCTAGATACACTGTATGTCTCTGGATATATCTTCAGGGTCCCCCCCCTCCATTGTGTTATGTTCTCGTCACAGTTTGTGCTCAGAAAAGAAAAGTAACTTGTAGTTTTATTATTTGACACTACTGGCCTTTATCATTTGGCTTTTAGGCCTTTATGATTTATGTTAGTTTGATTATTTTTACACTTATTCCAGCATTATTGTGGGTGACATTAGGGACCCCAGGTATCCACCCATCAGAGTGAACTATTCCTTAAAGCTCTGAAATGTATTATGGTATTTCCACAAACAACAATCGGACCTATTCCGATTGGAAGCAGGAGCAAATATGGAGACCAAGGTGTAACAAGAAGCAGGAGCAATCTGACAGATAGGGAGACCAAGGTATAACTGGAAGCTGGAGCAAATTGGCAGGTATCGAGACCATGATGTAACTGGAAGCTGGAGTAAACTGGCAGATATGGAGACTAAGATGTACCTGGAAGCTGGAGGAAACTGGCAGATATGGAGACCATATCAGGAACAAACTGGCAGGTGTAACTGGAAACAGGATCACACATAAAAAGCAGAGCTGAAGAACAGAGTAAGCAGCACTGAACTGGCAGCAAGAGCAAAGAGAGCAGGGGGGGCCTAAATAGGCCCTGAGTCTTCATTATCCCGCAACATGCACGCTAGAAGACTTCCAGACCACCCATAGATCCAGAAGAATGCCGAAACCCAGGGCACGCATGTACGGGATGTCAGCATGAATGTTGGCGCGTGCATCTACGGAAATCTCCAGGTACAGGTAAGTTCAGTGGCATAGCAATTTGCTTCTAAACTATGCACTCTACCAGATGAGCCACCACAGCAAATGCATGGAAACCTTGTACATTTTGAAGCTTTATCTTTTGAACAGAATAATAAAAAAAAGTCTGTAAAATTAGCTGACTATTTTGTATTTCCCCAGAAAAATTTGTAAAAAAATTCCTCACCACTCAATGTAATTTAAGATTAGTGAGGGTTTCATACTCATTTTATAGGGCCAGTGCCATTTGCTATGAAAATAGCGCACTGGCCCATAAAAGCTTCACAAACTGGCTCTCTTTTCCCGCAAGGTAGTAACTGCCACACAGTGCTTAGTGTTTTGGAGACCTGTGGTCAGGTAAGAATTGCCGGCTTTGGATAGTGTATCTCCCCCAATATATGCTATGAAACATTTTTGGCTGATTACTCAATTGTTTGATTCTGACATTGTTATTTTTGACCCCATGTACTGGTTGTTTTTTTTTTTTTTTTGTTTGTTTTGTTTTTTTAAAGGAGAGATATCCTATGTGTTCCTTTTTGTTTTGTTTTATTAAGAAGAAGCAGCAGCCTTGATGAAATGGTTAATTAGGGGTGACCGTCCATGGGCTGATTAGTTGATTAGCTGTGTATTAAGGTGGCCATATATGCTATAACCTGATTGTACGATCTGCGGGTCGTACAATCAGATTGCCCTAGATTTCAACTGGCCTGATAGGGAAAACTATTGAATGATTGTCGGATGAAAGTTCACCCCCAAATCTGGCGATCGTATGATTTTGGGATATCAGGATATTGTACAACCAAGGTCTTAGCATCTATGGCCACCATAAATCAATTCTATCTAGACTTAATGCTCTATAAAATATGAATAAATTAACAGCAACCTACTTTTATTAATAGAAATGTACTATGTCTCTATCCATGATTATTTATTTCCATTCATTCTAGGATGTTGAACTTGCAAAAGCCACACTTGTTGAAGGTCTACTTGAGGCAGAAGAGGAGACTGAGAAAAAACTTTACTTCATTGCTTTGGAAAATGCTCAGCTTGAAGAAACGGTACCCTTTATTCTTCAATATGCTGAGGAAAATAACGGATATATAACCCAAAAGGCATTGGCTGCATTACAAGGATTCCCTATGGAGTTTATATCAACCAAGGTAAATATCCTGAGATATTAGTGTCCTTGTATTGCATTCTAAAGTAACAAATGATTATTAATAAAAAGTGCCGATTTCCTTGCAACATGTATTTCAAGTAGCAAACTGCTGTAATAAACAAGATTAAAACAGTAAATTTTTGGCAATTCTTTTTTGAGGAGTTGTAAAATAATTTGTTTAATTTATATTACAGAATTAATATAGTATTTCAGCAAATAAGGTAATCTTCAGTTATATAAAAGCTCTTTTGACTAAAACACAAAGGGGCCGATTTAATCAAAGGTGCAAAAGGGTTTTAATGCAAAACTTAAAATCCAGCACAGTGGATGGGGGGGGGGGGGGGGGCGGCTCCTCTGTGCATGTCTGCAAACCTCCTGGAGGCAAGAGAAGAGGCAGAAACCTTTACAAAAGGAAGACAGGCTCCTGCTGTTTACTTTCCTGGACTTTGAGCAAGCACTGCAGAAGAACCATTTGTAGCAGACGAGTATGGTAAGGATTTATTAACACTAGAGCATGGGGTTACATTTTCAGTTTTGAGGGTGGACATGCCCTTTAAAAAAAACTTTTGACTTTACATATATGTTATATCTACAAAAGAATTACATTTGTTTGAGCCATTTAAAATTTCTATTTTGATCAGTTTAGTTCCAAAAATAATGTATATTTTGGAAGATTTTTCTAGCCTATTGTTTCTAGGAAGGTTGTAATTCTGTTGTAATTTTTATATTTTATAACTTAATTCATACATTTAATGACTTCCCTAGAGACCTAAAAATGCAAGTAAATGTCAACTATTTATAAACTTATTCAGTTGAGGCTCTCAGCTGTGTGTATATTTGTATATCGACATATTTCTCAAAATAGAGAATGTTTGTTACACTTAATTTTTCAGAGGTGTCTAACGCTAATCTTGAATCCTTATCACCCTTATTGTCACCTAATGCTATCCTATAAAAAATGTTTTATATATACCATCAAAAGTGTGCCCGCTGGTGCACAGTGAGAATTATTTGTGTGTATGTTTAGCTATGTGTGGATACAGATAGGAAGTGGTATTCTAAACACCCATGCAACTAAAGGAAACTCCCGCAAGGCCCTGAGCCCCTTAAAAACTCCACGATGTTGCCAGGAACTTAGGAAAAAAGTGGGAGGAAGGGGTCCGGAGGTTGCCAGCATGGGATATCTCTACACTGGATAAAAAAACACACTACAAAATGGCAGTGTTTTGTTTAATTATAAAAAAGAAAGGCACATCCTTGTACCTCCTTTATTGTTAAATTACAATCTGTACAAAAATTCTAAAAGAAATGCTAAAAATCATGATTGCATTAGTGTGCACAGTACTATAGCCTGTATTACACTGCGATCTGAATGGAGATTGCAGTGCAGTACCCTAACTAGACCACCAGGGCCTAGCACGGGGGAAGCCTAAGGGAAGACCCAGTGCAGAGGAAATTCAGTGACGTCACCGGGGTCTCCCTTAGCGCGATCTCCATTCAGCTTAGTTGTGACCATCAATTAATTCCCGGTCATGGATTTAGGGACTGCTAGCTTCCGATCCCCCCCAGATGATAGATAGATAGATAGATAGATAGATAGATAGATAGATAGATAGATAGATAGCAGGGTTAGATAGATAGCATAGATAGATAGATAGATAGATAGCAGGGTTAGATAGATAGATAGCAGAGTTAGATAGATAGATAGATAGATGGATAGATAGCAGGGTTAGATAGATAAATGTCTCTGCCCATACGTAAATATCTTCAGTAATAGTGTTATATATTCCCCATATATTACATAGCATGCAGATGTACAAAATGTACTTGGTGGTGTGAAACTATAACAGGTTACCAATTCAGTAATAAAAATACAAGTTAAAATAAGTACCTACACTACCAAACATAATTGCATAATCCACACTTTTGCTATTAAATAAATCAATAAATAAATACGTGTCTATACATAACTTTAAATGTTTTTCTCTGATTTAGTGTTTAGATGGTTGATGGTGATGCCACATGGTACTGAAAAGGAAAACACAAGCAGTGGCCTAAAGCTAAACCTTTTAAAAATATAATTTATGCAAAACAAATACTATCAAAGTTGTACTTTTGTACTTCCACTGCTTCCATTTATACTGCTAACTTTAAAAGGCAAATAAGCCTCAGGGGAAAGGAGACTTCTAAGTAATTTTCTTGTTTTCATAGAACCCTTTTGTAAATGTCAAACCATTAGTTGGGCTTTTAAAGCATTAAACAAGCTAAGAGCCATCTGTACACTAGTATTGTTTTATTGAGTCTTAATCAGTGCAGAAACGGCAAGCCCAAGATTTCCAGGGGGGTCGATTCCTGAAAGGGGACTTGAACAATCAGTGCACTGCCAATATGCAATCCACACCCACAACAACTTTTAAAGGCCACTCACACTGTACAGTATGCTTTCTGCATATTTTCCTTGCCTTTCCTGGCATACTGTAGCCAATGATAAAGTTGAGTATAATTCCCTGACACATTACAGTGTTTGTATTCTCCCCTGTAGACCATCCCCTGCTGGATGAAGGGAGAGAGGGACAGATGTTAAAATCTGGGACTGTTCCACACAATCTGGGACTATTGGCAGTGATGATATGTTATTGATATGTTAGACTTCGGAGTTCAGTTCATGTTAATACTAGTACTAGGGAAATATCTAAACGGCCAGAGCAGCAAGTAACCATGCGCCAACAGAAAGGGGGGATGCTAGGCACATGTAAACCCTTACCCCCAAACATGTCCTTCCTAGTCTGCATAGTGAAGGGCTATTTTTGTGACTTGAATTAAATGACGTAGGAAGTCATGTTGCAAGAGCTTCCTTTCCCAGTATAGCAAAACTATTTTTTACTTAATTACTTGCATGTATAATAACTTTGTATATCTTTTAAAAAATGTTAGGTACAGTACATGTGCACTCTTTATACCATATTAACCGAAATAATAACACAATGCCTTGTTCATTAATATCCCTTATATAGAAGATACATGGGTTCATTTAAAATAGGTTAAATCTATTTTTTTCAGCTCCCTGTCTTTACACACATTTACATTCCCATCTGTTCTATGGGATGTTGTCAAATCTCCACTAAAGCTCCTGGGAATATATAAAACAAACCCTTAGGGTTCTTACATTGATAAGTAGATTTTTGACTACATATGGAAGGAACAAAAATAAAGTGATTAGAAATATAATCCCAAAGGAACAACAATATGGCTATAAAATTATATAGGGCAGCCACTTTCTGTCGTTTTAGCCTAAGCCAAAAATCTAGTTTGAAAATAATAAAATAAAAGATAAATAAAAAATAAAATAAAAATGAAAGATAAAATGTTGAGCTTAAAACAATAAGTTATTTAAATCACACAAAATAATTTTTCTATTTTTCTATATGATAAATAAGACGGCAGAATGCCCACTGTGATTTCTATTTTAAAATAAGGTTAGTTGCGGAATATGGGTGACTTCCACATTTGTTGCAGCACTTGAGGGGAGACAGTAGTTGCCTCATATGTTAGAGGCAGGTTTGTGAGGCCTGAACAGCGACAGGTTTTGTACAGTACTGCAAGATGGATACCGGGTGATAGTTGTAAAAGGCCTACTTAATTCTTCTTTGGGAATGTACAGTGCCAGTATTCCTGTTGCAATATACATATTGCCTGTACATCTGCCTTTGTTCTTTGTTATTCTTGCTGCCTTGCTGTCAACACCTAGTTCATTTTATTCTTTAAAATAAACTTATCTGTACACTCATTTCCTGTAGTCACTCATCAATGGGATATGTCAGTGGACAGGGTCAGGATGAAACTGTACTGTCTCTTAAGGTGGCCATACATATGTGTGATGTTACTTACCCGACCGAGCTCTCACGTGCCGTTCATCAATCCTGCAGGAACCGGCTCTCCCGATCTTATATTCGACCGACATGCGATTGCAAAATCCCATTTATTTTGAAATCGCATTTCGGTCGACTATAAGGTCGGGAGAGGTGGTTCCGGTAGGATCGCTCAAACTTTGCGTGAGCGCTCATTCGGGTAAGTAGTATCGCACATATGTATGACCACCTTAAGTCTGTCTCTTAGTTTGGATTGTGGGAACCTTTATACTTGAGAAAGTTTAACATATTAACCAAACTGTTTTTTGTTGGAAACATTATAAATATATAACTATATTTATATTTGGGGGTATCATTCATCACCATCACCTCACAACATATTTGGGGCACATGACACATTTGAATTTCACCTGATGTAAGTATTTCACACCAGCTATCAGCTGGTGTGAAATACTAACATTTAAAGAGCCGAACAGCCGCTGGTGAATAGCCTGTGGAGGATGTGCTAGTGTCTTATGTGATATTCACACAGCTGCCGTAAGCAAGGGGATAAAGTCATGATAATCAGCCATGATTCAGTTATCGCGACATTTACCTTGGATGTGTTTTAGAAGGTCATTAGACTCATTTGGCATAGTGTTTGTTGCTAAGGGTATTGGACATGCAATATAAGGTATGGGAAAGGATTAAACTAGATTTAAGATGGCCATACACACGGGCGACACACAACAAATCCCAGCAGATTTACCAAATAGATGTATGGGCCGAAAGCAAACGACCAAGATGCAGATTAACTATTAATATGATTTGCCTGTGTATGGGCGCACAGCCAACTGATAACCATACCACCTATGGGGGATTAGTTGGGGCCTCAGCTAATGGAATCTGTTGGCACGCATGTGATTGTAAAACGTCCACCTTATGGCTAATGACAACCTATGGCTTTTGTGTAGATGCATTCATAGCACCAAGTGTCACAGTTATATTAAACTGAGCATATGCTATTTATGCCATCTCAAGCTATAAATGTCCATATACAGGGAATAGTGATCTACTGTACATTGTACACACAACCTTGAACAATGCCTCTCAAGGGAACTCCACAACACATTCCCTCTAATATTGGCTTGATTTCATAAAAAACTCTTCTTTTTGGGGTAATTATGGTCCTGTTTTCTTTAAAGGGATAGATAAAATTTAGGAATTTCTTCACTGTGCTGAAATCTATTAATTTTTTTGAGGAGCACCAGGTAATTCATCCTTTTTATGACAAGGCAACTAGATTGAATACTACTGAATAAAACAATTGTTTGCTTTTATCCCACTGTAAAGTGCTAAATATTCAGAGATAATAATCCGTTTAGGAATCTGAGATATTTGTTCTGACACCTTTAACAACATTTTCATTGCCTTTTCGTTGTGGAATATAGTAATATACCAGAAATGTTCTAAGAGCATTAAAATTAAACAAGAGGTAGTCTACTGTAGCTTTACAGATAACAAATAGTGTAGCATATTCTTTAAATGGGTGGCCTAACCAGCCTAGAGGAACTGACATTAGTAAATGTGAAGTTGATTTCCTTCACCTTCCTTTGCTTTTAGTACATGACATGCCAGTGACCTCAATTTATTTTCCCAGTTTTCACATGAATAAAACAGAATTTGGCAGCAGATAGTTCACCTGATGAATTATAATGAGAAAATCGTATCAATGGTTGACAAGCCGTCAGTCTTCAGATGAAAATGAATTATGTATACCAAACCCATGATGATACTTCAGGCAGAAATACTAGTAAATCCATTTTATTTGTCTCTGCCGACATGCTGAAGTTTTAATATGAGATGCACTGAAACATTTTGCTTCCTTATATCATTAACAAAATTCAGATTTTTTAGAATACAGATGTGCTTTATATTATTATTACTGTTCCTTTTAGAATAGCAATGTGGAAACCCCCATTATGTGTGTGTGTGTGTATATCACACACACACACACACACACACACACGAAACCTTGCGGGTGGCAAAGCTCACCTGGCTCCTGTATCATTTGCTTTCTCCCTCTCTCTCACCAGTACCTGCCCAGGCCTGTTGTTGCAGTCCTCCTGCTCTCTTGTCCTGGACCAGTAGTTGGGGTAGAATACAGATGACTTAATATAATATATAAATTACAATGAATTTTTTTGACTATTGAGGGAATTTAGATTGTGTGAATTACATTAGTTTTTAAATGGTTATATGGAATTTGTTTGCACATCCCAATGTTGAATAATAGATTTGTATATGATCTCACACAAGCTAGATAGTGCTATTGTTCTTTATAGAAACTTTTGTTGCTTATTTTCTGATTTAAAGTTATTTTTGCTTTAAATAGCACCTCCCCTTTAATAAGTTAATATACGATTGGGGTTGTTCATTTTGAGTAAACGTGGTGCCCTACATTTGATTTTATACATTTAAAATGTATAATTATTGGCACAATTACACAGCCCATTGTGTCAAGTGGACGACATGTGATCACAGTTGGGGCCTCCACTTAAAGAGACACACAATTTTGTCGACTTTGAATTACAGAAAAATAAAATGTAATTAAAATAAAACAAAGCATATTTTATACTATATGTATAAACGGGGAGATTCAATATTGAAGAGTCGCGTTACTTACCTTAGCCCGATCCCGCAAAACTATACCTGACGTAAATGAGATTAGGTCAGGTATTGCATCGCGGGATCGGGCTAAAGTAAGAAGCGTGACTTTAAAGCTCCATTCAAAGTCCCGTACGAAGTAGCGCAAAACTTAACGGAAGGGGTTTTGGATTCGGTAACCCTCAAATTCGTCAATTACCCTGGAATGTGGCTATCGATTTTGGTGATCCTCGAAAATTCAATGCAGAATCCCAAAAATAGCCGATCGTGAATAAATAAAACTTAAAAGTTTTGGTGATATGTTTGTGTTCCCCTGACCATTTCCCAGGTCCCAGAACCATTTACAGTAAGTTACCATTGCTATTTTAAAGGAATTGTACACTGAAAAAATGACTTCCCTAATTGCAATCTATAAATGACTATGTGTAAGTAGCACTCACTCTAATGTGTGTGTGCTGCTGCATGACTTCAATCCAGTACTTGTTTTGCTAAAGCACAGTCCCTAAGTTCCCCAGGCCCCTGCCAGACTATTTGACTCTCTGTGAGGGCAAGCATGCTCAGTTATCCCTATAGGGCAGTTCTGGGAGAAGGAATTTCTCACCATGCAGTTCACGTACCAATTGTGACCATTCCAGCAACAGCAAAACTACACATAACAGAAGAGCTTATGATACTAAGGCACTTGATTGACAGCTAAAATGCAACATGTTTTCATGTTTTCAGATCTAAAGAAATAGGGGACAGATCAACAAAAAATGGTAAAGTGAGAGATAGGAAACATAAGTTTCCAGAAACGGGCAATTAAAAAAAAAAACTAATTTCCCAGTGTACATACAGTTTAATTGTATTTTATCAGAACTTTTCAAACTCTTTTTCCCCGTCAGATCTGACAGGATGTGTCTCTTAAATGATTAGTTCACCCAATGAGAAATAGCAGCTCCCTTATTGGCTACATTTTATCCCTTTAGGGCTAGGCCCCACTAGCCCATTTTGGTGTGTGCTGTGCACACCAATAGAAGAAGATGGGGATGGCCCCATTACGTCCGCTGCCCTGTGGTGGGCTGCCGACCCTTTTCACAGCCCACGCAATCACCATTTTTGGTGTGCATCACATGCGCTGCGATAGGGATACATCCAAGAGGTTGCAGCGCATGCACAGGGTAGCGCACATGGATCGCACGACATTGAGATTTTGCTGTGTCGCGCGATTCCTGCACACTCCCTAGTGGGGCCTTGCCCTTAGGGTAGTAAGGAGGTGTTTACTAGTGAAAAATTCTGAAATTCTGTACGTCACCATTCATATATCATGATTTTTTAATCAGCAGTTGCTGTGCTGTGTCAAGTAAAATGTGATTTAAGGGAATACCTTGGGGCTGAAATAATAAAAGGTGCAAAAGTTTGCCTGTTCTATTAATATGCAGAAACCAATTAGATGGTATCTAACTGCAGTGAAACAATTAAAAGCTTATATCTGGTTGGTTTCTGTAAATAAATAGCACAGGCAAACTTTTGCACCTTGTATTTAACAGGAATCAGTCCTTCGCTATGGCAGAAACTAGTTACAGTTGGTCACACCCACTAATAATCTCTTGCCAATCCTTTTACAAGACAGATAAAGCACAGAAGCCTGTGACTGGAGGTGTGGTCTGACACTGCACATACACACTGATACTTCATCAAGTTCTTAACACTTTAATACATTTTACTGAAGTGATATTTTATAGCTTATTGGTGTTTTTTAGGGGAGTTGTTTTCAGATTCTGGAGTATAGAAATTGGGTTTAGTTCTCCTTTAATTGACTGTCTGATATTGCCAGTCTGTCGAATAGGAAACTATACACGGGTTGAATTTTATATATATATATTGGCTAGAGAATTAAAATATTTTTTTTTATATTATTGCTTTTGATCATTTAAAATGCATCAGCACATTCTGTTAGATAAAATATGCTAGATGATATTAAATGGAGAGTTAACAATGGCTTCTCAGATAAAGATTTCTTTCAATAATTACCGGAATCGTATGTTCTCTCTGCCTGGACAGTGCCAGAACAGAAACCATAGAAACAACAGTCTACACAATAGATAAAGGAAACCTCATCTTAATACATGAAATGCTAACCGTTAAGCTAGTCATACATGGGCCAATCGAAGATTTTAGCTTGATGCTTGAATGCGCCTATGCGCATTCACTAAGATGATTTTTTAATAAAAATGGAATTGCTCCAAATTCATTTCACATATTAAATCTTTACTATATAGCTAAATATAGAAGAAACTTACGGGGAGATTCAATATCTGCGCTCCCGTAACTTAGCTTAGCCCGATCCCGCGATACAATAACTGACGTAAACGAGATTACGTCAGTTATTGCATCACGAGATCGGGCTAAGGTAAGTAGCGGGATTTTAACGCTCACAAAGCCGTAGCGTTAGGTTTCGCGCAAAACTTAATGCTACAGGTTTTGGATCGTTGGCACAGTGCTATTTCCAAAAACATTCGGAAATGGCGCTGTGCTCTAAAAGCCGTCTAAAACCCACTTTAACCCGAAATTTTTTCAGGTTAACGTGGGTTTTAGACGGAAATGGGCTATATTGTATCTCCCCATATAAGCACAAAAAATCTAGCACCCTTAACTGCAGGCTACACCTACAATCTATGCCACTTTATTCTTATGAAGGTAAAAACATGCGCAGGAGTGAAAATGCACCCTGATTAGCACTTTTTTAAACAGCTGGTTACGCGTACATAAGAAAAGGTGTGTATGATCAATTGTTTAAAACTACTGCACCAGCCCGGCAGTAGTTTTTTAAGCAGCTGATCACACACATATTTAGTTACTTATCTGTGATCAGAACTGCTAATTGTGGTACATTGGCGGTGCCCTCCCCCACACCCCATAATTTTGGGGACTATAGTTACGCCACTGAACAGACTATATTATGCAGAAAATTGTGAGCATAAAAAAACATATAGAGGGACTTTTTAAAAACCAACAGGGAGATTCAATAAAAGTTTTTATCTTTTAAAAGTGGTGCTAATTTTGCCCCAACCAATCAGATGTTCGCTTTTAAATGTTAAATAAAATCTGATTGGTTGGGGCAAAATTAGCACCATTTTAAACGATAATAACATTTATTGAATCTCCCTGCTGATGTGCTGAAAATCAAAATGGCAACAGCAGGGGAACGAACAGTGAGAGAGTGTGACAGCTGTACCTTCAAACAGAGGTTGCCTTAGGCAATTGTCTTCTGTACCTAATGGTAAGCCTGGTCCTGTTTAGCCTTAGCCACAATGGTGGTGGGCATAATTGGCATTTAATGCTGACACTAAGTCAAACGGATAGTGACATTGAATTGCCTGGGCATATCATGACATTGTTTGAATCCTCAGCCTTTTGACAAAAAAATGAGTCTCACCTATCAGTGCCACCTAGCATTTTTATTTTCGCTTCAGTTCTACGTCACCTCCTTCAAATTCAATGCCATAATGCCACACTGCCAGGATTTAACCTCTGATCTACTCTTTAAAAGACTCACCAAATTTAAAGACACTTTTTGGAAGATTTCTGTACAGACAGGCTACTGATCAGTGACTGAGCAACCTGCTCTGACCAGACAGATCACTTAACTTTGCCTGTACAGCCATGTACAAATTTTAAAACATTGGCAGAAATCATTGTTTATCTACAACGTTGATCTAATGTTTGTACATAGCATTAAGGAATTGTACACTGAAAAAAATACTTTGCCTCATTTCAATCTATATATGAATACATGTAAGCAGCTTTTACTCCAATGTGATTGTGTTGCTGCATGACTTCAATCCAGTATTTGTTTTGCTTAAGCTCAGTCCCACAGTCCCCCAGCCCCCTGCCAGAATACATGACTCTCTGTGAGGGCAAGCAAGCTCAGTAATGGGAGAGGGAATTTTCCACCATGCAGTTCATGTACTAACTGTCACCATTTTAGCTACAGCAAAACTATACATAACAGAAGGCACTTGATTAACAGCTGAAATGTGAAATGGTTCAGACTGGATATCTAAAGAAATAGGGGACAGATCAGCAAAAAAATGGTACAGTGATAGTTAGGAAGTATTATATCAAAAAACAAATTTCCCGGTGTACTTATCCTTTAAGCTTCTGTGTTTTATTTGAGTAAACAAGCTTTATATCTTTGATATCAAAATATTTAATATTGCTTTAGGACCAGATTTATAAAAGGGCAAATTGGTTGAATTTGCAGTGATTTCTATCCAAAAGTGATTATTACAGCAGAGTAATTTCTCCACACTTAATTTGATGTTCTCTGCAGGTAGGTAATTTGTGGTAAGATTTGGTATTTACATTTTTAATTTCTGATTTACAGGGTTTAGTATAGTTTACACAAAAGCCATTCACCAAATCAGAGATGGAGTAAATGCATTTTAGGGGCTTTATTTAATTGTTTGATTAATTAATTTTAATAAATGGCCATGGGTGTTCAGGGTGTTTTCACTATTTTTCGTGACTTTGCTAAAATCCCCCATGTTGCATTGCTGTTACATGGCCGTTTGGATATTTTCTGGCTTTATTTGTAAGGTTTGGGATTAACACTAAAATGAAACAGTAACTTTATGCTACATGTCACCACAATGCATCACATCGCCACTATCTAAATACGGTGATAATTCTGCATCGAAAGCAGAAAATATAGAAAGAATTAAAGGGCATGTCCACCCCCAAAACTATAATCCCCCCCACTACTGGCCCCACTCTGTAGTGTAGTAAAATCCTTACCTTACATCCCAGATCCAAATGATTCTCCTGTAATTCCCCGCCAAAGTCCCAAAAACTGCCCACCAGGAAGATAGCAGAGTCCATATAGGACTCTGCCTCCTGTCTCCCATCCAGGAGAATTTTGCCATGTGCAGAAGAGCCCTCCACCCCTCCCTCTCCCTCCCTCTCATTTTGATCTCCCTCCCCCCTAGCGTTAATCTTCTTTCCCATATCATAGTTCTTGCTCCCAAAGCCCCAACCACATTAGTATTATTTCAAGAAAGTGTCCCGATAGTTACTTACCTTCCCTCTCTCCTTCGCCGTTCTGCACTACCGGCAGCCGTGTCCATTATTGGCTGCCTCTCAGCCAATCACAGACGCGACTGCTGGTCCGGCCCCCTGCTTGCAGTTCTATGCAAGCAGAGGGCCGGGAGTGTGCGGCGGAGGAGAGAGGTAAGATAAGTAACTATCAGGGCACTTTCTTGAAATAATACTAATGCGGTTGGGGCTGAAGGAGCAGAACTATCATATGGGAAAAGTTTTCATAAAGGGTCGACATACCCTTTAAAGGTTTCTGTTTAAGTGTAGAATGACAGTTTGCCTTTAAAGTAACTCACCCTTTATCTCGACTTTTTCCTTTTAGCTTTTCATTAATCCAATGTGAGCTCCTGACAAGCACTGGTTTATCCAACCCATTTGTATGCAGATAATCCCTATTTAGAAAATAGGCAACTGAAAAAGGATTCAAACATGCATTTGGTAAACTAGCACACTGCAATGGGTCTTAAGCTCCAGATGACATGGTTTACAATATGACAAATGTGCCAACGTCACTTAGTTTAATGAGCACAGAAAAGAATCTTTTAGTCTATTAAAACATCTAACAAATGGAAGCAGTTGGAAAATACCAGGAGATTATGTCTTTGTGTGATACAGAGGATTGTAATACCCTCTCAGCTATACAGATTTCATTAGGATTTCACTGCACCAAGACTGTCTATACAAACCTTCTTTGTCTGATTTGTTCTTGTTGTTTCATAAATTCCAAATTGTACAGATAAGAAGCAAATTGTACTCAGGTCATTTGCAATGCATTATTGTTAACAATGCACCAAACAATAACATTTAGTCATGTACAGATGGTTAAATCATTTCAACCCTAGATGTACCCTAGAGATATTAGTGTCCATATAAATTTACCAGAGTGTGCGACTGAAAATGTTACATTGAAAGTAAATGAAAAAAAACAACACATTTCATCAACTGCCTTTAATAATAAATTGTGATTTTCCCCCCCCAATCCTGCCATTTGCAGTGAAGGGGTTCTAGTGCAATAGAGGGTTGTGGGTCTCAGGGCCATTTCTAGGCATAAGCAACCTAGGTGAACTGGTAGGGCACTCAGATGGTAGAGGGCACCATTTATAGTATTTTTAGACTTTAAAGACAGGGATCTTTATAAGACACAGAGCAATAAGTTACCAATCTAGTTCCCAGTTGTCTTCCATTGTGTGTATACAATACAATTATCTTGCTAAGTTAAGCCTTTTCTGACACTTTCTACTTATAATAGTAGAGACAAACCTGGACTACAAATTGCCAAATTAATTGAATTAATATAATTTATACTCAACCACAATTACTTCTCCTTCAATCAGGACCTATACCATCAAGAAATGGGCAATGTGGCAATGGGAGCACATTTTGTGCAGCAATATGCAAACTTGTTTATGACAAACCTAGAAGAAAACTTCCTTTCAACATGCCCCCTAAGACCCACGACCTACTTTCGTTATAAAGAGGATATCCTGATCATCAGGACTGCAAGTAAAAGGACTTACTGCAGTTCCACAAAAAATACAATGATTTCCACCACACCATTAAACTTAAAGGGGAACTGTGGTCTCCAAACAAGTTGAGTGTAAAACGAGCCATCAACCACCTCTCTACGTGCTCCACAGCCCAAGATATAAAGAAATGGCTGACCAGAAAGTTAATGGATGAGAGGCTGACATGTGACATTCCTGAGGCTTCTCCTGCACAATGCCGCCGGCGAGCACAGCCTCAGACTCCCTCAGTGTGTGAGGGAGACAGGAAGTCCCTCCCCCTCTCTGCTGTGTGAAGGACCTGCAGCTGCAGAGAAGGTAAGGGAATCTACAGCCCGTTGCTGTTTCCACAGAGTTTTTTTTTTGGGGGGGGGGGGGGGGGGGGGAAGTGTCAGAGTGGCCCACAGCACCTGTGAGCGGGTGGGGCTTAGGAATCCGTGAGTGGGCGGGGACACGGCACCCGCCAAAGGGTGGTGCCATGGCACCCGCGGGTGGGCGGGGCCACATGGGGCTGTAAGGGAATGGGCCAAGGGGGGCCTGCAACTGGAGGGACCATGGGGTCCATGAGTGGGAGACACATGGGGGGCTGCAAAGGGGAGGAGACACAGGGCAGATTGACCGACAGGTTTCAGAGCAGGAAGCAGGAAATGCAGGGGACCTGGTAATGCTGCTGCCATATCACACACAAAAATGTAAATATCTTCAAAACTATGTAAAATAAACAATGAAAATAAATTGCAAAAATTCTCAGGAGATCAACAACTCCCCAACCGAAATAAGTTTTCTGGACACCATAACATGGAAAGGAAACACATTACAAACATCCATCTTTCACAAGCCTATAGACCCACATACCTCAGTAATGACAGTTTTCACCCTTAAAGGACAACTAAAGACTCAGAACAACATTGAATTAGAAGGCAGATCTCCTTGTTATAAAAGCAGTAATCAGTGTCTCACATCTCATTTTAATATGGTTGTTGAAATTTTCAACTTTCTAACATGAGGTTTGTATCTTATTTCCCAGTGTTCCAGTATCACACATTGTGGTCACTAACCATTGTGTTCTTTACACATGCTCAGTCCTAAGATACTGCAAGAACTTGTTAGAATTGGTACAGTTGGTCACACCTGCTTGTAGCCTCTAGCCAATCCTTTTACAGGACAGAATAGGCAAGGGAGCATGTGACTGAGATCAGGGGTGTGGCCAGTCATTGTTCATATACACAGTTATTTCATCCAGTTCTTCAAGTGGTAACATTTACTTTAATGTTATTTACTGAATTGCTGCTTGTGAAGGTTCTCATTCATCCAGGTCATGGTATATCTGTTGTATTCAATTAGATCAACTAAACTTGAAGTTTAGTTCTTGAAGACGTTTCGCTAGTCATCTGACTGGCTTTTTCAATTCAGAATGATTTGTACAAGAATCTGTGGCAATTATGTACCCTGGAAAATCCCAATTAGCATATCACAGCCAAGTGTTAAGGGCGTGATTAGATAGTGGCTAAGAGGTGTTATAGGAACGCTAAGAGTAAGGTGTCAAAACAGCATTGTACATGGCAGACAGTTGGTGTTGAACCCCCCCCACTTCTATTTAGGCTTGGTTTCTTTATTTTCACATAAATGGCCTCCTTAACACCTCTCTTGAACCAGTCACGTTCCGTTGCCAATATGTTAACATTACAATCTTCAAAGGTATGTCCTTTATCCTTAAGATGCAGGTACACGGCTGAGTCCTGACCCGAGGAATTGGCTCTTCAGTGCTGGGCCATACATTGATGCAGTTGCTGTTTGGTCTCCCCCACATACAAATTAGAGCATTCTTCACTGCACTGCAGTTCAGATATGTGGATGACACCTGGGTAAAATCACAGAAGAAGTACAAGCTTTCACAGAACACATTAATGCGGTAGACCAAACATCAAATTTACAAAGGAAGGGGTACAAACAACAAACTGGCTTTCTTGGACTGCTTGGTAGAAGTTAAGGAAATAGTAAACTGGAAGTAGAGGTTTACAGAAAACCAACACAATCAGTATTTGATGTTTGACTCCACCACCCTTTAGATCACAAGCTGGGTGTCATCAGAACCCTGCAACACAGAGCTGAGAACATCCCCACTAGCACAGAGGCGAAGGCTAAAGAATGAAACACTCTCAGAGGAGCCCTTAAAACTTGTGGATATCCAGACTGGGCCTTTGTCAAAAAAAGTAAGTAAGGAAAGAAAGGAACACGAATACCACAGTGAAGGGAGAAAGCAAGACAGGGGAAAGAACATGGTCATCCCATATGTAGCAGGGTCTCAGAGAAATTAAAAGAATTTCCAAAAACACCGTATCCCTTTTGCTTTAAACTGAAACAACACACTGAGGCAGCAATGGTACATCGAAAGACCCAATACCAAACACCAAGAAAAGCGACATCATATACGCAGTGCAGTGAAGAATGCTCTGATTTGTATGTGAGGGAGACCAAACAGCAACTGCATCAACGTATGGCCCACACAGAAAAGCCAATTCCTCGGGTCAGGACTCAGCCGTGTACCTGCATCTTAAGGATAAAGGACATACTTTAAAGATGTAATGTTAACATATTGGCAAGGAACATGACTGGTTCAAGAGAGGTGTTAAGGAGGCCATTTAGTTGAAAATAAAGAAACCAAGCCTAAATAGAGGTGGGGGGGTTCGACACCAACTGTCTGCCATGTACAATGCTGTTTTGACACCTTACTCTGGGGTTCCTATAACACCTCTTAGCCACTATCCAATCACGCCCTTAAACTTGGCTGTGATATGCTAATTGGGATTCCAGGTACATAATTGCCACAGATTCTTGTACAAGTCATTCTGAATTGAGAAAGCCAGTCGGATGACTAGCGAAACGTCTTCAAGAACTAAACTTCAAGTGCAGTTGATCTTATTGAATACAACAGATTTACTGAATTGCTATTTACAGTTTATTAGTGTTTTAGAGAGATATGTTCAGATTCTGAAATGTAAAAATTTAGGTTTAACACATTATCAGGGATATGATATAAAAAATTTTCTCTGAACTACAGATAGAAATATGCACCTGAAACAGCTTAAAAAGGATTTTACTAAACAGGTAACAGTCGGTCAACTACACAAACCCAAATCAAGAAAAGCAACCAGCATCCCCAGAACCAACATGCTACAATACCAACATTTTCAAAAGGAGGATTGCATCCCACTGGTTATTACATACCACCTGTCACAATCATGTGATAAATGTATATTTATATTGAAAAATGTATGTTATCATCCGTATTATAGTATATGTTCAAATTTTCCTGTCTGTTTAAGGTATTTTGTGTATCTAGTAAATGTGGATACAGGTAACTTCGTTGTGTGTAGTTAGCAAGATGAAAGGATATCATGTGGTCCCAGTCGTCTGTATTACCTGGTTGTTAAAGGACAACTCCACCCTCATAAGAACATCTTTTAGAAAGAATGTCCCCTTTAAAATATGTTGATATTTCATAGTTTGTCCTATGAATTAATTACTGTATGTCTGCTATGCTTCTGAACGCCTCATGAAAACTGAGCAATTTAGAAACCTGTACTGAGCCTGGGCATGCTCAGAAGGGGCAGACACGGGATTAGCATTCAGTCATTGGCTGTGATGTCAACTGTCAAATCCATAACTGACAGTTGCTAACTAGAAGAACCAGGAAGCAGAAACGGGGAAAACAGGACATTGTGCAGGATTTCAGGTTAGACTTATATATTTCACATTTCAAACTATTACTGTTTAGGGTTTTGGGGGGTGATTTACCTGTATGTAAGTTTTCATTTTGGGGCTGGATTTGCATTTGAAACAGACTCTGAACCCTGAGTGTTATGGCTCGTTACTCCGACACACGATAGCCACACACTCCTCTTGCTCAGCCCATACCTTTCTATGATTGAGTATGGGAAACTGTTTTACACCCCTGTCCAGGGGTATAATAATGGCTCTGAAACCCAAAGAAGGACCCTTACCATCTAATTTTGGACTAATAAGAGTTATTTTGAGGGCCAATTACTCTGAAAACAACTTTGGACTCCATCTTTTAAAGATCTACATCCTCCACTTCATCCGGTACATTAAGGATTGAACATAAGTATAATCTCATTTTTTTTATCCCATTTTGTCTTACTGTTGCTTGTGTTGGTTTTCTGTCTGTTATATTTTTCTGTAGTTTACGGTTTGCACTGTTTATCTTATTAAACGATATTTAAATTGTTAAGCTAAATCTCTAATTGCTCTAATTGGAACTAAGGAACTCTGCCTGAGACGCTACGTTTAATAGTATATTATATTTTATTGTATTCTATTATATACCTTCCTATCCATGGTAGTGAACGAACAGTCATTATTATTGGTTTACGGCATTATTATTGTATGGCTGTACTTGCTGGGTAGGTTTTTTGTACCTGTAACACACATGGTGGCAGTTACCGATGTTTTATGGCAAACATATATGGCAGGCAAATCTCGCAGGGATCTAAGTGTGCTCAGAGCACCCCTGGGCTAAGGGTTGTAGTGCGTCCGTCATACTACCCCAAATGAAATATTCTCAGCCCCCCTCTCTTATGGACAACCACCCATTTTAAAATAACTGGTTGTAAGAAGCTCCCTAACAGGCCCCACAAAAAATGGAACATCTCCCTGCTTGTAGAAAAAGTGTGAAACCTGCAAGTACACCGGAGACAGGATCTCATGCCAGGTTCCCAACATTGGTTTGAAACTTTCTCCTGCAAATCATCAAATGTGATATACCTGATTTTATATTCTAGATGCCCCTCAGGTAGGAAAAGCAGGACAGACTCTGAGACAAAGATGAACTCATATAAATTCACAATCAATAAAAATAAAAGAGATGTCCTCATGGAAGGCCATATCAACAGCCAGAGACACGCCTCGAAAGACCTAAAAGTCACAATTTTGATGAACGCGCATCCAAAAAACCATACAATTATTTTGGCCTGATCGACTGATACACAGCTTTACTGTATTTACGACAACCATTGTCAGGCATGGGGGCAAAAGATAACATCTGAAACATGTCAGAAAGTCTTTGATTTAGTATGTATACAATAGTGTGTTTTACAAGATTCTGTATTGTATCATGCCTGAGAATGAAGCCTAAAGGTGCCCATACATACAGCTTACCTGCCATGTTTCCTTTTCGCCGCAATACAAGACTTGACACAATGAATACAGCAAAGTGCGCTGGCAACATCGCCGCATTCATTGCGTATGTCCTGTATAGCAAAGAAACAAGAAGATACTATCTCTGCCATTGTAATGTCCTATAGATAAATGGTGAAAATAGTGCCAATATGCCCCTTGGTCCCAGTTAAGTTCTGTGGTGATATGCCATTTAGTTACTCCCTCCCCATGTTTAACATTTTGTTTTGTGTGCTGCATGGTAATAGAATATTGGAGAAATTCTGAAATTGCTAATTACTTTTGGGGAGTAAGGGGTACCTGTGCAATGAACACTTTGCCCACCTTATAGCCCTGTCTGCTCATAGATCTGCCGGTCCTGCCCCTTCTACTTTCCTGTGCAGGGAAGTAGCAGAAGAGGGAATGAAAATAAAATCATTCGAGATTAAAGCATTACACAACAAAAATGATAGTGCTATTATACGTGTATATAAAAAGATAAAATTGATTATTCCTACTTCACAATATAGTTTTGTTGAGGAGCTACAGCATGTACGGTTTTCATTTGCCAGGTTAGGCCTGGACTATTCCTGTATTAAAAATAGTGCTGAAGCCAGGAGGAAGACTGGCAAAATCAGTTTTCTTTGGGCTGGTGCTCCTCACAGAAATAATATTGGGAGGTAGGAATTACCAGCCCTATATTCCTGTCAGGGGCGTGTTTAGGGGATGATTACTGGTGCCTGGAATCCCCCCTTTTCTACCTGCTCAGTGCAGTCTGATATTCTACCTCTCCTGGTGTCCATAGACTGTTACATAGATTGTTGCATAGACTGTTACATTGATAATTGAGCTGTGAGTTAGAAGCAGCATTTGTATGTTTCAAAAATGTATCCAGTCTGCTCTGTGATTGACAGCACCATAACTAATCATAATTGATACAAAACTGTATCAATATTAATCCTGCAGCTGCTTAAGGTGATTGCTGAGACTGGGTTTATATACATTACTTACTGTACTTACCGCACTGTGATGGAGCTTATTGAGCAGGAATACATCCTGGAGGTGGATGTATAGCTGATTGTCAACATTATATTATATAAGGGATAATGCGCCCCTTACAGTGTAATATAAGGATATTACGCCACCGAGGAGTTCCCTGACCATATAAAAGCACGAGGCCATAGGCCGAGTGCTTTTATAAAGGACAGGGAACTCCGAGGTGGCGTAATGTCCTTATATTACAGTGTAAGGGGCACATTATTTCTTATAATACATAAGTATTGGATTCCTTCACCCCATTCACATTTTAAATTCTAGCCTTGTCCCTATTTCCACCTTAAATCCCCCAAGCTACCTTCTGTAACTTAAACCCAGTAGAAAGGAACATCCCAGCCCAGCATCTATGCGGTTAAACAAATCTTTGTGGAGGAGGAGAGAGTCATTGTCCAGGCATGAACACTGGAATGGGCGGAGTAGTGGGATATAAGAAATATAAGAAATTAGTCACTTAGTGACATAGCTGAGTGATTTTTATAAGGATATATACCACAGCAGCTCCCATTATAAAATATCACACTTATGTATTATATATATAACACATACACAGGAGTGATTGTTCCATAAATTCTTGATTGTTCAATGTGCCCATACATGGCTTCTACTGCAAATTTTGTCAGATCCACCGTCAGTGTCACAGCTCTGGCTTTAAAAGACACTAATGGTAAAGTAGTGTAAATGTGGATTTATCAGTAAAACAGAACGTTAGGCTGGGTACACAGGGACGATTTTTCTGCCCTGACCTTTTACCACTATATAATGGTGGACCACAGCATTCACTGCCACTGCAGAAATCAACTTTAGATTTTTCTGGAAACATCTGTTGGTTTGTGTGTTCCTAGCCTTAATAAGTATATACTTTATACTTTATAACAAAAGTAAAGGGAATATGTGTATTGGCCAACTGTGATGATAATCATGACAATTAGAGAATATATATAATATTATAAGATCGATATTGTTTATTGGTAACCCATTTAGGAATCCCCCCTTGAAAATCCTGCATTTGCCACAGTACTTTTCAGTTTAACTGTTTTTTTAATTAAACTTCACACACACGTATTTAATACATTTATTCACACTATTTAATGCTCATTATTTGGAATATTGGTGAATAAATGATAGCAAAACTGTCATGGTCGCACACTCACCGGCTCCAGGCATCCTGTGTGCACGCGCGTGCCGGTGTTCACGCCACAATCGGTTTGGGGCTCCACATGGGCGAGCACCTGTGTTGCCTCACGGGCATGCGCTCGGCGGCTCCCGACCTCCTCCTAAGCCGCCCGGTTGTGTGTTCGCGCGCGGGTGCGCACGTGTCAGGCCATGATGATGTCATCTGTCCTATTTAAAGCCCTTCCGGTCTTTTTCAAACTTGCTGCCAGTTCAGTGTTTTTTTTCCTGTTCTTAAGATCCTTTACTTTGCTGATTTCTTCTGTTACGACCCGGCCTGTACTTTGATAATCCTCTGCCTGCCGCATGCCTACGACTTAGAACCGTACCGAGACTATTCTCTGCCTGCCGTCTGCCTACGACTTGGAACCGTACCTAGACTATTCTCTGCCTGCTGCCTGACTACGACTCGGAACTGTATCTTGACCACCATTTACCTGCTGCCTGCCTACGACCTGGAACTGTACCTAGACTATCCTCTGCCTGCCGCCTGCCTACAACCTGGATCTGTACCTCAGACTACTCCTGCCTGCCGTCTGCCTTCCGTCCTCTGCCTGTCGTCTGGGTCCTGGGAGTTCTCCCTCTGGTGTCACGACCTGGTACCTGTTTGCAGCGTAACATCCTCACCATCAGAGGCTCTGGTGAAGACCAGCAGGTGCTTAGATTCCGTGCCCGGGGGGGGGGTGTTTCTCTCAGGTCTTTTCGTGGATATCTGTAACAAAAACAACTCTTTTATTTCCCTGTGGTCCAACATTTGGCCCGAAAAGCTGCCATTTTGTTGTTTTCTTGACATATTTTGTTTAGTGTCAATAAATACTATTGGATTTGTGGAGCCTGAATAAGTCAACAAACTATCAGCTGTAAATACACTTTAGTAAAGCTCTATCATGGTATAAAGTCAAAAAATATTCAGACAATATATGGTGTGGTAGAGTGTATAAAAGATTCATTAGAAAATAAATAGAAACAGGTCCTCATCCTGGGTACTTGGAAGGGGGAGGGGGTGGATTATAGGATTATAATTGTCCTTTAAACTGAATTGGTTGTGCACTAGTATTTCTTTGTATAAGGTTTAATAGCATATTTTAATATTATCAGCTACAAGCAATCAACCTGAGCAGACTTTACATGATGAAGACCAAGAATATTTATATAAAAAAACAGCACGTTTGGTTTTGGAATCCAAGAAAACATCGGCAGGGATTATGTTCAAGACATGCTACTCTAACCCTTTTCTACTGGATTCCTAGTTACTGATCAAAGATTGAGGATGTAGCTGGTCCAGAATCTCTGTAGGTGATGATGTGTGAAAACAAGAATTCTGTCTAAGGATAAAAAAAAGCAGAAGCTCCTGCAATCACATAATCCCTTCTAAGAAAAAAAATCTCGCTCACTCTGAGGTGACACATACTTATAGTGACAAATCTCTGTCTAATTCTATTTTACTAGTCTAATTTTTGTCCCAAATGAAAACAACCTTTTTATCTGTAACTCAGATCTATGTGGCAGGTTTTAAAAATGAAAACAGGATTCTTGCTTTTTTATTTCAGATCACACTCAATGTAAGTGCAAATCATGAGTAAATTACATTGGAATGCATATTGGCAATGCCATGTGCTAAATGTAACTGCTATACCTAAAGCTTCTTACATCATCCAATAGATATTAGTAAGAAAATGAAACAGTGTATTGTGTTTGTATACCAGATTTTATCAATAAACCTGAATTAAATATAATATGCACAGGTCGCTTTACTGGTTTTTAAATGTTTTTAAAGGGCAAGCAACACAAGCATTGTATTACTGACTCTTAATAGGCAAACAACACTAGTGGGTACTGGTGACATATATTCACACAAACTTAATTTCTGTGTTGAACTTGTCATATTTAACATTTCACTCCCATCTCTCCCTACTATTCCCCTTCCTACTCTTCCTGTTTTGAAGCAGAGAATTTATGCTATTTCCAAGTAGTTTTGTTCAAATTCAGCTGAGTTGCCAACCCAGGGAAGGATCCCTGTCCTTATTTGCAGATTAGTGCACCGGTGCCAATCAGAATAATAACAAGTAAAAAGCCATATCATAACATTACTGACCATGGTTATTTAGGATCATATGCAAAGTTGAGAACATTCCGAAAAAGGGTTAACTTTCATTACATAGTGATGTATAAAATTGCAAATTTTAACAATGTCCCACCTTATGATTTACCGTCTTTATATTTTATTTAGGGATGGAGAAACACCTTCTTATAACAGAAGGCATCTTGCAGTCTCATGCTATATGAAAAGCATTGCCCAAAATTTCTTACTCCCAGGTTCCCCAGAGTAAGGGGCAGAGATATGCAAACTACTCATTTATGTCCCTTAGCTTATCCATGTGCCCAGAACCGCTGGCTTAATAACATGCAATATAGCCAATCATCTGACCTGCAGACATGACATGTTTAAATCTTGTTAGATCTTGTCAGTGCAAGATACACATGGTGTAGGACCTGGGCGTACAGTAGGCAGCTAGAAAGATTAGGGCGAGGGGGGCCAAAAGCCCTCCACTAACATAAAAATGGAGGAACACCTCCTTATAACAGAAAAAGACAGTAAAGACAGGCTACAGAGCATTAAATTAGCCACGATGGGCCATGTGCATGTGTATAAGAAATATAGTATCAAAGAACCAAAGAAGAACAGAGATACACAGCACACTATAGAATATACAAAAGTGTATGTACACTCCCTTTATTAAGGTAGTACCCAGGGGATAGACAGTGATAGCATATTAAAACATTGGAGGTTTTTTGTACAAAAATACAAAAACCTCCATGTGTGGAAAATAGTTGTAAGTACAACCCTTACTTAACCTATAAGTCCCCTCTAATATCCTGAAAACAGTCATAAACTTATCTGTCCAGTCGATAGTGTAGTAAAGATAACACCATGGGGATACACATCCGTGCTATATGTTAGGGTAAGTAGGTTCCACACCGAGGGATAAGAGCCAAAGGAAACGCTATACGCGTTACGCCTCTACACGAGGCTTTCTCAATAGCGTGAAGTCTGTGGGCACGCCGGCATCTATAAGGAGGTAAAGTCCCGCGAGAATGGGATAACGTAATGACGTCAATACGTCCCGGAAATGCATATCTCAATCCCCTAATTTGCGTGGGCTGGGTTTCCGAGCGTAGCTAGCTCCACCCATCTCTTATTTATATCTTTATAGGATTTCTAACTGTTCCGGATTTTTATGGGTTATTTTACTGAACCAATAGAGTATTATGGGCATTGTAGTTCCTCTCCTAGACGCGATGTGGGGTGGAGCTAGCTACGCTCGGAAACCCAGCCCACGCAAATTAGGGGATTGAGATATGCATTTCCGGGATGTATTGACGTCATTACGTTATCTCGTTCTCGCGGGACTTTACCTCCTTATAGATGCCGGCTTGCCCACAGACTTCACGCTATTGAGAAAGCCTCGTGTAGAGGCGTAACGCGTATAGCGTTTCCTTTGGCTCTTATCCCTCGTGTGGAA
Organism: Hymenochirus boettgeri; assembly: GCA_019447015.1. Classification (NCBI taxonomy): domain Eukaryota; kingdom Metazoa; phylum Chordata; class Amphibia; order Anura; family Pipidae; genus Hymenochirus; species Hymenochirus boettgeri. The sequence goes on from CM033475.1 coordinate 82,711,990, forward strand.
CCTACTTACCCTAACATATAGCACGGATGTGTATCCCCATGGTGTTATCTTTACTACACTATCGACTGGACAGATAGTTTATGACTGTTTTCAGGATATTAGAGGGGACTTATAGGTTAAGTAAGGGTTGTACTTACAACTATTTTCCACACATGGAGGTTTTTGTATTTTTGTACAAAAAACCTCCAATGTTTTAATATGCTATCACTGTCTATCCCCTGGGTACTACCTTAATAAAGGGAGTGTACATACACTTTTGTATATTCTATAGTGTGCTGTGTATCTCTGTTCTTCGTTGGTTCTTTGATCCTTATAACAGAAGGCATCTTGCAGTCTCATGCTATATGAACAGCATTGCCCACAAAATCTAAGAAACAAGAAGTAATTTCTTACTCCCAGGTTCCCCAGAGTAAGGGGCAGAGATATGCAAAATACTATATCTATAAAAAAAAATCTATATTTTTAGTGCTGACAGGAACTTAATCCCTTTTTGCTCTCAGTGCTCCCTGTCACTAGATCTCCTCATGTCCTGTTCAGCTCACTCCTAGTAAGTATGCATGTCGCCTCTATGTATCCACCCCCTCCCAAAACTGAGGCACAGCTTAAGTGTGGAGAATGTGCAGTGAAGATGATCTGTGCCCTCATACAGCCAATAGCATTCACCCAGTGATTTTGTGTTATAGTGAAAGTGAAACTTGGAGCTGTAATAACTGCTTGAATCAAGTAAGATTTTCTTTTAGCTATAGGGGTCTGAGGGTGTGTGTGGGGACTTTGTAATTTATTTCTTTAAGTACAGTGCTACATTGGAACTTCAGTAACACAGACAGCAGCAGCAACTAACTGCAGGATTGAGTATTAGCTGCAGGGACAGAAAGCGCACAGAACAACAGATAATGTTTATTCATTTTCCTGATCTTTATGCTAAATCAACTAGCCACGTAGTGACAGAGAAATTTACTTTTATAGAATGGATAGTGTCAACATGTAGTGTGCCAGGTGGAGGGGCTGGGTGCTTGACAGTTCTTTAATGACTATCCCCACTTTAAAAAGGGATAGGAACGTCAGAGTTGAAAAAGGAAATCAGATTTAAGATTGGTGGTAATTAATGCTTATTACGGTACTGTGAGATTAGTTGGAAAATGATTTGCCACAGTTTACGTCCTTAAATAGATCCTCTGATGAACTTTATCGAAGTAGACAGTAATATAATGTTTCAATACCCTTTTCTCGAGTTTGCAAATCAATATCCTCATCAAAGAGATTCAATTTGTCCTGGCATTTTGTGTAAAACTCAACAGGTGATTGGTGCTTCAGTTCAGGTGGTTCAGTAATTTATACACCCTGCTGCTGTTGAAAGGTGAAGAACTGCTGTGAGTGTGAACATATTTGAAGGCAAATCTGTATGAACATGTTGTAAAATACACAGCAACTGGTAAAACGATCAATATCAGTATTTACCAATATTGATTCTTTATAAATATAGCCCAAAGTTGGTCTAGACATTTGGAGTCAAGAAATGTTTTTCTCCTACTGGTGCAAATCAGATGTTGCTTTAATTTTTTTTCTTCCAGCTTTAAAGTGGATATCAAGTCTGTGTAAAATGGAAAATAGATTATTAGAGATATCCCCTATTTACATTTTCAAGGTTTTTAAAATGTTGCCTTTTTTGTTTATAATCCATGATGGAGATGTAATATACAACACTATATTCCAAACCAGTGGAAAAACTTGCACTATTCGTTGAAACATTAGGTTAACATCGGTTTTGCATTGGTTTTACAGGGCATGCACCAATTTCGAAACTATTTGGGAACAACATGCTGCATTAGATTAAGTAAATCTTTTGTTTTACTACTGAAATAATTTGTGAAAGCCCTGAGTGATTGCTGCATTATTGGAGAAGAAAGCAAGGTGCACTCTAAAATATATTGCATCTCCCTGACACCTTTAACAAATAGCTATGCAATAGCTATAATGTGCTGTGTTTTGTGAATATTCATACATTACATCAAAACTTTACGCATATTCAAACGAAAGAGATTTGACTGAGCTATTCCAATTAGAAAACTCATAGGTTTCCCTTTTTTGTCCTTTAGAGGGCAATATAACATCAGAAAACAACTAATTTAAAAAACACCTTATTGTTATTTTAACAGTTCCTGGAACTGAAATAAAATAATGTGTTTATAATAATCTATAAAAAAAAGGAAGACAGCTTTTGTAATGTCTGCAATAAGCTCAGAAACATCCAAGCTGAATGTGTCTCATCTAAAGACAATGCACAAAAAAAAGCACATTTATAGAAAACTGCTCTTATAGAAAAAGCTCTTTCTTTTAGCCTTTTCTCTAACAAAGCCATGACTATGGTAATGGCAAGGAATGCATATTGTTCTTAAATGTTGCCTTTTATAAAAGCATGTTATAATACAGAAAACTAAATTTATATTTTATACATTATACAAACAATTTAAGTCTTTAAGCTCTGAGGTGAGTTGTCAAAAGTAATTTGTACAGTGTCTGACAGCTCACTGCTCCTTCCTCTGCCAGCTCTCCCTTCCTCTGTAACTAACAGGGTGTGTATGTGTGATTCCATTAGAGATAGGAGGAGAGCAAAACCATCTGGAATGTGGTGGAGGGTTGAGCTGTCAGTCACTGCACTGACAGCTCACCAAAAGTGTAAGGGGGAAAACAGGAGGTTGGAGTAAGGATTCCTTCCTTCCTGATTGTAGTTTTAACTGCATCAATGTGAAGGGGACACTATGGATTCTGTAATCATCCTTTAAACCATGACAACCATGACAGCCAGGATATATTAATGGGTATGTCCATCTTTTTTTTATATTTCTATTTTACTGTTTAACTGAAGAGGTAAATGAGCTACAGTATGTCTAAACTCCTGTTCTTCAGTAAAACTTGAAGAAAAAACTTACTGCGGATCGATCTATCGACAGCTTTTCTAATAGTCTCTCCGACGCATCCACACTCACATTTTTTTTTTACCAGACATTGCCCCTGTCCCCCCAGCCCCAACCGCTATGTTAGTAATCTCAGAAAATGCCCAGAACACTATAGTATAGTATAGTATTTGAGGTTGAATAAAGACATACGTCCAACCCATCTAGCAATATCCTCATTTCCTGCCTAACTGTTGATCCAGAGGAAGGCAAAAAAAACCCACCAAATTTATGAAGGGGGAAAAAATTCCTTCCTGACTCCAAGTGGCAATCGGAAATTTCCCTGGATCAACTCTACTTTATGTATCAATACCAGTAACTTGTAACATTCCTTGTTTGCAGAAACTCATCCAGCTTTTTTTTGAAAATGACCAATTCGAGTATAAACCGAGTTTTTCAGGCTGAAAAATCAGCCTGAAAACTCGGACTCGGTTTTTAACTCGAGTCAACAGCTTACCTGAGCATCCGGCAGCCGCACGATCTTTCTCTGTACTGGCGCGCCGGCCTGACGTCACTGCCCGGTGCCAAGCCCGGCGCGGGCAGTGAGTCAGCGGCGCCCATACAGTAATATAGACAGTACCAATTCCAGAACATTAAAGTACTTATCAGTTAATTGGTTGTTAGTCTCTTGATCAGGAATACTGAGCAAGGGTGGGTCCCATTGTACCAGCTGCTAATAAAGACATTGTTTTAATCTTCAGTTGGCTAAACATCTCCTTAAGTAGCACATATACACCCTGATTGATTATTTCTCATTTTTATGTGTTTTTACTGTGATCTAGTTGAAATGATACAGGAAGCCCAGTGTAGCATTTGATTTTAACGGTAAACCGTATGTCAACACCTTTCTACTAGGCATTTCCAGTTGTCCTTAAAACGAGGACAACAAACTATAAATGTTAAATTGATATTGACCATCTGCGGGGGAACGCTTCTAAATCTTGAGTCAAATGCATGACCCATCGCAGGTCTTCCTATTGCAGGTCTTTGAATCTGGGCACTTCCCAAACAGACTTCTGAGAAGGAATCAATTGCATTTACAACGAATTTGAAGCCCATAAAGCATAATTACCTTTAGCATCTATATATTTTAAAGGGCATCTATACTGAAAAAAAGTTTTCTACAATTGCCCATTACTTCAAACTATAATTCTTCCCACCTATATCCATGAATAGGTAACGGTTGTGTGACTATCCGTATGCGCACACTGGGAAAGAATCTGTATAATCACAATCTTCCCTAAATCCTGTATACTGACTATTAGGGTTTGCCCTTATTCCCGCGCTCACTTAGTGTTGTTGGGAGGTCCAGGTGTCTGAAACCCTGGACCTGTCACTTCCTATGGCGTTCTCACTGCTTCATTATACATGAATCACACAGATTTTGAATCGACTCACCCGCACTGCTTGGAGGTCCAGGTGCCGGACTGCCCCAGACCCTTTACTTAAAGGGGAACTGTGGTCCAAAAATAACTTTAGGTAAATTGATAGGAATTGCTCCCCTGAGAATTTTTGCAATTTATTTCCATTGTTTAGTTTACAAGTTATGAAGATGTTTACATTTTTGTGTGTGATATGGCAGCAGCATCACCAGGTCCCCTGCATTTCCTGCTCTGAAACTGTCAGTCAATCTGTCCTGTGTCTCCTCCTCCCCTTTGCAGCCCCCCCTGGTCCCTCCCACTCATGGACCTCATGGTCCCTCCAGTTGCAGGCCCCCCATGGCCCATTATCTTACAGCCCCATGTGGACCCGCCCACTCGCAGGTGCCGTGGGTTACTCAGACCCCCCCCACAACAGAAAACTCTGTGGAAACAGCCTTTTCAGGCAGAGTGAGAACAGAGTGTGAACTCTGCCTGAAAAGGCTGTTTTCACATAGTGGGAGAGAAGGGCTTGTAGATTACTTACCTTCTCTGTCAGGATTCACAAGAGCAGAGAGGAGAGGACTTCCTGTCTCCCTCACACACTGAGGAAGTCTGAGGCTGTGCTCGCCGGCGGCACTTGCAGGAGAAGCCTCAGGAATGTCACATGCCAGCCTCCACCCATTAACTTTCTGTTCAGTCAATTCTGTATATCTTGGGCAGTGGAGCACGTAGAGAGGTGGTTGATGACTGAGGCCACAGTTCCCCTTTAATCTGTTTCGGTAGTATAAATAGTAACTAGGGTGGTCTGCACTCTTGAAATCACTCGTTACAGCAGTATCATTAAAAACACATCTATATTTGGTAAACTCTAAAAACAACAACACGCTTGACGCGTTTCAGGAGCTACACATTCCTTTAATAATAAGCTGCAATAATTAAGGGAGTGTGTAGCTCCTGAAACGCATCAGGCGTGTTGTTGTTTTTAGAGTTTACCGAATAAAGATGTGTTTTTAATGATACTGCCGTGACAAGTGATTTCAAGAGTGCAGACCACCCTAGTTACAATTTATTCTTCCCACCTATCACTGTATTATTTAATTGTTGATCTGCCCTCCTATGTCCCCCAATATGAACCATCTTACATTTCATCTGTCAATTAAGTGCCTTATGATCATAACATTTCTACTTTGTGCAGTTTTGCTGTAACTGGTATTGTGACAGTTGGTATGTGTGAATTTAAGGTGGAAAATTCCCTCTGCCAATGCAGCCTCATAGTGATTACTGAGCATGCTTTCCCTCATATAAAGTCTGGACACTTTTTGCCACCCCACCTCCTCTCCCAGTGGTACCCACAGTGAGGACCCAAACCGCTTGGTCCTCACCCCTAGGTCTTACCTTCTTGCTCTGGACACATCCCTTCACTTATGCATTTTAAATTAATGGAAAGATGCGCTCCCTGTAGAGCGCATTTTCCCATTGATCAGCCCTGCTATAGTCTGGGACTATGGGGTAGGGGGAATTTAGGAGTTGGGATTTGCCCTATAAGGGTGATTGGTAAAATGGCCATCTTTTTCTTTGGACAGACAGAAACGAGTACAAATCATATGAATACTGCAGCTTTTTAATATTCTTGGGTTGAAAGGGGCCTCAAGTGGTTGTTACCTTTCTTTTCAGTATAGTTTTGTTAAAGCACAACTAATGGCAATTTGCTGACAATATGTTGCCTAGTTTTGTTTTTGTTGCTGGCAATTTAACTTTGGATTGCGGACAAAGAAATACTAGACAGTAGTGGAAGGTAACCGGAACTTGTTCTCCTGTTAGCTAAGAAACTGATACACGAATTGTTAATCCAACTTTTGTTCTTTTGTTCGATTTGTGTTGCTGTAATTGCTACAACATCCCTCTTGTAAGCAAGCATAAAAATTGTTTTATTTTAGTGTGGTGATATCAAAATGGATAGCAACCGTATTGTTTTTTTTATTTCATAAGGGACCAGTGATCTCCCCTGGGGTAGGGGATGTTCCACATAAACATGCTTTTTTTAGAAACTTGTTTCTAACTGCTCTTGGGCGTTTATAGTAGGCTGTATTTAAATGTAATTTCTCAAACACTGTAAGGTGTGACTGTGCAGATCATGATCTAATCCAATGACTGTGTCAAGTTTGGTAACAGGATGAGACGTATAGGGCTTGGTATCCTGATTATTCTGACGTGTTTGTAGCTGCTGCAGTGGAAAGCTAATAGGCCCAAGGATGTCATTGGAAAATACAAGCCAGCTGAATGCTTTGCTTCTACCTATACATACATTAACTATTTATTATAGGCAAGATACTGATGGTATTGTGTCTTGTGTTTAATGGAATATATTTTTAATGAACATCATATTAATCTTTTGTTTGGACCGTTTAATATCCAATTGTTAAAGTACCTGGAAGGTAATATTAGTGGATATTAACCTTGTAACTTGTGTGAATTCGTTAATGAAAAAATAATAAGCAAGTATTCAGATGTATTTAATTTACTTTATAATCATTTTCTGCTTTGTAAACATAAAAGTATATTACAATTGCAGACTAAATTATATTGAAATGGTATCAAAATTCTATTTTGCACTGTCATGTATTGATAATAACTTAACAGTAATTAAGTTTAAACTTTGTACATTTCACGTCTCTTCCTTGTTATTCTTAAGTGGAATCTTTGATTATCACTGCTTGATAGACTGGCCAATATTACTGAACAGTCTATTGAACTGAAGCTGTTTGATTGAAATATTCAGAGAATCCTACCAGTGGATGCAATGTTCTGGGTAGAATTATATAGTATAGAAGGTGGTGACATTCGATTGGAACTTCCCAGTCGAGTGTCTATCAGGAAATACCTATCCGCTACACCAAGGCTGAACAAATTATCCAATGATTTAGGAGCCAGCTCCAAATAGTTAGGAGCCAGCAACTTCATACTTTCCATTGTCGCGTGGCTTACTTGTGTCCCCCCCCATCCAACTCCACCCATTACACAAATTCTTACTTAAAGGACATGTTTACCCCCAAAACTAAAATTTATCCCACTGCTGGCCCCACTGTGCAGTGTTAAAAAAAATCCTTACCTTACTAGTCTGCTCCAAATGGTTCTCCTGCAGTGTCTAGTCAAAGTCCAGGAAAGTAAAGAGTAGCATGTGTGGGAAAAGTTACGTGCCCATTTCCTCTCTTCCCAGGAGGACTCTGGCATGCACTGGAGGGCCCTTCCCACCCCCCGGATCCCTTTTCTGTGCAGAGATAGTATACAAAATAACCCCCCTAACAACCCTAACCGCCACGTTTAAATTTAAAAAAAAATTGCAAGGAAACTTACCACACCTTGTTCCCTTGGCTAAATCAATATCCGGCAGCCGCGTCTGTAATTGGCCGAATGGCCAATCACAGAAGCGGCGGCTGGTCCATTCCCGGAAGTAACATTAGAGCCTGTGGCTGCGGGAATGAAGGCTGGTAAGTAAGTTTATGGGTCGCCAGTAAACAATTTTCAGTCACCTGGTAACCAGGGTTTGTCCAGCTCTGGGGTACATCATCGTGCATGATCTAACCTCTTCAACTTTTAATATAAGGTTTGTCCTCTACTTTCTACTGCTTTTGTTTTAAATTGTTATTGGCTTTCACAATGTTTTGTACAATTTTTTGGAAAATGAAAGCACTTACAGGGCAATGTAATAAAAGTTCTTATAGTTTAAAAATGTGCTAATTGTGCTAAAATTTTACATGGCTAGGGTCACACTGCAGCAAATATCCAATTTTAATATGCCCCCCCCCCCCCCCCCCAAATCCGACCCAAGTCTAATAGTGTAGACATGGTGAACAAGCCAGTGTGATTTGAATCGGACTTTGATCACATATATATGTCTAAATCCTATTCAGGTATGATGTTTGGCCAGTCTGAATTGTTAAAATAGAATTGAGATACCTTTTAGCACCTTTTCATTTCTTACAAGGGGCATAGGCTACCTGGTTCCTGGGATTTGTCCAGCCCTGCGTCTTGACATTTTCTAAACTTTTAAAATCAGTGAAGCCCCTCACATCACATTCCCACCATTGCTGGGAGATTAATGCAATTAAAATCATTGTTAAATACCATATGCGTATTTATTTCTGCTTATCTTTAAGTACAGATGTCATGGACTTATAGTGCAAAACTGCCTTGATATTAAGGAATCGGTAATAATTTTAGCAACTTCTATGTTCACTTCCTGTAAAGAAATCAACGTCCAGCGATGTTAGTTTTGTCCTTGTGCGCATGTGGAGCACTTTAGGACCACAAACTAATCACCATTAATATAGGAATTGTACACACCTAAGAACGTAGGTGGTCAGGTACACCTGAATCTCCCACTCAGGAACTTGATCAAACCCCTGAGAAACCCGAAAGGGCGTGGCCAAGATAAAACAGAAAAAGGTACTGTACCTACCACCACAAAAAGACCACACACCAAAATGTTATAATATATAACAGTAACTATATTTATACAACAATAAATGACCGGCCGGTCACAATGTTAAAAACTTCATAAAAATATCACATATAAGAAATACTGTGTATATAAACCCACATCCCCCAAAGTTATTACATATATATAAATGGCCAATATATAAATAAATAAATAGGAGGAGGCATATGGCTAACAAATGTTAGTTAAATCATCCGAAGCAGTCCTCCTAATGATTGGTATCCAAAGAACAGATAGTCCGTGGTGATATATGATAGTAATGGAAGTAAATATCAAAAAACCGCGGTGTGCGCACACCTAAAAAATATATATATATAAAAAGACGTATGTATGTCTCTACCACTAGAGGCGGAGGTTAGAAATAGATCGATACTGCACCGTGCTCTCATCGTATGTAATTGGGCAAAAGACGTATCACTAGAGATCCCCCGGACATGAAAAGTTGTTAAATCCGTGGCAAGCAAGCTCTTGGGATCCGTGTACCGCTATTTCAGCCCACTAGAAGGTAGGTATTTCCAAATTCCTTCTCGACACCGGTTTTTAGGCAGATAAACAAACACGTCCAGATACTGATTAAACCTCCCGCACTCCTCGTGGATTATGTCTGCACGTCACTCCGTTCCACTTGCTACGCGTTTCGCTGTTCCCAGCTTCATCAGGCAACTTTTCATGTCCGGGGGATCTCTAGTGATACGTCTTTTGCCCAATTACATACTACGAGAGCACGGTGCAGTATCGATCTATTTCTAACCTCCGCCTCTAGTGGTAGAGACATACATATGTCTTTTTATATATATATTTTTTAGGTGTGCGCACACCACGTTTTTTTGATATTTACTTCCATTACTATCATATATCACCACGGACTATCTGTTCTTTGGATGCCAATCATTAGGAGGACTGCTTCGGATGATTTAACTAACATTTGTTAGCCATATGCCCTCCTCCTATTTATTTATTTATATATTGGCCATTTATATATATGTAATAACTTTGGGGGATGTGGGTTTATATACACAGTATTTCTTATATGTGATATTTTTATGAAGTTTTTAACATTGTGACCGGCCGGTCATTTATTGTTGTATAAATATAGTTACTGATATATATTATAACATTTTGGTGTGTGGTCTTTTTGTGGTGGTAGGTACAGTACCTTTTTCTAATCACCATTAAATCAGATACAGGTCAAATTTAACAATAGTGTGAACAAGCAAGTAAAAAAATTAGACCTGAGCAGTAAATCAGAATTGAGCATTATTTGAAAACCAATAATTACATTGCTGATAATCTGTATATATATTCAAATTCCATAAAAGTTCCAGTTTCAAAATGTTACTAAGTTTTTAACCCTTTATTCCTCGTACACACATCTGCCATGGCGATTCAACGAATGACGCCCCACCAAACACATACACACGTGCAAAACGGCTGTTCGGTGTGCGTCTGCCCTGTGCTTGGGGGTCGTAAGTCAGATGTGTGTAGGGACCTTTAATAGCAAATGGGTTTTTACATTCTTTGTAGAATTGGCACAAGCTAAAAAAATAACTGAATGTCCATTAAAATTCTATTGAATCTATGTATATTGCTACAGTTATCGCAGCTGGAGCCCTGAGATTTCTGAAGAACAAAGGTTCATTCTTGTTTCCAAAGAGTACTTAGACACTTATTAACACTGTCGGGTATCCTGGCAACTTTCCTAGAGATAGGAAAGAATAGGATAGAAAATTCTGTCTGCTTCACATGTATAGCTACACAATGTAAGGCAAATCAAAACATGCTGTATGCATGAGCATCTAAAAAGTAATTATGTAGTGTCTCAGTATTTATTCTAAATGATGTAGACATCCTGTTATATCTTGTGATCAAAAGCAAACTTTCTTAACATACTTTACTCCTTCATTCCATGCAATCTCTTATGTTTGTACACTTTAAAACTTTATTTTACTGGTTTTCTGGTATGATGTAGGATATGGGGCTATAGAATGCTACTTGCCACCCCTACCTTCACAGTTGAGAGTGTGCCTAGGCTCTTAATAAGCCTGAAAACTTGGCTAATACTGCAATGTGCCAGAGGAATAGGATTTCTTTATTTCCTGGGAAGTTGACTAAGCGGGGATAGACCAATTTTTGACAGCGGCTATTCAGACAACTCTAGGTGGCAATCTACATTTTTTAGTAGCCAGTTCTATAGACTTCAATGGAAAACTGTTCAAAAGGTTAGGTGCCAACTGTGAATTTCTAGGCACATTGGGTACCTGGCATCTTTGATTTGTCTATCCCTGGTTTAACGTCAAGTTTGTCGTTAAAGTTGACCTATAGTTGCCAGAAAAGCAATTATTACTCATTTATTTTAGAGGTGAGAATTAATTCTATCTGTCCTTTATAAAATATAGAATCTGTTCATTTTCTTTTTAGTTTTATTTAATAAAACTAAAAAGTAATATGTTTTATAACTTATTTTACCTACTGTGACATCATACGTCGTATATGCAAAGAGAAACCATTTTCTGCTTGAAAATTATATAGTTTTTCAAACAAAATGAATGATTTTCTTTCCTTGCTATGAGAAAAGTTGTATGTGTCTTTTGAAAAATTAATTTCATTATTACTTTTCTTTGAGTGCACTGTGTGCACACAAAGTCCAATGTGACATTACAGTTCTTTTTAAGCCAGGGCATATGACCTTTATTAATTTATTGTTCTTTGGAAAACAATGAAGTTACTAACATGTGAGGACAAAATGTCCTATTCAAAAGCAGGTAATGCTGCAGGCAATGTTAACTATGTGGGCAGATATGCTAAGTATAGGTACAAAATTTGAATTTGTGCATTATACACTAAAGTACTTATAATACAACCAATATTTGTGTGCACATATTTAAGAAAGAACAATGGCAGAAGGCTTTTTCTAAATTGTTATGGTGGCCATATACTACAAAAGGCTATTTCCAGGGTGGATAAAAATCAATGATTTTTTTTAAAAAAAAAAATGATCTCTTTTTTTGATTTAAATCAAATTGTGTTTTTTTTTTTTTTTTTTATTTAAATCAGATTTTTTGATTTAAATCGGATTTTTTTTAAATAAAATGCTTTTTGAGGAAAATATATTGCCGTCCAAAGGTTATTCCATCATGAAATAAAGGTTAGTTTTTTAATTATGTAGAATAAGGCTGCATATGGTTTTTGGTTAAATAAATTCCATTAATCCATTCACAATGTCATGCTCTTCCAGAGGTTTTTTTGGGCAGTTTCTCTGCCTACAAGATGCTTTGTTTATTTTTGCAGTTATCAACTGAATTTGGCTCGGCAGAGATCACTTGCCTCTTCTTCATTGCAAAAATGTTATAACATGAACAGAGTTCAGAAAAAGTCCTTTGTCCTATTGTTCTACAGTCTAACAGGGTTATATAATAAAAGTTCTTATCGTTAAAAATGGTGCTAATTTTGCCCCAACTAATCAAATGTTGGCTTTCAAATGTTACATAAGATCTGATTGGTTGGGGCACAAATAGCACAATTTTTAACAATAAGAACTATTATTGAATCTCCCTGTTTGTTTATTATATATATATATTTTTTGGCCATATTAGTTTACAAACATGGATGTTTGTTTAAGCAAATAACATATGCTGTAATGTTATTGTTTCAGTTGAGTAAATCTATTTAAATTGTTATTTTTCTAAAAATCTTCATCTACTTGCATGTTAAAGTTATACCAGCAAGAATTAGTCTTTATGTAGAAAACTATGATTTTAAATCAAGCCTTAATATTTGATTTAAATCAAATCCCCCCCTGGTTATTTCGGTCTTAAACTCACTGATACTTTGATGGACTGATGTACAATTTAAATGTACGTAGTAGGTATATTCAAAAAGCCAAACTGAAGTCTCATACACATGTGCGATCGCGAGTACCGACCCATGATGCCCATGATGTGTATGCCCAGTTGAAGATCCAGCCAGTCAGGAAATGATCCCCGACCTAATAGCCGTTTTGCCACGATTATTGGCCATGCATACACGTGTATGAAGCTTAAGAGTGCACCACTCTAACAGGAAGACGTCACACTCAATCGCCTGACAGCCGCGACCAGGAAATAGATCGGCTGTCGGCGCAGAAGCCCTCTGCTCCTGTGTTTGCTCAAAACAGGAGTAGGGGGCGTCGAGAAACCGGGTCAGGTAAGTCCCTTCATGGTACACACTACCTTGCATCCAAGTGTTAATTTATTGTGCAATAAATTAAAACTTGGACCTGAAATGTTGTATATGTCACTTGCACAATAAATTAACACTTAGATGCAAGGTAGTATGCTCCTCTTATTCATTTGTACATTCAAAGTTTGTTCACCCCAGGGTAAGGTGCATTTAGAGGATCGCACCTACTTATTATTGGCAATTGCCAACTAGAAGTGTGCTAGAGTGAATTTTTTCAAAGGTTTGGAAGTCCCTTCAGGGGCATATTTGGAAATTATTGAAAGTGGGTTTGGGGGTGGGGGAGTGGAGAACATTTATAGCTAAAGTTATTTTTTGACTGGACATGCCCTTTAAAGGAATATTGCAAAATATCAAAATTTGATGTGATATGCTTTAAAGGGCAACTATAGTGGGAAAATATTTTTTTTTTCTTTCTTTACATGTGTTCTACAATTTCCCACAACCCCCAGAGGGTCTTCACTTTTTTTAGATTCACTCTCTGTCCTGAGATACACCAGTTAGAAGAATACGTGATTGCATTCCTCTACTCCTACTTGAACTGTCAATCAAATCCCTGTGACGTGATCCCCCCTCCTTGCTCTGTAATAAACATAGAGATAAGAGCATTGGCAGGGGGAGAGAGAGGTAGCTTTGATGGTAGATATAAGGCTGCACTTGACCCCCCTTCGTAATAGCTTTCACTGATTGATGATGGGTCACAAAGTGAGAGATCGTAAACTGTACTGATCTCCTTCTTCCGTGTCTCCAGGACAGCTTGCTTTCTATTGGCCACTGTGGGTGGGGGTGTTTTTCAGGATGTTGAACTACTGCACACGATAAGCTTTTTTTCACTATAGATGCCCTTTAAAGGGGAAGTTGATGTGATACGCTTTAAAGGGGAAGTTAATGGGATTTGCGTTAAAGGGGAGGTTGGTGTGATACGCGCTAAAGGGGAAGTTGGTGGGATACACGTGTAGCACACCCATAGGAGTTGGCTTATTTAACTGGGATCACTTTTGCCCCTGGTGACACCCGAAAGAACACAAAAGAAATATTTCAAAGCTATGCAAATCGTAACATATATGACATAACAATCAGTATAATGCATTATTAACACATGTATATAGGTTATTCCATATAGTCTTTGCCTAAAATTGAGATCACTACTAACAACTGTTGCCAGCTTGATGCAATTTTTCTTTTTTTATAGGGTCTCCTATGGTGGACAGTTATAATGTAGCAATTACTGTATAGAAGTTGAACAGCTCAGTGATAAGTTGGCCCTGTGAAGGATTAACAACTCACTCTGGCTGCAGTGGCTCCTCCTGCAAACCAGGTGCTGTCAGTCACTGCTTCTTAATGCCACCAATATTAATTTGCCACAGTGCTAGCCCTTAAAACAGCATAGCATTATAAACATAGTCGGAACCCTGCTAAACCAGTCCCCGTTCCGGTCTATATTTTATTTTAAGTGTAATATACAGCTAGCAGGGCAGTGAATGTCTGTCTGAATGGGATTTCATCTCCAACAAGTCTCACAGGAGTAGTGGATTGAACGAGATTATAGGTGAGGAGGAAGAGCCAGTAAGTAAAGTGGAAAAGGAAAGCTTTGCCAATGGCTTAGAAAAATAAGAGTAAGGCTGAGGCCACACAATACGCACATTTGTATGCGATTGCAATCACCCAGTGATTTGCAATTGGAGCGCATGTGATTGCGCACAAAAATGCAGAACGCATGCGCTGCGATTTATGAATCGCAATGCAGCGCTCCCTAGCACACGTGTGGCCACATCCACTGGACTACACTAGTGTGCACAAAGCGAGTCCGGATCGTGCTTAAATACGCTTCAGTGTGGCCTTCCCCTAACATAGTGTGTGATTTAAAGGTATAACTTTGCAATGGACTGAACTTTGATTTACACTGTGCATATGCTTTAAAGGGCAAGTCCAGCCCTCAAATGAAAACTTACATACAGGTAAATCACCCCACAAAACCCTAAACTGTAATAGTTTGAAATATAAAAGACTAATCTAAAACCCTTCACAATGTCCCAATGCCCCTGTTTCTGCTTCTTGGTTCCAGTTAGCAGCTGTCAGTTATGGATTTGACAGTAGACATCAGTGGTGTAACTACCGCCCCTGCGACCACTGGGGGGGCCGGACGGTAGTAGGGCCCGCCACAAGCCCAAATCCCTGCAGTATTTACCCTTTTTAAAGAGCAGATCACGCGTATGAAGAAAACGTATGCGCAATCGGCTCTTTAAAACCGGACCCGAGCTTCCGGAACTGCACCGAAAGTTCGGATCCGATTTTAAGAGCTGATCGCACGTATGTTTTCTTCATACGCACGACCAGCTCTTTTAAAAGGGGTGAATACTGCAGGGACCTGCGTGGAGGGAGTCGGGTTGGCCCCCAAAGGTTCGCCCCTGGTTGACATCACAGGCAATGACTGAATGCTAATCCCCTAAGCTTCTGAGCATGTTCAGGCTCAGCACCAGGTCACTAAATTGCTCAGTTTCCATGAGACATGCTAAAGCATAGCAGGCATACCGTAAAGAATTCATAGGACAAAGTATGATATATCAACATATTTTAAAGAGGCCTATCTTTTTAAAAGATGTACACTGGTTCAGTCATGTATTAAAGTTAAGGTAGTTGATGCCAACTAACAAAACTTTTCTGTTTGGAACAACTAACCGCAATGTTGACAAGGGTAGTTCATTTAGCCACACCTACTTTAGCATGGTAGAAATGGTCATGGACGTCATTCAAAAGTTTGGCTCAGCCAGGAAAAACCCTAGAAGTGCCCTTGGGTTTCGGAAACATCTGTCCAATTTCTACATGTTAGTAAATCAATTAAACCCTTTTATAGGTGTTTGTGTGTACAAATAATCAATCCGTTTCCCAAGACAATCAATTTTTTAATATATCGTAACATTTTCTATTGAATTTGTTTGTATATACCAGGCCTTAACCAGTGCAAGGAAGCTGCTATTACTAATTCCCGACAACCACATTGAGATTAAATTGCATCTAGGTTTCAGTGTAACAGGGAGAGGGAAGGCATCTTGTAACTGTATGGGCAGTGATACATATCACTCTACATGAGCCTTTGTACTGAGACTTATCTAGTTTGCTTGACTTTTTATGGCTCCTCTGTCCAATTACATTTTAACATCCGTTTCCCCCTTAAACAGCAAGAGCAGCTTATTTGGTGAGTGCAAATTTGTATTTTTAGGATATGGATGTACCTTCCTTATGGTAATACTTTACCAGATGTATGTAACTTCAGGGATTGTAAAACAAGGAGAATAATCTAATCATATATTGTTTTCTGCTTAGAAAAGCTGTAATTGTATCTTCCCATAAATGATTAGTAGTGCTTGCTTCCCCACAATAGAGTAGATCCTTGTTCAATTGGAAGCACTGGGTCTTAGCCCCTTTGCTAACAGTTTGTCAAAAGGCCAGGCTGTTTTGGCAGTATGATAATACTTGTGGCATTGTCATTGGCAAAGGTGGCTTGTATTTATTATATCCCTGATAAGACCATATAATTACTGCTGTTTTCATATAGAAAAATCCTTTGACTTGTATAAAAGAATTTCTAATAATAAAGAATGTTATTTTGGGGGGGCTAAACAAGTTGAGCATTTCGTCTGTTTTAGTGCTTTTGTGGAACCCTTATTTTTAGTGGATCACTTCTCACAGAAGTAAACATAGGATTGTATATAAATTGTATAAAGTAATTAACTTTGACAGAACTTTGCAGTTAGCTATTTTTATTTTGAGAAATGTTCTTAAAGCGTTACATTATAACATTTACATTTTGCTTTTTGTATGTGCTATACATAGAAATGTAGAGACATTCAAAGGTCACAATTTTTCTTAAAGGATAACTATGCTCTAAACTTTAACTTTTTAACAATAGAAAGTACCTGGGGCAGGGAGGTAGGATTGATTGTTCCTACCTGAAATTATAATTTCGTCAAGGAGTTACAGCCCTAACAGTTCATTTGCTGAGTTAGCCCTGGACTAAGGTATACAGACTAGAGGAGAAAGACACACTCCACCATGTTTGTGGTTCACCATTAAACACATGTACCTTTTGGAGTGCGTCTCCCATCGAGTCTGTATACCGTATTCCTATACCCCTAGGGGTGGGTGTTTGACACGTCTGCACCCTACCAGGTGTGAGTGCATTTGGGACTTTGCTTCTATAGTCCTGGACTAATCCTGTAATAAAGATAGTGCTGAAGCCAGGAGGAAGACTGTCAGAATCCGTTTTCTTTGGGCTGATGCTCCTCATAGAAACGATATTGGGAGATAAGAATTACCTGACATATATCCCCGTCCCAAGTACTTTTCATTTTAACTGTATTTACTAAAAACTTTATACACACGATAGTTATCTTTTAAAACAGTTATATTTTGAAAAGATATTGGATTATGCTTTTTTTCACATGATGGAAGAAAATAAATTTGTTTGATTTATGAATAACAGCAATGTGTTAAAAAAAAAAAAAAAAAAAAAAAAGGATTTAGAACTAGATTAAACTAGAAAGGGAAAGTTTTTAAGTATAAACTTTGAATTTGGCTTGAAAGGCTGCATTTTGGAAGGGAATGTGTGTGTTTGTTCTGCAGATTTAAAAACTCAATAATGGCAATGAGGAGGACATTGTTGTTTTTTACTCACCCTTTAAATATGGCTGTCACGTGAATGAATGGGTAGGTCAGTTGGTGTGTGTTCTTGTGTCAGTTAGGGGGATAAAAGACTAACTTTTTTTGATAATTGGTCAAAATATGTTTTTTGACTCTACTTTCCCTTTAAATATGGTTGCCACATGAATAAAAGGGTAGCTCAGTTGGTGTGTTTACCTGTGCTAGGTTGGAAGTTAAAAAAACAAACTTTTTTGATTATTGATCATAATTAGTTTTTTGATTATAGTTGCCCTATTAGTGTGGCTGCTATGGAATTGGAAGGGTAGGTCAATAGGTGTGTGTACCTGTGTCAGGTTGGGGGTTAAAAAAACAAACTTTCTTGATTATTGGTTAAAATTAGTTTTTTGACTATAGTTACCCTTTAAATATGCTGCCACAGTAATGGATGGATAGGTCAGTAGGTGTGTGTAACTTTGTCAGGTTGGGGGGGGGTTAAAAAAATAAACTTTTTTGATGATTGGTAAAAAAAAATTTTTTTTGACTAGTTACCATTTAAGTATGGCTGCTACGGAAGGGTAGGTCAGTAGGTGTGTGTACCTGGGTCTGGTTGAGGGGGGTTATGTCTTTTTGTGTTTACAACCATAAAACTTGAGGATATATCAAAATTATT
The DNA here is from genome assembly GCA_019447015.1 of Hymenochirus boettgeri. Taxonomy (NCBI): domain Eukaryota; kingdom Metazoa; phylum Chordata; class Amphibia; order Anura; family Pipidae; genus Hymenochirus; species Hymenochirus boettgeri. Next base: position 82,730,329 of record CM033475.1, read on the forward strand.
ATTTTTTTACTTTATATACCCTTTAAGTGGGGCTGCCACAGGAATAGAAGGGTAGGTCAGTAGGTGTGTGTGCTCGTGCAAGGTTGGGAGTATGTGTTTTTGCATGTATGACCATATAACTAACTTTTATTGAGGAGATATCAAAATATTTTTTTTTACTTTATATACCCTTTAAGTAGGGCTGCCACAGGAATAGAAAGGTAGGTCAGTAGGTGTGTGTGCTCGTGCAAGGTTGGGAGTATGTGTTTTTGCATGTACGACCATATAACTAACTTTTATTGAGGAGATATCAAAATTTGTTTTTTTTTTTACTTTATTTACCCTTTTAAGTATGGCTGCCACAGGAATGGAAGGGTAAGTTAGTAAATGTGTGTAGCCTACTGTTCAGAATACCGGCTATTGTTTTGTTATTACTTAATTCATTGATTATTTTTTCTCTCTCCTTTCCCTTTCATTTATTTTTAGGCACATGCAGCATCAGGTAACTGATGTACCTGTCTTCTCATGGAAGAAATAATCCAAGATCCACCATCCCTAGCTACCAAGCTACCAAAATATAGACCGCCAAAACAGTTGGGGATTTTTTTTCAGAGGACGACACATAGCATTCATACGGGTTTTCTTGGAAAATCTAATTTTACTTCTGATGAAAACAAACACATTGGCCGTGACCAGACTTCAGGTTTTGCTCTGAACTGGGGGAAGTTAAAGTGCCAGCAAAATGAACAGAATACAAAGTATAATTTTAGTAGCACCATTGAAAAAGTACACCATAAACAACTTTCTAGTTCACATTTGGCAGAAAAGGATGGGTCCAGGATTGCAATAGGAGCAAAAAACCTAAAACAATCTAATTTGTTGGTGTCTCAAAAACAGGATCTAAATGAAAACCTTCTTTCTGGGCTGGCAAATTCCAACAGGCTAACAAAAAATCCACAGTTACAAAGGGCTTCCTATTCCAGGGTAAATAGTTTTAAAATACAAAGCAATGGTTATTACAACAACAAACCCCCAACTGGTTTAATGAGACCTAGAGCAAATTCTGCTACAACTCGAAATTTTTCAAATAAAGCATTGGTACAACAGAAAGACAACAGAAAGACATTCACTAATATAAGGAGATCACAGAGTTTTTCACATTCTGTTTCAAATTCTCTTCTTCCATCAGCTCATCTAGTGAGGTCTCATTCTTTTAACAGAGATGTAGATGTTTTAAGTCCTTATGAAACTCAACAGGTACCTGTCAGCATATCTGTCAAGCCATCGCTACTGTCAAGGACAGCAAGGCAGCATGACTTGCCCAATGGTAATGAGTCACAAATAAAGTCTAATATTACAAGGACTTACCCTGTAGGTTCTGCTTCTTGTATAAAGAAACCAGGTTTTTCAAACATTTCCGATCAGATTGTCCCTTCTGGATATAAATTTAATCGGCCATCCCTACTTAAACCTACAAGATCACAAATAACTAAGGAGCTAATAACTAATGGTACTAAAAATTCATTTGTGTCCTGTTTAACAGATAATACAGAATCAAGCCTAAAAAGAACTGTTGAATTAACAGATGAACATAATATACTGAATGAGAGAGACTTGGTTATTGACAATTACTTCATTTGTGACAAACTAGAAAAGCAAGGTTCTAAAGACAGTTCTGGTGAAGACATTGATGAACTTTCCATATCATCATTGTCTTCTTCTGACAAGAATGACCTGACTGAAGATTTCAGTGATGAGTTCTTAGATCTGGACGATGGAAATAAGACAATACTTGTTGAATCGGAGAAAAGCCTGTTAGAAAAGTCACCTGTTGAATTTGCAGAAGACTTACTGGTTACCAACAAGCGAAATGTCGGTGAGAGAGATGACTGGATTGGTATGGATATAGCAGGTAAAATTTTTTGGCATGCAGATACTTGATGTAATTATAAATGTTCTAAAATCTTTTGGCACTAATACTGAGGGCTTCTTAAAGGTTTGTTTTTGCTACCGTATATTTTGAGTATAAAACCGTCCCGGTATAAAAGCCAGGTACTACTTTTACCAGAAAAAACAAATTAAAGTGATTGACTTGAGTATAAACCGAGGGTAGAAATTATGACCACTAATGCCTTCTGATTGTATTGTTTTGAGGCTTTAGTTTCACTTAAATGGACAGCAAAAGTCCAATATAGTAGCCCCATACAGTAATAGCCAACTCCTGTATTGCTATTACTGTATGGGACTACTGTATGGAAATTCTGCTGTCCATTTAAAGGGCAATAAAGCCAAACAATACAGAATCAGAAGGCAACAATAGATAACATTTTCTTCTGATTCTGTACTGTTTTTTAGTTGCTCTTTAAATTGACATCAGATTTCCCACACAGTAATAGCCCTACTAGATATGGCTATTACTGTATGAGAATTCTGCTGTCCATTTAAAAGACTACTAAAGTCTTGGCACTCCAGATGTTTGGAAACTACAACTCCCAGCATGCTTTAGTAGCTGGGAGTTGTAGTTTCCAAACATCTGAACCCTAACCCTTCCACCCACTTAAGTGTGTACCTTTTGTGTGCATGCTTCTGTGGCATTCCTGGATCCTTCCTGGCAGCTTCTGCATGTTCTGCAAGTTATAGAAGAAATCGGGCAGCCGCTCCCGCGCTCCCTATACTGAAGCGCTGGCTGCCGTCACTACTCGTGTCGGGCAGTGACGTCAGCTGGCGTGCCAGGATAGGGAGAGTGAGAGCGAGAAAGCAGAGGAAATCTCAAAGTGGTGGAGCTTAACATTCAGCAAACCAGTAACAAGATGTCAGCAACTTTCAAGGCACAAAGGTAGGCTCTGGAGGGGCATAGGTAAAAAAAAAAATATGGCAACGGTATTTTTAAAGCTGCAGCTTCCAAATGAACATAACTTGATTTTACAGTGCTGTCACGAACGCCAGTTCGCTGGGCACGTGATCTGACCAATCACTCGGTACTCGCTGCCACAACTTTAAGTTACGGCCTTAAAGACGCACCAAAAACACTCTTGACTCTCGCTGACTATGCACACCCCTGTCCTGGTAGCTAAATGGTTAACACTACACCATTCACTCCAGCAACCAACTGGTTAATTAGCATCAGTCCTTCACAAGCAGTCACAGAGTTAATTAGCATTTACACTGCACACTCCATTCAAACACATATAAACTTATCAGAGGCTAACTGAGTTCTTTTAGAGCATCAAAGACAAAACTTATTAAATTTTAGATTTAATATTCCAAAAGGTGGACAGTGCATAGAATACAAAAATAAAATAAAATGGTGTTATAATAAAAATGACATACAATAAGTTCAACAGTTATAGAAAATAAAAAGGATAAAAATATTCACAGACCCTACTCTAGATGAAGTTCCTGTATCATGGGGCAGGAAGAAACATTGGGTCCATACACAAGTTTTTAGCATGTCCCCTAAGTATGAACAAAATTATAGGGATACATGATTTTTAAACCATTTGATGAACCACTCCCTCCTGGTATGCATGAGGTGGGAGTGTCTAGTCGTAAATGTCCAAATTTACGACTAGCCAAAAGCATTCATTCCCCAAGTTAGCAGATTCCAATAAATGTAGATATGTCATTGTATTGGATATTGATCACATATTCCCTCCTGTATTAATTATCAATTCCTCCAATACCAAACATGACCTGTGTTTATCCATATTTCCCAAGATATTATAACTCGCCTTGGCAAGGGAATAAGGGCTCCATGTTGGGTATCATTTTAATGGGCCTTACTTTCCATTCACAGATGTAATATTGGTTTCTGTCTTACACATTCCCATACCGAAATATATTTATTTTACATGTATGACTGTCCTTAAAATGACCACTTAGTACCCACCAGACCCCTAGCTGAAGTGAATTCCAGTAAAAAAAAAGTTACTAAATATCAATCTCCCAAATGTCCTGAATCAAACGGTATGCCACGTAGAAGCGAATGGCCATGAAGTTAGACAATGCACAATGGCTCAGAAACCGCAAAAATTTTCAGCCAAATCTGAATTTGAACAGTCTGCAGTTTTTCCCCACAAAACAACCCCCACAAACCATATATTTCTCGAATCTACACACCTTTATCTACGTAATTCTGTAGTTTGTTTATTCATACCATCAATGGTGTGGGCGCAGTTCTTCGTAGAAGTTCACAGTTTTTGCAGATTTTCTAAAAAATTTGAAAAAAAACACTCTCAAAAGGTAGAAAATCATGCCAAATCCCAAGTGATGTAAAAAAAAGTTACCAAATATCAATCTCCCAAATGTCCTGAATCAAACGGTATGCCCTATGTATGGTTACACACGCAGACGTGGAATCAACTAGCCACAAAGTGAGCCAATGAACAGTGGCCCAATTACAACTTTTCAGATTTGTCAGACTAAACACCCCTCTATATTAGAAATACCCCCCAAAACTATATATTCTTGGAATCTACACACCTTCAGCTACACAATGGTGTTATTCTTATGCATAAAAAAAAAAAAAAAAAAGGGAATATTGTGAAGCACAAGCCGGCTAATGGACTATTTAAAGCAGGGTAAATGGGGAAAAATAGAGATAAATGCACATAAAAAGAACACAGTATCCCCCTATCAAATTACCCTGACCGAAAATACAACAGTGGATATAGCGACTAATGTTAAAATTTAATTTCTTTATTGGATATACGTTAAAATATTGTTAAAAATATACAAAACAAAGCAAGAATTAAGGCAAAAGCTGGGGAGCCCGCAAAAAGAGAGAATATTAATGTGAGGGAAAGAACAAACACTCTCTTCCCACATAAGCAGTTACTGAGGCTCGTAGATGCTAGCCAGTAAACACAAATATTAGTGATAGATCATCTCTTACCAATATGGTAAAGAAAAGGTACAGAAATCCCTGTCTAGGGTCTAATGAGAGATGAATCTCGTAGCCGGTCCAAAGGGTAAATGGACCTACCCTACGGTCACTATGCTAAACAATGCGGGTTCACCTCGGAAAAAGATACAACCCATATCCCGATTCCCCTGTTTGGCTTCAAAGAGAGGGACTTCTAGTATGGAAGTTCCTAATGCCACAAAATGATTAGCATGTATGGGATGCCTGTATTACGCCCCCCTCAGAGTAAACGTCATGAGGAGGATCAGGCAGTCCCACCGAGGACCGGGGATCGGGTAGGGTACAGAAATAAAGATTTAAAAGACAGCCGACGCGTTTCGTCCCTCGTGCGGGGACTTACTCATAGCTGGAAAGAGTCGCTACTTTAGTACGTGTATAAATACCCCAATCAGCTGACTTGGGGCTGTTGATTGGTGCACACAGCACCAATAGGATCGCGGGTTGTGAAACACACCCCCGCCACTCCTCCCATAGCGAAATGAATAGGTAAGTATTAAGCGTGGGTTATAACCATGGAAACCCCCGAGTACATAGATCCTGATTAAAGTCTCATCCCATTGGAGATCTCGTATAGTTCCATGAGAGTGTTCAAATTTAAGGAGTCATTATGTTCAGGAATAGAGGGAATAATGGAATTTGTGCCAAATTTAATTTTACATGCTATCTTACGACATCCAGCTATTGTATCCAGCCATTGTTCCTGCCACCATCTATCCAGCTATTTGTATCCAGCCCTTGTTCCTGTTACCACCTATCCAGCTAGTGTACTCCAGCATCCAGCTCTGGTCTCCAGTGCATTCCAGCATCGAGTTCCCACTACTTCCTCCTTCATCCACTAAACGTGAGTCTTCCCGGTACTCTACCCCAACAGAGTCAGGGAGGCATTACACTCCCACATGTCCTGAATCAAACGGTATGCCATATGAGTGGGTGCAAACAGAGACGGGGCCACCAACTAGCTCAAATGGGATCCATGTGTAATTGCAATTACAAGAAAAAATCAAAAACCGCCACAACTCACCCCACACCCGCACCCACCCTTTAAGTGATATTTTAGTGAAACCAGTTAGTCTGGAAGTTTTTCACACTTTACTGATCCTAAAAATCTAATCTGGTCTTTTTTTGGTACCTCTGAAAAATTTCCTACTAAAATAGGCTTAGTTTCCCTTGAAATCGGACAAATAATGATCCGTGTTTACTTTACCGATATCACCGGGGCATTGGAAGCTTGGAGAAGACAAATTTTTAGTTTTAGGGTAAAAAAAAAATGGCGTGTGTAACCTTTATTTTTTGTGTGTGCATTTTCCCTTTTTTTTTTTTGGATCATTCCCAAAGATGATCATCAAATCATCTTAGGGAATGATAACGAACTTGGAATACGGGCATAAATGCCCATTTTCCAATTCGAAATCCGATCGGAAAAATCACTTCCCGGAAAACATTATCCAGGAAATGATTTTTCATTCATTGGCAAAGATCAAGAATTTGGTGATCAGAAGTGATTACCAAATTTTGATCTCTGTCCCCATTTTTTTTCTAAGTCTTTGCTACTTAGCAAAGACTTAGAAAAAATTCTATTTGTGAATGGAACTTTGAGTTCCATTCACAAAAAGTATAGTAAAGCTGTCACACTGACAGCTTTACTATATCAGGTACTGCACCGTGATCTGAATGGAGATCGAAGTGCAGTACCTCCACTACACCACCAGGGGCATCTAGGGGGAAGCCTAAGGGAAGACCCCGGTGAAGAAGGATATCCTGTGATGTCACCGGGGTCTCCCTTATCGCACGGACTTCCTCCTCCTCCCGGCTGCTGCTCCTGGCTCTGCAGGTAAGTGCTGCTATCTCTTGATCCCCACCTCGGATTTGGTTGAAACTGAGGGGGGATCGAGGGGGCTAGGGGGGCAGTTGAATGCTGCCCCCCGATTGCCCCTAGCACTTACAATTTTTTTTTAAAGGGGAAGTAACACAATCCTTGGCAGTTTGAGCATTTCCTTCACAGATCGTGAATATACGATCTGTGGCAGTGAAAGGGTTAATGGAAGGAGGTTTAAGGTTAATTCACTAATAACTTGTCCTTCGACCATATACTTGCACGCCACACATTTACTGCATTTTCGATTCCCTTTTATAGGATTTACTTCCAACCACAATGAAAGATTACAAGGCTCTGGTTTGAAATAGCTAGGGGATAGCAGGTCCTTAAGATTCTTAGCCCTTCTTACTGTAATTTGTGGAAATGTCCCCACGCTATCTTTTAAATTCCCATCTTCACACAACAGGTACCAAGACTTAGATAATATTCTCCGTACTGGTCCCCATCCTTTGTTACAGGTGGAGATGGATCTAATACGGCCATCCCCCCTCAATGTTCTTACTGGTATACAACAGGTCCTGTCTTTTGCTAGTTCTTGCTCTCCTATATCCATTATGGATACTTCTATTACTGTATCCCCTTTGCACAAACCTCCAAATTCTTGCGCCTGCCTTTCAAAGGTTTCATCTGAAGAGCAGTTCCTCCTAAAACGAAGGAACGGGGGAAACTATCTTGATTTTGGACACAGTTTGTTAGTTCTAAAACAACGTCATCTCGTTTTCACATTAAATTAATCAGATCTTCCAAAGCCTTTTTATCCATCTGTTCCAACCTACTCTACCCTACATCCTTGATTAAATCATATTTATCTGGGTTATTTTCAGGGACAAAGGATAGCCCTTTGGAAAGAAGTTGGAGGGTAGCCCTGTCTAGGGGTTTACCTGAAATGTTGATAACTTCTAAACTTCCTTGTCCCCCTGATGTTACCCCCTACTTCTTTGGCTTTCTGATCCTCAACCTCCTTGGTGAGCCTCCCCCTCCTATCCTTTTTCTGCCTTCCTTTCCCCCTTCTTGTCTTCCTATTGCTCCGTCTAAAGGCACCTCTCGGTCATCTTCTTCATCTGTACCTGATCTAAACCCTGGTCTTTTATTCTTAAACCATGTATAGGCTTCCCCTCGTCTGTAATCTTCCCCATCTCTAAAGAATTAGTTTTTTTCTTCTCTTTATTTCGCTCTGCAAGGTATCTATATCTCTCCTCAATACCTCATTAAAGGACTTAAATCTTGATCTTACTTAAATCTCTCTATTTCAATTCTCAACTCATCTACTTTGTGTTGTGGATATGTTACGTAAATGACGTCCTGTTACTTTGGAAGGGCACTAAAAATTAATTATTTAAATTTATTGAAAATTTGAATGTGAATAGGCGTAATATCCGTCTCACTTATGAGTTCAGTTTAGATAGAATTTCATTTTTGGATTTGACCATTATTAAAAGGAATGGAGCATTAATAACTGAAACATATATGAAAAGCACTGCAGTGAATTCACTTTTAGAGGCTAAAAGTCATCATCCCAAAAGGTTGTTGGAAAGCATTCCGGTGGGGCAGTTCCTTCGTATTCGGAGGAACTGCTCTTCAGATAAAACCTTTGAAAGGCAGGCACAAGAATTAAAACAGAGATTTGAGCAAAGGGGATACAGTAATAGAAGTATCCGTAATGGATAAAGGAGAGCAAGAACTAGTAAAAGACAGGACCTGTTGTATAACAGTAAGAACATTGAATCTAAAGGGGGAGATGGCCGTATTGGATTCATCTCCACCTTTAACAAAAGGATGGGGACCAGTACGGAGAATATTATCTAAGTATTGGTACCTGTTGTGTAAAGATGGTGATTTGAAAGATAGCGTGGGGACATTTCCGCAAATGACAGTAAGAAGGGCTAAGAATCTTAAGGACCTGCTATCCCCTAGCTATTTCAAACCAGAGCCTTGTAATCTTTCATTGTGGATGGAAGTAAATCCTGTAAAAGGGAATCGAAAATGCAGTAAATGTGTGGCGTGCAAGTATATGGTCGAAGGAGAAGCGTTTGAAGGTGTTAATGGAAGGAGGTTTAAGGTTAATTCAATAATAACTTGTCAAAGTAAACAGGTTATTTATATGCTTGTATGCAAGTGTGGCCTTAAATATGTTGGTGAGACCAAAAGATCACTCACGCACCGGATACAAGAACATATACGGGCCACAAAAAACAAGGAATTTGAAAAAAGCGCAATGTTGAAACATATGTGGGAGGCTCATGGCTCAAATGCAATAAATTTCAAATTTATGGGTATACAAAAGGTTCTGTTGGGGAAAAGGGGTGGGGACATAAAGAAAAGATTACAACAAGTGGAAAGTCGATGGATACATAATTTGGGGACACTCACCCTGACAGGTCTAAATGAAGTAATAAATTATGCGTGCTTCCTATAGGGAGAAAACAGGTCGTTTAATGTCAATTTAAATGTGGGAGGAAAGGCCATGTTTGTTAAAAAGGTAGAAATGTTACATGTAACAACTGTAAAAAATGAAAGAAAATGTGAGTAATAATAAATTAGTTAATTTGGAGTTACCACTTCGATAAAAGGGATGCCGATATGTGTATTCATGTTTTAAGAACAAAGCACCTGGGTGTGTGAAAACTGTTTAAATACTCGGGTGTGGGACGATCTCGCAAGACTCTGACGAAGCCTGCGGAGGCAGGTGAAACGATCGTGGGCGAGCGGGAGCGCAGAGGGATAACGCCGACTTCATAGGAGATCCATGATTAAAGGGCATGCCCCCTCCCAAAAAAACACTATTTTTTGCTGTAGTGTAGGGAGCGCTATCCTGTGTACTTTTGCCTTATACTTTCATTATTTTTTGGGAACAGTCATCAAGTTATTTTCATTTTTGTGTTTCTTATGGGTGTAGCAATTGATTTCACTCCTCCTATAGTGGGCAGTGTGCTTGTAGTCTATGGAGATATGTCCACCAATCAGAAGGGTTTTGCATAATGGTTAAAATAGCCCTTTCTCCATTTATTAATTAAACATGCAGAATCTGAGCAACTGATTTGCAAGTGCCACCTGGGATTCTGGTATTTTACATTATATATACCGGTATGTCTGAAAATTTTAAATGGCACCCAGGCATTTCCTTGCTTGGAATGGAGTGCTGATCGCTGCTGTTTGCTCTATAGTAAGACACAACAGTTGTTACAAGCAGGGCTGCATTTATTACAGACTGGTTGCTTTTACACTTGAATTTATTCAGACTCAGCTTTGCTGCATGTGTTTCTGATATCTCTTTGATTACCATGTTGCTCTCTAGACTGGTTTGCAATCATCTCCCTCTGTTCTATTAGTGGAGATTATTTCTTGTGAAATTGTGGTACCAGATATTCCAATACATCAATAACTCTGGTATTCAGATCTCCTTTTGAATATTTAGTTGGGACAGCAAACCAAACTTTTGCAGAAATGTTTTTTTATCTTGGATACAGAAAGCCAAATACTGAGAACTAAAGTGAGAGCCATCTGAACTAAGGGCTGCCCATTCAAGTTACCCAGCGAGAATCACTCAATAAGCTTATATCCCAGTACATGCCTCAGAACAAAGATATAACATCTCAAATGAAAGATAGATAGATAGCAGGGTTAGATAGATAGCATAGATAGATAGATAGATAGCAGGGTTAGATAGATAGCATAGATAGATAGATAGATAGCAGGGTTAGATAGATAGCATAGATAGATAGATGATAGATAGATAGATAGATAGATAGATAGATAGATAGATAGCAGGGTTAGAAAGCTAGATAGACAGACAGATAGATAGATATACAGTTAGATAGATAGCAGGGTTAGATAGATAGATTGATAGATAGCAGGGTTAGATAGATAGATGATAGATAGATAGATAGATAGATATATAGATAGATAGATAGATAGATAGATAGATAGATAGCAGGGTTAGATAGATAGATAGCATAGATAGATAGATAAACAGACAGACAGATAGCTAGATAGACAGACAGACAGATAGATAGACAGACAGATAGATAGATAGATAGCAGGGTTAGATAGATAGATAGATAGCAGGGTTAGATAGATAGATACATGATAGATAGATATATAGATAGATAGCAGGGTTAGATAGATAGCATAGATAGATAGATGATAGATATACAGATAGATAGATAGATAGCAGGGTTAGATAGATAGATAGACAGACAGACAGATAGAAAGATGGACAGATAGAAAGATGGACAGATAAATAGATCGATAGATGATATGATTGATAGACAGACTGATGTATAGATAGATAGATGGACGGGCGGATAGACATATAAATAGGTATTAGATAGATAGACAGACAGACATATAGTTAGTAGACATACAGATAGACATGTAGGATGTATGTTTGAAATAAATGAGCTTGGATTGTAAGCTATTCAGCGCAAGGACTGATGTGAATGTATACATTGTAAAGCGCTACAGAAGATGTTGGCGCTATATAAATCCATAATAATAATAATAAAGAATAATATTTAAATGCAGGTTATCGATCATTTCGTTTGCATTCTCCATTTTGATATTTTGCTCTGGCATACGTTGATTTCTGGCTCCCGACCCCTGGCTCTGGCATTTATTTCTGGTGAAATTGTGGTACCAGATATTCCAATACATCAATAAGTCTGTTACTCAGATCTCCTTTTGAATATTTAGTTGGGACAGCAAACCAAACTTTTGCAGAAATGTTTTTTTATCTTGGATACAGAAAGCCAAATACTGAGAACTAAAGTGAGAGCCATCTGAACTAAGGGCTGCCCATTCAAGTTACCCAGCGAGAATCACTCAATAAGCTTATATCCCAGTACATGCCTCAGAACAAAGATATAACATGAAAAAAAAAAAATGAAAAGCAAAATTATTATTGAACATTCCTTATTGAAAATTCACTATTTGTAGTGACTCCTAAACCCACCCCCAATATCTGATTGGTCCAAGATCCAATCAGATTTAAGATTGTTATCTAGACCAATCAGATTTTGGGGGTGTGTTTGAGACACTATAAAACAGCATGAAATCTTCAGAGAAGCTCAGTTTCTAATCAGCAGTCAAACTAGCAGGTCTTGCCTTTGTATTTAGGTTAGAGATTTGCAAGTAGATGACTGGTTGTTTAGTTGGACTGCCAAAATGAATGTTTTTTAGCTCCTGGGTTTCATACCTATGGTGTTGTTGTATAGCAGTCCATAAACTGCACAAAAATGTTGATATAACAGATAAATGATAATAATGTTTTGATTACAGAGCCTGAAATTGCTTTCCATTGGCCAAATAGCATGCAAAATAGTGACTAACCCAAGTGCCTATGTAGTTGCACTACTAGTTTCACCATTCCCTGACAAGCACTCTCAAACAGCAAAGGGCAGATAGGGAATGTATAGGATAGGGGTTGTATATTGAAAACATGCAGTGTAAATACAACCAGGTTGTAATGAATGCAGCCCTGCTACTTACATTTACTATAATAATCCCCCAATAATGAGATGATATGATAACTAAATATATATCCACTTACAATATAAGCTTATTATAAAATAAAAATATGCTTAGAAATGCAAAATCACAGTTTATTCCTGTGCTGAGAACGGAAATTATTTCTCTATTGCCCCAGAGCCTTGCATAGCCAGGAAAACCCAACTTGGACACCTCATTACACAGAAAGTGAATGGTTGGGTAATCCACTTGAATGGCGGCAACTAAAAAGTTACTATGTTATGTAACATAGTAACTCTTTAGTTGCCGCCATTCACGTGGCAGGACGCACATTAGCAAAAAGACCCTTCAAATGTTGCAACAAAAATGAAAGTTTATTGCAAGCACTTTCTGTACATTTCCTTTAAGGTAACAGGTATGAAAGAACATCTTTACTGAAAAAATAGTTATCTTTTGATATCCAATCTTAAATATCTTCTGCTAGGTGCAGTTTTGCTATAGCTAGAATGGAGACAGTGTTCATGCAAATCATGTGAATTGCATGATGGGAAATTCCCTCTTTCAATGCTGCCTCATAGTGATAACTGGGCATGCTTGCCCTTATAGAAACCTCTACAATGAATAGTTAAGAGGCGGAAACAAATTACACCAGAAAGGTCTCCTACTCTTTAATTTCTGTGACTTTGAACAGACATTACAGGAGAACCGTTTGGAGCAGAGGAGTAAGGTGAAGATTTTTAAACACTACACAGTGAGTGAGGCCAGTAGTAGGTTAAATTTTAGTTTTGGGGGTGGACATGCCCTTTAAATGCTTGAGAGAGACAACCGATGCACAGGAGCGGGTGAGATAGTTTCATCTTACTATCGTTTGATATTCCGTTCTGTAGCAAATTTGTGCAGGCTTGGAGTAAGTCCTGGTACCTGCAAATATTGAGGTACAGAGGTCCGTGGAAACAAATTGTAAATAGCTCCTATGTGGCCAGAACCCGAACTGCTGGCTCCTTATTTGCTCCTTATGGCTCCATATTTGTAACAAAACCAGGGACGCCCGGTAGAGTATCGATTGGAGTGATATTTGGTGATAGCCAGGGGATAGGTCTTGTTTGGGAGGGGAACGGGATGCGGGATCACACTACAAATTAACAAATACCATTTTTGATACAATCATCCCAACCTGGACTCCCTGAAAATGCTACTTCAGGAGTGGCAGCATAGTTTCATGTACTCAGTGTGTGGCAGGCTGTTACTTTGATTCTGTTGGAAAGCAACTCAAATGCTACAAATAGTCTGTGTAATAACTAATGGTATCTGTGTTTTATAAAATAGTGTGGCAGGAAGCTTCTGAAAGATCATCTTAAACATGACAGACATGATATTAAAGCATACTATACTTGATGATTCTTTTGTTCATTATTTATTAGGTTAGTAAAAGGCATATTCTTTTTCAACTTTTAAACCTTTTGTTTTTCCTTTAGTTTAATATATTTTTATATGGTCTGAATTGTAATATTGCTTTCACATCGCACGGCTGAGTATCATCAGCTGTGTGTTTCATTTTCTTACAAATATTTTTGTTTAATTGAGAAAAATGTTGGTTTCTGTTATTCACAGCGTTTTGTATAACCTGCATGTACTCTGTGTTGATTTACTGTTTTTCCCTCAATTCTTTATCAGTGGAAAGAGATGTACAAGGTTTGGAAAGAGATGTACAAGATTTGGAAAGTGATGTACAAGGAATTGAAAGAGATGTACAAGGTTTGGAAAATGCAGTCAATTCTTTTGAAGAAAAAAGGATTTCGCCAGATATGGGTTACAGAGATCCGTCCTCCTTGGAACTCTCCCCTTCTGATAGCTCAGATGGAACATACATGTGGGATGAAGAAGGAATGGAGCCCATTGGAAATGTTCTCCCATGTGGAAGCTATGAATCTTCAGAAATGAATAGCCTGGTATGTTTTACAAAGACCTATTGAACAGAATATGTTTCTGTTAAGGTTGCAATGGGGGCCTTTACTGCTATTTTCATTTGAACTGTTAAGATTTAGACATGCCACCTGTAAACTATAGTTTTAAAAACTACTTTAGATGTAAAGGCTTGAAATAATGCACTGTATACATAATACTGTATGCCATTTCACTGTTAAGATATTTCCAAAGCGTCTGAATTCACCCACGGCATATTTCATGGTTAAAACAGCTAGAGACTTGCTCAGTAGCATTGTTTTTCTTCTTTAGGTAAAATGATAACATTTTCAATTGGATCAATATATGCAGAAATATCTTTAAAGAACTAACGGGGAAAAAACACTAGTTACTAGCTAGAGCTTGTAGATCAGGTACTTACTTTCTGGGTCCCCTTGCCGCTCTCCCCCCTGCTTCGTTCATCTGATGCACTGCCAATGGGTAGACATGCTTCATACAAAGCGTGTATTTCCATTGGTTCAAATAGCATTTTGTAAAGGGGGTGTGCCATACAGTTATTACAGTTATTGCCATACAACAGGATAAGCGACTAAGGCACCTAGAACGATGCAAAGCATCTCTGAAATCCTATATGTTAGGATCTACAGCAGAGACATTGTCCTAGGCTTCTTTAAAAATTGTACTTTTAAATGCAGAAAGATCCCACTACTTCAAAACTTTTTATATCTAAGCTTTAGATCCTTTGAAATCACAGCATATACAGGGAAAGTCCTTTCACTCACAAGCAGAATTTTTTATATGTGCCCTATCCCTGACCTCTTACTAGACGTAAGTTTCTGTAACAATTAAGAGAATCAGCAGATAAAAGAAGGGATGGGGGAGATATGTAAGCAGAGCAGGGACTATGGTGTGGCTGCGATGAGGGTCTATGGTGTGGTTGTGTTACAGACACTTCAAGAAGGCAGTGAGTAAGGATGGGTGGGGCAATTAGGAGCACTCACTAAACATTAATAATTTTAACGACAAAGCAAGCACAGATTAATATGTGAGTACCACCATTTTCCTTCTCTCAAAGAAGTAAATTTCAGATAATTTAATTTACTTCAGATGAGGCAAGGCTATTTATTCCCTGAACGCTTTTGCACTAACATCTCCTGAAGAAGGGGGCATGTTACCCCAGAATTGTTGTGATATGTGTGGTCTTTAATAAATTAAACTTTTCATTTGGAGTACGACCCCCGGTTTCATACTTGCTGTATTTTGTGCTTCCTAAGGGAGGATTGTTTGAGGTGTCTGCACCCAACTGTTGGTACAGAGAGCACTTTCACTTGTTTGCTCCAGTAATTTAAAGGGGACTCTCAGGGGGATGGGGGGACGACCGTAATCCCATACATTAACCCCCAATTCCTTGCCACTGCAGATGTTTGGAAACTACAACTCTCAGCAACTAAAGCATGCTGGGAGTTGTAGTTTCCAAACATCTGCAGTGGCAAGAAATTGGGGGCTACTGTATGAGATTACTGTCCATATAAAGGGCAACTAATGCCTCAAAACAATAGAGAATCAGGAGGATGGTATCTATTGTTAAAAAGATTGCCTTCTGATTCTGTATTGTTTTGAGGCTTTGGTTGCCCTTTAAATGGACAGCATAATTCCCATACAGTAATAGTCATACTGGATTTGGCTATTACTGTTTGGGAATTCTGTTGTCCATTTAAAGGGCAACTAAAGACTTAGAACAATACAGAATGAGAAGGCAGTAGTGGTCATCATTTCAACCTTCTGCTTATACTCGAGTCAATCATGTTTTCCTAATTTTTCAAGTAAAAATAGGTTCCTTCAGCTTATACTCGGGTACACCTACTTTTCAGGCTTCTTTGTGGAAATCACTTTAATATAGCAGAGGCGCTGATTAACTTTTTAATGTTTTAAGCTGCCTTCACTGAAATCTCAGATGCATAGTTAAAGGCGTAATAACTTCCTTCTAAAGAAAGTCTTGAGGCAATTTACAAGATACTCATTATAATCCTGCAACAGACTAGAGAGATTTTTGGTATTATTATTTAGTATTTAAGAAGGTAAGATGGAGACAAATCTACATGTTTAGAACATATGTCCTTGATTATTGGGGTTTTAATCTGACATTGCTGGAAATCATTTATAAGCTTCTTTAAATCTTGCACAGAAAGGCTTTAGTTTTTTTTCTGGTTATCTCTTTTAATGTGTTCTGTTTGGAAATTGTACCTTAAAACCTTCAGCAATTTACACTGCTTGCAAATGCAGAATAGTAGATTTAATTGGGTGACTTATTTACTTTTATTGTGCATACTTACTCTTAGAGCAATGTAGGTTTGTGTTGCATGACTAGGGTTACTAATGGCATCCACGACTGGTTAGGTTACATGATTATAAGATGCTTTAGACCAGTGTTCTCTTGAACACGATGATTGAGGATGGGGGGGTTGGTGGCACTGACATTATGTAGCCAGTTAGGAGAATACATTTAGGATGCTTTATAGGTGAGCATTTAGGTAAATGCAGTTCATTCTTAGATTTTTTTAAACATTTGTTTTATGAATCTAGCCATAGTTAATTTCTTTTCAGAATGATTAACTTTGCTTCTAATGTAACATATAATTTGTTACTAACTTGGTTCTCTGGGGACATCTAGTGGATTACTGATGTAGTAGTTGTTGATGCAGCCTTCTGTTCTTTTAGAAATCCTTTTTATAAACAATTGTTTTCTGTTTTTTTTAAACATGTTGATAGAATTTATTTATTAATTGATACATTTTATGGAAACAATTTATGCATGTTTTGCAAAAGAAAAATCTAAAAATAAAAAGTTTGACCATATTTGAGCACTAGTGAAATTAAAATTTTGGTTTTAAAGAGGAACTGTGGTCTCCTCACAAGTGTCCTTTATTTAAAAGGGCTGTCTCCTATCTTTAACATAACAGGTGATAGAAACAAACATTTCCCCATTGTTCACTACAAAACACACTGGATTGGAAATGGTTCAAAATGAGGACACTGGTCTTTTAGGGGCTTGAATTTTAATTAAACTTATTTTTTTATATAGTATTTTTATGCTGACCATATACATATTAGATAAATTTGTTGTTCAAATGAATATATAAAATATATATATATATATATATATATTTTTTTTTTTCTTTTATGTCCGTTTTACCTCCTGACGTTCAGCCCTGGCCCTTCAAAAAAATAAAATGTCTTCCTTTTTATCTAAAACCTCTTAGTGCAAGTACAAATACTCATATCTTTCTTTGGTTTGTTTTCTTAAACAGTGTGAACACGACAAATTGGGTCTTAATCTCACAGTAATTAATTAACACCAATCTCAAATCTGTTCCCCACCTCTTCTCTGACTTTCCTTTGCCTTAATTTATAGGTCTGGGATTTTAATATTTTTTAAAGGGGACAGGGCATAGCTTATTCAGTAAAGAACTTTCAATCACCTACTCCCTTTGCAGACCCCAGACCCTCCCCCCTGGCACACTATATGTAGTTATCCATTGTGTAAAAGCAAAGCTTACTTCTCTGTCACTGCACAGCTAATTGATTAAGCATTAAGATAAGAAAAAAAGTGTTATTTGTTGGTCTATGCAGCATGTCTATTAGTTGTTTAGAAGCTGCAGTGGGGCGCTCGTAGTTAAGTGAAAAGCTGCCCCAGTTTAGTTGTATTTCACCCAGGGAGCTATGAATTAGCCACCAACTTAGCCTGCTCTTTTGTGTAATCAGAGATCACAAAATGAATGGGTCCGGTAGTAACATCTTGAGATAAAAAATGCTGCTTGTAAAATGTGGTCTTAAGACATTCAATGGATATCTCAAATCTATCTAATATCTACCTAGTGTATGGCCAGCTTTACTTTATCCAGTTAAGTGTCCCTTTACATCAGAATTGAAGTAGGATGAGTGGTCCAGTTCAGAGGTCATAAATTAAGGGCTTCTTTATACCAATGCAGGGCTCTGATTGGTTTTAAGAGTGCACATCCAGCCTATTTTATGAAGGCACTGCAGCACTGTGCAGAAACTCACAGAATAGACTTGGAAATGCAGGGGAAAACTGAATAAAATGCACCACGTAACCTCAAAACAGACACACACACCCTCACACACATTTAAACACAAAAAATTGCAATTTAGCTCCATAAACCTGCGATAAAATATAACTATTGTTGTAAAAATGAACTGGTTTGTACTGCTACAATAATCACTAGTAACCTATTTCTTTTTGACCATTTACAGATGGTTTTAAATTTTTAATGTGTGTTTTTTTTTTTTATTCAGGCTCATAGAGCTGTCAGGGTCGAAAAAAAATCATTTTCTATTATGTCATTAATGAAGCCTGTATGAGACTCTGCTTCTATGGATTTCATTACATATGGCCACAACTGGGGATTTGTGTCTGCATATCGGATTACCAATGTGAAGTGCCCCCATTACGTTTTTGTAGTCAATATTAAGTAGCTTGCAGCATATGTTACAAGGGATGCAACATTACACCTACTTTCCAGGCTTCTTTGTGGAAATCACGTTAATATAGCAGAGGGGCTGATACCCTCTCTAGTGTTTTAAGCGGTCTTCACTGGTTTGAAATCTCAGATGCATAGTTAAAGGTGTAATAACATCCTTCTAAAGAAAGTCTTGGGGCAATTTACAACAGAGATTTTTAGTTTTAAGAAGGTAAGATAAATACATATCTACATGTTTAGAACACATGTCCTCCTTGATTATTGGGGTTTTTTATCTGACATTGCTGGAAATCATTTCTAGGCTTCTTTAAATCTTGCATAGAAAAGACTTTAGGTTTAAATCTGGGTTGGTACAGTACAATTCTGATTTATGTGTATCTCTCTTTTAATGTGCTCTATTTGAAAATTGTACTTAAAAACCTTCAGCATTTTACACTACTTGTAAAAGCAGAAAAGTGGATTTAATTTGGAGACTTATTTACTTTTATTTTACGTACTTACTCTTAGTGCAATGATGGTTTGTGTTGTTGCATGACTAATGGCAGCCACTGTGTTTAATAGTGCATTTGTTCTAAATTATTAACATTTTTTTAACAATAGAAGTTATTATTGATGTTGCATATGCTATGAAGTTTACCAGGGTAAAATTATAGTAAGGTACCAAATAGCTGTCAGTTTAGCTTCCTTCTGACTGGAATGCATTCTAGACAGATTTCTGGTGTTTCCCTGCTTCCATTTGCTGAAGTTCATAGGATGCATACTCGGTCCACACAAATAGATCAGGTTGCGTGTAATATTAACAGCCCAGGAGCTATTTATGTATAATTAGGGATACACGGAAGGGGTAAAAAACTACATTTTGGAAGAGAAAGTAGCAATTGAATTAGTCAGCATAAGCATAGATTAGAATTTAGAAGCATATTATTAATTGGACCATATTATAGCTTGTCTAAATTTAAAAAAATTACACCTTGCCTAATACTGCTCAAAGCTACTAAACATTATTTTTACACTCGGTTACAATCTGCACACTGATTTGAAAAAAAACAGGGCGGCAACATTTTGTTGCACAACAGATTAGTCCTATGTCCGTCAGCTTTCTAACTACTAAAATTTATTTATTTTTTTTTTCATTTGAGCCGGGAGCCCTTCATGCTTTTGCATGTAGTGCACCTGACCAATCCTCCTTATACAGAGTATAGGAAGATTTGTGTATTTCACAATTTGTAGCAGACTGTGCCAATTGGCCATTCTAGCATAAGAAACGAATTATGACTAATAGCAAATGTTTGGTTGCAGCAACTAATCCTTCAACAGACTGTTCCCAGAATCAGCCTGCCAGAGCAATGTGTGTAGTAACCATTTGAAGGGAATTGAAAAAATCTTTACCAGAAATATAAGTACTGGACGGAATAGAAAGCATCCTTTTTGTAGAATTACATTATTGTTTGTTACTGTTATTTCACGTATTATTTCTGAAACAAGGTGTTGAATGTATTTCAAATGCAACAGGTTTTGGTTGCATTGCTGTCTATAGACCAGGAAACCTTGCAATGATTGATTTAATTAATCTCTAAATCGTGACCGCAAGAAATACACTAGATTGGCAAATTGAAGCAGACAGTAAGTATCAATATAATGGTCCTAAACACGCAACAGTTTCCCCAAAATACCGGTACAGCAAAAATGCAATTATACTCCCTTCAACCTGCCCCTGAGGCCTCTCCCCAGGATGAGGACCTAAACTGTATTTACATAGTAATCAAAAACAGGATGGCACTTGTAATATTCCAAAAATTGGAATTTAAAGGTACTTAAACCATTTATTCAAAACCACACAGCCAATTTGCTGTGCTCTGTGTAGATGTTGACCATTCTGTAATACCATTTAAAGAGCGTGAAAAGAAGCAATTAGAGTTACAGACATTACAACATATTTTAAGGGCAGTTGGTGTTGAACCTAAGCTTTTCCAAAAGCAAAGAGGACCATTGGTTGGTAACTTTTATCCTTTGAAGAAAGAAATTATGCACATACTTTGTATTATTGCCCTCCCATTGCAGCACACTGTGTATGCTTTTATTTCAACAAAATATTTATACTTTTCCTTAAACTTCTGCCAGCACAGACAATACATTTTTATAACCAAGACTTTGCAGTAAACCTTTGTATGGATGAAGTAGAGCATGCAAAAAAAACTGAATAATTCAAGACAGCACATTGTCATTGCTAATTAAATTCTGAAATTAACATATGAGTTGGAACAATTGCTTTTCTGTAATTGAAAAATAATATAACATTTGTAGATGTATTGTTTTATGTTTCTGCGGATGACTGGAAAAAAGTTTTAACTATTTCATAACCTAAGCCACATGCTTTGGGACCATTGATCATCTTGTGTGTTCATGCTTGTAAATAGTATGCATACAATTAAACAAGGCGTTTTGATTCGTTTTCTTGCTGAATCATCTTTTTAAAAAGCAAAGTATACACACAGTATTCTTTTAAACTTTTTGTTTTGGTAAAAAGTGTTTTTTAACTTTTAATTTTTAAAAAAAAAATGTTTAGAAATGTTAACTTTAAATTAGAGTTGATCCAGGAATATTTCCAATTGACACTTGGGGTCAGGAAGGAATTTCCCCCCCCCCTTCATAATTCTGATGGGGGGGGGGGGGGGTGGTTGCCTTCCCATGGATCAACAGTTAGGCAGGAAATGTGGGTATTGCCGAGTGGGTTAAACTGGATGGACGTATGTCTTTATTCAACCTCAAATACTATAATATTCTGTACAGTCACTAAATTAAAAAAAATATATAGTTGCATTTAAAGGGCATGTCCACCCTTAAAATAAACTTTTGCCCTATAATAGTATATCTTCCCCCAGCCCCAACCGCTATAAAATAAATTTAAGAAAGTGCCCCGATGTTTACTTACCTTCCCTCTCTCCTCTGATGCCCGTCCCGGCCTTCAGCTTGCGAGACACTGCAAGCAGGGGACGGGATCGGCAGCCGCGTCCATGATTGGCTGAGAGGCAGCCAATCACGGACGTGGCTGCCGACTTCTCAGAATGCTGGGGGAGAGAGGGAAGGTAAGTAGATTTCGGGGGTCTTTCTTACAATTATTTTTTAGCGGTTGGGGCTAAAAAATAAACTTCTCCCGGAGGGGAGACAGGAGGCAGAGTCCTATATGGACTCTGCTATCCTCCTGGTGGGCAGTTTTTGGGACTTTGGGGGGGGACTACAGGAGAACCATATGGAGCTGGGATGTGAGGTAAGGATTTTATTACACTACATGATGGGGCCATTACTGGGGGGATTATAGTTTTGGGGGTGGACATGCCCTTTAAAGCTCATTTGGCTTTACTTTTAACACTGCTCTCTAAAAAGTCTTTGTAAAGCTGTACATTGGCTACAAACTTACCTCCCAATGTTTCCATGGTGTTAGGGCATTGTCCGATCATTTTAAGGTCAACATTTAATCGCTAAGTAAATGGATTCGAATAGGGACCATTGGGAGGTAAAACTGTGTTCAGTGCCAGCAGATTTTTCAGGATTTTGTCCTCAATCATTTTAGATTAATTTAACAGCAGGAAACCCGCCAGTAAATCAGGAATCACCTAATATTGATCTCTGCCCCCATTTTTTAAGTTGGACAGTAGTAAAGACTACTGGACGCAGTGATGGCGATCCTTTTAGAGGCTGAGTGCCCAAAACCCCACTTTTTATTGCATAGTGCTTTTTGCATGTTCCTTTAACCTGAATAAAGAGTTTTCACTCTAACTCAAATAGACACAGACCAATACAGTAGATAGAATCTATTCTAGATTACCTATTAACCTCTACATTACCACACAGGTATTTGAGATCTAAAATAGTGACCATTAAACCCTACATTATTAGACAGGAGTTTGAGATCCAAAATAGCAGAGCTGAATGTTATAGCACGTGACTCCTCTCTTACAGACAATTGCTACACTTTCTCTCTGGCTTTCTGGTGAACTCTGCAGTGCATGAGTGCCCACAGAGAGGGCTCAGAGTGCCACCTCTGGTACGTGTGCCATAGGTTCACCTCCTCCGACTCCAATGACCTCAATGGGGTCTCCCTTTACGCACTTCTTTGGGGGTGTATTTCTCAGGATTCCCACTTTGGTTTAGGATGAAACCAATGGGGGACCTGGGGGAATAGGAGGGCACTTGAAAGGTGAACGATCTGTGGTACTTGGGTCCTTTAAAGGTTAGATTGTACATAGGATCTGCAGCACTTAAAGGGTTACAGGTGAAGCATTAATATTTAAAAACCATGTCCACCTTCCAGAACACAAACCTACAAACCTATACTTGCCCCAATACCCTGAGATTGTTTTTCTTACCTCCCTGGAGTCCTGCACCTCACACAGTTGTTAGCTTTCTTCTGCACTGCAACAGTCTGACACTTAAAAGAGAACTGTGGTCTCCAAACAAGTTGAGTTTAAATAAAAGGACAGTTTCCTACCTTTAAAACGAGCCATCAACCACCACTCTACATGCTCCGCAGCCCAAGATACACAGAAATGACTGACCAGAAAGTTAATGGGTGGGAGGCTGACATGTGACATTCCTGAGGCTTTTCCTGCACAGTGCCGCCAGCGAGCACAGCCTCAGACTCCCTCAGTGTGTGAGGGAGACAGGAAGTCCCTCCTCCTCTCTTCTGTGTGAAGGACCTGCAGCTGCAGAGAAGGTAAGGTACAGCCCTTCTCTCTCACTGTGTGAAAACAGCCTTTTCAGGCAGAGTTTTCGGAGGGTAGGGGGGGTGTCAGAGTGGCCCACAGCACCTGGGGGGGCTCAGGCACCCATGAGTGGGCGGGGCCAAATGGGGCTGTAAGGGAATGGGGGGGGGGGGGGCTGCAACGGGAGGGACCATGGGGTCCATGAGTGGGAGAGACCCAGGGGGGCTGCAAAGGGGAGGAGACACAGGGCAGATTGACTGACATGGTTTTAGCAGGAAGTGCAGGGGACCTGGTGATGCTGCTGCTATATTACACACAAAAATGTAAATATCTTCAAAACTGAAAAAAATAAACAATGGAAATAAATTGCAAAAGCTCTCAGGAGAGCAATTCCTATCAATTTACCTAAAGTCATTTTTGGACCACAGTTCCTCTTTAAGTGATGGCGATGTTACAGCTAAAGACTGACTGCATAGGGATGTCCCTGCCCTTCGCATGAGTTCTCTGAGCTTGCAGAGGCAAGGAGTGAGGAGGATAAGCATGGGGTTTGGGGAATTTTTGTATAGATTTGGAATCTGAGGGTGAACATGCCTTTTAAGCTTGATTTTTTTCCTTCTGATTCTCTGAACATTGCAGTATATGTAGAGCATTGTTATTTAGCGGTGGTTTGTGTGCAACTCCTCCACTCCCTAATCTGATTCTTCTTTGAAAAAAAATGTAAAATATACCTTTTCAAAACAATGCGTTAAGTTACATTGTAGTAAGTTCTTTGCAGTGAGAATAAAATAAATGCACTGTGAGATGGAAGCAAAGACATTCTATTTATGGGACTTTATTTAGATTTGAGTTAAACCTGACGAATTGTATTTCTTTGAAAGGGTATCTCCAGTGGTTAAAACCACTTTTTGCTATTCACTTTTATTGAAGAACAGTAGGTAAAGGAGCTTTTGTTTTACCTCCCATTCTTCAATAAAACGTTTAGGATCCGGGAACAAAAGTAAAGCAACTTACCTGGTCTCTTGCTCCTCTGCTGCGTCCTCCGCTGTTTAAAAGATTGGAACTGGAAGTTTGGTTCTGATCACACGTGTACCTTTACTTCATATGCGCGATCAACTGTATAAAAACAGCTGATTGAGAAGGGGATTGTGGGCCCTCTTACATACTGCCCCTCCCGCGCGTGCAGTTGCAAGTTAAGCCACTGCCTGCTGCATTGCTCGAATGTCAGAGATCTCAAACTACCCCAAACATTTCAAAATCTGTCAGTCCATTTATCCTTCTCTCTATATCTATCTTTCTGTCTGTAAAAAGAACCCCTCGAAGTTCCCTACCATGAGGCTCCGATCTTTCCACAGATTTCCCCTTGTTTTTCCAATACACTGCTCGACATTGTCAAGTGGTCGATCCAAAAAAGAGTCATACACGGCATCAATAATTTGAAAGATCCGATCTAATTTATTGGATCGCTCAAAATGACGATTGTGTGTATGTGGGGGCTTAACATTTCAGCTGTCAATCAAATTCCTTAGTATCAAACTCTTCTGATATGTGCAGTTTTGCTGTAGCTGGAATGGTTACAATTGGTACGTGAACTGCATGGTTGGAAATTCCCTCTCCTATTGATGCCTCACAGGGATTACTGAGCATGCTTACCTACACAGATAGTCTAGCTGGGGGACTGAGTTTGAGCAAAACAAATACAGGATTGAATTCATGCAGCAACACAACTGCATCAGAGTAAGTGCTGCTTACATGTATTCATTTATAGACTGAAATGAGGCAAATTAATTTTTTCAATGAACAATTCCTATAAGTTAGTAGTATTTGTGTAATGGGTGGGGCTAAAGGTGACTGTGTCACGTGTCAGCCATGGGACATTGGGTGGTATGAAGTTGTTGGCTTGTTGGAGCTGGCTCCTAAATAATTGGATGACTTTTCCAGCCCTGCATTCAACAGCTGAATAATGAATTAAAAAATGTTGGATTTGTTTAAAAGTAAAAAGTTTTGTAGACGGAGAACTATATAACTAACAGTAACCATATTTACTCAGCTGGTATTTTTATATATATATATATATATATATATATATATATATATATATATCTTTCACAGTAGATCCACTAGCACTGTGATGTGACTTTAATGAAGTAAAGACATGAAAGTAATGCACATACATAGGGAACTATGACCATTTCCCTATGTATGACTTAATGGTAATTAACACCCTGAAACTACCCACCAACACTTACTTTACACTCTCTGGTCTACTAAGGCTCCCGTTCGCTATACATTCAGGGTATTATTTTGCTTACACTTTATTAATAAAAGCCTGCTGAAGCACCAAACGGCTACATCACCACATTAAAAAACTAAAGTATACTAAATTTATAGAGGTACAGTCTGAGTCCAGACACAAATGGTCCATTAGCTGGGTTTGACCATAACAGGATAACACTCGGTGACCCACAAAATGTGGGAGCATTGGTATCTACCCATTGTGTGATTTTGTTGAGTGATTGTCAGTTGGAGTCAGTGCAGAGGTAGATGGTCACATCAGGCAGTGCGATTCCCAGAAACTATGCTGATTGGTGTGCACAAGAGTTACAGCTCCTGACAATTTGCCTAGTTGTACCCTGTGTTTTTATTTTGCTTGGTGCTGAATTCTTATTTTTATTTTTTGCTTTCAGATTTTTTTTTTCCAGATAATTTTTATTGAATGTCGTAGTAAATGGATCAGATAACATCAGTAAATAAAGAAAATACAGGATATTCACATTTCTTAGGGTTATAATACATTATAAAACATTCTTTTTTGAATTGCATTAAGGAAAATTTAAACAGTGGTTTTGGTATTGTTTTTTTTTTTCTTGGGATAGTAAATTTGAAATAGGAGAATCAGAGCAACAGTCTGAGTTCTCTTAAAGTATACGTGCACTGTAAAATCAAGTTATGTTTATTTTGAAGCTGCAGCTTTAAAAATACTGTTGCCATATTTTTTTTTTTTTTTACCTATGCCCCTCCAGAGCCTAGTTTTGTGCCTTGAAAGTTGCTGACATCTTGCACATGCACAGAACTCACAGGCATTACTGTTTGAAGCTCAAGCAGGAGAAAGCAGGGGAAATCACAGAGGGGCGGAGCTTAACATTCAGCAAACCAGTAACAAGATGTCAGCAACATTCAAGGCACAAAGCTAGGCTCTGGAGGGGCATAGGTAAAAAAAAATATGGCAACAGTATTTTTAAAGCTGCAGCTTCCAAATGAACATAACTTGATTTTACAGTGCACTTATCCTTTAAAGTTTTATTATATGGTATATTTTTGCTTCTGGGGTGGAAGTAGGATGCATTAATCTGTCATATGGTAAAACTGATTTGTGCAGTATAGCAAGCAGAATGAGAGGTAGGAATAATCCCACCTCTGCTACAAATATAGGATTCATGTTTGCAGTCTTTACAAAGAGCATATTTCGAACTAAAAACAAATTAATTATTTCTTGTATTTTAGATTATACCAAAGTCCATTCTTGTTATTAACAATAGAATATACAGGTTCTTAGTGGATCAGTTTTTCTGCACATACTCCAAACATCAATCCAACAGAAGCCTGTACAGATAAGGTGTGAAAATCATTTTTTTGGGACTTATAATATATCCTTTTTTTTTTACAGGATATTTTAAATAATCTAGACTCGTGTGATTTGGAAGATGATGATCTCATGTTGGATGTTGATTTACCAGAAGACACCACCTGTGACAATGGTTTGTATATTGTTGTAATAACTTTTACTGTGAATTATACTAGTACAGTGTTTCTGAATCTTTTTGTCTGTGGGAAGAGAGGTAAGGTAAGTAAAGTTTGGGGGAGTTCCAGTAAAATCTTATATAGCGGTTGGGGCTGGGGAAAGGATAGCTAATATTGGGCAAAGGGGTTTAACACTACGGGGAGGAATTGCAAAACGGGTGTGAGAGGGAGGGAGGGGGGAGGCCTGCAGTGCGCATGCCAAACTTCTCCCGGAGGGGAGACAGGAAGCAGAGTCCTATAGTTTTTGGGACTTTGGGGGGGGGGGGGGGATTCCAGGAGAACCATTTGGAGCTGGGATGTAAGGTAAGGATTTTATTGCACTACATGGTAGGGCCAGTAGTGGGGGGGAATTATAGTTTTAATAGAATTAATTATCCCATTAAGGGATTCGGAGGGGGGGGGGGGGGCTCTTCTGTGCATGCATGCCAGAATCCTCAACAAGGAAAGGAAGAAGCATGTTTTTGGACAGCTCACAGACAGCTCACAGACAGTTCCTAATCTTCACTTTCTGGACAGCTCCTAATCTTCACTTTTTGTGAACAGGCACTGCAGGAGAATTATTTGGAGCAGAGAAGTAAGGTAAGGATTTTTGAACACTACACAGTGTGGCCAGTAGTGGGTTAAATTTAAGTTTTGGGGGTGGACATGCCTTTTAAATATCTGTAGTGTTTGTACCCAGGGTGGATCCATACATTTTCTGTCGCTATCTCTAAAGGAACATGCCCTTAGCCTTTTTATTGCCAAATATTGTCTAAATAAAAAATTAGCTAAGAGTCTATAATCGTCCTGCCTTTGTTGTATGTGCAAACAATAAAGTCAATAGCAGGGGATAAAAGCAAAACATTGCAAAATTTATTAAGAGAGTATAAAACAATACAGGAATGTTCCTATTAAAAATAGCACAACAGAGATATAAATATGGAAAAACAACAAACCGTATTCTACAACATGTGTGATATATGTTTCTGTGTTTCTCTATTTACCTGGGACATGGCTGGACACCCAGAGACCTGCATCACAGTCACATTTTATGAAAGAGAGTGCTGAGTGTTTAGCCATCTTTCTGTTTTTAGTCTTTTTTTGAACCACTTGTTTAATAGGCAAGATATTTAAAATAGAACTGTAGCTATATTGTCGGCAGAAACTAATAATATCATGAATGTTTTCTTACTTGTACATGGATTCAATATACCTTGTATGGTTGCCAATACAGTTAAAAAATTGCATTGAATGGTATTGTTCACTTACCTGCAATGTATTGTTTTTACGGCAAGATTTTTATTCAACCAGGCAGATTTTCTTTGTGTAGGACTATATACCAAGAAGGAACATCTTTGTGTACTCGTTTTACCTAACTATGTGATGGGAACTATTGCATGAAGGATAAATACTTATATTCTGTTATATACCCATTTAACCACATAAATACCACATAAATATATAAATAACTGGGGATATCCTACTTTTTGTGCACCCAGGTCTCCCCCCATTCGCCAGTACCCACAAAAACACTTTTTGTATACAAAACTTTTTACAATTGTATTTATGAATGTTGGTGTTTTTTTCACCACAGAAGCACCTTATAATTATGAACTCTATATGTTTAGATCTAGAACAGTATGAGTTAATTGCGCAAAGATAAAATAAGCACTATATATACTTACATACTTATGTCACAATTGCACTTTAATTGATGTTTTGATTGGTATAACTAGACTGGCCACCCTTGAGTATAGCCCTTGAGAGAGTGTGTATATATCACCTTGGTGCTGCTCCAATAAATATATAATATATAGAATTGTTGTGGGCGCACTCTCAGGATTTGTTAAATCAAAGTTTCTTTATTGTGGTATGATCAACATGTTTCAGCCCTCGCAGGGGCCGTCATCAGGATAAAAATCACATATCACTTGTGTCTATTTATACCCTATCCCAAACCCGTCCCCTTCACCCAGGTGAGCGACCCAAACTCCCCTTACTAAACCCCACAGTGCTCCCATAAAACATTCCATATGTTCCCCAAAGTATGGATGCTCACCCACCTCATTGTCAGAGTCCTCAGAGCCGTTAGAGGAGCCAAATTGTATGGAGTGCGTTCCACCATGAAACGCATAACTCCATGGCAGTGCGTAATGACGCAACTGAAATCACTACCTCCCGGGCAAGACGGAACACTTAATTCTCCTCCCCTTCGGGGGGAGTATCCTAAAGTGGATTCTATGGTAACCGGCTAAGTTTTTAGGCAGCCATAAACAGTGCCGTATTAAGTTGGCTTTCTCTCCTCCCCTTCGGGGGAGTGTCCGAGACTGTGACAGCCGGTAAAGTTGCTAGGCAGCCATCAACACTGCCGTATTAAAGCAATAATGTAAAACACAAAATAAAGGTGTCCAGGGGAGTATAAACTTTAATGGCTCCTATTAAGAACATCGCTGTGCCTGTTCGTTGTCGAAAATATCGGGTATCAACCCTAAAATAGTTATGGGACAAGATGTATTCCAACAGATCAATTAGAAATTCTATGGGTGGGGTCTTCCTGATTAGTGCCTCTTTACATATCTGGACTCCTTCCTCATGAGGAATGAATGTGTATAGGCTAGACACATCACATGCCATAAAGATGATGTTTTGGTCAATATTTAATTCATGTAGTTGGGTCAGGAGGTGGCCACTATCTCTCACATAGGATGCCATGTTTCTGACCACTGGTTGGAGAAAAGAGTCCACGAATTGGGCTACTGTTTGAAACAGTGACCCAATTACTGACATGATGTGTCTGCCTGGAGGTTGTGTTTAAAGATTTATGAATTTTTGGTACAAGATAAAGAATCGGGCATCTTGGTGCCTCTACTTCGAATTCGAATTCATCCATCCCATTTGAAGACCCAGATCTAGTTTTTGGTCCAATGCTTTTTTATATAATAGTGTGGGGTCAGACTTCAGCAATTCATAAGTGTTGGTATCCATCAGTTGATTATCCAACTCCCTGATGTAATCTGTCCTATTTAAAAGGACGATTGCTCCCCCTTTGTCAGCTGGTCGCACCATAAGGGTACGGTCTTGTTGAAGGGTATGGATCGCCTGTCTTTCTTCCTTGCAAATATTGTCAAATACATCATTAGAGGATTTTTCTAATTCTTTTAAAGTTGTAGACATTATATTGGAGAAAGTTTTTATGGATGGGGGCGAATTGGGGAGATCTTTTTTGTTGTTTTTTCCTCGCAATTGAATATGAGGTTGTCTCGGTTGGTGTTTAAAATAATCCATGTATTTCAATGTTCGTTGGAACCTGAATACATCCACTTCCACATCAAAAGGATCGAAGGTCGGGGTTGGAACAAATGATAGTCCCTTATTGAGGAGTTTCATTTCTTCTTCAGTCAGATGATGTTGGCTAAGATTATAAATCACCATCTCCGATTCCCTCTGGGGGGCTTTCTTGATGTAATGCCTCCCCCTACAGGTGGGTCTCCTCCTCCTATAGTTGTACCGGCTCTTGTGATCCCGGGAAAATTTGATTGTGGGGTGTCCGAACTGTCTATAGATGTTATTATTGTATTCTCCCCTTCCGATGAGTCACCTGAACTATCAATTGTCTGGAATGGCTTTTTTTTTGTTTTGTTTGTTTCCATCATGGGGTTCTTCTATTTTTCCTTGCTTCTTTTTCCCCTAGGAGCCAGCTGTATACGCACTTATCTCTAATCTTGTTCCACTGTTCTGAATTTATTTGACTTAAACTCAACCAAATCGTTCTTATATTTTTCAACTTGTTCCCGTAACTTTATTAACCATTCCGTGGATTGGTCATTTTTTAAAGTTTCTAGATTTTGTTTCTCAGAATCCTGGATTTGTTTTCTGATATTGGTCAATTCCTTATTCGAGTGTTCAATAACAAGTAGAAGTAAGTCGAAGGAACATTTATTCAAAATTGCATACCACTTGGTACAAAACTCACCATCCAGTCTCCCAATGGTGGGTGTGTTTCTGATACGGAATCCTCTGGATATTCTTTTTGCTCTGAAATAATCGGATAAGTAGCTCCCATGTAGGAAGAAGTCCATTTCTTTTTTCTTCATTCGTAAGAGTTCAAAATGTAGATCTTTCCGTGACGTTGTTTTATGTATAGGGACGTCTGCAAATAACATTCTAGTAGCATCCTCTTGTGAATATGATTGTAATGTATCAACTTGTATAGGTAAGGGTCCGACTTCCTCCATGGTGAGAGGAACCGCAATCTGATGATACTGGTCAAATTAGATTCAGAAAGGGTGCTTTCTCCAATAGGAATATATTTATATCTCCAATAGGAATATACAGTGTAACAAAGAATGGATAGCACTCCTATGTCTGTCATCCACCTTGGTGCTGCTCCAATAAATATATAATATATAGAATTGTTGTGGGCGCACTCTCAGGATTTTGTTAAATCAAAGTTTCTTTATTGTGGTATGATCAACATGTTTCAGCCCTCGCAGGGACCGTCATCAGGATAAAAATCACATATCACTTGTGTTTATTTATATCCTATCCCAAACCCGCCCCCTTCACCCTGTTGAGCGACACAAACTCCCCTTACTAAACCCCACAATGCTCCCATAAAACATTCCATATGTTCCCCAAAGTGGGGATTTAACAAAATCCTGAGAGTGCGCCCACAACAATTATATATATATATATATATATATATAATATTATTTAATATAATAATTCTTATATTATTAAATATTATAATATTTTATTTTATATTTTATTTTGTTGCTCTGCAAAGTTGATCCAACCATAGCAATTAAGGTCATCCTCAAAGGGCCCATACACACACCAATACCGATGGTATGATATGTACCAGGAGGCTCTAGACTTAGTTCCCAGCTCTTCTGGGTAGACCTGCAGAACCAAACAAGCTTCTTTGAATTTTTTTTTTTTTATTGGTCAAGGATCTTTGGTACCCTGCGGCAGCATTCATTTACAGGGCTTCTATATTGAATTTTCTTTTTTTTTAATTTCCCATTACTGGAAACTACAATGCTTCCCAACTATTATTGTACCATTATTTATTGATCTGTCCCCTATTTCTTTAGATTACTGAACATAACATTTCAGCTATCAATCAAGTACCTTATTGTCATAAAGACATGGTGGGAAATTCCCGCTCCCAGTGCTGGCTAATGATTACTGAGCATGCTTGACTTCTCAAAGTCATGTCAGTTTGAGTAGTCTATTAAGAGTGAAAGGGAGATGCTTAGCATGAATAAAATGTTTTTACCGTATATACTCGAGTATAAGCCGACCCGAGTATAAGCTGAGGAACCGATTTTTACCTCAAAAAGTAAGAAAACATGACTTGAGTATAAGCTAAGGGTTGAAATTATGACCACTACTGCCTTTTAATACTGTACTTATTTGCCATTTAAATGGACAGCAGTAGTCCCATACAGTAATAGCTCTGCTGTCCATAAAAAAGCCTCATTCCATGGCGCTCTAGATGTTTTGGAAACTACAACTCCCAGCATGCTTTAGTAGCTGGGAGTTGTAATTTCCAAACACTGCAGTGCCAAGGAATGAGGCTTTTTTTATGGACAGCACCCCCCAGGAAAGGCCCCCAAGTTCAGTGAGGTGAGTAAGAGAGGTAAGTACTCACTCGGGTCACAGTAAATTGTGAATTCTTTCCTCCCAATCCGGCTGCCGATAGCTATGTACAAGCTAACTTACATTAGAAGCAAGTGTTCCACCTGGCACTCCGCGCTGATCTGCAGGATAATGTCCATACGCAACGCCTGTCTCACTGCCTGGCGCCGGGCAGTAAGTGAGACAGGTGCCACGTATGGACGTCATCGTGCAGGTCAGCGCGAAGTGCCAGGCAGAACACTTGCTTCTAATGTAAGTTAGCTTGTACATAGCGATCGGCAGCCAGAGAATTCACAATTATTTACTGTGACCCGAGTATAAGCCTGAAAACCTACGCTATGCAACTCACATAAGGGCTACTTTAATGTATTTATTTTTAGACTAGGATGCAAATGTATTTTTTCAGTTTAGTTGTCCTTTAACACCCATAATCCAAAGCATCTTACCATTTGAGAAGGGTGGGTAGGATATTGACTAGTAAGGCCTACCATGTTGCTGTATTTGTTAGCATGTATGTCTTAAGTCCCCTTAGTTTAAAAAGCATTTCAAAAAATATACAATTAGATACAGTAGGATCCCTCTACTGCAAAACATTTCTGGATTTTAAATCTGAGCTGTAAATTCTGATAAAAATCATAATTTGAAATCACAGCATTTACAGGAAAAGACCTGTCACCACCTTACTAGGATCTTTGTTTGCAACAACTAAGAGAATCAGCAGAGAAAAGAAGGCAGGGGGATGTGTAAGCAGAGCAGGGTCTATGGTGAGGCTGTGCAGAATGTATAAGTGTCGCAGACACTACAAGAAGGCACTGAGTAAGGGAGGGTAGGGGGCAATTAGGAGCACTCACTAAACTTTTTAATAATTTAATGACAAAGCAAGCACAGATAAATGTGAGTACCACCATTTTACTTCTCTCAAATTGTAGTTTCAGATAATGTTAAGTTGTTTGAGTAAAGTGACCCCTTAAAGGGGTACTTTTAAATGCACATATGTCCCAAAATGCTCTTATGGTCAGACCTACCCCTCTGGCATCACAATAATCCCAATATTTGACTTTTACCTACTTTATTTTTGATCCATTTCTTCTCCATTTTCAGATTGAGTGACACCATGTTTAGTATTAAACAGGAAGAGTGTGCACTTACCTCTTGAGGCTCATTTTATAAGCTTGCAGTGATCAATCAGGAGTTTTTTTTCCCAATGTAACATGCAGTGCTGACGGTTTACTCCACACATTTATTATCAACTGTGACCCTCTGTCTTTTTCATTCACTTTCCCATAACTTAAGCTGGGTACACACAGTACCGATAAAGCCCTGATACCATCGAATCCGACTATATCGGGCTTTATATGTACTGTGTGTACCTTGCTTTTCGAAGAAGCGCATGGCTGCTGAACGAACGGGTCGGCCAACCGCTCGTTCGCAAGAGAGGGAAAATATCCCTCGGCCGTGGTAGACTCGCTATAGGGGATCCTGTCTGTCATCTTTCAAAATCTTTTAAGTGTGTACCCAGCTTTAGGTCTCCGGTATTTCTGCTTTGTAGATTGTATATTTACTCGCCCTGTTCCCTGCATCTCACACACATACAGAGAAAGAAAGGGAGATCAGGGAATATTAACAAAAAAGTTTACCAGAAGGAGGATGGGAGAATGCCCATGCATCCAGTGACTGGAAGCAGCCATGATAAAGCAGTCATGCTGGAGTAAGTTGTGGTTCCAATCTCCTTTTCTTACACTGTCTGTTTCAGATCCAGCGAGGGAGTTACTGTGCAGCCGACAAAGCAAAAATACTCGGTGAGACCCCAGTAAATGCGTGAATGATAGGAGAGTGTTAAAGGGTCAGAGGGTCGCTGCTAACAATAAGGGCTACATATCGCGATTTTTCAACTATATAAAAATCGGGGTAACACACCATTTTTACGTGCAATCGCATGCGATTCCATATCTCAGAAAGCGAAATTGCAAGCAAAATCACACAGAAATTGCACCCTATTACGATGCAGTGGGGCGGTGCCCTAAAGGGAAAAACGGTCTGCACGGCATGTTAAGTTGGGAGGGAATGGGACTACTGGGTAATTATTACAATAATAATAACTTCCACAAAAAAACAACCTGATGCTGTGTTTTCCATGCTTTAAAGCTCAGATATTTAAATAATAATATGGCATTTGGTACACTATTAAATACTTTCACTTGCCCTTAATTTTCTTTTAACTAAAAGATTTTTTTAAATCTCTTTTTAAGCAGTTAACTTAAATTTTTTTACAGTGTAAAGTTTGATTTGAAGCTGAATTGCAATT
Organism: Hymenochirus boettgeri; assembly: GCA_019447015.1. NCBI lineage: Eukaryota > Metazoa > Chordata > Amphibia > Anura > Pipidae > Hymenochirus > Hymenochirus boettgeri. Next base: position 82,765,424 of record CM033475.1, read on the forward strand.
TCTTTTTTTTTATTAAGATGGAATTTACATTTAAATGTAAATAAAGCCTAGAGCTGTGACTTTAAAGTTCCTCACCATAGTCTCCACCTCGCAACGTGTTTCTATTTATAATTTTAGCTCTAACTCCCTAACTATTTAAATGGTTAGTTAGGGCTGAGGTTTCAAGTCACAGGACAAAATTGGGCTGTATTCCCAGCAACACAGAGGGAGGGAATCCAGTAGGAAGGAAGGCCTGTTTGTAGGCAGCATTGCTAGAATCGAGGAGAGTGAGACAATGTTTTCCTTGTTCAGTTTTGCATTTTTAAGAAGTGGCTGAGTGGATATGGATGGGAACAATTTCTGGGAAAAACATTTACAAGTCTTTCTTTCTTGCTGCAGAATAGTTCTCTCCACTTCTGGGTCAGTGTTGTTTACTTTATTATTCGCATTTGATTCAAAACCTTTCAGTACCTGGATTTCCTTATTTATCATAGATCTTTTTATTTGGAAACCTGTGGGTGTTGTGCAGAGATATTTAAACTTTTTTTCCGAGACAAAATAACTTTGAAATATGAGCGATGAGGCAAGAAAGAAGTTGTTTACATTCAGTTTATGTCACATGGATCTCTATGGGGAGCTTTTTATGTTATGAATTCTTGTGAATCATGTCTTGTCTCCTTAAATCTCTTCAGCTGGTACTATAATTATTGGATGTTGTCTGCTTACCCTCACCCCCTCAAATTTTGTGGGTTTGTTTGTGAAATGGTAGAAATGTATACTTTTCAACAGAGATCTCAAGAGTCTTATTTTGATTTGTGTTTCTGAATTTCCATAGTTTGGGACAATATTGCTTGTTGCATTTTGTTTTTTAGTTTTCTTTATTTTATTCCATCATAGTTTTTTATTCAACCTTACGTAATAATGGCTTTTTATACTGTAGGAAAAGGCGAAACTATGAGTCATTTTGAAAGAACAGACTGGAATCGAAGGCAGCAAGCATTCTGGAAGAGGACACCTCCCCGTCTAAATGCACAAGAACAGTACCATTTGAGCAATTCTGAGCATTATCACAATGGCAGGTATAAATGGCAAATTAGCAATGGGACATTAGGTGCATAGCCTTTGTTTACATTTAGTATGTTTATTTAGGGTCCTATCCCATGCCAATTTTAATCCCTTAGAAAAAACATTTAAATAATTTGAAATGCAACATCTTCTGTTAGGGATAGAATTTGGTTGGGGTTGATTTATATTTTTTGTGCAGATTACTTTTATCTAAGTAGATTAAAATAATACCTTTTATCGGCTAACTAAAATGATTGAAAGTGCAATCACTTAAAGGACAACAATACTAAAAAAACAACCTCACCCCATTACATGTCCACACCTCCAGCAGCTGAAATCACTCACATTTACAGCCATGCTGCCCTCTCTTAGATATCATACAGTAAAGATGAGTGCTTAAAGCCCACCTCCTAGACGGCTCAGGGCCATGATTAACATAACACTTGTCATTGGCTGGTGGGAATGTCTGTTACAACCTCTCTCCTCCTCTGCCAGTTAAACAAACTTGAAATGCCCTGTTGCTAGGATACAGCCTACATAAACAAGTTGATCATGGGTGGGTGGAGGAGTGTTTTCTCGCATGCTAGGTTTGAATGACAGTTAGAGGCAGACAAAATTGTTGCACCCCCTTCACAGCATGGCTAATTGAAGGAAGAAAGGCTCGAAATCAGGAAAAAAATGTATGGGGAGGGCTGCATTCCTTTTACTCTTTTTAAAGCAATTTAAAAAAAAAATGCATTGAGGCAATACAGTTATCCTTTAAGGTGGCCATACATATATACAATTATACTTACCCGACCGAGCGATCCCCCGAGGGATCGATCGATCCTGTCAGAACCGCCTCTTCCATTCATTTTGCGATCGCATGTCGGTCGCATAGAAGAACAGGAGACACTTCTTCCTCAGGCATGATACAATTCTGAATCTGGTAAAGCACACTATTTTATACATACTAGAACAAAGAGTTTCTGACATTACACAGATGTTATCTTATGTCCCCATGCCTGGCAATATAATGTATAAAATAGAGTGCTTTACAAGATTCAGTATGGTATCATGCCTGAGGAAGAAGCCTAAGTGCTTTGAAAGCTTGCATTTTCAATCATTTTAGTTAGCCAATAAAAGGTATTAGTTTGTATCCAAGATGTCTCTACTTTCATCAATGGCTAACACGGTACAATTCTCTACTACTACTTTTATGTAAGTAGAGAAACACCTTCTTATAACAGAAGGCATCTTGCAGTCTCATGCTATATGAATAGCATTGCCCACAAAGCCTAAGAAACATGAAGTAATTTCTTACTCCCATGTTTCCCAGAGTAAGGGGCGGAGATATGCAAAACACTCATGTGTTGTATGCTCCCTGCAATTTTACAGCAGAAAACAACACAGCCCCTGTAGATGGTCAACCATTAAAATGACCATAAGAGATTTACTCTACTAAAAGGCAGATACAAAAGTAAACCATATCCCTTGTATGGCATCACGCTAACCTTCTGCTACGGATAGCCAATGTTTTCTGTTCTTTAAAATGAGGATCACAACAGTTTTCTACAAATTTTGTAAGTTTGTGTTTACACAAAGGAGAAGGAAAAATTACACTAATATACCGTATATTTGAATTACCCTAAGACAATTGCACCGTGACAACTACAAAAGGCATTTGTTTGCACAAACAATGAAATAAAAACTTAACACTTTTTTTTTGATAGATCCGAGACATGCTAAAATTATTAAACAACCTGTCACTGACCCGAAACTTGACAAAATGATTTCCGTTGTTTTTTTTCTATTTACATATAAAGGTCTGTAACATTTTGGTGAATACCAATGATCTTAGGAAAATAATACTCTGCCGCTGGGATTTTCCAGGGTACATAATTGCCACAGATTCTTGTACAAGTCATTCTGAATTGAGAAAGCCAGTCAGGTGACTAGCGAAACGTCTTCAAGGACTAAACTTCAAGTCCAGTTGATCTAATTGAATACAACAGATATAACATGACCTGGATGAATGAGAACCTTCACAAGCATCTGTGTCTTATGATAATAAAACCTCTTCTCTGGTTCCTCTTAGTGTAGGGGTTCCACGGGGCTCTGTTCTTGGACTTTTGTTGTTCTCCCTCTATACTATTTCCCAGGGAGATATCATTAGCTCATTTGGTTTTAACTATAATTTGTATGCCAATGATACACAAATATACTTTTCCACCCCTACTCCAAGTATGACACCTAACCACGCATCTCAGACTGTCTCCTAGCTGTCTCTTCATGGATGGCAGGCCGATGCCTCAAAACTAAACCAGACTAAAAACAGAACTAATAATTTTTCCACCTAAACCTGGTCCTATCCCACCTTTTTCCATTTCTGTGGACAACTCCCCTATTTACCCTATTCAGTTGGCACGTTGCTTAGGGGTTATTATTGATTCCTCTCTCTCCTTTTCTAATCACATTAACAATGTTGCTAAAACCTGTCACTTTTTTTCTCTGTAATATTGCAAAAACTATGGCTATGCTTATCCATGCTTTCATACTTTCACGCCTGGACTATTTCAACCTTCTGCTTTCTGGTCTTCCTGCTTCCCATCTTTCTCCACTTAATTCTGCCGCATGATATTGTCTCGCTCTCTAACGATCAGGAAATGAAATCTCCTCTGTGCCGCACATCTCCCTGGCTCCCCATTAAACAACATCATATAGGAAAAACAGTCAATGTGCAGGGGAGAGTCTGTCCTGTAGATTCCGGAAAACATTCCCAAAAAGTCAGCATACAATACAAATAGAAGAATAAACGGACCAAAATACTCAATCCCGATGTAGTCTTAAAACAAAGCCTTTATTGCCAACAATTAAAATCAGTCTGCATGGAGGAAAAGCCCTGACGCGTTTCATGACGCTTGTATCGTCATTTCATCAGATAGGAAGGGTTGAACCTTCCACTACCGGGCTATGTTTATATCGTTGAAAAAACACAAACTATCAGGTGATAGACAATTAGAGGGAGAATGAACCCCTGCAGTTCAAGATAAGCACCGATGTGGATAGGAACAAAGCACATAAAAAGACAAAATAACTCTATACATAATACAATATTTATCCCCATTAAACAACGCATTATCTACAAAATCCTTCTCTTAACATTTAAATCCATTCTCTCTGCTGCTACTTCTTATATTTCTTCTTGTCTCCCCATATGTCCCTGCCCGTACCCTCCGCTCATCACAGAACCATCTCTTATACAGACCCCTCACCCACACTGCCTCCTCTCTCTGTTCATTTATGAACCTATTTGTTTTGTATGTGGGGATCATTAATGTTGTTACTGATATCTGGTGCAAATTTCATGTCCCATTAGAAATATATTTACAGAGAAAATATAGTTTTGTACATAGCATTACATTTGTTTTTGTGCATATGTTTTGCCTTGCTCTTTGTTCATAAATGTTTCATGTTCAGATACAGCACCAAGCATCTTTGGGCCTGATTATTTTCTTGCACACTGCTTGTTTAATGTCTTCACATTTTAAATGGTAAAAAAATAATACTCCATGCAGCTTGCATTAATGGTGTCTAAGCAATAGACTGTAGAGCATTTCTGCAATATTTATTAGTATTCATGTAGTCAATGAGGCAATACTGGGCAGTATTTAAAATACCAGTCAGTGTCAAATTCATGTGCCGCAATTGCGATTCTGGCTGCAGCTAGAATGTACTATCGCCATTATAGAAACTATGAACTGTAGTTTTTACGATCACAATAAATATTCGGTGTCGAATTTTGCAAAAAACGAACCTTTATAAATGCCACCCTAGAGAATGATGCATAAAAAAAGAGCTAGTGAGATTTGTCCACACTTACAAATATTAATTAGAATAAAGCTAATAAATATAAATAATGTAAATATAATCCACCCCCATAATGGGTCACAATGAGACCCAACAGTACAGTCATTTCCTTATAATCGGCGCGCTACTACGTAGTAGTGTGCTGATTATAAGTTGTCTCACTTCCCTCACCTGTTTTCTCTACCCTTCCATCTATCTTTAGTCCCATTGGCTGCTACTAATTACATCATCTCCCGTGCCACTGTGCATGGCGCGGCTCCTCTTCCTGCACAGAAGTGACTTCTGAATCACTTGCGTAATAGATCAGCCATGTACAGGACATGACAAGGACAGGAGGAGCCTCGCCATCCACAGTGGTGCAGGATAGGTTGAACTTGGTGGCAGCCAATGGAACTGAAGGTAGAAGTGAAGTAGGGAGGGAAGTGAGGAGGGGGGGGGGAAGGGTAGGAATAAACGACAGAGGGATATTACTATTCCTCCACCCTCCATCCCTGCAGAGGCCGTATTGATTGAGGGGGTTGATTTATGCTAAATAATGCACCCCCTACATAAAATAATTTGAATATTAGATGTCGCCTTGGAGTTCCACGCCCTGTATAATAGGCACTCGGCCTGTGGCCTCATGCTTTTATATAGTCTGTGACTTCTAATATCCTTATAATTTACAGTAGGGGGTGCATTATCGATGATATTTACAGTTTGCAAAAATGTATTGGTAATATAATGTATCTGTTAAATATATAAATGTCATATAAAACGATTATAAATATTTTTGTTTATAAGGGGGCATTTTTTAGAGTCTCCAACTGGAAGTCCAGGAACCTACACTCATGCTCTAAAATGTTCCCAAAGGATGGGGCTCAGTGAAAATACAGTGATGCTCGATGAAATGACCCTGCGACACATGGTACAAGACTGCACAGCCGTGAAAACGCAGCTGCTAAAATTAAAACGTTTGCTACAACAGGTCAGTAAACCCATGGGGCTTATTTTCATCTCACAAACACACCACTAATAAATCAACAAATTAAGCACATATGGTATATACTGTATATAAACTACAGTACAACACAGGAAAGTAGATTCTAGGGCTATCTTCTACAGACAAATGCATAACCCTATTTATTCTTTCTATGAGAGTAAAATGTGGTATATAGCAGATTATAGAATTCTACCTGAATGTCGATGGTGGGATATTTAGTTGTATAACCTCCTAGTAAGTGAGGACTTGGAAATCTTTAGAAAATGAAGGTGCCTTGGTTAACCGCTTGTCTTGTCTGGCAGTATAAAAGACCTCTTTTAATGGATGGCTGTGTACCTTTTTATTTCAATTGGTTAGGGATTATAATAACGTTACTGCCCACTATTCCTAAAATCCTTGTTTTGCCAGTCTCTAATCTGACAAAAACATGAAAAAAAAGACAGTTTGTAATGTTAATGCTGACTTGGCTATATCTCTTATTAGGAAGGTGAATCTGGATCCCTAACAGACATACCATTTTCTATACCTTCAACACCAGAACCACAGGAAACAGGAGCACTATGGAAGGTAAAAGTGCATCAAGTGGCCTGTAAAAAAGAAAAAAGGAGTGCCGCTCCTCCATTTATCTCTATATATTTATATAAATATGTTTTAAAGATATTTTTGTTCTAATATCAAATACCCAAGTGATGTGAGCTAAGTGCTAGGTGGCAGCACATGCAAGATGTTTGCAATGCCCAGGGTATTTGCTATGTATACTGCGCTGCAATGCACATCTTTGTTATTTGAATGCATTCAAAATGCACAGTCATCCACCTATGCATTCCAATAATGGACTGGAGTACGGTGCACATAGAGGAAACCCTCATGAAGCATAGCATTAGGAAGCGCGATCAGATTGCAAAACATGCTCTGAATGGAGCAAGTGGGGCCTAGCACCATAAAGCTAAATGTTATGGACTTGTGTGTTCTATGATTCTTGTTGGAAATAAAGACTATTCTGACTACTTAGCAGACCTCTGTGATTGATTTAAATTCTTTGAAGGAGAACTAAAGTGCAAAATTTTTAATTTGTGTAAATCAAGTTCTTGCCTTGCTTCTTCCCATCATGCTCGCCAGCAGATAAATGCTCCATCATGCACCTATTACTCGTCATTCTGTGTACTTATATTATGTATTACCTGCGTATGTAATACGTATGGCTTTGTATAATATGTATTATCCTGTATGTAATATACAACTGTTGAAGATGTTGGCGCTATAATAATCATAATATGCTAATAAGCTCATGACTCCTTAAACTAATGCCACATTTAAACATTCATTTGCTGCAAGCACGATGGAAGGCAGACAGCCTCTGGTGACATAATACGCACCTAATGGAGCTTTCACTTTTGGGAGGTATTGCAGTTAATTTAAAATTGGCAGAGAAAAGATTATTTTAAAATACTTCTTTAAATGTGTTTGAGTTTTCAAAATATTGCGGTATGGGAAAGAGGTGATTTGCAAGAGATATATATCTAGATTAGGGTTTCTCAAAATACATCTATACAATATAGATATGTATAAAGGTAGCCATACTTTCTAAATTATTCACAATACATACATCTGTTTCTTTTTATAATTCAACTACATCAAGACTGAGGAACTGCTAAATGAAATCCAACAGCTTAAAGAAGAATCCAAGAAAAAAGATGAAAAAATCAACCAATTAGAACTTCGTCTGGTAATTTCTTATAATTAAATTGCTTTAGAACATTTTACTAAATTCTCTTTTCAACTATAAAAAGGTGAAAAGAATCTTATCTAAATGAAATGCCTAGAACAATATAATTAAGCATGTTTGTAGACTAGTATGATTTTGTGTAGTGGCCTTCTGTTTTTAAAATCCAATTCACCATGACAAGATTATTGTGCCATGCAGGCATGATGGTAGTTAAAGGGCAACTGTGGTCTCAAAACAAGTTAGGGTTAAATGAAAGCCAGCAGTTTTTCCTTTAAAATGACACGAAAATCACATCTGGCTGGAGTCTGTAAGGAATTACATTAAGGTGAATGTTCAAACTTCCTACTTCCAGTAGGTTGAGTGACATCACCTGACCTCTGCCCTGCTCCTCCATCCCGAGGGAGAAGCAATGCTGGGGAAATCAGGAAGTATCTGGGGAAATAATTGACCGTTGAGAAGGGGATTATTGCAGGCAGAGGCTGGTCACATGACATGGTTGAAAACAGGAAGTGTTCACGCAGGAAGTAATATTGCTGAACCTTTCCAGCAATAACTTCTCATAAATTTTATCTATAGTTGTGATTTAGGCTTCATATTGAAAGTACGATAGAAGGCTTTTTATATAATTCTTACTTGTTTGGAAGAATTCAAGACCACAATTACCCTTTTAACGTCTTTAAAGATGCATTTTTTTTACTCTTTAGTAGTTGAAAATGTTTTGAATGCAATCACATCAGGGAAAAGCACGTAGAGAGAATTTTTTTTCTTTTACTGAATAAAATGCATACTACCCCTTGAATATTGTAGCAAGTTTCATGGTTGTAGTAAAAGATTGTAGTTTTCACAAAGGAGTATTTTTTTTTATTAGAAATTGCTCAGAAAACATTGTCTTGCTGGCTGCGGTCTAGTTATTAGTGGTTTTTTGTAGAATCTGTTTTGTTAGTTGCATCACTTGACTTTTCCTCTTCAGTTACTTGTATATTCAACAAAAAACTTATCAGGTTGTATAATATGTATAATTTCTGTGTAAATCATGTCTCACAGCTCTTATCTATACATTTTATTAGACTGGATATGTGTTGTAATGAATATTCTAAAATTCATTAACTTGAAGTGTATTTTTATTGTTAATACTGTTCTACTTTATGGTACCCCAAAATATTTTTTTCCTGAGTTGCCTGTTTTTGTTTTTAGAAAGCAACATGCAAATGTCAGCAGGAAAGCCAAGAGCCTAAAAGAGAAAAGCCTAAGCAGTATAACAAATATACTCAGACAACTTGGAAGAGGCATTCTGTGAGTAAACCGTGCATATGTTTGATTACCATTTCCAAAGGGCACCAATGCTTTTTGAAAAGTTTGTATGATGTGACTGCTAGGATTAAGATACAATTCCACAATCCAGCACCCTGGATCACTTATATATTTTTCTGTGTATGGACTGGCAGCAATGGAAGCTGATCTGCATGTGGCAGATCCCCCTCACTGTTGCTGGCAGGGGTGAGAGGCAGTGTAGGTGGGGTTTGAACAATGCCTGTCCCCAGTTTTATCTGTTTTTTGGTCTCTGGAACCTGCGAAAAAAAGGAGCAATTTTAAGCTCTTTATTGTTGTTCCTCAAGGTTTTTTATTCGTTTTTAAGTTAGGTGTATCATCTATCTCCCTATTTAATTGAGGAGGCAAGAAAAGTAAAACAATGAAAGAGCAATGCTAATCATTGTGAATGGATCTGCCAGCTATGAAAATAAGTGAATTTAAGTTTCATTTAACCCATCACTTTCAAGGGGTTCAAACAAACCTTGTAACATACCCAGATGTACATGTTTTATACCTTTCTTATATAATTCGCTCACTGCTCCAACTTTCCATGTGGGTTTAGGAACATACAGATGTTTATTTTACAGGGTTGGGCTGGGGACACACTACGCCGGATGGCAACGTGTGGAAAGTGTGCGAGCATTAACGTCCGCTTGCAATGCAATCTGCACAATTGGAGCGCATCATGATTGCCTACACTCTGATAACTGAACACAGAGCTGCCACCTGCATTAACAAGCCCTGCTCTGCAATGCTATTGTAAGCGAGTGAGAAACGCGCTAGTGTGGCCCAGCTCTAAAGATTATTATCGAGCAATCCTGGTTAGGGAAAACATTACAGTATTTCACTTTTATAAAAAGTAACAATCTGTGTACTAAGAGGTGCAAAAGATTGTCTTTGCTAATAATCTGCAGCAAACAATCAGGTGTTAGCTTTTTTACTGGTCTAGTACAGTTCGATAACATCTAATTGGTTGCTGCTGATTAATCGCAAAGGCAAACCTTTACAACTCTTGGTAAATAAGCCCCAATGTTTGTAAATGAAAGGGTAAATTGACTACTGTAGGATACAAATCATGCTATACTTATGATAATTAATGCCAGCCCACTACCCTCATGGTGCAGTTGGTTTTATTGATTACACTTAAGTGTTCCAGAGAAGTGTGTTATCTAGGTCATGGTTCATAAAGGCCCCACACCCTATTATTATGACATATCATTTATTTTGCTAATCACTTGTAATTTAAAAAATCATTTGCTTTTGAGTCCCTTGAGACAGAAATAAAGAGTGTGATGCACAGTAAACAGGCTTAGGTGAAGAGATAGGGTAAATGGGGATAATGATAAGTATCAACAAAACAAAAAAAAAAGTATCCCCCTTAACCCACTCCCAATGGTATGTCCGGAGAGCAAAAAAAAGGGTGAATTAAAACTATAAATTTTTTATTAGATATGCTTTAAAATATTCGAAAACACACTCTATTAAAAATACAAAGGGTTAAAGCACCATGGTATGTATAGGCAGTATGCCAGGAGAACGGGGGAAATATAGCATAAGTATCCACCAATATAATTGTAGTATAAGTGGGAAACTGCCACAACCTTTAGCCCCAAGGTGATACAATTGAATCACCTATAATACATAGTCATGTGTGCATAGGAGAAATCTCTCCTTACCCTGGGTAATCTTTAAAGGAGAACTATAGTGCACATAAAGTTTTTTAAGAAACAGTTAAAATGTTTTGCTTAAAACAGAGCCCAATGTGAGAATCTCTTTAGATCCACCTGCAACAACTGCACATCATCTGCAGCTTTCAATGGTCGACAGTTTTATGTCGTCTGCAAACAGAGACCTTGCTGACAATACCTACTTCCAAATTATTAATAAACAGATTAAAGGGCATGTCCACCCCCAAAACTATAATCCCCCCAACTACTGGCCCCACCATGTAGTGTAGTTTAATCCTTAATCCTGCCGCTCAGCCAATCACAGACGCGGCTGCCGGTCCCGCCCCTCTGCTTGCATTTTCTCGCAAGCAGAGGGCCGGGAGCGCGGCGGAGGAAAGAGGGGAGGTAAGTAGAGTTTGGGGAGCTTTCTTAAAACATAAATATAGCGGTTGGGGCTGGGAGACCAGGGGGAATCTTATATCCAAATTTTTTTTTTTAGGGTGGACATACCCTTTAAATAGAAGTGTACCCACACACAACTACTGTGGCACCATTTAGAACTTTAGTTCATATTGACAAAGCACAATTAACACCTACTCTCTGCATCTGATCCATTTTTTCAGTATAGTGTCCCTTTTAAATAGTGGAATCACATCAGATTTTATCTTCAGTTAACCAAAGTGCAATTACATCTGTAACACTATAGAAGTAAATTTGAATGCATATATTAACCTTTTGGTTGCTGGTTTATGGAACTGCCCTGATGCATTGTCTTGGTTCAGCTAAATGTACAATACACAGACATAACGTATAAACCGAGGTAACTATTTTTACCTAAAAAACAGTAAAAATTATTGACTCAAGTATAAGCCGAGGGTAGAAAATACTGCCTTCTGTTTCTGTACTGTTTTGACTCTTTAGTTGCCCTTTAAATGGACAGCAGAATTCCTATAAAGTAGTCCCATACAAGTAATAGCCAAATCCAGTATATCTTTACTGTATGGGACTACTGTTAGGGAATTCTGCTGTCCATTTAAAGGGCAACTAAAGCCTCAAAACAATACAGAACCAGAACAACAATAGATACCATACTCCTTCTTATTCTGTATCAAATTTTAGGCTTAAGTTGCCCTTTAAATGGACATCAGAATTCCCATACAGTAATAGCCATTCTGAATTTGGATATTACTGTATTAGAATTCTGCCGCCCATTTAAAAGGCAACTAAAGCCTCATTCCTTTGTACTCCAGATGTTTGGAAACTACAACTCCAAGCGTGCTTTAGTGGTTGGGAGTTGTAGTTTCCAAAAATCTGCAGTGTCAAGCACCCTCACCCCCACCCCAGTTCAGTGGACAAGAGGACTTACCAGTCTGTGCTGTGTTTGTCACTCACTCTGCAAACAGGCCGTCGTTTGCTCCTTGTACTGATCTGCCGGCTGACTTCACTACGGGGCGCCGGGCAGTGACATCATCCGGCAGATCAGTACAAGCAGCGGACAGATTTGCAGAGTATAAAGGTCGGGTTTTCAGGCTGATTTTACAGCTTAAAAAACCTCTGTTTATACTGAAGTATTTACGGTAATGTATTTTTTGGCAGTTGCTTACAATCTTGCAGCTTATAAAAAGATGGTGGGTTGAACCGTTGATGCCTTGTATTTTGTAAGTTGTATTTAAAAGTGTTAAATGCTGCACAGGTCTCTCTAGTTCTGCAACACTGAATGAAATGTAGCAGTGTCTGGATACAGAATACCCTACCGTATAACAGCTATGTTAATTGAATGTCTGTGTTATGACACAATTGGTAATAGTTCGTTCTTTGTTACTGTTTTTACAAAGATTTTTTGTTTGCTGCACATCTTCAAGAATAATTGTGCAATGCAGAATAAAGGGTGTGTACCTAGACTACTTACGAACAAAGGAATATTTCTGAGTCACCATGACGACTCCTACAAATACACGCACGGACGCTTTTTCTAGTAAATTAATTATGGGCACCCTGAGCATAGTTGCTAGATAAAACTTGATAGGGAAATAGAGGTGTATTCTAAATACTTTACCGTAATCACAATCAACTAGTTAACAACTCTTTCTTTCCTAAAAATGTTAATAAACAACTCTATTATTATTATCACCCCCCTCACAAAAGATTGCATTCTAACATGAAAGTAAATGCAAGTAACAAGGCTTCTATATTGCTGCCAGTACATAGTATTTAACAGTCATGTGAGCATGTGTAATTATTGGCCATCTCCATTTTATTTTACAAAGCATTTTGTATACAGATATCCCCATATCAATATGGAAGCCACTGATAAGTCTTAAAAAGTATCTCAGACTTGTATTTTCCAATTTGTTTCCTAACAATGTCAACTGTAAAATCCTATTCTGTGCCGGGGACAGGCAGGTCTCTGTGCTGTAACCTGATTTGTTGTCTGATTCTTAGAGGCAAGACAGGCTGCAGCTTTCTTGTTTAGATATACTGAGCTAATGCTAGCATTACAGATAAATAAATTATTGGAGCTGACCCCTACTATACACAAGTTATAAATCAATAATCAGCCAGAAACAAAAAGAGAAGTGAGGCTCAGAATTTGTTGTATCATTATGAATATGCTTCGTCTATCTGGTGACTTTAGTTGACATTTTAACATGCACTTTGTTAGTATGCATCCCCTCTTGGGATGTCATTTCTTGTGCTTACCAGCAGCATAGAGATATAGAGATGTACTACATTAATACTATTGCTATACGACTGTATATGCTGTTCAGGATACAAGAGGTTTATTATTTGTGAGCCTGCGATTGTTAGGGTTGATCCGCAATGTCCGATGTGTATTCACGGTCATCTTGCCTGATAATCATGTCGTGTATGGACAATTGTCGGTCGGGGGGTCATTGAGGCCTGGAGGATTGCGCAACAAGCCTCGAGCAAACAGCCACTTGGGCAAATAAAATGCCCATACATGGCTAGATTATCATCCAAAATAGCCTAAATACACATCATGTTTGCACCTTTTAGTTTTGGTGCACTTCTACCCTTTAATAATTCTTACTTCCTTAATCACAAGGACCCATTCTTTGTTAACTGCCCTGTTATCTCCTGGTCTAAATTGGATTATAATATGGTCCACAAACTTCAAGAAAGGAAGCAAAGCTCCCAAACCATTTTTCCATGTTCTGTCAATTTCTGCATTACTTTTATACTGGTAACTATAATCTTTATGGACCAGGAGACAAGTAGCTGTAAATTAAGTTAAGGTTTAACTTGTTTAAATCCTTCTGACTGACCTTTAAGACTATGCAATAAATTATATGCTTTAAGGTTGTGAAATGTGATATTTGTGTAACTGATTTTGTACTAATGTTAGTAGCAGTGTATTTATATTGAGTATAGGTAGCATTGTATGTTTATGATATGTATTTGTGTAGAGCTATGTAAGTGTTTACATAGTGTGCAACTGTGTATTTATGTGGTGTATGTAGTAAACAATGTGCATTGCATGTGAGTAGTAGTGTGTAGCAGTGTATAAATGTGTGTAGCATTGTGAGTTATGTCTAATGATGCTAATTTCTTAATTGGTTAGTGGACCCCAATTTGGTGTAGACCCAATTTGTCTCCTGCCTAGAGGAGTGGGTTGGGTGGGCGGTGCTGGTAATTGTGCCAGGAATAAGGGGAGCAGGATACATGATGTGTATTTAGGCTGTTTTGGACGATAATCTAGCCATGTATGGGCATTTTATTTGCCAAAGTGGCTGTTTGCTCGAGGCTTGTTGCGTAATCCTCCATGCCTCAACGACCCCCCGACCGACAATTGTCCATACACGACATGATTATCAGGCAAGATGGCCGTGCATACACATCGGACATTGCGGATCAAGCCCAACAATCGCACATGTGCATGAGGCTCACAAATAATAAACCTCTTGTATCCTGAACAGCATATACAGTCGTATAGCAATAGTATTAATGTAGTACATCTCTATATCTCTATGCTGCTGGTAAGCACAAGAAATGACATCCCAAGAGGGGATGCATACTAACAAAGTGCATGCTAAAATGTCAACTAAAGTCACCAGATAGACGAAGCATATTCATAATGATACAACAAATTCTGAGCCTCACTTCTCTTTTTGTTTCTGGCTGATTATTGATTTATAACTTGTGTATAGTAGGGGTCAGCTCCAATAATTTATTTATCTGTAATGCTAGCATTAGCTCAGTATATCTAAACAAGAAAGCTGCAGCCTGTTTTGCCTCTAAGAATTAGACAACAAATCAGGTTACAGCACAGAGACCTGCCTGTCCCCGGCGCAGAATAGGATTTTACAGTTGACATTGTTAGGAAACAAATTGGAAAATACAAGTCCGAGATACTTTTTAAGACTTATCAGTGGCTTCCATATTGATATGGGGATATCTGTATACAAAATGCTTTGTAAAATAAAATGGAGATGGCCAATAATTACACATGCTCACATGACTGTTAAATACTATGTACTGGCAGCAATCTAGAAGCCTCGTTACTTGCATTTACTTTCATGTTAGAATGCAATCTTTTGTGAGGGGGGGGGGTGATGATAATAAAGTTGTTTATTAACATTTTTAGGGAAGAAAGAGTTGTTTAAAGGAGAATTACATATAAATCCATATCTCCCTTTGCTTTTACTGATGCAGCAATTTTTGCAAATAAAAGTGGATCAATTCCCTTCAAACATTCGATTGAATGTGGTGGTTATGATTGAAAAAAACAATTAGAAAATTAACTAATACACTTGACCTTTTATTGCATTAAGGATTTATAAAAATAATTTTAAGGCTTGGTACACACGATAAGATAGTTGTTCTGGTTCAAGCGGTCGCCACTAGGCAAAGGTAGCTTACAGCTTTCCGAGATAGATTGCGTGGTCCCATAGGCCCCAAAAAAATCTTACCGTGTGTACCCAGCCTTAAGGTGGGTATACACGTTCCAATATTCCTCCGATCATATTTTCGATCGTCCGAAATGATCGAAGAACCCATAGAATATCCCTACCTTGCACCAGTATTCTTTCCTACATTTCAGATGGAAAACTTTCCATTGACCCCCTCAAACAGAACCATACCTTCCGTAGTTTTCTTCTTAAAGGGTATCTCCACTGGAAATAAACATTTTTGCCATTCAGTTTTATTGAATAACCGAAGGTAAAGGAGCTGTGCCAATAAAACCTGCAGGAGTCAGGAGAGAAGGTAAGGTACTTACCCGATCGCTCGCTCCCCTGCCGCGTAATCTGACAAGTCCAGACGGACTCTGTGTTCTATGCGCATACACAAGTGCCAGAATGGAGGCAATAATTATTTGATGCATTACTTACCAGATATTTAAAGGACAATTATACTCACCTTTTCCCCGATCCACTGCAGCATAGTACCCAGGGTGAGGACCTAAAATCGCTAAGTCCTCACCCTGGGTTCTTTCTCTAACTCCTGCACTACTTACCGCAAATCTGCTTCGGCGATCCAGACTGTTCCACCTCTCTCCTACTGTCAGTGACAGTCGCGAGGCAGCCAATTGGAAGACACGCCTCCTTGTAGAGCGTATCTTCCTATTGGCTGCCTCGCGATCTGTCATTGAAGCAGGAAGAGCGGAGGAACGGAGCGATCGGCGAAGCAGATTTGGGGTAAGTAGTGCAGGAGTTAGAGAAAGAACCCAGGGTGAGGACTTAGCGATTTTAGGTCCTCACCCTGGGTACTTTGCAGCTATGGAGGAAGAGGAGCGAAGGTGAGGTGAGTATACTTGTCCTTTAAGGATAAAGTGCTGAATAAATAGGTTATGGTTGGGGGCAGATAACTTACAAGTGACCATTTTTTTTGTTTGTTTTTTTAAAGGCATCTTCACCCTTTAATCCCTGTTGTTGTTCTTTAGTTTTGGAAACATTTATTAAAGCTTGATTTGGTAAAATGTCAACGCACAATAAACATTTTATGTGACCGCAGTGAAAAAACAAATTAAAGGGCATATAAACTGTGCTAAATCATTTAAAACCAATCGCACAGCAATAAGGATTAATTGCCACTTTCCTTAAAGGGCATGCCCTTAAAGGAGAATTAAACCCAAAATACAAAAGCAGCGCCACAGACTCTATAATTGTAACTTATAAAAACCATTTGTGTCGCACCTCTGAATTCAGCCTCTTAAGGTTCGTACACACGCAAGATGTGCAGCCAAGCAACGACCCCCAACCACTACCCGCGACAAACGGCCGTTTCGGCAGAGAATCATCCGTGTGTATGCGTTCAGTCTGGGGTCGTTCATCGGTTCACCGGGCAGATCAACGGACGATTCTCGCCCCAAACCCATCCGTTCGTAGCGGGTAGTGGTCGGGGGTCATTGCTCAGTGCGCACATTTTGCGTGTGTACGAGCCTTTAGTGTAGAAATCATTAATAGGACATTTCAGTGGCCAACTATGATGTCACTGCTGGTTTCTAGTGTTACTGGTGGTCCTGGACCCAAAACTTTTGCAGATGCTTACTAGGTACCTTGTGTTTGTTTCCCACGCCGGTTATGCATCTAACAGTTGACCCCAGAGTCCCCACCTGTTAGTGTCTCTCAGCCAATCATCAGCGATAGCAGTGAATATGATTAGCTGATTTATTGCTGGTAGAAAGTGGGGGAAGGTGTATTTATGTAGCAACCGGTTAACCTTTTATATTGGTAAGTATAAAGAGACTATCAGAAATTTAATAGACAATAAAAAACATTACCAAACAAACTCAAAAAAAGAGTCAATGAACATAATTCTTTGCATGTGTAATTGATGCTTATTTTACCTGGAAATCGGTTGAATACTTATCAAACTTTACTTTTACCATTCCCCTGGGAACTTGACGCAACATGGAGAGTGCAGATATTGCTGCTGAGAAACGTGTATCACTTATTATTCACTTTTATTACTATTATTCACTTTTGGTGATTGCCAAGGATTGATCTCTGCCCTTATTTTCTTTGCTAACTAGAAAAAAAACTATTTGTGAATGAATCCCTGATTTACACAGCGCCTGCTTGCTATGGCTCGTAGTTAACTCTAACTGCGGAACCCGACCGCAGTTTACAACTGAACGTCACAGGGTTTCCCTTTCCGATGCGCCTCTGCACAGAAATAAATACTGGGAACTAGGGGGGATTCCTATGCAACACAGCATTTTAATAGTTAAAACTTGCGATCCCCTCATCGAGGGGAGAGGGAGGGCACCTGAACAGTAACCTCCGATCGAGACGCAATTTAAAAGGACAAATGGCGCCGTAAATTTTACGTTGGGTGACACCCAAAGGGTTGAATAGGTACAATACTAAGAAAAGCATTACAGAACTGAGCTAAGATCAAGTTCAATTCATTATCCTCCCTGTGCACCATGTTTCTATGCATAACATAAACAAAAACACACTATAAATACACTATTCCTACCACCCAACATTCTCCTTTAAGAAGGTACTCCTGCCACTAATATTGCTGCAGCAATGATGGGGAGAGCTAGAGACCTTCACACTACAACACTGCTACTAGTAAAGAGTTAATCAGTGAATATCTCTACAACACTCAGGCACTTCTGCAATTTGAAAATTCATAATTTAATATATTCCTACATCATAGGGGTTAAGAGGTGGGAGTGGAAATGACACAGGTGCAGAAAATGTAATGAAGGCCAAAGTACTGGCAGGCAAGGGAAAATGTCAGCCTCAGCTTTGGTGAACAAACCAAACCTAAAATAAGCTAATACAGGAAAAGGAATAGTGAGCTAATACAGGAATCTTCCATACTAAGAAGGTTGTTGAAGCTTTGATTTTTTTTTGGTTTTATTCTCCTTTAAAACCAAAAAATGGTCAATTGTCAGTTACTTGCCCCAACCCCAACAAATATATTTTGCAGTTTATAACCTGCATTATTTTAGCATAATTATTGTCCCCATTCTAGCAAGCCATTCAAACTAGCCCCTCCCTTTATGCAGTTAAAGGGCAAGTCCAGCCCCAAAATGAAAACTTACAGGTAAATCACCCCCCAAAACCCTAAACGGTAATTGTTTGAAATCTGAAATATATAAGACTAACCTGAAATCCTGCACAATGTCCTGTTTCCCCTGTTTCTGCTTTCTGGTTCTTCCAGTTAGCAACGGTCAGTTATGGATTTGAGAGTTGATAACACAGCCAATGGCTGTTAATCCCCTGTCTGCCTCTTCTGAGCATGCCCAGGCTCAGTACAGGTTTCTAAATTGCTCAGTTTCCATGACGCGTCCAAAAGTATAGCAGGCATACAGTAATGAATTCATAGGACAAACTATGGAATATCAACATATTTTAAAGAGGCCATTCTTTCTAAAAAATGTTCTTATGAGGGTGGAGTTGTCTAATCAAGGCTATGACAACTGACATAGCAACAAATGTTGATTGCTGAACCTGTTGCTTTCTCTGCATATGCTCAAGCTTATAAAAAGCTCTTTGAGCAGAGGGAGGAGGCAGATACCTTTGCCAGAAAGGAAGAGAAGTTATGATTAAATATCTGGTTTCAAATGCATATAATAAACTGGTAAAAATAGCATTCGATAGAGTTCCTGGCAGCTCTAAAAATATATAAAAGGATAAAGGCAAATACTTTTTTCACTTTAGTGTCCCTTTAATTGAGCTGTTATTCTCTGGAAACACTACCCCATATATGCCTGTAATTTGAGATAAAATGCAGCTAGAAGCAGGATCCTGGATTCATTTTGTAGATATAATGCACACTCCTTCAAGTAGAGGGCAATTGCATGTAGACCACCATTCCTCTTTAAATTGCTACTTGGTCTTGCTATTATATGAAGAACAATTCAACGTGGAAATTGTATGTAGACCACCATTCCTCTTTAAATTGCTGCTTTGTCTTGCTGTTATATGAGGAACAATTCAACGTGGAAATTAGTGTTTCCAACATTTTATTATGTATCTTAATACGTGGCTGATCAAACATTCACTGTTGGTAAAGATTTTTTTATTTTATTTAATAAAGCTTTTTAAAGAAAATCTTAAACATCCAATACTTTTCAGTAAGGGGGATCCATTGTTAATGTTTTATAATTAAATCTAAATAATATGCATATGTTTAATTAAGGAAATGTAATATTTCAGGTAAAATTTTCATTTATTATGATCTTGTCATTTTATGCTACATCAGAGTTTGCATTACTCATCATTCATCTTTTTTTTTTAAATTCTTTTTATTTCCAGGTTTGTAGCCCGTATGTATCAAAGCTTTTGTCAAGCTTGAAACTTTGCAAACATTGCTGTTTATTATATGTATAGATATTAGTGTTAATGGTTATCTGCTTTTGCCGTTCAAAATGCAGTGCTTAGGGGCTTGTTCACATTACACATATTTTTGTCCGTTTCTGTGCGTTGTGGTACTGACCTGGTCCGTTAAATAAATAAATAAACCTGCTGCATGCGTTTCTGTCCAGGAAACTGACACATTTTAATTAAAAAGATAGGGAAAATGGGTCCATGTGTAGTGTGAATGAGCCTGGGACATTTTTGACTTTAAAAATCTCGTACATTTTATTATCCTATGTCCCCTCTTTTTTCTGCACAGAGTGGGTATTCTGCTCCCTCCTATATTCCCTGGCAAGCCTCATACCAGGGAAGTCCTCGGATTGGTCCACCGCACCGCAGACAGAGTGAGTCTGTGCACCTCACACTCATTTCTTCCCCCCCCTCCCTTTGTCTGCCTACTAGATGTTAATTTTGCATGCAACATCTCACAAGCATCCTTGCCCAAAAGCAGTGTACAGGCATTAAATAATTCTGTTTTCTAACCAAAAGGCTTAAAGTCACTTGACAAAAAACGCAAAAACATCAAATGTATTCTATTTGTTTAGGAGTCATTTTTTAAACAAACTTAACCATTTTCTTGCATTTTTAAACAACTATTTCAAACTTTTGCTGACCAATTCTTTCTTTTCTGTGGCACTAAAATAATAATTATTAAAAGCTTTTAATCAGGTTTAAAAAGGCTATTAAAAGAATTAGGAATAATTTAATAAGGATAGGCATAATAATGTAGGTGTCTAAAATACACAGCATACCTTATAATTTACACTTGCACTGCCTCCATTCACTTTTTAGAGCTTTTTTATCTCTTAGTTACTTGTTAAATGTAATATTTATGGAGCTGCTAGATTAAGAGTGTATATACATGCACATAATGTGTGTGTGTGTGTATATATATAGAAAGATGACATTTGTCTGTAAATGTTAAAACTTAATATCTTAGCTGCATTTTTCTGGGCACAGATATTTTTTTATGTGCCAGGCTGCCTTTCTAAGATTCAGCATCGCTCTTAAAAAATGTACAGGTTAAGGGTTTGTTCATATTAGATGCCTTTCTGCACATTTATCAGAATTTCTGCAATTTTTACAGCACTAGTGCTATAGAAAATGTATTTTTGTGATCCCAATAATGCATTTTGATACAGTCTGTTTTGAAATTGCAATGCTATGCATTTCTGTCCAAAAATTTCTGTAACAAATTTACTTGCTATACTTCTCCTTTAAAAGAGAAGAAATATTCAGTTTAAAAAATCGAGTTCTCTCAAATGTTATTGGCTATTTAAAGCAAGAAATCAGTTTTTTTTAACTAAATATTTTTTCTCTTTATATATGCATTACTGTACCATGCTACTAGCTTTTACAACCACATGCTTGAAAATGCTTGACTAACCTCCATGTGAGCTTTAAACACATTGTTTTCCCTTGAAAATATTTTAACTTTTATTTTAACACCTTAACCAAGGCAAGTGTCTATTTGCATGCAGAGAAGGAATTTGTTTTTGAATGTAGTAAAAATGTCTTCGTAATATGTTTTATGGGAGAACTAGAGTGTCTATACCAGAGATAGGCAACCAGTAGCCCATCAAATGTTTTAAAAACTACAATTTCCAGCATTGCCTGGCTGCAGAGTACTTGTATGGTGCTGCTGGTAGTTAGAGTTCTGCAGAGCTACTGCCTATTTCTGGTCTGTACTATTTTATATTTTCTATTAAAGTGTTTTAAATACAGTTCAAAGACTTGTATCTTCTACTTACTTACATTAGTGAATAAGAGACTAGCTTCTCTATTGCTAGACAGATGTGATACCAACCTTTTATACAGTGTCCTACTGCATACAGCAATATACTCTCATGCTGGTACATGTGTTTTTGCATAGGGCATTTGCTGTTGGTAATGCATGTTCATAGCAATGGACAGTAATGAGTTTGAGAGGGAAGGAAAGGAGGCAGGTCATAACCAAAATGGTGAACTTCCAAACAACAAGTGTTAGCCAGCCAATGACATCAAGATCAACATAGTAAGTTCCCTTCCACACTACTAGAGATCTTGTTGGGTGATGGAAAGACATTTTTTTTTTTTTCTTTAAAAGCATTTAAGATAGAGTTCTCCTTTAAAAAGGCATGAAAAATAATATCCCTGTAAACTGTAAACATATTTCTCAAAATGCCCTTTAAAATGTGAACTACAAGTTTAAAAATGTTAGAGATAACACCTGAGTCATCTATGGTTTAAATACAATTAAAGCTGACTAAAAAATGTATTCAGAGTGGTAAACCAACCTTGTATTTGGTTACGTTAGGTGCAAACAGGCCAACTACAGGCAAACATTTTCTACTGACAGATCTACAGAAAAACACTATGTACTCTCTTGGTGCAAAATAGAAATACTGACCATATTTCGTCCCAGCCAACCAGAATTGGTTGTGATGGGTGGTTCGTAAAGCCAAAATGTTGGCAGGTGTGTAAATAGTTTGTGTTGATGCATATATGCATTTTCCTACTAAAGTGGTGGAGTCATCTATGGTTAAATACAATTAAAGCTGACTAAAAAATGTATTCAGAGTGGTAAACCAACCTTGTATTTGGTTACGTTAGGTGCAAACAGGCCAACTACAGGCAACATTTTTCTACTGACAGATTCACAGAAATAACACTATGTACTCTCTTGGTGCAAAAGAAATACTGACCATATTTCGTCCCAGCCAACCAGAATTGGTTGTGATGGGTGGTTCGTAAAGCCAAAATGTTGGCAGGTGTGTAAATAGTTTGTGTTGATGCATATATGCATTTTCCTACTAAAGTGGTGGAGTGGATACACTGTTAGAGGCTACTACATCTATATCTTGCTTTCAATCTATTATATATGAATCAACACCAACAATAGGTAGAAAAATACAACTGGAGCCTCAATAAATGTTAACTTAATATTCAAACATTTGCATAGAAAGTAAAAAAAAAAATTGAGTGGAGTAAAGCAGCCACTAAATGTATAATATTGATTGACCCTCTGTAAAGAGACTGCATTGATGATTATATAAAAGTGCATTCTTACCCTAAAGTTAGTCAACTTTTCCCCCCTCTTTTAAAAATTTATTTAAAAATAATAATAATGAAATATAGCCAATTTATTTAATACTGTAGAGCATTTTCCACTTACTCACACAGTTTATTATTAGATATTTAAACTTGCCAACATTAACCATGTAGAAGGAATTTCTGGTATAAGTCTCTAATATTAATTTTTTAATAAATCCGATTGTGGGTCTATAAAATCACATTTACGTTTTCTCTGTGATTTTTGGCATCAACTGTTACATTTAAAACTTCCAACCTCTCTGATTTATCCTCCATTAGTTGGAGTTTGAGGCTATTGCGATTTGCGTTCCGTTTTTTTGCGCAATCGCATGCGTTTTTGTATTTCTAATGAAAACCGCAGTGTGGCCGTGCCCTTAAAATGAATTTCTGGGACATTGACAGGAATTGCTTTCCTGAGTGTTTTTTGCAGTTTTGTGTGTGATATGGTAGCAGCATCACCAGATCCACGTGCACTTCCTGCTCTGAAACCACATGACAGTCCCTCATCTTTGTGTCTTTTCCTCCTCGTGGGCCCCCATGGAACCTCCACTCCTCACTCTCTGCAACTCAATCTTTCCTGGTTTCCTCTGCTTTCTCCTGCACTGAGCATGTGCCAACTGCAGAAGAAGGAGGAACTGGTATTTGTGACCGCAGATTCAGCACCTCCCTTCCTTTAACTTTCTGATCAGTGATTTCTTCATATCTTGGGCTGTGCAGCACCTAGAAAGGTGGTTGGTGGCTCATTTTTAGGGTAGGAACCTGGCCTGTCATTTTAAAATCAACTTGATTGGAGACCACTGTTACCCTTTAAGATCAAAGGTGCATCAGATGCACTGGCATCCGTCTATTCATGGATGGCTAACTTTAGACTTTAATAGGGATAATGGCTCCTCCAAATACTGGCCATACACTATGAATTTACCTTCCAATATCTGGGCCATTCCTTTTTGTAATCAGGACAATGAGTGTTGGGGGAGTGTTGAAAGGTTAAGACCTTTCACTAATTTTACGATTTTATCAAATGTCTATGGGCAGCATTAAAGAACCATTGAAAACAAAAAAAACACCCCTTAAGTAATTCTGCCTTTTTAAGTTTTGTATTACCATTTTAAAGGGTCACTATACTAACTGAAACAACATTAAATTTTTTGAAACTACAAATTGAGAGTGAAATGGTGGTACTCACATTTACCTGTGCTTTTTCATTAAATTATTAATGTTTAGTGAGTACTCCTAATTCCCCTCCCTTACTCGCTCCTTCTTGTAGTGTCTGTGACACTTGAACGTTCTGCACAGCCTCACCATGGACACTGCTCTGCTTACACATCTCCCTCCACCTTTTTTCTTTGCTGATTCTCTTAAATGTTGCAGAAAGTGTGCTGGCAGGCAAAGAGGTCAGGCATGGGTCACATATAAAAAAAAACTGTTTTGGAGCAGTGGGATCTTGCTGTATCTAACACTTTTTGAAAATTAGATTTTTAGTGTAAAGATACCCTTTAAAAGTTACAAACGTAGCTGTTTAGGCACCATGTGGTTAATGTAAAGGTTAATGTAAAGAATTTAATATAATTTTTAGAGCTGTTAAGGCACCATGTAGTTGATGTAAAGAATTTAATATAATTAAATTCCCCTTTAAAGTAACCTCAGATAATGCTTATTAAATAGTTTGTCCGACTAATGCCCTCAGGTGCCACTCTTCCTCAAACTTAAGCACATCAGAACTGCACAAACAAAGCATTATTTGTTTACAGTATAATGAGGTATAAGCTGTACTATAGAAACAGGAACACATAGTTTGGGAAATTGTAAAATAAACAACGTACAAATCTCTTTTATTGGGGAAGTGTCCCATCATGGCCATTCTCTTTTCATGCTCAGCCTGGCACAAACATCTAGAGGCCACTTATAAGATTGAGCTTGCCCAAAATAACAGATGTTCTAAGTTTCAAATGGCTTGTTGTATTACCATTCCTTTTTTGTTTGCACTTTGAATTGCCCAGTAACATTTGGAGCATGTCACCTTTTGTCTAACACCTGTTGTGCATTTTAATGGTTTGTCTTGCGCTTATTTATTTTGATATTGTAGCCCCTAAGCAGATTGTGTTTACTTTTTCCATAACTGAATGGTAAGTCAATTAAGATTTCAAATTGTTTAAATCACCTGTGTAAGGTTGGCTGATTATGGACACATTGTAGAGCTAGAACTTATCTGCTAAGATTAAATATTTTGATTAGGATTTCCATGTTTATTAGCTGCTGCTTGCTATTATACGAGAAATGTATACACAAAAAGAAAAATACAAAAAGTAAATAAGCAATTTATAGAAAGGATGTTAAAACATCCTGCTTGGGCTGCGAAGTTGAAAACAAATTAGTAATACTCCAGTGGGAAATTGAAAAAAGAATTGCTGTTTAGCAGAAACGTGCCTTTAAAGTAAGATTAACAATACAGCCGTGAAATCAGCATATTAGCGTGATACTAAAGCTTTAAATAATTTTAATTAGTGCCTTGAAGAATCAGAGGGAATCATGTAACGGAGAGTTAAAAACCTATTCTAGAAAGCACAGCTGCTTTTGTTTACCCAACAGCATTGTTCATGAGAAATAACGGTCATAAGTGAGTTAAATTAGAACCTTCCAGACATATTTAGTCCCCTTGTCTATATTGCCAGTAGTCGCAAAATAAAATTTTAAAAAAAGATATCTGCCTTTAACTACCTTAAGGGTTGTCTATGTTTATTATAGCAATATGGATGCTGCCCTTTGCTATTTTGGATCCATTAAATTTCCACATTTTGTAGATATTTAAATGTAGAATCTGTGACATATGAATTGTAAAGCCTATTTTGTGTTCTATTTTTTTTAAATAAATATAGAATAATAAAGCCAGATGTTCAAAGACCACTCCTAATGCTTTATCTACATTAAGCATACCTGAGGCAGTGTTTTAGGGAGGAGGAGGAAGGGTTAGGTGAGCAGAGAAAGGGCATGATTTAAGTGCATTGCTAAATAGGAATTGTCTAGGAAGGCAAGTGATACATTGTCTGTAGGCAGATGATAAAGATATGATCTGTGGGAAAGGTGTATTTTAGGTGAAACAATTCCTTTAAAATGAAAACTTACCGATAGTAGGCCAGTAGTTTTAATTAGACTTTTAATTAGAATTTTATTTTCCTTTAATATTAAGTTTGGGTGATTCTCTATGTTATGGTGATCCAAATGTTCCAAATCCTTATCTGGCTTAATTCCCATATTCAGCCAGCAAAGGGCCTGTGGAAACCGGATGACTGGAAGCATTCATAATGTAAATGCAGACGAGATCCTAATTACATGGGGTATCACCTGAACTTTATTATTAGACTTCTCTTTTAAGATAGAAAACAGAAAGTTTAGCCATGGACTAAACAATTATTCACCACTCGGAATCCGTGACTTGATATTCTGTTAGTTTACACTAGTAGTGTTACCCTGTCAATCTGCTTCTGTTTGTTACCGAATGAAGCCTTGGAATTCTATTGTATAGGGCAAATTTACACAAGGATTGATTTCTGGGTAATTTTAAAGTAAATGGCACCCACACATTCAGGTGCTTCCTTGTGCTTAAATACAAATGCCTAATTGAGAGTGTATATCCACCTGAATGTGTGCTCAATTATTGCATTAAGTTCAAACAGTGGAATGGCTGCTATATACCTGAACATTTTGGTTGTAAGACCACAAAGAGACACTATCAATAAAAAATAAATGATCCTGCATTATATTAAAATTACTGTATTGCTAAACCACAATTGTTTCTCTTACTTATTATATCTGGCCATTATTTTAGATATAGCAGACTGTGCAGGAGGACTTTTCCCATGCCACAATATCATTATGAATCGTACCATAATGCTTTGCAGATTAGTTATACAAATACACACATTATCTGCAAACATTTACTATTTGTAAACCTGTAGGATCCAGAAAATGGCTATTACTGTATGTCTGGTCTATCATTCATTCACAGAAATCAATTATTCCACACTACACAAAAGCAAATATTTTATGATGCCTGGGCACTTACAGTATAAATCAACTTAAAGTTGATTCAGGGCCCGATCCTATTTGAGATTTTTAATTTGTGAGCAAATTGTTTGAAATCCGAAAGTTAAAGCTGGAGTTTAACATTTATGATGTCGCAGTTAATATGATTTTAAAAAGTATTGGCAATTTTCCAAATATTTTTCAGACCAACCTTGTGCATATAGCTGCCTCTAATCCTATCCTCCACTGATGTTTTGTATAAATTGTGGGCCGAACACTTAAGCAGCACAAGTTGAAGATTAACAAAAAGACTATTGGGGGCAATACAATAAAGTAACCCGACGCAGCTTACCTGCTCTGACAGGTAAGTGCGCCTGTGCCTCACTATTTCTGAATATTCTCGGAAATGGCACAGGCAATGCGCCAAATATACAGTTTAAGTGTCTACACTTGCTACAATGCTAGTGATTGGCTGGCATCATAGTATATTCCAGACTAGCTTGGTGATTTTTTTAACCATACCTGTATATTTAGAAACACTTGCACACAGAACATGGGTTCATTAACATGCATACTGGCAAAGCCATGCTAATTCCTCTGCATCACTTTTTCTGAATTCTTTAGATTTTGTGAAGCAGCTGCTATTTAAACTGTCTGTCTCCATGGAGCGTTCTTTACATGAGGTTTATCATACTAACTTAAAAAAAAATGTACTTCAGCTTTGGTAGCATTTTTTAAATGACTAGGTTTTACAATGTTTCTTTTATCTGCCTTCCTTAGAGAATATAGAGCTTATAAATCTAACATCTGTAGTTGTTTGCTTTGTCTGCTTCTCTGATACCATTGTCCTTGTCTCTCTGTCTATGCTTTCCCATTTGCCATTGGAAAGGAGTTGAGGAGTTAGTCCATTACTTCTCTGATAAAGCGTGGTATAGTAAAACTTTAGCTTTCTGCTTTCCCTGTTTATAGCAAACGTTTGCTATACTGTGTGCATGTTGCTTGTAAAAGTCTTGCATGCAGCAGAGAATTGTATTAACATCTTAACACATTTTTGGCAGTTTTTTTTTGTATATGCCTTTTTTAGTTGTTATGAAATATATATTTATAACTTTTTTTGAAAAATGATTTAAGATGTGTACTTTATATACTTAACCTTACAAAGCTACAGTCTCTGGTGAACTTTTCATAAAACGACTTTAATATGTGAACAGCTTATAGAAAAATGTACCTCCACCATTGTAGACGCAGGGAAAGGTGGTGTACCGTGTTAGCCAGTCAAAATGTTTTATAGGGTAACCCTTTTGAAATAAAAAATAACAACACTGGTATAAAGGGGATACCTTTATTGGCTAACTGAAAGCTTGCTATGATTATCTTAGTTAGCCAATAAAGGTATCACCTTTATACCACTTTCGTTATTTTTTATTTCAAAAGGGTTACCCTATAAATACCTCCACCATGAATTGCCTTTAATCTGTTTGCAAGCAAAGCATTGATAGAGTTAAATTTTATTCTAAGGGCTTGGCCATTTTTAGCTCTGTTCCATGACAAACTGTCAGTCTGCAGAGAGAAGAAAAATTTCTTTGGAATTTTAACCAACATGAATTTGATAAACCATTTTAGTGGAATTTTCCTGTTGAAGAGAAATTATGCAGCAATGGATTTAGTGAAAATTTACCCAAATTCCATTATTGTGATTTACCTCCGTTTTGTATAACTTGTCTTTTATAATCTGTAGACATATGAATAAATGTTTAATCTCTATTTGATTTGAAGTCTGGGCTGGAAACTGTGTTAATCTTAACATGTCCAACTGTTGACTAAGTTGTATAGAAGAAAGTGTCACTATATATATATATATATATATATATATATATATATATATATATATATCATGATGCAGTGAGAAGCAGCATGCTTTGTGTTAGACCAACATCCTGCCCATTCCTGCCCAAAGGCTATCATGACATAAACCTCCAGGACAGCACAACTGACAACAGTATTAGTATACTGATATAATAATTTAGAATGGTTAATACAGAGGGAAAATATTTAAGTTTCGAGACTAAGGGGGTTTACGGAGAGATGCAACAAAGGGTTAGCATGACTTTAATAAGGGAATGGTGATCAACATTCGATTTTCACAAAATTTCCCAACGCAGCGACCACAAGCAGTTTGATACAGCTCTTTGAGTTAGTTATGGGGTAAATAATCAAATAGGATTTACATAGAGCAGCAAGTATTATATTAAATCAATGTGGCCAGAGCAATTGCGATTATTATCCAAAGTTTATGTGGCTCTAGTATTTGGGACCTTAGAGAATGAGAACCTGATAAACCATGTAATCAAGGCCTAAGTTGCTATGTTGTGATCTTTAAAGAATGCAATAACTTACCTGTGATTGTGTTGCTACTTGTGTTATACATAAGCTCATCTACTGCTAGTGATGCCTTCCAGACAGGGGAGTTGGACTGTTTTTGTGCCAGCTTTGCCTTGGTGACCATTGACCCTGGGGACCTATGGAATTTCGGAAGAAATTGGGCAGTAATCTAGGGTTTTAAAACCTATTCCTTCAAAAAATGTGGCAACAGTCTTGGGAGAGCTCCAGATCTTCTGAACCCCTGCTGCCCGAATGTCTATACAAATTGATTCAATGCGGAGCAAAGGACATCATTTTAAACCCCCCTTTGTTTTTAGACCATTGTTCCCCTTTTAAATGCGCTACTGAAAATCTATCTTTAGGTTTGTCATGGAAGAAGGTAAGTAATGTAGACTTTGGGTTTAAGGAGGAGGCTGTTCCACTTCTCAGAAATGTCCTTGGATTTTGTTGATGTTTTCTATTTGTGCAGAAGGTGACATGTTGTATAACAGAGCCTACCGATAACACACCTTTTCCCATTCGTTTGCGGAATAGTCCCACAGTTATTACAAGAAAAGTGTCTGGCACTATGGAAGGATATGAAAGGGCATGTCCACCCTAAATAAAAACTTTTATATGTTGTAGGGCACCCCTGCCATCCCCCAACCGCTATGTTACGTTACTAAAAAAAAAAAAGAATCTCTCCTGCAGTGCTCTGATTCTGCTCCGTTTGCCAGAACGTGCAAACAGGAGCCAGACCAGCAGCCGTGTCTGTGATTGGCTGAAAGGGAGCTCATTTCCGGGTGGAAAGGGCTCCTGTGCATGTTAATACCTCCTGGACGCTAGATTAGAGGAAGAAACCTTTGGCACGAAGACAGCTCCTACTCTTCAGTTTCCTGGACTTTGGACAAACACTGCAGGAGAACCATAAGGGACAGAGATGTAAGGTAAGGATTTTTTTTATAAACTTCACAGGGGCCCCAAAATTTTAGTTTTGGGCTTGAACATGCCCTTTAAAGGAATACTAAACTACATAATCTTATTTTTTAAGTATATTCCATCCGTTTCTATTATCAACGCTTATTCCCACCTCCCTGTGAATAATAGAACGCCCAGGGGACAATGGAACTTACCTTACCACTGCTCCACTAGCAGCTTCTTCTGCACTGACAGCCGCACTGTCCTGACCAAGCACCTATCTTAGGCGCATGCGCGCCAGTACAAAAGATAGGTGCACGATCGGGACAGCGCAGCTGTCAGTGCAGAAGCAGCTTGCGAGTGGAGCGGCGGTAAGTTAAGTTCCAGTGTCCCCTGAGTGTCCTATTATTCACAGGGAGGTGGGAATAAGCGTTCTCACCTACCTGTGAATAATAGAAAAAGATGGAATAAACAAGTTTAGTGTTTCTTTAGGGCTGAGCTTCCTTTATTGAAAACGTTTTAGTTTATTTTCTTTAATTGGCTAAAATGCTGAAGACCAGCACAGGTGTTCTGCTTTAATTCCCACCAGACAGACTACCAATCATGTATACTGTTTGATACTCTGTCTGATGGGAATTGTGTGTACATTGCTTAACACATCTAGTGGTTCTAAATTGACCTAGCATATGGACTGAGGAACATTTATACTTACTTTTTTGCCAATTTGTAACTAGCCCAGCTGCAAACTTTATAGGTACTAATAAATTGTATATATAATATCAGAAATGGTGCAAAACCGCTCAGAATGAGAATTATAATACTGTATTGTATAAACAATCAGGGCTTTCACTGCATGTTTTATCATGCACCAAACCTTATATTAGTGGCATTCAGTTAGATCAACTGGACTTGAAGTTTAGTTCTTGAAGACACTTCTCTAGTAATCGGACTGATTTTATCAATTCAGAATCTGAACTAAGAAAGCCATTCAGATGATTAGCGAAACATCTTCAAGAACTAAACTTCAAGTCCAATTGATCGAACTGAATTCCACATATATACCATGACCTGGATGAATGAGAAACTTCACAAGCAACAGAGCTCCTAAGTGCTTTACATTAGCTTAATTAAAGAATGTGCAATGCAAGATGTGAGAAAACCTCTGTAACCATTATACAAAAAAATATAAAAATCTCCCCATGCATTTCTGGCTTCTCTCCCCTATGTTCATGGACATAGCATGCAAAAGAAGCCTGGATACCTGTTCTTGTATGTGTGGAAGACAGTGCCAGACTAACTGCAATTGAACTAGCAAAGTTTTAATGTACATTTCTTCTAAATAGACATAGCTCCTACCTCCGATATATTTATAAAATGCGTAGTGAGATTTTTAGATCCATATTTTATTTGTATTGTTAATAAATCGTGGGCCAATGCATTTTCTAATTTGTAGGTATAAATAAATCCGATGTATACTGCGGGTTGCTTCTATTTAAATAAAATACAGCATTTAATTAAATTAGAGTCTAACTGTTACCATTGGTCAGAGATTTTTCTTATAAAATAAGCTAACTGTTCTATACATTATTTACGTTACATTTAACTTATGTAATATGTGGAAATTCACTCTGAAACAGATATTGTACCTCACTCACGTAGAATGTAAGTGATTACAATATCTCTTTAACCATAATAAAAGGAACGAAAAAGCACTTTATATTTATTTTTTTATGTCAAAACCATTGTTCAGACCTGTTGCTTTGACTAATGTTAACTTTAAAAATATCCAATATGAAACATTGAATCTAGCATGTAGTTAGTATAATTTATTACTCCGTATAATTTTATTACAAATGTATAAAGTCCATCTATTTTTACAATTTCGCATTAAAACATTTTAATTTTTTTAAATGTTTTTAAAACATTTTAATTTTTGCATGTGTGAGTTTTGATATTGTTTTGTTTCATATATTTACGTATAATTATAATTTTATGTATATGCATTTTATAACTAATCTTTTCTCTAACATACAGCCTCCAGTACTACAGTGTTCCACCAACAACCCCAGTTCTTCAGACATCATCATGGTAAATTTAATAGCACAACCACAACCAGAGGTCCCAAGTAAACCAGAACAACCCACACAGAGCTCAGGAAGTAATAATACTGATGATCTCATTAAGGTTCCTGAAAATGAACTTAGTGTTTTGTTAAGTACACAGTTGAAGATAAATGATGTAGAAGATTATCCTGACAAGGTGAAGAGCACAGAGGAGCACACCCAAAGTTCCGAACATCTTGAATATAAGAAAAAAGTAAAAAAGCAGCTGCTGAATTCTGATACTCCTTCACCTTTGAGTATGGAGGCAAATAAAAACCAGAAGTCATTGATTAAACCATCATCTTCATTTGGAAATCTTCAAAGGCCAAAAACTTTGCAACTCTTAAAGCCAAAAAAGCAGGCGACTGCTGGACATCAAGGAATTGGTAGCTCTCAACTACAACCTGTTTCTGACACCCATACCCTATCACAATTATCAAATGGTTCCCAACATGTGGTAACCAAAATGCAGCAGCCGTTGTGTAACAACCTTCTGGTAAGGGAATATACCATGCACTTGTCATCGGAAAAAGCCTCAGACACACTTCACAAATCATGTGTTGTTAAAAAACAAAGTCCTTCTATACAGAATAAGCCAGGATCAAGACAACAAGACTTATTAGCACCCGCTAATAGCTTAAAATTACCGACTGCTGAATTGCTTCCAGTCCATCCACAGGTACCAGCAACTGAATCATCTCAATATAATTATAAACAAATTCCCAAAGGCTCAGTGCTTAGACCCTCTAGTACTTTTGCCTCTAAACTTAAGAAACCAAGCAGTCCTAAGCCTGATCTTTTCAACCATGGAGCTGCCACACATGATTGTCCAAAATCCCTTTTCAAAGCCACATCTTCAGTCATTCCCAGATCACCTTCTTATGTAAAGGAAATTCAGCTGGAGTCTGTGGAGAATGCAGCCCCTAAACGGCAATCACGCCTTCCTCAACCAAAGACACACAAAGAAGACAAAAATTTAAAATCTGATATGCGTTAGATTATTTTGTAAATCATTTTCCCACCATATGAAAAATGTTACTACGTTGTACGAAAATGTTTGAAATGCATATCTGCTGAAGTTGTATAAAGGGTACAGAAAGAATAGAATTTTTCTGCTCTTTTTGTTAGATGTTTTATGTAATTTTATTTACTTAATTATTTAGGATTTCTAAGTTTGTGGTATTTTGGTTTAAATTCAGTTATCCCTACCCCCAATGCTGCATGATTAGCAAACTTTGTGGAAATTCTAGTCCATTACCTCAGTTTGCCTTAAAATTACTTTTAAGTATGTAAAATATTAATATGCGTACACCCAATCATACATTTCTTCCCTAAATTATGTAGCTTCCCAAGGTGTATACATCAAAATATTTACATTTTTAAAAGGAATTAAAGACCAATCTGCTTTATCATTATATTTATATCCTTAAAATATTTGTCTCTGCTTGCGGAAAACTCCAAGATAGAATTATATATACCGATATATATTGTATAAATCTATAACATAAATGAATAAGTTATATATATTTTAACGTCATCTATATTTTTTTCCCCCAAGAAAAATGCAACTATGTATGTTCTATTTATCAGATTTATTGGTGGTGTTTGTATTTATTTATACTTTGCAGAATTTCTTAAACACGACTAACACATTGCATGTTGCACCGAGTTGTCTGGTATCTTAAAGATATCATACCCAAAAACACAAAGCATCTACCACCCTAGCTAATTTTCTTTCCTGGAAATTGGGACCAAAATGTTTGTTAAATAGGACACCTAAAAGAGAAACGTTATATAAAAAATTTACAGTATATTCTTAAACAGGTTTTGTTTTTTTTGTTTTTTTTCTATTAGTAATGTATCTAATATATTATTTTTTTGGAAACCTGGAAATAATTTATTTTTAATTTTACTGTTGTATCTAGGAAATAAAATCTAAGTTAATTTAAAATGTCTGAAGGCTGTTAATCTGGCCATATACCAGTGAACTTACCTTCCAACATTCTGAAGCCCACCTGGCCTGATCATTTTACGTTTGATATTATGATCGTAATAGCAATCGCAAGCCATGATCCAGACCGGAAGCTTTGCAGGAACCGTTGAAGGTAAAACTGCCCACTGGTCAATGCTCTGATGGATTTGGCGTTCATATCGCATTGGACAGCAAATTGTTCGAGCCAATGTGTGGCCAGCATTAGTATAATAAAAAAGGAATGTATAATTTTGGTTAGCATTGAATATTGTACAATTGCATATTGCAATATCCGTTAAGTTCATAAAATTTAACACTGTAAATGGATTTTAATAATTTTCAGCAATCTTGCACTTAACCTAATAATTTATAGGGATTCAGCCACTAAAAAGGTATATGATATGGTGCTAGAAAGACGGTTCCATCTTATGTTTTGTATTAACCTAAATATTAAATCCTAATAATATACTACAGGGCAGCCAACAGGATGAGTGAAAGACTTATCTGTGAAGTGTATATGTAATAACTATAGCTATTTCACTTGATATTTAAGGTTTAAGCATACTATTTTTTTTTTTTATTTCAGTGTTAGGGAATAAAACAAAACAAAAAATAATTCAATATCCAATATATTAATGCATTTGCAGTAGGAAAAAAGGGGGAGGAGTTATACACCCTGTACCAGCTCTTCCCATTAAATGTACCTTGCATGAGGACCTAGACTGCTAAGCCCTCCATATACAAATACATATATACAAATAAGACGTTTTGCCAATTTAAAGCTCCTGATAAAAGTTACAATATATTGGAAACCTTTTAACTATGTGAGCCTATTTGATTACCCTTTTATTTTCATTAAGATAATTTAAGTTTTGTTCCAAGCTGTAATATATCTGATCAAAACATGGCTTTGTTTCAAGTGCATGAATGTAGTACAACTGAAAGGCAGTGCAAAATATAATTTTCTTCGATGTACATGGTGGATTCCTCCTAAAGAAGATGCATTATAAATTACTTTTATACATAAAAGTTTGAATATAACCACCAAAGAATACCTCATAAAAGGTTTCTTTCCTAAGATATCCTTTTCTGCTAAGAGGTGAACTCCGCAGAAATTCATGGTGTCCAGTCTTTTTCTTACCCATGTTCTGATGTGACCGATCTTGGGCCTTGGTGCTTATTTTCAGGGGCATGTTCATGCCCATCTGATTGATACAGGACTTCTAACTGCTTCTGTACTAGGAGTTCCTTATAGCGGTCATTTCACTTGTATTTAAAACTCCATATACTGACTCTTCTTAAAAATCTATTTGAGATTAATTTTGACAAGCACTTTAGTTCTGAAATATAGTTAAGGTAGAAAGTAAATGTTAATACTATGGTGACATAAAACAAAAGTCTTGTTTTTATCTTATGAAATTGACCACATTAGATTACACTGCATCATCTGGGCATTAGACAAAATATTCTTAATTACCATTGGTTCTTGTTAAAGAGGTGGCCATTGTATAGAACTACACCACAGTCTGCCTCAAAAACTCACTGCTTAGTTCAGGGTGCAAAAAGTGTCATATTTAAAAAAACAAGTGGTATGTTTTTAGATTATCTAATTTTCCTAAATGCCTGCAGAAAAAATAATCTGTAAATGTTACTATGATAAGTTTAACCATATGTTTTTATACCTTTATCCATTTTATTTTAAAAATAGTCGCTATTGTTTCTTTTACAAGTGGAATGGCAAAAAATGTTATGAACTCAAATTACCCAAGTTCAATTGTGTATGCCCTTAGCATTATTTGTTATTTTCAATTAGACAATGTAATTTAAACCAACCACTGTATAACTTGTGCAGATCAATACTGATTATTGTTTTAGGGCAGAGATGTGTGGCCCTCCGGATGCTTGAAAACTACAACTCCCAACATTTTCTGGCTATTTTAGGGGGTAGTGCATATTTCTTACATGTCATTGTGTAGAAATGTAGGGTTAGATTTGTTTTAGTGATATTTTAGTTTTAAATGCACAAATAACATTTTTACAGAAACATGTTTCCTTAAGAAGGTTAATTGAAAAAATGCTTTAGTATTGATTGGATTTTTATTTTGACATCTTGTTGAGGGAAACCTATTCTTTAATTTAAAGCAGTATTTAAGTAATTTTTCGTGGTTTATATTTCTACAGTCATGCAATGTTTAGGGAGCCACAGTTTTAGAATTCTGGCTTCTTTAATTACTTTAATTGACTGTTAGTGGCAAAATATGATGACTTGTTGAGCTGTTTGTTTTGGAGTGGTTTAGGGACTTGCAGCAAACCAACTAATCTAGACATAGGACCTAAATTGAGTAAATACCCTCCAGAAAGGCAAAGTATACTGTATACCTCCATGTGTACATATACAGGCTAAAGCTGACCTACACACATTGGCTGTTATTCAATGAAAATCAATTAGCTTATGTAATACAAAGATCATTTGGTAATTCATCAGGGAGGTATTGATCTTTTGTACCAACTGCAATTTATCTAATTGTATGGCTAGCTGGTCTACCTATGTAAATTAAAATACATTTTAAGAATTTAAAGAGAGCACATTTTACAATCTCTGCATGTTATTTGTGGCTTCATTGAGGCTGTCCAAGCGACAGCCAAAATGGTCTTTCGTTAATTGTGCTAAGGTTGACTCACATCTTTGACTTTGATGCTGTAAATTTGACAGTGTTATATGAAAATAATAGAAAGTTATTCTGAAATGAAGAAAAACAAAGTAACATTATGGAAAGGAATTTAATTTTGTTTATTATTATTATTATTATTACTATTATTAATCTCCATTTCTTTCCTCTTGAAGCCATGAAAATCCCTTTAGATGAAAAAGATGTGTAAAACATTCTGGAAGAAATGCAATTCTACTACCTTAAACCGCTCTGGGGTTTAACACCCCAAATGAGCCATTTAATGCAAAAGTTATTCATTTGTTGAGTAATTCAAAGGTGATAATTTTTCCTTTAAATGTTTATCTCCACCATCTTAACTTAACACACAGCTTAAGGATCCTTCCCATCAACTTTCTCTGCTGCTGCTACCACGTGTATTTTACACTCAGGCACAGCAGTAGAGGAGGAAACTATGTTGGGTTAGGCTTTAAGCTGTGTGTAAAGTTTAGGTAAGTACCCTTAAAGGTACATAAATCAGTTTTGGTATTAATAGTATTTTTCATTTGTATTGTGCCACAGAATTCAGCTTATATTTTATCTATACAATTCTGACATAAATTTAGCATTTTGCATCATTAATTAAATTTAGTGTAAGATATTTTGAGATCACAGAAGTTGCACCCAGTTCATTCAATAAATAAACATTTACAAACTTCAAAAAACTTTTCTTAAAGGTGCATATATGGGATTCTAGTGTTTCTAATCCTTGTGTGGGCCTGAAAATAATGTTGCAAAAAATGTGGCTTTAGATGAATGTTATCTTCATCTAAAACATAGACTCATGGTCCTGTCAGTCCAGTGTAATATATTATTTTTGGTCTTGCATTACGTTGCAACTGGAGATTTTAGTGCCTTCATTTAACTGCTTGCGTATCTGATTTGTTTCTAAACAGAACTGTATGGTTTCATTTTTATATCAACCTAAATACACTAAAGACAAATACACCTGACTAACATTACTAGTTTTAATTTTGCAAATTTTGTTAGAAGAAGGAAATTACCACTTAGAACTAGTAATGCAACCAACTGTTGTTTTATTAAACTACCCATGCACAGCGAGGATGCATATTGCTTGTAACTTGCAGAGGCAAAAATGGATCATATTTGCATATGATCTTAACATCATCGGTAATACGCTTCTCTCTGATATGCTGACCAAGTGTTAAATCATATTTAGAATAGAAGACCTGTAACTGTTAGCATGCTTTTTCACTATTTTAAGGCTGCTCTAAAAGCTATTAAACAACATCTGTTCTTATATTATATAATGTGCAATACTTTTTTAAAAGAAAAGTTCAAGGTTAATGTACTTTCAGAGTGTTCAGAAGGATAATAAATTAAGACTATAAAAAGAATGAAACAAAATGCACTATATAAGCTTTTTTGCTTGGAGTTGTGCCTAAAATTATCAACCTTCCTATTGTTGTTTGGCTTTCTTTCCATGTAAAAATAATTAAAAAATGTGTTTTGTAACTGCAGTGCCTGAAAGTTATTTTAATGAAATTGGTCGTAATTTAAAGTCATATATAATTGTGTTGTCGGTTAGCATAGACACATATGTTTATCACTGTGTATAGAGTCCAGTTTGATTACCTGAAACTACCTAGAATTCCTTCTAGATGTTAGAATTGCTCATTTGAGCTCTCTCACACCTAGTGATCTGATCCTACGATAGTCATTATGATGCAAGTTTTCCAGCATGTCGAATATAAGAAATAAAAACTCTGTTAACACACATATAATGTGATTATCATACGATCAGATCACTGCATGTGTGGTCACCCTGAAGACATTGTAGGGGAGTTTTTTTGTCTACATTGCAAAAGGTCTTTCAGTCACTCTGCCCTCTTTAATAAAACATTACATGCTGCTCGGACACTGGCAAAAAGACCTCCTATACCCTATTAAAAAAGAGGAAGCCAATCAACCATTCCTTGTACAAAGGGAGACAATGCCTAAAGATGCATGATTTCCATACCGACCATGATAGACAGTGGCATCAAGGTTGATTGTTTTCATTCATATACCTTGCTAATATTGGGCAAGTTCCAATATTGGAAAGAGCGTATGCTGTACACAATGGACATCCTTGTTTTTGCTATTCACAAAGCAAATGTATTTCAAACAAAAAAAAGAGCACTTGAATGCTGAACTTAATTGATTATTGATCAAATAAGATGTTCACATCTAAAGAAATGTATCAAAAATATTCTCTATGAAAACCGAATAAAACTAGCAATTCTAGAACATTTATTTCTTTATATTGTTATACAAAGTGCAATACCAAAAAACAGTGAAAAATATTAATTTAAACCTATGTTTTAGCAATAACAGCCCAAATAAAGCACTCTAATACCCATAAAATCCCTTCATAGCATTCTTCCAGTTAAACCATAAGCACGCCATTATCTGGCATCTTTAGTCTACATGTTTATATGTTAATAGTGTATGGGCTTTTTACCTGGACCACCTTAACGGACATCTGCCTCCTAGACTATCAAACACCACTGCAATACATATTTGGTTCCTCAGTTCAGGTCCAGGTAAGCCTACACCCTATTTTTCACTAACCATATATCTTTCTACTATCATTTGTGTTTTTTGTTGTCATTTATAAATAGTAGATTTAACCACTTCACCATATAGTAAATATACAGGGAGATTCAATTAAAGTTTTTACCGTCAAAAAATTATGCTAATTTTGCCCCAACCAATCAGATATTATTTTACATTTGAAAGCTAACCTCTGATTGGTTGGGACAAAATTAGCATAATTTTTTGACGGTAAAAACTTTAATTGAATCTCCACTTAATCATATAGTAAAAAGTCCCCCACTGGATTTCAGTGAGATCTCATGCTAGCTCTCATTTTAGCTGGGTCAGGGTGTCAGTGCTGAGTTGAGTAATTAACAAAAATGTGGAGCTGGTTTGATCAACATTGAAGGTTCCATTCACCTTCAGATAGTGAAGGGTTTCATTTACTTATTGGGAAATGTATTACACAGAGCCGTGCTGAGATTAGGTTCACTTCATTTATCATCCCTCTGCACAATATTTTTTCTGTTAGTAACTAACTATTAAAGGGGTAATATTAGAGGGTATGCAAATGGGTTGCAATCTGTGAGAGACTGGCAGGTTTAAAGCTATGTTTAGAAGATATTGGTAGATTAAATGCAATATATAGGAGACTGGCAGAATAAAAGCAATCTTGTGGAACTTGCGAAAGATTGAGCCTAAACACTTAAGAAATATACATATTACAAAGCTATGAAGCAGTTAATTTTGACATGATGTATGACTACATTGAAATCGATACAATCTGCATCATGCTTCTAAAGTAAATACTAACTATCTATTCTGTATGTAGGTTTTATGTGTTTGGGTCTTAAAGGGTGACAATTGGGTTGCCGGACCATTTTTTCTATTTGGGACACTTACCGGTAATAAATATAATTAGTAGGGCTACACTGTTAAACAGCATTAATTCAGCCATGTTGCATGTGTATTTTTAATAAATGTCTACACAGCCTTGTTATATGTAGATTTAATATTTGTAATCTGACTCAGTATCCTAGATATCGCTTTCAAGTCTGCCAGAATCTCCTAAAAATGTCTTAAAATCTGTGAGTCTCTTACAGATTGCATTGTATCTACATAGCCTTATATACACTTAGAAACATAGTACAGAGCTGTAATATCCTGTTTGTACAAAGGGACTGGCTACTAGAAATGTTATTTAAAGGAGTGTTATTTCTGGCAGTAACTGATCGTATTGAAGCGCCTCTCCATGATCATGTGTTCTCCAATGTGATAATGAACATGGGAGGAGCAAGAAACTAGTCAGTTACTGCATAAAATACTCTTAATTACTATACACTACAGAGGACTAAAGCTTGCCATATACCAGAAACTTAACTCATTCATATGATATTCTAACAACCGCCTGGCTCCATCAATTTTGATCACAGACATGATCTGGACAGGTAGAACTGCTTCTCCACTTTAAATTATAATTGTTTAAAGGGCATCTATAGTGAAATTTATACATTGATCCAATCCAGACATAAAAAAAAGGTTAGTGTATCCTGCCTTATTCTTACCTTCCTCTGTGGCTCTGTGTTTGCACACTCTCTGATTTACTGCAGGGCTCCCCACACCCCCTCCCCTCTCTGGTCATTTCTCCCCCCCCCCCGTTCATTTAGTCCGGCTGTAAATGAAGCCTGTGAGACAAGCCGCTCTTGCGCATTAATCATCCTACACATGACACGTCACTCTAACCTTTGTAAACAAGAATAAACAACCTCGGTATGTAAGTCTGTAGAGAAGAAGTTTCTTCGTTGTTCTGAAGATAGTGCTAGGTAAGGAATGGGAAGGGGGGGGGGGTTGGAGACCGAATCCTTAATCACTGCAGCCCGGTCTCCCTTTGACAGGCAATAAATCGGTGAAAGCTTGCAGAGGAGGGGGACTTCTCCTTCCCTTCTGTTTTTAACCCAGTATTTGCCAAGCATTTTTGAGAAGGAAGGAGTCATTGGGAGACTTGCTGTAAATCCTGTGTAAGCCTACTCGCTGTAACGGCATGCTATTAGGGGATTTGATTGACAGCTCCAGCAGGAGTGGTGT
The DNA here is from genome assembly GCA_019447015.1 of Hymenochirus boettgeri. NCBI lineage: Eukaryota > Metazoa > Chordata > Amphibia > Anura > Pipidae > Hymenochirus > Hymenochirus boettgeri. Next base: position 82,807,120 of record CM033475.1, read on the forward strand.
ATTGAAACCTTCACTTTTAACTTGTATATCTCAGGACAGAGGTGGAATCTGAAGAAAATAAAGGTACTCTGGGGGTTGGAGGGAATTATAGAACACATTGAAAGAAGGAAAAAAATATAATTTTACCACTATAGATGCCCTTTAAATATTCTTCTCAGGTCAAATTGCTGTTGTCAAGGTAGAGTATGGCCAGCTGAAGGGAATGAAGGGAATATTGGTTGGTAGCTGCGCATGTTCTGCAAGTCACCCACGCAGCCGCTAAAGGTGATCTATCATTGCTTTTTTAGCGTGACTTTTTAATGCAAGCAAATAGCTGGTGTTAAAGCAGACTGTGGAGGTGCAACTTTGGCTATGTGTTTTAAAGGGTATGTCCACCTCCCCAAAAAAGTTATATTGTGTTTACCTTGCAAGTTTTTAAATGTTATCATTATTAACATTACTTATCAGTCCTCTTTCCATCAGCATGCTTCTGCTTGCTTCTGTAGGCCAGACTTGCAGCATCAACTTTGATTGGCTGACACATCGCGTTTCGCCCAATCACAGGAGACTCTGCCGGTCCGACCCCTTTTACTGTGTTTTAAGTATGTTCTATTTTTAAAGGTTGACTGGTCTTCATACAAGCCACCGTATACCTTTAAAAATCGCTGAATGATGTCTCGATCTTCTCTGGGTCTTGAGTTATAGGCTTGTAAAGTTACACTTAGGGCTAGGCCACACTATTGTGGGTTTTTTTGTGTTTGCGCATGCGTTTTTTTTCGATCATTGAAATCATGGCAACTCACCTAAAACGTGCGTTTTCCGATGCGATTGCGGTTTGTTCCACATTTTTTCCTCAATCCCATGCGTTTTTCTATATCTAATGAAAAAAACGCATGCACAAACGCAACGAAATCGCACATGAAATTGTGTGCGATTGTGTTTCCGGCACAGTGTAGCCGTGCCCTCAGTCTAAACATGAAAATGTGTGACCGTCACATGATGTGCTGTTTAAAAAGCCCCACCCCAAAAAAATATTTTCCAACACTATTTAAAGACCTGCAACCATTCTCTGTCCATTCCTACCTACCTAGTTTTCAGGCTTGTTGCTAGCTTTAAAAATGAAGAACTTTGATGCTCTGTTACAGCAGTAGGATTCAACTGGGCATGCTCCGTGCCTCAGGCATTGAGGGAAGATCAATGGTGCTAGTGATGTGCTAGCTGAAAGAACTTGGAGTCGTTTTAAAGGCAGGAATGTGCACTATTTAATAAAGAACACGTGTGGAGACCACAGTTACCCTTTAAGATGGCTCCACCAAGTCGGATCATCAATGATGCCGGACCAAACAGCTACACTGTTACACTGTTTACATTACCATTGTTAATTTACACTCCCATTGTTATTTAACATTACAAATTTACATTACCGAGGATTATTTTACATTACTGGAAGCTATTTTACACTAAAGTGCATAACGAATGTTATTTAACAATACCAGACATGAATGTAAGACTATTGCACAGACTACTGTTTTAAGTAAAAATAACTTTTTTTACTTTGCATCTTAAAATAACAATCGCTATGTGTATCCACATAGCAAAATAACAATCTTTCTTTTTAAAGTGTGTGATATCAGTATTTGAAAATACCACAACTTTATAAATATGTTCCATCAAACAAAAATACAAAGAAGGCTTAATGCTGGGCATCTGAAATCCATTATCAGACATGAATGGGGCAACACAATATACTGGTAACAGACCCACACCTTACAGCACAAAATCTACTCTGTGATCCTTGAACTCCTAATAATTCAACAACAAAAGATGGAGAGTAATAGGCAGAATGCAGACAATACTACAGGGGTAAGTAAGAAAGGACCTTCTATTGGTCTGGAACATGTTGTAGTGGTCACAATAAAGACCATACTTGCAGTAGAAGTCTGTCCTCTGCCTATTGCTTCTCCTCCCTCTCTCTTTATATAAAGAATGGGGCAACGTTGTTTCAAAACAACGGGTCTCTTCAGTCCCAAACATTTACCATGTGTTTTTAGAGGGAAAGTAAACCCAAAATAATAACTTTGGAGTAAGATAATGCAGGGATCCAGCAACCAAAATTACTGCTTACAAAAATGAAGGTAAGCATATTTAAATAGTAAATGTTGCTAAGTTAGTTATGTCTCACTTAACTGGGTGGTCCACCATCTAGGGAATTCATCTATGCTTAGCATTTAAACAATCCATTTGTCTTTTATTCTGAAGGGGGCACACGAGGGGCCGTATTTATAAAGGCGCAGTATCGCTTCTTAATGATCGGTAAAAACAATTTACGTTTAACGATTAACTTAACGATCATTATCGTAAATTTAAGATCATTAATTTATGATTATAAATTTACTGATTGTTAATCTATGATAATGAAATCGTAGCTTTACGATCCCCCATAGCATACCTTTGCGGTAGTTTACTACCGCATGGTATTCTACGACCGAATGTTAGTTAATGTAAAATGTACGATTGCAAATTTACGACCGCGACCGTAAATTAACTAGCGGTATTGCTAAAATGTGATACCGCGGGTTTATAAATACGCCCCATGGATTTGCCCAAGAGAGCCTGCAGTCCTTAGTTCAGCCAGAAAATCATAATGAAGAAAGTAAACCCAGGAGCTTTAGAAGCCACCTGGAAAGTTTTAGGAACAAAAATTAAAGCAAACAGTGTTGTATTATATTGTATAACCAATTTTTTTTTTCTTCCTACACTTAAAGGAGTAATTCCGAAACAAAGATGCACTAGGGTAAAGTCAGTAAATTCCTTAAGATGGCATCCTAGTTATTTCATACACCCCACCCCACTCATTCAGTGACTACAGTTGGCAAGTGTAATTTACCAAATAAGTATATGAGTAGCTTTCCAAAAAAATTAGCTTTTCTGCAATCTTTGCTGCATAGATGAGGAATACAAATAGGGACCTAGCAGCCAACAGTCCTTTATCAAGCAACAAATAAACAATGGACATACAGATACATAACACACCCCAAAGATCTACCCCTCTAATCTAATGGTGAATTGAAAACATCCAATCAGAGTTCCTAGAAAAATCTATAATGAATCCGTAGGTAATGGTTACTTGTGTTATTCATGTGTACGAGGATAACCGTCATAAACAGTAATTATTTGCATTATTCATGTGTGGAAGTTGCAGTCCATCACCATTTTAAAATTGCAGGAAAAGAATATACGGTGATAGTGCATCTTAAAAACGTAAGTAAATGTAAAAAAAAAAAAATAAAAACAGTACAAAATGAATCAAAAAACTGTCACTCTACATCAGGGATTTTTAAAGGTTTGCCTACAGAGGTATATAACTTGTCAGGATTCACACGTTAGTAGGAAGGGAAGAGGAAGGCAGAGACATACACATACACTTTACACACACTCTCTATACACACATACACCCTAAAAGACTAATTATGCTTGAAGGCTATCTCTAATATACTTGACTGGCTTTTTACTTTGCATAATTTGTAACTACTCCATACAAAAAATCCTTATGCGATATATCGCCTTGGTGAGTGATATTAACCATAAGATTTACACTGAACTAAAGAAGTATATTTGTGTATATTATGTTATAACAAATACACATTTTACATTAGCAAGCATATTTTTACACCCTTCCTTCTGTAGTTGACAAATGCTGGAAGTTGTAGTTTTAGAACATCTGGAGGAACACTGTTTGAGAATCCCTGCTTTACACTATAGAAGGCACAAGTACATATACTTGGTAACCTAAAGATACCAAATATCATTGGAAACATGCACAGATAGGGAAAACAGAGAAAAGAGACCCCTGCCTATGACTAAGCACCCGTGAGGAGCGAAGTGCGTCAGGGGGACCCATTTGTTTCTTTAACAATCCACCTTCGGACCAGTGGCGGCTCCAGCTCCAGAATTTTCCAGGGGCACAACATGGGCACAAAGGCTAAAATGGGGCACATTAAAAAAAATGTCAGTATAATGTAAGGTGTACAAAACAGCTATTACACACCTTACAGTGTGTGAGAGAGCGAGGTAGCAGTAGCGAGCTAGATAGATAGATAGATAGATAGATAGATGGATGAATGGGCATATAGATAGATAATAGAGAGATAGATAGACAGACAGACAGATAGATATATAGATAGATAGCAGTGATAGATAGATAGATAGATAGATATGGAGATGGTAGATAGATATGGAGATAGACACAGATAGATAGATAGATAGATAGATAGATAGATAGATAGATAGATAGATAGATAGATATGGAGATGGTAGATAGATAGATAGATATACAGACAGACAACATAGGGTGTGGTGTGCACTCTACCTTCAGATGCTTCATATGCCTGGGTGCTGCTGTGATTCATAAACATCCAACCATGAGATAAACTGCAGAGCACTCACAGGACTTGTGCAAAAGTTCAATTTTATTCCATGTGCAACAAAACAGATAGCGACGTTTCGGTCTGTCTCTTAGACCTTTCTCAAGCTATACAGACAGACAGATAGATAGATATTGAGATAGATACATAGATAGATATGGTATATAGATAGATACGGTATGTAAATAAACAGATATATATGGAGATAGATAGATAGATAGGGAGGGAGGTGATAGATAGATAGATAGATAAATAGATAGATAGATAGATAGATAGATCAAAAACTCAAGCAGCAGCAACAACTGCCCACCACAGGCTCTGGGCCTAAGGAAGATAAGGATAAGGAATTTAAAAAAAAACAGCCAGTGGACAGCACCAACAACCCACCCCAGTGACAATATATACAAGAAAAGACTCATGCTATCCCACTGGGATGGTGCTAGGAGGAAATAAATAATCCTAGAAAACCACAATAGGACAAAATATGTCCCTATACAGACCCCTAAATTAGCACTCCTGCACTTTAACCCACCCCAGTGACCCCACGCTCTTCTTAATAACACTGTCCCAGTATAATCAAGTTGCCCACAGTGACTGGCATAATTAAGTTTGCCAACAGTGACTTGGATAATTAAGTTTGCCCACAGTAACTGGTATAATCAAGTTTGCCCACAGTGACTGGAATAATTAAGTTTGCCCACAGTGCTATGCTCTCAATACAGACTAGCTGCTAACTTTTTATTTCAAGTTAACTCTGTGCTGCCTTGGCTGACAGTCTGGTAAATGTGCATGGCATGGGGGGGCTATATTCTCATTTACCATACTGTCAGCCGAGGCAGCTCAGAGTTATCTTTAAAGACAGAGAGCAGCAGTGTCTCCCACATGCAAAGGCACTGACCTCTCCTTCATTAACGCTCCGCTCTCCCTCTTTCTTCAGCCCTGCTTTCCTACCAGCCGGCTGTGCAGAGAACTTCCTCTTAGTAACTTCAGACACAGACAGGAGCCGCGGAGGTTGTTCCCACCCTGTGCCCCAGGATTCTTCCACAGTTCCTCACAGACTCTACCAGCCGGGCAGTGTCACTGACAGGTCTTTGTATAGATGAACTTCCGGTCTTTAAAAAACTTTATGGAGACTTACACTGCCCGGATGTTATTTACAGGGACAATGCCGGAACACAGTAGGGTTGCCGGGACACCGGGAAAAGCACCCAAAACTGGCAAAATCGGGATGGTTGTGAGCATCAACACAATGAAAGCCAGTATGCTTTGGAACTTGGAAGGGGGGCACTGCATCTGTCAACTGGGGCACGTGCCCCATTGTGCCCCAGTGTAGCGCCCGCCACTGCTTCGGACCATGATTAGATTGAGCCAGTAGTGATCCTAACTAACTGGTTTCACTTGGCCCGTCTCTATGCCTAGCGTGGCAAAAGCAAGCACGCTGATGGCAATTTTTGGTGTGATTTGAGTGTGTTCTAATCTTTTAACTACATCCAGCAGTCGATTTTCGTTTCCTTTAGCAGTAGGGTCATTAGACTAGTCTCTATATCTTTCAGACTAGGAGGGCACTGAGTGCCTAGGGCTACCTGCATTAAGTATAATTTTTCAAATTGAGTGCTGTGATGGGATTTTACTAAGACTTGTTTATAATTTTAATGTATATTTATTAAAGGTTACGTTTTAATTTCCCCTACTGTTTGCTGGTTGCCCATAAATTATCTTTGCTGTATGCACTTTATAAGGGGGTCTCTTTTCTTTGTTGTCCCTTTACGATTGATTATTTAACCCCCAGCACACAGCAATTTCCCTTGTGGGGGTTGCAGTGCGCCACTACCAATTTTTTGTCTACCATGCACAGATAGACATACACTGTATTTTGTACACTTAGTAGAAAGTGTAGAAAGTGATCATGCACATTTGTCCTATCCGTGATAAGAGACATCAGTGCTAGGTGCTGTAGTGTTGTAGCAAGCATATACAAAAGAAAAGATAGCTGTGCACACCAGTCTTGACTTTAATAAGTGTTTATTGGGACATAATAAATACACTGGAACTAGCACCTTCATCAGACACATACAAAATAATTAAAATTCCACAAAATGTTTTATGAAGAAGGGGATGCCACACTGTATATTTACTGCAACACAAGTGCTGTTTATTGTAACTAACCAGACTAACCAAAAATCCTACACAACAAAGTAGCTTAAAAGAAACAAACTTGTTACAATGTACACATACATACGCACACTATACACATTGTTATATTTTGGAAGGAAACAAGATAAACCCAGATTAAAGGGTATCTCTACGCCCAAAATAAAATGTTGTTGTTGTGTAGGGGACCCCTCAACCCTAAACACTAGCGTTCTGACTTTGAAAAAAAAAAAAAGGACAAAAATCGACTTACCCACCTACATTCCCTCAGTCTATGCCTCCACTGCTCTCCTGTTTCCTGATGTTGCAGTAGGGGCTGGATCAATCGCAGGCGCGACTGATGGTTAGTAAGGGGGGTCGAAGGAAACAAAGTTAGGTAAGTCTATTTCTGTCTTTTTTTTTTTTACACTACAGAAAAGTTTATTTTCCTCAAGAACCATGCAGCATGGAGAGACAAGAAGGGGAAGGAAGTAGCAGGCACTGATGACACACAGACAGCTCCTACTCTTCACTTTTTTGGACTTTCAGCAGGCCCTGCAGGACAACCATAAGGAGCTGAGGAGTAAGGTAAAGATTTTTTAACACTACACAGTGGGGAAAATTTTAGTTTTGGGGAAGGACATGCCCTTTAATGCTTAAACCCTTTGGTTGTAGTGCAAAAATATATATTTTTTTATTTTAATTTCAAAAAGTTTCCTGTTTGCCCTGTGATTGACAGCAGGATAGAAAACTGTATCAACACTAATTAACCTTGCAGCTGCCCGAGGTCATTGCTGAGACTGGGTTTGTATCCAGTACTTAGGCTGGGGCCACACTACGGAGGGGAGCAACGCACGTGAAAAGTGCGCGTCTCTGTCCTCTTTTGCTGCGATCTGTGCAGTGTTGTACAATCTGAAACAGATCTCAGTGTGTGCAATGTGGCCACCCACATTGACATGCACTGCTCTGTGTTTCTCATGTTAGTGTGACCAAGCCCTGTCTGGGCAACCTATTCTTTTTTTAAGGGAAACATATGTTTCATATTATGCAAATAATTTTTGTTGTTTATTATTTTCATAGTTATCTGATTCCTAATTACAGGCAAAACCCCCCAAAACCTAGGTTCCATTTTGTTAAAAGTTAATAAATATGCTGCCAGATAATCTACTGACCAGCTCCTCCACAGCCTTGGCTCTTCTGGGTAAGGCAGTCAGTCTCGGCCATAACAGTGACATCATGGCCAATGGCTGACTGGCTTTCCCGTACAAGCCTCCACTGAAAAAAGAACAGAGCAGCAGCAGTGAATTTCTTTCCCTTTTATAACACCCACAACAATGACAAACCAGATATGGAAGGGGTAGCCCTTCGCTTACCACCTAGATCTATTTTCCTTGGGTTACATAAATCCGTTGGGCAAAGTTTATCTTTATCAATAATATTTGGTTAGTAAAACATCTAATAATGTGCTGAATATTTTGGTTGCTGCAGGTAACTGACAAGTGACCATATTTTTGTTTAGTTACATACAGTTTTCATTTGAAAATTAACTCGGTGCATACAATTCTTTGAAAGTCTGCTTCTAGCCAGGGAATCTCCACAGAATTATAGAACTCTGTTGTGTTTTATCAACAAAACACAGCAAACAGCAGATGATGTTCTACAGTCTTTACTTGGTAATTAACGTTGGATCACATATGTAATCTTGGATATAACTTCTTGTAAATTGTTTTTTCTTTTACTAATTTAAGATCAATCAATTCTGTTCCAAAAGCATATGATTTTTTTTAGTTTAAACTAAGCTTAATTTAGAGCAAGCGGTAAGGCTGAAGCCACAGTATGCCGGGCAGTAACATGCAGGAAAAACGTGCTTGGTTTCCCGTACATTACCGTCTGCTTGCACTGCGATCGGATCGCATACAGTTCGCAAAAGAATGGTGAATGCATGCTAAAACATGCTAGTGTGTTCTAACCCTAATTTTACATTTAGAGCAAACATTTTTTTAGTAATTCTCTGTTATGTTTCCTTCACAGCTTGATAGTTAAAAAAAAGAAGCATAATGTTCTTGAGGTTTGGAAGATTGGAGAAGGTAAGTAGAGATTGTAGTGCTTGGTGTGGACATTCCCATTAAGTGGACAATACCTACCCATTATATGTGCCCTTGTGCAAATTGGCAGAAGAGATGGATGGAATCTGTGAAGTCATGCGTCCGCTTTTAAAACTTCACCTTAATTTCAGATAGATGTTATATCTTAGATTCAGGGATAAAATGGAGTTAATCTCATGCTTCCTGATGTTATATCGGGTTAGCGTGAGGTTAACTATTTTACCGGGGCCTGCACCATTTCCTCTTAACGGCACAGGCACCCCAATGTAAAACAATAAACAGTCATTTTTGCACTACTTTGTAGCACAAAAATGAATGTGATTTCAAAGGTGCCATTACCCCCACGCTCTTTATCTACCTCGTTCCTGTGATGCCGTAACTCACGCTAAGTTTAGTACTGCATCACGAGAGTGTGGCAGGTAAGTATTGCATCTCCCTGTTAGTGGCCTCATTTATTAGAATACTACTGATATTAATTATTCCCTTGAAGTGTTCTGAAACACTTCACTCAGGCTAAGTTTAGCTGAACACCTTGTAGGCATTTTGGCAGCATTTTACTAACATTTCCAGATGTTTTGCAGCTTGGAAAATGTTGCATTTTCTTGCAACACTAAGAAAACGCTTTGGTATTAACCCACTAGCACAATCGTGATATTGAATCGCGTTCAGGAGATTTACCCTGAGTGATAGCGGCTCTGGGTAAATCGCCCTGTAAATGTCTAATTGTTAATGGTTTGAACACTGGAACAGAAACCTCTGGCCTGTCTCAACCATTGTATTGCCATTGAACTTTAATCGGCTTCTAATTCACTGGTGCACTTTATAAATGCTTCCTACTGCAAACAGGGAAAAAATGAATGTAAATGGTTTTTGCAAAGTTATCGGCCCCTATGGGATAATTAGCCTCCTCCCATGATTCACGTTATCCCTGATGCTAGTGTATTTTATTACTGCATTGCTCATCTGCTCTTTAGCATTAACAGTTGGTAGGAACTGGCTGCTTGCCTGTTTGGCTGGAAAACCTAAATACTGTTCTGGGTTAAAGACGTTTTCTAATACAGCAGTAGATACATTTTCTCACTAACCTCTGCTGATTACATGACCTTAAGCAACAGCTAAATATACTGCATCCCCAATGCGTAAGTATTTAACTTTGGTTTAGGGACTTGCTCCTTTATCCTCACTTATGCAAATAGACTGTTCCCTTTATCTTTAAAGGTATCTTGTGTTCATAAACCATCATGGAAAAAACATAACACTTTGCAATAATGGTTGTTTCAGATTTCTTACTCCAAGTCACAACAGCACATTTGCATGTTACAGACTAGCAATTCCTTCTTTAAGGATTCAACGCATCATTTAACATTAGGACAATGAAACAGTCACTTATATATCCTACAATTATTTTCTTTAAAAAATTATGCGTTTCTAGAAGTCATAATCATTTAACATTTACTTGGGTCATAAAGTTCTGCTATGTTAACATAAAATGCATTTATTACGAACTGCCTTCCAGAAATGACTCGGTCTAAGTGAATGTGTTAACGCTAGTATGGTGTCTTGATCTGCTGGTCAAAAGTAAAATTATGCAGCTGTTCAAAACAATTCTTAAAGCATAACATTTATTATGATAATAGCACACAAAGAATGTGTTCCATGTCACACTTACACCACACAGTATAAAGCCGTATTTCTACATAGCGGTACCTTTCCTATATAAATATAACTGAATAAATATGTTTGTATATAAATGTGTTTTTGGAAATAATGGATGTTCCCACATTTTCTATGAGTGCAATGTACATTAAAGGCTCGTACACACGTCCGATGTGTGCAGCGAGCAACAAATACACATGCGCGATTCTTCGCTGAAACGCCTGTTCGTTGCGCAAAAGTATCAGCGCTGGGGGTCGTGGCTCAGTGCCAAATTGGTCGTGTGTACGAACCTTAAGGGTTTAAAAGAAAGTTTTGAGAGTTTAGTATAAGTATTTTGCGACTGCATTTTAATTATATGACCTCATCCAAAAATACAGCGACCGTAACTATACGGTATTACCCATTTGCCTAATGGACTAGTATCTACAATAAAGTAGATTTGCTAAAATAGACATGCATATGTAATATAATTATACAACCGATGTAGCTGATAAGGAGGTGCAGTAAAGGCGCCTTAAATGCTTTAATTAATTATAAGGAAGAGGATAAATATCCATGCACTTTGTAGACAACCAGACTAGCTAAACTAGAACCTGTGTTACCTTGATCCATGGAGACAGATATGCAGATATCTGAAAACAGTAAAACATTTTGCAAAACCCATGACTTCCCATTCTCTATTTAAACACTTCTGTTTTTGAAAATGCAGGGACATGAATCTTCCCATAGGAATGGCATATTAACTTTCCTACTAGATTGTTTTAATCCAGTCTGTTTACAATTGCACTGCTGGCCGCATTTCTGTCTGGAAACACACTCAATAAAAGTCTATGGGGAAGAAAAGCATATATGTTTGTAGTTGTATATGTTTATTTGCCATTCTAACCTATAGAGGCCGTAAAATGTACTGCATACGAACACTACAGAACACATGCAAACAAAAATGCATAGAAAGTGTAAAAATACAGAAATACAGTGCAACAAACCAGCATTTGCAACATTTCTCTCTTATCTTTGCTGCTCTTGTTAGTACCTAGAGTGTAGTTTTTCTCTGTGCCTTGGCATGTAATCTCATGTTTACCTTCACTTTACATTCCATGCTTGGCTAAAGCTGCTATGTCCTCATTATTGCATGAATTTAAATGTTGTTTCCCCCCCCCCCCCCCAACATACTGTGCATTGCAAATACAAGTAGCCTGGTATATTATAAAGAAGGTTTTACAGTTACATAATTTACAGTTCCTAAGGCTGGGTATACATGGTCCAATATTTTGACAAGAGCAACTGGTTATCCGATAGTTCAGTTGACCAGGTGGAAAAATCGATGACCAAAAAGAAAAGTATCAATGTCAACATTTTGGCACTACTACTACTATTACAACTACTCTAGACTGTAAGCTCTCAGGCAGGGCCCTCCATCCTATTGTACCACAGTAATGCTGTAACTTACCACACTGAATGTTGCTGGACCAGCACTTTCTATTTTTTGCACTTTGTATTACTTGCACTACCCTTGTATGTAACATGTATGTTTTCCTTATGTATATTAATGCAACTGTAAAGCGCCACGGAAGATGTCGGCGCTATATAAATCCACAATAATAATAATAATAATACTGACTGTTGTGCCCCGAAAATCCTGCCGAAAGTGATGGAAATGCTGCTTTATCATTATTGTGTGTACCCAGTTTAAGATTTAAAAGTCTATTAGATCATTGTGCAGCATGGGCAGGTGGTGACTGTCGGGTGAGTTAACTGTCCTGGGAGGAAATTTGATTGCAAGCAGGTGAGTACATATATTTACTTGGAGGCGGTCCATGATTGTGTCCGGTCCAGCTGCGGGTTTTGGTGGGAGTCTAAGGAGCATTTAAAAGGAGTGCTTGAGAAGGAAGAAAACCCTTTTAGGTGAACGACCAGAGGAAAGTGAGACAACCAACCTCACACACACGTTGCAAGTAAAAATGTTAGGATAATAATAAAAAATAAAAAAAAACAAGGAGAGCTAAGCTTGTTACTACACCTTGGGGGTGATACACAAACAATGCAGCTGGTTGCTGGTTAAGTATAATGATAGCCATGGGCTGGTTCTTTAGGAGTAACCCTGCAGCAGTTGAAACAAAGGGCATTTATAGAAAATTTTGGTGTCTCAGAGGGAGTTGGCTAGGTTGGGTTTAGATCTGTTGAAAACAATAATGATAGAAACGATTAAAGAATATTTTGGATTTTGGCACCTGTGGTCTCCAAACAAGTTAGTGTTATATGAAAGCCTACAGTATTTCCTTTAAAATGAGCCTACAATCACATCTCTGGCTGCAGCCTGTGAGAAATTATATTGGGATGAATATTCAAATTTCTTGCTTCCAGTTAGTTAAGTGACATCACCTGACCTCTGCCCCGTTCCGGGGGAGGTGCATGCTCAGTTGAGACCCAGTCCACCATTAAAAGGTAACTGTGGTCTTGAATTCTTCCAAACTAGTAAGAATTTTATAAAAAGCCTTCCATCACACTTTCAAAATACAACATAAATCACATCTGTAGACAAAATTTGTGAAAAGTTATTGCTGGAAATATTACTTCCTGCTTAAACACTTCCTGTTTTCAGCCATTTGACCAGCTTGTAGTCATGTGACCAGTCTCTGCCTGCATTAATAGGCCCCCCTTCTCAACTGTCAATTTTTTTTCCAGGCACTTCCTTATTTCCCCATCGTTAAGTCTTAACTGAGCATGCTTCTCCCCCGGGGCGGATGGGCAGGAAGGAAGTCAGGTGATGTCACTCAACCTACGGAAGCAGTTAGTTTGAACATTCATTCCAATGGATTTTCTGACAGGTGTCAGCCAGAGATGTTTGTCAGCTCATTTTAAAAGAAATACTGCAGGCTTTCATTTAACCCTTACTTGTTTGGAGACCACAGTTGCCCTTTAAATTGTGATATGAAATAATGATCAGGGTCATTTGCTTTATATAAGCAATATAAATATTTGTCTTTAATATAAAAAAAAAAACAGCACAATTAGAAGAACTAATGAACTTCTATTGAAATACTTGTATGTATGTTACCTTTACCCAAATAGTCTCACAATGCACTTTGTAAGGTGTAGGAATAAACTATAGTCCGTGTACTATCTCTTAAGACAGACCCTTAGGGCTAGGCCACACTGCAGCCTTTTTTCTGCATTTGCGCATGTGTTTGCACTTTTTCCAGCTCATTGGAAATGCGGCAACACACCAAAAATGCGCGTTTTCGGGTGTGTTGCGATTGCGCATGCGATTGCGATTTGCATTACACATTTTTAATCGCAAATGCATGCGTTTTCCTATTCCTAATAAAGAAAACGCATGTTGGGAAAAACAGGAAGTACCTGCGAAAAAAATTGACAGTTGATGCAGGCAGAGGCTGGTCACAAGCAGGAAGTAATATTGCTGAACCTTTCTAGCAATAACTTCTCACAAATTTTACCTGACTCGCATACCTCCCAACTGTCTGGGACACGCGCGGGTTTCACCATGAATTCAAGGGGCCCCTGATTTCTAGGTAAGTTCCCTTTCTTTCTGCATTGTCCCAGCTGGCAGTGTCAGGTTTAAATAAAGATTTAAATAAATCGGAAGTTTCATTTTTTACAAAAACAAAACTTTATTCATATCTGACACTGTCAGCTAGTAGTTGTCTGTATGGAAGGTGATGTCAGGTATGTGGGTTGGGGGACACTGTCAATGTTTAACATTTAACTAGTAAGGCTGCACATAGTTACATGTTAAATAGTCACGGTCCGGGAAAAGAGTGTATGTGTATGTGTGGGTGGGAGGGGGGGCTGCATACATTATTCTGCTCTGGCTTCTTTACAAGTCCTGCCCAGATAAATAAAGTAATAGAAGTAGCTCAGCATATTCATTACTGTGACAGTCTGGACAGCACTTTGAACAAACAAGAAAAGAGATGATCAATGCACATAATATCTATGCTAGTGCAAACACTAAGAACATGGGGGTTTTTAGTTACAATTTTATGCATAAAAGTGAAAAGCCTTCCAACCACGTCAAGGTAACCCCAGTATGGAAGGTCCTAACAGTTTACCTTGGGTCATTTTCTGGGCTGACACTCCCTGCTTGGTTGCATTTTCGTGGGAAGATTGTCTCCCTGACCTTGCATTGGATTAGTATTGAAGGCTATCACTTCCCCCTGCCTACTGGCTTTTTATCTTGTTCTAATGTTTTGGTCATATCAGTAGCACTTCCACTATATGTTATAATAATATTGCCATAGGAGTGCTCCCACAGCCCCCCTTTCTGTTTATGTAATGTAGGAGTTTTTCTGCAGGAAGATTGACCAAGCTTCCATTTGGTAGTAGCACCCCCAACACGTCCCTTTAATTGGAGGTTTTACACCTTGAATACTAAGCATTGGATGGCAGGCCTCTTCCCTCCTTGTTAAAAGCCAGTAGGCGGGGGGAAGTGATAGCCTTCAATACTAATCCAATGCAAGGTCAGGGAGACAATCTTCCCACGAAAATGCAACCAAGCAGGGAGTGTCAATCCAGATAAATGACCCAAGGTAATTTGTTAGGATCTTCCATACTGGGGTTACCTTTACGTGGTTGGAAGGCTTTTCACTTTTATGCATAAAATTGTAACTAAAAAACATCATGTTTTTACTGTTTGCACTAGCACAGATATTATGATAGTATATGGGGCCGAGGAATATGCATTGATCATCTCTTTTCTTGTTTGTTCTAATGTTTTGGCCAGATCAGTAGCAATTCAATCCAATTCATTAGCCAGTATAGTCAGCCCTCCAGTTTATTAGGCAGTGTTAGTCAGCCTTCAAATTCATTACACAGTGTTAGTCAGCCCTCCAGTTCATTACCCAGTGTATTCAGTCCTCCAGTTTATTAGGCAGTCTTAGTCAGCCCTCAAATTCATTACCCAGTGTTAGTCATCCTGCCCTTCAGTTCATTAGCCAGTATAGTCAGCCCTCCAGATCTTTAGCCAGTTTAGTCAGTCCTTCAGTATATTAGTCAGTGTTAGTCAGCACTCCAATTCATTAGCCAGTGTAGTCAGCCCTCCAGTTTAATATCTTTTGTTAGACAGCCCTCCATTTCCTTACCCTGTGGTACACAGCCCTCGAGTTCATTACCCAGTATTAGTCAGACCTCCAGTACAATAGCCAGTAAAGTCAGCCCTCCAGTTCATTAGTCAGTATAGTCAGCCCTCCAGTTCATTAGCCAGTATAGTCAGCCCTCCTGTTCATTAGCCAGTATAGTCAGCCCTCCTGTTCATTAGCCAGTATAGTCAGCCCTCCTGTTCATTAGCCAGTATAGTCAGCCCTCCAGATCATTACCCAGTGTAGTCAGCCCTCTGGTTTATTAGACAGTGTTAGTCAGTACTCCACTTCATTAGCTAGTGTAGTAAGCCCTTCAGTTTAATATCCTGTGTTAGACAGCCTTTCAGTTCATTACCCCATTATTTGCAGCATGTATTTGCCTGAGGGAGAAAGTGTCTCACACAGCAACAGCGGCCTCACCCACTCTCAGCAGTGTCAGGAAAATATGTTAATGAGTAGTTTAGTGTTGGGCTGTATAGGATCTTTATTATGTAAATGAATGTATCCAGTGCCATCTGGATTACAAGTGGGCAGTGACTGAGGGAGGTGGGGACAGTTAGGAGCGGTTACTAAACTTTGAAAATTCACTCACAAAGCAGGCACAGGCACACATGTAAGTAACTTCATTTTACTACCATAACATTGTACTTTCAGATTATACAAAGTTGTTTCAGTGAGTATAGTGACCCTTTAAGTTCATTACCCAGTGTTAGTGAGACATCCAGTTTATAAGCCAGTGTTAGTCAGCCCTCCAGATCATTGCCCAGTGTAGTCAGCCCTCCAGTTTATTAGGCAGTGTTAGTCAGCCCTCCAGATCATTGCCAGTTGTTAGGCAGCCCTCCATTTTTTGCCCAGTGTTAGCCTCCATTTTGGCCAGTAAAGTCAGCCTCCATCATTACCCCGTGTAACCGGCCCTTCAGTTTATTAGGTATTGTTAGTCAGCCCTCCAGTTATTAGCCAGTATAGTCAGCCCTCCAGTTGTTACCCTGTGTTAGACAGCCCTCCAGATCTTTACCCAGTGTAGTCAGCCCTCCAGTTTATTAGCCAGTGTAAGTCAGCCCTCCAGTTCATTACCCAGTTTAGCTAGCCCTCCAGTTCATTTGCCAGTGTTGTCAGTCCTTTAGTTTAATAGCCAGTGTTAGTCAGCCCTCCGGTCATTAGCCAGCATAGTCGACCCTTCAGTTTATAGGCATTGTTAGTCAGCCCTACAATTCATTAGCAGTATAGTAAGCCCTCCATGTTCTTACCCTGTGTTAGTCAGCCCTCCAGATCATTGCCCAGTGTAGTCAGCCCTCCAGTTTATTAGGCAGTGTTAGTCAGCCCTCCAGATCATTAGCCAGTGTTAGTCAGCCCTCCATTTTATTGCCCAGTGTTAGCCCTCCATTTCTTTGGCCAGTAAAGTCAGCCCTCCAGATCATTACCCAGTGTAACCGGCCCTTCAGTTTATTAGGTATTGTTAGTCAGCCCTCCAGTTCATTAGCCAGTATAGTCAGCCCTCCAGTTTGTTACCCTGTGTTAGACAGCCCTCCAGATCTTTACCCAGTGTAGTCAGCCCTCCAGTTTATTAGCCAGTGTAAGTCAGCCCTCCAGTTCATTACCCAGTTTAGCTAGCCCTCCAGTTCATTTGCCAGTGTTGTCAGTCCTTTAGTTTAATAGCCAGTGTTAGTCAGCCCTCCGGTCATTAGCCAGCATAGTCGACCCTTCAGTTTATTAGGCATTGTTAGTCAGCCCTACAATTCATTAGCCAGTATAGTAAGCCCTCCAGTTTCTTACCCTGTGTTAGACAGCCCTCCAGTTCATTACCCACTGTAGTCAGCCCTCTGGTTTACTACCCAGTGTTAGAAAGCCCCCCAGTTCATTACCCAATGTAGTCCGCACTGTTCATTAGCCAGTGTTAGTCATCCCTCCAGTTCATTACCCAGTGTAGTCAGCCTTCCACTTCATTTGCCAGTGCTAGTCACTGCTCTAGTTCATTAGCCAGTGTAGTCAGCCCCACAGTTCATTATCCAGTGTAGTCAGCTCAACAATGTAAAATGGAGTAGTGGTCTTTAAAATGGGCGTTACCTCCAAAAAGTTTTTTACATTTTCCCCTCATTAGACTTTCCAAATGTTGGGAGGTATGATTTAGGGTTCATTTTGAAGGTATGATGGAAGGCTTTTTTCATAATCCTTACTAGTGTGGAAGAATTGGAGGCCACAGTTACACGTTAAAGCTGCAGCCATTTTCCCTACTCACAAATCAGTGTCCCCTTTATTGCTTAGCCTATTATAAAGGTTAAGTGTCACATATATGTTTCATATTTAGTAATCCAATCACTTTTACTCTTCTTGTCAACAACTTTCTTATATCATTTTAAATATTGGAAATAGGATTTGCTACCAATGGGTTATTCCCCACTACCTGAAATACCTGTTACTTTACTATTTTCTGCACTAAATTCTACTCAGATTTTTTTTTTACCAATTGTTGGAAGAAATCCACAAGGGCCCCCTACTCTGTATAATATAGATTTTTCTTTAGATCAGTATGTGCTGTTTGTCTTACATCAGAGTAATTATCTATTAATGAAACAAATCCTGCCAGGCACTGATATCTTGGAAATCACACGTATTCTCATTAGAAGTTATCTAATTACTTTAGCTCCTACTATCTTTACTGGATGGTGTTTGTGACCTATTTAGCTATAGTGTTGTTCTGTATTCCTTTCACTGTACAAACAATTCTTGAATTATATGAAAATCATCAAAAAACATTACAATATTCTCCTAGTGAAGTTTTTTTAAAAAGAAGTAAAGAAAATCAAGAAAACCAAAGTCTATAACTAGTGGGAATAAGACAAATAAAATGCTTACTGAGGGTTAATGGAAGTTGGTAAACTGGAATCTTGTAAAAATGCAGATAAATTAGAAAACAAAACAAGTTGCATATTTGGCATTTGGGGGCTTACTTTGTCAGAAAAAGAATAAATATTAAAGTATAAATAAAATACCCATTTGAAAACTCACACTCACAAATTCATAGTTATTAAGTAAGAAAGACACATTTATTCCATAATGCAATAGACAGTGAAGCGGAGGCCACACTACGCGTATGTTGCGCAAGCGCTTTGTGTGCGTTGGTAGCCGATTGTGCTGCGATCCCTGTCATTTTTGGGACTTGGAGCGCAATGCGAATCTCACAAAAACTGTGATTGCATGCGGTCCGATTAACAGTTTGCAGCCCCCCAGGACACCTAATGTGGCCACTTCATTTGGGCTTTTTAACACAGATTGCGTGTTAAAATAACCTGATGTGGCCTAGTCCTGAAAGTGGAGAAATTGATTAAGAACAAGCATAAAAACATTGAAATAACCATTGTGCAGGGACTTAACATGGAATGGGTGCTTAAAAGGTAATGATGCTACAACATGCATAACAAAATATGTAGCACACACACAATAGACTCTCAAAAGGAGAGGCATGCGTTGCGTCTATGCATGTTCTTGCATGCATAAAAGTTTGCCGATCATTGTATATCGTTCATTTTAGTAAGTCCTAATTATGCAGTACTGCTGAATCACAATGTAATTGTAGTGGCACTGCAAAAAACCTCGTAAATTACCGGGATATGGGAAGGACCTGCCTTGACCACACACATGGACCAACCAAGCTCTGTGAGATCTATCTTGTGAGGTATAACACACAATTGCAAATTAGCAGTTTTTACTTATTTTACTTCTACTGTACCAGTAATGCAATTGGTAAGAAAGAAGTATGCCAAAACAAATATTCCAGAACAATGGTTATGCCAGACACGTTCACCTTAAAGCAGCAAGCTTGCCATCAAAGAATGAAACATACAGTATATGCACACTTATAAGCTAAAAAACATACCCTGTACGTAGGTCTTAAAAGATTGCACAGGGGACAGAACCTTTTATATCCTTGGAAGGAAATTGTAGGAGTTTTATCAGATTTCATATTTAATAAACCCCAGTATCAATCATTACCCAGTGAGTCTGCATTTTACATCACAACCATAAATTATCATTATTAGTAGTTAGTACAGATGCATCATTATTTTAACAACCACATAATAAAATACTGACACAATCTGTAAAAACTTCCCTGATGATGCAGCACTGGTTTCTTGTAGTTTCACAGTAAATTCTAGTTTGATGATACCAAATAAACCTTATTATACGTGCATAGCAAGCATACAGAAGAGTATAAGAGTAAATACCATCTCCTACCATCATTAGTGATGAGTCCAGGTTTATAACCTGGTTTTGAAGAAACTGTGGCTTTCTTGAAACTTAAAAATTCCAGTGGAAACATTTTTGAAAATTCCAATAGATTTTTCAAATTTTTTTTTTATTGAATGCTTGTGAAGGTTCTCATTCATCCAGGTCATGGTATATCTGTTGTATTCAATTAGATCAACTGGACTTGAAGTTTAGTTCTTGAAGACGTTTCGCTAGTCATCCGACTGGCTTTCTCAATTCAGAATGACTTGTAGAAGAATCTGTGGCAATTATGTACCCTGGAAAATCCCAATTAGCATATCACAGCCAAGTGTTAAGGGTGTGATTGGATAGCGGCTAAGAGGTGTTATAGGAACGCCCAGAGTAAGGTGTCAAAACAGCATTGTACACGGCAGACAGTTGGTGTTGAACCCCCCCACCTCTATTTAGGCTTGGTTTCTTTATTTTCACATAAATGGCCTCCTTAACACCTCTCTTGAACCAGTCACGTTCCTTTGCCAATATGTTAACATTACAATCTTCAAAGGTATGTCCTTTATCCTTAAGATGCAGGTACACGGCTAAATCCTGACCCGAGGAATAGGCTCTTCTGTGCTGGGCCATACGTTGATGCAGTTGCTGTTTGGTCTCCCCCACATACAAATCAGAGCATTCTTCACTGCACTGCACTGCACTGCGTATATGATGTCGCTTTTCTTGTGTTTGGGTTTTGGATCTTTTGGATGTACCAATTGCTGCCTCAGTGTGTTGTTCGGTTTAAAGCAGACAGGGATACAGTGTTTTTTGAAAAGTCTTCTTAATTTCTCGGAGACCCCTGCTACATATGGGATGACCATGTTCTTTCTCCTGTCTTGCTTTTCCCCTTTACTGTTGGTAGAGGTGGGGGGGGGTTCGACACCAACCGTCTGCCATGTACAATGCTGTTTTGACACCTTACCCTGGGCATTCCTATAACACCTCTTAGCCACTATCCAATCAAGCCCTTAACACTTGGCTGTGATATGCTAATTGGGATTTTCCAGGGTACATAATTGCCACAGATTCTTGTACAAGTCATTCTGAATTGAGAAAGCCAGTCAGATGACTAGCGAAACGTCTTCAGGAACTAAACTTCAAGTCCAGTTGATCTAATTGAATACAACAGATATTTTTTTATTGAATATTCAAAACATCCCCATTCAATTGGGATTAAATCGAATTTTCAGAACTTCTGCAGAACTGATGTTGGAACAACATTGTCAATTTTGTTCTTCTTTAACGATCAAATCATAGCTAGCAATTGTATAATGTAGGGTTCCATTGCCCACCCAAACCGCATTGTCAGATTTGTAAAAAACAGATTCTAAACTGTACTTACAGCTCCTCACTCCTGCAGCGTTCTGATCCGGCTCGCTGCTTGCGGGCATGTGCAGGCAAGGGCCAGATCGGCAACTGTCTGTGATTGGCTGAGAGGATTTTTTTTTTACACAGTGGTGCCAGTAGTGAGTTAAATTTTAGTTTGGGGGTGGACATGCCCTTTAAGAAATGGCTCTTAGTGTCCTGAAAGGAAGAATAGACCACCACCCTACCCGCTTTTCTACCCGCTTTATACATGCAAGTTTTGAACCCGACCCGTCCCGCTTTTAGTCTTTTATCCTAAAATTTGTACAGGGAAGTTAAAAGAAATTCTAAAAGTTAAAAAAAATATATTTTATTCATAACCAAATATGTTCATAGAAATAAACCTACCATACCACTAATATATATAGCAGGGGTCTTCAACTTGCAGGCATCCAAATGTCTGAAAACGACAACACTTAGCATTCCCAGGATGCCTTCTGATATTTTGAGTATAGTAGTGGAATGCCTGGACTTATATTTTTTAAACAAATGTAGGTCCGCAGGTAGGAGATCCCTGGTATAGAGTAAAATGTACAGTACAGAGCAGGCTGGGTTATCACCCTCCCATCAACACCAAGTAAAGGAAACTTTATATAATATATCAATACTAATAATATTAATAATACTAATACTACCAAACTAACTATCCTTGGACCTCTACTGTCCCCAACTTCTACCAGGCATCGCCCCCCTCCTGGGAGTCGCGGCAGACCCCCGGATTTTGGGGTGGCCTCCCGCACTCCGGTGAGATCACCCCAAACTCCCGCAACCCGAACTTACCTGACATCTCCACCTCGGGAATGCCTACTTTTCCTCGTCACGCCTCTTCTGTGACGTAATTTACGTCATGGTCCTCCTAGCAACGCCTCTTCTGTGACGTAAATTACATCATGTGCAGTGGCCCACCCCTAACTCTGCCCCCTTTGTGATGTCACATTGGTCCACCTCACCCCCTTGTCTGTTCTACCTACCCATGGGCCTTTACTGTCCCCACCTTCTACCTACCCATGGACCTCTACTGTCCTCGACTTCTACCTACCTGTTGGCCTCTACTGTCCCCAACCTTTACCTACCCATGAGCCTCTGTTCTGGTATCAGCTCATTTTAAATCTTTACAGTATCTGCAACTATTTTCTTGTTGATCTGTGACAGCTGACAACTCCCAGCATTCACTCTATTGACTGGGAAAATGCAGGGAGTTATAGTTTTCAAACATCTGGAGACCTACTGGTTACCTATCCATAATTTTATATGTCCTGCAGAATATATATTTCAATCTCCACCCAGTTTCTAAACTTACATTATGGGAGAAAGTAAAAGTTACAATGGGCAGGTACCATAACAAAGGATTATGGGTAGGGAGCAGGTGGAGCTGCATTGAAATATCTACACCTTTATATGGGTGTAGATATTTATGCTATGTTTTGAAAACCACAACTCCTAGCATCATTCCCTGTCAGTACTCTGTTGTTGCACAATGATTGGGAGTTTTAAATGTCATCTGGAGGTCCACATACCTGCTGTAGTTATAGCTGAACCTCATCAAGTGGTTGATAATTATCATCACTAGAATTATCTACATCCCATAGATCATAATGGTCAGAAGGATTTACATTTTCATTTTTTTGGCTTACAAAGACAGAGGCCAGAGGAATTTAACCCCTGCCTTTCCAGTCATTACCTGCTTTTTTTTACCCAAAACCTGCCCAGCTTTGAGTTAAAGTCCACCACAGCTGACTGTATTCCTATCCACAATAGCATCCTGTATAAAATTCTTAGTACATTAGAGCTGTTGATGATAACTTAATATTTACCCAGCCCAAAACACAGTAAGAGGCTGGGAGCTTTTGCATCTTGGTATATTTGCCCTTTATAGTCTGGTTCTCAGTTTCAGTTATTACAGACAGATCTCTTTTCATTGACAAGAAAAAAAGGTGTTTTTTTTTACAGACTGTAACTCTTCTACCTGTGGCTTGACCCACAACCCATTCAAACTCAATGCGTGTTTCCCGAACCCGACCCGCAAAGCAGGTAACCCGCGAGTACCTCACACGATGCAGTACTCTATTTTAATGTTTATGCCAAATGTCCAGTCAATGTAATTTTGATCCAGTGTGTGTCTAGTTTTAGGCAGGAAGTAAAAAGGTTGGAATAGATGGACATGTTTTTATTTAACTTCAAATACCATACTATACTAAAATTAAAAGAGGGGGCTTTAAATAATTTGCATATCTGCATGAGGACGTTATGCATGAACAAGAAATATAACATTGTGACACATGCACCGTGATGTACTATATGTGATGCACACACATGGCTAAGCAAATGTAACACTGCGAAATGAAGCAGAGCAAAAACACATTCTTAATATGTTTTAAAAGCAATAACATGTTTAATAGTATGCTAAGGCATACATTAAATATATAGCTATGTAGAATGTTTGTTTCTTTAAAGGACAACTATATTGTAAATATTAACTTTTTAGAAACGAGTACCTGGGACAGGGAGGTAGGATTGATTATTCCCAGCTCCCAATATTGTTTTGTTGAGGAGCTACAGCACATACAGTTTTCATCTGCCAGGTTATAGCCCTCGGCCTTCTTGTATTAAAGATAGGGCTAAAGGACTCAGGAAGCCTGGCATAAGCCATTTTCTTTGTGCTGCCGCTCCTCATAGAAATGATATTGGGATGTAGAAAGTATCGATCCTACCTCCTTTACCCAGGTATTTTTTTTTATTTTAACTGATTTTGAAAAAAAGTTTATATGTACTATAGTTCTCCTTTAAAAGTAACTAGTAGACCAGTTTGTGCAAAGCCTTAAGAGCAATTACAACACAAACAAGTATGCAAACTTTGTATCACAGTAGGATAGTAGAAGGTCATGATTAATATTTCAGTCATTCCACTGTACTCTGGCAGTGCTCAATGAAATTCTCTCTCATTTTATATTGTCTTCTATGTCAATAACAAGAACACGCAAATAAAGGATTGTACTTTCCCGAAAGCAAATGCATAAGGTGCATTTACAATGGGTACCATAGGGAACCTATTATTACTGATTCAGTTATAATAAAATGATAGATGGATGAAACTAAGTTGTCAAAGGATTCTATTTTAGTTGAATATTTATTGCTGACACTGCTGAATAAATATACAATGTGTAAACAGATTGTACCTTATCCCTGATGCACTTGCAGGTTATGTGACCAGCCGAAACTAGAATTAATAAGAAGCAATCTATGCATCCTGTAGACAGGGATGTTAATTTGGACTGGAGGAAAGCTGGTGTAGTTCCAGAATTTAGGCAGGTTTACAATTGCAACTTCTACTCACCCTCCTCTATGGCTAAACTTACTTAATGATGTCAGACTTATTTGTTGTTATAGAACATTTTTGCCTCAGAAGAAAACTTGGAACACAATCAGATCTTGTTTCCAGATGTCCAAATAATGTGTAAAGATATAGATACTGCTCCCCGCAATCACTTTTAATGTTTATTTGTCTCCTGAAATACACGTTCTACTCATACACTATACCTCTGATGAAGTGGGTTATCCCATGAAACGCGTCAGGCTATCTGCTGGGTGCTAGTACTCCCTGACGATGTATGCTGAATTTATATATATGTGTTTGAAATAAAGGAATGATTTTTATCCACATCTTGAGCTGCATATCCCACGTTCTCTCATACTAATCATTATTATTATGTGCCGGTGCGGGGAGGCACCTAATCATCTGGGATTTATTTGCACCAGCTGTGGAAAGCCGGAGTGCCGCCAACGAAACCGTGAGTACAATACCATACTATACTATACCTCACCAGTTCATATATCTCTTGAAATAAAAATCTTAAACACATTTGAGGCTTTAATCTTTAATCACTCTCTACAGCATTCACTATGGGAGATAGAATATTGCAATTGGGGCTCTTGATTAGTAAGGCCTGGACAGGATAACCTGTTAACTATGTTGACCACACTGTTACAATGCCAAACAATCCATCTATTGGCGAGCTCTGAGCCCCAAAGGTCTAAGGCCACTACAATTGAAAAGAATTCAACACAAAGACTCAGGCCATGCCTCTATGCATCAGTGTGTGCCGAAAAGTAAGCCAAAACCCTTTGCCCCAAAAGCATCAGACCAAAGGTGCAGCACATCATTGTCCCTGAAGTCTTGTTGAAAGCAAGACCTGCCATTGTAGGTCGCCAAAAACATATCATAAATTCTGAGATCTGCTTTTGCCTCGGTTAAAAACCGAACATGCCATGTAGGGTTACTCCTACCTGCAATGAGAGCTTTTATTCTACTGTTAAAGGATCTCCCGATAAGGATTATCTTTGTGGCAAATTAAGGTGACCAACCAACGATTGTATTTCACGGACAGTTGCCTTTCTCAGAGACAGAAATAAAGTAACTAGCTGGCATAACCTTTTTAATTTGTCTGTGGGGAGTCTGAATTCCATCAAAACAATTTAGGAATTTAGTAGTTTGGGAAGTAAGTAAAGTACTTACTCGATAATGAACAGCCCATTGGAAGCCTGGTATCATAGAAAAATTGATTGTTAAATTGAAAGCCAAGTAGCCTGTGGCATTTGGGTTGGAGGGGTTAGAGGCGAAAGGTGGCTTTGATATTGGCATTAGCAAGTAATGCTCCATTAGCATAAAGAGACAAAAGAAGAATTGCTTCGTGAAAAGATAACACTGTAGCGTATACTATTCGGGTAAGACTATAGGTATGGTAGCATTGGGTTGAGGTTCACCGGAGTTGTCACTTTTACATTAATGGTCTTTAGGGACCGGGAATCTGCTGAGGCAACGAAAGGCAGGGTGGTTGGATCTACATTGAGAAAATTCATGCAGAAAATGGCATGCTTGTTGCCACTTACATGCGGACTCATTGTAAGCTCAGCAAAGATTTTGCTTGCCCGCTTGAATAGAAGTGTTGCGCGTGTTAGATGCTGAAAACACTGGCTGCTAAGGTGCCAACATTGACATCCATAAATCTATATCCTTTATGCCTCAGATGATATGCCTTTGAACCGCTAGTTTTTGATGGAATCGCTCTTCAGTAAACCAAACAATGCCACCATAAGATTTATAGGCGTCCAACACTATGTCCATAAGTTTAAATAAATTGGATGCCAGTGATGGCTGTTTCTCAACAAAGACAAAGGCATATGCACAAAAGGCTTGTAGCCAATTAGTTCTTATCTTGTTTTGGAAACTCCTTTGCATTTGGTAATAATGATAATGGGTCAACATAATCACCCTTAACATTTTTTTCTTTAACAGAAGTAGCTAAATGATAATCTAATGAAGTTGAAAAACAAATAGATTGTTTAAATGCTGTTTCTGGAAGCGAATGTTGTAATGTTAACCCACAGGTAACTCACAGGTTATGCAAAAACAACAATGTATCTTTTTTTTTTATTTCAGATGAAAATCAAATGAATTTTATTGTCTGTCATGTTTTGCTGTTTAAGCTTCATTCCTAAGAGTTATACAGGTGTTACTGTTTCTTTTTAAAAACCTGATGATCATCACACTGTTATCTATGAGTAACAAACTGCAGTGTGCCACCTGTTTTTAATATCTCCTGCTTCTTTCTCTCTCTGTGAGCCACCAATTCCAGATGTTGCTTTATCCATTTATTGCATTACTAATTACTGTCTCATCCTTCAGTAAATATTCCATATTTTCTGGATCCCAAGTACCTTGCACATCACCATCTGTATGCTGAACTCTGCAATGCTTATTTTATGCATAAAACCTCTTGCTTAAGGGGACCCATACACTCAGTAACCCCGATCATACAATATTGCAGTATCACAATCCAGGCCTATCGGACAAGCAGACAAAAGCAAAATGCACAGTGTCTGCCATCTAGGATCAGACATGTTTTCTAACACTGAAAAAAAGAAGGTAATGATGATCGTGGTTCTAAAAACTAAATAGAAGATAAAGAAGAAATAAGAGCAATACAGTGTTTATTTAAAAGCTACAGGACTTGCTAGCGTTTCTTCCAGATATTGAACATAGAAGGAATCAATTTTCAGAGCATTGTATAGATTTTATAATGGTTTTTCAGTTTTATCAAGCAGAACCATATCTGTCTATTGATTGCATGTAATAAAAAGTTGGAATAATCCTCAGTTTTCCTTGCCAGATACTACTGTAGCCTGTACGTAGAATTTAGTAAAACAGTTCTGTCAGTATATTGTAAGCAATTTAGCATTTTGTATACTTTTGCCAGATAATGTATAATAAACAAAACCTCATTGCTAGGTGCCTCTTTTAGCAAATGTCTCTTCCCTCTTATGGATGTAAAGCTTCTCCTTGGATTACCAGTGTTTATTAAATGAGGCTCACCTTCAAACAACTAGTATTTTGGACACTAGATGGCAGTAGCAGTAAAGCGTTGTGCACTGATTCTAGCTGATGTCACTTGCTATTTCTAAAATGATAAACTTCTTCTATTAAACTCTTATTACTGAGATGATGAAATTTAGAATGTGTTAGTATTATTTGTACAAAAGGGGGACATTAACAAGTTATATGTTATTAATTTTCTTTAAATCTACACATAGCAAACTTTCATATGCATATGCTCCACAGTGTTTGTTTAAGAGTAGTAAGGTCTCTAGTGTTTTCACAAAGGAGTTGCCACAGCAAATACTATTTACAATCTAACTCTTAAAAATTAATGTTAGAGCAACCAGCTTTAGAATGACCTATATGGGCAAAACAGTCCCTTTGCAATGTATCGGGTTCTAAACCACAAGTTTAAGATCTGAAGGCCAGCACTTCTCAAGTTTAAAGGGCAAGTCTAGCCCCAAAATGAAAACTTACATACAAGTAAATCACCCCCCAAAACCCTAAATGGTAATAGTTTGAAATCTGAAATATATAAGTCTAACCTGAAATCCTGCACAATGTCCTGTTTCCCTGTTTCTGCTTCCTGGTTCTTCCAGTTAGCACCTGTCAGTTATAGATTTGACAGTTGACATCACAACCAATGACTGAATGTTAATCCCCTATCTGCCTCTTCTGAGCATGCTCAGGCTCAGTACAGGCTTCTAAATTGCTCAGTTTCCATGAGACATCTAGAAGCATAGCAGGCATACAGTAATGAATTCATAGGACGAAGTAGGATATATCAACATATTTAAAAGAGGCCATTCTTTCTAAAAGATGTTCTTATGAGGGTGGAATTGTCCTTTATTAGCGTAATGGTCTATTTTATTATTATCACAGAGGCTGTTCTTTTTGCAATTGCGAGAAGCCAGGCTGACAAAATGGGTGAATTGGAAATTATGGCGTTGAATGAAAAGTATGATATAATAGGTATAGCAGAAACATGGTTGTGAACAGTTCTCACGACTGGGCTGTAAATTTAGAAGGATACGCCTTGTTTAGGCAGGACAGAGAAAAAAGTAAAAGGGGAGGAGGAGTATGTGTTTATGTTAAAAAAGAATTGAAGCCAAATTTAAAAGAAGAGATAACTGGCAATATGGATGTTAAAGTAGAGGCAATATGGGTGGAATTAGGCAACAGGAAAGGGGGTAATGTCATTGTTGGTGTCTGCTATAAGCCGCCAAATGCTAGCAGAGAGGAAGTGAATCAGCTTCCTATGCAGTTGGCAAGGGCTGCGTGTTTAGGGAGTGTGCTCATTATGTGGGGCTTTAATTACCCTGACATTGATTGTTGTAGTGGGACTGCCAACACAGAAAAAGGCGATGAGTTCCTGAATTTGCTGTAGGATAATTTTCTCTCATGGGTGGTTAAAGTTCCTACTAGAAAAGGAACTCTGTTGGATCTGGTAATATCTAACATCATGGAGCGCATTATAGATATAAAGGTAACTGGAGGCTTAGGGAATAGTGACCATGAAATAGTGTAGTTTGGATTATGTTACCAGAAGGAAAAGTGCGCTGGGTTAACAAAGACTTTTAATTTCGGGAAAGCACATTTTCCCAGGTTAAAAGTAGCTCTTCAGAATGTCAACTGGGATAAGGTATTATCAGGTAAAGGTACTGAACAGAAGTGGACTGTTTTTAAGGAGATTTTAAGTCATTTCACATCTAAATTTATACCCTTGGGAAATAAATGTAAAAAAATAAATCAGCGCCTATGTGGCTGAATTCTGATGTAAAGAGGCAACTGGAAAGGAAGAAAAAGGCATTTAAAACCTTTAAGTCGGAGGAAACAGAAAGGGCCTTTAGGGATTAAAAAACTGTAACAAGGAGTGTAAGAAAGCAATCAAACTAGCAAAAAATAAAATATAAAAATAATAAGAAGATAGGATAGTGAACAAAGCATCACTAAGCCTAATTTTTTTTTAGCTATAATAGTAAGAAGATGAGGATTGAAAATGTGGCACCATTTATAATGGGGATAAGTTTGTTATGGAGGATGGCGATAAAGCAAATGTCTTGAATATTTTTTTCCCTCTGTATACACTATAGAAGTACAAGTACAGATATCATAGAGTATAGTAGCAATAATGGTATAAAAGATTCAAGTGCACTTTGGTTAACTGAGTATATGGTACAGAAAGAACTAAATAAGGTTAATTAATAAATCTCCTGGACCGGATAAAATACGGTACATTCTCGGGTACTTAGGAAGCAAAGTTCAGTTTTATCTAATCCATTGTTCTTATTTTTGCAGATTACTCATGTCTGGATGTGTGCCTCTGGATTGGAAAAAGGCTGATGTATTCCAATAATCAAAAAGGGTGTCGTTACAGCCGGGTAATTACCGGCCGTAAGTTTAACTTCAGTGGTGGGGAAGATACTGGAAAGTTTAAGGGAACATATTCTAGAGTATGTTTCAAGGACTGATGTTATAAGTAGTAACCAGCATGGATTTAGGAGGAATAGATCTTGTCAAACTAACTTGCTTGGCTTTCACGAGGAAGTAAGTAGAAATCTAGACTCTGGCATAGCAGTAGATGTAGTTTACTTGGATTTTGCAAAGCTTTTTCATACAGTCCCTCATAGGCAACTAATGTATAAGCTAAGGTCTGTTGGTCTGGGGAGGCACATTTGTGCCACAGGGTTCTGTGTTGGGGACGCTTCTATTTAATCTATTAATGATTTGGAAGTGGGTATTATCAGCAAGGTTTCTGTGTTTGCTGATGACACAAAACTTTGTTGAACATTAAAAAAGAGGATGTGCAATCGTTGCAGGGGGATCTAGATAGATTGCCATATTGGGCTGTAAAGTGGCAGATTTAATCTTGATAATGTAAGGTGATGCAGTTTGGACTTAAAAATCCTTGTGCTGCTTATACTATAAATTGCTCTGTGTTAAGTGAATCCCTGTTGGAAAGGGATCTTGGAGTTTTGGTGGATAACAAACTTAAAGGAAGCAAGCAGTGCCAGGCGGCAACAGCCAGAGTCAGCATGGTCTTTTCTAAAGAGAGGTATCAATTCAAGGGAGGTAAATGTTATTCTCCCTCTTTACAAAGCGTTGGTACAGCCTCATTTGGAATATGTAGTGCAATTTTGGAATCCTGAGTACAAAAGGACATCTTTGAAATGGAAAGGGTTCAGAGAAGGGCAACTAAATTATTAAGGGGATTGGGGGAGCTTGAATAGGAAGAGAGACTGGAAAAGTTACAATTATGTACACTGGAGAAAAGGCGCTTGCGTGGGGATATGATTACTGTGTATAAATACATTAACGGGCCATACAATAAACTATCTGGGGCATTGTTCACCAATGTCAGAGGACACACGTACATCCCTTAAGACTTGAAGAAAAAAGGTTTAGGCTTCAAGTTCGGAAAGGGTTTTTCACTGTGAGAACAGTAAAGCTATGGAACTGTCTTCCAGTAGACGTTGTTATGGCAGGTTCATTGGTCAGTTTCTGCAAAAAAGGAATATTGCAAGTTACTGGTATTGATACATAAAGTAGAGTTTATCCAGGGAAATTTCTGATTGCCACTTGAGTCAGGAAGGAATTTTTTCCACCTTCATAAATTTGGTGTTTTTTTTTTTGCCTTCCTCTGGGTCAACAGTTAGGCAGGAAATGAGGATATTGCTAGATGGGTTGGACTGGATGGACGTATGTCTTTATTCAACCTCAAATACTATACTGTCAAACAGCCTTTTAAAGGGCATGTCCAGGCAAAAATAAATTTAGCTATAAATTATCTCCACCCCTTCAAACCCCAATTTCGCATTAACAGTAATTTCCAAACATGCCCCTGAAATGACTTACCTGACCTGGTCCCTATATAAGTCTAAACACCTCCCTTACCAATTAAATTTGCAGTCCTGGTGAACTGTTTCCTGTTTCTGGCAACACCACCCGGGATCTGTTCGTTTCTTGATTATAAATAGATATTTATATAGGAGTGCTGCATTCCTGCCTGGAGCCTGAGTTTTTCTTAAATATTTATTTATAATGATTTTTGAAATGTTTGAACATTGTGGATAGATGTTCAGTTTGAGAAACTGTTTTACCATACAGATCTAACCAGGAAACCTAATTTTTACTATTTGTTTCTTGCCATTTATTTCCTGCCCCATTAAGGGGCAGGAAATAGATGTTCATCAGCACTATGTTTTACACCTATCTTTGTTGTAATAGAACCTATATAAGGTTCTTGGGGCTAGAGATGAACAAAACCAATGAGTCTACCAGAAATGCTGCGGAATGCATAGATCTTCCACAGAACCGTTTTAAACCCGATTTTCACCCATTTGCCATGAAATTTATGCCTTTTCACCACTGAATTTTTGACTTTTTAAAACAAAACTTAAACAGTTTTGCAAACTTTCAGTCATGAAAATGATTTCATATTTCAGTCCAAAAATTATGCTAGATCGACAAAATTATTAAACTAGTGGTTCTGTCTTGAAAAAAAGGTTTGTTTTGAAACTGGAACTCACTACTTGGGGCTTGTCCCTATACTATGTTACAGGATAATTATAAATTTAGGGCCATATTATAAAGTCGCTGTATCGCTTTTTAGCGATATCGCACCTTTAACTATCGGTATCATAAATTTACGATTGTTAAACCAATCAGAGATTAACAATCGGATTAACAATCTTAAATTTACGATACCAATTGTACATAACGAAATCGTAGATTTAAGATCCCCATAGTATACCATTGCGGTAGTTTACTACCGCACGTTATTCTATGATCGAGTGTTCGTTAATTAACGTACGTTCGGTTGTAAATGTACGATCGCGATTGTGAATTAACTAACCCGCGGTATAGCTAAAAAGCTTTATAAATACGCCCCTTAATGACACTTCCTGTAATAAACCGCAGCTGATCATGTTAGTGGTTCCATTTGGAAACTGAGGATCATAGTCTCTATGCAGGTGATTGAATCATTTTCAAAGTAATTATTTTCAAGTTTTAATTATAGCATTTACAGTCCCAGGCATAGTGGGACCAGACAATATTAATATGGCCCGAGTCTTTGATTCCCCTTTAATTATTTTTGATACAATTTTTAATGGATATCTGCAGACACAATTACAAGTGATGACATTCATTGAGTAATCTATTTTAAAACTAAATTGCTTGTGTAAATAGATTTTTTAAATGTCTCCCCAAGAGTACAATCTGAAAATGTTATTTTGTGTCTATAAATTGATTTAGAAAATTGAAGCATCGAAAAAAGCTAACACTAACCAGATGTTTCCGGCAACATAGGTCCTGACTGGATTGTATGGTACATTATAAGGGCACTGGATGGTGTATAGAATAATCTATAAACAGGATTGACACTTTGAGTTAACCGATAAATTTGATGGGATCGCTCAAAATATTAAAAAAACATTTATCATATTTCCGATCAACTGCTTGACAATGTCGAACGGCTTATAGGAAAAATGAAGATCGGGCCCAGAAA
Organism: Hymenochirus boettgeri; assembly: GCA_019447015.1. Classification (NCBI taxonomy): domain Eukaryota; kingdom Metazoa; phylum Chordata; class Amphibia; order Anura; family Pipidae; genus Hymenochirus; species Hymenochirus boettgeri. The sequence goes on from CM033475.1 coordinate 82,840,020, forward strand.
CTTTTCCGCCGACCTCCATCTTCAGTCACCATCCGCTTATACGGAAGGAGCAAAGTGGGAGGCTTCAAGCGGTTCTTCTGATGGGATTTCCGCTTGCTGCACACAATCATAAATCCAATTGGAAGAACATCTGCGTGTATGGCCAACTTAAGTCTATCAGATGCTAGTTGGATCTTTGTTCTGACATCATCTGTATGTTATTGTTTGTAATTGATTTATTAGTATATATAATCTGTGATTTTCATAATGCAGAAGAAGACTTTTCATTATTATATATTTTCTGCTACTTTATCCATCACATTTATTTGTAAATAAAAAAGATGCTTGAAGTGCAAATCCTTATCTTAGTTTCTATCTTTAACTTCATTGAAGGTCTGAATAACAACAGAAACATTTCATCCTTTGAAATAAAACAACATTGTTCTCTTTCTGGTAATAAATATGCCATGAAATCATCATAGGAAGTAAAACTCATAGCTGAGTCTACATCAAAGCTTACTAAGACATGTTGCAGAGTATGTCAACCTGCTTACCACTTTTATATCATTTTTACGAAGATGCATAAAGGCACTTACAAGCTAATTAGATTCCTGGAAGACTTTGTCTTACAATGTCAGTGTAGGCTCTTGTATATGTCAATTCTGCTTAGACAAGATTTTACATCTTCTTTTACTTTACTATCTTATCTGAAAGACGATCAAGTAAGTATTCAATGTAATTGTTATATAATAGTTGAAATCAAAAATTACTTTCCCAGTGTTATTTTGGCAAATTCATTAAAAACCTCCCTGCACACAATTCCTATAGCTAGAGGGGTTAATAAGTAAATATTTTAATCTGGTTTAATATAATGTGTCCAGTATGTAGTTAGGAGGGAGAGGGTGGGGTACGGGAGTTGGTGTCCCAAGTAAATTTAAAATTCATTTATTTTCAAACGTCCAGGGAACTTTGCAGGAATGTCGTATGGCAAGAGCACCAGTGCTATAGATATTAGATAGATTAGATGTTCTTCTATAAACTAATGTTTATCTAACTAGTGTATGGGCACCTTTACAGACCTTGGACATTCTAACCACAGGTTAGTTAAATTGCGATCGCAGTCGTAAATGTACGATCGACATTAACAAACGTTCGATTGTAGAATACCGTGCGGTAGTAAACTACCGCAATGGTATTCTATGGGGATCGTAAATGTACGATTTCGTTATCGTAGATTTACGATCGGTATCGTAAATTTATGATCGGTATAACGATAGTAAATTTACGATACCGATCGTTAAATTCGCGGTATCGCTAAAAAGCGGTATCGCGGCTTTATAAATATGGCCCTATGTGTTAAGGTAATCTTTTTTATTTTTCACAATATAATACCATTGCAAATGAACCATGGCCAATCATCCTTTGCGGGAAGTTTGGGTGAAGACCAGATGTCACTTTTTTGTACATATCTCCCAGTTTACCACCACTAAAGCAGCATGAAATTACTTCAGCCATGATAATCCTCCAGCATCATTTAATTTGGTCTGCATCTAAGAAAAGTCCTTCCTTGTTATCTGAAAGGATCAAACTTTAATATGTCAGACCATAATACTTAATATAATTTAATTTACAGTATCTGTGTGCCTTTACATCAGTATTTTCTTTGTGAGATATGGCTTTTTTTTTTTTTGCAACTCTACCTAGATGCCAGCATTTCAGGGTTACCTCAGTGTTGAATGGTCTATTGTGGATACAATTTAATAAAGCTTCTAATTAGGCATCCGTGAGACATCTGTCTCTCAAACTACACACATTAATATGCTTCGTATTGCTTTATAAATTAAACAGTACAGAAAGTTGTACAAGATCCTCAGTTTCTTTCTAATTCCTTACATGCAAAAGTCTTTTTTCGTAATAAAGTCCTTTTTTGCCCATTTTAACCCATAAACAAACCTTATATCTTCACTATATTGCTAATCATCTTAATGCTAGTTTAATGGGCAAAACACTTTTTAAAAACGACAGCAACATAAAACCAAGAAAAATTTTAAGTGACCCCAAAGATTTGAATGGTAATATTCTGTAGATTTCCATATGGACCATTTGTGGTCAGTGTCTAATTGTAAAGATAGCTGCAAACCTAGCACTAGCATGTGCACAATCGTACGTATGGTAGATGACTCTCTGTTTCTCTACAGAAGAACAAAACAAGTACAACAAAAAAGACAGGAATTAGGGAAACAAACAATATCAAGTAACAACAATATTTTATTGGGCATGGGAAAGCCTCACTACTTGCTGTGTGTAAACAAGCGAAAATATGGATTGTACAATTAAAAATTAATTAAATTAAAATCTAGCTACCCTATGATTTGAGTTCAGTACCCTCGCTCATTATTGCTCATTATTACTCTCTAAGCAGTTTGGTGAGTAATCAATTTTGCCTTGATCATAAACAAGATGATTAAACATCATCATAAACAAGGTGGTTATTTTTTCATTGACCAACCACTGTTTAAAGCAATAGAGGCAAATGGATGAATCTATTAGCCAGCGGCTACCATTGAAAGAAAAATGTAGATGAAGATTCATTTTAATGCATCTAATATATCCAGATGACAGCATTTCTAGACACATGAGAGATATCAAACAGTGCAGAACATTCTTCACACACTAGCTTTAAAGACCAGTACAATCTAATGTTAGCTGCCACTACAGAAGAGAGATTTTATTTAATCCATTATTATTTCTTTTAGTAGCAGGTAACATACATGCCTGATGTTTAAATTGCTACTTAATACCAGTTCCAAAGGGGATGTTGCTTATATAAACATATAAAATACAGCCAGTTTAATGGCTGCATACCTGGAATAAATATTGTTTCACCAAATTTCCTTTTGAACCAGCATGGTTTGGTCCATGTGGTGTCTTAGCAAATGCTGTATATAAATGTTAAGGAAATATAATAAACTGAAGAAAGACTTGTGATTTTAGAGAAAAGTGTTTTCTGCTGTGATTTACTATATGTTTTGATCTGAAGGCATCTTTCTAAAGTGTGTGAGGGTTCTCATTCATCCAGTGGCATATATTCATGGTATATCTGTGGTATTCAGTTAATAAACTGGACTTGAAGTTTAGGGCCATATTTAAATTAAATGTATGGCCACGATCTATAAATTACAAACGTTCGGTATGAATACCAAGCGGTAGTAAAATACAGCAATAGTATTCTATGGGTGTTCGTTAATTTACTTTTGTCATCATAAAATTATGCCCACAATCGTTAATTTACGACTAAAATTATAGATTTACAATTGGGCTACGCTTGGTATTGCTCTTTGCAAAAGAGCGAAATTGCTTTTAGAAATATGGCCCTTAGTATGACATCCGACTGACATTAGAAGAATCTACTGTCAATAAATACTCTGGACTGTGTCCTTATCAGCATATATCAGCAAGGTGTCAAGAACCCTCTGAATGCAAGGTGTTTATTGCATTGTAGCTAGGAGATGTTAAAAAACTGCCTAGGGTCAGCCGTCAAAAAGCATTGTACATGCCAGACAATTGGTGATTTATATATACATTTATAATATATTCCAGTGTGCAGACAATATGATATTATATCATATATTACAGTAAAAGCTAAGAAGGGGGTTCAAGAGCAGCCTTGTTATCTCTGCAGTCAAAGCTACCACTCTCTCTCTCTCTGCTAATGTTCTTATATCTGTGTTTGCAACAGAACATTACATGTAGTAGAGGAATGAAATCATGTATTCTTCTAATTTGTGTATCACAGGTCATAGGAGGAAACTGAAGAAAGTAAAGACACTCTGAGGGTTGGGGGGAATTATAGAAGACATGGAAAAAAAGAAAATAAAATTCATTTTCCCACTATAGATGCCCTTTAATGTAGTAAGAAGTCAATAATTTATATACAAATTGGTTAAATACAGATATGCAGGTTTATGGACTATTTTTATAGGCAAAAAAAATCTGTAAAGAGCACCACCACCACAAGAATATTTAAAATTCAAACAAGCAGCCAAACAAAGAATGTAGATTTACTGTATTAATTTTACTTTAATTTAACAATAGAAGCTGTGAAGGTTCTTGGGAAAATTTAGGTGCTCCTTTGGTAACCAGAATAATTTAGAATAAATACAATAGAGCAAGACACACTCAAAAGTAATTTGATGTATATGTGCAATACTTTTAGGGCAGTGATGTCGAACAATGGCGCTCCAGATGTTTGGAAACTGCAACTCCCACCATGCATTGGTTGTAGTTTCTAAACATCTGGAGTGCCAAGGTTAGACATCACTGCTTTAAGTTATTGTGAAGCAAATACATTTGTTAAAAGATTTTAAGAGGAAATTTAAATGCAGGAGGCCGTATTTACTCATAGTTCTGATTATGCTGCCATCATTTCTCATCCTGTATAATTGATTATCCTAAAATTACATTTTTACAAACCTGCCCTGGATTGACTCCCAACTAATATGTGAATGCAGCACTGTACATTATAGGAATGCATGGAACACAGAGATAACTAAAAAGAGAAAACAGATATCAGCAAATTTATAAACAATATAAAGATCCCTGCCATAATTCAAGTAGGTGGGTAACATACAGACATAAACAGGAGTACATATTGATCCAGTGAACATAGCCCTTTAATTGGAGGTCCTATGCCTTTAATATAAAGATAGACAGCCTCTTTCCTCATTTCAAAAAGCCAATGGGCTGGAGGGAAGCAAGAAAGCCTGCTATATTGATCGAGTGTGCAAGTATGAGGAATGCAAAAGTTTGCTTATGATAATTAAAGTAAAAAAGGTTAGAAGTTAGGACCTTCCAGACTGGGGTTACCTTGACGTGGTTGGAAGGCTTTTCATTCATGAGATCAAAGTAATCTATACTAAAACCCCTTTGTTTATAATATATGCCAGTGTGCAGATAATATGATATTGTATGGGGCCCATGAATGTGCATTGATTAGCTTTTCTCTGTTCGACATAAACAGGAGGGTGCCTTTGCTGAAAATATAATTACCCTATTATTTACCCTATTAGGAAAGCAATTCAAATTATACTAAATTCATTTTTAAAACATTTTTAAACTTAAAAAAACACTTTTACAGCCTCTTTTGTCAAAGAGCCAACATAAGTGGTAATTCTATGCATTCTGTATATGTGTAGAGATAGGTCTCCTAGCAACTAAGAATGAATGATGATATGAGATATAAACACCAGATTTCCTTCTTTTAAAAATTCTTTCCCTCAAATTTTTATGTTAGAAAGATATTCACAAGATCTTTCTTATATAAACGTAAGTTATGTGTTTCTTTAAGTTTGTAGGGCAGGTATTCATTGCCGTTGAATGACGTTCTTAATTCTGTTCTGCTTGAGCTCTTAGTCTATTCATAAAGAACGTTCAGACAAGAGATACCTTTTCAATCCTTCAAGAACAGTCAAGACGACTACTGCTACTACAATCTACATCATATTTTCAATCTCCCCTTTAAGACTGCTACACACGACTGCTACATAATAGAAAGTCAATAGCAGATTGAAAAGCTCTCTTAGGAGAAAGGAGTTAACATTTTATAAATACACGTTGCCATTTCCTGCATTTATTCAAGTTTATGCAGTCTCAGCAACTGTTTCAGGATAATTTAGATGGTTGACACGCTAGATATCTGAAAATTATATTAAAGCTGCATATTCTCTGGTTCTAATGGATTTTAGGTGTGATTATGTAGTGAAGCCTTCCCTAATATAAATGAACCACTGTCAACAGCCTACTAAATTGTAAAAAAAAAGTGTCAGCTGGAGTTTTTCAGTAGAGATAATTTGCTACTGGTGAGGCCGGCAGCTGTGATTCATGTTTTAAAATTGCATTTTTTTTATAGAAGCGTTTTTAGATGCCAGTGTTTAAAAAAAATGAGGGCTATAATTTTGAGTTAATGCAGGCAACAAGATACTTGGAGTTCCCACTTTATGAACGAAATGTAATATTGATTATTAATATTCCAGACAAGGTCCTTTCTTTTCAGTTGGAGAAAAGGTAAAACAAAACAATAACTGCTGATGTGACATGGCCAACTATGTTTATACTGGCAACTACAAATTGTATTTTAAATAAAAAAATCCAAAATGTACTATATATAATAAAGAATACCTGTGTCTTACAAGCCAAGAGATTTTAAAGGAGTCTGAAACTGCAGGGAGTAGGAATAGGATTGCATAGGATGTTAAAGTTTTAGGAATTTGTATGGCAATATACTATCCATTATTTACATTAAAATAAATTATTGTTACATGTAAAAAGATCCAATGGGAGATGCCCTTACTGTCCTAACTATTGACTTACATGGCTGGGCACATTTCTGCAGTAGATGCACACAGATTCACATATAGATGATCATTGGAAAGTTGGTTCAGCTATGGGGAGAAGGTGTAGACGTTGATGATGGTTTTGAATCACTATTTGGATAACTGCAACATGTCTATATCTACAGTAAATATAATATTTAGGATTTCTCTCCTACAAATGAGATAGTCTGTAGAGCTTTTTTATCTCATTACCACCCAAAGATGTAAGATGCTCTGGAAACATTATTGTTAAATCATGTTTACATATTTGATTTATTCGTAATGTAAATTATTTGAATTAGTCACTCACTTCTTAGTCTTGTGTGAAATACAAACTCCATTTCTTAGGAGGCTCACTGTTTCCCACTCCTACAAACTCACACCCCTACCAAATAGCAAAGAAAATAAGAAAGTAAATATGTAGTGCTTAAAGGGCATGTCCACCTCCAAACCTATAATTCCCCCCACTACTGGCCCCACTGTGTAGTGTAATAAAATCCTTACCTCACATCCCAGCTCCAAATGGTTCTCCTGTAATGTCCCTCCAAAGTCCCAAAAACTGGCCACCAGGAGCCTGGCAGAGTCCATAAAGGACTCTGCCTCCTGTCTCCCTGATAATTTTGCCATGCACACTGCAGCCCCCCACTCCCTCCTTCTCCCATCCGTTTTGTTTTCCCTCCCCCTAGTGTAAATCCCCTTGGTCATAAAGTAGTGCTTCCTCCCCCAGCCCCAACTGCTATAATAGATTTATCAGAAAGTCCCCCAAACTCTACTTACCTTCCCTCTCCCCCCTGGTGTTCTAAGCAGCAGACAGCCGCGTCCGTGATTGGCTGCCTCTCAGCCAATCAGGGATGCGGCCACAGGTCCGGCCCCTGCTTGCAGTTTCAAGCAAGCAGAAGGCCAGGCAGTGCGGTGGAGGAGAGAGGAAAGGTAAGTAAAGATCGCGAGAGTTTATGAAAATTCTATTATGGCGGTTGGGGCTGGGGGAGGAAGCACTACTATATATCAAAAAAAATTTTTAAAGGGTGGACATGCCATTTAAGAATATATTTAAGGGGAACATACAGTTCCATACAGGTGCTTCTAGGGTTTTTGGCACTTGAGTCAAACTTTGTGAAAAGGCATTCCAAATCTGTAATAGGCGGTGATCTGGGCATGGCTTCTGGTTATGAGTGTGGCTTCAGGTTGTGGCCATGGCTAAACACTTGATAAATTCAAACTTTACAAGGGAGTGGGGGCACAGGTAGGCGACTAGATGATAGATAGTGAGATAGACAGATAGCTATATAGATAGATGATAGATAGAAAGATAGATAGATAGATAGATAGATAAGATAAGTGCCCAGCTGGTTAAGTTTACTTACCTACCTCAAAGGTAGGTTTGAATACAGTGGGAGAGGATACAGTCTAAAAAATGGGTGGCGTAAAAGAGAATAAGAAGAAATAGAAAGAACAGAAATTTGTGTATTTTAAGCCAAATAAATTTCCAGGTAAGTGGAAGATGACATTCAATAACAATAAATGTTAGGTGATGCATTTGGGGTTTAAAAAACCTTGTAGAATACTATTGTAAATGTACAGCTGCTTATACTATAAATGGTCCTGTGCTAAGTGAATCTCTGTTAGAAAAAAAACTAGAAGTCTAGCTAACAAGCTTAGTTTTAGCAAACAGCACCATGGCACAATAGCCCCACCTAGCTAGACTACAAAGACAGAAAGACAGACTAGATAGTAAAGATAGTAAAGATTATTAATGCTTAAGATAGTAAAGATTATTAAAGGGCATGTCCACCCCCAAAACTATAATCCCCCCAATTACTGGCCCCATCATGTAGTGTAGTTTAATCCTTACCTCACATCCCAGCTCCATATGGTTCTCCTGTAGTCCCCCCCCACCAAAGTCCCAAAAACTGCCCACCAGGAGGATAGCAGAGTCCATATAGGACTCTGCCTCCTACCTGGCCTCCGGGAGAAGTTTGGCATGCGTACTGCAGCCCTTCTCCCCCTCCCTCTCCCTCCCTCTCAGAATTCCCTCCCCCTAGTGTCAAACCCTTAATATATAGGATTCCCTCTGTCCCCCCAGCCCCAACCGCTATATTTATATTGTTAGAAAGCTCCCGAAACTTTACTTACCTTCCCTCTTTCCCCCGCAGAAATGCACTCCCGGCAGCCGCGTCCGTGATTGGCTGCCGCTCAGCCAATCACAGACGTGACTGCCGGTCCCGCCCCTCTGCTTGCATTTTCTCCCAGCAGAGGACCGGCAGCGCGGCGGGGGAAAGAGGGGAGGTAAGTAGAGTTTGGGGCACTTTCTAAAAATATAAATATAGCGGCTGGGGGGACAGGGGGAATCTTATATTAAAAAATCCTTTTTAGGGTGGACATACCCTTTAATTATTATACACTAAAGCCTTTACAATAAGCTTTTGGCTTATTGTTTGCCAACAGATCATAGGACATATGAGTATCTTTTAAAGGGAAACTTAAGTTACCAGACAACATTGTCCCAATAGACATAGCACATTTACAACATGCTGTTTCCCATTTTTACCTTTGCTGAGGTTAATGTATGAATTATGAAATGAATCAGCACTAGGAGTCAGCTCTCCTAATCAACCTCTCTGTTATGGTGGAAGTCTAGTGCACGCAGTACACTTCACATGCCCTCTAGTGCACAGCAGATTAAAACAAGCTGACTCCCCCTGCTGACAGACAGTCATGTTAGAGCTTGGTGATCCTGCCTCTCTCACTACTAAGTGTAGTGTCTTTACAAATATATTTTAACTCTCCTGTCTCTGACAAAGATTGCTTTTCATACAAAAAAAAGAAAAGTCATCTTTGCAATTTATTTATTTGCCAGCATGGATGTAAGAAACTGAATAATACAATTGCAGTTAAAAATAAAAGTCTAGGGAATTGAATCTGCAAACTCATGTAGAGAATTGTACCATGCTAGCCATTAATGTTTTATATTCAAGATGTCTTTTCTAAAACAGAGCAATAGACCACTATCCCATTAGAGCTAATATATAGAAAGTCTGTAAATCAGCTGACTATTTAGTATTGTTCCTGGTATGCTGTTATTTGTGTCACTCATGCTGGATGGATAATAAACTACAGGGGCTTCTATATTGGTGTGGACATCTGTATATTAAATACTCTGGGACATTGAGACAGTAAATACTGGCACCAGGGGGTGTGGCCAATAGGTGCACATGCTCACAAGGCTGTTTGAAGACTACATGGACAGAGACATGTATGGCAACAACATGGAGGTCATTTTTTAAAACTTGTTTATTTATTTCAAACATAAGATGTATTTACATTTTACAAATTGTTATAATAAACATAGAGAATCTGTTATCAAACAATTTGTTCTGTTATGATTTATCTTACCAGGTCTGCTAGATATAATATTATATCATCAGCATACAGACTTAGCAGGTATGTATGAGCTCCTAGCCTTAGGCCTTATATATTAGGTGAAGAGTCTAATGGCTAATAGTTCCAGGGCTAGCACAAATAAAATGGGGGGACAGAGGGCAACCCTGCCTTGTTCACCTTCCCAAAGGAAAGGAGGAAGAGCAGACTCCATTAATGTAAATTGCAGCTGAAGGGTATTTATATAGGAACTTAATCCATTTTATAAACTGAGGGCCAAAACCAAATCTTTGTAAGCAGACCCAAAGATATCTCCACTCCACAGAATCTAAAACTTTTTGGGCATCTAAGGGAGCATAAGTCTGGAGCCTGAATTATCATGACAGATTTGTGGGTGTATAAGTGTTTTTCTGATATTAATAGAGGTGGATTGTACAGACATAAAACCCCTTTGGTCACTATGTGTAATTGTAGGAATTATCTTAGCTAGCAGTTTGTGGTCGATATTTAGTAGTTATATAGGTTTGAAAGACCTGCAATCAGTTTTTAGCAATAATGTGATGTGGGCTACATACATGTTGGGGGTTAGGGAATGTTTTGTATAGGCACCTTGGAGGGTTGTTATTAATTAAGGTAGAAGTTGTGCACTATATTTTTTGAATATTTCCCCTGAAAGGCCACCTGGAACAGGTGAGTTGCCAGACATTGAAATTCAGTTAGTGTAGTGTCAACCTCCAGAGTTTCTTTGTCTTTACTAGATAGTGTTGGAGTTCACAGGTCCACTTCTAGGGTTTTTGCTGCCTGAGGAAAACGTTTGAATGCCACCCTTAATTATTTCTAGGCGGCCTTAAATGCGTCCCATTGAGTCATCATTTGGCACTGGGTCATAGTTTAAAGATAAGTAAAATTTTATTTGGTCTGGAATAGGGTCCGGTGTGGAAAGTAGTGTGAGCCAATACCGTTTACTCTGTGTCATCTAGTAAATGAGGCATTGGATTGTCCTATAGATACTAATAAAGAAATTGGGAAATGATCCGAGATTCCTTTAGGTAGGTAGGTTACCCCAATGGTGCAAGGGTTGGTCAACCTATTTATAAATATACAATCTATATGGTATAAAGTGCCATATGTATTTTTTCAGCAGTAGGTACCTAATCCTCCAGGAGACCAGCCATCCTATCTCCAGTCTCATACTTTTTAATGCAGAGGGTTGTATGTAGCGGGGTGGTAGTCTGTCTACATTTTCACCCATAACAGCATTATGATAACCCATTGGATAGCGCAATGTAAAGGTAACCGCTGCTTTAAGGGGTAGTAGTGAAGCAGGTGGAGGATCATATATGCCCAGCAGAACATTAAGTCTGGCATTAATATCCAAAGCCACAAATACATATCTCACTCGTTTATCAGTAAGCACATGTAATACTATTTTTATATATATATATATATATATATATATAAAATATATATTAATATATTACTAATAATACACCACTTGAGTATACAGACAATGAACTATTTGTCAAACATGCCAGCCATGGTTTATGTGTGTAGTGTGTAGTGGTTGGGAGTAAATGTGTCTCCAGAAGGCATATTATATCTGATTTTTGGGATTGCAGGAATACAAAAACTCTTACAGGGCTAATAGCTGGCGTTAAAAGTGCAGAAATAGAAAAACGGTTATATATTTGAACTAAACTATAACATTATAATAACATTTATAATATCGAATCCAACCTTGCCATATATTGCTAAAGCTAACAAGTATTAGAGGTTGGCAATCAAAAGAGGTTGAATAGTACAAAATGGGTCTACATGACCGGTACTTCCAAAATCTCAACCACGGGGTAGAATTTTGGTAGTAGATTAAAGGGCATGTCCACTCCCAAACTAAAAATAACCCACTACTGGCCCCACTGTGTAGTTTAAAAAAATTCTTACTTTACATTTCTGCTCCTTATGGATCTCCTGCAGTATCTATCCAAATCCAAGAAACTCAAGAGTAGGGGAGCATTTTCCCCCTCCCTCATGATCCCTCCCTGGTTGCTCTTCTCTTAGCGCAAAATCTTTTTTATGTAATGTTGGCCATTCCTTCACACCCCCACAAACAAAAAAAATCACAACTCTACTAGGATAATGGTCAATAACATATTAAATTGTGGTTTTGGGGGTGGACATTCTCATTAAGGGATGCATTAGTTCAGATTATTTACGAAATAATATCCTATAGGCAACATATCAGATCAATTATGACGTACATATATATAACCCCTTGGAAATACTTTTAAAGAAACACTAAAACAGCGGTGTAATTTCCATTAATTTAGTCTACGATTCATGTTTTTTGATCGTCTCTGTCCTGGTAAACTTAGGTAGAGGCTGAAATTTATTAGTGTTTATTTTAAAACAAATTTAGGGATTTATAAGTAACTGTTAGCAGTTGTGGGATAAGGAAGGTAAAAGTTAATACTTGATTAAAAAGTTCAACATAATGTCCAGAACTATTTATTTGGCATCCAACCAGTCTTGAACCTTTCTTTATAGCTCCATTGTCCTCAATTCACAATCTGGCTGGGTACGCCATGCTGTATTTCATGTTAAATAGTCTCAACTCAGTTTTTGATTTGAGAAAAAGATGCTCACTTTTTTTGGAGCGAGTGAAAAATCAGGGAAAATCTGGATTGGAGCTTTGTCAGGCATCAGTTCTCCCAAGGTTCTAGCTGCTCAGAGTGGTCAGCAGGTTCCGCAAAGTTGCAGCCGAGTGTGCCATCATGGTTGAGGCCTCCTCCACCTCTCTTGTCCTCCTCACGAATCTCTACAGCCTTTTTGCCGTGGCTGCAGCTTTTTGTGCCTTAGATTTTGTCATTAGTGTTTTGAGGGGGTAGTGTAGGTTCTGCCTGGTTTGTAAAGGTTTAAACCCTGTATTAGCCCCAGATAAATAGATTTACAGGAGCTATGGAGGATCATGTCCTACTCCATTGCCACCACATGGCCTTCTTAATTGCATAATCCAATTTTACATGTACATAAATGCAACTTACTTGTTTCTTACAATGCATAGGTGTTCTGGGGAGGAAATCTTTCACATTATATGTAAATAAAAGTTTTATTCTCCTTTAAAGGGTATTTCTACCCTCTAAATAGTTTTTTTATATAATGTAGGGGACCCCTGCCCACCCCCAACAGCTATGTTATATTAGTAAAAAAATAACCAGAACTCTACTTACGGACCCTCACTCCTGTGGCACTCTGATATGGCTCTGTTTCCCAGAACTTGCAAACAGGGTCCAGACCGGCAGCTGCGGCTTTGATTGGCTGAGAGGCAGCCAATCACAGACTTGGCTGCCGGCAATGCAGAGCACCGTGGGAGCGAAGGGGCTGTAAGTAGAGCTCTGATTCTTTTTTAGCAATCTAACATAGCTGCTGGCGGTGGGCAGGGATGCCCTACATTATATAAAAACTTTTTAAGCTAGTTGAAGGGCAGCCAGGGAGGGATCAGGAGTATGGGAGAAAGGGGGGGGGGAGCGCTCCCCTGCGCATGCTATTGTCCTCTCAGAGGACAAGAAGGAGACAGAAACCTTTCCCACAAGAGGACATCACCTACTCTTCAGTTTCCTGGACTTTAAACAAGCACCGCAAGAGAACCATAAGGAATAGGGATGTAAGGTAAGGATTTTTTTAAAACTTAACTTTAGTTTTGGGGGTGGACATGCCCTTTAAGTTTTCTGGCACAGCAAGTATTTGTACAGTAAGATTTGTAAATCTGTGGAACTCTCTCTAGAAAATGTGGTACTAGTAGGCTAACTGGATAGGTTCGGTAGAAGACTGAATGCTTCTAGAATCAATTAAAGTTGAAAGATATTGGTATTAATATATAAAGTTCCTGTTGATCCAGTTCGTCTAAATGCCATTGGAGTTCGTTAGGAATTTTATTCCCCCTTCAGACTGGGCATTCTTTTCCCTTCCTCTGAAACTACTGTCAGACTAACATCATAACTAGGGTAAAAAGGTTAAACTGGATAGACATATATATTTTTTTCTACCTCCACTAACATGTTTTTTTGTAAATCATTATGAACTCTGTGCCCTGATGTAATTGTCTGTGCACATGCAAAATGCTGTAAGGTTATATGGTTTCCATTCAATAGAAATGTCTGCAGATTAGTTTACATTTCTATGTTTATCTATCTGTCAATGAGTAGGCCATTATACATATTTCATGGTAGCCATTCTTTTTTTAAACTTTTATCTATTATTTAAAGGGCATGTCCACCCTAAATAAAAACTTTTGACATATTGTAGCTCACCCTTGCCCATCCCCAATTGCCAAGTTATATCTCTTAAAAAAGCCAATCAGAATCACACTTACAGGCCTTTGCTCCCACGGCTATCTTCTCTGATTCCCTGCTTGTTGGAACCACCACTGTATCATGTTTTTGTTGATCTGCCCCCTATTTCTTTAGATATCCAATCTAAAGCTTCTTATATTTCAGCTGTCAATCAAGTTCCTTGCTCTCAAAAACTATTCTTCTGTGAGTGGTTTTACTGTAGCTGGAATGGCGACAGAGTTTTGACAGTTGGAATGCTGTATGCTGTGTGCAGGCTTGACGGTTGGTTTGTGGGAAAAGAGTCAGGTCAGATGGAAGTAGGAGTGGTTAAAAGAGGGAGGGGGGATACTGCTCCTAAACAAAATGTGTGCTGGAAGGCATGCAGCACCATACACAAATCGGAGTAAGTGCTACTTACATGTATTCAATTATAGATTAAGATGAGGCAAAGTCATTTTTTCAGTATAGTGCCCCTTTAAAGTGTGTTTAAAATAAGGCCCACCATCAGGATGCAAAATAACCACATTGATGCTGATACTGAAAAAAACAAGCAAACTGTATATTTAAGAATATTTAGAAGTTGTTTTTGATTTATATTTTTAGTTGCTTTGATGCCCACCCCAATTTTCCCAAGAACTTTTATCAAAGGCTTAATGAGGAGTTTTATCTTTTTGCCTTTTTAAGTATTCACTGGATAAAATAAATGATAAATAATTTAGCAATACCTAAACATGATCATAGTGAAGAAGGCGGAATACACTGTCATGACGAATAGAAGTCTGTTTTTTTTTCTGTATCTTAGCTTGACATATCTTAGTGATGCGTAGATATGATTTGATGTGTGTGATTGCACACAAAATGAAAAATACACAATAGAAATATTGGCTAAAGATATCCCAGGGCACATACAATCGCATGTGTAATGGCGGATTTCATTAGAATCTGTCAGTAACATGCGTCCAGGAACAGCTAACAGTGTTGACAATGGCAGTTGTTTGTGGGCATCGTTTGCTAAACCTAATGATAAACTTTCATTTTATGGCTAGACATGCCCTTTATGCAGCCACACATACCACATAGAGATGTTTGAAGCTGGCATTGAGTTTTAGATTTTCAGAATTCCCAAAAAAGTTAGAAATTCAAAAAAAAACCTACAGAAGTCAAATGGGAGAAAGAAAAATTTACATTGAATTTGAGGCTTAAATAGCAATAGATAGTGTAAATGTCTCAGGGACCTGAGACATGGTTTGGGGAACATGTACATACAACCAAAACTTTTTTGAAATTTATATTTAACCTATTTAACTTTTTAACCTATTTTCAAGGTTCCGCATTGGGTTTTTCACTTCCTGTCTGCTAGCCTGTTTAACATTCTGCTGAAGCAAAGCTCTAAGCACTCGCAATATTGTATCTTTTACAGATTAGCAAGGTCATCACCTCAATAAAGATACAATGTTAGGGTTGCTTAAAGCTTTGCTTCAGCAGAATCGAAAAGGATGTGTAAACTAATAACACAGTAATTATTATTAATTACCACCAATTTTAAATCTGCTTTTTTTCTTCTTCGCAGACCTTACTATCACTAGTTTTTTTGCTTTTTTTAATCTCTGGGATTTTTACTTTTTAAAGGGGATGGGGCACAGTTAGTAAAGAGCTGTCAGTAACCCACTCCCAGACCCTTTCATTGGAACAATACATGTAGAAACTTATTTCTCTGTTACTGCATGGGGAATTGATTTAGCATTAAGATCATAAAAAGGAATAAGCATTATCTGTTGTTCTGTGCTCTTTTTGTGCCTGCAGCTAACACCCAATCCTGGTGTTAGCCGCTGATTGTGCTGTCTGTTTTACTGGAGTGCCAATGTAGCACTGCACATAACAAAATCAATTCCTTTCAAACTTTCCCATACCAAAGCAGTTTTACGTTCACTATAACACGAAGCCCCAGGGTGAATGCTATTGGCTGTTTGAAGGCACAGGTCATCTTCACTGCACATGCTCCCCACATGCCTTTGATTTTAGGAAGGGGGGAACATACTAACTAGGTGTGAGCTGAACAGGAAATGAGGAGTACTGAGCACAAAAAGGGATCAAGTTCCTGGCTGCACTTAAAATGTAAAAAATTACATAAAGGCAAGTAATTTTTTGGGGCAGTTTAATGGTCATTATATTGTATTAGTTACATTATTAGTATTCCCTATATATAGTATCATCCTATATATAATATATAAATAGGATGTTGAAACATATTAAGTTAAGGTTTTTACTATAGTTTTACAGAAATGCAGCAAGGAATAGCCTGAAACACTCAAGGTAAATAGAAAACAACCTTTATTAGTACATAGGGTAATTGAATAAAAACATTTAAAAACTACAACTGACCATTCCCCAAGAAAACAACAAAACGTCTCCAAATGTCACATAGATAACATGTATCACAGTGCTGTCCAGTCATGCTCAATGCTCAATATGGGGCATCATCTTCCCGGATGCCCTTAGAGACCCGACCCCTTTCTCAGACCACCTACTCTCCACTGAGAGACCAATATTGAGCATGACTGGACAGCACTGTGATACCTGTTACCTATATGACATTTGGAGATGGTAGCTATACACTTTATGCAACTTTGTGCAATTTAGGTATCTGATTGGGACTCCCATGATATAAATGTCTGTCTACCCTGCCTATTACTAGCACTGCACTTTATATTATACATGGTGTTTCTTGGGGAATGATCAGTTGTAGTTTTTAAGTGTTTTTATTCAATTACCCTATGTACTAATAAAGGTTGTTTTCTATTTGCCTTGATTGTGCCAGGCTATTCTTTGCTGCCTTTCTATTCAATGGCCTCTTTGCACCTCCTCCCACTGTAGGGTTTATATGCTTGTGCTTAGTCAAATTTTGTTGTACTGTAGTTTTACATGCATATGTCTTGTGATCCTAGCTATTACCATTAAAACTTACCACATTTCCTTGCTATACATTTTATAAAGATGTTTACATATATCAACATTTAGAATACACTTCTACTTTAGTATGATATGTTGCTGACCTAATTGTACTTGCAAAGTATAAATTCTCACTGTGTTATCTCCCAGACCAATAAAAATATTTGAAATCTTGAAGATAGATAGAATGTAATATACTGTGGTATGTTCCATCTTTTCATGTTGGAAGTGCATTTGTTCAGTGCTTTAGAGACCAACATTTCTTGGCACAGACTATGAAAACTTAGAACTCTTTTACTTTAATTAGAGTTACTTTTATTCAACTGAACTTATATGCGTGCCTCTGGGACAACTAATAGCTTTGATTATTGCATAAACAATTAAATACGTGGCCTACATTTAAGTTCCCTTAGCAATGCAGGTGAAGAATTCTTACTTTTTATAAAAAATAATGCCTTAAGTTTAATAAAACTTGTAATTTATTTCTACTGTAACTTAAAAATAACTCTTTCTGTGCCACCTCCCAAAGAAAATGCCATTGGATTTTTTGCTTTATTCTTATTCTGTTGATGATTTGCCATTGTTGTTTGCCAGTCACAGTAAGAAAATGAATAAGAGCAAATGTCAACGTATATATTAGCTGGAATTGGCAAAATAGTGACACTGCACATTTATAAATATGCCCCAATGTGTTGAAAAGTGTAGGTTTTTTTAAAGGTCTTATTTTCATCTCATATTAAAGTTAGAGTTCCATGGCAGAGTATATGGTCAGGCAAAATGAGTTTTAAAACACAGTTACATCTAGGATACTTACATTTTTTTTTTACTGCCCATCATTTACTCCACCTTTCTTACCCTGTTATTCATCCCAACCTGGCATATATAATTTCTAGAACGTAATTTACCAACCCGCATTAAGCACCCAACCCATGCACAGACATCCACCTGGCAATGTAATGGCAATGAGGCATCCTCTCAGACAGTTACCAGATCTCCCAAGTGGCTTGTGGGAGAATCTGTAAGTTCTATAGGTGTCTGGGAGACCTGATGGGAATCTGGAGGAATTCCACGTGTGCAGAATACCAAAATATATTTTCATACACCAATGCTTTGCAAAAGTCACAATTATGTGAAAATAAAGAAACCAAGCCTAAATAGAGGTGGGGGGGTTCGACACCAACTGTCTGCCATGTACAATGCTGTTTTGACACCTTACTCTGGGTGTTCCTATAACACCTCTTAGCCACTATCCAATCACGCCCTTAACACTTGGCTGTGATATGCTAATTGGGATTTTCCAGGGTACATAATTGCCACAGATTCTTGTAGAAGTCATTCTGAATTGAGAAAGCCAGTCGGATGACTAGCAAAACATCTTCAAGAACTAAACTTCAAGTCCAGTTGATCTAATTGAATACAACAGATACAAATAATAATGTTTGGGTATTTTGGTAAAGTTACTCAGGTCATGACCTTTGTATTGGAAAAAATGATGGTACAATAGAAGTCATAACCTGTAATTATTATTTTTATGCTCTTGGCTACAGTATTTGTAAAGCCATGGTATTGGTAAATAGCCATACCATGTCTTCTTACTAACGTCATCATTATTTTATTGTGCAGTTGTAGAATACAGATCGGCAATAGACAGTACAGATATTAGGTCCATACCGACATTCGATTGCAGGGCCAAACCGCACCATTTGACTTTAGGATGAACATTCATTTGGGCTATGTATTGTTTGATATATATGCACTCAGTTTTGACTCATTCATGATCTGCCAGGCTGGATCATCAATGATGCCCGACCGATCGACCATTTTTATTGATATTCTATTTGGTGTATTTGTATTCTAGGCTGTACAATTTTTTCCTATAACCTATAACGTTAGTGGAAATTGATAATATTATGCCATTGCCTCATAAATGAAGTCATCCTGACAAAAAAAATATTTCAACATAGAGACAACACCCATATATTCTCCAGCATCCTTGCAGCAGTACATCCTGTGTGGTTAGGAAACTTATTGGGCCTCATCTGCAGTAATATAAAAAAACAACAGAGCACACCCAAACTAAATTCAGTCCCCCCAACTCTCATTAAAGTCTTCTAAATTCTGTTCAGGTCTTCCAGACACATGCAAGTGCTAAACAAAATTCATTGTAATACCCAAACCAAGGAGTTCAGCATTACTGCAGTTTGCCGGCTCCAGTTTTCAATCAGAGGGGTAGTTCATCAAAAAAAAATTATGCACAAAACAGAGATAATGTTAATAGAGTTATTAATATTCAAATAAAAATTAGCTCTAATAAAAACTACTTATAATAAAACACTAATATCAAAGCCATTCCTCATACTAAACTAGCATATCACCCATGCAAAGTTGATTTATTTGTACACAGACTATGCAGTAGAGGGCAGTGTAACACAAGAGGAATATTGTTCCTGATATATTATTTGAACACCCCAAACAACTGCATTATTCCCTTATGTGCAGTGGATACTGAACCATAGTTACAGAACAACTGCATCTGTGGATATTTATGTAGATCACATACATAACAGGAGCTAATAGTTGAGTTTCTCAACACAAACCATAAAGAAATCAATGCATTTCCTTTTATAATAGTATCTTTCCACAACAGGATATGGAAAATGTATTCATCTGGTCTTATTCATCTCAAAACGCACCTGTGGAAGATTCTCATTCTTTAAATCTTTTTTTCCACCACAAACTCCAAAGATTCATGAACCTGCTTTGTAGAAATGATAAATCTTTGAGTTATTCTACCTAACACACAATCCTCTGAAAGATGTTTATTTAAAGACTCCAAAGTGCAAAATTCAACATTATTCCCTCTTGTGATTTCTTGCTGTGCAACCTTTTATTGAAACGGAAAAAATGAGAAAAATGTTGGCGCCACATTACACAGAGTGTTCAAAATCTCTAAAGTCATTTTGTAATGTGTTCCATGAAAGTTTTTAGACTTCACTGCTCCTTAGTTAACTATTGCCTTGGAATAAAATCTTCTTGTCAATTAATTTCCCCCAAAACAGTCTACATACACACAGAGATGGGATATGCAGGTGGATGTGTGTTTATTAACAGTGGGATAAACACTGCTTATTAAATGTTGACATTTTCCATATATAATTAAATAAAGAAAAAACCTATAAGCCTAGAGTCACTTGTGATTTTGCATAGATTTGGCTCTGCACGTTCAAGGAAACAAATGCATCTGCTGTACCCAGGGTGAGGACCAGACAACGCTAGGTCCTAAAACCAATGGAGTTTCAACAGTTCCCAACCTGCCCCCATTGTTGGGGAGATTCTTCCAGAGTTGCAGGTACTCTGGACAAATTTACTGAATTAGATTAAGCAGAAGCTGTGTGGCTCTAGGTAAATCTCACTCTAACCATTGGTTTGATGTTTCGAGATTCTCACACATATGCTACTATTGCCACAATATTTGTAGCTAAATTCTAAATTTGCTGTATGATAATCATTGTAATGATAATCATTGTAAATTCTACTGTTGCCACAATATTTGTAGTTAAATTCTAAATTTGCTGTATGATAATCATTGTAATGATAATCATTGTAAATTCTACTATTGCCACAATATTTGTAGCTAAATTCTAAATTTGCTGTATGATAATCATATGTAATTGTCATATTTTACCTTTTAACAGGTAAAATATGACAGCAGCACAAGAGATGCCATCAAAACCTACTTGTAGGCTTATTAATAACTTTTTTATTTTGAAGATTCCCCATTTATGACCCAAGTGCATACTGTTAAAGGTGTATTCTAGAAACACCACAATTTTTAATGCTCCCCCTAGAACATTATATTTGCAAAAGTAATGTTTATTTTTAATATTTATACATTGTTTTGGGTAGATTATTTCCTCGTGAATATAACATTCATATGGATAACTCTGTCAGTGTCCTCCTTCCCCCAATCTTAATTGATGACATGGAGTTACTGTAGCTCTCAAGCTCTATCAGTAAATACAATTGATAAGTATGGCCATGGTGTAGTTGACATTTAACACATTGTGGATTCTGAATAAACTGTTTTTGCTCAGTATTGTTTATGAATAATGACATTGGATAATTTAGAATGTCTTTGGTAAAAATAGTCCTTGCTTTGAGCAAAGATAAGCAATGAGGTTTGCAACATGTTACAATGCAGTATTAACTGGGTCATTTTCCACAGGTAATTGTTATTTTGTGCCCCTTTCCTATTGATTCTTATGCCTTGTACATTTTAAACCTTGTAATTCTGGTTTGAAGATGATATACATTCGAATTTTTATTACTTTGATTCCACATCCTTTCTTAGAGACAAAGAAGCTCAGTAATTGCTGCTGCTTCTTTTGAGTTCATGTGGCCAATATGTTAAACATTACAATATTCAAAGGTAGTCCTTTATCCTTAAGATGCAGGTACACGGCTACATCAGACCCGAGGGAATAGGCTCTTTTGCTGGGCCCTAAGTTGATGCGTTGCTGTTTGGTCTCCCCCACATACAAATCAGAGATTGTCTTCCACTGCACTGCAGGCATGCGGATATTGATGTCGCTTTCTTGTGTTTGGGTGTTGGATCTTTTGGATGTACCAATTGCTGCTCAGTGTGTTGTTCGGTTTAAAGCAGACAGGATACAGTGTTTTTTGAAAAGTCTTCTTAATTTCTCGGAGACCCCTTGCTACATATGGGATGACCATGTTCTTTCTCCTGTCTTGCTTTTCCCCTTTATGTTGGTAGAGGTGGGGGGGAGGTAGACACCAACGTCTGCCATGTACAATGCTGTTTTTAGACACCTTCTCTGGGCGTTCCTATAACACCTCTTAGCCACTATCAATCACGCCTTAACACTTGAGTGATATGCTAATTGGGATTTTCCAGGGTACTAATTGCCACACGATCTGTACAAGTCATTCTGAATGAGAAAGCCAGTCAGATGACTAGCAAACGTCTTCAAGAAACTACAATTCAAGTCCAGTTGATCTAATTGAATACAAAAGATATAATACCTGATTGAATATCAAAAATCCCATTCAATTGGATTAAATCGAATTTTCAGAACTCTGCAGAAATGATGTTGGAAAAACATTGTCGATTTGGTTCTCTTTAACGATCCAATCATAGCTAGCAAGGGTATAATGTAGGGTTCATTGCCCACCCAAACCGCATTGTAAGATTTGTAAAAACAGATTATAAACTGTTACTTACAGCCTCACTCCTGAAGCTTGATCCGGCTCGCTGCTTGCGGGCATGTGCAGGCAAAGGGGTCAGATCGGCAACTGTCTGTGATTGCTGAGAGGATTGTTTTTTTACACAGTGGTGCCAGTAGTGAGTTAAATTTTAGTTTGGGGGCTGGACATGCCCTTAAGCAATGGCTCTTAGTGTCCTGAAAGGAGGAATAGACCACTCACCTACCCGCTTTTCTAACCGCTTTATGACATGCAAAGTTTTGAACCCGACCGTCCCGCTTTTAGTCGTTTATCCTCAAATTCTACAGGGAAGTTAAAGAAAATTCTAAAAGTTAAAAAAAACTATATTTTTATTAATAACCAAATATGTTCATAGAAAAATAAAACTTACATACCACTAAATATATAGCAGGGGTCTTTCCAACTGCGGATCCCAAAGGTCTGAAAACGACAACAATTAGCATTCCCAGGATGCCTTCTGATATTTTGAGTATAGTAGTGGAATTGCCTGGACTTATATTTTTAAACAATCGTAGGTCCGCAGTTAGGAGATCCTGTATAGAGTAAAAGTAAGTACCAGAGCAGGCTGGGGTATCACCCTCCCATCAAACACCAAGTAACGGAAATTTATATAATATATCAATACTAATATATTAATTCATACTAATACTACCAAAACTAACTATCCTTGGGACCTCTACTGTTCACCAACTTCTACCAGGCATCGCCCCCCTCCTGGGAGTCGCGGCAGACCCCGGATTTTGGGGTGAGGCTCCCGCACTCGGTGAGAGCACACCAAACTCCCGCAAACCCGAAACTTACCTGACATCTCCCTGGGAAATGCCTAACTTTTCCTCGTCACGCCTCTTTGTGACGTTATTTACGCATGGTCCTCCTAGAACGCCTCTTCTGGGACAGTAAATTACATCATGTGCAGTGGCCCCAACCCCTAACTTGCCACCTTGTGATGTCACATGGTTCACCTCACCCCCTTGGTCTGTTCTACTACCAATGGGGCCTTTGACTGTCCACACCTATACCTAACAAGGACCTATACTGTCCTAGACTTATACCTTACCTTTGGCCTCTACGTGTCCCAAACTTACCTACCCATGAAGCCTCTGTTCTGGTATAGATCATTTTAAATCTTTACCAGTATCTTTTATGCAAACTATTCTTGGATTCTGTGACAGCTGAACAACTCCCGCATTCACTCTATTGACTGGGAAAATGCAGGAGTTAGAGTTTTCAAAATCGGAGACATACTGGTTACCTATCCATAATTTTATATTTCCTGCAGAATATTATAGTTCAATCTTCACCCCAGTTTCAAACTTACATTTATGGAGGAGGAAAGTAAAAGTTACAAGGGCAGGTACCATAACAAAGGATTATGGGGAGGGAAGAGGTGCGAGATAGAGCTGCATTGACAATATCTACCCTTATATGGGTGTAGATTTTATGCTTATGTTTTGAAAACCACAACGCCTAGCATCCATTCCCTGTCAGTACTCTGTTGTTGCACAATGATTGGGCGTTTTAAATGTCATATGGGAGGTCCACATACAGGCTGTAGTTATAGCTGAACTCATCAGTGGTTGATAATTATCATACTAGAATTATCTACAATCCCATAGATCATAATGGTCAGAAGGATTTACATTTTCCTTTTTTTGGTGCCCCTACAAAGACAGAGGGCCAGAGGAATTAACCAATGCCTTTCCAGTCATTACCTGTTTTTTTACCAAAACCTGCCAGTTTAGTAAAGTCCACCACAGCTGACTGTATATTCCTATCCACAATAGCATCCGTAGTAAAATTGCTTGTACATTAGAGCTGTTGATTGATAAATTAATATTTACCCAGCCAAAACACAGTACGCGGCTGGGAGCTTTTGAATTTGTTTTTTATTTGCCCTTTATAGTTGGTTCTCAGTTTCAGTATTACAGACAGGATCTCTGTTCATTGACAAGGAAAAAAAAGGGTTGTTGGTTTTTTTTTTTTGTAAGACTGTAACTCTTCTACCGTGTGGCTTGACCACAACCCATTCAAACTTCAATGCGTGGTTTCCGAACCGACCCCGCAAAAAGCAGGTAACCCGCGAGTACCTCACACGATGCAGTACTCTATTAATGTTTATGCCCAAATGTCCAGTCAATGAATTTTGATCAGTGTGTGTCTAGTTGTAGGCAGGAAGTACAAAGGTTGGAATAGGGGGGGGGAAAAGGTTATGGACATGTTTTTATTTAACTTCAAATACCATTATTATAGAAAAAGTAAAAGAGGGGGCTTTAAATAATTTGCATATCAGCATGAGGCCGTTATTGCATGAACAAGAAAATAAACATTGTGACACATGCACCGTGATGTATATTATGTGATGCCACACAATGGCTAAGCAAATGAACACTGCGGAAATGAGCAGAGCAAAAAACATTTTAATATGTTTTAAAAGCAAAACATGTTTAATAGTATGCTAAGGCATACATTAAAATATATAGCTATGTAGAATGTTTGTTCGTTAAAGGACAACTATATTGTAAAATATTAACTTTTAGAACAACGAGTACCTGGGACAGGGAGGGTAGGGATTGATGATTCCCAGCTCCCAAATGGTTTTGTTGAGGAGCTACAGCAATACAGTTTTCATTATGCCAGGTTATAGCCCTCGGCTTCTTTTATTAAAGAGAGGCTAAAGGACTCAGGAGCCTGGCATAAGCCCCAGTTTTCTTGTGCTGCCGCTCCTCATAGAAATGATATTGGGATGTAGAAAAGTATCGATCTACCTCCTTTACCCAGGGTATAAAAATTTTTTTTTATGTATTTATAACTGGAGTTTTGAAAAAAAGTTATATGTACTATAGTTCTCCTTAAAAGTAAACTAGTAGACCAGTTTGTGCAAAGCCTTAGAGCAATTACAACACAAACAAGTTGCAAACTGTTGTGCACAGGTAGGATAGTAGAAGGTCATTGATTAATATTTCAGTCATTCCACTGTACTCTGGCAGTGCTCAATGCAATTCTCTCTCAGTTTTATATTGTCTTCATGTCAATAAACAAGAAACGCAAATAAAGGATTGTACTTTACCGAAAGCCAAAGCATAAGGTTGCATTACAAGGGTACCCTAGGGAACCTTATTATTTACTGATTCAGTATAATAAAAGAGATAAGATGGATGAAAATAAGTTGTCAAAGGATTCTTTAGTTGAATTAGTTATTGCTGACATGCTGAATACTAATTTACAAGGTGTAAACAGATTGTACCTTATTCCCTATGGCACTTGCAGGTTATGTGCCGCCGAAAACTCGAATTAATAAGAAGCAATTATGCATTCCTGTAGACAGGGATGTTAATTTGGACTGGAGGAAGTGGTGTAGTTCCAGAATGTTAGCAGGTTACAATTGAAATTTTCACTCACCTCCTGCTATGGCTAAAACTTACTTAATGATGTCAGATTATTTGTGTTACTAGAACATTTTTGCTCAGAAGAAAACTTGGAACACAATCAGATCTTGTTCCAAGATGTCAAATAATGTGTAAAGATATGATAACTGCTCCCCGCAATCACTTAATGTTTATTTGTCTCCGGAAACTACACGTCTTACTTCATTACACTATACCTCTATGAAGTGGGTTTATCCCTGATAAACGCGTCAGGCTATCTGACTGGGTGTAGTACTCCACCCTGCCGATGTATGCTGAATTTATATATGTGTTTGAAATAAAGCAAGAATGATTTGTATTACATCTTGAGCTGATAATCCCACGTTCTCTTAATATATTATTATTGATGTGCGGTGCGAGGGAAGGCAACTAACATCTGGATTTATTTGCACCAGTGGGGAAAAGCCGAGGCCGCCAACGAAACCGTTGGAGTACAATACACTACTATACTATCACCTCACCAGTCATATATCGTTGAAAATAAAATCTTAAACACATTTGAGCTTTAATCTTGAATCACCTCTCTACAGCATCTCACTATGGGAGATAGAATAGTTGCATGGGGCTTGAGTTAGTAAGGCCTGAAGGATAACTGTTAACTATGTTGACCCACCTGTTACAATGCCAAAACAATCCAATCTATTTGGCGGCTATGAGCCCCAAAGGTCTAAGGCCACTATGACAATTGAAAAGATTCAAACACAAGACTCTCAGGCAATGCCTATGCATCAGTGTTGTGCGAAAATTAAGCCAAAACCCTTTGCCCCCCAAAGCCTCAGACCAAAAGGTGCAGCAATCAGTGGTCCTGAAGTCTTGTTGAAGCAAGACCTGCACCTTGTGGTCGCCAAAACCATATAAATTATGAGATCTGCTTTTTGCTCGGTTAAAAAACGAAACATGCTGAGGGGTTACTCCTACCGGCAATGAGAGCTTATTCTAATGTTAAAGGATTCTCCCGAGAAAGGATTATCTTGGTGGCAAATTAGGTTGACCAACCACAGATGTATTTCACGGACAGTTGCCTTTCTCAGAGACAGAAATAAATAACTAGTGGCATAAACTTTTATAATTGTCTGTGGGAGTCTGAATTCCATTCAAAACCATGTTAGGAATTTAGTAGTTTGGGAAGCAAGTAAGCTTACTTACTCGATAATGAACAGCACCCATTGGAAAAGACCTGGTCTAGAAAAATTGATGTTCAAATTGAAGCAAGTAGCTGTGGCATTTGGGTTGGAGGGGTTAGAGGCGAAAGGTGGCTTGTGTATTGGCTCTGCAACGTTATGCTCCATTAGCATAAAGAGACAAAGAAGAATTGCTTCGTGAAAAGATAACATGTAGCGTATACTATTCGGGTAAGACTATAGTATGGAGCATTGGTTGAGGTTTCACGGAGTTGTCAACTTTTACATTAATGGTCTTGGGACCGGGAATGCTGAGGCAACGAAAGGCAGGGTGGTGGATCTACATTGAGAAAATATGCGAAAAATGGACATGCTTGTTGCACTTACATGCGGACTCATTGTAAGCTCACTAAAGATTTTGCTTGCCGCTGAATAGAGTGTTTTGCGCGTGTTAGATGTGAAAACACGGCTGCAAGGTGCCAAACATTGCATACATAAATCTATTATCCTTTATGCCTCAGCATGATATGCCTTTGAACCGCCTAGTTTTTTGATGGAATCGCTCTTCAGTAAACCAAAAACAATGCCACCATTAAGAGTATAGGCGTCCAAACACTATGTCATAAGTTTAATAAATGTGGATAGCCAGTGATGGTGTTCTCAACAAAGGACAAAGGCGATATGCACAAAAAGGCTTGTAGCCAATTAGTTATTATCCTTGTTTTGGAAAAACTCCTTTGCATTGGTAATAATGAAATGGGCAACAATAATCACCATCTCTAAAACTTTTTATCTTAACAAGAGTAGCTAAATGAATCTAATGAAGTTGAAAAACACACTAGATTGTTTAAAGTGCTTCTGAGACGCGAATGTTGTAATGTTAACCCCAGGTAACTCACAGGTATGCAAACAACATGTATCTTTTTTTTTTATTTCAGATGAAAATCAAAATAATTTTATGTCTGTATGTTTTGCTGTTAAGCTTCATCCTACGAGTTATACAGGTGTTTAATGTTTCTTTTTAAAAAACCTGATGGATCATCACTGTTACGTATGAGTAACAAAACTGCATGTGCCACCTGTTTTTAATATCCTGCTTCTTTCTCTCTCTGTGAGCCACAATTCCAGATGTTGCTTTATCCACTTTATTCGCATTAACTAATACTGTCTCATCCTTCAGTAAATATTCCATTATTTTGGATCCCAAGTACCTTGCACATCCCATCTGTATGCTGAATCTGCAATGCTTATTTATCTATAAAACCTCTTGATTAAGGGGACCCATATGTGTTAACTCAGTAAAACCCGACAGTACAAATTGCAGTATCACACATCCAGGCCTATCGGACACAGCAGACAAAAGCAAAATGTCCACAGTGTCTGCCATCTAGGATCAGACTGTTTTTAACACTGAACAAAAGGAAGGTAATGATGATCGTGGTTTAAAAACATAAATAGAAGATAAAGAAGAAATGAGAGCAATACCGTGTTTATTTAAAAGCGACAGGCCTTGCTAGCGTTTCTTCCAGATATTGAACATAGAAGGAATCAATTTTCGAGCATTGTATAGATTTTTTTAATGGTTTTTTTCAGTTTTGATCAGCAGAACCCATACTGTCTATTGATTGCATGTAATAAAAGTTGGAAATAGAATCCTCAGTTTCCTTGCCAGATACTACTGTAGCCTGCTACATAGAATTAGTAAAAAGTTCTGTAGCAGTATATTGTAAGCATTTAGCATTTGTATTACTTTTGCCGATCATGTGAATAAACCAAAAACCTCATTGCTAGTGTGCCTCTTTAGGCCAAAGTCTCTTCCTCTATGGATGTAAAAGCTTCTCCTTGGAGTATCCAGTGTTTATTAAATGGACGGACTCACCTTTCAAACAACTAGGTTTGGGACAACTAGATGGCCAGTAGTAAGCAGTAAAGCGTATGGGCACTTGATTCGAGCTGATGTAACTTGTATTTTAAAATGATAAAAACTTCTTTATTAAACTCTTATTACTGAGGATGAGAATTAGATGTTGTTAGAGTATTTGTACAAAAGGGGACATTAACAGTTATTGTTATTAATCTTTTTTTAAATCTACAACATAGCAAACTTTCATTGCTAATAGCTCCACAGTGTTTGTTTTAAGTAGTAGAGTCTCTCTAGTGTTTTCACAAAGGAGTTGCCACAGCAAAATAGATTTACAATCAACTCTTAAAAATTAAGTTTGAGCAACCAGCGTTAGAATGAACCGTATATGGGCAAAAAGTCCTCCATTTGCATTGTATCGGGTTATAAACCACAAGTTTTAAGATTGAGGCCACTTCTCAAGTTAAAGGGCAAGTCTAGCCTCCAAAATGAAAAACTTACCATACAAGTAAATTCACCCCCCAAACCCTAAAAATGGTAATAGTTTGAAATCTGAAATATAAGTCTAACCTGAAATCCTGAACAATGTCCTGTTTTCCTGTTTTGCTTCCGGTTCTTCCAGTTAGCACTCGTCAGTTATAGATTGCACGGTGACATCACAACCAATGACTGAATGTATCCCCTAGTTGCCTTCTATTGCGCATGTCAGGCTCAGTACAGGCTTCAAATTGCTCAGTTTCCATTGAGAATCTAGGAAGCATAGCAGGCATACAGTAATGAATTATTAGGACGAAGAGGATATCAACATATTTAAAAGAGGCCATTCTTTCTAAAAGATGTTCTATGAGTGGGAGGATGGAATTGTCCTTTTAAATTTTTAGCGACATGGTCTATTTAGTATTATCATCAGCAGAGGCTGTTCTTTTTGCAATTCGAGAGCAGAAGCCCCCCCCGCTGACAAAATGGTGAGGATTGAATTGGAATTATGGCAGTTGTTGAATGAAAAAGTAGCAAATAGGTTTATAGCAGAGACACATGGTGTTGTGAAACAGTTCTCCGACTGGGCTGTAAATTTAGAAGGCTACGCCCTGTTTTAGGAGCAGGACAGAGAAAAAAAAAAGTAAAAGGGGAGGAGGAGATGTTGTTTGATGTTAAAAAAGAATTGAAGCCAAATTAAAAGCAGAGATAACTGGCCATAGAGTTAAAGGTAGAGGCAAGAATGGGGAATTTGAATACACAGGGAAGGGGGGGGTCTGTCATTGTTGGTTGCTCTGTATAAGCGCCAAATGTATAGCAGGAGGAAGTGAATCAGTTCCTATGCAGTGGCACGGTGCGTGTTTAGGGAGTGTGCTCAGTATGTGGGGCTTTAATAACCCGGACATTGATTGTTGTAGGGACTGGCCCAACACAGAAAAGGCAGAGTCCTGAATTTGCTGTGAGGATAATTTTCTATGCAGGGGGTTTTTAAAGTTCCTAACTAGAAAAGAACTCTGTTGGATCTGTAATATCTAACATGCATGGAGAGCGCTTATTAGCATGGATTAAAGGATAACGGTGAGGCTTAGGGAATAGTGCACATCCATGAAAGGGTAGTTTGTAAGTTTGATATGTTACCAGAAGGAAAAGTGGCTGGGTACAAGACTTTTAATTTCGGGAATGCAATTTCCCAGGTTAAAAGTAGCTCTTCAGAATGTCAAGGATAAGTATTATCAGGTAAAGCGTACTGAACAGAATGAAGTGGACTGTTTTTTTAAGGAGATTTAAGTCATTTCACATCTAATTTATACCCTTGGGAATAAATGTAAAAAAAATAATCAGCGCCTACGTGGCTGAATTCGATTGTAAAGAGGCAACTGGAAAGGAAGAAAAAAGGCATTTTAAAACCTTTAAGTCGGAGGAAACAGCACCAAGGGCCTGTAGGGATTAAAAAACTGGAACAAGGAGTAGATACCAGAAAGCAATAAAACTAGCAAAAATAAAATTAAACTAATACATAGAACGATTAGATAGATGAAACAAAGCATCTACTAAGCCTAATTTTTTTTTTTAGCTATATAATAGGAAGAAGATGACGTGAATTGAAATGTGGCACACATTATTAATGGGGAAAGATAGTTGTTATGGAGGATGGCGAATTAAGCAAAGCTATGAATTTTTTTCCCTCTGTATCACGTTTAGAAGTACAAGTACAGAGACTTCATAGAGTATAGTAGCAATAATAAATGGTATAAAGATTCAAGTTGCCCTTTGGTAACTGGTATATTGGTTAACGAGTAGATATGTCCAGAAAGAACTAGTAAGGTTAATATAATAATATCCTGGACCGAGATAAAATAAACAGTCTTTCTTCGGGTGGTGGGGTACTAGGAGCAAGTCATAAAAGTTCTAGTTATCTATCTAATCCATGTTTATTTTTGCACCAGATTACCTCTGTTGGAGTGTGGCTTGGATTGGAAAAAAAGGCGTGCTGATGTTATTCCAATATTCAAAAAAGGGGGTCGTTTCAGCGAGCCGGGTAATACAGGCCTGAAGTTTAACTTCAGTTGTGGGGAGGATACTGGGAAAGTTTAAGGAACATATTCTAGAGTATGTTTTCAAGGATGATGTTTATAAGTAGTAACCAGCATGGAGTTAGAGGAAATAGATCTGTGCAAAAACTAACTTGCTTGGCCTTTACACGTGAGTAGTTAGAAGTATAAGTAGAAATCTAGACTCTGGCATAATTAGCGTAGATGTAGTTTATTGGGGTTTTGCAAAGCTTTTTCATACAGTCCCTCATAGGCAACTTAATGTATCAGCTAAGGTCCTGTGGGTCTGGGGAGGCACATGTGCCACAGGGTTTGTGTGGGGACGCTTCTATTTAATCAGTAATGATTGAAGGGAGTGGGGTTATTATCCGCAGGTTTCTTGTGTTGCTGATGACACCAAAACTTTGTTGAACACTTAAAAAAGAGGATGTGGCAATCGTTGCAGGGGGGATCTAGATAGATTGCCTATTGGGCTGTAAAGTGGAAGATTTAATCTTGAAATGTAAGGTGATGCAGTTTGGATTAAAATCCTTGTCTTTTTGCTAACTATAAATTGCTCTGTGTTAAGTGACTCCCTGTTGAAAGGGATCTTGATGGAGTTTTGGTTGGTAACAACTTAAAGGAAGCAAGCAGTTCCAGGCAGGCAACAAGCGAGAGAGCATGGTCTTTCTGAAAGGAGGGTTATCAATGCAAGAGGAAGGGTAAAGTGTTATTCCCCTCTTTACAAGCGTGGTTGGACACAGCCTCATTTGGAATATGTAGTTGCAATTTTGGAATCCTGAGTACACAAAGGACATCTTTGAATGGAAAGGGTTAGCGAGGGCAACTAAATTATTAGGGGATTGGGGAGCTTGAATAGGAAGAGAGACTGGAAAAGTACAATTATGTACACTGGAGAAAAGGGGGCGCTTTGGTGGGATTTATGATTACTGTGTATAAATACCATAACGGGCCTAACATAAATCTATCTGGGGCATGTTTCACCAATTGCAGAGGACACATCGTACATCCCTTAAGACTTGAAGAAAAAAGGTTTAGGCTTCAAGTTCGGAAAGGGTTTTTACAGTGAGAACAGTAAAGCTATGCAAAAGCGTTCCAGTAGCCGTGTTATGGCAGGTTCATTGGTCAGTTTCTGCAAAAAAGGAATATGCAAGTTACTGTATTGATAATTAAAGTAGAGTTTATCCAGGGAAAAGTTCTCGGATTGCAAATGAGTCAGGAAGGAATTTTTTCCACCTTATAAATTTGGAGTGGGTTTTTTTTGCCTTCCATCTGGGTCACAGTTAGGCAGGAAATGAGGATATTGCTAGATGGGTTGGACTGGATGACGTTATGTCTTTATTCAACCTCAAATTTACTATACTGATCAAAAGCTTTTAAAGGGGCATTGTCAGCAACAAATAAATTTAGCTATAAATTTTATCTCACCCTAAAACCCCAATTTCGCATTACAGTAATTTCCAAAACATGCCCCTGAATGAGACTACCTGACCTAGGTCTAGATAAGTCTAAACACTCCTGTACCAAATTAAATTTGCAGTCGACATGGTGAATGTTTCCTGTTCGGCAACCACCCCCGGGATCGTTAGTTTACTGATTATAATAGTATTTATATAGGAGTGCTGCATTCCTGCCTGGAGAGCCTGAGTTTTCTTAAATTTTATTTATAAATGCTTTTTGAAATGTTGAAACATTGTGGATAGATGTTAGTTTGAGAACGGTTTACCATACAGATTAACCAGGAAACCTAATTTCTATATTTGTTTCTTGAACTTATTTCCTGCCCCATAGGGGCAGAAATAGATGTTATCAGCCACTATGTTGTTACACACATCTTTGTTGTACATAGAACCTTGATAAGGTTCTTGGGGCTAGAGATGAACAAAACCATGTATGGTTACAGAAAAATGCTGCGGAATGCATTAGACTCTCCACGACCGTTTTTTAAACCGATTTCACCATTTGCATAAATTATCTCCTTTTCACCACTGAAATTTGACTTTTAAAACAAACTAAAAACAGTTTTTGCAAACTTCGCATGAAAATCGTCACTAATATTCTCAAAATCAAAATTGTAGATCGACAAAATTATTTGAAACTAGTGGTTCTGTCTTGAAAAAAAGGTTGTTTTGAAACTGGAAACTCATTACATTGGGGATTTGTTCCCTATACTATGTTTACAGGATAATTATAAATTTAGGGCCATTATTATAAAGTCGCTGTGTATCGCTTTTTAGCGATATCGCACCTTAAACTATCGGTATCATAAATTTACGATGTTAAACCCATCAGAGATAACAATCGGAGTTAACAATCTTAAATTTACGATAACAATTGTACAAACAAATCGTAGATTTAAGATCCCCATAGTATCCATTGCGGTAGTTTACTACCGCACGTTATTCTATGATCGAGTGTTCGTTAATTAACGTACGTTCGGTTGTAAATGTACGATCGCGATTGTGAATTAACTAAACCCGCGGGTATAGCTAAAAAGCTTTATAAATACGGCACCTTAATGACACTTCCTGTAATAAACCGCAGTGATCATGGTTAGTTGGTTCCATTTGGAACTGAGGATCATAGTCTCTATGCAGGTGATTGAATCATTTTCAAAGTAAATTATTTCAAGTTTTAATTATAGCATTTACAGTCCCAGGCATAGTGGGACCAGACAATATTAATATGCCCGAGAGTCTTTGATCCCCTTTAATTATTTGATACAATTTAATGGATATCTGCAGACACAATTACAAGTGATGACATTCATTGAGTAATATTTGTAAAAACTAATTGCTGTGGTAAATAGATTTTTTAAATGTCTCCCCAAGAGTGACAATCTGAAAATGTTATTTTGGTCTTATAAATTGATTTAGAAAATGAAGCATCGAAAAAAGCTAACACTAACCAGATGTTTCCGGCAACATAGGTCCTGACTGGATTGTATGGTACATTATAAGGGCACTGGATGGTGGTATAGACAAATCATAAACAGGATTGACACTTTGAGTTAACCGATAAATTTGATGGGATCGCTCAAAAATTTTAAAAAAACATTATCAATTTCCGATTCCACTGCTTGACAATGTCGAACGGCATTAAGGAAAAATGAAGATCGGGCCCAGAACTTTTCCGCCGACCTCATCTTCAGTCACCATCCGCTTATACGGAAGGAGCAAAGTGGGGAGGTTCAAGCGGTTTCTGATGGGATTTCCGCTTGCTGCACCAATCATAAATCCAATTGAAGAAATCTGCGTGTATGGCCAACTAAGTCTATCGATGAGTTGGATCTCTTTTCGACATCATCTGTATGTTATTGTTTGTAATTGATTTATTGTATATTATAATCTGTGATTTTCATAATGCAGAAGAAGACTTTTCATTATTAGATATTTCTGCTCCTTTATCCATCACATTATTTGTAAATAAAAAAAGATGCTGAGTGCAAATCCTTATATTAGTTTTATCTTTAACTTCATTGAAGGTCTGAATAACAACAGAAACATTCATCCTTTGAAATAAAACAAACATTGTTCTTCTTCTGGTATAAATATGCCATGAAATCATCATGGAAGTAAAACTCATAGTGAGTCTACATCAAAGCTTACTAAGACATGTTGCAGAGTATGTCAAACTGCTTACCACTTTTATATCATTTTAGAAGATGCATAAAGGCACTTACAAGCTAATTAGATTCCTGGAAGACTTTGTCTTACAATGTCAGTGTAGGCTCGTGTATATGTCAATATGCTGCTTAGACAAGATTTACATCTTCTTTTACTTTAAATATCTTATCTGAAAGACATCAAGTAAGTATTCAATGTAATTGTATATAATAGTTGAAATCAAAAATTACTTTCCCAGTGTTATTTTGGCAAATTCTTAAAAACCTCCTGCACACAATTCCTATAGCTAGAGGGGTTAATAAGTAAATATTTTAATCTGGTTTAATATAATGTGTCCAGTATGTAGTTAGGAGGGAGAGGGTGGGGTACGCGGGAGTTGGTGTCCCAAGTTAATTTAAAATTTTCATTTATTCAAACGTCCAGGGGGACTTTGCAGGAATGTCATATGGCAAGAGCACCAGTGCTATAGATATAGATAGATTAGACGTTCTTCTATAAACTAATGTTATCTAACTAGTGTATGGGCACCTTTACAGACCTTGGAGATTCTAACACAGGTTAGTTAAATTGCGGATCGCAGTCGTAAATGTACGATCGACATTAACAACGTTACGTTGATTGTTAGAATACCGTGTGGTAGTAAACTACCGCAATGGTTTCTAGGGGATCGTAAATGACGATTTCGTTATCGTAGATTTACGATCGGTATCGTAAATTTATGATCGGTTAAAACGATAGTAAAATTTCCGATACCGATCGTTAAATTCGCGGTATCGCTAAAAAGCGGTATCGCGGCTTTATAAATATGGCCCTATGTGTTAAGGTAATCTTTTTTATTT
This sequence comes from Hymenochirus boettgeri, assembly GCA_019447015.1. Lineage (NCBI taxonomy): Eukaryota > Metazoa > Chordata > Amphibia > Anura > Pipidae > Hymenochirus > Hymenochirus boettgeri. The sequence continues at coordinate 82,875,669 of CM033475.1, forward strand.
TTTCACAATAATACCATTGCAAATGAACCATGGCCAATCATCTTTGCGGGAAGTTTGGGTGTGAGACCAGATGTACTTTTTTGGACAATCTCCCAGTTTACCACCACTAAAGCAGCATGAAATTACTTCAGCCATGATAATCCTCCAGCATCATTTAATTTGGTCTGCACTAAGAAAAGTTCCTTCCTTGTTATCTGAAAGGATCAAACTTTAATATGTCAGACCATAATACTTAATAAATTTAATTTCAGTATCTGGGTCTTTACATCAGTATTTTCTTTGTGAGATAGGCTTTTTTTTTTTTTGCAATCTACCTAGATGCCAGCATTTCAGGTGTTACTCAGTGTGAATGGTCTATTGTGGATACAATTTAATAAAGCTTCTAATTAGGCAACGTGAGGACATCTGTCTCTCAAACTACACACATTAATATGCTTCGTATTGCTTTATAAATTAAACAGTACAGAAAGTTGTACAAGATCCTCAGTTTCTTTCTAATTCCTTACATGCAAAAGTCTTTTTTCGTAATAATAAAGTCCTTTTTTGCCCATTTTAACCCATAAACAAACCTTATATCTTCACTATATTGCTAATCATCTTAATGCTAGTTTAATGGGCAAAACACTTTTTAAAAACGACAGCAACATAAAACCAAGAAAAATTTTAAGTGACCCCAAGATTGAATGGTAATATCTGTAGATTTCCATATGGACCATTGTGGTCAGTGTCTAATTGTAAGTTAGCTGCAAACCTACTAACTAGCATGTGCACAATCGTAAGTATGGTAGATGACTCTGTTTCTCTACAGAAGAACAAAACAAGTACAACAAAAAAAGACAGGAATTAGGGAAAAACAACAATATCAAGTAACAAACAATATTTTATTGGGCATGGGAAAGCCTTACTTGCGTGTGTAAACAAGCGAAAATGGATTGTACAATTAAAAATTAATTAAATTAAATCTAGCACCTATGATTTGAGTTCAGTACCCTCGCTCATTATTGCTCATTATTACTTCTAAGCAGTTTGGTGAGTAATCAATTTTGCCTTGATCATAAACAAGATGATTAAACATATCATATAAACAAAGGTGTTATTTTTTCATGACCAACCACTGTTTTAAAGCAATAGAGGGCAAATGATGAATCTATTAGCCAGCGGCTACATTGAAAGAAAATGTAGATGAAGATTCATTTTTATGCATCTAATATACCAGATGACAGCATTTCTAGACACATGAGAGATATCAAACAGTGCAGAACATTCTCACACACTAGCTTTAAAGACCAGTACAATCTATGTAGCCACTACAGAAGAGAGATTTTATTTAATCCATTATTATTTCTTTTAGTAGCAGGTAACATACATGCCTGATGTTTAAATTGCTACTTAATACCAGTTCCAAAGGGGATGTTGCTTATATAAAACATATAAAATACAGCCAGTTTAATGGCTGCATACTGGAATAAATATTGTTTCACCAAATTTCCTTTTGAACCAGCATTGGTTTGGTCCATGTGGTTGTCTTAGCAAATGCTGTATATAAATGTTAAGGAAATATAATAAACTGAAGAAAGACTTGTGATTTTAGAGAAAAGTGTTTTCGCTGTGATTTACTATATGTTTTGATCTGAAGGCATCTTTCTAAAGTGTGTGAGGGTTCTATTCACACAGTGGCATATATTCATGGTATATCTGTGGTATTCAGTTAATAACTGGACTTGAAGTTTAGGGCCATATTTAAATTAAATGTATGGCCACGATCTATAAATTAACAACGTTCGGTATGAATCACCACGTGGTAGTAAAATACAGCAATAGTATTCATATGGTGTTCGTTAATTTACTTTTGTCATCATAAAATATTATGACCCACATCGTTAATTTACGACTAAAAATATAGATTTACAATTGGGCTACGCTTGGTATGCTCTTTGCAAAAGAGGCAAATTGCTTTTAGAAATATGGCCCTTAGTATGAAATCCGACTGACATTAGAAGAATCTACTGTCAATAAATACTCTGGACTGTGTCCTTATCAGCATATATCAGCAAGGTGTCAAGAACCCTCGGAATGCAAGGTGTTTATTGCATTGTAGCTAGGAGATGTTAAAAAACTGCCTACGGGTCAGCCGTCAAAAGCATTGTACTGCCCGACAATTGGTGATTTATATATACATTTATAAATATTCCAGTGTGCAGACAAATGTATTATATCATATATTACAGTAAAAGCTAAGAAGGGGGTTCAAGAGCAGCCTTGTTTATCTTGCAGTCAAAGCTACCACTCTCCTCTCTCTGCTAATGTTCTTATATCTGTTTGCAACAGAACATTACATGTAGTAGAGGAATATGAAATCATGTATTCTTCTAATTTGTGTATCACAGGTCATAGGGAAACTGAAGAAAGTAAAGACACTCTGAGGGTTGGGGGGGGAATTATAGAAGACATGGAAAAAAGAAAATAAAATTCATTTTCCCACTAAGATGCCCTTTAATGTAGTAAGAAGTCAATATATATACAAATTGGTTAAATACAGATATGCAGGTTTATGGACTATTTTTATAGGCAAAAAAAATCTGTAAAGAGCACCACCACCACAAATATTTAAAAATCAAACAAGCAGCCAACAAAGAATTGTAGATTTACTGTATTAATTTTACTTTAATTTAACAATAGAAGCTGTGAAGTCTTGGGAAAATTTAGGTGCTCCTTTGGTAACCAGATAATTTAGAATAAATACAATAGAGCAAGACACACTCAAAAGTAATTTGTTGTATATGTGCAATACTTTTAGGGCAGTGATGTCGAACAATGGCGCTCCAGATGTTTGGAAACTGCAACTCCACACATGCATTGGTTGTAGTTTCTAAACATCTGGAGTGCCAAGGTTAGACATCCTGCTTTAAGTTATTGTAACGCAAATTAATTTGTTAAAAGATTTTAAGAGGAAATTTAAATGCAGGAGGCCGTAATTACTCATAGTTCTGATTATGCTGCCATCATTTCTCATCGTATAATTGTATCCTAAAATTACATTTTACAAACTGCCTGGATGACTCCCAACTAATATGTGAATGCAGCACATGTACATTATAGGAATGCATGGAAACAGAGAAACTAAAAAGAGGAAAACAGAATCAGCAAAATTATAAACAATATAAAGATCCCTGCCATATTCAAGTAGGTGGGTAACATACAGACATAAAAAGGAGTACATATGATCCAGTGAACATAGCCTTTATGGAGGTCCATGCCTTAATATAAAGATAGACAGCCTCTTTCCTCATTTCAAAAAGCCATGGGCTGGGGGGAAGAAGAAAGCTGCTATATTGATCGAGTGTGCAAGTATGAGGAATGCAAAAGTTTGCTTATGATAATTAAAGTAAAAAAGGTTAGAAGTTAGGAACCTTCCAGACTGGGTTACCTGACGTGGTTGGAAGGCTTTTCATTCATGTGATCAAAGTAATCTATACTAAAACCCCTTGGTTATAATATATGCCAGTGTGCAGATAATATGATTTGTATGGGGCCCATGAATGTGCATTGATTAGCTTTCTCTGTTCGACATAAACAGGAGGGTGCCTTTGCTGAAAATATAATTACCTATTATTTACCCTATTAGGAAAAGCAATTCAAATTATACTAAATTCATTTTTAAACTTAAAAAAACACTTTTACAGCCTCTTTTGTCAAGAGCCAACATAAGTGGTAATTCTATGCATTCTGTATATGTGTAGAGATAGGTCTCCTAGAAACTAAGAATGAATGATGATATGAGATATAACATACCAGATTTTTCTTTTAAATTCTTTCCCTCAAATTTTTATGTTAGAAAGATATTCACAAGATCTTTCTTATATAACGTAAGTTATGTGTTTCTTTAAGTTTGTAGGGCAGGTATTCATTGCCGTTGAATGACGTTCTTAATTCTGTTCTGCTTGAGCTCTTAGTCTATTCATAAAGAACGTTCAGACAAGAGAGATACCTTTTCATCCTTCAAGAAAGTCAGACGACTACTGCTACTACAATCTACATCATATTTTCAATCTCCCCTTTAAGACTGCTACACACGACTGCTACATAAATAGAAGTCAATAGCAGATTGAAAAGGCTTCTTAGGAGAAAGGAGTTAACATTATAAATACACGTTGCCATTTCCTGCATTTATTCAAGTTTATGCAGTCTCAGCAACTGTTTCAGGATAATTTAGATGGTGTGACGCTAGATATCTGAAAAAATTATAAGCTGCAATATTCTCTGGTTCTAATGGATTTTAGGTGTGATTATGTAGTGAAGCCTTCCCTAATATAAATGAACACCACTGTCAAGCCTACTAAATTGTAAAAAAAAAGTGTCAGTGGAGGTTTTCAGTAGAGATAATTTGCTACTGGTGAGGCCGGCAGCTGTGATTCATGTTTTAAAATGCATTTTTTTTATAGAAGCGTTTTTAGAGTGCCAGTGTTTAAAAAAAATGAGGGCTATAATTTTGAGTTAATGCAGGCAACAAGATACTTGGAGTTCCCACTTTATGAACGAAATGTAATATTGATTATTAATATTCCAGACAAGGTCCTTTCTTTTCAGTTGGAGAAAAGGTAAAACAAAACAATAACTGCTGATGTGACATGGCCAACTATGTTTATACTGGCAACTACAAATTGTATTTTAAATAAAAAAAACCAAAATGTACTAATAATAAAAGAATAAACCTGTGTTTACAAGCCAAGAGATTTTAAAGGAGTCTGAAACTGCAGGGAGTAGGAATAGGATTGCATAGGATGTTAAAGTTTAGGAATTTGTATGGCAATATACTATCCATTATTTACATTAAAATAAATTATTGTTACATGTTAAAAAGATCCAATGGGAGATGCCCTTACTGTCCTAACTATTGACTTACCTGGCTGGGCACATTTTGCAGTAGATGCACACAGATTCACATATAGATGATCATTGGAAAGTTGGTTCAGCTATGGGGAGAGGTAGAGTGTAGACGTTGATGATGGTTTTGAATCACTATTGGGAACTGCAACAGGTCTATATCTACAGTAAAATAAATTTAGGATTTCTCTCCTAAAAATGAGATGTCTGTAGAGTTTTTTATCTCATTACCACCCAAAGATGTAAGATGCTCTGGAAACATTATTGAAATCATGTTTACATATTTGATTTATTCGTAATGTAAATTATTGAATTAGTCACTCACTTCTTAGTCTTGTGGTGAAATACAAACTCCATTTCTTAGGAGGCTCCACTGTTTCCCACTCCTACAAACTCACCCCCTACCAAATAGCAAAGAAAATAAGAAAGTAAATATGTAGTGCTAAAGGGCATGTCCACCTCCAAACTATAATTCCCCCCACTACTGGCCCCACTGTGTAGTGTAATAAAATCCTACCTCACATCCCAGCTCCCAAATGGTTCTCCTGTAATGTCCCTCCAAAGTCCCAAAAACTGGCCACCAGGAGTGGCAGAGCATAAAGGACTCTGCCTCCTGTCTCCCTGATAATTTGCCATGCACACTGCAGCCCCCACTCCCTCCTTCTCCCATCGTTTTGTTTCCTCCCCCTAGTGTAAATCCCCCTTGGTCATAAAGTAGTGCTTCCTCCCCCAGCCCCAAATGCTATATAGATTTATCAGAAAGTCCCCCAAACTCTACTTACCTTCCTCTCCCCCCTGCGTGTTCAAGCAGCAGACAGCCGCGTCCGTGATTGCTGCCTCTCAGCCAATCAGGGATGCGGACAAGTCCGGCCCCGCTTGCAGTTTCAAGCAAGCAGAAGGCCAGGCAGTGCGGTGGATGAGGAGAGGAAAGGTAAGTAAAGATCGCGAGAGTTTATGAAAATTCTATTATGGGATTGGGGTGGGGGAGGAAGCACTACTTTATATCAAAAAATTTTTTTAAGAGGGTGGACAGCATTAAGAATAGATTTAAGGGAACATCAGTTCCATACAGGTGCTTCTGGTGTTTGGCACTTGAGTCAAACTTGTGAAAAGGCATTCCAAATCTGTAATAGGCGGGATCTGGGCATGGCTTCTGGTTATGGTGTGGCTTCAGGTTGTGGCCATGGCTAAACACTTGATAAATTCAAACTTTACAGGGAGTGGGGGCACCAGGTAGGCGACTGATGATAGTAGGAAATAGAAGATACATATAGATAGATGATAGATAGAAGATGATAGATAGATAGATGATGATAGATAGATAGATAGATAATAAGATAAGTGCCCAGTGGTTAGTTTACTTACCTACCTCAAGGTAGGGTTGAATACAGTGGGAGAGGTACAGTCTAAAAAATGGGTGGCGTATAAAGAGAATAAGAAAGAAATAGAAAGAACAGAATTTGTGTATTTAAGCCAAATAAATTTCCAGGTAAGTGGAAGATGACATTCATAACAATAAATGTTAGGTGATGCATTGGGGTTAAAAAACCTTGTAGAATACTATTGTAAATGTACAGCTGCTATACTATAAAGGTCCTGTGCTAAGTGAATTCTGTTAGAAAAAAAACTAGAAGTCTAGCTAACAAGCTTAGTTTTAGCAAACAGCACATGGCACAATACCCCACCTAGCTAGACTACAAAGACAGAAAGACAGATAGATAGTAAAGATAGTAAAGATATTAATGCTTAAGATAGTAAAGATTATTAAAGGGCATGTCACCCCCAAAACTATAATCCCCCCAATTACTGGCCCATCATGTAGTGTAGTTTATCCTTACTCACATCCCAGCTCCATATGGTTTCCTGTTCCCCCCCCAAAGTCCCAAAAAACTGCCCACCAGGAGGATAGCAGAGTCCATATAGGACTCTGCCTCCTACCTGGCCTCCGGGAGAAGTTGGCATGCGTACTGCAGCCCTTCTCCCCTCCCTCTCCTCCCTCTCAGATTCCCTCCCCCTAGTGTCAAACCCTTAATTATAGGATTCCCCTGTCCCCCAGCCCAACCGATATATTATATGTTAGAAAGCTCCCGAAACTTTACTTACCTTCCCTTTCCCCCGCAGAAATGCACTCCCGGCAGCCGCGTGCGTGATTGCGCCTCCGTCTCAGCGCGGCGGGGAGGGGAAAGAGGGGAGGTAAGTAGAGTTTGGGCACTTTCTAAAAAATAAATATAGCGGCTGGGGGGACAGGGGGAATTTATATTAAAAAATCCTTTTAGGGTGGACATACCCTTTAATTATTATACACTAAAGCCTTTACAATAAGCTTTTGGCTTATTGTTTGCCAACAGATCATAGGACATATGAGTATCTTTTAAAGGGAAACTTAAGTACCAGACAACATTGTCCCAATAGACATAGCAAACACAACATGCTGTTTCCCATTTTTACCTTTGCTGAGGTTAATGTATGAATTATGAAATAAATCAGCACTAGGAGTCAGCTCTCCTAATCAACCTCTCTGTATGGTGGAAGTTAGTGCACGCAGTACACTTCACATGCCCTCTAGTGCACAGCAGATTAAAACAAGGAAACTGCCCCTAGAAGCTGACAGTCATTTAGAGCTTGGTGATCCTGCCTCTCTCACTACTAAGTGTAGTGTCTTTACAAATTATTTTAACTCTCCTGTCTCTGACAAAGATTGCTTTTTATACAAAAAAAAGAAAAGTCATCTTTTGCAATTTATTTATTTGCCAGCAGAGATGTAAGAAACTGAATAATACAATTGCAGTTAAAAATAAAAGTCTAGGGAATTGAAATCTGCAAACTCATGTAGAGAATTGTACCATGCTAGCCATTAATGTTTTATATTCAAGATGTCTTTTCTAAAACAGAGCAATAGACCACTATCCCATTAGAGCTAATATATAGAAAGTCTGTAAATCAGCTGACTATTTAGTATTGTTCCTGGTATGCTGTTATTTGTGTCACTCATGCTGGATGGATAATAAACTACAGGGGCTTCTATATTGGTGTGGACTCTGTATATTAAATACTCTGGGACATTGAGACAGTAAATACTGGCACCAGGGGGTGTGGCCAATAGGTGCACATGCTCACAAGGCTGTTTGAAGACTACATGGACAGAGACATGTATGGCAACAAACGGAGGTCATTTTTTTAAAACTTGTTTATTTATTTCAAACATAGATGTATTACATTTTACAAATTGTTATAAAATAAACATAGAGAATCTGTTATCAAACAATTTGTTCTGTTATGATTTATCTTACCAGGTCTGCTAGATATAATATATATCATCAGCATACAGACTTAGCAGGTATGTATGAGCTCCTAGCCTTAGGCCTTATATAGGGAAAGAGTCTAATGGCTAATAGTTCCAGGGCTAGCACAAATAAATGGGGGGACAGAGGGCAACCCTGCCTTGTTCACCTTCCCAAAGGAAAGGAGGAAGAGCAGACTCATTAATGTAAATTGCAGCTGAAGGGTATTTATATAGGAACTTAATCCATTTATAAACTGAGGGCCAAAACCAAATCTTTGAAGCAGACCCAAAGATATCTCCACTCCACAGAATCTAAAACTTTTTGGGCATCTAAGGGAGCATAAGTCTGGAGCCTGAATTATCATGACAGATTTGTGGGTGTATAAGTGTTTTTCTGATATTAATAGAGGTGGATGTACAGACATAAAACCCCTTTGGTCACTATGTGTAATTGTAGGAATTATCTTAGCTAGCAGTTTGTGGTCGATATTTAGTAGTTATATAGGTTTGAAAGACCTGCAATCAGTTTTTAGCAATAATGTGATGTGGGCCTACATGTTGGGGGTTAGGGAATGTTTTGTATAGGCACCTTGGGGGTTGTTATATTAAGGTTAGAAGTTGTGCACTATATTTTTTGAATATTTCCTGAAAGGCCACCTGGAACAGGTGAGTTGCCAGACATTGAAATTCAGTTAGTGTAGTGTCAACCTCCAGAGTTCTTTGTCTTTACTAGATATGTGTTGGAGTTCACAGGTCCACTTCTAGGGTTTTTGCTGCCTGAGGAAAACGTTTGAATGCCACCCTTAATTATTTCTAGGGGCCTTAAATGCGTCCCATTGAGTCATCATTTGCACTGGGTCATAGTTTAAAGATAAGTAAAATTTTATTTGGTCTGGAATAGGGTCCGGTGTGGAAGTAGTGTGAGCCAATACCGTTTACTCTGTGTCATCTAGTAAATGAGGCATTGGATTGCCTTATAGATACTAATAAGAAATTGGGAAATGATCCGAGATTCCTTTAGTAGTAGGTTACCCCAATGGTGCAAGGGTTGGTCAACCTATTTATAAATAACAATCTATATGGTATATAAAGTGCCATATGTATTTTTTCAGCAGTCAAGTACCTATCCTCCAGGAGACCAGCCATCTATCTCCAGTCTCATACTTTTTAATGCAGAGGGTTGTATGTAGCGGGGGTGGTAGTCTGTCTACATTTTCACCCATACAGCATTATGATACCCATTGGATAGCGCATGTAAAGGTAACCGCTGCTTTAAGGGGTAGTAGGAAGCAGGGGGAGGATCATATATGCCCAGCAGAAATAAGTCTGGCATTAATATCAAAGCCACAAATACAATCTCACTCGTTTAAGAAGCACATGTAATACTATTTTTATATAATATATATATAGATATATATATATATAAATATATATATAATATATTACTAATAATACACCACTTGAGTATACAGACAATGAACTATTTGTCAACATGCCAGCCCTGGTTTATGTGTGTAGTGTGTAGTGGTTGGAGTAAATGGTCTCCAGAAGGCAATTAATCTGATTTTTGGGATTGCAGGAATACAAAAACTCTTACAGGGCTAATAGCTGGCGTTAAAAGTGCAGAAATAGAAAAACGGTTATTATTTGAACTAAACTATAACATTATAATAACATTTATAATATCGAATCACAACCTTGCCATATATTGCTAAAGCTAACAAGTATTAGAGGGTTGGCAATCAAAAGAGGTTGAATAGTACAAAATGGGTCTACATGACCGGTACTTCCAAAATCTCACCACGGGGTAGAATTTGGTAGTAGATTAAAGGGCATGTCCACTCCCAAACTAAAAAATACCCACTACTGGCCCCACGTGTGAGTTTAAAAAAATTCTTACTTTACATTTCTGCTCCTATGGTTCTCTGCAGTTATCTATCCAAATCCAAGAAACCAAGAGTAGGGGAGCATTTTCCCCCTCCCTCCTGATCCCTCCCTGGTTGCTCTTCTCTTAGCGCAAAACTTTTTATGTAATGTTGGCCATTCTTCACACCCCACAAAACAAAAAAAATCACAACTCTACTAGGATATGGTCAAAACATATTAAATTGTGGTTTTGGGGGTGGACATTTCATTAGGGATGCATTAGTTCAGATTATTTACGAAATATATCCTATAGGCACATATCAGATCAATTATGACTACATATATATAACCCTTGGAAATACTTTAAAGAAACACTAAAACAGCGGTGTTGTAATTTCCATTAATTTAGTCTAAGATTCATGTTTTTTGATCGTCTCTGTCCTGGTAAACTGGTAGAGGCTATAAATTTATTAGTGTTTATTTTAAAACAAATTTAGGGATTTATAAGTAACTGTCAGCAGTGATATCCTATGGCTGTGATTGGTTAAAATTGTGATTTGGATTTGTGGGATAAGGAAGGTAAAAGTTAATACTTGATTAAAAAGTTCAACATAATGTCCAGAACTATTTATTTGGATCCAACCAGTCTTGAACCTTCTTTATAGCTCCATTGTCCTCAATTCACAATCTGGCTGGGTACGCCATGCTGTATTTCATGTCTAATTTTTGATTGAGAAAAAGATGCTCACTTTTTTGGAGCGAGTGAAAAATCAGGGAAAATCTGGATTGGAGCTTTGTCAGGCATCAGTTCTCCCAAGGTCCTAGCTGCTCAGAGTGGTCAGCAGGGTCCGCAAAGTTGCAGCCGAGTGTGCCATCATGGTTGAGGCCTCCTCCCACTCTTTGTTCCTCACGAATCTCTACAGCCTTTTTGCCGTGGCTGCAGCTTTTGTGCCTTAGATTTTGTCATTAGTGTTTTGAGGGGGTAGTAGTAGGTTCTGCCTGGTTTGTAAAGGTTTAAACCCTGTATTAGCCCCAGATAAATAGATTTACAGGAGCTATGGAGGATCATGTCCTACTCCATTGCCACCACATGGCCTTCTTAATTGCATAATCCAATTTTACATGTACATAAATGCAACTACTTGTTTCTTACAATGCATAGGTGTTCTGGGGAGGAAATCTTTCACATTATATGTAAATAAAAGTTTTATTCTCCTTTAAGGGTATTTCTACCTCTAAATAGTTTTTTTATTAATGTAGGGGACCCCTGCCCACCCCAACAGCTATGTTATATTAGTAAAAAAATAAACCAGAACTCTACTTACGGACCCTCACTCCTGTGGCACTCTGATATGGCTCTGTTTCCCAGAACTTGCAACAGGGTCCAGACCGGCAGCTGGGCTTTGATTGGCTGAGAGGCAGCCAATCCAGACTTGGCTGCCGGCAATGCAGAGCACCGTGGGAGCGAAGGGGCTGTAAGTAGAGCTCTGATTCTTTTTAGCAATCTAACATAGCTGCTGGCGGTGGGCAGGGATGCCCTAAATTATTAAAAACTTTTTAAGCTAGTTGAAGGGCAGCAGCCAGGGAGGGATCAGGAGTGGGGAGAAAGGGGGGGGGGAGCGCTCCCTGCGCATGATTGTCCTCTCAGAGGACAAGAAGGAGACAGAAACCTTTCCCACAAGAGGACATCACCTACCTTCAGTTTCCTGGACAAACAAGCACCGCAAGAGAACCATAAGGAATAGGGATGTAAGGTAAGGATTTTTTTAAAACTTAACTTTAGTTTTGGGGGTGGACATGCCCTTTAAGTTTTCTGGCACATCAAGTATTTGTACAGTAAGATTTGTAAATCTGTGGAACTCTCTCTAGACATGTTGGTACTGAGGGCTAACTGGATAGGTTCGGTAGAAGACTGAATGCTTCTAGAATCAATTAAAGTTGAAAGATATGGTATATATATAAAGTCCTGTGATCAGTTCGTCTAAATGCATTGGAGTTGTTAGGAATTTTATTCCCCTTCAGAATGGGGATTCTTTCCCTTCCTCTGAAACTACTGTCAGACTAACATCATAACTAGGTAAAAAGGTTTTTAATGATAGACATATAATTTTTTTTACTCCACTAAATGTTTTGGGTATCATATGAACTCTGTGCCCTGATGTAATTGTCTGTGCACATGACAAATGCTGTAAGGTTATATGGTTTCCATTCAATAGAAAGTCTGCAGATTAGTTTACATTTCTTGTTTATCTATCTGTCAATGAGTAGGCCATTATACTATTTCATGGTAGCCATTCTTTTTTTAAACTTTGATCTATTATTTAAAGGGCATGTCCACCTAAATAAAAATTTTGACATATGTAGCTCACCCTTGCCCATACCCCAATTGCAAGGTATATCTCTCAAAACAAGCAAATCAGGAATCACACTGAAAAGGCCTTTGCTCCACGGCTATCTTCTTGATTCCGCGTTGGAACCACCACTGGTATCATGTTTTTGTTGATTGCCCCTATTTCTTTAGATAATCCAATCTAAAGCTTCTTATATTTCAGCTGTCAATCAAGTTCCTTGCTCTCAAAAACTATTCTTCTGTGAGTGGTTTTACTGTAGCTGGAATGGCGACAGAGTTGACAGTTGGAATGCTGTATTGCTTGCTGCAGGCTTGAAGTTGGTTGTGGGAAAAGAGTCAGGTCGATGGAAGTAGGAGTGGTTAAAAGAGGGAGGGGGATACTGCTCCTAAACAAAATGTGTGTGGAAGGCATGCAGCACCATACACAAATCGGAGTAAGTGCTACTTACATGGATTCAATTATAGATTAAGATGAGGCAAAGTCATTTTTTCAGTATAGTGCCCCTTTAAAGTGTGTTTAAATAAGGCCCACATCGGATGCAAAATAACCACATTGATGCTGATACTGAAAAAAACAAGCAAACTGGATATTTAAGAATATTTAGAAGTTGTTTTGATTTATATTTTAGTGCTTTGATGCCCACCCCATTTCCAAGAACTTATTCAAAGGCTTAATGGGAGTTTTATCTTTTTGCCTTTTTAAGTATTCTGCATGATAATAAATGATAAATAATTTAGCAATACCTAAACATGATCATAGTGAAGAAGGCGGAATACACTGTCATGACGAATAGAAGTCTGTTTTTTTTTCTGTATCTTAGCTTGACATACTTAGTGATGCGTAGATATGATTTGATGTGTGTGATTGCACACAAAATTAAAAATACAAATAGAAATATTGGCTAAAGATATCCCAGGGCACATACAATCGCATGTGTAATGGCGGATTTCATTAGAATCTGTCAGTAACAATGCGTCCAGGAACAGCTAACAGTGTTGACAATGGCAGTTGTTTGTGGGCATCGTTTGCTAAACCTAATGATAAACTTTATTTATGGCTAGACATGCCCTTTATGCAGCCACACATACCACATAGAGATGTTTGAAGTGGCATTGAGTTTTAGATTTTCAGAATTCCCAAAAAAGTTAGAAATTCAAAAAAAACCTACAGAAGTCAAATGGAGAAAGAAAAATTTACATTGAATTTGAGGCTTAATGCAATAGATAGTGTAAATGTCTCAGGGACCTGAGACATGGTTTGGGGAACATGTACATACAACCAAAACTTTTTGAAATTTTATTTAACCTATTAACTTTTTAACCTTTTCAAGGTTCCGCATTGGGTTTTTCACTTCCTGTCTGCAGCCTGTTTAACATTCTGCTGAAGCAAAGCTCTAAGCACTCGCAATATTGTATCTTTTACAGATTGCAAGGTCATCACCTCAAAAGATACAATGTTAGGGTTGCTTAAAGTTGCTTCAGCAGAATCGAAAAGGATGTGTAAACTAATAAACACAGTAATTATTATTATTACCACCAATTTTAAATCTGCTTTTTTTTCTTCGCAGACCTTACTATCACTAGTTTTTTTGCTTTTTTAATCTTGGGATTTTACTTTTTAAAGGGGATGGGGCACAGTTAGTAAAGAGCTGTCAGTAACCCACTCCCAGACCCTTCATTGGAACAATACATGTAGAAAACTTATTTCTCTGTACTGCATGGGGATTGATTTAGCATTAAGATCATAAAAGGAATAGCATTATCTGTTGTTCTGTGCTCTTTTTGTGCCTGCAGCTAACACCCAATTGGTGTTAGCGCTGATTGTGCTGTCTGTTTTACTGGAGTGCAATGTAGCACTGCACATAACAAAATCAATTCCTTTCAAACTTTCCAATCCAAAAGCCGTTTTACGTTCACTATACACGAAGCCCCAGGGTGAATGCTATTGGCTGTTTGAAGGCACAGGTCATCTTCACTGCACATGCTCCCACATGCCTTTGATTTTAGGAAGGGGGGAACATACTAACTAGGTGTGAGCTGAACAGGAAATGAGGAGTACTGAGCACAAAAAGGGATCAAGTTCCTGGCTGCACTTAAAATGTAAAAATTACATAAAGGCAAGTAATTTTTGGGGCAGTTTAATGGTCATTATATTGTATAGTTACATTATTAGTATTCCCTATATATTAGATCATCCTATATATAATATATAAATAGGATGTTGAAACATATAAGTTAAGGTTTTTACTATAGTTTTACAGAAATGCAGCAAGGAATAGCCTGAAACACTCAAGGTAAATGAAAACAACTTTATTAGTACATAGGGTAATTGAATAAAAACATTTAAAAACTACAACTGACCATTCCCAAGAAAACAAACAAAACGTCTCCAAAGTCACATAGATAACATGTATCCAGTGCTGTCCAGTCATGCTCAATGCTCAATATGGGGCATCTCTCCCGGAGCCCTAGAGACCCGACCCCTTTCTAGACACCTACTCTCCACTGAGAGACCAATATTGAGCATGACTGGACAGCATTGATACCTGTTACCTATATGACATTGGAGATGGTAGCTATAACACTTTATGCAACTTGTGCAATTTAGGTATATTGATGGGACTCCCATGATATAAATGTCTCTACCCGCCTATTACTAGCACTGCACTTTATATTATACATGGTGTTTCTTGGGGAATGATCAGTTGTAGTTTTAAGTGTTTTTATTCAATTACCCTATGTACTAATAAAGGTTGTTTTCTATTGCCTTGATTGTGCCGCAGCTATTCTTTGCTGCCTTTCTATCAATGGCCTCTTTGCACCTCCTCCCACTGTAGGGTTTATATGCTTGTGCTTAGTCAAATTTTGTTGTACTGTAGGTTACATGCATATGTCTTGTGATCCTAGCTATTACCATTAAACTTACCACATTTCCTTGCTATACATTTTATAAAGATGTTTACATATATCAACATTTAGAATACACTTCTATTAGTATGATATGTTGCGACCTAATTGTACTTGCAAAGTATAAATTTCACTGTGTTATCTCCCAGACCAATAAAAATATTTGAAATCTGAAGATAGTAGAATGTAATATACTGTGGTATGTTCCATCTTTTCATGTTGGAAGTGCATTTGTTCAGTGCTTTAGAGACCAACATTTTTGGCACCGACTATGAAAATTAGAACTCTTTTACTTTAATTAGAGTTACTTTTATTCAACTGAACTTATATGCGTGCCTCTGGGACAACTAATAGCTTTGATTATTGCATAAACAATTAAAACGTGGCCTACATTTAAGTTCCCTTAGCAATCAGGTGAAGAATTCTTACTTTTTATAAAAAATAATGCCTTAAGTTTAATAAAACTTGTAATTTATTTTACTGTAACTTAAAATAACTCTTTCTGTGCCACCTCCCAAAGAAAATGCCATTGGATTTTTGTTTTCTTATTTTGTTGATGATTTGCCATGTTGTTGCCAGTCACAGTAAGAAAATGAATAAGAGCAAATGTCAACGTTATATTAGCTGGAATTGGCAAAATAGTGACACTGCACATTTAAAATATGCCCCAATGTGTTGAAAAGGTGAGGTTTTTTTAAAGGTCTTATTTTCATCTCATATTTAAAGTTAGAGGTCCATGGCAGATGTATATGGTCAGGCAAAATGAGTTTTAAAACACAGTTACATCTAGGATACTTACATTTTTTTTTACTGCCATCATTTACTCCACCTTTCTTACCCTGTATTCATCCCAACCTGGCATTATTAATTCTGAACGTAATTTACCAACCCGCATTAAGCACCCAACCCATGCACAGACATCCACCTGGCAATGTAATGGCAATGAGGCATCCTCTCAGACAGTTACCAGATCTCCCAAGTGGCTTGTGGGAGAATCTGTAAGTTCTATAGGGGTTGGGAGACCTGATGGGAATCTGGAGAATTCCACGTGTGCAGAATACCAAAATATATTTCATACACCAATGCTTTGCAAAAGTCACAATTATGTGAAAATAAAGAAACCAAGCCTAAATAGAGGTGGGGGGGTTCGACACCAACTGTCTGCCATGTACAATGCTGTTTTGACACCTTACTCTGGGGTTCCTATAACACCTCTAGCCACTATCCAATCAGCCCTAACACTTGCTTGTGATATGCTAATTGGGATTTTCCAGGGTACATAATTGCCACAGAGTTCTGTAGAAGTCATTCTGAATTGAGAAAGCCAGTTGGAGACTAGCAAAACATCTTCAAGAACTAAACTCAAGTCCAGTTGATCTAATTGAATACAAAAGATACAAATATAATGTTTGGGTATTTTGGTAAAGTTACATCAGGTCATGACCTTTGTATTGGAAAAAATGATGGTACAATAGAAGTCATAACCTGTAATTATTATTTTTATGCTCTTGGCTACAGTATTTGTAAAGCCATGGTATTGGTAAATAGCCATACCATGTCTCTACTAAAGTCATATTATATTTATTGTGCAGTTGTTAGAATACAGATCGGCAATAGACAGTACAGATATTAGGTCCATACCGACATTCGATTGCAGGGCCAAACCGCACCATTTGACTTTGGATGAACATTCATTTGGGCTAGTAGTGTTTGAATATATGCACTCAGTTTTGACTCATTCATGATCTGCAGGCTGGATCATCAATGATGCCCGACCGATCGACCATTTTTATTGATATTCTATTTGGTGTATTTGTATTCTAGGTGTACATTTTTTCCTATAACCTATAACGTTAGTGGAAATTGATAATATTATGCAATTGCATCGGCTTTCTCAATTCAGAATGACTTGTACAAGAATCTGTGGCAATTATGTACCCTGGAAAATCCCAATTAGCATATCACAGCCAGGTGTTAAGGGTGTGATTAGATAGTGGCTAAGAGGTGTTATAGGAACGCCCAGAGTAAGGTGTTAAAACAGCATTGTACATGGCAGACAGATGGTGTCGAACCCCCCCACCTCTATTTAGGCTTGGTTTCTTTATTTTCACATAAATGGCCTCCTTAACACCTCTCTTGAACCAGTCACGTTCCTTCTTTCAAGGATAATTAAACCTTTGAGCATAAGAAAATAGACTTGTTCATTGTCCCTTATATATGTTACAGGATACATTATAAAGTTAGGCCATATATATAATAGTCGCTGTATTCGCGTTTTTAGCGATATCGCACCTTAAACTATCGGTATCCATAAATTTACGTTGTATACCAATCCGAGAAGTTACCATCGGTGTAACAATCTTAAAATTTACGATACAATTGTTAATAACAAATCGTAGATTTAAGATCCCCATAGTATACATTGCGGTAGTTTACTTACGCACGTTATTCTATGATGAGTGTTCGTAATTAAGTACGTTCGGTTGTAAAGTACGATGCGATTGTGAATAACTTAAAACCCGCGGTTAGCTAAAAAGTTTATAAATACGACACCTTAATGACACTTCTGTAATAAACGCAGCGATCATGTGTAGTGTTTCCATTGGAACTGAGGACATAGTCTCTATTGCAGGTGATGAATCATTTCAAAGTGAAATTATTTTCAAGTTTGAATTATAGCATTTACTCCCAGGCATAGTGGGACCCCAGACATATATTAATAGTGACCGAGTCTTGATTCCCCTTTAATTATTTTTGATACAATTTTAATGGATAATCTGCAGAACAATTACAAGTGATGCATTCTTGAGTAATTATTTTGAAAACTAAATTGCTGTGTAAAAGATTTTTTAAATGTCTCCCAAGAGTGACAATGAAAATGTTATTTGTGGTCTATAAATTGATAGAAAATGAAGCCATCGAAAAAAGCATAACACTAACCAGGATGTTTCGGCAACATAGGCCTGACTGGATTGTATGGTACATTATAAGGGCCATGGATGGTGTTTGATAGAATCAATATAAACAGGTATTGACACTTGTGAGTTAACCGTATAAATTTGATGGATCGACCAAAATATTAACAAAAACATTTATCAATTTCGATTCAACTGCTTGACATGTCCGAACGGCTATGGAAAAATGAAGATCGGGCCCAGAACTTTTCCGCCGACCTCATCTTCAGTCACCATCCGCTATACGGAAGGAGCAATTAGTGGGGGTTCAAGCGGTTTCTGATGGGATTTCCGCTTGCTGCAAACCAATTATAAATCACATTGGAAAGACTCTCTGCGTGTCATGGCAAACTTTAAGTCTATCAGAGATAGTTGGATCTTTGTTTGACATCATCTGTATGTATTGTTTGTAATGATTTTTAGATTTATAATCTGTGTTTTCATAATGCAGAAGAAGACTTTTATATTATAGATTTTCTCAAACTTTATCCATCAATTTATTTGTAAAGGTAAAAAAGATGGAGATTTGAAGTGCAAATCCTTATCTAGTTCTATCTTTAACTTCATTGAAGGCTCTGAATAACAACAGAAACATTTCATCCTTTGAAATAAAACAAACATTGTTCTCTTGCTGTGGGAATAAATATGCCATTGAAAATCATCATAGGAAGTAAAACTCAGAGTGAGTCTACCATCAAAGCTTACTAAGGAATGTTGCAGAGTCATGTCCAACCTGCTTACCACTTTTTATCATTTTTACGAAATGCATTAAAGGCACTTACAAGCTAATTAGATTCCTGTGAAGACTTGTCTTACAAGTGTCAGTTGTAGGCTCGTGTATGTCAATTCTGCTTAGACAAGATTTACATCTTCTTTACTTTATATCTTATCTGAAAGAAAATCAACGTAAGTATTCCAATGTAATTGTCTATATAATGTTGGAAAATCAAAAATTACTTTCCCAGTTGTTATTTTGGCAAAATTCATTTAAAAACCTCCTGCACACAATTCCGTATAGCTTAGAGGGTTAATAAGTAAATATTTTAATCTGGTTAATATAATGTGTCCAGTATGTAGTTAGGAGGGAGAGGGTGGGGTAAGCGGTGAGTTGTGTCCCAAGTTTAATTTCAAAAATTCATTTTTTTCAAACGTCCAGGGAACTTTCAGGAATGTCATATGGCAAGAAGCACCAGTGCGTATAAGGGATATAGATAGATTAGACGTTCTTCTATAAACTAATGTTATCTAACTAGTGTATGGGCACCGTATACAGACCTTGGACATTCTAACCACAGGTAGTTAAATGCGGATCGCAGTCGTAAATGTACGATCGACATTAACAAACGTTCGATTGTTAGAATACCGTGTGGTAGTAAACTACCGCAATGGTTTCTATGGGGATCGGAAATGTACGATTTCGTTATCGTAGATTTACGATCGGTATCGTAAATTTTTTATGACGGTTTATAACGAAGTAAAATTTACGATACCGATCGTTAAATTCGCGGTATCGCTAAAAAGCGGTATCGTCGGCTTTATAAATATTGGCCCTATGTGTTAAGGTAATCTTTTTTATTTTTCACAATAAATACCATTGCAAATGAACCATGGCCAATCATCCTTGCGGGAAGTTGGGTTGGGTGAAGACCCGATGTCACTTTTTTGGACATATCTCCCCAGTTTACCACCACTAAAGCAGCATGAAATACTCAGCCATGATAATCCTCCAGCATCATTTAATTTGGTCTGAATCTAAGAAAAGCCCTTCACTTGTTATCTGAAAGGATCAACTTTAATATGTCAGGACCTAATACTTAATATAATTTAATTTACACGTATCTGTGTGCCTTTACATCAGTATTTTCTTGTGAGATATGGCTTTTTTTTTTTTTGCAACTCTACCTAGATGCCAGCATTTCAGGTTACCTCAGTGTTTGAATGGTCTATTTGTGGATACAATTCTAAAAAGCTCTAATTAGGCATCCGTGAGACATCTGTCTCTCAAACTACACACATAATATCTTTCGTATTGCTTTATAAAAAACAGTACAGAAAGTTGTACAAGATCCTCAGTTTCTTTCTAATTCCTTACATGCAAAAGTCTTTTTTCGTAATATAAAGTCCTTTTTGCCCATTTTAACCCATAAACAAACCTTAATATCTTCATATATTGCTAATCATCTTAATGCTAGTTTAATGGGCAAAACACTTTTAAAACGACAGCAACATAAAACCAAGAAAAATTTTAAAGTGAACCCAAAGATTTGAATGGTAATATTCTGTAGATTCCATATGGGACCAATGTGGTCAGTGTCAATTGTAAGATGCTGCAAACCTAGGCACTAGCATGTGCACAACGTACGTATGGTAGATGACTCTGTTTCTCTACAGAAGAACAAAACAAGTACAACAAAAAAGACAGGAATTAGGGAAACAAACAATATCAAGTAACAACAATATTGATTGGGCATGGGAAAGCTCACTACTTGCTGTGTGTAAACAAGCGAAATATGGATTGTACAATTAAAAATTAATTAAATTAAAATCTAGCACCTATGATTTGAGTTCAGTACCTCGCTCATTATTGCTCATTATTACTCTCTAAGCAGTTTGGTGAGTAATCAATTTTGCCTTCGATCAAACAAGATGATTAAACATCATCATAAACAAGGTGGTTATTTTTTTCATTGACCAACCACTGTTTTAAAGCAATAGAGGGCAAATGGATGAATCTATTAGCCAGCGGCTACCATTGAAAGAAAATGTAGATGAAGATTCATTTTAATGATCTAATATATCCAGATGACAGCATTTCTAGACACATGAGAGATATCAAACAGTGCAAACATTCTCACACACTAGCTTTAAAGACCAGTACAATCTATGTAGCTGCCACTACAGAAGAGGATTTTATTTAATCCATATTATTCTTTTAGTAGCAGGTAACATACATGCCTGATGTTTAAATTGCTACTTAATACCAGTTCCAAAGGGGATGTTGCTTATATAAACATATAAAATACAGCCAGTTTAGGTGCATACCTGGAATAAATATTGTTTCACCAAATTCCTTTTGGAACCAGCATTGGTTTGGTCCCGTGGTGTTCTTAGCAAATGCTGTATATAAATGTTAAGGAAATATAATAAACTGAGAAAGACTTGTGATTTTAGAGAAAAGTGTTTTGCTGTTGATTTACTATATGTTTTGATCTGAAGGCATCTTTCTAATGTGTGAGGGTTCTTTCATACCAGTGGCAATATTCATGGTATATCTGTTGGTATGCAGTTAATAAACGGACTTGAAGTTTAGGGCCATATTTAAATTAATGTATGGCCACGATCTATTAAATTACACGTTCGGTATGAATAACAAGCGGTAGTAAAATCCAGCAATAGTATTCAATGGTGTTCGTTTAATTTACTTTTGTCATTATAAAATTATGCACAATCGTTAATTTACGACTAAATTATAGATTTACATTGGGGTACGCTTGGTATTGCTCTTTGCAAAAGAGCGAAATTGCTTTTAGTAATATGGCCCTTAGTATGACATCCGACTGACATTAGAAGAATCTACTGTCAATAAATACTCTGGACTGTGTCCTTATCAGTATATCAGCAAGGTGTCAAGAACCCTCTGAATGCAAGGTGTTTATTGCATTGTAGCTAGGAGATGTTAAAAACTGCCTAGGGTCAGCCGTCAAAAGCATTGTACATGCCAGAAATTGTGATTTATATATACATTTATATATATATTCCAGTGTGCAGACAAATGATATTATTCATATATTACAGAAAAGTAGAAGGGGGTTCAGAGTCAGCCTTGTTTATCTCTGCAGTCAAAAGCTACCACTCTCTCTCTCTCTGCTAATGTTCTGATATTGTGTTGCAACAGAACATTACATGTAGTAGAGGATGAATAAATCATGTATTCTTCTAATTTGTGTATCACAGGTCATAGAGGAAACTGAAGAAAGTAAGACACTCTGAGGGTTGGGGGGGGGAGATTAAGAAGAATGGAAAAAGAAGAAATAAAATTCATTTTCCCACTATAGATTGCCCTTTAATGTAGTACAGAAGGTACATAATTTATATACAAATTGGTTAAACAGATATGCAGGTTATATGGACTATTTTTATAGGCAAAAAAATCTGTAAAGAGCACCACCACCACAAAAATATTTAAAATTCAAACAAGCAGCCAAAAAAGAATGTAGATTTAACTGTATTAATTTTACTTTAATTAACAATAGAAGCTGTGAAGGTTCTTGGGAAAATTTAGGTCTCTTTGGTAACCAGAATATTTAGAATAAATACAATAGAGCAAGACACACTCAAAAGTAATTGATGTATATGTGCAATACTTTTAGGGCAGTGATGTCAACAATGGCGCTCCAGATGTTGGGAAACTGCAACTCCCACATGCATTGGTTGTAGTTTCTAAACATCTGGAGTGCCAAGGTTAGACTGACATCACTGCTTTAAGTTATTGTGAACAAATACATTGTTAAAAGATTTTAAGAGGAAATTAAATGCAGGAGGCCGTATTTACTCATAGTTTGATTCTGCTGCCATCATTTCTCATCCTGTATAATTGATTATCCTAAAATTACATTTTACAAACTGCCCTGGATGACTCCCAACTAATATGTGAATGCAGCACTGTACATTATAGGAATGCATGGAACACAGGATAACTAAAGAGAGAGAAACAAGAAATCAGCAAATTTAAAACAATTAAAGATTCCCTGAACCATAATCAAGTAGGTGGGTAACATACAGAACATAAACAGGTAGTACATGATCCAGTGAACATAGCCCTTTAATTGGAGGTCCTATGCCTTAATATAAAGATAGACAGCCTCTTTCCTCATTTTCAAAAAGCCAATGGGCTGGAGGGAAGCGAGAAAGCCCCTATATTGATCGATGTTGCAAGTATGAGGAATGCAAAAGTTTGCTTATGATAATAAAGTAAAAAAGGTTAGAAGTTAGGAACTTCCAGACGGGGTTACCTTGACGTGGTTGGAAGGCTTTTCATTCATGTGATCAAAGTAATAACTTAAAACCCCTTGTTTAATATATGCCAGTGTGCAGATAATATGATTGTATGGGGCCCATGAATGTGCAGATTAGCTTTTCTCTGTTCGACATAAACAGGAGGTGCCTTTGCTGAAAATATAATTACCTATATTTACCCTATTAGGAAAGCAATTCAAATATACTAAATTCATTTTTAAAACATTTTTAAACTTAAAAAAACACTTTACAGCCCTTTTGTCAAGAGCCAAATAAGTGGTAATTCTATGATTCTGAATGTGTAGAGATAGGTCTCCTAGCAACTAAGAATGAATGATGATATGAGATATAACAACCAGATTTCCTTCTTTAAAAATTCTTTCCCCTAAATTTTATGTTAGAAAGATATTCACCAGATCTTTCTTATATAAACGTAAGTTATGTGTTTCTTTAGTTTGTAGGGCAGGTATTCATTGCCGTTGAATGACGTTCTTAATTCTGTTCTGCTTGAGCTCTTAGTCTATTCATAAAGAACGTTCAGACAAGAGATACCTTTCATCCTTCAAGAACAGTCAGACGACTACTGCTACTACAATCTACATCATATTTTCAATCTCCCCTTTAAGACTGCTACACAGACTGCTACATAATAGAAAGTCAATAGCAGATTGAAAAGCTCTCTTAGGAGAAAGGAGTTAACATATTAAATACCCGTTGCCATTCCTGCATTTATCAAGTTTATGCAGTCTCAGCAACTGTTTCAGGATAATTTAGATGGTTGACACGCTAGAATCTGAAAATTATATTAAAGCTGCATATTCTCTGGTTCTATGGATTTTAGTGTGATTATGTAGTGAAGCCTTCCCTAATATAATGAACCACGTCAAAAGCCTACTAAATTGTAAAAAAAAGTGTCAGCGTGAGTTTTTCAGTAGAGATAATTTGCTACTGGTGAGGCGGCAGCTGTGATTCATGTTTTAAAATTGCATTTTTTTATTAGAAGCGTTTTTAGTGCCAGTGTTTAAAAAAAATGAGGGCTATAATTTTGAGTTAATGCAGGCAACAGATACTTGAGTTCCCACTTTATGAACGAAATGTAATATTGATTATTAATATTCCAGACAAGGTCCTTTCTTTTCAGTTGGAGAAAAGTAAAACAAACAAAACTGCTGATGTGACATGGCCAACTATGTTTATACTGGCAACTACAAATTGTATTTTAAATAAAAAATCCAAAATGTACTATATAATAAAGAAACCTGGGTTCTACAAGCCAAGAGATTTTAAGGAGTCTGAAACTGCAGGGAGTAGGAATAGGATTGCATAGGATGTTAAAGTGTTTAGGAATTGTTATGGCAATATACATCATTATTTACATTAAAATAAATTATTGTTACATGTAAAAGATCCAATGGGAGATGCCCTTACTGTCCTAACTATTGACTTCATGGCTGGGCACATTTTGCAGTAGATGCACACAGATTCACATATAGATGATCATTGGAAAGTTGGTTCAGCTATGGGGAGAAGGTGTAGACGTTGATGATGGTTTTGAATCACTATTTGGATAACTGCAACAGATATCTACTAGTAAATATAATATTTAGGTTTCTCTCCTACAAATGAGAGTAGTCTGTAGAGCTTTTTTATCTCATTACCACCCAAAGATGTAAGATGCTCTGGAAACATTATTGTTAAAATCATGTTTACATATTTGATTTATTCGTAATGTAAATTATTTGAATTAGTCACTCACTTCTTAGTCTTGTGTGAAATACAAATCCATTTCTTAGGAGCTCACTTACTGTTTCCCACTCCTACAAACTCACACACCCTACCAAATAGCAAAGAAAATAAGAAAGTAAATATATGTAGAGTTAAGGGCATGTCCACCTCCAAACTATAATTCCCCCCACTACTGGCCCCACTGTGTAGTGTAATAAAATCCTTACCTCACATCCCAGCTCCAAATGGTTCTCCTGTAATGTCCCTCCAAAGTCCCAAAAACTGGCACCAGGAGCCTGGCAGAGTCCATAAAGGACTCTGCCTCCTGTCTCCCTGATAATTTTGCCATGCAACTGCAGCCCCCCACTCCCTCCTTCTCCCATCCGTTTTGTTTTCCCTCCCCTAGTGTAAATTCCCTGGTCATAAAGTAGTGCTCCTCCCAGCCCCAACTGCTAAATAGTTTATCAGAAAGTCCCCAAACTCTACTTACCTTCCTCTCCCCCCTGGTGTCTAAGCAGCAGACAGCCGCGTCCGTGATTGGCTGCCTCTCAGCCAATCAGGGATGCGGCACAGGTCCGGCCCTGCTTGCAGTTTCAAGCAAGCAGAAGCCAGGCAGTGCGGTGAGGAGAGAGGAAAGGTAAGTAAAGATCGCGAGAGTTTATGAAATTCTATTATGGCGGTTGGGTGGGGGAGGAAGCACTACTATATATCAAAAAAATTTTTAAAGGGTGGACATGCCATTTAAGAATATATTAAGGGGAACATACAGTTATACAGGTGCTTCTAGGTTTTTGGCCATTGAGTCAAACTTTGTGAAAAGGCATTCCAAATCTGTAATAGGCGGTGATCTGGGCATGGCTTCTGGTTATGGGTGTGGCTTCAGGTTGTGGCCATGGCTAACACTTGATAAATTCAAACTTTACAGGGAGTGGGGGCACAGGTAGGCAGAGATATAGATAGTGAGATAGACAGATAGCTATATAGATAGATGTAGATAGTAGAAAGATAGATAGATAGAGATAAGATAAGTGCCCAGGGTTAGTTTA
The DNA here is from genome assembly GCA_019447015.1 of Hymenochirus boettgeri. NCBI lineage: Eukaryota > Metazoa > Chordata > Amphibia > Anura > Pipidae > Hymenochirus > Hymenochirus boettgeri. Next base: position 82,901,700 of record CM033475.1, read on the forward strand.
CTTCCATACAGGTGCTTCGGGTTTTGGCACTGAGTCAAACTGTGAAAAGGCATTCCAAATCTGTAATAGGCGGTGATCTGGGCATGGCTTCTGGTTATGAGTGGGTTCAGGTTGTGGCCATGGCTAAAACTTGATAAATTAAACTTACAAGGGAGGGGGGCACAGGTAGGCGACTAGTGATAGATAGTGAGATAGACAGATAGCTATAAGATAGGTGATAGATAGAAGATGATAGATAGATAGTAGCTAAGATAAGTTGCCCAGGGTAAGTTTACGTACCTACCTCAAGGTAGGTTTGAACAGTGGGAGAGGATACAGTCTAAAAATGGGTGGCGTAAAAGAGAATAAGAAAAAAAGAAAGAACAGAAATTTGTGTATTTTAAGCCAAATAAATTTCCAGGTAAGTGGAAGAGACATCAATAACAATAAATGTTAGGTGATGCATTTGGGGTTTAAAAAACCTTGTAGAATACTATTGTAAATGTACAGCTGCTATACTATAAATGGTCCTGTGCTAAGTGAACTCTGTTAGAAAAAAAACTAGAAGTCAGCTAACAAGCTTAGTTTTAGCAAAACAGCACCATGGCACAATAGCCCACCTAGCTAGACTACAAAGACAGAAAGACAGACTAGATAGTAAAGATAGTAAAGATTATTAATGTTAAGATAGTAAAGATTATTAAAGGGCATGTCCCCCCCAAAACTATAATCCCCCAATTACTGGCCCCATCATGTAGTGTAGTTAATCCTTACCTCACATCCCAGCTCCATAGGTTCTCCTGTAGTCCCCCCCCAAAGTCCCAAAACTGCCACCAGGAGGATAGCAGAGTCCATATAGGACTCTGCCTCCTACCTGGCCTAGGGAGAGTTTGGCATGCGTACTGCGCCCTTCTCCCCCTCCCTCTCTCCCTCTCAGAATTCCCTCCCCCTAGTGTCAAAACCTTAATATAGGATTCCTCTGTCCCCCAGCCCCAACCGCTATATTTATATTGTTAGAAGCTCCCGAAACTTACTTACCTTCCCTCTTTCCCCCGCAGAAATGCACTCCCGGCAGCCGCGTCCGTGATTGGCTGCCGCCAGCCAATCACAGACGTGACTGCGGTCCCGCCCCTCTGCTTGCATTTTTCCAGCAGAGGACCGGCAGCGCGGCGGGGGAAAGAGGAGGTAAGTAGAGTTTGGGCACTTTCTAAAAATATAAATATAGCGGCTGGGGGGACAGGGGGAATGTTATATTAAAAAATCCTTTTAGGGTGGACATACCCTTTAATTATTATACAACGAAGCCTTTACAAAAGCTTTTGGCTTATTGTTTGCCAACAGATCATAGGACATATGAGTATCTTTTAAAGGGAAACTTAAGTTACCAGACACATTGTCCCAATAGACATAGCACATTTACAACACTGCTGTTTCCCATTTTTACCTTTGCTGAGGTTAATGTATGAATTGAAAAGAATCAGACTAGGAGTCAGCTCTCCTAATCAACCTCTCTGTATGGTGGAAGTCTAGTGCACGCAGTACACTTCACATGCCCTCTAGGGCACAGCAGATTAAAACAAGGAAACTGCCCCTAGAAGCTGACAGTCATATTAGAGCTTGGTGATCCTGCCTCTCTCACTACTAAGTGTAGTGTCTTTACAATATATTTTAACTCTCCTGTCTCTGACAAAGATTGCTTTTCATACAAAAAAAAGAAAAGTCATCTTTGCAATTTATTTATTGCCAGCATGGATGTAAGAAAACTGATATACAATTGCAGTTAAAAATAAAGTCTAGGGAATTGAATCGCAAACTCATGTAGAGATTGTACCATGCTAGCCATTAATGTTTTATATTCAAGATGTCTTTTCTAAAAACCGAGCATAGACCACTATCCCATTAGAGCTAATATATAGAAAGTCTGTAAATCAGCTGACTATTTAGTATTGTTCCTGGTATGCTGTTATTTGTGTCACTCATGCTGATGGATAAAATACAGGGGCTTCTATATTGGTGTGGACATCTGTATATTAAATACTCTGGGACATTGAGACAGTAAATACTGGCACCAGGGGGTGTGGCCATAGGTGCACATGCTCACAAGGCTGTTTGAAGACTACATGGACAGAGACATGTATGGCAACAACACGGAGGTCATTTTTTTAAAACTTGTTTATTATTTCAAACATAAGATGTATTTACATTTTACAAATTGTTATAATAAACATAGAGAATCTGTTATCAAACAATTGTTCTGTTATGATTTATCTACCAGGTCTGCTAGATATAATTATATCATCAGCATACAGACTTAGCAGGTATGTATGAGCTCCTAGCGCTTAGGCCTTATATATTAGGTGAAGAGTCTAATGGCTAATAGTTCCAGGGCTAGCACAAAAAATGGGGGGACAGAGGGCAACCCTGCCTTGTTCACCTTCCCAAAGGAAAGGAGGAAGAGCAGACTCCATTAATGTAAATTGCAGCTGAAGGGTATTTATATAGGAACTTAATCCATTTATACACTGAGGGCCAAAACCAAATTTTGTAAGCAGACCCAAAGATATCTCCACTCCACAGAATCTAAAACTTTTTGGGCATCTAGGGAGATAAGTCTGGAGCCTGAATTATCATGACAGATTTGTGGGTGTATAAGTGTTTTTCTGATATTAATAGAGGTGGATGTACAGACATAAAACCCCTTTGGTCACTATGTGTAATTGTAGGAATTATCTAGCTAGCAGTTTGTGGTCGATATTTAGTAGTTATATAGGTTTGAAAGACTGCAATCAGTTTTTAGCAATAATGTGATGTGGGCTACATACAGGTTGGGGGTTAGGGAATGTTTTGTATAGGCACCTTGGAGGGTTGTTATTAAGTAGAGTAGAGTTGTGCACTATATTTTTTGAATATTTCCCTGAAAGGCCACCTGGAACAGGTGAGTTGCCAGACATTGAAATTCAGTTAGTGTAGTGTCAACCTCCAGAGTTTCTTTGTCTTTACTAGATAGTGTTAGGATTTGGAGTTCACAGGTCCACTTCTAGGGTTTTGCTGCCTGAGGAAAACGGTTGAATGCCACCCTTAATTATTTCTAGGGGCTTAAATGCGTCCCATGAGTCATCATTTGGCACGGGGTCATAGTTTAAAGATAAGTAAAATTTTATTTGGTCTGGAATAGGGTCCGATGTTGAGAGTAGGTGAGCCAATACCGTTTACTCTGTGTATCTAGTAAATGAGGCATTGGATTGTCCTATAGATACTAATAAAGAAATTGGGAAATGATCCGAGATTCCTTTAGCTAGGTAGGTTACCCCAATGTGCAAGGGTTGGTCAACCTATTTTAAAATATACAATCTATATGGTATAAAGTGCCATATGTATTTTCAGCAGTAGGTACTAATCCTCCAGGAGACCAGCATCTATCTCCAGTCTCATATTTTTAATGCAGAGGGTTGGATGTAGCGGGGTGGTAGTCTGTCTACATTTCACCCCTAACAGCATTATGATAACCCATTGGATAGCGCATGAAAGGTAACCGCTGCTTTAAGGGGTAGTAGTGAAGCAGGTGGAGGATAAATATGCCCAGCAGAACATTAAGTCTGGCATTATATCCAAAGCCACAAATACATATCTCACTCGTTATCAGTAAGCACATGTAATACTATTTTTATAATATATATATATAATAATATATATAATATAAATATATATATATATTATATATATAAATATATATATATATAATATAATACACCACTTGAGTATACAGACAATGAACTATTTGTCAAACATGCCAGCCATGGTTTATGTGTTAGTGTGTAGTGGTTGGGAGGAAATGTGTCTCCAGAAGGCATATTATATCTGATTTTTGGGATTGCAGGAATACAAAAACTCTTACAGGGCTAATAGCTGGCGTTAAAAGTGCAGAAATAGAAAAACGGTTATATATTTGAACTAAACTATAACATTATAATAACATTTAAATATCGAATCCAACCTTGCCATATATTGCTAAAGCTAACAAGTATTAGAGGTTGGCAATCAAAGAGGTTGAATAGTACAAAATGGGTCTACATGACCGGGTACTTCCAAAATCTAACCACGGGAGAATTTTGGTAGTAGATTAAAGGGCTGTCCACTCCCAAACTAAAAAAAACCCACTACTGGCCCCACTGTGTAGTTTTTAAAAAATTCTTACTTTACATTTCTGCTCCTTATGGATTTCCTGCAGTATTATCCAAATCCAAGAAACTCAAGAGTAGGGGAGCATTTTCCCCCTCCCTCATGATCCCTCCCTGGTTGCTCTTCTCTTAGCGCAAAAATCTTTTTATGTAATGTTGGCCATTCCTTCACACCCCCACAACAAAAAAAATCACAACTCTACTAGGAAATGGTCAATAACATATTAAATTGTGGTTTTGGGGTGGACATTCTCATTAAGGGATGATTAGTTCAGATTATTTACGAAATAATATCCTATAGGCAACATATCAGATCAATTATGACATACATATATATAACCCCTTGGAAATACTTTTAAAGAAACACTAAAACAGCGTGTTGTAATTTCCATTAATTTAGTCTACGATTCATGTTTTTTGATCGTCTCTTCTGGTAAATTAGGTAGAGGCACTAAATTTATTAGTGTTATTTTAAAACAATTTAGGGATTTAAGTAAACTGTCCGCAGTGATTCCTATGGCTGTGATTTGTTAAAATTGTGATTTGGATTTGTGGGATAAGGAAGGTAAAAGTTAATACTGATTAAAAAGTTCAACATAATGTCCAGAACTATTTATTTGGATCCAACCAGTCTTGAACCTCTTTATAGCCCATTGTCCTCATTACAATCTGGCTGGGTACGCCATGCTGTATTCATGTTAAATAGTCTCAACTCAGTTTTTGATTTGAGAAAAAGATGCTCACTTTTTTTGGAGCGAGTGAAAAATCAGGGAAACTGGATTGGAGCTTTGTCAGCATCAGTTCTCCCAAGGTCTAGCTGCTCAGAGTGGTCAGCAGGTTCCGCAAAGTTGCAGCCGAGTGTGCATCATGGTTGAGGCCTCCTCCACCTCTCTTGTCCTCCTCACGAATCTCTACAGCCTTTTTGCCGTGGCTGCAGCTTTTTGTGCCTTAGATTTGTCATTAGTGTTTTGAGGGGTGGTAGTGTAGGTTCTGCCTGGTTTGTAAAGGTTTAAACCCTGTATTAGCCCCAGATAAATAGATTTACAGGAGCTATGGAGGATCATGTCCTACTCCATGCCACCACATGGCTTCTTAATTGCATAATCCAATTTAAATGTACATAAATGCAACTTACTGTTTTCTACAATGCATAGGTGTTCTGGGGAGGAAACTTTCACATCTATGTAAATAAAATTTTATTTCTCTTTAAAGGGTATTTCACCCCTCTAAAAGTTTTTTATATAATGTAGGGGACCCCTGCCCACCCCCAACAGCTATGTTATATTAGTAAAAAAATAACCAGAACTCTATTACGGACCCTCACTCCGTGGCACTCTGATATGGCTCTGTTTCCCAGAACTTGCAAACAGGGTCCAGACCGGCAGCTGTGGCTTGATTGGCTGAGAGGCAGCCAATCACAGACTTGGCTGCCGGCAATGCAGAGCACCGTGGGAGCGAAGGGGCTGTAAGTAGAGCTCTGATTCTTTTTTAGCAATATAAATAGTGCTGGCGGTGGGCAGGGATGCCCTACATTTATAAAAACTTTTTAAGCTAGTTGAAGGGCAGCCAGGGAGGGATCAGGAGTATGGGAAAGGGGGGGGGGAGCGCTCCCTGCGCATGCTATTGTCCTCTCAGAGGACAAGAAGAGACAGAAACCTTTCCCACAAGAGGACATCACCTACTCTTCAGTTTCCTGGACATTAAACAAGCACCGCAAGAGCACATAAGGAATAGGGATGTAAGGTAAGGATTTTTTTAAAACTTAACTTTAGTTTGGGGGTGGACATGCCCTTTAAGTTTTTGGCACAGCAAGTATTTGTACAGTAAGATTTGTAAATCGTGGAACTCTCTCTAGAAAATGTGGGACTAGTAGGCTAACTGGATAGGTTCGGTAGAAGACATGAATGCTTCTAGAATCAATTAAAGTTGAAAGATATGGTATTAATATATAAAGTTCCTGTTGATCCAGTTCGTCTAAATGCCATTGGAGTTGTTAGGAATTTTATTCCCCTTCAGACTGGGCATTCTTTTCCTTCCTCTGAAACTACTGTCAGACTAAATCATAACTAGGGTAAAAAGGTTAAACTGGATAGACATATATAATTTTTTCTACCTCCACTAACATGTTTTTTGTAAATCATATGAACTCTGTGCCCTGATGTAATTGTCTGTGCACATGCAAAATGTGTGTAAGGGTATATGGTTTCCATTCAATAGAAATGTCGCAGATTAGTTTATTTATGTTTATCATCTGTCAATGAGTAGGCCATTATACATTTCATGGTAGCCATCTTTTTTTAAACTTTATCTATTATTTAAAGGGCATGTCCACCCTAAATAAAAACTTTGAGCATATGGTAGCTCACCCTTGCCATCCCCAATTGCCAAGTTATATCTCTTAAAAAGCCAATCCGAATCACACATTACAGGCCTTTGCTCCCACGGCTATCTTCTCTGATTCCCTGCTTGTTGGAACTTGAAACGGGCCTGACCAGCAGCCAAGTCTTTGATTGGCTGAGGCAGCCAATCACAGACGCGGCTGCCTGCTATAAAGTCAGCTGCGGGAGAGAAGGGCTGTAAGTATGATTCTGATTTTTTTTATTCTTCTTTGGTCTGTTCTTTAGGTGTATGGTACCTCCCTCTATTCACCATTTCACACAATACTATTTAACCACCACCATGAAAGTGTGGTGTTTCTCACTCTTTTGACTAACTGTATGTAATATCTATATATCACATGACAGTTTTTACAACAGAAAACAAATTACCAATACAGCAATGGGCAATGTTAAAGAGATTTAAAGGGCATCTATATCCCGAAAAATAGGTTATTTTAAATTGACCAAAACTGGAAACTATAATTCTTCCCAACCACCACTGTATCATGTTTTTGTTGATCTGCCCCCTATTCTTTAGATATCCAATCTAAAGCTTCTTATATTTCAGCTGTCAATCAAGTTCCTTGCTCTCAAAAACTTTCTTCGTGGTGTGGTTTTACTTGTAGCTGGAATGGCGACCGAGTTTTGACAGTGGAATGCTGTATGCTGTGTGGCAGGCTTGAAGTTGGTTTGTGGAAAAGAGTCAGGTTCAGATGGAAGTAGGAGTGGTTAAAAGAGGGAGGGGGAACTGCTCCTAAACAAAATGTGTGCTGGAAGGCATGCAGCACAATACACAAATCGGAGTAAGTGCTACTTACATGGATTCAATTATAGATTAAGATGAGGCAAAGTCATTTTTTCAGTATAGTGCCCCTTTAAAGTGTGTTAAAATAAGGCCCACCATCGGATGCAAAATAACCACATGTGCTGATATGAAAAAAACAAGCAAACTGTATATTTAAGAATATTTAGAAGTGTGTTTTGATTTATATTTTAGTTGCTTTGATGCCCACCCCAATTTCCAAGAAACTTTATCAAAGGCTTAATGAGGAGTTTTATCTTTTGCCTTTTTAAGTATTCACTGGATAAAATAAATGATAAATAATTTAGCAATACCTAAACATGATCATGTGAAGAGGCGGAATACACTGTCATGACGAATAGAGTCTGTTTTTTTTCTGTATCTTAGCTTGACATATCTTAGTGATGCGTATAGATATGATTTGATTGTGTGATTGCACAACAAAATTAAAAATACAATAAAATATTGGCTAAAGATATCCCAGGGCACATACAATCGCATGTGTAATAGGCGGATTTCATTAGAATCTGTCAGTAACATGCGTCCAGGAACAGCTAACAGTGTTGACAATGGCAGTTGTTTGTGGGCTCGTTTGCTAAACCTAATGATAAAACTTTCATTTTGGGCTAGACATGCCCTTTATGCAGCCACACATACCACATAGAGATGTTGAAGCTGGCATTGAGTTTAGATTTTCAGAATTCCCAAAAAAGTTTGAAAATTCAAAAAAAAACCTACAGAGTCAAATGGAGAGAGAAAGAAAAAATTACATTGAATTTGAGGCTTAAATAGAAATAGATAGTGTAAATGTCTCAGGGACCTGAGACATGGTTTGGGGAAATGTACATACAACCAAAACTTTTTTGAAATTTATATTTAACCTATTTAACTTTTTAACCTATTTTCAAGGTTCCGCATTGGGTTTTTCACTTCCTGTCTGCTAGCCTGTTTAACATTTGCTGAAGCAAAGCTCTAAGCACTCGCAATATTGTATCTTTTACAGATTAGCAAGGTCATCACCTCCAATAAAGATACAATGTTAGGGTTGCTTTAAGCTTTGCTTCAGCAGAATCGAAAAGGATGTGTAAACTAATAACACAGTAATTATTATTAATTACCACCAATTTAAATCTGCTTTTTTTCTTCTTCGCAGACCTTACTATCACTAGTTTTTTTTGCTTTTTTAATCTCTGGGATTTTTACTTTTTAAAGGGGATGGGGCACAGTTAGTAAAGAGCTGTCAGTAACCCACTCCCAGACCCTTTCATTGGACAAATACATGTAGAAAACTTATTCTCTGTTACTGCATGGGGAATTGATTTAGCATTAAGATCATAAAAAGGAATAAGCATTATCTGTTGTTCTGTGCTCTTTTTGTGCCTGCAGCTAACACCCAATCTGGTGTTAGCCCGTGATTGTGCTGTCTGTTTTACTGGAGTGCCAATGTAGCACTGCACATAACAAAATCAATTCCTTTCAAAACTTTCCCATACCAAAGCAGTTTTACGTTCACTATAACACGAAGCCCCAGGGTGAATGCTATTGGCTGTTTGAAGGCACAGGTCATCTCACTGCACCTGTCCCCACATGCCTTTGATTTGGATGGGGGAAGGGACATACTAACTAGGTGTGAGCTGAAAGGAAATGAGGAGCACTGAGCACACAAAAGGGATCAAGTTCCGGCTGCACTTAAAATGTAAAAAATTACATAAAGGCAAGTAATTTTTTGGGGCAGTTTAATGGTCATTATATTGTATTAGTTACATTATTAGTATTCCCTAATATAGTATCATCCTATATATAATATATAAATAGGATGTTGAAACATATTAAGTTAAGGTTTTTTACATAGTTTTACAGAAATGCAGCAAGGAATAGCCTGAAACACTCAAGGTAAATAGAAAAACAACTTTATTAGTACAAGGGTAATTGAATAAAAACATTTAAAACTACAACTGACCATTCCCCAAGAAAACAACAAAACGTCTCAAATGTCACATAGATAACATGTATCACAGTGCTGTCCAGTCATGCTCAATGCTCAATATGGGGCATCGTCTTCCCGGATGCCCTAAGAGACCGGACCCCTTTCTCAGACCACCTACTCTCCACTGAAGAGACCAATATTGAGCATGACTGGACAGCACTTTGATACTGTTACCTATATGACATTTGGAGATGGTAGCTATACACTTTATGCAAATTTGTGCAATTTAGGTATCTGATTGGGACTCCATGATATAAATGTCTGTCTACCAGCCTATTACTAGCACTGCACTTTATATTAACATGGTGTTTCTTGGGGAATGATCAGTTGTAGTTTTTAAGTGTTTTTATCAATTACCCTATGTACTAATAAAGGTGTTTTCTATTTGCCTTGATTGTGCCAGGCTATTCTTTGCTGCCTTTCTATTCAATGGCCTCTTTGCACCTCCTCCCACTGTAGGGTTTATATGCTTGTGCTAGTCAAATTTTGTTGTACTGTAGTTTTACATGCATATGTCTTGGATCCTAGCTATTACCATAAAACTTACCACATTTCCTTGCTATACATTTTATAAAGATGTTTACATATATCAACATTTAGAATACACTTCTACTTTAGTATGATATGTTGTGACCTAATTGTACTGCAAAGTATAAATTCTCACTGTGTTATCTCCCAGACCAATAAAAATATTTGAAATCTTGAAGATAGATAGAATGTAATATACTGTGGTATGTTCCATCTTTTCATGTTGGAAGTGCATTTGTTCAGTGCTTTAGAGACCACATTTCTTGGCACAGACTATGAAAACTTAGAACTCTTTTACTTTAATTAGAGTTACTTTATTCAACTGAACTTATAGCGTGCCTCTGGGACAACTAATAGCTTTGATTATTGCATAAACAATTAAACACGTGGCCTACATTTAAGTTCCCTTAGCAATACAGGTGAAGAATTCTTACTTTTTATAAAAAATAATGCCTTAAGTTTAATAAAACTTGTAATTTATTTTCTACTGTAACTTAAAAATAACTCTTCTGTGCCACCTCCCAAGAAAATGCCATTGGATTTTTGCTTATTCTTATTCTGTTGATGATTTGCCATTGTTGTTTGCCAGTCACAGTAAGAAAATGAAAAGAAGCAAATGTCAACGTATATATTAGCTGGAATTGGCAAAATAGTGACACTGCACATTTAAATATGCCCCAATGTGTTGAAAAGTGTAGGTTTTTTTAAAGGTCTTATTTTCATCTCATATTAAGTTAGAGTTCCATGGCAGATTATAGGTCAGGCAAAATGAGTTTTAAAACACAGTTACATCTAGGATACTTACATTTTTTTTTTTACTGCCCATCATTTACTCCACTTTCTTACCCTGTTATTCATCCCCACCTGGCATATATAATTCTAGAACGTAATTTACCAACCCGATTAAGCACCCAACCATGCACAGACATCCACCTGGCAATGTAATGGCAATGAGGCATCCTCTCAGACAGTTACCAGATCTCCAAGTGGCTTGTGGGAGAATCTGTAAGTTCTATAGGTGTCCGGGAGACCTGATGGGAATCTGGAGGAATTCCACGTGTGCGAATACCAAATATATTTTCATACACCAATGCTTTGCAAAAGTCACAATTATGTGAAAATAAAGAAACCAAGCCTAAATAGAGGTGGGGGGGTTCGACACCAACTGTCTGCCATGTACAATGCTGTTTTGACACCTTACTCTGGGTGTTCCTATAACACCTCTTAGCCACTATCCAATCACGCCCTTAACACTTGGCTGTGATATGCTAATTGGGATTTTCCAGGGTTACATAATTGCCACAGATTCTTGTAGAAGTCATTCTGAATTGAGAAAGCCAGTCGGATGACTAGCAAAAATTTCAAGAACTAAACTTCAAGTCCAGTTGATCTAATTGAATACAACAGATACAAATAATAATGTTGGGTATTTTGGTAAAGTTACTCAGGTCATGACCTTTGTATTGGAAAAAATGATGGTACAATAGAAGTCATAACCTGTAATTATTATTTTTATGCTCTTGGCTACAGTATTTGTAAAGCCATGGTATTGGTAAAAAGCCATACCTGTCTTCTTACTAACGTCATCATTATTTTATTGTGCAGTTGTAGAATACAGATCGGCAATAGACAGTACAGATATTAGGTCCATACCGACATTCGATTGCAGGGCCAAACCGCACCATTTGACTTAGGATGAACATTCATTGTGGGCTATGTATTGTTGAAAATATGCACTCAGTTTTGACTCATTCATGATCTGCAGGCTGGATCATCAATGATGCCCGACCGATCGACCATTTTTATTGATATCTATTTGGTGTATTTGTATTCTAGGCTGTACAATTTTTTCCTATAACCTATAACGTTAGTGGAAATTGATAATATTATGCCATTGCCTCATAAATGAAGTCATCCTGACAAAAAAAATATTTCAACATAGAGACAACACCCATATATTCTCCAGCATCCTTGCAGCAGTACATCCTGTGTGGTTAGGAAACTTATTGGGCCTCATCTGCAGTAATATAAAAAAACAACAGAGCACACCCAAACTAATTCAGCCCCCAACTCTCATTAAAGTCTCTCTAAATTCTGTTCAGGTCTTCCAGACACATGCAAGTGCTAAACAAAATTCATTGTAATACCCCAACCAAGGAGTTCAGCATTACTGCAGTTTGCCGGCTCAGTTTTCAATCAGAGGGGTAGTTCATCAAAAAAAATTATGCACAAAACAGAGATAATGTTAATAGAGTTATTATATTCAAATAAAAATTAGCTCTAATAAAAAACTACTTATAATAAAACACTAAATCAAAGCCATTCCTCATACTAAACTAGCATATCACCCATGCAAAGTTGATTTATTTGTACACAGACTATGCAGTAGAGGGCAGTGTAACACAAGAGGAATATTTCCTGATATATTATTTGACACCCCAAACAACTGCATTATTCCCTATGTGCAGTGGATACTGAACCATAGTTACAGAACAACTGCATCTGTGGATATTTATGTAGATCACATACATAACAGGAGCTAATAGTTGAGTTTCTCAACACAAAAACATAAAGAAATCAATGCATTTCCTTTTATATAGTATCTTTCCACAACAGGATATGGAAAATGTATTCATCTGGTCTTATTCATCTCAAAACGCACCTGTGGAAGATTCTCATTCTTTAAATCTTTTTTCCACCACAAACTCCAAAGATTCATGAACCTGCTTTGTAGAAATGATAAATCTTTGAGTTATTCTACCTAACACACAATCCTCTGAAAGATGTTTATTTAAAGACTCCAAAGTGCAAAATTCAACATTATTCCCTCTTGTGATTTTGCTGTGCAACCTTTTATTGAAACGGAAAAAAAAAAATGAGAAAAATGTTGGCGCCACATTACACAGAGTGTTCAAAATCTCTAAAGTCATTTTGTAATGTGTTCCATGAAAGTTTTTAGACTTCACTGCTCCTTAGTTAACTATTGCCTTGGAATAAAATCTTCTTGTCAATTATTTCCCCCAAAACAGTCTACATACAACACAGAGATGGGATATGCAGGTGGATGTGTGTTTATTAACAGTGGGATAAACACTGCTTATTAAATGTTGACATTTTCCATATATAATTAAATAAAGAAAAAACCTATAAGCCTAGAGTCACTTGTGATTTGCATAGATTTGGCTCTGCACGTTCAAGGAAACAAATGCATCTGCTGTACCCAGGGTGAGGACCAGACAACGCTAGGTCCTAAAACCAATGGAGTTTCAACAGTTCCCAACCTGCCCCCATTGTTGGGGAGATTCTTCCAGAGTTGCAGGTACTCTGGACAAATTTACTGAATTAGATTAAGCGAAGCTGTGTGGCTCTAGGTAAATCTCACTCTAACCATTGGTTTGATGTTTCGAGATTCTCACACATATGCTACTATTGCCACAATATTTGTAGCTAAATTCTAAATTTGCTGTATTATAATATCTGTTGTATTCAATTAGATCAACTGGACTTGAAATGTAGTTCTTGAAGACGTTTTGCTAGTCATCCGACTGGCTTTCTCAATTCAGAATGACTTGTACAAATCTGTGGCAATTATGTACCCTGGAAAATCCCAAATTAGCATATCACAGCCAGGTGTTAAGGGTGTGATTAGATAGTGGCTAAGAGGTGTTATAGGAACGCCCAGAGGAAGGTGTTAAACAGCATTGTACATGGCAGACAGTGGTGTCGAACCCCCCACCTCTATTTAGGTTGGTTTCTATTTTTCACATAAATGGCCTCTTAACACCTCTCTTGAACCAGTCACGTTCCTTCTGTCCCATCTGTCTGCCATGTACAATGCTGTTTTTTAACACCTTACTCTGGGCGTTCTATAACACCTCTTAGCCACTATCTAATCACACCCTTAACACCTGGCTGTGGATATGCTAATTGGGATTTTCCAGGGTACATAATTGCCACAGATTCTGTACAAGTCATTCTGAATTGAGAAGCACGTCGGATGACTAGCGAAACGTCTTCAAGAACTACATTTCAAGTCCAGTTGATCTAATTGAATACAAACAGATATACCATGACCTGGATGAATGAGAACCTTCACAAGCTGTATGATAATCATTGTAATGATAATCATTGTAATGACAATCATTGTAAATTCTACTGTTGCCACAATATTTGTAGTTAAATTCTAAATTTGCTGTATGATAATCATTGTAATGATAATCATTGTAAATTCTACTTTGCCACAATATTTGTAGCTAAATCTAAATTTGCTGTATGATAATCATATTGTAATTGTCATATTTTACCTTTTAACAGGTAAAATATGACAGCAGCACAAAGAGATGCCATCAAAACCTACTTGTAGGCTTATTAATAACTTTTTTATTTTGAAGATTCCCCATTTATGACCCAAGTGCATAATGTTAAAGGTGTATTCTGAAACACCACAATTTTAATGCTCCCCTAGAACATTATATTTGCAAAAGTAATGTTTATTTTTAATATTATACATTGTTTTGGGTAGATTATTTCCTCGTGAATATAACATTCATATGGATAACTCTGTCAGTGTCCTCCTTCCCCAATCTTAATTGATGACATGGAGTTACTGTAGCTCTCAAGCTCTATCAGTAAATACAATTGATAAGTAGGCCATGTGTGTTGACATTTAACACATTGTGGATTCTGAATAAACTGTTTTTGCTCAGTATTGTTTATGAATAATGACATTGGTAATTTAGAATGTCTTGGTAAAAATAGTCCTTGTGAGCAAAGATAAGCAATGAGGTTTGCAACATGTTACAATGCAGTATTAACTGGTCATTTTCCACAGGTAGTATGTTATTTTGTGCCCTTCCTATTGATTCTTATGCCTTGTAACATTTAAACCTTGTAATTCTGGTTTGAAGATGATATACATTCGAATTTTTATTACTTTGATTCCAATCCTTTCTTAGAGAAAAGAAGCTCAGTAATTGCTGCTGCTTCTTTTGAGTTCTGGGCTTATTAATATTGTTTCTTAAACTAACATCTTGTCTTGTCTAAAATAACTTATATTTTCTTACATGTGGAAAAAAAAATAGTTTTGAAAAAATCCTTTGACTAACAGTAGAAAATTAAATGGTGTGTAAACAGTTTGAATTTGTGCCAGGAGTTTCAAGCACAGAAAAATCTGTACTCCCTGATGAAGCAGTAAGGAAGCAATAGGGAAGTGGTAGGGAGTCAATAGGGAAGCACAAACACATGTGCACAATACCCGGTAAGAGATATCAGTGCAGTCGTGTGTGTGTGTGTGTGTGTCAGCATTTGAACGTAAAAAATTAATTATGTTGTGCTTAAGGGCATGTCCACCCCTTTTAAAAACTTTTGTTATATAATAGGTCTCCCTCCCCCAGCCCCAAATGCTATAATAGATTTTTCAGAAACTCCCCCGAACTCTACTTACCTTACCTCCTTCCTCCGGCGTACTGTCCTGGCCCTTTGCTTGCATGAAACTGCAAGCAGGGGACCAGAACGTCAGCGTCGTCCGTGATTGGCTGAGAAAAATCTGCACTCCCTGACACTTCTGCCTAGTGAAGTAGTAGGAAAGCACTAGAGAAGTAGTAGGGAAGCTGTAGAAAGGCAGCAAGGAAGCAGTAGGGAAGCAGTAAGGAAGTAGTAAGGGAAGCAGAAAGAAGCCAGTAGGTAAGCTGTAGTGAAGCAGTAAGGAAGCAAGTGGGAAGCTGTAAAGAAGCATGAGTGAAGGAAAAGGCAAGCAGTAGTTAATTGGGAAGCAGTAGGTAAGCAGTGACGAAGCAGTAGGTAAGCACTTACTAAGCAGTGGCGAAGTAGGAAAGTGGTAGGGAAGCAAAAGTGGGAAGCAGTAGGGAGCAGGAGGGAAGCAGCAGAGATACGGTAGGGAAACAGTATCAAAGTAGTAGGGAAGTAGTTGGGAAGCAGTGGTGAAACAGTAGGGAAGCGGTAGGGAGTTGGGAAACTGTAGGGAAACAGTGAGGAAGCAGTAGGGAAGCAGTAGGGCTTTACTAGATTCTTCTTTAAACCTACTTGTTAGATACATTTTACAAAAGCATTAAGCAGCTAGTACGTATTTTACTCTACTATAGCATCTTTTCTCACTGAACCAATTTTTAGGCAGGAGAAAGAAAACATTGGAAGGTTAATTACATTTAAAGGAAAACTCAACATAATTCTGCAACCAGCAAGAAATCTGCGTAAAACAACAAAACAAACTCAGGAAGTTTCTTTTGTGTTTAATTAAAGTACTGGAAATTGAATGGTTCATTCCCCAATAGATACACTGAGGTAAGGAAATAAGTAACCATATTCTTGGTCTAAACGTTTTGTTAGATTCAGAAATTCTGGGATCTTTCATATAAACCAGGTCTCCCAATGCTGAATAAGTTAGTATGCAGCATTTAGGGTAATTCGTGCATAATCTTTTACTTGTAGCGAATAGGTTTCTGGAAAATTTCTACAATGCTTTTCTTTTTCTTTCATGGGAATTTTTCATGTTTGATTATGATTAATCTTAGTGAAGGAATCACAAAGAAAGACAAGTACTTTGCTTTAATTACCAGTTTCAGGGGTATAAATCAGGTAAAATTTGGATTTAACCTGAATATTTCCTTTATGGCCTTTAATTGTAGCAGCTGGCTCTGTTATACAATCATTAATAAAGATGGTCAGTTATTATTTGTAGCCATCTGTAAAGAGTCTGCTGTGCTAATTGAAAGATAATATTTCTAGGATATCTCAATTGTACAGCAACTGGTTGCTTGATACTCTTCACATTGTATGTGTATGTATGTATAATTTTATTTATAAAGTGCCACTTGGGTACACAGCGTTGTACATTATAAAATACAGAGTATACAAACAAGGAGATAAGTGCAAGCCATTATAAAGATAAATAAAAAAATTAAATTAATCTAAATACAATTTCTTACATCAATTAAGAAAGCATATATATAAATTATGTATAAAGTGATATAAGTGAAACAAGCCTCGACACATTAGGAATGAGATCCCTGTCTCAAAGAGCTTACAATCACAAAAAGTGAGAGGGAAAACATACAGATACAAGTGGTGGGGTGGGTAAAAAGTTCTTAAAAGGGCTAACAATCATTTGTTGTGCTGACGCTCCGAAAGGTAGGATAACAGTCTAAATTTGAAAGCATTAATGGATGTCACCAGGCGAAGCGAGAGAAGGAGAGAGTTCCAATTGTAGGGAGCAGCAAGAGAGAATGGCTGAGGGCGGGAGGTAGCAATGTTTGTTGGGGGTTTGTGGACATAAAGGGCCAAGAGAGAAGATAAGTAGGGAGGTGCAGTAGAGTGGGTGCAGTAGAGTGAGGGGATATTAAAGTTAAAAGCAGGGTATTGAATATGATTCCTTCTTTGATGGGAATCCCTATGGACTGAGCTGTCGAGTTTAAGATAGACTGGAGAGAGATGAGAGGCCGGGAGTCCAAGTAGTATAATGTTACAGTAGGCAAGATGGGAGATTATAAGAGCATGGATGAGCATTTTAGTAGTGGAGCTAGAGAGAAAAGGGCAGATCTTGACAATATTGTGAAGGAGAAAACGACAGGTCTTAGCAACATTGTCAATGTGATGATGGAAGGAAAGAGAGGAGTCAAACACAACTCCAAGACAGCTTGCAGATTCAACTGGGTTAATGGCCATATTGTCAATAGAGATGGAGAAAGGTGTACTAGGTCTCAGTTTAGGGGGGAAATGATTAACTCCGTTTTAGATCAATTGAATTTAAGGTGGCGGTGCGCCATCCATGAAGAGATATAGAGCAGACATTTAGAGATTTGGCATTGAACTTCAGGGGTTAGCGCAGGGGGGTGGACAAGTAAATTTGGGTATCATCAGCATATAAATGATACTTAAAGCCGAAAGAATTATTTCTCCCAGAGAGATAGTGTAGAGGGAGAACAGCAAGGGTGCTAAAACGGAGCCCGGATGAACCCCCCACAGTAAGCGGAACAAGAGAGGAAGTCTTATTAGCAAAAGAGACAGAGAAATATCTGTTACAAAGATAAGAAGACAACCACGCCACAGCTTGATTTCGAATTGCTTTCTTATATAGCAGGGATGTCAAACCTGCAGCCACATCTGGAGGGCAGTTAACATCCCTGTTATATAGCAACAATGTAAAATGCGGCAGAGAGTTAACATTTCATGTTTTGACTATCAACTTGAACCGTTAAAGCATTCATTTGATCATTTATTTATCTTCCATCAATGCTATGGACACATGAATGAAAAAACAGACAGGGAGAAGAGTTACTACAAAACAATGTTATCCCCACTGTACTTTTTATTCCATTTCAACAATTCTATATTTGTTAAGCATAAATGTATGAAAGTCTGTAGTCATGTAGGGTCTCTCTATTTGACCCTTGGCAATAGTGAATAGACTGAAATCACAGGCTACAGAGAAACATCGGAATCAGACAAATGAGGCTCATTGGATTTTTAGGTAAGTATAGATGTTTTAGTTTATCAGGGTGGGGCACACTCACATATGAGCGAATGTAGATATTTTTATTAACCACGGTAAACAATACACAACACGTTTCGAGGGTAAACCATTTATCAGATATAAAAGAACTACTTTTGTGACACAAACTATTGCTTTACTGATAATTTTCGTCTGCGACTGTATACATGTGCGATCGCGGCTGTAAAATTGATGATCGTTAAAGGTGCGATAAAGGGTCTTTAGAAGAAATTGTTTCCCTTTCACACGGGTGTTAGAGTCTTCATCTATGATCTGTTCAAGTGGGCGTGATTCCTTTTATACGTTGATAGGCATAAATGTTTTATAAAATTATTTACAGTAGGTTTTGGTGGCACATGGCAAGTTACCTGAACTTCATTTGATTATTACACTTACTGTTAGATTCCTATTAAAAATGCTCTTTTCTGGGTAATGTAAAAAAATGGTTCTGTGTTTTCCCGCTGGTTTTGTAAACCCCAGAAAAACATAGTCTTTTTTTTCTTATTTTTGTCTTTTTTTTTGTTAACGTTAACTTGCTCTGCGCCACTGCGCTTCTTGAATCTACATACAGAATGAGAACTGAATGGTGTATCAAGTCTTTAGAGATATGATTATAAGCAAGTATGTGATAGAGCTTATTAGCATTCATACAGCCAAGTCATGACTCTTCAAGGTGATGGCATAGGCAGCAAGTACGAATTAATGAATGAAAAAAAAAAATACAGATTTTGAGAATGTTATAGATATTTTCCTGCAGTTTAAGATAATGTGTTTATGCTGGAACTGATTCAATTCCAGGTTTCTATCCTTGAGAACTATACATCTATGATCCGAATATACATGTTAATAATACCAATATTTTACATATGAATAAGTATCATCATAAAGAGCACAGAGAGCACGGTCCATTCTACTACTATTCCAAACAGCTTTGGCATCTGCAGATTCATATATTATATATAATACAATACAGTGTGTAGATTTTATATTGAGTTTATTTGAATTTTTGCAGCATCTGATTATCACAGTTTACATCGCAGATTTGCTCTTTATTTTTAGCACGTATGAAACATGACATTCTACTAGACTACACTGTTTAAAGGGGAAGCAAAAAATTAACAAACCCTATCTCTTTCGCTGTACCCAGTGTGAGGGCCAAATACATATGCTATTTAAAGGGCATGTCCACTCCCAAAACTAAAATTTAACCCTAAACTGGCCCCACTGTGTAGTTTAAAAAAATCCTAACCTTACATCTCTGTTCCAAATTTTTCTCCTGCAGTGTTTTTCTTCCTGTCCAAAGGTTTAAGCCTCTTTTGTTGCCTCCGGGAGGTAGTGTGACATGCACAGGGGAGCCCTCCCCCCCTCACAACATATGGATCCATCCATTGCTGCCTTTCTACCAAGTATTAATTCCTTTGGGCATATTGTAGATCCCCCCTGCCTACCCTTAACAGCTAAAAATCTGAATGCTACTAACAGCCCTTTGTTCCTGGGGCGCTCTCCATTGACAGCAGCCGCATCTGTGATTAGTTGCCTCTCAGCCAATTACAGATGTGGCTGCCATTTCGGCCCCTGCTTGCAAGTTCCGGGCAGCAGGGAGCTGGATCAGTGCGCAATGGGAGCGGAGGGCTGTAAGAAACATTCTGATTTGTTTTTTAAAGAAATAACAGATGGGGTCAGGCAGGTGGGATCTACCAAATATATATATATATATATAAAAATTTAGGCTGAACGTGCCCTTTAAGGGAATTGCAGAAATCTCCCGTTCTGCTGGCTTATAGTTAACTGTAGTTCTGGCTTCTTGAGGTCAACAGAAAGTGTAAAGGCACAGTTACCAAAATTCTATTACAAATTCTAGGGAAATCAGTGCACACAAATTATGCTGTCAGACATTTTGTCAATTCCAACATTTCAAAGCCCACTCCCCCCTTTTAAAGTGATGCCTACTTTAAAGCATATATTCAATTCAATTCTGTATATGTAATATTATAAGTCTCAAAAAAAGCTAAAACTCGGTAACTGAAACACAGTAATCAGGGCCAGTAATTACGTTTGTTTCATCTTTCTCTTTGGTTTCAAACAAAGCCTTTCAGCAAAACAGGAGAAGGTTTCTTTGATCTGTATTGTATATGCGTGAATCTGCCCTCGGACATACAAAATCAGATGTAGGGACTTCCCCGTAAGATCTGAGTCAGTTGTTAAGTAAAGGGTGGCAGTCAAAAAGGGGATTTAATCAATTGGAGGCAATATATAGGTATGAACTGTCACTTACTGTTACTGTCACATAGACAGTGAATTAGGCTATATAGCTGCTAATGTTTTCACCCTTATGCTTATTGTCCTGGTACGAGCATGAACTGAACTCAAAAGTCTCATAAAACATTAATTAACCCCTTAATACAGCTGTTACCCACACACATTCAGGCTGATTAACCCAGACTCGCTGGGCAAATAAATGGGGTTAAAGTCACGCTAACTGGTTTGCTACCAGTCTAGCCCGACTTTAACTCCATATTAGCATCAGATGCGAGAGTTACACAAAAATCACCAGTGCACAGGATTCAGTATCGCATTTGCACCAGTTTTAGTGCAGGATTTTAACGCCAGTGTTGCTATGTCATCCCTCCAGGAATACAGCCTTCAAACTGCCGCTCACATGCTTGCCACAGACACAGGTATAGTCTGCTAGTTTGAAGAGGACCTTTACATTTTTTAAATGGGCACATCCCTTTAACCTGCATTCCAAATACAACACAAATGCTTCAACTCCTATGGTTGCATTGTGGTGAGGATACATTATAGTGTAGGTCAGGTCATTTGTACATCACTATTTTTAATGTATGCTGGCTCACCATTCAAGTTAAGGTGCTTATTGGACAATAATTGTGTGGTGCCTGCCAACAAAATCAGTTGAAAGAAACTGTCTGACTTTATTTTTGGACATGCTAAAATTGTTGATCGACATTATCACAACATAGAGTATTGCTACTTGGATGGGACCACTTAGACATTAGACCTTCCAACTGAACTCAATCTCCCAAGTATCAAAATATACAGGGTTATTCAATAAAAGTTCTTATCGTTTAAAATGGTGCTAATTTTGCCCCAACCAATCAGATGTAAACTGGGGCAAAATTAGCACCATTTTAAACGATAAGAACTTTTATTGAATCTCCCTGTAGTTTCTGACAAAAGATGCTCCTGAAAAGTAGATCCGTAATGCAGGGCACTGATATGTAGATGTTATAAAACATGATCCACCTGCCTTTGGCGGAATCTTACACTTTGTGGGATATTTTAGTCCAAATAAAGATGTGTGTGTCATAACTCATTAGAATCTGTACATCAGGATTACACCATTTCCTTTGTTCAGTGCTATTTAATCTGTCATTTTTGCTGAGTTATCTAACACGAGGACACCGGAGATCTAAAAATATTTTAATGTGAAAGGTATAATTTGTACTCTAACCCATTCTGCGTAATGTGAGCTGCAGGTACTGGATGAGCTGCCATTTTAGTTTTCATCATCATAATTCTATTTGACACTTACAGCACATTTAATGGCCATTTTCAGACTGACAGTGAATTAACCTTTTAACACTGAAACTGCACAAATTACTCAGAAGCTGTGTTTATAGACCCAAGCACAGATCCATAATTAGTATTTACTCCCAAAGTAGAGGCTCTTTTCTTTTCATCAATATTTATTATGAATAAAATTGCTATATAACCAATGAACTTTTGAATTCTGCAAATAACTGACTGGGAACAGCACTAATATAAATGTCTCTAGTGCGACATACTCTAAAGTCGAGTAGTGCAGGGCAACCACACGTTGTCACGTTGTCACGTTGTGTTTCTCAGTTGGGAGCACGGAGACCTATTCCTGCCGTGGAAGTCGCAATTAAGCTACAAACAATCTGATGTAAGCTCTGGGTTGAACTATTCTTCACCACATGTGGAGGATTGACTTAATCACCAGAGGGATATGGTGAGCAGCATTGGGTGAAGAGATCCTGAACTGTAAGTCCCGATTTTTCAATTTGAACTGAATATCACTGGCTATATTGTTGGTCTACAGCACGATACATGTTTTATTCCTTCAGCAAAGTCTTTTTTCTACAGGCCTGTAGGGACGGCAACTAAAGGACTAAACGGGACTACAGTAGTACTCTGCAAAACAGGATTGGCTAATGTTTCCGTGGCTTTCCCAGACTGTTTGATTTTATTATGTATTTATAGGTGTTTATATCTAGGTAAGGTGGGGGAGTAGATATTGGGGTTTCATATTTAATTATTGCATTATGTGTATTTTGAATAAATTGCTATACGTATATATTTTTTTACTGTCACCTGTTGACTGGTTGGCTTTTAAACACGTTTTCAGGCTTAGGAACTTTAGTTTCCAAGGGCTACTTTCCCCAGGACATATATATTACCGTACATGTGTGCTGTGCTTTAGTGGCAACTTAATTCATCACATCTCTGTCTTTGGAGCTGTGGATTTGTGTGTGTTGTTTGAACTTTTGAATTCTGCCTAAATACCATTAGATTTAAGGTGAATATGGGAAGGATTGACACCAGACACTGTTCTTAATATGTTGGTACTATTGTAATAACAAGTGGGTACAAATATAGTAGGATGAGTCTAATTCACTGCATACAACTGCTCTAAAATGCCTATGCAGCACTTTCTCTTTAATTGATAACTAATTGTACTTCTGCCAAAATCAGTGGCTTCGTTGGGCATTAACAATCAGTTTAGGATCAAGACATGCCATGTATTGGTATTCTAATATTTTTCATGATGCCAGAACAAGAGGGACCTCTACAATAAATACACAACAAAGTGCATAGGTACTAACTCAGTATACATGATTTATGTACTTATACACATTAATATGGCACTTCACTTGTTTTTATCAAACATTGATTTTGTAAAAGAATTTGCATGAAGAAATACTTAAAATAAACATTATCCAAACATTGCTTACATTCATATACTGCTACTTACAGTATGCGTTTACTGATTTATAGTTATATTGCATACAGAGATATTCATAAATTACAGTAGCTATTTCTTTTTTTATTTTACCTTTGTCCAGTGTTATTGGTCCTTGTGGGGAGAAGCCACTCTAATTACCCAACCACCGATGTAGTTGCCACGTCCATATTCAATAACCAGATATCCCATATCCTCATCCATGACAAAAATGTAGTTAGTTTGTCAAATCAGACTTTCTTTTTTTAAATAAGGGTTTCTCTAGAGGGGCTATGTTGCTTCCAGGTGGGTGTAGTATTTTGTACTTAGTGTGTCAAATCAGATCTTTTTTTTATAAATAAGGGTTTCTCTAGAGGGGCTAGGTTGTTTCCTGGTGGGTGTTGTATTTTGTACTAAGTGTGCCAAATCAGACTTTCTTTTATTAAATAAGGGTTTCTCTAGAGGGGCTAGGTTGTTTCCAGGTGGCTGAAGTATTTTGTAGTAAGTGTGTCAAATCAGATCTTTTTCTTTTTAAAAAAATAAGGGTTTCTCTAGAGGGGCTAGGTTGTTTCCATGTGGGTGTAGTATTTTGTAGTAAGTGTGTCAAATCAGACTTTCTTTTTTTAAATAAGGGTTTCTCTAGAGGGGCTATGTTGCTTCCAGGTGGGTGTAGTATTTTGTACTTAGTGGGTCAAATCAGATCTTTTTTTTATAAATAAGGGTTTCTCTAGAGGGGCTAGGTTGTTTCCAGGTGGGTGTAGTATTTTGTAGCAAGTGTGTCAAATCAGACTTTCTTTTTTTAAATAAGGGTTTCTCTAGAGGAGCTGGGTTGTTTCCAGATGGGTGCAAGTATGCAATTTGACATCTGGCATGTTGTGAACTGTCATTTAGAGTCAATGGTAGAGGGGACTGTAATTTTGGGGTATTGCGAGAGCACAGTGAGATTAGAAGCGCTAGGTAGCAATATAACATCGCCCTATTACCTCAGATCTGGAGACTTCAATACCTATTGTCACATCAGAACATGCCGTCTTTTGAACAATTACAATACAAATCCTACATGACAATATATGCAGCAATTATGCTATATTACACTACATCTAAATAAAACAACAAATGCTGATTGTAGGAAACAACAAAAATTTATTTGGGACAAACAGATTTCATTTTCTACGTTGGTGACATTTAATGTAAAATAAAGAGTGGTGCTAAACTGGAAAATCTAAAAAAATATATGCCCTTACTATAGATAATGTTTAACTTGTTTCAATTGGTATTTTATCACATCCCTGTGTTTTTTTTCTCGCTTAGTATTTATGTCTACAGTAGTTTACAAATAGCAGAATTTGCTTCAGGACATTTTAAATCCTATTGTTATAGTACAAAATGATTTTGTTTAATAAGGCACTTTGCTTCCACTTTTTATGTTTTGCCGGTTCCTTGGCAATAATAGATTTAACCAGTATCTTAAGTTCAAGGGCAAACAACCAATAGAAGGAAGTTTTGTTTTATACACTTAACCCAGATTTATACAGAGTTTTATGGGTTTATGCTCCTTCAGCCATGGCTGCAATACAAGTTAGTTATCATTTATGTTAAATTATGTTATATTTTCACTCCCTTAGCAGGCCTTTTTTTGTTAGTTCCAGCCATTAGAACTTTGAGCTGATCATTTTCTTATAATGGAAAACAATCTTTAGCATTGGTCTTAAATATTTACTCTGTGAGCTGACATTCTTTGCTTTAAAATACTCTTTAGGCTTTTAAATACTTTTAATATTTAATAAGAACCTAAAGTGAGATGAAATGTGGGGATGATTCAAAAAGGTTTTGTCAGTTTCTAGGATCACTACATACAGATTCTGCAATATAGTATACTGTACACTGAGTAAGGTCAAAGTGGAAGTAAAGTCACCAGATAACATTGTCCTGAAAGACAAAATCGCATTCACAACAATTTCGATAAGGGACAGAGAGAAAAGTTGAGTATTGCAAAAATGGGGTTGGGGGTGTTAAGTCAAAGGTTAAAAATGTGTTGGGGGGGCATGCGCATTGTCCTTTAAAGGACATCCATACTGAAATAATTACTTTGCCTCATCTTAATCTATAATAAATACAAGTAAGTAGCCATTTCTATGAGGTATGTGTGTTTCTGCATGCCTTCAATCCAGTACTTGTTTTGCTCAGGCTCAGTATCCCTTCCTCCTCTTTGAACCACTCCCCCTTCCATAAAGCTGGGTACACACAGTACCGATAAAGCCCCAATACCGTCTGTAATCTTTCAAAAATATTTCAAGTGTGTACCCAGCTTAAATCCTGACTTTCTGTGAAAT
This sequence comes from Hymenochirus boettgeri, assembly GCA_019447015.1. Classification (NCBI taxonomy): domain Eukaryota; kingdom Metazoa; phylum Chordata; class Amphibia; order Anura; family Pipidae; genus Hymenochirus; species Hymenochirus boettgeri. The sequence continues at coordinate 82,927,375 of CM033475.1, forward strand.
TAAACATAAGAACTGTAAAAAAACTCGGTCACTATTCCAGCTACAGCAAAAACTGTTTACAGCACAAAAGTTAATGATCACTTGATTGACCGCAGATTGGATATCTAAAGAAATAGGGGACAGATCAACAAAAAATGGTACACTGGTGATTGGGAAGAATTATAGTTTCAAGTAATGGTCAATTAAAATATTTTTTTCCCACCATAGATGCCCTTTAAAGATTGCATACTGCACACTTTTTTGCAATACTTGCAAAGATCCACGAAGAACAGAGATGTAAATTCATGTTTAGCGGTACTTTTGCACATTACAATTGTATGACAGTCTAGTATTTACTGTAAGCCTATGTGATTGATTGAAATTTACAAATATGATTAAAAGGAAAAGAATTTTGTGTTGCTGTGTAATTTTCAGAATATAACAGAGTATAAGTGTAAATATTTAATGGTGTCTGTTATTATGTGTAAGCTCACTACATGTCAGCAAGTGCTGTAAATAAGTTCTGAGTCTGCACCGAAGAGACCTTTGACATAGTTTATAGATTTTATTGGGTGGAAAACCAGGTCAGAGCAATATCACACAATGTAAAATGTTCTTATACCCAGTTTACACATAAGCTACAGTATCAATATAATTTGATGCTACTTACAAATCTTTATGGTAGTTCCATGGAAAAAATTCTAGTAGAACCTAAGCCTAAATGTTAAAGATCAAAATATTTCCCAAATCCAGTTTTAATAATGTTCAAGGCCTTTTATTAGAATATATTTATGTGTTTTTTGAAACACCTTAAACCACTGGTTTATAAATAGGCCCCTTAACTTCAAGTTTGTTGCATTGCTTGCTGAATTTTTATTATCATTTAGTCATTGCAGGTTGCATGTAAAACCACAGCATTCCGCTTAGTTATTGGGGATAAGGGTTTAGCAATAGTTTTACAGGAATCAAGTACATAGCGCCAATTTCTGCATCTCCTATGTTAGTAAAAATAATGATTGTTTCGCCGTATTAGTCCAATATATGTAGTAAAAAGTAGAATACTGTGATACTTTTAATGGACTAACAGTTTATTTTAGTAGACAAGTTTTCGAGGGATCTACCCTCATTCTCAGGTACTTCCTCAGTACTGCTCTGACCTGAGGAAGAGGGTAGATCCCTCGAAAGCTTGTCTACTAAAATAAACTGTTACTCCATTAAAAGTATCACAGTACTCTACTTTCTCCTATGTTAGGATCTCTTCTTCTCAAATGAATCCAGGGATCTTGTGATAAAACTAAGGTCCAGTCTTTATTTTTATCATCTGTGTGAGCATATAAATGTGATTGTGCTGTATGGTATGGCAGAGTTGTATTCTGTGTGCACCAATCTGCTGAGTTTTGCTGCAATTGCACAGCTTGGAGAGAACAGTGGAGACTCATTAAGAACCAGTATGTTAGTACACTCACCAAGGTAAGCAGTATATTAGATTGTACACGATTTCGCTATGATCAAACCCCATACTGTATAACAGCTGTTTTATAATTTGTTTATTGCTTTACTTTGAGGTTTTTGCTGCCTGTGTTGTACACAGGGCTAGGCGATTACGATCCATTAGCGCACGAGAATCGCAAAGCAGTGCATGTTAATGTGGCTGTGCTGCATTTTCAGAATGCGTGTGATTACTAATTTTTTATGGAAGGTAGCGCATATTGCCACAGAAGAAACACGTGTTTTATTTCACTTTTGTGCTTTTTTTTCTTGGTAAGTCATCAATCTTAGGTGACAGTGGCACTGGCTTCAGTCAACAGGGTGGTAGCTTCAGAGAAAACAAGTGGATTGTTTTATTAAGGACAATGCCATTCCTGCTTACAATGTGAATTAATTGTCTGAAGACCTCTGTAATCTCTCTTTGGAGTTGAATTAGTTACATCAAACTTGCAAAGGTAACCTCTATACAAGTGCACAGTTCCTATGACAACTGCCTGAAAGGAAATTAGGTTCCTTCAGAGAAGAAAGGTCTTTTTGCAAACCATTATTGATGAGCTGAACTGATGCATTTTGCAGAAAAACATCTCACATTATAATAAATTATCTTCAGGAAAGAACAGCTTTTTAATAGTTTGATTAGTTTTCTATATTGTCCAATGAAACACAGAAAATGTGCAGTTATTTGCAGAAAAGCAATAACTATAAGTAGAGTTACAAAAATAAAATAAAAACAATCTCATAAAACGCTGAAATTTTCCCTTTACCATTATCTGTTTTTTTATATTTTATTTTTTTAACCAAATCATAAAATAATTAAAGAAAATTAATAATGGGAGTAATGAATGTGTTAAAAGGCAAACAACGTGCCCCTAATAGTACCCAGAATTGGGACCTTAACTGCAAGGTCCCTACCCCAAAGTTTGCCCTAAATGTGACTTGCCAAGCCAACGTTTGCACACTGAGATGGCCGAGCTAGTCCAACATCAGGTCTTTAACAGCATGGTGAGTAGCATTCATGGCAAACCCAGGGGTGAAGACCTAGCAGTTTGAGTATTCAACCTGGGTACTATTTATAGTTCTCCTTTAAAAGATTTTTAAGAAATGTAATGTTTTGTGTTCCCACTATAGACATAACATTTTACTTTGAATAAATAACATGTATATTTTGATTAGTCTGATCAGCATGTAATCTTTAACATGAAATGACAGAACATTCAGTAAAAAAAATTAAAGGCATCACATGTTGCTCTATTTCTTTGTTGCATTTCGTACAGTATATCCAAATTGATGTGCATCCAATGCAAGTTGTTTTATTGTAAGTGTGCACGCTAATAAACATTTCACATTATACATATATAGAATTATATAGAATAAAAGCAGTTGGACCAGGCGTTGCCCGTGTACACATGTATAGTAATTTTTACGTGCAGGTGTGTATTTGGCTTAGATGGAAGAGACAGGGGGGAAAGAAGCGCACAGTTGGTAATGTACAGTATGTCATGTATTTAATAGTTATGAGTTGAGGAGGTGACATTGCTTGAGGAAGGTATAGCACATCTGTGTAAAGCAAAACTTTATATACAGCATTATTAGTTTTTCCACTTGAAGCATAAATATACAAATATTGTGGTGAACATGCTACATGGAATTTGCTGTGGGAAAAACATGTTGATTGCAACTGAATACTGCAGCACTTACGTGCGTCAGTGTCTCTGAAGCATGCTACGTGCAGGCTCTTTGTTTATGTTGTTAAAGCCGGGCTTCATTCTGTTATGCTGTTTGAGCTCTGTGTGTTTTTATTAAAGGAGAACTAAACCCAATTTTTTATACTCCAGAATCTGAAAACAACCCCCCTAAAAACACCAATAAGCTATAAAATCCCACTTCGATCAATTGTATTAAAGTAAATGTAAGCCTGTTAAGAACTGGATGAAGTATCTGTGTGTATGTGCAGGGTCAGACTTCACCTCCTGACCTAAGTCACTTGCTTCCTTGTCCTGTAAAAGGATTGGCTAAAGATTATTAATGGGTGTAACCAACTGTAACAAGTTTCTGCCATAGCTAAGGACTGAGCATGTGCAGAACATAATGGTCATTGACCAAATTGTGTAATACTAGAATGCTGTGAAGTGCACAAATTTCCCAATGCCCGTATAAAAATGAGAGGTAAGACACAGATTACTGGTTTTATATCAAGGTGTTCTGCCTTCTGGTTTAGTGTTGTTCTGTGGCTTTAGTTGTCCTTTAAGTGTGCTCTATTTTTTGCACAATAGTTAGCAGTATGTCAATTTGTTTCCACTTTAACACTTTATCCTTGGTCAAGGACCACTTTATATCAACTATTAGGTCCCAATCAATAAAGTTAGTTTCTGGTACGAATTGAAAGTGTGTGTGTGTGTGTTGTGTGGTGCTTAAGTCCAGGTATTGCAGGTAATTCCCATGTAGTCCATACCCCCAACTGTCCCAGTTTGAGTAGGTGGATGGGGCATATCTGCAATGTTGTCATGAGCAGGGCATGACATTCTAGGGTGTGGACGGTCTGGGGGCGTGTCTGTGATGTTGTGGTGTCCAGGAGGCTTGGACGTGACATTTGGTGGTCATGATATTTTGAGGCATAGCCATGCTGTTTCAAAGTGTGGGCATAGCCATGCCATTTAGGGGCATGGGTATGAAGTTTTGGAGCATGGGTGTCAAGTTTGGGTGTGTGGATATGATGTTTGGGGGTGTACCTGTGATGTTTGGGGGCATGGACAGGATGTTTGTGGATGTGGACATGATTCTGGGATGTACCTGTGATGTTGGGGGGCATGGTCATGATGTAATGGGGCGGGCCAAAATTATAATTTTTTTTGGGGGGGTGACCACAATAACTGGGTCCTCACAACATTTGGGGGCATGGTTGAGATGTTTGAGAGCATGGCAGTTATCTCTGGGGTGTGGCTTTAATGGTTGGGGTATGAGCATAATGTGATGTTTGGGGGTGTGGCCGTGACAGCAATATCGGGGGGCATGTCAAATTCCAGTAGGCTCTGCTTTAAATTTCTTAGCATGTCAATAACCGCAAATAACTGCAAATGGAATTAATATCACCAATAGCAACATAGTCTTTCCAGGGTTTATATTTCAAACCTTCCAGGAGCAAATTGTAATGTGTTATAGGCCTTAAGGGAAATGTCTTGTTCCCTCTGTTGTAGAAGCTGTTGTTCTGTGTGTGCAGCTCTCTGAGTTTTGTAGCTGTACATTACACTGTTGTTGTGTCACTGAGGTGGATTCTGTGTTGTTGGGCAGTGCATTGTCGGGTAGTGCATTGAGCCCTGGCCCTTCATCTGAGTTGCTGAACTGGGGCGTCACACTCTGCAAGTGACGTGCAGACTTTTTGTTGTTCAAACTGGACTTCACGAGCGTCGCTGTAATGTGGGTACATTCAGGGGTGTGGTTGTGAGGGGAGCACATACAAACATACATACATACATACATGCAAGTTTTATACTTTATACATAGATATAATTTGAGAATTGTTTGGAGATAATTTAAAAAGCAAATGCGTGATGAATTCATTGAAGCACATACTATATGCACCCCGGTAAAGACAAAAGCAATGTGTTGTAACAATGGCACATGTTTTTATATATTCAGTAATATGCACTGTCAGGAAAAGAAAGATACTGAGCAAAGAAAAGTTTGCAAGTTTGACTAATTGCACAATCCATTAACAACCAGTTCTATCAATCAGCCTTTTACTAGAGACATCTTAAAAATAACTGCTATTTTTATGTCTGCTTGGCATCTGTGAAAGGCCACTTTGTCCTTGTAAACCTTTGATAGATAAGGCCCAAAGCTGAGTTTTTGTGCAAATATTCACACTACTCACTAAATACATGATGGAAATAATCCCAAAACCCTCTAAACAGAGACTTAATATTTAGCAGCAAATCAACGGGGATCCAAACTTTATCCAAAACTGTCTAGATTAACAGTTTCTAACCCTTTAGGCAACTTTCAGACAAACGGTGAATGCCGTTCATGTAGTGTTTTTCTACCAGCAAACATCTGGAACTGCTACTTTCACTGCTCGTGTAAAAGTAGCCTTAAAGGGCAAATCTACCCCCAAAACTATAATTTTATATGTTATTGGCCATGATGCTTTAAAACAAGCCATCCCCCATTAAAACCCATTTTTCCAACATGCTTTTTGCAGACCAGGAGCAACTCACTGTAATCCAAGCTCTCTGTCACCTCGCCGTGCCTTTTCCATGCCTTCAGCCTCCCTTGGTGCCCCTACCTCCCACCATCCAGATCCATCCTCGGTCCGCCTGCATCCTAGAGTGAAATCCTTTTAGGGATCCTTTTAGACAGAGGCCCCTTGCCCAGACCCAAACGCTGGATTATTTTGGGGGGGAGGCTGAAGGCACAGATTGGATTACAGTGAGCTGCTCCTGGTCTGCAAAAGTCATGTTGGAAAAATGTATGTATCTTCAAATTGGCTGAACGGATCTACAAGTACCTTGTACTTCTCACCAACCAGTTTTAGGCAGTATTAGGCACAGCACAAATATTACTTTCCATGTTCCTGCAAAGCACCAAGCTCTCTGTGCCTTGTACTGCATTTCTGAAGTGTTGATGGTAAGTAGCTAACCTAGGAATTAAAATTGATGCAAACGTTTCATGCAAGTTTTAAAATTTCATGCATATTTTATCTTTGTTTTCAAACACCCCTTGCAATTTCAATGCAAAACCAACATTATTATAATTATATAAGGGATAGTATGCTACCTACAGTGTAATACAAGGAGATTACGCCACCTCGGAGTTCCCTGACCATATAAAAACACGAGACCATTAGACCTCGTGTTTTTATAGAGGTCAGGGAACTCCGAGGTGAAGTAATATCCGTATATTATTCTGTAGGTAGCCTATTATTCCATATAATACATAAGGTCAAAAAAAGAAAAATCCAGCACAGGCACTCTGTAGTAATATTGATAACAAGCCCATTTTTGTTTATACAAATAGTTACAGTGACTGCTGTTTCTATCTCAAACTAAAAGAAGAGAATTAGCATCGTCTCTCACCCGGTGCAGTTCTGGTTCGTTACACTGACTGACTGAAATATTGTGCTAAGGAGGAGTGAACGCATTCCTGTGAGTCAAAATTGACTCGGTCACTCGCTCCTCCTTATCAGCACAGTAATTCAGTCAGTCAGTCAGTCAGTCAGTGTACAAAACAGGATTGTTATCTACATTACTAATACAGACAGGGAGAGAGACATGGGGAGGGGCAGTGTAATACAGGAAGTCACTCAGTGACATCACTGAGTGACTGATTATATAGATTATCAGCACTGCACCTCCCCAAATGCCAGAGCCTTATGTATTATAACTTTATAATATCGGCATACACATGCTAGGTTTTGAAATGACTGTAAGCCTGGCCAAAGTTGATGCAGAGCAGAACATTGCATTTTTAAATTATGCTAGCCATACACTGGATCAGCCTTTCATTGATTCAGCATTTGATTAGACATGAACATCAAATTGACTGTAACAGAGCAGAGCAGTGGTTTTACCTACTGATGTTACTGTGACATTTACAGGCTGCAAAATGGTTTGTGATCAATATCAGGTATGCAATATCAACTAAAAAAATCAGTGGCCAAAACACAAAAATATAAATACTGATTTTTTGTTTCATTTTTCATTTTAAATCTATTTACACTACACATATTTATATCTGATATTTGTTTATATTATCAGGTTTTTATAGGCACCAACTAGTTCTCTATTGCCCTACCACTCTCTTCCTTACTAATCACTGCCATCACATATGTATGCCAGTAACTCTCCTATTGATTGTGTCAAGGTTTGAAAACATTTAAGTAGTATCAGAGCTTCCCCCCTTGATTTCCCACTCTTACTGTTTGTACATTGAAAATTCTAACAGAGAATAGAATCTGATTTGTGAATATTTATGCATCTCTCACTATCTATGCCAACAAATGTATGTAGGACTGTTACATTTGTATAAACTGCTTAGTATTTTATGTAGCATGGCTCATTGTCTTCTTGATAAGACAGCCTTTGGGAACATTCCAAAGGGCATTTCCAACCTTAAAACAAAAAACTGATAAAAATGTAGGTTACCTGCCCCCAACCCCAACTGATTAATTTATTAATCAGCTTTCCAGAACAGAAGAGAACTTATCATTAAAGGAATAGCTCACTCATAAAGTGAACTATTCCTTTAATGCATTGATTGAAAACTGGGAGGTTAAGGAGCTATGCCTTACCTCCTGTTCTTCAATCATTTCCCCAGGAGTGATGGATGCAGAACGAAGAAACTTACATTACACAGGATCCTTCACAGCAGCAGTGGATCTGGCATGCGCGCTATAGTTACTCTGAACCAGGAAGCAAACAGGACCTGTCACTGTCACTAAGGTAAGTTTCTTCTTTCTTCATTCATCGCTCCTGGGGAATTGATTGAAGAATGGGAGGTAAGGCATAGCTCCTTAACCTCCCAGTTTTCAATCAATAAATTAAAGGGATAGTTCACTTTTTGAGTAAACTATTCCTTTATTCCTTTAAATACCTGGTTACAAATGCAAGTTACAAACTGTTAAATGTAACAGTTGGGATTGGGGCAGATAACTGATTAATCGCCAGTTTTTTGTTTTAAAGGACAGGTCCACCCCAAAATGAAAATTTAATCCACTTTTGGCCCCACTATATAGTGCTAAAAATCCATACCATACTCCTCTGCTCCAAATGGTTCTCTGGCAGTGCTTGTCCAAATTTCCAGAAAGTAGAAATTATCTGTAAGTCATCTGAATGCCTGCTTCTTCCTTGTCCTTATTGAGGTTTCTGGCATGCGCATGGGAGCCTCCCTCCCTCCCACCCTCCATGCTGCAGTGCCTATTCTTACAAATAAAACTTGGCTGCCTCGCTAAAGCTAACCTCTGCTTATAATCGAGTGACTCACAGCACTTTTTCTACATACTGCCTCCCTAGTCCCCTTGATCCCCCATCGGTTTGGCCCAAATCTGATGCGGGATTTGGAGCTAGCAGCCTTAGAAGCTGTGACCGCATAATGGGAGCTGGTCCCATGAAGAGAAGATAAGTTCTGCAATAAGGGGGACACAGGCAAAATCACAGGAATTCCTTCTTCACCGGGACTTCACCTGCGCTGCTCCTGGTGGTCTAGTAGAGGTACTGCACTGCGATCTCCATTCAGCTCACAGTACAGTACAAGCTATAGTAAGCTGTCAGTAAATGACAGCTTGCTATAGTATTTGTGAATGAAGCTCGGTTTACACTCGATCGACTTATACTCAAGTATATACGGTATTCACAGATTGAGATATTTGTACCTACTTGTACTGAAGAAGTCACATCTCTGGCAGACATCCCACCTTGCCTTTTCAGGCTTCCGGCAGGATGGGAAAGGAGCGTGGCAAGGGGGCATGACATCATGTGGGGGCAGGGCGTGACACCACACAGAGGCGGGGTTAGCTTTCTAGGGGTGGTGGGAGGTGGGGTTAGGGGGGAGGGGTATGGTCCTCAAAAGGGGGAGTGACTGAGGAAGAGACTAATGTATTCTCTCGCGGGAGTCTGGGGTGGTCTTGCGGGAGTAGGGGAAACCACCCCAGAATGAGGAAGACTCCCGGACAATCCGGGAGAGGTGGGATACCTGCTCTGGGGAACACACAGGCAATGATCTGCTCTGCAAAACCTTACTTTTTGATTAGTCAGCTCTAGCCACAGATAATTACCACACCCAAACTCTGGAATGAACTGAAAACACTAGTAGTTTGGGTCACAGAAAAGTAAAATGTATGGCAATCTTGTAAGAGGATTTACGTTTACGATACACCCCCATAATAAAATTTGTGTTCACTTATAATTTGTTTCCTGCAAGACTGTATTTGTCAGGAACACTTCCTGATTGGCTACATCAGAGGGAACCTATGTGCACAGCTGAAGTGTGAACTTTTATCTGTTGCACCAGTTATGTGCAGGACTTAGAATGTTCCTGATGTTTTCCAGGTAGTAATCACTATATTAATGGTTTATATAGTGGATAATGCACCCCCAACTGTAAATTATAAGGATATTAGAAGTCACAGAGGAGTTCCGTGACCATATAAAAGTACGAGGCTGCAGACCAAGGTGACTCCTAATAATCTAAGCACCCCAAACTGTAATTTAATTTACAGTTTGGGGTGCATTATTTATTATAACCTTCCCCTTTGTGGCTTCTGGTTTCCTTCTCCTCCTGGAACTGTAAGATTATAATCCTCGTATTTTTGAAAATTTTCGAAAATACGTATTTTCGAAAATTTTTGAAATTACGAGGATTACTCGTAATTTAGAAAATTTTCGAAAATACAAGGATTTCTCGTATTTTCGAGGATAATTTTCATTTTAATGGGTCCGCTCGCGGATTTTCAAATTTTATCGAAGATTCACGAATCCTCGAGCGGACCGGATTTTGCGAAGTTCGGACATCTCTAGTTACCATGTGCAGGACTAAGAATGTTCCTGTTGTTTTCCAGATATTCCCTTTAATAAAAAGTATTTTTATCCTACCCTACCCTCGCACTTTGAATTGATTTTTCATATGTATAACAATTATCTAAACAATTTTATGTCTGTCCTATCGATATTGCAATGCGTGGTTTTGATCTAAATCAGATACAATCAAATGACCCTGCACAATTGTCAAATTGATTAGGTGCAATTAATTCTAACCTTGTACTGTGTAGGGAACCCATTTCCCTACACAGTACCCAAAAGGAATAGGGAGAAGCATACTGAATTCTTTAATGTGAAAAGGACCTGCATTTAGATGAAAAGTGTCTTGACTGCAAACTTGCTACAGTATGTGGGTATAATTTGTCTCAAAGTTTATAATATGCAAATTTTAACTGTTATATACCAGTGAGTTGGGATATAAAACTATTGAAGAATAATTACTCATAACAAAAATAATAATAATAATCTGCAGTGAAGCCGTACTATCATTTCATCACCATGACAACATTAGTAGAAGAAATTTCAAGGGCAACCAATTTTGACTTTCTCTTTAATGTTCCTGCTATAAATGTGTCTCCTAAAATATTTCCTGAACTTTTATTAATAGGAAGACCATTACATAACCACCACGAACAAAAAAAAGCCTATTGTCAAATTATTAAATATATTATCAGAAGATGCATATCGTATTACATCTTACATATCTCAAATAGTGGAAACATGTACATTTACGACCGAACGTTTGTTTGTAGAATGCCATGCAGTAGTAAACTACTGCAATGGTATTCTATGGGGATTGTAAATCTACGATTTCGTTATTGTAGATTTATGATCACCTTTTTAAATATGGCCCCAAGAGACTTAAAGGACAACTTCACCCTCATAAGAACATCTTTTAGAAAGAATGGCCTCTTTAAAATATGTTGATATATCATAGTTTTTCCTATGAATTCATTACTGTATGCCTGCTATGCTTCTGGATGCCTCATGGAAATTGAGCAATTTAGAAACCTGTACTGAGCCTTTACTGAGCCTGGACATACTCAGAAGGGGCAGACAGGGGATTAACAGTCATTGGCTGTGATGTCAACAGTCATATCCATAACTGAGAGTTGCTAACTGGAAGAACCTGTAAGCAGAAACGGGAAACAGGACATTGTGTGGGATTTCAGGTTAGACTTATATATTTCAGATTTCAAACTATTACCGTTTAGGGTTTTGGGGGGTGATTTACCTGTCTGTAAGTTTTCATCTTAGAGCTGGACGTGCCCTTTAACAAGGACAAGGAGAACTAAACTGTACCAATAAACTGTAAATGTAACTCCCTAAAAAAATGGATAAAATAACTGTATGTGCCATACCTCCTAAATCTAGTCATATGCTCCCCTGCTTTTCATGGACTGTCACAGCATTGGCTCGAGACTTCTAGTAGGGATGACCCCTGCTGTAAAATGTTCCTGCAGTAGTTTAGGACTGAGCATATAAAAGAACACAATGGTCAGTAACCACTGTGTGATACTGGAATGCTGTGTGAAATAAAACAAAAACCCCATGTTTGTAAGGTACCAGAACCGACATCAAACGGCTAGACATAAACAGAACCACTGTATTCAAAAAAATCTGTAAATGTGAAAATCCAAAAACGAACCCGTAGAAGTCAATGGGAGTTAAAAATCTGAAAGTTCAGATTAACTTTAAAGGAACTATATTGTAAAAATTAGCTTTTTAGAAATGAAAAAATATCTAGGATTGATTACTCCCACTTCCCAATATTGTTTTATTGAGGACCTACAGCACATTCAGTTGCCAGGTTATGACCCTGGGCCTTTCTGTTTTAAAGATAGTACTGAAGCACTCACCCTCTGCCCCTGTACTTTTCATCTCAACCGTTTTTGAAGAAACTTTATATTATATGGTTATATATATGCTATAAATCTGGCAGTTGGTCTGGAGAAAGCTTGAAAGCTTGAAAAAGGATCCGAAACATGTTGCAAAGAGCACTAAAATAAAAGTTGTTTGCAGTGGAATACTGTGTGGAGTCTCCTTCCAATCCTATTCTGATTGCTGTAATTACTGCTGGGACTAGGGCAAACAGAAGTAGAGACCCATTAAGCCAAACTAGAAGTGTGGGACACACCAAACCAAAGATCAATGTTAATATAACTGTTAATGTTAGTTAATGTAACTGTTACTTAATGTAACTGTTAGTCAATGTTAACTAATGGTACTGTTATTTAATGTTAGTTAATATAACTGTTAGCTAATGCTAGTTGTATGTATGTATGTATTTTATTTCTTATATAGCGCTACATATTCCGCAGCGCTTTACAATTATTTACTCAATTCACATCAGGCCCTGCCCCGAAGAGCTTACAATCTAATCACTTCATGTACATATACAACCTATCAGTATGTCTTTATGATTGTGGGGTAAACCGAAGTGCCTGGAGAAAACCGACTCAAGCATGGAGAGAACATACAAACTCCTTGCAGATGTGTCCAAGGGTGGAATCGAACTCAGGACCTCAGCGCTGCAAGGCATCAGTGGTAACCACTGTGCTGCCCATTATAACTGTTATTATATTAACTAATGTTAATGTTGGGACATTAAAAATTCCCACAAATGTTGCTTCAACTGGCTTCATAATGCAATCTCCTATCATGATTTTTTATTATATAAAAATATAAAATTGCAGATGAGAAGGACTCTGTCACCTCCTCCTTTTGTTATGAAAATGTTTTTCTTAAAAATGTCTGTCTTCATAATTTACTGCACACATTATTATTTAGGCCTCCCGAAGAGTAATTATCATTTAAGGGAAAGTGAGCAATAGGGGAACCATTACTTTGCAGCATTATGGAGTACAGGAGTATACCTACTACAGTTTGCCAACATTGTTGCATAGTCAGGTAGGTGCTTGGCCCCACTTGACATACCACACAACACTTTGACTTATCTCCTTCAGATTATGCATTGTCCAAGGGAAAGCGAGTGATAGGCTTTAGCCTATCCAAAAACAGTGAGTTATATAGAGGCTTAGAGTAGGTGACACCACAAGGGTGAAGAGAGAATGACAAGCAGATATAGACTTTTGGTTTGGGCCAGGCAGGATTGAACAACAGGTAGAGAGAGATTTAAGACAGGGTACTGACTAAGTGTGTACCTATGTACGGAGGTGCTGGACTAGTAATTGATTATGCAAAGAAAAAAGGCTAGTCCGCAACACTCTAATGTACAGAAGACAGTAGATATTATATTTGTGCCAAAATTATAAAAAACCTTTAATACTGACAGGGATATATCTATTAAAAACTTCTAAAAACATCCCATATTCTCCCATATAATAATAAAGTGCTATATACATTTATGCATACAAATACACACGCACATCAAATACAAGTAGTCAGCTATTTAGGCAGTCATATAGTGCTACATAGTCAAGTTGTCAGTGGGCATTATGTGGAGTTCCCTACTTACGACCATCAATTGGAGACACTGTGCGATGGGAGAGAAATATGGGCTAAAATCACATCCATGTCTGAATGGCAGGAAGAATTTCGCTCCGTTCGTCTGTAGCACCAGAGCTTTTTCAACTGCAAACTATACCTATCTAGCATCCGTCTTTATAAGGAAGTGTTTTGTCTATGCCTGAACCACAGGTAGAAACATTAGCCACAAAGTAGCTGTTGCATCTGTACAAAATGATCAAAGTAGGGTGCCTTGTGGAGAGAGAAAGACAAGCAACTATAGACTTGTTTGGGCAAGGCACGAAATCACACTCCAAATGCCAACACTGTCAGGTCTCCTACTAAACTCTCCAACACACTGACAAAATGCTGCCTGGAACACTGCCTTTTATACCCAGAGGGCTGGCATTGTTGTGGTTGGTGATTTTAGGTCATGTGGCTGGATTATTTATACTTTGTGTATGTAGAGAAACAGGAGAGAAAGTTTACCCAACAAACAAAAGCACTTTAATCCAGGCAGTTTTTAACTGAAAAAAACAAGAAATTGCAAAGATTACCTTAGATGCAGGGTTCAAGACCCTTCAGTATTTTAATCTGCCACTGATACTTCTATTTGGGATGGTTTATTTTGATATTCTTCTTCATGTCAAAAAACCTTCAAGCTTGAATATAATTTTTCGTTCGAACTAGTGATGGACCCAAACCTGAGTTTGGGCCAAACTTTATGAGTTTGGACAAACTCGAACTATCCAAACTCTATCCAAACTTTGAACTAGTTCAGGTTTTCCGAACTCTGTGACTTATTTTCGATAATTATCGAAGAATTCGATAATTTTCAAATTCTCGAATCAGCAACCCTCAAATGCAACGTTTAAATTCAGTAACCCTCGAATATATCCTTCAATTTTGGTAACCCTCGAAAGTAGCCTTCAATTTCTGTAACCCCCTTAATTACGGTAACCCTCTAATGTATTGTTCAGTAACCCTCAAATGTAGCTTTCGATTTCAGTAACACTCTTATGTATCGTTTATTAACCCTCGAATTGGCCATAACCCTCGAATGTAGCTTGCAGAAACCCAACAATTGCCGGATTGTGGGGGAAAGAAGTGTCGATTCAAAGAATTCAGATACACATTTGTATTAATTTAAAGCCTTTTTCGTTTGTTTTCCTAAAAGAGAATAAGATTACATTTTTCAAATTTCCCAAATTAGCATTATTCTTAGGGGTTCTGAGGTTCAAGTCTTTATTGCATGCATATATTATAATAATAATAATAAATATCAATAAAGAAAGTTTCTTATGTAGTTTGTGTTACTAAGTCAACCATAGGTCAGTATAGATGATTTAAAATTCAAAGTAATTGATTTTGGAGGTATTATTGCTTTGTAAAACAATAATCAATACTTTTCCAGCCGTGATTTTTATTCTGTGTGCAGTTGGCAGTATTGCCTGTGCATAGCAGCTGTCTAAGAAGATTGAAAGTTCATTGACAATCAATGGGCAATTTTTTCTGACTGGAAAAAGCACGGCATGGTTAACTCTAATAGGTTTCTAATTCTAGGCAAGGAGCAGCTGTTGTAAGAAGTGATTTCTGGAGATCTTTTTACGAATTCTATTCAGCTACATTCTATGAATTTGTTGAAAGGCTTCTTGACTTTCTCTGGTAGTAACTAGCAGATACAAAGTGATACAAAGCTGGCTATTGTGATGATAAACTTTATCCTTGACTTAAAAGGAAAGACCTGTTGAGGCAATTGGTATTTTTGAAAAATTGGCTGTTCTTTACATACAGCTGTAGCTATAATTAAAGATAATAAAAGTGAGGAAGAATACTTCAAACTCCTTTGCAGTAAGAAACAACATTGTACGTAAAATGGCACGATTAATAATCATGATCACTGTGAAAGAAAAAATAAACTGGAATTTAGCTAGAAACTGTGAGATTTCATTTGTTGCTTTAGTTTCTTTTGTGTTAATTCATTAAAGTTTTACATGTTTTCAAAATGATTTGCATGATAGGCAACAATGGCATTATATTTTTGTTCTATGTTGCACAAGCAATGTAATCATTTTTAAAGACTGGTCATACATTCATTTGGTGTTAATTTTTACACCAGCAAGTATCCAGGTTTAAACACACACAGTTTACTCAAATGTCATGGTAGTTATAGGTGCAATTATAGGTGCAAAGGTCTTCTCAAGCTATTTAAATGAATTAATAAAGCTAATATTGCATACACTTTCCTGTCTAACAAGTAATCATTCAATCTGATAATTAAGCTAATTGTGGTGCAAAAAATATTACATATGTGGACAATTACACAGAGATGCAAAACATATAATAACTTAGCTTGTCTTGCACAGGGGAAAGCAGCAAATATTTCATTACAATCCATGGTGTTTAAGGCAAAAGAACAAAATTGCCTTCAATATCTGTTGATATCGATTATGTTATAATGCTATTGTAGTGCAATTACATTTTCATTGATTTACAGACAAGAGAAAGACAAGAGAAAAAGTGTTATTTACAGTAGTACAAAATATTTTTCTCAATTTAAATTTTACTAGATCACTCACTTTAAGCTAGGTACACACAGTCCAGATTTCTGAAAGATGACAGACAGGATCTGCAAGATCCTGTCTGTCATCTTTCAAAGATCTGCATACACACAGTCCCGAGCATTCTCCCTATGAACTTCATAAGGAGAACGCTCGGGACTGTGTGTTTCCATCGGCCGCGCTAGACTCCTTTATCGGGAAACGAGCGTACACACATAACGATAAAGCCGCGATAACGTTGGATCCGATCGTTAGTGTGTGTACCCAGCTTTACAGCTCCATTTTACTGCTAAATCTAGGATGCCTTCATTGTCAACAACATGGAAGTCTTCTTAAAGGGGAACTGTGACCTCCAAACAAGTGGCACACTCCTACCTTTGAAATGACCCCAGGATAATGCAAGGCAAGGGGGCCCAGGGGCTAAAAGGGCCCGTACGGCAGGTCCGGTCCAGTTTAAAAACTGCTGATCATGAGAGATTGGAGCATGCCCACTACTAGGACAGAGCATTATCAGCTGCATCATAAGCCCTACCCCTGAACTTCTTAATAATTTTTAAAGCTAGCCATCTACCCATAGGTAGATGAAAGGACAGAAAATGGTTGCAGGTCTGTAACTAGCTTCAGAAAAGATACATTTATGTGGGTTATAAAAAAAGATGGTACTCCTTCTGAGGGTTACCAAATATACTTTCAAGGGTTACCAAATATACTGTACAAGGCTACTTTTGAGGGTAAACGAATATATGAGGCCTTTTTCAAGGGTTACTGAAAGTAAGCTTGAATATACTGTATATGCAAAAACGTAAAAATTGCTTGCATGTTAATTTTTTTATGTTTTGGTCATTTGTACTTGTTCCCCTGAACATTTCCTAGGTTCCTGTGTTATTTACACTAACTTGCTATTGGTATTTTTATTTTAAATTCGATTGAACTTTCAGATTTATTCCCCATAGACTTCTATGGGTCCGTGTTCGTATTTTAATTTTTTTTAAATTACTACTCACCGATTTTGGTGAGTAGTACTATGGTAATTTCTATAACATAGACTGCCTAATAGTAGTTTGTCTCAAGGGAATATCAGGCTAGGGTTGGCCAAGGTGTTCTTATTGTCATGTTACATGGAGAAAACTATTGAGGAGCAGCAGAGGCCTTTCAACACTAAATTATTGGTGGAGACCACAGTTCTTCTCTCATGGGTAGAGATCTTTGGGTAGATCTTTGGAATAAATTATAAAACACCCACTACTAATAAGAAATACAACAGGTTATGAAATGTTTTGAAGATTGGCTATCAAAGTTGGGTTTGTTTGCCCTAGTAAGGAGGCATTTGTGAGGGGATAGGTTAACCCTATACAAATATGTTAAAGGAAATTACAGCCAATTAACAGGTGAGCAAAAGACTAGAGACTATCCCTTTAGTCTTGAGGAAAAGTGATTTTAGCTCAAGCAATATGAATGGTTCTTCATTGTAATGGCAGTAAGGTTGTGGAATGCTCTTTTGAAAAAATGTTGTGCAGGCCGAATGTCTGAATACATGCAAAGGAGGATTAGATGTCTTCTGGGACAGGCAGAATATTCAAGGTTACTGCTGGTTAAAGTATAATTTTTGGGCATGGATAATTGGCTGTGCCCTTGTATAGTTTGGTGTATTAGGGGAATGGACTGATTGGATGGACAAAACTGTAAATGTTTTGTTGCATTGAGAAAATTCTATTTTGCATGGAGGGGTTGAACTTGATAGCAAAATTATACAGGTGTATACAGGTAGTTTAGGGGTGGGTGAAAGAAATGGCTTGCCTTTTAATTTTCCCCTTTAAAAATATTGTAAAGATTGAAAGCTGCACAGATTTTTTGCAGGATTTGTAAGATTGATTCCATTCTTAACAAATGCTAATCATTGATTAGGGCAGATAGACACTATTGACTACAATGACTTCTCTCCATCATGTTTTCTGAATAGGATTTCCATCCCATGCCTACTGTAGAAAACTGGGAAAAAACTGAGAAAGTAAATTCCCTCGTGTAACTGATTTAGGAAGAGAGAATATATCATCTGGGCATGACTGGAACGGATAGATATTTGTGTTGTACATTTAGTGGAGAAGAGATACAGAAATACACTGATGCCTTATAGCAAATAAAGATATCCACTGAACCAATGCTAACACACACCTTTTTGTTATTAATAATGCATTCTATGTTTCTGTTTCATTAAACATAATTGTAAAATGAATCCCTAGGATATATTGACTTGCAGTCTCACTTTCATCTCAGATACAATTACCTGACTTCATTTAGCATTTGTAACATATTTTTCAGTTAGACAAAATAAAACTTGGAAATTAAAAATTCAGTACAGATATTGGCATTGTTATTTTATCCTGTTGTTTTATAAAACCTTTTCATCTTTTTATAGCTTAAATATACTGTTCTATATCAGCAATATGCAACAAGGGTATGTCTGGTTACACTCTGTATTTCAACTTACTGCCATAAAACCCATAGATTGCTGTTTGGCATGCTTTGTCAGTGCATGTAAGCTCTAAGGCTGAACCATGGGATGTCTTGTTGTAGAATTTCATTTTCTCCATTTATACTTCAGTGCTTTAATCTGCCCAGCATGTGTGTAGAGTACATCAGCTTTGCCAGTCTCTTAACTGTTGGGACTACTGAATTATGCGCTATACCTGCAGTCTGCCTCTTGGCACAAAATCTGACTTTTTAAAATGTGCACAAAATAATCTCTTGCTTATTAGGTTCTACTCTCATTTGTACGATTTTATTTGTATAGTGCGTTCCATTTACATAGCTCATCTATCAATCAGCACAATCAATCATTCTGAGGAAAAGAAAATTTCTTGTATGACAAGAAACACAATGAGCTGAATCTATGCATAGCCCTGGTTATGCTGTTATGCACCAAGACACATTCACTTCTTTTATAATTAGCTTCTCTCACATCTCCTACTTATTAACTGCTTTTTAAGCACCCCCTAACTAGTAACTAGAGATGGACGAAACTCACTAGTTTCATTCCGTTTTCAGATTCCCGGATCTCAGGAAAATCCCAAAGATCTGAAAATCCAAAACCGGAAGGAATTTTCGATAATTTTCTAAAGTACGGGGCTATTTTCGATAATTTTCGAAAATAGCCTCAAACATTTGAAAATTATCAAAAATAATTTTTCGAGTTTCCGATCATATTTTCGAAGATTTTCAAATGTTCAAGGCTATTTTTGAAAATTATCAAAAATGTCCTCCGAAGTCCCGAAATTCGGAACATCCGGGCGGATTAGGGCAGATCTTTCGGATTTCGGAACTGAGGGGTGCCGTGTCAGATCCAGGTTCGTGTTGAACCCGGATCCTATATCTACTAGTAATTATATAGAGTAAAAGGGTCACTATACTCACTCAAACTACTTTATATTATTTAAAACTACAATTTGAGAGAAGTAAAAAGGTGGTACTCATATATTTATTTGTGCTTGCTTTGTCATTAAATTATTAATGTTTAGTAAATACTCCTTAACCACCCCCCTCCATAACTCACTGCCTTCTTGTAGTGTCTGTGACACCCATAAGTCCTGCACAGCCTCACCATGGACACTGCTCTGCTTACACATATCCCTCCTCCCCTTCCTTTTTCTCTGCTGATTTTCCTAAAGAATCAGAAAATGCAGAAAGTGCTGGCAGGCAGCCAACGGTCCTTGTAAGAGGTCAGGGGAGGAACACATGTATTATTTTTTCTGTTTTGAGTGATAGGTCTTGTAAATGCTGTAATTTCAAATAATGACATTTCTCAAAATCTACAGCTCAGATTTAAAATCCAAAGGGGGAGATTCAATATGGGGCTTTTCCGTCTAAAACCCACTTTAACCCGAAGAAATTTCGGGTTAATGTGGGTTTTAGACGGGTTTTAGAGCACAGCGCCATTTCCAAATGTTTTTGGAAATAGCGCCGTGCTATAGATGTAAAACCCCTACCGTTAAGTTTTGCATTACATAGTAGCGCATACATAGTAACGGTACTGTGTGCGAGGCGTTAAACCCACGCTCTTACCTTAGCCCGATCCCGCGATGCAATAACTGATGTAATCTCGTTTACGTCAGTTATTGTATCGCGGGATCGGGCTAAAGTAAGTAACGCGACTCTACAAATTGAATCTCCCCGAAAATGTTTTGAAGTAGCTGGCTCTTGTTCCTAAAAGGGCCTGTTTCACACAGTCCTAATAATTCTGAAAACATACATTTATTCTGAGTTACCTACGCAGCAAATTGCAAAGGGCAGCTCTTAAAGGGCATGTCCACCCCCAAAATGAATGTAACGTAATGTATTAAATAAAATTGCTGCGCAATATGTTCAGTGCTACATGCTAGGTAAAAAAATAAATTCATAAATATGGACATGATTTAAATGGTTTGAAACAATGATAATCAAATTGGCTACAGATCCAGTCTTTCTGATCAGTTAAAGGGCATGTCTACCCCCAAAACTATAATTTAACCCACTATAGGCCCACTTTTTAGTTTACAAAAATTCTTACCTTACATCTCTGCTCCTTATGGTTCTCCAGCAATGCCTTATCAAAGTCCAGGTAAATGAGGAGTCAACAAGGGCTGTGACATCCGCAGTCCCCCCCCCCCCCCCCCCCCCCCCCCCCCCCCCCCCCCGCTCCACCTCCTGTGCAATCCTTTCGGGGGGAGTTAGGTAACCTCTGCCCACCCCCAGCCGCCGCAATGTTTCTTTAAAAAAATCCCCAGATCTGTACTTACAGAGACTTCTCTCCTGCTGCATTTCCAGTGACATCAGAGACATCTGTGATTGGCTGCCTCTCAGCCAATCACAGACACGGCTGACAGTCCAGCCCCTGCTTGCAAGCAGGCAGCTGGATCAGATCGCTGCAGAGAGAAGGCTCTGTTTTTCAAAAAACTGGATTGGAAAAAGTGAATTAGCAGTGGAGTATAAATATGCTGGAGGTTAATAATGTTTAATAATGGTGATAAAGTTTAATGTTTACTAATATACTTATTTTATTGATGTCACAATAAAGTGGCCACTATTCCTTTCGTGTCGTGTCAGTTTTTTATGGGGAAAGGGGGTGGGGGTGGTAATCCTGCATGGTACAACTGGGGACTTTCCCCTCATACATTCTCCTTGCAGATTAAGTTTTGGGGGGTGGCTTTGCATTTAAAGTTCTGTCTGCATCCTATCCTATCTAAATAAAATATACATTCTGCATGCTCACATAAAAGGATGACAAGCAGGTTTGGTAAAGACAATCCGAATGGCTGGCAAATTGCTCATGAATAAAGGTTGCCTATAATTTGAAAATACAATCACTATCCCCCAAACTGTTTTTCTAAAATAGCTGAGAGAATTCTCAATCAGGAAGTGCTTGCAGGATACATGGATTGACGTCCTCATATAGAAGAGCTTTAAAAAGTAGTAACAGAACATTTAACAAAGGCAGCGTCACTCATTATGCTGCTAACAAGATGTGGGTAATTTCTTAAATAAAAGTGTGTTCTCACAACATGAAGCAAAGAGAAGGAATTTATTGTGATTGGCAAAGCAATTCTGTATATCAATGTTGTTTCATAAAATGAATAGTGACATGGTGGCAAAATGCTCTTCTTGGTCTTTATTCATTATTTTGTAAATGACTGTACTTTAGAAGAGGAAAAGGACTATTGAGAGTATTGAGGATAACTTGTGTAACACTTAACACATACTTCTATAGCCATGAACAGACTAACAGCTAATTTAAGTCTTGAAGAGGTTAATCCTGTTCGGGATTTACAGACATCCCACCCTGCCATTTGAGGCTTCCAGGCAGTGTGGGGGAATGGGGCTTGGCAAGGGGGTGTGGTAAAGTGACGGCACATCTGTGACATCAATTAGGGGGTGAAGGGAGGCGGCATTAGTAGCAAAAGGGGGACATACCGGGGAGGAGATTAGAGTTTCCTCTCGGTCACGGGAGAGGTGGGATACTTGGATCTACTCAGAGCGATATTAAATAGCTAGATCCTCTAGGACCCTCACACATGTGGAACTAATGTGCCAAATGAGGAATTGCCCTTTATACAGAGATTAAATAAAAATTCTTAACGTTAAATATGATGCTATATTTTGCCCCAACCAATCAAAACATATTTAAAGGGCATCTATAGTGGGAAAATTAACTTTTTTTCTTACTTTCCATGTGTTCTATAATTTCCCACAACCCCCAGAGTGTCTTCACTTTATTCAGATTCACTCTCTGCCCTGAGATACACCAGTTAGAAGAATACGTGATTGCATTCCTCTACTCCTACTGTCAATCAAATCGCTGTGACGTGATCCCCCCTCCCTGCTCTGTAATAAACATAGAGATAAGAGCATTAGCAGGGGAAGAGAGGTAGCTTTGATGGCAGATATAAGGCTGCACTTGACCCCCCTTCTTAATAGCTTTCACTGATTGATGATGGGTCACAAAGTGAGAGATCATAAACTGTACTGTTATCCTTCTTCTTCCTTGTCTCCAGGACAGCTTGCTTTCTATTGGCCACTGTGCGTGGGTGTGTTTTTCAGGATGTTGAACTTTTAAATCCTACTGCACATGATAAGCTTGTCGGTTAGCCGGAGCTGAGACATGAAGGAGGTAACAGAGGGGAGGGGGAAGGGGGGAGTGCTGCACACAGATCTGACACCATGGTTAAACAGAGTCACTGACAGTGATAGGATTTAACTTTGCAAAGGGGCAATGTCTTTTTTCATTATAGATGCCCTTTAACTTTTGAAAGCTAACATCTGATTGGTTGGGGCAAAATAAGCACCATTTTTAATGATAAGAACTTTTATTGAATCTCCCTGATAGTGTTATTTTACACACGGCCATTATTTACACAAAAATGTACATTGTTTACTATATGACATTTGTACTGCTGGTTTCTTTTAAATACAGTATGTCATTTTTATTTTAAAGAAACCAGCAGTACATATGACAAATAATAAAAGTAAATCCTTTACAACGTGTGTCAAATTACATTAATGCGTAAAATAATGTCCACTGTGTAAAATAACAATATTATTATTTTACAATAACAAAGTTTTAGAAATACCTATAAAGTACAGTCCTGCACGGGTCTAATTTTTCAGACCCGCGCCCCACTTTTTTTATCCGCGACTCAACCAGCAAGTTTTTTCCTAAAATTTGTACAGGGAAGTTAAAAAAAGTCTAAAACTTAAAAAAAATATTTAATTCATAACCAGAAATGTTCATAGAAACAAACCTACCATAACACTCAAATATGTAGCAGGGGTCTTAAACTTGCAGGCATCCAAATGTCTGCAAACTGCAACTCCCCGGATGCCACCTTATATTGTGAGTGTAGTGCTAGAATACTGGGAGTTACATTTTTCAATCGAATCTAGGCCCACAGGTAGGAAATCCCTGGTATAGAGTACAATATACAGTACAGAGCAGTCAGGGTGATCCCCAGGTATCCCATACCTCCTAGGAGTTACAGGAGTCTCCCGGATTTTAGGGGTGGTCTCCCGCACCCCCGCGAGACCACCCCAAACTCCCAAGACCCGAACTTACCTGGAGTCTCCACCTACAGAACATTGCCTTTTCAACTGTCATGCCCCTAACCTCTTTAATGATGTAATACACGTCATGCGCCTCGGCCCTTTAGATGACGTTGTGCTGGCCTTCCATGCTCCCTTCACATCCACATCTCCCCACCCTGCCACATTTAGCAGGGTCGGGTCTGGATCACTCTTCTATCAACATCAAGTAAAGGAAATGTATATCTATATAATACATTAGGCTAGGGATTTAGAATGGGTAGGTGCAGTGGCAAGAATCTATATTACAGTCACTCAGCAGCGTTACTAAGTGACTTCCTTTCTCCCACTGCACCTCTCCCCCTGTGTTACTCATTTACATTTGAATCCGTGTTTTTCAGACTATAAAGAGTTACCTGCCTTTTGTATTGAAATGTAAAAGAAGGGAAGAGCAGGATCTCACCCTGTCTCCCAATCTGGTTCCTGACACTGAATGAATTACGCTGATGATAAGGAGGAGCTGACAGTCCAAGGCAACTATTTATGACTCACAGGAATGCACCACTCTTTACCAGCTCCCCATATTTTTTCTTCAGTTTCCTCCTCTGTCCTGAGATGTTTAAGTTTAAAAGATGTCAAGATTTCAATACCCAACTCCTGCTTGAGCTGTCAATCAAATGCCCTAATAGCATGCCGGTGTATTATGTAGGCTTACACAAGTTTTACAGCAGGACTCCCAATGACTCCTTCCTGCTCACTAAAATTGTTGGCAAATACTGGGTTAAAAACAGAAGTAAAGGGAAGGAGAAGGAAGCAAGCTTTCACCAATTTATTTCCTTTCAAAGGGATGTCGGGCTGCGGTGATAAGGCAGGACTCGGGTTCCTCCTAACTCACCCCCCTCCCACTCCTTATGTAGCAAGTATCTCCAGAACAACGGAGACACCTACTCTCTACAGACTTACATACAAAGTTTTTTTTTGTTTACAAAGGTTAGAGTGACATGTAGGAGGATTAATACGCATGAGCGGCTTGGTTCATAAGCCTGATTATATGAATGGGAGATGACCAGAAGGGGGAGTGAGGAGCACTGCAGTAATTAAGACTGTGCAAACACAGAGCCACAGAGGAAGGTAGGAATAAGGGGCCATATTTATAAAGCCGCGGTATTCCTTTTTAGCGATACCGTGACTTTAACGATCATAAATTTACGATACCAATCATAAATCTACGATAACGAAATTGCAGATTTACCATCCCCATAGAATACCATTGCGGTAATTTACTACAGCATGGTATTCTACGATCGAACGTTCACTAATTAACAAACGTTTGGTCGTAAATCTATGATTGCAATCATAAATTTAAGATCGCAACTGTAAATTAACTAACCCATGGTATCGCTAAAAAGTGATACCGCAGCTTTATAAATATGGCCCCAGGCAGCATACACTAACTTTTTTTAATGTCTGGATTGGAGCAATGTATCAATTTAACTATATCTGCCCTTTACACAGCTGTCTGTATTCCTATCCACAATGCCATCTTGTATAAGATTCTAAGTACATAAGAGCTGTTGATAACTAGATCTTTAGTAAGAGGCTGGGAGCTTTTGCATCTAGATATATTTGCCCTTTATCTGCCATAGTGTGATAAAGTGCTATACACACTGCACATTGTCATTGAGGGATAACACTGTATTCTCAGTTTCAGTTATTACAGACAGATGTCTCTTCATAGACAGGAAAACATTTTTTTTCTTTTTACAGACTGGAATTCTACCCGTGTACCAACTAGCAACCCATTCAAACTCAATGCGGGTTATCCGAATCCGACCAGCAAAGTGATGCAGGATTCTAATATAAAGTGTATCTGTCTAATACTCATACTGTAGGTTATGTCTATTGTCTATGTAATATAGACAGTACCATGGATAAGGTATCACTAATAATGATCCCTAGTTTACAAAAAAAAGTGTATAAAACAAAATGCTTGTATGGCTTACGTTTTTTTCTGTTCATAAGCATGTGCTTATTATAGTGAGACTTACAGTAGTACATCATTGGAATAGTTTTAAAATGGTAAGCAGCTTACACTTGAATTGATCTAGGCTCTGCATATTTTACCATAAATGTATAAATGTCATCATGTTAGTTTTGTAAGTAAAAAGAAAAGTATCTTATAGGTAATTCTGTATTCAAGCTGAAAACTATTTACTAAAAATAAGAAACTGAAATGGAGAAAGATTCCTTAGCAGACTTTGTTCCTCCTGGTCAGAGGCTTTTCAGCCCGTGGGGATATGTACAGAAGCAGGCAAAGCTCACTGAAATGTACCGCAAGTTTTTATTTATGTCAGGAATATAAAATATTAAAGAAAGAAAACAAATATCAACTATTAGAAATATTCCCATTTGTCAATAAAAGGGGACAGGATGTTCATAATGAGCGTTTGGCTGGAACAGTGATATTAACATTTTTTTTTTCTAACAGCAGAGTTAAGCATGAACACTTGCAATTGCTAGTCATGAAGACAGGGATTTGTTGTGATTACTTTTTACACCAAAATGCAGAATTAAAGGAACATTAAAGTCATACATATACCTGCCCAAATCTGATAATATAAAACAAACCCAGAACTCCTTCTTGCATTACACTATGAGGCAGAATTAAAGGAACACTAAAGTAATACATATACCTGCCCAAATCTGATAATATAAAACAAACCCAAAACTCCTACTTGCATTGCACAATTCTCGCTTTTGCACTGTGCCTGCATTTTGATCCTATTCTCAATAGAGCATACAGTGGTGCATGCACATTTTGCATTCCCATCCTGATTAGGTAAACGGTGAGACCATCTGACCTAGTTTATCAATGTGCTGAACTACACACGTCCACCTGGAAATAGAGGTATTGACTGATAAAATACATGTGCAGCTATTGTTGGGGTAATTTATTGCTTTGGTGTGCTTGAGAAAGGACGTTGGTCCGAAACATGTAGCACACATGTTTTGTTCAAATAAAGATATCTCGATTCACAGCTTGGAGTCTGTGTCATCTGTAAGCTACACGTATACCTCCATTGATCCTTATTGCTTTCTTGACACTTTATGTGATAAGACCTATGCAGAATAATGGGCCCTATTTATAAAAGATCGTTATCGAAAAAATAACAACCGTTATTTTCCGATAACGACCGGTATTTTCCGATATCGTAAAATAACGGTCGTTATCGTAAAATACCGGTCGTTATTATAAAATAACGGTCGTTATCGGAAAATAACGGTCGTTATCGAAAAATACCGGCCGTTATCGGAAAATAACGGTCGTTATCGAAAAATAACGGTCGTTATTCTACGATAGCGTTCGTTATTTTTTCAATAACGATAACGATCTTTTATAAATAGGGCCCATTATGTGGAATACACACGGCTAACATTCAGCTAGTTTTACTGTTAATTATCACAAAATAAATGTTCCCATGGCAGCACATTATTGCCATAGTTATCTCAGCACAAGTCGTTGAGAGTAACTGCATTAACAGCATTTCATGCACACACAAGGCTTAGACTATTTTAAAATAAATATATGCAAAATTCTGTATTGTGTCTTAAATGGAGACAGACATTTAATGTATTCTGAATTTCATTATATGGTAGGTGCCATCATGGAGATCCACTAACCAGTGATGATAAGAAAAAAAAGTCTTTTGACATTTTAGAAAACTCAATGGTTATTCTATGAGCCTCACTTCCAATCTATGGTTCACCGATTAAACCAGTAATTTGCATATCTTACCCACACATCACCAGTTTGAGAGATGCAGCCCATGCGGTCTGTGCCTAAAAGCATTGTTTGCATTTTACAAAACCTATATTACATATCAACACCATAAATATAGTTGATATAATATTCTGGGTATAATAAAAAGAAAGAAGCTTGTATTTTAAATCTAATCAATAGTAAGGGCAAGGCATTTCATTCCAATATTTATGCTTCTATCACTGCACAAAACCTTTCAGTAAATATACAATAAATTGATAAATAACACTGGGATAAATCAAAGAATATTCTTTGCAGATTATTTTTAAGAGCTTTGGTTTTCTGAAAAGACATAAAACTAATAAGGTCTTTGTTCTTGTGCACGCATTGCCTGCACATTGCAATACAGTAAGGATAAAAAAGGAAAGGGGAAAAAAAATCGCTATATAAGCATGTGCACTAATATCATATACATTTGGTTAATATCAGCTTATTTATTCTAATATAATTATATTCTAACATTTTAAAGGGTAACTGTGGTCCAAAAATGACTAGGTAAATTGACAGGAATTGCTTTCCTAAGTATTTTTGCAATTTACTTTTATTAATTTATTTGTTTTTGAAAATATTTACATTTTTGTGTGTGTTATTGAGGCAGCATCACCCAGGGGAGGACTGGAATCTTTTGGCCTCGAGGGCAAATATGTTCCAAGTTTCCCTTTCACAACATTTTTGACCACACCCACTTTGTTTAAGTTATGCCCATTTTTAAGACCACTTTTACCATTTTACATTGTTGCCTGCAATATTTTCAAGTGTATGATGTAGTTAAGATAATAATATTACTTAAACAGTAATATATTAAACCTAGCTAACAAGCTGTAGGGCTTTCTGAACACCGGATAATGAACAAGAGGTCTGACAACACTGGGCAATGATCTAAAGGGCTGACAACATCAGCTAATGAACTGGAAAGCTGACTAACCCCAGCTAATAAACTGGAGGGATGACAACACTGGCTAATAAACTAGAGGTCTGACAATACTGGCTAATAAACTGGAGGTCTGACAACACTGGGTAATGAGCTAAATCTCTGACAACACTGGCTAATGAACAGAAGAGCTAACATTACTACGTAATGAACTGGAGGGCTGACTAACATTGGCTAATGAACTGGAGGACACCGGCAAATGAACTAGAGATCTGGCTAATGAATTGGAGGGCTGACAATACTGGCCAATGAACTGGAGGGCACTGGGTAATGAACTGGAGGTCTGAGATAACACTGGCTAATGAACTGGATGGCTGACTAATAAATTCCATTATATCTCTGAGACCTTCATACATTGCTCTGCTTTCAGCTTCCTTCAAAGTGCTGCCCGGTCTGTGAGAAGGTAATCTACTAAACTTTAGACACTGCTGTGCTGCTTCTAATAATCTGAAAGTCTAAGCAGGAGATTGAAGGGAGCTTAATTTACTAATAGCTTCTGCAGCAGCTCAAATATTTCATTGGAGACCAGCCCGGGGTATTTTCCCCTCAGCCTACTGGGCCAGTTCTTCCCTGGCATCACCAGATGCTCTGCACTTCCTGCTCTGAAATCAGGGACTTATGATGCAGCTAATGCAGCTGATGCTCTTTCCTAACAGTAGAATACAAGTGGGCATGCACAAGCCAGTGATAAGTGAGAGGAGCAATGGTGCTGTTGATGCTCACAGTGTAAGCAGAAAACCACCTCTTATACTGCTGTAAGTCTAGATACATTGTAGCTAGATGCATAACCCTGGATTTATTTTAAAGGGTACTTGTATGAAGACCAGTTTCCATTTAAAACCTAACAATAAAGCAAACCTTAAAATGAAAATCTTTGTAGCCTTATTAATTGCACATTATTAACTTAAGTGAGGGCCATGTATGAACATGATTTCCACAAGGGCCCTTCCAAGGGCCACAAGGGAACATATATGTCCCGAGGAGGGGGGTCCCGGTTCAAGCTGCAGGACCCCTTAAACCCCAAAAGGCACCTGTCAGTGCCCCAAGGGCCCTTCTAAGTGCCGGGGAGGGGGGTCTCAGTTTGAGCTCAAACGGCCGAAAGTCCTGTGGCTGGACATTTCGGGGGTCCTGTGGCTCAACCCGGGACCTCCTCCCAGGTCCTTTGAAGGACCATTGTGGCCCTTACAAGAGCCCTTTTGGGCAGTTGGGGGTGGGCTAGGGAACCCTACAATATATTAAACAATATATTAAAAATTTGTTTTTAGGGTGGAGATACCCTTTAAGACATCAAACATATGGCATGGGCCATAATACATTACACTGAGCAGATTTTTTAAAGGGACAGTTCAGTGGAAATTATCAATATTTGTTAAATTGTTAGTTTGTGTAATGCCTTTTTAGTTATTCTACATATTCTCTCCCATTTTGAAAAATAAGTTGATTTTATACCCTTTGCTGTTCCCTGCTGTTGACATTAGGGAGCTGACATTTCAGGTTCTAACGGTCCTTCTTCTTCCCAGGATGCATCACATGCTTGGAATGTTCCTAAAAGTAATTTCTACTGGTTGGCTGTTGCATGGGTTGCTCAGATCTCTACTGAGCAACTGATTCAACCCAGGCGCTAGGTCAAGGGCAAGACCATAACAGGCTCTACTAGGGGTCAGTCAGTATTTCGGTTGCATTTATTTATACACAGACAAAATGCTGAATTGGCAGATTAAGGTCATTGGGATGAAAAAATACTGCTCTATTATTTGCACTGAACTTCCCCTTTAATCTGCCTTATGGGATTGGAGCATCTTCCTCTATGTAATCAAGACCAAGAAGTCAGAAAACCAATGATCTCCCTAGGAAGAATGGCTGTAGAAATCAGGAACTGCCAGAAACATGCAGACTTATAGATGATTTCTCCACAATTCTGCTGTTTCAGTGGTTTCCGTTTCGGCAATCTGCTTGTTAGGAATTGTAGGATCCATTCAGGCTTGCTTAGTTTAGCTTGAATTCTCCTTTAAAGGACAACTCCACCCTCATAAGAACATTTTTAGAAAGAATGGCCTCTTTAAAATATGTTGATATATCATAGTTTGTCCTATTAATTCATTACTGTATGCCTGCTATGCTTCTGGATGCCTCATGGAAACTGAGCAATTTAGAAACCTGTACTGAGCCTGGGCATGCTCAGAAGAGGCAGACAGGGGATTAACATTCAGTCATTGGCTGTGATGTCAAATGTCAAATCCATAACTGACAGTTCCTAACAGGAAGAACCAGGAAGCAGAAACAAGGGGAACAAGACATTGTGCAGGATTACAGGTTAGACTTATAAATTTCAGATTTCTGAACTATTAAAGTTTAGGGTTTTGGGGGGTGATTTACCTGTATGTAGGTCTTCATTTTGGGGCTGGACTTGCCCTTTAAGGTTAACCCCCCCAACCCCAACACACACACACACACACACACACCCTCCCCAGCCTAATATATGATGAAATCTGCAACTTCAGTGTTGTGAGTCATGGAAAAAACATTTTGTACTAAAGATTTTCTTTAATGACATTAGGTTTTTGATCCTGTCTTAATGATTCAATTGACTATATACAAAAAAATATCTACTATATAATGAATCAAAATCTCCCATAATACTTCTGCTTTTATGTTACAGATAATTAGCAAAGTTCTCTATACAGAAAGAATGGTAAATAAATGAGAAGCAAGATTTAACTGCATCTAATTCTGTACAGGGCTCAGTACCGCAGACTGTATTGATTTTCTGAATCTAGAGCTCTGAAATAAGTAGTTTCCTTTTATGGGCCTTATTTATTGTTGAATTATTTAAAAAAAGAAACTGGAAACTGTGCTAGCAGCTTACAAATCAGGTTTTTTAATCTAAGACAGTAAGTGAAAGAAAGATCAGTACCTGCTTGTTTTGGAATATTGTCTCGATTAATAATATTAATATTTTAATCTAATCTTGGTATTAAAAAAGAATATTCATGTATTGTGAGACACATTGCTTTTCATAGTTGCAAACTGGTAACACTGTTCAAATCTCTATCATCAGAAAACCAAAAAGCATAGGCAGTGTAAAATATGAGTCTGAATAGTTGATATGCCTGAGACAAGAGCATATAATCTCAGGATCTCCTGTGTAGAAAAGCAACCCCCAAAAGGCAAACTCGTTGTAGTTCATATTATCACAATGTGTAGAAGGAATATAGATGAGTGAGATGATCCAGTATGTTTCACAATTCTAGAAATTTAGTTACTAGCAAGATTAAATACAAATACATAAGTGGAAAGAAATTACAGAAAGTTAAACATACTGTCGGGCATACACTCAGTGTTTCTGTGGGAGCTAACAACATACAGTATGATAGGGGAATTATGATAAGGGGAACTCTGACCAGCTTCCCTGTCCCTGCTGAAGAGAAGCACCCCCAGAGCATGATGCTGCCACCACCATATTTGACAGTGGGGATGGTGTGTTCTGAGTGATGTGCAGACATAGCATTTTGCATTTTGGCCAAAAAGTTCCATTTTGGTCTCGTGACCAGAGCACCTTCTTCCACATGTTTGCGGTGTCCCCCACATGGCTTGTGGCAAACTGCAAATGGGACTTCTTATGCTTTTCTGTTAACAATGGCTTTCTTCTTGCCACTCTTCTATAAAGGGCAACTTTGTGCAGTGCACGACTAATAGTTGTCCTATGGACAGATTCCCCCACCTGAGCTGTAGATCTCTGCAGCTTGTTCAGAGTCACCATGGGCCTCTTGACTGCATTTCTGATCAGCGCTCTCCTTGTTCGGCCTGTGAGTTTGGGTGGACGGCCTTGTCTTGGTAGGTTTACAGTTGTTCCATACTCCTTCCATTTCTGAATGATCGCTCGAACAGTGCTCCGTGGGATGTTCAAGGCTTTGGAAATCTTTTTGTAGCCTAAGCCTGCTTTAAATTTCTCAATAACTTTGGGCCTTTTCCGTCTAAAACCCACGTTAACCCGAAGAAATTTCGGGTTAACGTGGGTTTTAGACGGATTTGGAGCACAGCACAATTTCCAAATGTTTTTGGAAATAGCGCCATGCTACAGATGCAAAACCCCTACCGTTAAGTTTTGCGCTTCATAGTAGTGCGACACTTAACAGCACTGGGTGGGAGGCGTTAAACCCACGCTCTTACCTTAGCCCGATCCCGCCATGCAATAACTGTATCGCGGGATCAGGCAAAGGTAAGTAACGCTGCGCCCCGAATTGGATATCCCCCTTTATCCCTGACCGGTCTGGTGTGTCTTTGGACTTCATAGTGTTGTTGCTCCCAAGATTCTCTTAGACAACCTCTGAGGCCGTCACCGAGCAGCTGTATTTGTACTGACATTTGATTACACACAGGTACACTCTATTTAGAGCTATTTATTAGCACTCATCAGGCAGTGGGCAACTGACTGCACTCAGACCAAAGGGGGCTGAATAATTACGCACACCCCACTTTGGAATCATGTATGATTTTCGTTCCACTTCTCACGTGTGCAAACATTTTTAAGTGACCAGATACTGGATGTTCTAGGAAAATTACCTTGTAATTTTTAATGTATTAATTATTATTACCATTGGCACATCTGATGACATACTCTATATCATTCACACTTCCGCTCTATGTAATCATTTTTTTTCTTTGTTGGAACTAAACAAGGAGATTTAAAGGGGAACCTAAAATTCACTATTCGTAGGGTATCCTAACCCCACCCATAAATCTGATTGGTCAAGATCCAATCATATTTAAGGTTTAAATTAGTCCAATCAAATTTTGAAGGTGTCTTTGGGAAACACTATAAAATGCAAGAGCTGAAGACCAGAATTGCAGCTCAATGTTGGCTTAGTGGCTATCCTAATAAGTTGTATTCTTGCATTTAGTCTATTACAGTTAGCTGTTAGTCAAGTATACCTGGCTGGGTAGGCTTAATGTGCTGCCTTCAGCTCTGGTGATTCAACCACTGGCTGTTTGAAAGACACTTAGAGTGGAATTATGGTTAATTCTCTGTTTATGTTATTTTGGAGCAGGCCCTATCAAAGAAAGCTTCATATTTTACAGACAGAAATCTGAATTAGTTTTTCTAACAGTAAGGGTACGTCCACACGGAATCGCATAGGCAATCGCATGTGATTCCTGTGTATTTACGCATGCAATTTCTCCTTTTGAGATATGGAATCACATGAGATTGCGCATAAAAATGGTAATATCATGTGATTGCGTATTGCAAACGGATGCGCAATTGCATTGCACCCGAAAATGCACGTTTTTGGTGCGTTGCCGTGATTCCTAATAGCACTTGCAAACGCACAAAAACCGCACAAGTGTGGCCTAGCCCTAAAGGAAAGCCATGGCATGGTAGCAGTTCTAACATACTACTTTTGTTTTTTTGTTTTTTTACAAAGACAATCAAAAATATTGCATAGCAACTTCCTATATTTAATTTTGGTATTCATGTGTAAACAGACAGCTTGTGTGCATTCTAGGCTTTGAAAAACAAGATTAACAGGGAGTCAATCGAGTTAGGGAGAGTTTCCCCACAACTTTCTTACTCATAATACAAATAAGGGGAAAAGAGACTTCTGGGTAATTATAATGTTAATTTGCATTTCTGGTATGTTAATTAGAATTTTTCAGCAGTGAAGACAGTAGTGAGCATGCTCCAACCCTAACCCTAGGGCCACAGTTCCCCTTTAATATAGCAAATCCCTGCTCCTTACCTTTCTGGGATCCTGCAATGCAATAATGGGGTGTCAACACGATTACGTCTGGTACTGCATCGCGGCATCAGTGATCACAACTTTGCGCTACTTTAAAGCCCCATACAATCCAGTGTTTCTGTAAGTTTTGTGGTACGAGGAAACGCAGAATTTAACAAATGGGGATTTGTATTGGGTGCACTTTACTATTTCCAAATACGCCCACGACTAACTGTCAATACCAGAAAGCAGAAAGGAGACTGGCCAGGTATAACAGTTGTGTAAGTTCTTATTTCTCAGTGTAGGGGCATTGGGTGAATGTAGGAATGAAACAAGCTATGGAAAGTTGTTTTGCAGATGAAGTTGCCCTTTAACTCGATATTCCATTGGGTTTTATGGGGTTTGCACTTATTTTAACCCATAATGAATCTCCCTGACTATTGGCTTTGGGTTTTATGGATTCTGACATTCATATACAGTTAATCTTATTGGAGCTAATGGTGATGGTTGGATGGGTATAAGCATTAACTTAGTTTTTTTTACTTAAAGCCTAATGATTTTACAAAGAGTTGTAAGAATTTTTTTTCTCAATGTGAAGAAGATAAACGTTTTATGGATTCTGACATTCATATACAATTAATCTTATTGGAGCTAATGGTGTTGGTTGGATGGGTATAAGCATTAACATAGTTTTTTACTGAAAGCCTAATGATTTTACAAAAAGTTGTAATATTTTTTTTTAATGATTTTACAAAGAGTTTTAATATTTTTTTTCATTTAATAAAACTACCATTTTCCTCTAATTGCTACCAAAGCTGCATTAGCACCAAATAAACTAATTTTCTTTTTTTACATGTGTAATGATGTTCTATATATTCTTTCATTCTAGAAGTCATTTTTTCAATAGTAATTTGAAAGTTCACCACAAAGCTTTTTTGATAGAAAGCAGGAGACATTGTCACATTGTAAAATAATGCATAGCAATATGCTTCTGACTTTTCACTGTAAAAAAGTCACACACTTGTTTATCTTATAAACACTCTAATCAGTGCCTCTTTCCAGTCCTCTATTAAAGGATATGAACCCTGGGAAATGTGTTCTTTTAAAATGCCCATAACTGGAAACTGTATTTCTTCCCAACTATCACTGTACCTTTTTTTGTTGGTCTGTCCCCTATTTATTTAGATATCCAGTCTAAAACATCTTTTATTTTATCTGTCAATCAAGTGCCTTAGTATCATAAACCCTTCTGTTATGTTAAGTTTTCCTTTAGCTAGAATGGTGACAGTTGGTATGTGAACTGCATGGTGGGGAATCCCACCCCCAATGCTGCCTAATAGGGATTACTGAGCATGCTTGCCCTAACAAAGAGTCAGATATTCTGGCAGTTCCTTCACCAATGCACACTATAGCATATCCTTATGGTGTCCAATTCAATAGAAACCGCCCTCACAATGATCTGCTTAAAGGAGAGCTAAACTTTAAAAAAAAAATCCTTATGTGAAATATGCTTGTGAAGGTTCTCATTCATCCAGGTAATGGTATATCTGTTGTATTCAATTAGATCAACTGGACTTGAAATGTAGTTCTTGAAGACGTTTTGCTAGTCATCCGACTGGCTTTCTCAATTCAGAATGACTTGTACAAGAATCTGTGGCAATTATGTACCCTGGAAAATCCCAATTAGCATATCACAGCCAGGTGTTAAGGGTGTGATTGGATAGTGGCTAAGAGGTGTTATAGGAACGCCCAGAGTAAGGTGTTAAAACAGCATTGTATATGGCAGACAGTTGGTGTCGAACCCCCCCACCTCTATTTAGGCTTGGTTTCTTTATTTTCGCATAAATGGCCTCCTTAACACCTCTCTTGAACCAGTCACCAGTCTGCCATATACAATGCTGTTTTAACACCTTACTCTGGGCGTTCCTATAACACCTCTTAGCCACTATCCAATCACACCCTTAACACCTGGCTGTGATATGCTAATTGGGATTTTCCAGGGTACATAATTGCCACAGATTCTTGTACAAGTCATTCTGAATTGAGAAAGCCAGTCGGATGACTAGCGAAACGTCTTCAAGAACTACATTTCAAGTCCAGTTGAT
This sequence comes from Hymenochirus boettgeri, assembly GCA_019447015.1. Classification (NCBI taxonomy): domain Eukaryota; kingdom Metazoa; phylum Chordata; class Amphibia; order Anura; family Pipidae; genus Hymenochirus; species Hymenochirus boettgeri. The sequence continues at coordinate 82,963,523 of CM033475.1, forward strand.
CTAATTGAATACAACAGATATACCTTATGTGAAATCTTTTCTCCCCAGATCACCTACACAATGTAAGTTGCATTTAGTACATGTAAGTAAAAGATTATGTAATCAAGAATGCTTCTGTCATGTTGTTGCCAGTACAACCCACAGCCTATGTCCTTGTGAGCATGTGCACTTATTGGCCATGCGCAGCATAGGGCGAACACTTGGGACTGTGTGTTTCCCTCGGCTCTGGCAAACTCCCCTGTAGAGAGTGTACCACGGTCGTGGGAAATTTACAGTTTTTCCTGAACAACCGATCTGCCAACCCGAACATTCGGTGTCCATTTAGGAAAGCTTCCACATACAGTGCCGGTAAAGCCCCAATACCGTTGGATCTGGCAATATCGGGGCTTTATCGGTGTTAGCAGAGTGCTGATCTGTACTGTATGTGTAACAGAGAACAGGAACACCAACTTCTGTGAACAGTAATTTGCTTGTTTATATAACTTATAACAAGAACATCAGCAAAACATGTCTGCAGCAAGAAGGGAATGAACTGAAATCATGACATCACATTGCTAAGCAACAATATCCCTGCCCTGGAAGTAAACTAAAAGAATCTCTGTCTGTTGTATTCCAACAATCAGTACTGTGTGTACCTAGACACAGCTTTTTATATATTTGTGAATGTGTTCTGTCTATTGAGACATTGTTGTCTGGAGATTTTAGTTCCCTCTTAATTAAATGTCCATGAGATGTGAAAGAATACGAAGTATAAAATGCATTCATCATTTTGGTTGAAGATGATCCATTTTTTTACAAAAATAAATAAATAAAAAATAACAGAAATGCCTTAAAGGTATAAGGACCTTGCTATAATCTTTTATGTAAACCAGAAATACTATGATTATCTTCACAGTAAGACCAGGCTAATTACTCGCTCGGTTCTGTGTATTACATCCCACATCTCAAGGGATATAAAAAAGTTATATGATAAAAGAGGACAACTTTTCATAAAGAAGAATGAACTCTTATTGACAATGAATCACTTTAAGCACACACGCGCGATAGGGAATGTAGGGTCCTCTGAGATATTCTTGTAATTGCCGTAATTACTGTTGATGTTGCAAAGACAAATTTCCATTATGATAAATATCACACTGACATTTTCTTCTTCTGTCTAAAAATAGGGTATTTGTTGTTTTAAGATTGAAGATAGCTGCATTAGTATGTGTTTACTGTACGGTTCTCTATGATCCGTAAACTAATTTAACTATTTATTGACAATGGACCATTAAAAACTGTATGCTATTTGCAGTAAGATATAAAATAAAAAAATAAATAAACCCCGTCCCGCCAAAAATACCTGTGCAGTTAACATTTTTGTTTTACTACTGAACACAGTAAACCTATAATTATGTTACGGGAAATGATTCATATTTTCAGTTGTAACAGTAAATCTTTGGCTAACAGGAATACTGGAGAAGTCCGAAGTGAAACAGACAGGCAAGGCACAAGGAGAGATACAAAGGTCAGAAACCAAAATACGAGGTACAGACTAGGAGCAGGCAAAAGTGGAGTCAGAAAAGAGGTCAAAACCAGGAATCAGGCCGCCAGGCAAGGTACAGAGGGTTGAGCAAAAAGCGTAGTCAGGAACAAGCAGAGGTCAGGGCAGGCAGATACAAATCAAGTGACAAAAAACAGGCAAAGGTCAGTAACAGCGAATATACGAGAAAAACACACCACGAGCAAGATAGATAAACTAAACTCTATATCGGGCAAGGAGCAATGGGCTGATATTTATAAAGCGTGGTATTGCAAATTTGCTATATGGCTCATTATCGGTAATGTACAACAGCAGCCGTAAATGTACGTCTGCAGTTGTACATTTACACCGCACGTTTGTTAATTGATGAACGTTTGGTTGTAGAATACCATGCAGTATTTAACTACGCAATGGTTTTCTATGAGGATTGTAAATCTACGATCGCGTCATCGGTTTAACGATCATTAGACCGATCACTAAAGGCACTGCATTGCTTAAAAATGAAACTGCGCCTTTATAAATATGGCCTTTTGTGAGCTCAAGTGACTAGTTTGAGGTTTATGCCCCTGAACCAACAAGTGTGCTATGTAATCATATAATTGTAATAATTGGAGACCACTCAGCTTTATGGGGGTATCACAATACCTTTTTAATGTACAACACACACTTTTTCATCTCAGATAAGCATTAGTCATGTGTAACAAGCCATTGATTAGACTATCCTTTTATACTTTTTTATCAACAGTGACCTCTAGTGTCTGCTTTAAAAAACTCCAAATGATTACATTTTATCCTTTTAGCGTTTACTTTCAAAAATATTTTTTGTTACCAATATAACTCTATCTTGTAAGTGTCCAGTACTTTTATGTGTCCATTCTTTTAAGTGTCGATAAGTGTCCATGGGTGTTCAAATATTCCAACATCCACAATTTTCACCTAAAAATAAACTGTTTGTAACTAAACACTTTTCACAGACGTCTGATATTTAATTTTCTCTTTTCTATATATTATTTCTCTTAATTACTCTTTCTCCACCTGTAAAAAAGATATTGAGATCACTTATAAGTTAGTAGAGTCTTTAGCATACATACTAAGTAATTTCATATTCACAAGTGGTCTCCAAATTTTGAATGGGCAGGAGGAAGAAACAACCCCCCCACCAACTTTTCAGCTGCTTTTTTTCCCCACTTCTGGATCAACTGATAGCGCTTGTGAGTTGGCTATAAAGGTGGGTCTAGATGTTTTTAATATAGATATTATCATAGTAATCTATCTCCATTACTGTGTAACTATAGAATTCTTCAACTTGCTTTACTAGTATCATGAAATTTCCAGTTTTCTAAACAGTATCATGAATTTGCCAGTTTGCCATTTACCAGTACCATGAAATTCACAGTTTGCTCTATAACTATCATAAATTGTCCAGTTTGCTGTACCAGTATCTATCTTTTTCTGTCACTATCTGTGTGTGTCTTTTTGTCTCAGTTCCTTTCTATACCTGTCTATTCCTGCCAATCTATTTGTCTGTACATCTATCTTTTGTCCTCTCTACACTCTCTCTTCCCTCTAATTATATCTCTCTTTTCTGTCTCTATCTATCTGTCCATCTCGTGTCTGAAAGGTGTGGCTTAATTTGGCAGGGAGCATGGGGTTGTCCTAGTTTTTTCCCCACACCATGCCCTGTGGTGCCCCTGGTCTTACCAGATCCTAGAAATGCCCCTGGTAATGTGTTTACAGATTTAGCAATGGCGGGGCTTCATAATTAGGCCCAAGGTAAATAAAGCTCACTGTCATTGAAGTAGTTATTAAATCCTGTCCTGAAAGATTTTGCAAAATGAACTGTATGTCTACTGATAAATTAACAAAGTCTAAATCTTATTTCTACTACCCCCTTATTGCTTTCTCTCTGCTGTCTTCTCTTTGTGCTGCTCATATCAACTCTGCATGATCTGAAGGTGAGACGACACAGTGCATTCTAGTCTGCCCTGATAACACCCTTCAAAGCAAGCAAAGGATAAATCAGATACAGTACCTGGGGTGACAAAAGCCAATATGCACTACTCTTTTCAGTATGATTCCAACACTTTATCTGCAATCAGATTCCAACTTTATCTTATACAGGGCTACCTTTAGTAGCAGTGCGTTACCATTTCTATGAGGGCACATATAATTCAGTTCTCTCTGTGTCAGGGAACATGTATTAACATTCTCTCTGTGGGAGGGCACGTATATTACCATTTATTCTGTGTTGTGGTACTTATATTACCATTCTCTCTCTGTGGGAGCAATTATATTTTACCATTCTCTGTGTTGGGGCACTTAAATTATAATTCTCTGTGTGGGGGCACACATATTACACTACTATTCTCTGTGTGTGGGCACTTATATTACCATTCTTTCTGTGTCGGGCATGTATATTAGTTTCTATCTGTGTAGGGGCCCTTATATTTTACCATTCTCTGTGTGGGGGCTCTTATAATACCATCCTCTGTGTGGGACAATTATATTTTACTATTCTTTATGTCTCTATTTATTATGAGTCTGTGTATAGGCACTTACTGTATATTACCAGTCGTTGTTTGGCACAAATTTTATCATTCTCTGTGTGACATTTACCTCATCCCTCCAGTTCACCAGCCAGTGTAAAGTTATCCCTCTAGTTCAATAGCCAGTGTTGTTTGCCCCCAGTTATCCAGCCAATCTTATGTTTAGCCCTCCAGTTCACCAGCCAGCATTAAGTCATCCATCCAGTTCCCCACTCACTGCTAAGCCATCCCTCCAGTTTACCAGCCATTGTTAAGTCATGCCTCCAGTTTACCAGCCAGTGTTAAGTCAGCCCTCTTCTTTGCTCACCAGCCAGTGTTAGTCAGCCCTTCAGTTCACCAGCCAGTAGCCAGTGTTACCATTGGCCCCAATTCACCTGCCAGTGTTACCATCAGCCCTCCAGTCTGAAAACACCCCTGTGCACAGGCATGACAATCTCCTATAATGTTAGAGACAGAGGAGATAGCAACACTGTGCACAGTGTGGTAAGCCGTAAGCACTCTTTACTTGTTTTGGGTATAGATGCACATTAAATAAAGCTGAAAACCAGAGTCTATTATGTGAATTACTATTTTCATATAATAAAATTGTCTGAATAACATATTTTGTTAAAGGGTAATTATACTGCCTTTAACCTCCCTCCTCTCCTAAAAAGTACTCAGACCTTGGTTTTTCCTGTGCCTTGGCATTGAAGTGCAGCTCAATGTCCCAGCCTGTCCCTACCTCCTCCATCAGTGTTGGGATTAACCAATGTGAAGATCTAGCAGATTAGGTCCTCACCCTGGTTTATTTAGATGGTGGGTTGAGTTTTTCAATAATTATTTAAAGCTTGACAAAATATTAAAGATATTAGTAGGGGATACTCATGTGCTCTGGTGTGATGGGGAATGTTGTTTAGACGGGTAAGGGTGGCCGCCCTGCATGTTGTCCACTGAATTGTGCATAAATTTCTCAGAAGTTTCTTTCTTGTGCTCGGAGGTATGGCTTGGGTAAAGGGGTAGAGATAAAAAAATAATAAAATAGGTTAAGATTTAGATATTTAAAAAAAAACTGTTTAAAATTACACTTATCTACCTCTAGGGGCATTGCAGGTTTTTTTCTGTGCTGTTCTGATGCTTTCTCGGTGTGTACAGCTGCCAAATAACTCTGCACACAGGAATAAGTTTGCTTAAAAACTTCTTTACATATTTTAAAAAGCAATAAAAAGCACTAAGAACATTGTACAAACTGTCAATTAGCAGTTTGTTGTAGGTGCACCTCCTTGCTATGGTGTGGCCCCTTTAAATTGCGGTAGGGTATACCGTATATACTCGAGTATAAGTCGAATTTTTCAGGCTTTAAAATTAGCCTGCAAACCTAACCTCGACTTATACTCGAGTCAAGTCCTAATTTAGATCCATATTCTGCAATTACAGTACACCAGTAGGTGGCGCTGTGTTAATCTGCATAGAAAGTTACAGGAGCTGATCTGCCTTTACACTTCCTGCTTCCTGTATTCTGGCTGATGGACTCACTCAGCACTGTCACTGGATGCTGTAAATCTGATGGGTCTCCTCAGTTTGGGGGAAAAAACAGCTGCTTGTTCAGTGCAAAGAACAGCTTGACACTACAACTCTCAGGTGACATTTTTAACTATTGGGGTCAGAGAATCCTTTACTATATGGGGGTCAGAGTTCCCTTTACTATATGGGGGTCAGAGGGCCCTTTACTATATGGGGTTCAGGAGAATTGTAAATGAAGTTAAGCTTAATTAAAAGTTTACTGAACCTTGCCACTCCACATGTTTAGAAACTGAAACTCCCAGCAACAAAGCATGCTGGGAGTTGTAGTTTCCAAACATCTCGAGTGCCAAAGAATTGGAGGTTACTGGTACTGGATTTGGCTATTACTGTATGGGATTCATGTATGGGACTTCTGCTGTCCATTTAAAGGGCAACTAAAGCCTAAAAACAACACAGAATCAGAAGGCAGTAGTGGTGATAATTTCTACCCTCGACTTATACTCGAGTCAATCAGTTTTTACTAATTTTTCAGGTTAATATAGGTACCTCGACTTATACTCGGATCGACTTATACTCGAGTATATATGGTAATCAACTTGGTGATAGCTTTGGGAAGTAGTTCCAACGCATTTCGCTGTTTAAATCCTTACAACTTCATCAGGGATAAAATTGTCAACAAATACAAATTCTAATGAAATACAAAAAATGATTGTATACAGCAAATTCTTATGAAATAGTTACATCAATGAGTTATTAATAAATAACTTTCCAAGTGATCCAAAGATACTAGTTCTCATTTATTTCCCTTTTCATTACATTGAATATTCAACATTTCCCCTCTCTCTGATACGTACTGTAAATTTACTTTAAAAGATGACAGATTTAACACATCATTTTTGATCATTATGAAACTCACTAACTGACAACATTTCATGTCCTTTCCAGATGGCACATGTCAATGGAGTAGCCTTGGTGAATTTTCCAGACACCATCTGGCTTCATGAAACACTGGCAAAGTATCTGAAATAAATTATTCTATTTTAATACAACCATTTTCCTCTTGACTCTATTTAGAGAACCATCAATGAAAAGTGATGGTTGGGATCAGATCATTTGTCCCCTATTTTTATTATTACAGAAAACAACAAAAAACATTGTTGAAATAATTTAAATATGCACCAGCTACTTTTAATGGAGAATGTTTATATACTATCAGGGTTATTGAATAAAAGTTCTGATCGCTAAAAATGGTGCTAATTTTGCCCCAACCAATCAGATCTTATTTAGCATTTGAAAGCTAACATCTGATTGGTTGGGGCAAAATTAGCACTTAGAACTTTTATTGAATCTCCCTGTATTTATGAAATCCATAAATAGCATTGTAAAAATAGAAAATTGTGTCAATGGGGAACTGAAAGAAAACATAACTACATCAAAGTTAATACCGCAATGCCTCATAACATTAGGCAGAATCTTCACACAAAAAACACTGCAGTTCTATTTATAATCCTTGAAAAAGTAAATTGAATTATGCCCCTTTTTTCCCACTTTGCCCAAGTGCTTTTTCTATCAGTAAAACACAGTAAATGACAGCTAGCTAGGTATGAATTATATAAAGTAAATAAACTAACTAAATAAGAACTTTCCATTTAAAGACAGAATTGTTTTTATTTTTATTTATACCTCCTTTTGTTGAAGTATGCAACAAGGAAGTGTTGCCACTCCTTGCTGGGCATGATTTCTCCTGTATAATAATGAGCACGCTTTTTTAGAGATTCAGAGACAGATTCCAGAAAAATCGAATATTGTAGAAACATTGAATTTTTTATAAAATATAACATTTGTGGGATTGTTCCCACAAATGTAGCTCGAATGTAGCTTGTGTGTGTGCAGGAAGTTACTCTATTTTAAGTTCTGGATATTTGTATGTTTCCTAGACTAAACTACTTTGAACCATTTTCCCCCAATGACTTGAATGGGCCTAATATCGGATTTTCAAAATTTGTTACTTTTTGAAAGTTCTAAAATCGGACTGGATTTTAAGACGTTCGGCCATCTCTAGTTTTTATTTGCCTTGTTCCTTTTTTCTGCCATTTGTAAATAGTAGATTTTATCACTTTTCCAGTCTAACTTCATCACATATTATTACACCAAAAAAGAGACAACGCATGGGCACTAATGGGCACACTAACACCCAAATCATACAAAAATAAAACAATTTTATTTAACCACTTAAGGTATACAATAGATATTGCACACTCCCAAATTCCATCCCCCAATCAATCCCTACCTTCCTAGCTGATATATCGATATATTGTAACACTCAATCTAAATAATATCAGGGGATCAACACCATACATAAACATATCAATATATGCTCAAACATCATCAGCAGTGAGGCTCATTTGAAGATAAAGGCATACACATAACGACAACAAATAACAGATGCATGCTAACTGATAACAAATATTAACCTCTCTATTACAGTGTCCAAACTTAAGACACACACATTTAAGTCCAAATCAGCACTCCCCATTGGGTGTACAAAAAAATAACCTGTGAATTATCCACCCGTAATACAACAATGTGTCAGTGATGCATACGAACTTGTGCGCATCTCCTTTTATGTAGCTTTTTAATCCCACATAGGGTAAATCACGTCCTCTGACTGTCGCCCTTTTAAACAGTACACAGAAGCCATTCACACAATCAATAATAATCTCATCCTTTGAAATATTAAATCAGGTAAGTTTAACCAAATACAAGGAGCACCTACTTGGGATAAGATAAATAACATTCTTTGTCCAGACTCTCCTCACAGTTATATGGACCTCGGGCACCAATACAATCCATTTTTCAACTTTTTGCACCTATTTCCTTTAAAGTAAGTGCATTTCTTAAATTGGATAAATGTAAAGGATAACCTCTCTTTTGCTTTTTGAGTGGTCATTCCCACATAACTCTTATGGCAGGTGCAGGTTAACAAATAAATCACATTGATCACGTTGTAGTTGTAATATTCTCTGATAAAAAACATTTTGTCACCTTCACTGTTTTTATATGTTTTACCCATCAAAACAAACTCACAGAATTTGCAACTCCCATATTTAAACGTACCCTGCCATTTGGTCCTCCCATCACTCCACTTTGTGGAACGTTGAAAGTGACTACGTGTCGCTAAGTCTGCTATATTTTTCCCCCGTCTTGCCATCAATTGGAGACATCTAGGAATATACTGTGACAGTGTTGGATCCTTTACTAGGATCTGCCATTTGTCCATAAGTACTTTATTAATGGAAAAGACAGCTAGAAAGCTTAGGGAAAGAGGGGCCAAAAGTAGCAAAAAGCCCTTCACTGAGCATAAAAGCAGAGAAACACCTTCTTATAACAGAAGGCATCTTGTAGTCTCATGTTATATGAATAGCATTGCCCACAAAGCCTAAGAAACAAGAAGTAATTTTTTACTCCCAAGTAAGGGTCAGATGATTGGCTCTATATATTAAGCTTTATTGCATGTTATTAGCCAGCGGTTCTGGACACATGCATTAGCTAAGGGACATAAAGGAGTGTTTTGCATATCTCTGCCCCTTACTCTAGGAAACATGGGAGTAAGAAATTACTTCTTGTTTCTCAGGCTTTGTGGGCAATGCTCTTCATAAAGCATGAGACTGCAAGATGCCTTCTGTTATAAGAAAGTGTTACTCTACTTTATTAATGTCATCCCACTAATGATTGTATGTGGTAATGAACCATAGGGTATTGTCACTGGATTGGTGCCTAGGAGTTAATAAAGAAGTTTGAGAGCTATGCTCTGCTTCACTTTTACATTTTTTAAGTAATTTTTTAGGGTACCCCCTGACCCTAAATCTTTCCTACAAGTTGCTAGCTGCTTCCCTATACATGGCCAGATCAGAACAGTTTCTCCTTGTGCGGAGGAACTGTCCTTTGGGAATCCCTTTTACCAGTGAAGGTGGGTGGCCACTGTTGAACTCCAATAGTGTATTAGTTGCAGTGGGTTTCCTATACAACGTGGTTTTTAATCTCCCTCCCTCAACTAAAACCTTCAAATCAAGAAATACAGCTTCTTTTTTCAAATAGGCATAAGTCAGATAAATATTCTATTTGTTGGAGTTTCATGTTTTCACAAATTTCTTTCCAGATAAAAAAAATAACATCTATAAATCCGCCCGTAGCTCCATTTCCCTTTCCCACCAACCTAAAAATAGGTTGCCGTAAGTAGGTGTGCATTTTGCACCTATAGCGATCCCTCTGACCTGCAGGTAAAATTTATAGTCAAATATGAAGAAATTGTGATTCAAGACAAACTCCAACAAACTCAAGATGAACCTGTGCCAGCTTTCCAGATGACCCTGCTCCATAGATAAAAAATATTTGACTGCATTAATGACATTCCCATGACCAATATTTGAATACAAAGACTCTACGTCACAGGTCACAATCCAAGAATCATCATCCAAAATGATGTCCTGAATTTTCAAAATAAAATCTGAGGTGTCTCTAATATATGATTCCAGAGATGTGGCGTGTGGCTGTAGATGTCTATAAACTGGCAAGCTGGTTCCAGTAATCCCCCTATGCCCGATATAATGGGGCGATTTTTTGTATCTTTGTATCAAATACAGTGTGGGGATGATTGGATGTTGAACCATTAAAAATTCACTCTCCTTTTCTGTAATGCAGCCTGCTTCCTTGGTGCCATCCAATGTCGCAAAAAGAATTGGAAATGTTCTGTGGGGTTTGAAGGGAGCAATTTGTAATTATCCTTTTTGCAAAGTTGTTTGTTTGCTTCACGTAAATACTGTTCCACCCCCCACAGTACTATGTTTTTCCTGTCACCTTGGAAGCTAAAAAGACACCCTACTATCGCATGGACGGAACTTACACTAAAGGCAATAGGTGCAAAAAGTTGGAAAATAGATTGTATTGGTGCCCGAGGTCCATATAACGGTGATGGACAAATAATGTTATTCATCTTTCCCAAGTTGGAGCTCCTTGTATTTGGTTAAACGTACCTACATAGTTACATAGTAATTTAGGTTGAATAAAGACATACGTCCATCAAGTCCAACCTATTCACTTTTTTTTTTTAACTCTACCAGTTTAACAGTTGATACAGAGGAAGGCAAAAAAAAAAAAACCAGCTAAAAGGGGGGGGGAGATTCCTTCCTGACTCCAAACGGCAAGTATCCCTGGATTAACCAGATATACAGTATATGTATTAATACCGGTAATTCTCAATATTTTTTAGTTTTAGAAACTTATCCAGGCCTTTTTTAAAGCTATTTAATGAACTTGCCATTACCACATCTGCTGGAAGACAGTTCCACAGTTCCACCGTTCTCACTGTAAAGAAACCTTTCCTAACCTGAATATAAAACTTCTTTTCTTCCAACCTTAAAGGATGTCCACGAGTCCTCTGATATGACCTATTAGTGAATAATGCACCAGAGAGTTTATTGTATGGCCCATTAATATATTTGAATAAGGTTTACATCGCTTCTCCAATGTAAACAGCCCTAACTTGTCTAATCTACCTGCATATTCAAGCCCCTCCATTCTCCTTATTAATTTAGTTGCCCTTCTCTGAACTGCTTCCATTTTCAAGATGCCTATTTTGTATATAGATTCCAAAACTGCACCGCATATTCCAAATGAGGCCTTATCAGTGCCTTGTAAAGAGGGGGAATAATATTTTTCTCTCTTGAATTTATTCCCCTCTTTATACAAGACAATATCTTGTTAGCTCTAGCTGTTGCTACCTGGCATTGTTTGCTACAGCTAAGTCTGTTATCTACCAAAACCCCCAAATCTTTTTCCATTACAGATTCACTTAACACAGAGTTATTTATCGTGTTGGTGGCACAGGGATTATTAAATCCCAAATGTATCACCTTACATTTATCAACATTGAATCTCATCTGCTATTCTGCTGCCCATTTTGATAATCTATATAAGTCTGCTTGCAGCACTTGCACATCATTTGTTTCCAAAGCTCTGCATAGTTTAGTATCATCAGCAAACACAGAGATCTTGCTCTCAATGCCCCCTTCTAAGTCATTTATAAACAGATTAAACAGAAGCGGCCCCAGTACAGGACCCTGAGACACTCCGCTTAGAACTTTAGCCCGCATAAATGTAGCTCCATTTACCACCACTCTGTTTGCGAACCAATTTTCTATCCATGTACAAATGTTTTCTTCTAGGCCAACAGTCCTCAGTTTATACATTAGTCGCCTATGTGGCACAGTACCAAAAGCTTTCGTAAAATCCAAGTATACCACATCCACTGCTGTGCCTGAATCTAAATTCTTACTCACTTCTTCATAAAAAACAATTAAATTTGTCTGGCATGATCTATTTCTCATAAATCCATGCTGACTACTACTAATAAGATCAGTTCTGGAGACAAAGTCAAGGATATGATCCCGTAACAAAGCACCAGCACCTTCCCTACCACTGATGTTAGGCTTACAGGTCTATAGTTACTATAGGCTGTGAACGACTACCTTTTTTGAATATTGGTATTACATTTGCTTTTTTCCAATCCAGCGGCACATCCTCGACCAAAGTGAATCTCAAAAGATGAGAAACAGTGGTCTAGATAGAACTGAACTAAATTATTTTAAAATCCGAGGATGCAATCCATCTGGTCCTGGGGCTTTATTGATATTAACATTTTGGGGTTGGACTTGCTTTGTTTGTCTATCCATATTTCATTTTCTATTTTAGCTAGTTTAATTGCTTTCTTGCACTCTTTATTACAGATTTTATACTCCCTGTAAGACTGTTCTGTTCCCTCTGATTTCAAAATTTTAAAAGCCTTTTTCTTTTTTTCCATTTCCCTTTTTACCTGAGCATTAAGCCATGCAGGACTGGACCTAATTTTTTACACTTGTTCCCTAAAGGTACAGATTTAGAAATATAATAGTTTAATATCCCTTTAAAAGTGGACCACATCTGCTCTTTATCTTTACCAGAAACAATTCCCCCCAGTCTATGAGCAGGAGTGATTCCTTTAACAGCATAAAATTATCTTTCCTAAAGTTAAAAAGTTTTTGTTAACCCAGTGCACTTTAGTTTTTTGCAACCTATATTAAATGACACTATATCATGGTCACTATTCCCTAAGCTTCCCATTACCTTCATCTCCAAAATGACTCAGGGTTATTAGATATCACCAGATCCAACAACACATTTTATCTAGTAGGAACTTCTACCATCTGTGAAAGAAATGCTCATATAGGAAATTTAAGAACTTTATACCTTTTGAGGTGCTGGCAGTTCCCTTACTCCAATCTATGTCAGGGTTGTTAAAATCCCCCATAACCAAAACATGCCCCATACCAGCAGCCTTCGCCAACTGCATATGGAGATTCATTTCCACCTCCTCCCCGGCATTTTGCGGCTTATAACATACTCCACAATTAATTTACCTACCTTCTGCTTCCTGTACACAGTTCCACCCATATTGTTTCTGTCATATCGTTTATACCCCCATCTATTCCATCTTTTAGATTTGGCTTCAATTCGTGTTTAACATACGTACATACCCTCCTTTCTTATTAACCTTATTATCTGATTCAATATTTCAAAGGATGAGATTATTATTGATTGTGTGAATGGCTTCTGTGTACTGTTTAAAAGGGCGACAGGCAGAGGACGTGATTTACCCTATGTGGGATTAAAAAGCTACATGAAAGGAGACACGCACAAGTTCGTATGCATCACTGACACATTGTTGTGTTCCCGGTGGATAATTCACGGGTTATTTTTTTTTGTACACCCTATGGGGAGTCTTAAGTTTGGACACTGTAATAGAGAGGTTAATATTTGTTATCAGTTGGCATGCATCTGTTATTTGTTGTCGTTATGTGTATGCCTTTATCTTCAAATGATTCAGCAGTGACGTAATGATGGGGGATGAACGTAGGGTATTATTCCCATATTGGCTATGGCTGCATCTCTCTCTTAACATAAAACCGAAGTCTCGTGAGAGTTCCACTATGATTTAAACTCCTCAATCACACCCTTATAACGTTTACAGGGTAAACCTTTTGAAGTAAAAAATAACAAAAGTGGTAAAAAAGTGATACCTTTATTGGCTAACTAAGATCACCATTCAGAACATTCTAGTTCCTTTTTCAAGCTGAATACAATAAAAGCTGTGGTGCTCTCTGATATTTATACAACTTTTGGCTCATAAAAGGAATATCTGTATGGAAGGTGTTAACAAAGTCATATAAAGGGGTCTGTCTGCAAGGGACAAACAGATAAGGTACAAGATAATGTGGATCAAAGTGGCTGATATAAATAGTAGTAAGTTACTGAAGTGTGAAGTGAAAGGAATTCCATGTAATTAACTGTAATTAACTGTCTTGATGCTGGCAGTTCTTAATCTATATAGTTTGCCATAAATCCAAGCCCCAGGTTCAGTCCCTTCTCCAGAGAGATAAAAGTTTTCATTAATTTGTATTCCCATACCTTCCTTTCATTCTCTATTTTAAAGTCCCCCTTAAGGACCAAGATTCTTAGATGGTTTATGGAGTGGTGAGGGCTGTTAAAATGGGCCCCTACTGGTGTGTCCAGTTTATTATTTGTTATAGTAAAGCCAGTCTCTCCTATATACAGCCCTCCTGTTGGGCACCTAGTGCACAGTATTAAGTACACCACGTTGGATGAAGAACAGTTGTATTGGCCATGGATGCTGTATTCCTCTAATGTACCTGGAATCTGTATTTTGTCTGAATTGCAGATGTGTGAGCAGGTTTTGCATTGTTTTTTTCCACAGGGATAGGTTCCATTTTTGTTGGGTTGAATCGAGGCGCTTCTTGTTAGTAGTCTTTTTAGATTTGGGGGGCTGCCTGAATGCCAGAAGTGGTGGGACTGGGAATATGTTTTGGAGCCTCTCATCCTTGTGAAGTGTACACTGTAGATCCTTGGCTGTTTTTCTGAGGGTCTTTAGTTGGGGATTGTATGTGATGACTAGAGGGATTCGATTTGTGTCTGTTTTTTGTTTGTATTGCAAAATATATAATATTGTTTTCATCCACAATCCTTATGTTGTAGCCCCTGTTAATGAAGTCCACTTTGAGTGTTTTTAGGTGGTGGTCCCTTTCAGTAGTGTCAGAACATATCCGATTATATCGTAGAGCCTGGCTGTAAATGATGGAGTGTTTAGTGTGGTCAGGGTGAAAGCTTTCATACATTAGATAAGATGGTTTATCCGTTGGCTTTCGATATATGGTGGTTTGTAAACTATTTTCCCTGATATGGATGGTAGTATCTAAAAAAGTGAATGTGAGTAGTTCAGTTTAAAATTGATAATTGGGTGAAAGTCATTAAATTGTTTGTGAAATTGAATTGAGTTCTTGTTCAGTACCTGTCCAGATTATGAATATGTCATCTATGTAGCAGAGGTACGTCAGAGGCATGGTGTTACAGGAGGAGAGAAAGTCCCCGTTTTGCCATGAAAAGATTGGCATATTGGTGTGCAAAGCTGTAAGGATCTTACCTGCCGCGCTCCCTCGCCGTTCCGGGACTGGTGACGTCGCCGGCGCAGGACATCGGCGTCGTGGCGTCACCACGTCCGGACGCCGAGTGGCGCGAAGATTCAAATAGGCACTCGCAGAGGGTGCGAGTGCCTATTCGTAGTCCTTGCTACCGGACAGACTGTTTGTCTGCCTGTGTAGCGTTTCCTGCCTTCAGCTCCAGCCTTTTCCTTGTTCTGCCTCAGCCATTGTTCCAGTTACCATCCCTTCAGCCTGTGGATCAGCCATTGTTCCAGTTACCATCCCTTCAGCCTGTGGATCAGCCATTGTTCCAGTTACCATCCCTTCAGCCTGTGGATCAGCCATTGTTCCAGTTACCATCTCTTCAGCCATTGTTTCCAGCCATTGTTCCAGTTACCATCTCTTCAGCCATTGTTTCCAGCCATTGTTTCATTTTACATCTCTTCTCCATTTGTTTTCCTCCAGCATTGTCCAGTTTACCATCCCTCTCAGCCATTGTTTCAGCCATTGTTCCAGTTACCATCCTCCTTCAGCCATTGTTTCCAGCCATTGTTTTCCAGTTACCATCTCTTCACCATTGTTTCCAGCCATTGTTCCAGTTACCATCTCTTCAGCCATTGTTTCCAGCCATTGTTCCAGTTACCATCTCTTCAGCCATTGTTTCCACCATTGTTCCAGTTACCATCTCTCTCAGAGCCATTGTTTCCAGCCATTGTTCCAGTTACCATCTCTCTCAGCCATTGTTTCCATTGTCCAGCCATTGTTCCAGTTCCACCATCTCTCGCCATTGTTCCACTTTCCAGCCATTGTTCCAGTTACCATCTCTTCAGCCATGTTTTCCTGCCATCGTCCCAGCTACCATCCCTTCAGCCTGTGGATCAGCCATTGTTCCAGTTACCATCTCTTCAGCCATTGTTTCCAGCCATTGTTCCAGTTACCATCTCTTCAGCCATTGTTTCAGCCATTGTTCAGTCCCCATCTCTTCAGCCATTGTTTCCAGCCATTGTTCCAGTTACCATCCCTTCAGCCTGTGGTTCAGCCATTGTTCCAGTTACCATCCCTTCAGCCTGTGGATCAGCCATTGTTCCAGTTCCCCATCCCTTCAGCCTGTGGATCAGCCATTGTTCCAGTTACCATCTCTTCAGCCATTGTTTCCAGCCATTGTTCCAGTTACCATCTCTTCAGCCATTGTTTCCAGCCATTGTTCCAGTTACCATCTCTTCAGCCATTGTTTCCTGCCATCGTCCCAGCTACCATCCCTTCAGCCTGGATCAGCCATTGTTCCAGTTACCATCTCTTCAGCCATTGTTTCCTGCCATCGTCCCAGCTACCATCCCTTCAGCCTGTGGATCAGCCATTGTTCCAGTTACCATCCTTTCAGCCATTGTTTCCAGTCATTGTTCCAGTCCCATCTCTTCAGCCATTGTTTCCAGCCATTGTTCCAGTTACCATCCCTTCAGCCTGTGGTTCAGCCATTGTTCCAGTTACCATCCCTTCAGCCTGTGGATCAGCCATTGTTCCAGTTACAATCCCTTCAGCCTGTGGATCAGCCATTGTTCCAGTCACCATTTCTTCAGCCATTGTTTTCAGCCATTGTTCCAGTTACCATCTCTTCACAGTCCACTTGTTTCCACAGCCATTGTTCCAGTTACCATCTCTTCAGCCATTGTTTCCAGCCATTGTTCCAGTTACCATCTCTTCAGCCATTGTTTCCAGCCATTGTTCCAGTTACCATCTCTTCAGCCATTGTTTCCAGCCATTGTTCCAGTTACCATCTCTTCAGCCATTGTTTCCAGCCATTGTTCGTTCCATTACCCTCTCTAGCCTTTGTTTCCAGCCATGGTTCCAGTTACCATCTCTTCAGCCATGTTTCCAGCCATGTTCCAGTTACCATCTCTCAGCCATTGTTTCTCAGCCATTGTTCCAGTTACCATCTCTTCAGCCATGTTTCCTTCCATCGTCCCAGCTATCACACATCCCTTCAGCCTGTGGATCAGCCATTGTTCCAGTTACCATCTCTTCAGCCATTGTTTCCGCCATGTCCCAGCTACAATCCCTTCAGCCTGTGTCAGCCATTGTTCAGTTACCATCTCTTCAGCCTATTGTTTCCAGCCATTTTTCAGTTACCATCTCTTCAGCCATTGTTTCCCAGTCATTGTTCAGTCCCCATCTCTTCAGCCATGTTTCCAGCCATTGTTCCAGTTACCATCCCTTCATTGCCTGTGGTTCAGCCATTGTTCCGTTACCATCTCTTCAGCCTGTGACTGCCATTGTTCCAGTTACAATCCCTTCAGCCTGTGGATCAGCCATTGTTCCAGTTACCATCTCTTCAGCCATTGTTTCCTCCAGCCATTGTTCCAGTTACCATCTCTTCAGCCATTGTTTCCAGCCATTGTTCCAGTTACCATCTCTTCGCCTAGCCATTTCCAGCCATTGTTCCAGTTACCATCTCTTCAGCCATTGTTTCCAGCCATTGTTCCAGTTACCATCTCTTCAGCCATTGTTTCCACCATTGTTCCAGTTACCATCTCTTCAGCCATTGTTTCCAGCCATTGTTCCAGTTACCATCTCTTCAGCCATTGTTTTCAGCCATTGTTCCAGTTACCATCTCTTCAGCCATTGTTTTCCAGCCATTGTTCAGTTACCATCTCTTCAGCTCTCGCTCTCTTCAGCCATTGTCTCCATCATTGTTCAGTCCCTCATCTTCAGCCATTGTTTCCAGCCATTGTTCAGTTACCATCTCTTCAGCCATTGTTTCCAGCCATTGTTCCAGTTACCATCTCTTCAGCCATTGTTTCCAGCCATTGTTCCAGTTACCATCTCTTCAGCCATTGTTCTCCAGTCATTGTTCCAGTCCCCATCTTCTTAGCCATTGTTTCCAGCCATTGTTCCAGTACTCACTCTTCAGCCATTGTTTCCTGCCACTCGTCCCAGCTACCATCTCTACCGCCACCTGCATTGTTTCCAGCTATTGTTCCAATTACCATCCTTCCAGCCGTTGTTCCAGTTACCATCTCTTCAGTCATTGTTTCCAGCCTACTGACAGCCCTCCTCTAAAAGGTACAGTGAACTTCGTCCTCCGGGACTCTATCATTACACAAAGCATGTACCCATACTGGTTCCCATCTTCTGTAGATACATTTCTTGCCCGAATAGGAAGTAGTTGTAAAACTCCTGTAAAACTTACAGGAGAGCAGAAGAAACGTATCGTGTATCGCTCCAGCGCCGGCTTCACTGACAGTCTTCGAAGAGCACACAATGCAAAGGACTGTGGATCTATTGGGGAATGTCAGTGTAGTCAGAGGCTGTCAGCAGGCGCTAGATCGATACACACGGTAAGTTTCTTCTGCTCTCCTGTAAGTTTTACTGAAGGACAGGAGGGAAGACATATCACATTACCTCCTGTTCTTTATCTGTTGTATTCAATTAGATCACTGACTTGAAATGTAGTTCTTGAAGACGTTTCGCTAGTCACCCGACTGGCTTTCTCAATTCAAAATGACTTGTATAAGGATCTGTGTCAATAATGTACCCTGGAAAATCCCAATTAGCATATCACAGCCAGGTTGTGATATGCTAATTGGGATTTTCCAGGGTACATAATTGCCACAGATTCTTGTACAAGTCATTCTGAATTGAGAAAGCCAGTCGGATGACTAGCGAAACGTCTTCAAGAACTACATTTCAAGTCCAGTTGATCTAATTGAATACAACAGATATACCATGACCTGGATGAATGAGAACCTTCACAAGCATACTCCTGTTCTTTAGTTAAACTGGATAAAAGAAAGTTAAAATCCTGGTGGAGATACCCTATAATTGTTTGTGGGATGGGATTTGGGAGTGTACAATATCTATTCCCTTGTATACCATAAGTGGTTAAATAGAATAGTTCTATTTTTGTACGATTCAGGTGTTAGTGTGCTCATTAGTGCCCATACTTTGTCTCTTTTTTGGTGTAATAATAAATATTTTATGGGGGGAGCAACTACACGCAGTTATAACTACTGTATAATATATTTTGTGCCAGAGCCTAACCAATTGTTGTGGTATTTAACTTCATCACATAGTGAAACATCTCCTCCCACTGGATTTCAGCGATGTCATGCTAACTCTAGCTAAGTCAGTGTGTCAGGGCTTAATCGTGTAATTAACAAAAATGTGGAGATGTATTCATCTGTTCAAGGTTTCATTCATCTTCATATAGGGAAGTTATCATTTACTTTTGAGATTATTGAGAAATGCATTGCACAGAGCTGTGCTAAGATCTAGTTCACTTCATTATCCTCCAGCTCTGTACTATCTGTATCTCTGTATCCGATCACCACACATTTTACCATTAACTGTTTACCGGGGTGTTCACCAGTATGAGTTTTCCAGACAGTTCACTATTACCAGCTTTCCAGTAATTTTACCAGTCTCACCTCAACCTGTTGTACCTGCCCTAGCTTACCATCCATTTTACCAGTCTCAGTTTTCTAGCCAACTAACCAATCTTAATTTATCAGTTACTAGTTTGTCAGATAATTTACCAGCATCTGTATTAATCTGTGACACATGTATTATTTCCAGGAATATGTGTTATTGTTTGTTTTTATGTGATGCTACTGAGAGGTCATGCAGGGGTGTTTCTAGGTTTTTTTGGCACTTGAGGAAAACTTTTAAAAGGCACCCTACATATTGTGGTGTGTAAAGCAAACTGCATCAGGAATATGCAAGGCTTGTGTTGGTTGGTGTCTTGTGGCAGTGGACTGTAAAACTTGGAGGGCTGACTTTAAAGCTGGCTGGTAAAATAGAGGACTGAAAACACTGTATGGTAAACTGAAGGGCCATACTGGCTAGTGAACTAAAAGGATGATTGAAACCGTGGCTGATCAACTGGGTGGTTAACTTAACTGTGGCCAGTGAACTGGAGGACCGACTTAACACTTGCTGGTGAACTGGAGAGATGACTGTAACACTGGCTAGTTAACTGGAGGCCTGAATTAACACTGGCTGGTAAACTGAGGGGCTGACTTGACAATGGCTGGTGAACTGGAGTTTTGACATTTATGCCCCATAGAGGGGCCAAAAATAAGTTAAACCCATGCTTCCCAATGTAATATCGTTTTAGCATGGGTTTAACTCATTACTTGCAGGGCCTGTGCTGTTTTCTATTAATGGCACAGGCACCCAACGCAAAGAAACATTGTCTATTTCTGTGCGATTAAATAGCATGAAAAAGAACATCTTTAGCATAAGAAGTGAGGTATATTTGCAGCTGTGTTATCACCCAGGAATCAGGATATTTTTTATATACTTTTGAGAGATACCTTAATAAATGGTATACAATATGGACTGTTGTATAGATGGCTCCACATATAATTTTTGGCATGTTTTTAATATGTTAGATTAAATTGAGTTTATACATAGATTTAAGGGTATGTGTTATAATGTGAAATAAAGTGCTGGTTCCTTGCTGCTTGGGTGCCCCCTCCTGCTGCTGTTGTGTCAAGCAAGCACAGCAGTAATGAGGTGCTTCCTGGTCGCGGCTGTCAACTATTGGGTATGACGTCACCAGTGTGCCCTTTAACTGATAGCAGTGACCAGGAAGCAGAAAGGGGAAGCGCAGCAGAGCAGTGAGGTTTAAGGGGCATGCCCTTTAACTTTGGTATCTTGTATGGTGCAGAATAGGAGTTGTTTTTTTCTTAAGCTCCTCTATCTATGAAGGAGACCATACAGTCTTTCTTGTTTGATAGGTGTGTGTTCATGTTTTGCTGACTTGGCAACCCTGCCTCCAATATTCACTTTCAAATAGGTATACTATTGAGAAATGCATTGTAGATGGTTATGCTAAGATCAGGGTCATGCTATTGTGCTTCACTGGCTGTCTTGTCTTTTGACTGTATTACTGGAGCTTGTGGGTAATTGGTGAACCAGGTTACAAGAAAACACAGGAACTGTATTCTGAAGAACAGGCTTTACTGAAGTATTAACATAGAACTTCTCAACAGCAAGAGAGCACAATAAACAAAATGGAGTCCAACACTTACAGCACTAAGCACAACAATGTATCAACACATAACCTGTGACTAGAGGCTGGCTCAGTCTTAAAGTCACAGCACTATATATTACATACTCCATCTTTAATTAAGTTTACCCATCATGAGTCTATACTTAAATTTTTGTATCAAACAAATCTACTCATTATACTTAGTTCAGTATGTAATCATGTAACTTGACAGGTACTTTCACAGATCTTCCAAAGCGGGTACACTGTTGGACTTTTGTTTGGTGGGCTGCTTGCATCGACTCATCAACTGAATAGTCTTGAGGTACAGCCAATGCTGTGGAAGATACTCTGGGGATTATTTCAGAGGTACTGTTGATTTCCTCTGGTAGATTAACTTCATCTTCACCAGCGGGAACAGTTGTGTCATATCTCAAATGACGTTTATTTCTGCGGTAGTTTGCTCCTTTAGCAGTGGCTACTGTATATGACCGTGGTTCAGCAGTAGGTCTTGAAATAACAGCAGGCTGCCATCCTTGGGAGGTTTGCATTCTCACTCTGTCTCCCTGATGAAAGATAGGTAAGTCTTTAGCACCACGATTGTAGTACTTTCTTTGAGATTTCTGCAGTTTCAACAATTGTTTGTGAGCATTCACATAAATTTTAGGTTGAAGAACTCTAGTTGTTTCAGGCAAAGTACTTCTCAACACTCTGCCCATCAGCAGTTGAGCTGGTGCAACGTGAGTGCCAGAGATGGGTGTATTCCTGAGATGCAAAAGGGCCAAATGTGGATCAACACCAGTGGTATAGGACTTCTTGAAGAGAAGTTTCACAGTTTGAATCATCCTCTCCGCTTGACCATTAGATTGTGGATATCCAGGACTAGAATGAACCAGTCTAATGCCCCATTGGGATGCAAATGTACATATATCTCTGCTGGAAAAGGGCATATTATCAGAAACCATTTCACGAGGAATGCCATGTCTCGCAAACACTTCTTTAAGTTTGGCAATGACAGTTTGTGATGTTTTATCTGTAAGTCTCAGGATTTCTGGATATTTCGAAAAATAGTCCACAATCAGCAAAAATGCATGGCCTTTAAAATCAAAAATATCTACAGCAAGTTTAAGCCAAGGAAATTCTGGTATCTCATGTGACAATAATGTCTCTTTTTGGTTGGCTGGTAGATTCTCTTGGCAGACTGGACAATGTTCTACCATTTGCTCAATGTCTTTGGACATGCCAGGCCAGCACATAATCATTCTAGCTCTTGCTTTTGAGCGTTGTATTCCTTGGTGAGCAGTATGAAGTCTTTTTAGCATTTCAGACCTTAAACCTGTGGGGATAACAATTCTATCTCCACACATAAGGAGTTCATCAGCTATGGAAAGGGAATGTCGCATTGACCAAAATGGATACAATGTAGATGGTATTTGTTTCCTATGCTTTGGCCAACCATTCACATGCATATCCTGAACAGCTTTAAGTATATCATCTTTCTGAGTTTCTTTCTTTAAAGCTTGTAGCAGGTCTTGACTTATTGATTCTGTGCACTGCATTGCATAAACCACTTTCTCCTCAAATATATCTTCAACAATATTAGTACTGGTGGCATCAACTGCTCTGGAAAGTGCATCAGCAATCACAACTAATTTTCCTGGAGTATATGAAACAGACAAGTCATATTTTTGCAGCTGTAATGACCAATGGGTCTTGATAGAATAGCTTGCAAAGGTTTATGATCTGACTGTACTTTTACATTAGCTCCATAGATGTACTGATGGAATTTCTTAGTGGCAAATACGATTGCCAGCAGTTCCTTTTCGATTTGTGCATAGTTTTGTTCAGCACATGATAGTGCTCTTGAAGCATATACTATTGGTTTCCTTTCTTGCAGAAGACATGCTCCTAGCCCGTCTTTTGAGGCATCAGCTTGTATTTCAAGTTGTTTGGATGGATTAAAGAAAGTGAGAGCTGGAGCTTTTGTCATTAGGGCTGTATCTTGTTCTGGCCCCCACTGCCACACAGTATCTTTCTTTAATAGCAGTCTCAGAGGTGCAGTTAAGGTTGCCTCATTGGGAATATATTGAGCTAAGTACCTTATTATTCCGAGAAAACGCATCAGGCCTTTCTTATCCTGAGGTGTAGGCATGCTTAGGACTGCTGAGACTTTAGCATTATCTGGCTTGACACCCTCTGGGGTTATGATGTGGCCCATGTACTTAACTTGTTTCACCAAGTATTGAATTTTCTCTTTGTTGAACTTAATGTTAAGTTTTTTGGCTCGCTCCATCACTTGTCTCAGAGTGTTATCATGTTCCTCTTTAGTAGAAGCAGCTATGATCATGTCATCAGCTATAATGTGGATGCCTTCAATGTCTCCAAAAGCCTCTGCATTCTTTTGTTGAAACACTTCACTAGCAGACTTAATTCCAAATGGTAGCCGATTGAATTTGTAGCGGCCCCATGGTGTGTTAAATGTGCACAGTCGTGAAGATTGCTCATCCAGAGCTACCTGCCAGTAGTCATCCTTTTCATCTAAAATGGTAAAGAATTGCTTTCCATTCAGTTTAGCTAGGACATCCTCAGGTGTAGGAATGGAATAATGTTGCCGCTTTATTAAGATCTCTGGGATCCAGGCAGACTCTGAGGTTTCCATTCTTCTTTTCAGTAATTACAAGACTGTTTACCCAAGCTGTAGGTACAGTCACTGGACACACAACTCCTGTCAGTTGCAGTTCAGAAAGGGTTTGTTTAAATTTGTCTAAAATGGTATAGGGAATTTTCCTGCACCCATGTATGATTGGTGGGACAGTGGAATCAATGTGAATGCGATGTGTCCCAGGAAAATTACCAAGTCCTTCAAATACTTCAGGGTATTGTGATATCAGGTCTTGTTTGGTTGCAAGTGGTTTGGTATCCAGCATATCTATTATCTTTATGAGCTGTAGATCTGCACACACTTTCCTTCCTAGGATAGGGGCAGTAGTTTCATTGGTAATGAAAAACTGTAGGTTAAATGTCTGACCTTTTGCTATAACTTGTAAAGTTGTACATCCTTTTGGAATCAGTTTCAAGCCGCCATATGAGACTAAGACAGTGGTGGTGGGTTTTATTAGCACAGGAGTAGACAGTGTTTTAACCGTTGCAATTGGTATTACATTAGCTTCTGCTCCAGTATCTAGCTTGAATTTGACAATTGTTTCTCCAATGGTGATATCTGCATACCAGGCATCATCCTGCATCTGTGAACATAGGTTTGTTTTCTGTAAAACACCTATAAACAGAGAGTCTATTTCTTTTGACTTCTCATTTGCTTTAAACAGATTTTTTGTTCTGCAGCATTTGGCAAAGTGATTTTTCCCTCCACATTTATGACATGTTGCTCCATAAGCTGAACACTGTTTTGGTTTGTGCTGCTGTCCACATTGCTTGCACTTGTAAGTTTGTGGATCAGGTGCCTTGAATGTGCTTTTCTTTATGTTTCCTGTCATTTTATTTTTTGCAAATTCTTTATTTGGCTTCCATTTAGCAAGGACTTGCATGTGCCTCTCAGTGGTGTTTACTCCCATGGCTTCAATTTGTGCTTTTGTTGTTTCTTTAATTCTACAGATTGACACTGCTTTTTCTAGGGTTAGATCTGGGTCAGCTAACAGTCTTTCTTTTAAAGTAGAGTTGCTAATGCTGAATACAATTTTGTCTCTGAGCACAAGATCTTCTGTGTCTTTAAACTCACAATCTTTAGCCTTTAGCTTCAGCTCTGTGACAAATCTGTCTATCCCTCCACTGTCTGGCATGGGGTGAGTCCAGAACTGATATCTCTCAAACACACTGTTTTTTCTGGGGTTGCAGTGATTTCTTAAGCTTTCCAATAGCTCTTTCATTGTAGGGGCATCAGGATCCTCATACCTAATGTTCATAGTATTATACAGCTCTAAACCTTCTTCCCCTATAGTGTGCAGCAAGATGGCTATTTTCTGTTCCTCTGGGAACTTGCTAGCACCAGTTGCTGTCAGGTAGAACTGTAATTTTTGCTCCCATCTCCTCCAGTTTTCACTGAGATTTCCAGAGAATAGTAAAGCATTAGGAGGTTTAAACTGCTCCATGTTATTATTAAGCACACACACCAATCTGTGTTCCAGTCCCTTCTGATAAATAGCACAGTTTGCTTCAGTTACTCACAGTTCTGTGGTCAGATTCTAGCAGTGATCTGGTTGCACTCCAACTTCTGACACCATGTCTTGTCTTTTGACTGTATTACTGGAGCTTGTGGGTAATTGGTGAACCAGGTTACAAGAAATAACAGGAACTGTATTCTGAAGAACAGGCTTTACTGAAGTATTAACATAGAACTTCTCAACAGCAAGAGAGCACAATAAACAAAATGGAGTCCAACACAGCACTAAGCACAACAATGTATCAACACATAACCTGTGACTAGAGGCTGGCTCAGTCTTAAAGTCACAGCACTATATATTACACTGGCAGCTCTGCAACATTTTGTTTCTTTAAGTGTAACTATTAAATCGATCACTCAACTGTACACTTTCCCATTCTCACAAAAAAACAACCTCCCCCCCTGCAATGGATAATTAATTTATTGCCTATACCTCAGTAAGCAAAAAAGAAACCTTGAGCAATGTTAACAAACAAATACTGTATATATTGTGTACTGCTTCCTCTCACCTTAAACCTTTCTCTCTTCTATTCCCCTACCTCTACGTCAAGAAACCTCAATAAACAAGTTTAAATCTAGCCTTACATCCTACCTATCTGGTAACCAGCACAGTATATGGTATCTATATATCTATATATGATAAATCTAGCCTTACATCCTACCTATCTGGTAACCAACACAGTAAATGATATCTATATATCTATATATGATAAATCTAGCCTTACATCCTACCTATCTGGTAACCAGCACAGTATATGATATCTATATATCTATATATGATAAATCTTCCCTTACACCCTACCTATTCGGTAACCAACACAGTAAATGATATCTATATATCTATATATGATAAATCTACCCTTACATCCTACCTATCTGGTAACCAGCATAGTATATGGTATCTATATATCTATATATGATAAATCTAGCCTTACATCCTACCTATCTGGTAACCAGCACAGTATATGGTATCTATATATCTATATATGATAAATCTAACCTTACATCCTACCTATCTGGTAACCAGCACAGTATATGATTGTTTTATTTGCAATGCATCACTCCAGCATGTATACCCATTCCATTGTATCTGTGTGTTACCCACCTAACTAGATTGTAAGCTCTTCGAGACAGGGACCTCCTTTTCTCTTGTGGCAAGGCTCTAGCACTTATATTTATATAATTTATTTATTTATGTACTGAACTATTTATGAATTTGCCCCCTTGTATGACTTTATTGTATTTCGTTATTGTACAACACTGTGTCCCCAAGTGGCGCTTTATAAATAAACTATACATACATAAAATACACACTCTTCTATAAATGGTACAGATTCCTTCAGAAATAAATACAAAAAAGACACACTCTGCTGTTGCAGAAATGCTCACAAATATAAAGGGTTAACAGGTGGTTGCTTCATGATTACATATGCAAAGGGCTAACAGCTTTTACCGCTTATGGTGGGTGCACACAGTAATAAGAAAGGTATGAAACCAGCGGATCCGACGGTATCCTCCTTTTCTCGTTACTGTCTGTGTGTAGCGCATTTCCAAAAAAAGTGACCGATTGTCGGCCTCACGATTGTTCAGGAATGCCTGAATATTTTCCCTGGAAATTTGTATACCCATTTGTTCATGTGTGAAAACCTTTTTTGCTTTCTAAAAAACACGTTTTGCTGCAGCTCTATGCCTTTGAAATGCTATCTCTTCCAATAGAAAATCATATAAATTTTTTACATCTAAACTCGATGATCATAGATCACTGACACATACAGTTATACAGGGTGCATTAGTTCCTAAACCTTATGTCTGATGCCAGAACATTGTAATACTGTCTGTTCGTTTCTGTCGCTTACTTCCTTATCTGTTATCTTATATTAGAATCTTCTAGTAGAACCAAAGCAACTGAAATAATTTACACAAGCTTATATATATCATGGGCGCATGGGTATCATGAGTGCAGGTTTGCCGGATCATAGGAATACATTCAGTGGTGTAACTAGGATGGCTTCCACCACCCCCCCTGCTGCCACAGGGGCTGCTCCAATGGTGTACACTTGCATACATTATAGAGAAGGTGCCACTGACTTGACAACTTCATGGGTGCAACTTAAAATCAACAAAAATTGTTCTCCACAGCAAAACTAAAATAGAGACCCCTTCCTACTCCATCTGCATGATGACTATATCTGTGGGAGGAATCTAATACCTCCCATGCACCAGGTTCCCCTGTGGTTGTATAGGCTGCACCCCTGGAAGCTATGCTTCTGGTATGTACTATATACAGCAATATTTATTGTAGATAAATTGTTTTTCATCATCTTTGAAAATAAAAAATGACAGTCAGAACATAATCTAAACCATATATGATAATTTTTAGCATTTTAGCAATTACTTAAAGGATTTAACACTAGGTGGATGGAGAAGGAAGGATGGATCCGGATGGTGGGAGGCTGGTGGGAGTGTGTGCGTGCTAGGGAGGATGAGGGCTGCACGGGAACGGAAAAGGCAAGGACGTGGGTGATGTAAGAGAGCTTGGATTTACACAGAAATGTTCCTGGTCTGCTAATAGGATGTAGTACAAACCTATATTTCTTAAAGGGCATCTATACTGAAAAAATAGAATATTTTAAATTGACAATAACTGGAAACTATAATTCTTCCCAACCACCACTGTATCATTTTTTTTGTTGATCTTCCCCATATTTATTTAGATATCCAATCTAAAACTTCTTATATTTCAGTTGTCAATCAAGTTCCTTGCTCTGTGAGTAGTTTTACTGTAGCAGGAATGGTGACAGAGTTTTGACAGTTGGAATGCTGTATGCTGTGTGCACGCTTGACAGTTGGTTTGTGGGAGGAAAAGTCAGGTTGGATGGAAGTGGTTAAAAGAGGGAGGGGGAATACTGCTCATAAATAAAATGTGTGCTGGATTGAAGGCATGCAGAAACACATGCAAATCAGAGTAAGTGCTACTTACATGTATTCAATTATAGCTTAAGATGAGGCAAAGTAATTTTTTTAGTATAGTGTCCCTTTAAAATTGGCTGAATGGATTTTAATGATTTTTGGTTTGTTTTAAAGCTAGAATAATGGTCAATAATATATTAAATTATTGTTTTGGACATTCCCTTTAAGCTTTTTATTTTTTAGTATATCAGGTTGAGCTGCTGTGATATTAATGTAAAAAAAATATTCTTCACAGAACTTTTCTCATAGAAGACAAGTGACCTTTTCTTTGGTAAAGGATGCAGAACAACACTGTAATAGAGTCTTGTTTATTAGTCTTTTTCAACTACCGCTGCTTCAACATGGTAATATTTACTACAACTGCGATATGCTTGGCTGTTCTTCTGCTTGGGCCATTTTCTCTGTCTGTCACTGTGGTATGCGGCAAATCATTTTAGTAAATAGGATGGTGCCGTTGACCTTAAAGCCAAGTGATAACTTTAAAAGGCAAAGTAATTGACACGATTACACATGCATTAAAGACACAGATAGGCACATATAGTTCCTATTCCAGGGAGAGATAAGTGATTATCGTGTGAGCTTAACCGTAACAGCACTATCACAGAAGAACAGAAGCTTGTTTTCCTATTTTCAATACATGTTCAAGATCAGATTAATACAAGCTGGAATAGCTGGTGTTGGAATGGTTTCAGAACCTGCCAGCTTAGACCTGAGATTGGACAAAGTCCAGTGCTTTCATTGTTAGGCAGTAAAATAACTCGATTGTCATAGTCCAGCTGTGCCACAGTTTTTCACAATGAAATTAACTGACACAACTTTAATGTTTGTGATTCTGCTGGGGCTTGTTATTTGTTAACATGGATTTGTGTATGAGAACATTTTGCAGCTCTCGGGCTAATACAAATGGCTGATAAAGTAAAGAGAACCTGTTGATTAGCTTTAGGTTGACAGCTTTTTCAGGATATGATAATTCTGATCACAGATATGACAATATCATTAAAAATTTCATCTCCCAAACAAGTGCTGGCAACAGATATATAATTGGGAAAATGAAACAATATGGACTATTATATTTGAGCATTCTGAACTTGCTTGGGAATAGATAACTTAGAGGTAGAAGGAAAATAACTAAACAGCTGTCTCACACTGCTCATTGAAGAGATGAGAAATCCATCAATAAATGATTGAATTGCATTGGGTGGTGCTGTTTGCACAGTAACAGTCATTCAGTGCAACAACAATCTTCAAGATAATTACAGAGCAGAGGCAGAAAGACCCACAATATAACTAAAAAGTAATAGAATTTTCTTTTCTTGTCCATTTAATTACTTTTTAAAGTGTCTTGTTGTTTCTTCTTTTTGTTACCCCTCTTCCCGACATTGTTCTTGAAAGTATTTTTTCTGGCTATTATTTTTTGAAGTTATCATGGGAAAGTAACATTTAAAATACTTGAATTTGAATAACAATATTGCCACTGATTGTCTGTGTATTTTTGTGTGTGTCCCCTATTTAATTTTTACACAGGGGTTTTCTAATATCAAAATACATTTATTATATATATGGTATAAATACAGGGTTGCCAGGTGTGATTCTGCAGTCAGGGCTGAAATCCATTCCTAGGGACGAACCTGGCATCCCCTGCCCCTAAAAATACCCACTCCCTTCCCCAGAATGCCCCCAACCTTTCCCAGTCACCACCTCTGCCCGCCCACTCTCTGCCTCCACCATGCCCCACCCCCTTTGCTCAGGCTGGGGAATATCTGGCAACCTTGTAAAAATACAAAAACACTCGATTTTTGCAATTGGTTTTGTATTTGCATTCCTGACAGTTCTTCATATGGTATTTACATTAGCACTTCCCAGAATAGTTATTATGTCATAAGCCTGCTTCTTGGAAGGTGTTGTGGGTGATTTATTACTGTATAGCCTGCAATAAACATCTGCTTGCATATCTAGACATTTAAAGAAGCTTTACACTGTGTTTTGAAGTTTACTGTTACATAAGGACAACTAATGCATCCAAACAATAATGAATTTAAAATACAGTTTATGGCATTTTGACTTAAAACATTCATCAGCGTCTAATCTCCCATTTTGATACAGCTTAGTACAGGAGAGGACTGGGAATGTAGATTCTGGGCCTAGGCACTCTCATTTCTGGCAGGTGATCCCCTGCCAGGTCCTCTACCCTGGACCCACAGCTATAGCACAAGCAAATTATTTGCAAGGGGCACTCCTAGGTGAAGTTCAATGTCTTTTATTAAATCACATCAAAAATCACAATGTCCCCTTCATCAGGTGGTATAAATGGAGGGGAGGACTGGGACCTTTTGGCCTGGGGGGCATATACAACCAAGTGGCCATTTCACTGTAGAATGCAAAATGTTTGACTACACCCTCTTTGCTAAGGTCACACACTTTGTTTAAGTTATGCCCATTTTTAAGACTACTATTCCCATTTTACATAGTTGCCTACAACATTTTCAAGTGTATGGTGTGGTTAAGATAGCTAACAGGCTAATAAACTGGAGGGCTGACTAACACTGGCTAATGAACTAGAGGGCTTACAACACTAGCTAAGGATCTGGGGGGCTTCTATTAATCTGACAGTCTGGAAAGGAGTAATTTACTAATAGCTTCTGTGGCATCCAAATTTGCCAGCCCAGGGGGTATATCCCCCTTAAGCCCACTGAGACAGTCCTCCTCTGCCTTAATGCCTGTTTAACCTGTGGGTCACATGTTCTTTTACCTAGCAATTCAGTTTCACAGACACAAATGTTTTTAGTTTTTTTAGGAGTGCAATATGTTTAAAAAAAAAGGTAACATTTTCAAAAATGTCTTTTTTTTGGTATTTAGGTGTGTTTTTGTGGAATACATTTACGCTAATGCTCCAAATTCTAACTGTATTTAAAAGCTCTGATTCTCCTGAATACAACAAAAGCACTTCATTTGTGCCCACCAATCTGCAAGTTTATCCTGGCTACCCTCCCTGAACCACCAACCCTAAATTTAATGGCTCTGTGTAGGTGGCCATGTCAGCCACAGCTCTGTAAAATTTATTGAAAGGAAGGACTGACACATTACAATAAAATAAGCTGTGCACTCCCAAAAAAACCTTTATTTATAACACATAGTAAGTACGAGTCAGCTAGAGAGATACAGTTGCTTACATTAACCGATGTACCAAGGGCTAACACTGTTTTAAAAATATAAATAACAGAGATGCACAAAAAATGGGTTTTACAACCACTTTAACCAATGTATCGAGCCTTAACCAATGCACTGGCTCTTTCAGACAGAATCTTTTGCCAGCAGGTAGTTGTTGTTTAAAGGGTATCTTTACTCTAAAAAAAATCGAATTTTCAAAAATAGTACCTTTAGATACAGCAAGATTCCATTCCTCCAAAACAGATTTTATATCTGAGCAGTAGTCATATTAGTAGTCATTTTAGTCATAGCCTTTACAGGGAAAGACTCCAGAAGCAGACATTTTTATATGTAACCCATGATTGACCTCTTTTCCTGCCTGCTAGCACACTTTTTTGCAACATTTAAGAGAATCAGCAGAGGAAAGACAGCAGGGGGAGGGAGGGGGAGATGTGTAAGCAGAGAAGTGTCAATGGTGAGGTTGTGCAGAACACATAAGTGTCACAGACACTAAAAGAAGGCAGTGAGTAAGGGAGGGTGGGGGGGAATTAGGACTACTCACTAAACATTAATAATTTAATGACAAAGCAAACACAGATAAATATGTGAATACCATCATTTTACTTGTCTCAAATTGTAGTTTCAGAAAATGTAAAGGTGTTTCAGTGAGTATAGTGACCCTTTAAGATTCGGAATAGGTAAACCCCATTCGCAATGCACAGAGAACCACTATCGGCATGGTGCATTGACTAAAGTGGGCAGTAGAGAGCGATAGCATCTCTCGGAACATACTGTAGCCCCATTCATGCTTCCTGAATTATTTTAGGCTGGTATGAGATAGTGGCATTAGAATGTACTTTAGTTTCTTTTATATCACTATACATAACTTTAATAGTTATCTTTAATGTTGCATTACAAAACCCACCCAGCTTACCTGCTTGAGATCCCGCAAATATGTGCGAGATTCAGTGCATCATGGGATCGAGGTCAGGTAACTGCACTGGCTTGTGCATCCTATTTAAAACTGTTAAAGGGTCACTATACTCACTCAAACAACTTTACATTTCTGAAACTACAATTTGAGAGAAGTAAAATGGTGGTACTCACATTTTTTCAGTGCTTGCTTTATCATTAAACTATTAATTTTTAGTGAGTGCTCCTAATTGCCCCCCACCTCCCTTACTCACTGCCTTCTTGTAGTGTCTGACACTGTGCTCTACACAGTCTCATGGACACTGCTCTGCTTACACATCTCCCCCTCCCTCCCCCTTCTTTCTTTTCTCAGCTGAATATCTTAAATGTTGCAGAGTGTGCTGGCAGGCAGCAAAAGATCCTAGTAAGAGGTCAGGGATGGGGTACATATTATAATTTCTTCTTCTGGAGTGACACGTCTATCCATTAAATGCTGTGATTTCAAATAGTGATTTCTCAGAATCTACAGTTTAAGAGCAGTTGAATCTTGCTGTATCTAAATGTGCAAATTTTGAAAATTCAATTTCAAAAATATACCCTGTAAGTTTCATGCTACATCAGAAAAGGCACAGCAAACAAGTGTAAAATGCTAACCTTATAATATATTAGGTAACATCGATTTTACACTGACTTGGCCATTTAGTGGCCAGTATTGCATCATCCCCTAAATTCTGAATTTGTTATCTAAATAGGTGATTGTAAGGTTTAAGTAAGGACAGCTAAAGAGAACATGTTCAGATTTTGTTCTGTTTTCTTAATTAAATGAATATTTTATTTCCTTAATATTCTTGGACTGACAGTTTAATTAAGGAAGTAATCACTAATGCCCTGAGAACACATCCACTGTTAATATATTTTTTCTTAAACATCTTAAATTAAATATATACAAATAAAACCAGATTTTTCAGATTTTTTTTCTTTACTGAGAAAGGTTTTTTATTCTTAAATTGTCTATTACTTGAAACAAGAATTATTCCAAACTATCTCAGTACTATTTTTTTGTTGATCTATCCCTTATTTATGTAGATATCCAATCTGAGGCATCTTATATTTCAGCTGTCAATCAAGTGCCATATTTTTAAAAACTCTTATGGTGTTTGCAGTTTTACTGCACTGTACTGATAATGTCAAATAAATAAAATGTACAAGGTGTTGAATTTTGGGATCTACTGTAGTTTCATCCGGAACATGTTTTTTTTTTTAAATTACTATTTTTCAATGACAAAATTTCATTGATTAAAACTACCAGAAAGAATTTAAGTCCGTTTCAATTGGCACAACTAAGTTTTAGTGTAAAATGAAATGGCTAAAATTCCACATCAAAACTTACCTAGTAGAAACAGACTGAAACAGTGGATCCCTAATAGTAACATACTTAAAGTGGCTTACAAGATTTCTGCTAATTGTAGCAGGTCTCATTAGATTTGGGAGGTTTAAGATCAGTGATTTTGGAAACTGCAATCCCCAGTATGTATTGGTTGTAGATTGATTGATTGATTGCAACTTAGGAGTTGGGAGTTTGGGAGTTGAAGTTTCTGAACATCTGGAATGCAAAGGTTCAACATCACTACATTAGGTCAAACAAAAGTTATCTGTTATCTATTATTTAAAATTTAACCTACTGCTGGCCCCACTGTTTAATGTAAAAAAAATCCTCACCTTATATCTCTGCTCCATATGGTTCTCCGGCAGTGCTTATCCAAAGTTCCAGAAAGTGAAGTGTAGGAGCTGTCTGTGAGTCATCCGGATGCCTGCTTCTTCCTTGTCCTTGTTGAGGTTTCTGTCATGTGTAGGGGTGCCCTTTCCCCCTTCCTCCCTCCGGATCCCTTCTGGCTGCTTCTATCCCTACCATTAAAAGTAGTTTTCTGTGTGTAGGGCACACGCTGCAGAATAATAGGTCCTATACACAAAGCAAGGTCAGCAACGGTAATCGGGAAATGAAGTTCAGATCTGATTTGAACCTGACTCAGAATCAGATCTAACACTTCCGAGGGAACTTTCTGATCTTATAACTTAAAATCACAAACCACAGCAGTGCCAAACCCCTGGGTATTAAAGTGAGCATTCTGGGCACCATTTTGTTAGTGTGTTGTGCATTACCATTGTCTTCTATAGGCCAGTTTTTCATGTTTTCGAGTTTATACATTTTTTTGAAAATTGGAAAATCCGAAAATGAAATGGAATTCTCTGGTTTTCGAATATCTCTAGTAAAAAGATAGAGTTTAAAATGTAGTCAGAAAGCTAATCTGACAGCAACTTAGAAAACTGTTAGAGGGTTTAAAAAGGCAAACCAGTAGCAGCTACTAGCAGCAAAAGAGCCAACATGTAAAAAGTCTTTGATGAATGAATTGCCAATGCCGACCAAGAATATTTCAAAGACACTTGCAAAACTTTCAATGATGAACAGCGATCTATTGATACTGGCGGGTTTTCGATTATACCAGGTAGGCTGAAGGTAAGCCATAAAACAGCTGAACTTATAATGATAAAAAGGTGAACACTTCCTGATTCCTGTAGCTTAAATAACATTACTTGCACCCTGTGCTTCTCCGCTGTACCCAGTTTCTGAGCATGCTCACTGATGAATTAATGCTGGGAAGGACAGAACATACATAAACAAACCACCTTTCCCACCTTTGCAATCGCAAATCCCATTTATTTTGAGATTGCATATCAATTACACAGAATTTTTTTTTTTTAAAGATAAGAACTTTTATTGAATAACCCTGATACTGTAGTTTGCGTTCTTGAATAAAAGCTGTAAAAAATGACAGTTTAGGGGTATGGCTGGAAGCAGAAAGTTATATTGCTGAAATTTTTCAAAGTTGCACCTAGAAATGTGATTTGGGCTTTTTTAAAGGTAAAAATTAAGGCTAATATTTTAATTATAACTTGTTTGGAGACCATTTAACAAGCATGCACACATCTGAATAATCAGTAAAGAATTACATTTAGAAAATAATTTTATTTAGTAAAGAATCAAACTTCTGTGTGGTTTAAAAACTAATTCAGTCATAAGTTTCCTCCAAGCAATGTATGCATGCCCTCTGGTTGTCAGTACATCACAATACAAATTTCCAAAGGAATTTTTAAGAACTATGCTTATTTTTTTTAATCCTAATTTGAAAGCTTTTTTCCCTAGAATGCCTATGCATTATAAGATTCTTCTGTAGTAAGTTGCATTTAGTACACGTAAGTAATAGATTCTATAACAAAGAAGGCTTCCATGTTGTTGCCAGTACAACTTACAGTTCATGTTATCTATGCCCCCTGACCCCAGGATTCACTGTCTGTAAATCCAGAGTTTCTAGCTTCTGTTTCTAGTGAAAGATAAAGTTTCTACATGTACCTGTTCATTGTTGAATTGCTGGTGGTGCACCATGCCGTGATTCTAACAACACGTAGCCCAAGAAGTCACAGGTTCCAATCTCCTACTTTACTTATGAAACAATACAACAAAGTCTACTGCCTGAGTTTATAGCTTTTTTTGTTTGTTTGTTCCCAGGGGCATAACTACCAGGGGAAGCAACCGCATGGAGGCTCGGGAGCCAAGACGGCCCCATCTTCTCATGACAGATATAGCCTCCTCCCAGAAAACCACAGTGGATGAAGTATGGATAGTGGCCCCATCATAGTTTTGCAGGGAGGCCCAGTGATTAATAGTTACACCACTGTTTGTTCCCAACATGTTTTTAGAAGTAATATAAAGTTTCTACTTATGTACAAATTTTATATATTGTAGCTCTGTTTTTTATTTACCAACCAGCGTGAATTGTTAAAAGCCTTCCTGGAGCAATACAAAATAGTGAACCAATTTAACTGACCTTTACTGGTGGTGCTCCGCTTAGAAAAACAGACCTTTGGGACACCAGTTCAATTCCACAGGCCCTTTTTTTGTTTGTTTCTATTATATTCCTAACAAAAGATAAACATTCTACATGTATTGATACCCTAACTAGTAGCCCTTGTGGCATAGACATAGAAAGCTTTCTTTTTAGCAAGACACAGTATAGATGGTTGCAGGTTTGATTCTTCAGTTTTATTTTATTTTTCACTGAAATGTTAATATTCTGTTTCTTACATCCATGCTAGCAAAAAATAAACTGCAAAGATTACTTTTCTTTTTTGTATCTTAGCAAAAGGAAAGGAATTATTGTTAGGGATAGGACCATTTGTATTGTGTTTACACAAAAACTACACTGAAATCTGTGCTGTGTTAGAGCAAAGGATGATCTCTGAGCTGTAACATGATTGTCTGTCAGCTTTCAGGAAGCAAGGCTGCAGCTTCCTGTGAAGTGTACTGCATACTTTTGCTGGGTGTTCCCAGATAAGGTGAATTATGGGAGTTGACCCATAGTACCCACAGGTTAATTTTATAAATTCCAACATCCACAGCAAAGGGAGAGGTGAGTCACAGCTTTTAGTATCTTTGTGAATGTGCCCTTTCTATTGGGGCAATTCTGTCGGGAGACTTTAGTTCCGCTTTAAATGTGTTTTACTAAAATAATTTATAGGTATAAATGTGTTTTATACACAACACTGCACACTGCAAACATGTTTGAAGAAAGTCAGTTTTGGAGACCTTGATTTATACGTCATCTCTTGTTATGCAGTATCTTCCCTGCAATCAGCTGTGCAAATTGATAGAGTCTCACATGTAAGCAAGAGTTTGATTATTTGAGCAATTCTAGTACTAGAATATGTCTTGACATACACAAGTATTTAGAGGGTCTTGTTGACCGGCAATCCTCTTGTTATGACTATCTGTATAAAATATGGCCTGCTATAAGATTCCAGGCCTACAGTAGTTACATTCCTGATATGGAAACACAAATTAATTAGTCCTAAAACATGATCTGATTGTGGATGCTGTCCTTCTCTTATCTTCTGATCTTCCTCTGTACCTTGGAACACAGTCAAGAAAAGGCAGACAAATTTATAATGGTTTAACATTTGACTTAAGTTCTAAATACAGTGTTTTACCAAACCTTATTAGTCAGCTAAGTAAAAATTGTTTTTAGAATGTATTTCTCTTTTTAATGAATAAACTTTACATACATTCAGGGTTATTCAATAAAAGTTCTTATCGTTTAAAATGGTGCTAATTTTGCCCTAACCAATCACATCTTATTTAACATTTGAAAGCTAAGATCTGATTGGTTAGGGCAAAATTAGCACCATTTTCAACGTAAAGAACTTTTATTGAATCTCCCTGATTGTTTGTTAGTTATTTTTAAGCTGTTGCAGTTCAGAATATTATTGTGAACCATTTTATAGTGTATATTTTAGATTTCTTTATGGTTTTATATTTTTTTTTGTCTTGGTTTAAAAAAAAAAGAAATACAAAAACTGCTTGCAATGCATTTGTCAGCACGTCTAGCGCACTGTACTTTTGTTTTATTGTTTCTGTCCATATGTCAACATTGCTTAAAACACAACAATAAGTTGTTTTAAAACATATTTTCCATAGCTTCTAGAATGGAGTTTTATTATTTATTCACTTCTTCCACTATCTCCAAGTTCTTTTGTTTCTTCTCTTTCTAAATCTATTTTATTTCTTTCTCATTAATTCAGTCTCTCTGCCAAGGATGTCATACATCTGACTGCCTTTCAGTTTGCTTACTATTTATTTATGCCCTGAGATCGCCTGTGTTCCCTTTTTGTTAAAGAGCATGCTTTAATGAATGTGTGGCAGGTAAGAAATAAGGCAGCAGGCCCATTAAATATTGAACATCACTACAAATTCCAGCCTTAGGCCTCACCTCTAAAGCTTTACAAACTAAAGTATTGTAAACACATCATGTACTGTATTTTAAAAAATGCTACAACAAAGACAAAAATAGTAAATGCAGATACAACAACATAGTGTGGTTAAAAAACAAACAAACAAACCACATTTTTGCTACTTTTTCATATATTGGTGTTAGAGGCTGTGACCTTACTAAGCAATAATGTCCAATAATGGCATATGGGACATACAAGGTGATACACTAGGGTACACTACCCAAAAAACAGCCTCAAAGTCCTGCTAACTGATGTTATAATGGATAGCATGAATTAAAGACTGGGTTTGCGGCAGCTGTGAGGGTTTTGTAGCCACTGTAAGCTATGTAATAACCTAAAGGAGGCAACTTTTATCGGACTTTTTAATGCCATGTTTTGGCTGCCATTAAAGCTTTGCAAAAAATTAACAGCTGACTGCAATGTTTTCAAAGTCACTATCAATCTATTATATTGGAATTGTGGCTACACCAGAGAGCAATGGCAATTCCATGTGTATTAGCCTTATAGTTTTTAGGTGCAAATATTCCTTGATTCTGATGCATTCACTCCTTTGGCAGTGTAAACTAGAGATGGACAAACTCACTGAAGATATTTCCCCTTGCAGATTGGTGAATTTTCAAAAATCCGACAGACCCATTAACATTGATGAGTTAAAAAGTATTAAAGTTCCACCTACAATTAGGGTATAAATAGCAATGGTAACTTACTGTAAATGTCTCAGGGACCTGGGAAATGGTCTGAGGAACATGTATCAATGCCCCAAATCTTTAAAAAAGCACGGCTCATGCACTTCCAGTTTTGGAATTCTGTGTAGTATTTTCAAAATTTCGAGAAATTTCAGAAATTGACAAATATAAATTAAAAATTTCTAGAAAAGTATTCAATTCGATAATTCTAGATCATTCCATAATTATCAAAAACAGTTCCCTGGTTTGAAAAAACCCAAGAAAGTCAGAAATCTGAAAAGTCCGACTTCCAGTAAGTCCGACTTCCAGTAAGTATTGCAAGATCCCTTACTGGTAAGTTTTTTTATAGTATAGTATTTGAGGTTGAATAAAGATACGCCCATCTAGTCCAACCCATCTAGCAATACTCACATTTCCTGCCTAACTGTTGATTCAGAGGAAGGCAAAAAAACCACCAAATTTATGAAGGGGAAAAAAATTCCTTCCTGACTGCAAGTGGCAATCGGAAATTTACCTGGATCAACTCTATTTTGGAAATACATGGAAACTTTGGATAAGTTTCCGTGTATTATTTATTTAAATGCTGTAAATTCTTAGATTAGTTTCTAGGATCCTACTCAAAATGTAAAGTATTGACAGAAGGTGCCGGGCTGCATATATTTTTAGCGTAACAGACACAATAAATTTTGGTCAACTAATAAAACTGTCGTGTAACAATTGATATAGTGCTTGGAGAAGTAAAAACACCCATAGTGATGCATATCTAATACTGGTAGATTGATAATATTGGAGAAAGCATGCAGGGAACATAGATTAACTTTCAATTAGCTGCCTATTGCAAAGCTGTTTAAACGTGCAGCCTTTCATAAATATTGTATGATGGCAGGTTGTTATAGAGAAATCAGATATAAAAGATTCCTTTTTTTAAACAAGTAAATATTGGCAACTACCTGAAGTTAACAGACTGCTTTATTTGTACAAGGTTTTCCTCTGTGAACTGTCCCATTTTGAACTTGAATAGGTTTAACCAGTAGCTTTTCAAATGTGAAAAATCAGAGGCAGCTGACCTAATTAAAGAAGGGCACATATGAAAAAACTCTTTATCCTCCAGCAGAAAATTCTGTCTTCAGTCTACGCTTTGTAGAAAAGCAGATTTCTCTAATTTTTAAAAAGATTTTGTTATTTATCTTTTCAAATTCATAAACTTTTTTCATGACCTAAATTAAATAATATCAATCTGATTGATAATGTATTTTACAGTGCAACATCCCTCCATCTTCTGCACATGTGCGCCTAATGGAAAGTTGTGAGGGAAGTCCTACCAGTCTGCTGATGGGTAAGTTTACAGCCTCTGTTCTCGAATTGTATTGCACATAGGGAGGAAGGAATAAGCCTCTTATCTCCTTGTAAATGTTAGTTTCCCTGACACTTAAAAACATTGTTTAGGCTGTGACCCCACTTGAGCGCACCAGATATTGCGCGATTGCAGTGACCCTTTAGAAGGATAGGTTCACTGTGCACTTTGGAGGAAGTTCTATGATTTTTATTATAATTCAGCTGATTTGTTTAAGTTCTGTAGATATCTGTCCATGTTTCCTCCCTTCCCCCATGACAGGGAACGTTAACATAAGGGGAGAAATTGAGAACAAATAAACTTGTGGTTCGTCGTTGATGATCAGATTGATGATAAACAATGCTCATAGACTAACCCATTGCCACAGATGCTAAGGCTTAAGAAATTAACTTATCCACAATGCAATGAAAGGCTGTTCAGTCTTCAGTAATTCAAGAGCCTTGAGGCCTTTGTCAAGTGTTAAAAAGTTAAACCAGTGTCTCTCAACCAGGGGTCTGGGTACCCCTAGGGGTCCCTGAGTGGTTGCATAGGGGTCCCCAAGAGATTGACAGAAACTACTGTATGGATCCCCCATTGTGATGAATACAGATATATTTCTATATATTAATATATTCTGTATAAATGATGTGTTTGGTGTATTGATGAGATAAATAAAAAGTGATCATTTATATTTGTATAGATTATGTATTTTGATGATTTGATGATTTTATGTAGGGCTTCCCTGAGACACAAAATTTTTTCAAGGGGTCCCCACAGATAAAAAGGTTGAGAAACACTGAGTTAAACACTTTAGAGGAGCCCTTAAAACACATCGATATCTGGACAGAGCTTTTGTCAAAACTGAAAGAAAATAAAAGAGAACCAATACAACCAGGGAAGGTGGAAAACAAGACAGGAAAAAGAATATGGTCCCATAAGTTGCGGGGGTTTTGTCGAAATTAGGAAGAATTTTCAAGAGATTCCCTGTCTGCTTTAAACCCACCACACTTAAGCAGCAGTTGCATCCAAAATACCCAATACCGAAATACAAGAAGACTGCCA
The DNA here is from genome assembly GCA_019447015.1 of Hymenochirus boettgeri. Taxonomy (NCBI): domain Eukaryota; kingdom Metazoa; phylum Chordata; class Amphibia; order Anura; family Pipidae; genus Hymenochirus; species Hymenochirus boettgeri. The sequence goes on from CM033475.1 coordinate 83,004,741, forward strand.
TCATATACGCAGTGCAGTGAAGAGTGCTCTGATTTGTATGTGGGGGGATAAAACAGCAGGTGCACCAACCTATGGCCCAGCACAGAAGAGCAGGTTCCTCCCTGTACCTGCATCTTAAAGGGAATGTCCACCTCTTTTTTTTACAAATTTGCTGTAGTATAGAGATACCTCTCCCACCCCCAACCACTGTAGTAGTTTGGAAAAAAAACTAACCCCAACTCTACTTACACAGCCTCGTTCCCCCGGTGTTCAGACACTGCCCTCTGCTTGCATTAAACTGCAAGCAGGGGGCCGGACCAGCAGCCATGTCCGTGAGAGGCAGCCAATCTCGGGCACCTATAAATAGGTAATTTATGTCAAAATAAAGAAATCAACCCTAAATAGGAAGTAAACTTGAAGTCCAGTTGATTTAACTGAATACCACAGATATTTAGGTTGGGTACACATGGTTTTAAACATTCAGCTGGGTCGAAATATTGTTGGGTAGCAGTGAACGGACCATGTACAGACTACAGATATTTTTTGGGGAAAAATCATTTCAAAGACAAAGACAATGACAAAGACAATAATCTAAAGATTTCTGTATAGACAGGCTATTTGGCAGTAACTAAGCAAACTGCTCTGTTTAATTAGGATGGTTAGGGTCAACTGGAGAACTCCCAAACCACGGGGGATCATTAGGATCTCTGCATGACATCATTAAGTGGTCCAACTCGACCTGTATGAGCCTGTACACAAACAATCACAGTGACCATTAATAGGTTCACTATTTGAGTTAACTTATCCTTTAATGAGCAATGCAATTGTTTGTCGACCAACAATTTTCCCACCTCTTGTTCTAAGCACAAGAACCTTCTCTAATGTGCTTACATTAAAATAAAAATTTCCAACTTTCCACCAGCTAATATGGCCAGTTTGTTGGGCTGAAGAATAGTCCTGTGTGTACCAGGCTACTATCTGATTATTTTGTCTCTCTTGCTGATATCTACTTGGCTTAGAAAGGGTATGGGCCATACTTAAAAACAAGCAGTATTGCAAGTTTGCAATACCAGGGGTTTTCTTTAATGTATTATTGTGGGCGTAAAAATGTGTGGTGCGGTCATACATTTCACATTACAGCATAGAGATCCTCCCTCTCCCTGACACAGAACAGGGATTTCAGTTTTTTTGTTTTCAAACACATTCAATGCTCTTGTCCTAACAATGATATTCAGTAATCCTTTACTTTAGATACAAAAAGAAAAGTAATCTTTTCAGTGTATTTTTATATATAGCATGGATGTAAGAAACGGAATACTAACATTTCAGAAAAAATAAAGAAAATAAAAGTAAGTCTGGGGAAAAGAACCTGCAACTTAGATGTAACACGCCCAGGGCGTGGGCGTGCAGACAGTTATTCTGTTTAATGAAATAATAAGGGACACAGAGTCATCTATCATGGTTAGCTGCTCCTTGATAACTGTTTATTACAAAATACAATTTAATATTTCGTCTTTGCTTGCCCTTTAGCAATTATTCACAATGTATGCTATACAAATGTGTTCTTACATTTCACAACATATCACATGTATATTACCTGCCCTTTAATTCTCATGAACATTTTATATATAATAAATCATCATTTCACCAAAATACCAGTGCAGAATCCACTATACAAACTTGATATTTACTTACAATAGTGTAATCTTTATTATTAGCATTTTAAAGCTATCTGGCTAAATTAACAAAAGATACCTGGTACATCTGACTATACAGCATACATGGAAACAGAACATCATTTAACTTTAAGATATCAAACATCTAACAAACCTAAAATAAACTGGTATCACTCTGTGTCACACTGAGGCGCAAGCACACGACAAGCATCCCTAAGCAGCCGCTACTGCCTGGGTAACAGGAAACCCAGGTTGAGAACATGGGCCAGGCAAGGAACATGTGTGACTTTGCCCAAGCAAAGGGCAGAGATGATATTAATGGCATTGTCACACACGACTTTGTCTACTGAGAGGTGGCGGGGGGTCAGCAGTGCTGCCAGCAACTCTGGCCCAGTGTGGCTCCTATTACCAAGGCACAGAAGCTGCAAAACTGCATGGCACCTTCTCACCTGGCAGGAAGAATAGGCTCTAGGGGGGCACAGGGCTGTCCGAGAGGAGGGCTCACCAGATGAGGAGGAGGTGGTGGAGACTGGCATATCACCAATACGTGGTGGTACCACCATCTCCCCACTTGTGCCCCGTGCTGCGTCTCTGCTGGCTAGCAGCGTGACCCACTGGGCTGTAAAAGACTGATACCGACCCTGGCCATACTTACTGGACCACGAGTCCATAGTAAGGTGGACACGCTTGCCCACACTGTGGTCCAGCGAAGCAGCTATATTGCCCTGCAATATCGTGCAGGGCTGGTACTGCCTTCTTGGCAAAGTAATTACGGCCAGGGACTTGCCACTGTGGTGTGCCAATAGCCACAAACTCTCGGAACGCTGCACTGTCTACCAGGCTGAATGGTAGCAGCTGCACCGCCAGAAGTTTTGCTAAGCCGGCAGTGAGACGCTGTGCTTGGGGGTGACTGGGGGATAGCTTCTGTCTTCGCTCCAATAACTGGGGAAGAGAGACCTGCCTTTTAGTGGACGAACCAGCAGATGTGTCAAGGCGCCTCTTAACACCGCCTGCTGGGGCCAAAGGCTGTCTCTCCTCCCTAACTTCCACTGGTGAAGCATCTGATAAAACTGGAGGGGGAGGAGAGGTGGCTCCTTGGGCATGAGGAAGGGAACGTGCAGGTGCCTGTACATTCTTTGTATGTTGCTCCCACCGAGCTCTGTGGTGCAGCACCATATGCTTCCTCATAGATTTCATGCCCAAGTTAGAGGTGGTCTTCCCACGGCTAACACGTTGCAGGCACAGACTGCACACTGCAACCTCGGGCCAAGGTGAAAAATTCCCACACTGCTGAGCCACTGGCCCGCCTTGGAGCAGCGGTCACCTGCTGTTGGGGAGCACTGGCACCAGATGCTAATGGTGTCCTGTCTCCACGCACAATACTAGGTGCGCTGCTGCCTCTGCCCCTGACCCCAGTCCTGCCTCTGGGTTCAGGCTCGTGCTCATGCTCTGAGCGCTCTCCCTCAGACACCCTCTCCTGCTCCTCCTCTCCCACTTGTGGCACCCATGAACGGTCCATGACATCATCGTCTACGATCACCTCCTCATCACTGGAGGCTGTGTCACAAAAATGAGCAGCTTCAGCTGGAACCTCACCCCCTATATTAGTTCCCTGGCTGCTATCTCTGGACTGCTGCATGATAAGCTCAGCCTCCTGTCCCCCTGTGCACTGAACACTTTCTTCCTCTGCCACAGGCATCAGGAAGGACTGTGCATCAGTGCAAAGCTCCTCCTCGACCACACTAGCACCACACATGATGTGGGAAAACATTTCCTGTGACTACTCCTCTGGATCCCCGAAGTCCATGCCCACAGTTGGAGCCACAGGGGAGGGAGGGGCAGGCACATTATCAGTGGTGGCAGCTCGGCTGTCCTGTGCCTGTGAGGAGGTGGAAGGGGAAGGCCTTTCTTGATCAGGATTGATAGCCCTAGCCCGGCTACCCCAGAACATATTGGGCAGTGTTGCCCTGCCCTGTGAAGGGCCAGGTGGCTCCTGCCCAGCAGCAGCAGACTGCATGGGCCCACCTCTGCCTCTAACATCACAAGCAGAGGCAATTCTTCCTCTGCCTTGTACTCTTGCCCTGCCTGGCATTTTGCTCTCCCTATATATCTGTATATATATATATATATATATACTGTATACTGTGTACACTAATACAGACAGAGAGAAATAAAACACACAAAGCCCTCTAAAAGGACTCACAGAAAATTGTCCAAAGGACTTAAAAGGACTTTTGGTTTCACAGTAGTCTCTAAAAGGACTTTTGGTTTTATCAATGTGTGAACACAGGGGGGATAACAGCAAGTGTTAACCCACCACACTGAAATCCCCACAATCAAAGCTCAAGTTCGCTCAAAAAACGAAAAAATCTCTCCAACTCCAACACTATCAGCTCCCCAACTAAACTCTCCAACACACTGACAAAATGGTGTCTGAAAGGTTGCCTTTAATACCCAGGGGGTTGGCACTACTGTGGTTGGTGAATTTAGGTCATGTGGCAGAGTCATTTCCATTAATTCGATGATTATTGCGTTTTCAATTTAATTTTCGATAATCATCTACTTTCGATTTCAAAAATCGAAAACTCGGAAAATTCGAGTTTCGAAAAATCCAGGAGTTCCGAAAGTTTCGTCGGGACTTCGAAACCGCCAGATTTGATTCGAAACTGGGTTCTATTAGAACCCAAAGTACATCCCTACTTACCAGGTGTGCCACCAGTGAATAAGCTGAAATTTTAGGTACATTTAGAAGCCTTATCTTTTTTGGAACATAATAGAAACAAACAAAAAAAAGTCTGGGGTATTGAACTTGTAAAATCTGTATTTTCAAACCTGATGCCTTTCCCAGTGCGCCAAAACTGAATAAGCAGAGAATCCAGCTACATTTGGAAGCTTTATCTTTTGCTAGGAAAAGAATAATAAAAAAATGGAATATGGAAGTCCCTGATAATACTTTGAAAGCTGCTTGTTACCCTGCAGTTTATTTTCCAGCAACTCACACTGACTGGTAAATAAATTTCAGGGTAACAAGCAGCTTTCAAAGTCTTATAAGGGACTTCCATATTGGTGTATAGAAAACACACTGGGCCTGATTTACCCATGTGTGCTGCGCTAAAAATTGCAGTTAAAAGACACCCGTGCAACCAGCACAATGTATTTAATAAAGGATTAGCACCAATTTTAACTCCACAATTTAAGACCAGCTAACTGGTCTTAAAGTGGCGCAGGGGTAAAATCCCTTTTGGTATTTACCACCAGGTGCAAATCCAGTATTAAATACTGGAAGCCATATTTGCCTGAAGCAATTTGCAGCTCTGGGTAAATGAGGCCCACTGTGCATAGAAACAGTGAATACGGGGGTCAGGGGGCGTGGTTCTTTGGTGACTTCATGGGCTGTGGCTTGTACTGGCAACAACATGGAAACCTTCTTAGATACAGAATATATTACTCACATGTACTAACAACAACTTGCTAGAGAATAATCTTACAATGTATAGGTGTTCTGGGAAGAAAAACTTTCAATTTAAGTTTAGTTCTCCTTTAATGGGAGTTCGGTAATCGTTGTTTTATGGTCACAAACGTAAAAGACATGGTATGGCCAAAAAGCCTTTATAAATATAGTCCTATGAGCCTGCATTTAGCGAGCTGTATATTGCCAATTAAAATAGAAACATTTAAAGGGTATGTACACTGGAAAATTTGTTTTTTTTAATTGCCCATTAGTGGAAACTATCATTCATCCCAACTATCACTGTTAAGTTTTTTTTGTTGATCTGTGTAATAAATACGGCCGGACGGCCAGGATACTCACAAGTACGCTTCCAGGAGGAGACCCGCGTCTGTAGGTTTGCATACTAGAGCAGATGAGGCTGATGGGAATTGTATGCAGGATACTGAGACACCTCTGGAAATTGGATATCAAGGAGAAGGTGCTGCTGGGAGCTGAGATGCAGAAACATATAATGTAGTCTATGGAGCTGGCGTAGTATAGACTCAGGAACAGGCAAGGTAAGTATTCTTCTGGAACTGGTAAGGTAAGTATTCTTTTGGAACTGGCAAGGTAAGTATTGTGTCTGGAACTGGTAAGGTAAGTATTGTCTAGGGAACTGGCAAGGTGGTCGCTGGAACCAGGAGAGGTAAGTTCCAAAGGAGCCTGGGGTAGCAAACGTTACGATTGGGCGCCGGGCCCAGGAGGACACCAGCATTTGAGCCCTCGCTCTGCGTGCCGGCGTCGTGACGTTGTGGCGTAATCATGTCTCAGACACCATGCACCCAGAAGCGCACAGCGGCGTGGGACTGGAGCAGCAAGTAAGTTCCTGACAATCTGATCCCTATTTCATTAGATGTCCAATCTGAAACATCCTACTGCTGTAGCTGGAATGGTGTGACAGTTGGTGTGCTGTATGCAGTATTGACAGTTGGTACGTAGGAAAATAGTCAGGCCAGTGGTCAGAGCCTGAGCAAAACAAGTATTGTATTGAAGGCATGCAGCAACACACACACATCAGAGTAAGTGCTACTTACATGTATTTATTTATAGTTTAAGATGACGCAAAGTCATTTTTTCAGTATGCATACACTTTAAGATTGTATCATTATACCAAGATTATACTATCTTACCAGTGTATGATTACACGTTTCAATTTTTCTTAAAGAGTTTGTTGCAATGGGGAACATCCTTTTGAAAACCAGGCTCTCTGTACTTCAGAAAAATATAGAATTTAGAGATGTTTTAACATAAATCCCTATAAAACCTAATATTTCGGTCAATTAGGAGTTATCTTTTTCAGATCAGTGTGTACTAAAAAACACAATTGGTACTTTGGAGATAAGCGTATTCATGGATGTTTACAAACCTTTAGCATAGGTTATATTAACAATACCTTTCTACCTTTTTAATTCTATTGAGCTGTAGGTTACTGTGGACTCATATGGTGCTTGATACTTTTACTTCTAATTGACAAGGAGACTCTTGGAACCCTGGAGATCTGCCTTTTGCTTTTTACGTGCATTTTATAGCACAAATGTTTCATGATTGCCTACTGTTTAAACCTGGCAGGCAGATTGTTTCCCCACCCGACCTAACGGTCTCAAGTTTTCAACTTTATAGGGCTGCAAGCATTTCCAGCTATGAAGGTGTTGTATGATTATGGTAAATCTCTCCTGAAAAGGCAAATTTGAGAAAGAAATTGCACTGTGCTGGATCACACTTTGTTTAAAGGGCAAGTCCAGCCCCAATGAAATGAAAACACAGTGTGGTCACTGATCATTGTGTTCTTTACACATGCTCAGTCCTAAGATACAGCAGGGACTTGTTACAGTTAGTTACACCCACTAGTAGGCTCTAGCCAATCATTTTACAGGACAGATAAGGCATGTGACTGGGCTGAGGGGTGTGGCCAGTTACTGTACATACACACAGTTATTTCATCCAGTTTTGGGGGGGATTACATTTACTTTAATGCTATTTACTGTAGTGGGGTTTTACTTTATTGATGTATTTAGAGAGGATAATTTCAGATTCTAAAGTGTAAACAATTGGGTTTAGTTCTCCTTTAACTCCTTCCTTTGTCACTCACCCATTTTCCTCTGTCACATTTTCCCCAAGACTTTGCTGACTACTGCAAAAATAGAGTCTCTCCTCTGTACACAGATTCCTAGTCTTCAGGATTGCTCTCAGGTTTTTTTACCCAGATTAAATCTTTTAATCTTGTGATCCAGTCAAGCCTCTCACTGCAAATGGGCTGTTACCACTATGCTAACCCACATATTTAATGCTTATTTGTCATCAGGTTCCGTATCCTACCTTCTCTGAAATGGTGTTTTAAGCTCCGCCCCCACGAGATTGTGCAAGTCTCCACCATCTTGCTGTATCATGTTAGTTTGCAGCCGTTCATATAGCAATGGCAACGTTGCCGTAAGCATGTGTGCGTGATGTCATCACAACGCGCATTTACATAGGGTTGCATGAGCACTGACGTCACACACGTGCTATACAAACTAATCTGACATAGATATCCTCTAAACCACTGGAAAATCTTGTCTTCTCCTGTTTAACTAAAATTATTCTTGCTCATAATCTATAGGATCCCTTGTAGTTAGAATTCTAACCTGTGCCCAGCATGGAGACAACTCTGTCCAAAGTTTTGAATTACCTTCATGTGGTCAAAGCTAAAGGTCACTTTTCTTTTCTCATCCTTCTCGACCTCCCCTCTGTTTTCGACACTGTAGATCATCCCCTTCAAATTCTTCACTCCTTTGCATCCTGGCTCCTATTATATCTCTCTGTTAGAACCTACTCCAATTTCTTTGATAATAAAACCTCTTCTTTGGGTTCCTCTGTAAGGCTCTGTTCTTGGACCCTTGGTGTTCTTCCTCTATACTATTTCCCTTGGAGATGTCATTAGCTTATTTGTGAATAAAGGTGATATTGATCTCTGACACCATTTTTCTTCTAAGTCTTTGCTTAGTAGCAAAGACTCTGAGCTCCATTCACAAATACTATAGTAAGCTGTCACTCATGGACAGCTTACTATAGCATGTACTGCACGGCGATTTGAATAGAGATTGCAGTGCAGTACCTCAACTAGACCACCAGGGGCAGCACAGGGGAAGCCCAAGGGAAGACCTTGGTGAAGGAGTAAGTTCTGTGACGTCCTCGGGGTCTCGCTTATCGCAGAAATCCTCTTTTTGGGACCCACTTCCATTATGCGGTTGCGGCTTTTAGGGCTGCTAGCTTCCCTTGCCCCCTCAATCCCCCATCGGTTTGGTCCAAATCCGATGGGGGATTGAGGGGGCAAGGGGAGCACTTGAATACTGTCCCCTAATTGCCTCTAGCTGCCTTTAAGGAGCAGTATGCAGTAAAAGTGCCCAGGGCCACTGCTGATTGTGATCGGGCCAAATGCGTCCCGCAGGCCACGTGTTTGGCACCATCATTGGTGTAAACAGAAAGAAGGAAACCCTTGTCAGGAAACAGTTTTCTCTCAAGTAATACCTTCCAGCATACAATGTATCAATTTCTGGTTCTGCAACACTGACTGCTAGATTGCAGATTGTAAGTACTGTTACAAAGTTGATATCTGCCTTAAATAAACTTTTCCATTCTGTTTAATGGAATAAAGGGAATTCAGAGCAATTACTTTAAGTTCCCAGGGAGCCCCTCTCAATTCTGAGTGGAGGCACGCCTATCTGTTATTACTGCTCTCTCATGTAGGACTGCTGTAGCGCCAATCCAGACTATAAATACCAAACTTCTATTCTGTGTAACCAGAGGGCTACATTTAGAGGCACTGCTGAGATTCAAAGTAGGAGTAAATTACAAATATGCCTTTACTTAAACCAGCAGAGGTTTATGCTTGGGCCCTAAAGGAAAATGCTAATCTTAAACACAACTTTGCAGTTGATTGAGTACTACCAGAGGTAATGTTTGAAATGATAGAAAGTCCCATGGCCAGTTATAGATACTTGAAATTTGCATGCTTGCTAGCAAATGATGTGTCAGCCTCCTGTTTAAAATTAAATATCCTCCCAAACTTTAGCTCCTGTTGCTGAGAGGAGGAGAGTGCTGCCACTATAATGTATAATGTACCCCTTACTGTAAATTAAGAGGATATTAAAAGTCACTTCAGAGTTCTGTGCCCTCGTGCTTTTATATGGTCACGGAACTCCTCTGTGACTTCTAATATTTTTATAATTTACACTAGGGTTAAATTATTCATATATAATATATCCCTACTCTTCCCAACTACCTACCCATGGGCCTCTACTGTCCCCAACTTCTACCTATACATGGGCCTTTGCTCTGGTATCAGCTCATTTTAAATTTGTATCTGAAACTTAATCTGCAACATTTATATGGGGGTAGATTTATGGTATGTTTTGAAAACTACAATTCTCAGCATTCCCTGTCTGCACTCTGCTACAATGCTTGGGAGTTTTAAATGTCATCTGAAGGTCCACATAACTGCTATAGTTATAGCTGAACCTTTGGCTTACAAAGACCAATGAAATTTCGTGTCATCTGTTACCATGCAGACATGTGCTCTGGTCTGCTCATGCATAGGTACAGGTGCAAATAGTTGTTTGTTACGTTGTTAGGGTTAAATAAAGAGTATAATGTAAGGTCCCTGGTATGAATAACAATTTAGTTGGTTTTAGATGTGTATATTCTTTTAATTGTATCTATATGTATATCATTTTAAATGTGGTGGATTCGAAACGTTGCAATATTTGTTCTGTGAAAAAGTGTGCCATGTGTAATGGCAGAGAATGTAATGGACTTTTAACAAGAAATGAATGAAAGTATATGTTTTAAGAGTGCGTCTCCCATGTGAACTGCATATTGTACAGAAGATGGTTGTATGAGCTTGCACCTATTAACCCAGGAAAGACCAGTGCTTGTAAAATGCTCAAAGAGGATGACATCAAATCTCCACAATCATGAATCTGTGCAACCTAGTGTGTCTGTTTTGTTTTTTGTTACTATATGTAACTTTGGATATTAATAAAACATTATTTTGTTATGGAGACACTCCGGTTGTTTGTCCAGATTGCACAGCTCTTGCTTTCATGATTGTGGAGTTTGACTTGGCCTTGTGAAGGGCCTGTGGCTTAGCATAGCGGGGTGAGTACCTTTGAGTACTTAGCTACACTGTGTTTACCTAACTTTGAATCTTCATGGGATTTACTCATGACTAGGGCTGGGGGTTGATTCACCCAGCCCTCCCTTAGGAATAAATAAGTTCACCTTACCCAGAGCTTTGTTAAGTTTTTTCTGACATTACTTGTATCTTACCTTCTGTTCATGACATCAGTTCTCTTGTATGATGAAAACTTTGCATTAGTATGAGAAACTATAATAAGCAACTGAGGGGGGAATAGGCAACAAGCTGGTTTTCTTGCTGGAGTCAAATACCTAACAAATATCTGCTAACATTTATTAAATAGTTGTTTTCTGCTAAATTTTCCCTCAAGGCTAAAAAGCTAATTAATTTACTTGCAATCATCTAGGTTTACTTATAATTATTTAGGTATCATAATAATAAATAATCTTTAGTTCAACTTAATTCATCCCCTTAAAGAAATAGTTCATTCTAAAAGTGAATGTTTCCTTTAATGTATTGACTGAAGCCCAGGAGGCTACGGAACTATGCCTTACCTCCCGTTCTTCAATCAATATTTAGAACCAGGAAGCGTTCAGAGATTTTCAGTTCTGCAGTGGTGGATTGCCTGACAGGTAAATATACTTACCTTCGTCCCTTTTGCAGTGAACTATTCCTTTAATGCCTATCATGGGGGTGAGAACAGTATCACTTAAATCTGACATATATTCTTAAATTAAATGCATATTATTTGGAAGTACAGATTTTTAAAATATATTTAGGATTATGAAGAAATTAAATTGGAATCCTGTGTTTGATCTGACTAGGGATTGCCAGACCAACACTTTAAAATGATTTATAAAGTGTCCCGACTAGATGAACTTTTTAACTGGGGATACAATTTTGGAGCAGCAGGCATACATTTAGACCATTTCTGATCTTTGAGATGCATCATTTTGTGCATCTCATTTACAGTGGAGCTTTACTCATTTTATCATAAAATAGTAATGATAGGAAAATCTGTTCAAACAAATTCTGCAAGTAGAATTAAGTGGTTTGCACAGCTAAGTGGTTTGCAGATTAAATAATTGCTAATGAGTTATTTATCATATGCGTTTGGTAAAGTGATGATCTGTAAGTGCTATTCCTTACAGCTATGTTTTACACCGAATGATTACTAATTAACTCTTGAGATTTTATAGATTATCACAACTATGGATTTTTATAAATTAGTCAAACCCTTGACCCTTTCTGTGTGACATATAGAACACAGATCATACAACATTCTGTCAGTGGTGTAACTACCACCCCCGCCACCCCCGTGACCGCGGGGACCCCCGAAAGGTAAGAGGGCCTGTGATTATGTCCTGAAACCTCTGTGATCAGATGTTTTTAAACAGCTGATCGCGCGTATGAAGTAAACATATGTGCAATTAGCTGTTTAAAAGACCGGATCCGAACCGGAAGTTTGAGTCCATTTTTTTAACGTGCTGATCGCACATATCTTTACTTCATATGCGTGAATAGCTGTTTGAAAAAAAGCTTATCGTGGACCTCTGGGGAGGGGGGTCGCTCAGGGGCCTGGCCTCCAATCTCGCATTGAGTTATCTGTTGATAACTAAAAAAATTTACCTGGCCAAAAACACAGTAAGAGGCTGGGAGCTTTTGCATCTAGATATATTTGCCCTTTATCACGGCTGTAAAAGACTGATACCGACCCTGGCCATACTTCTGGACCACGAGTCCATAGTAAGGTGGACACGCTTGCCCACACTGTGGTCCAGCGAAGCAGCTATATTGCCCTGCAATATCGTGCAGGGCTGGTACTGCCTTCTTGGCAAAGTAATTACGGCCAGGGACTTGCCACTGTGGTGTGCCAATAGCCACAAACTCTCGGAACGCTGCACTGTCTACCAGGCTGATGGTAGCAGCTGCACCGCCAGAAGTTTTGCTAAGCCGGCAGTGAGACGCTGTGCTTGGGGGTGACTGGGGGATAGCTTCTGTCTCGCTCCAATAACTGGGGAAGAGAGCCTGCCTTTTAGGGACGAACCAGCAGATGTGTCAAGGCGCCTCTTAACACCGCCTGCTGGGGCCAAAGGCTGTCTCTCCTCCCTAACTTCCACTGGTGAAGCATCTGATAAAACTGGAGGGGGAGGAGAGGTGGCTCCTTGGGCATGAGGAAGGGAACGTGCAGGTGCCTGTACATTCTTTGTATGTTGCTCCCACCGAGCTCTGTGGTGCAGCACCATATGCTTCCTCATAGATTTCATGCCCAAGTTAGAGGTGGTCTTCCCACGCTAACACGTTGCAGGCACAGACTGCACACTGCAACCTCGGGCCAAGGTGAAAAATTCCCACACTGCTGAGCCACTGGCCCGCCTTGGGCAGCGTCACTGCTGTTGGGGAGCACTGGCACCAGATGCTAATGGTGTCCTGTCTCCACGCACATACAGGTGCGCTGCTGCCTCTGCCCCTGACCCAGTCCTGCCTCTGGGTTCAGGCTCGTGCTCATGCTCTGAGCGCTCTCCCTCAGACACCCCTCCTGCTCCTCCTCTCCCACTTGTGGCACCATGAACGGTCCATGACATCATCGTCTACGATCACCTCCTCATCACTGGAGGCTGTTCACAAAATGAGCAGCTTCAGCTGGAACCTCACCCCCTATATTAGTTCCCTGGCTGCTATCTCTGGACTGCTGCATGATAAGCTCAGCCTCCTGTCCCCCTGTGCACTGAACACTTTCTTCCTCTGCCACAGGCATCAGGAAGGACTGTGCATCAGTGCAAAGCTCCTCCTCGACCACACTAGCACCACACATGATGTGGGAAAACATTTCCTGTGACTACTCCTCTGGATCCCCGAAGTCCATGCCCACAGTGGAGCCACAGGGGAGGGAGGGGCAGGCACATTATCAGTGTGGCAGCTCGGCTGTCCTGTGCCTGTGAGGAGGTGGAAGGGAAGCCTTTCTTGATCAGATTGATAGCCCTAGCCCGGCTACCCCGAACATATTGGGCAGTGTTGCCCTGCCCTGTGAGGGCCAGGTGGCTCCTGCCCAGCAGCAGCAGACTGCTGGGCCCACCTCTGCCTCTAACATCACAAGCAGAGGCAATTCTTCCTCTCGCCTTGTACTCTTGCCCTGCCTGGCATTTTGCTCTCCCTATATATCTGTATATATATATATATATATTACTGTATACTGTGTACACTAATACAGACAGAGAGAAATAAAACACACAAAGCCCTCTAAAAGGACTCACGAAAATTGTCCAAAGGACTTAAAAGGACTTTTGGTTTCACAGTAGTCTCTAAAAGGACTTTTGGTTTTATCAATGTGTGAACACAGGGGGGATACCAGCAAGTGTTAACCCACCACACTGAAATCCCCACAATCAACTCAAGTTCGCTCAAAAAACGAAAAAATCTCTCCAACTCCAACACTATCAGCTCCCCAACTAACTCTCCAACACACTGACAAAATGGTGTCTGAAAGGTTGCCTTTAATACCAGGGGGTTGGCACTACTGTGGTTGGTGAATTTAGGTCATGTGGCAGAGTCATTTCCATTAATTCGATGATTATTGCGTTTTCAATTTAATTTTCGATAATCATCTACTTTCGATTTCAAAAATCGAAAACTCGGAAATTCGAGTTTCGAAAAATCCAGGAGTTCCAAGTTTCGTCGGACTTCGAAACCGCCAGATTTGATTCGAAACTGGGTTCTATTAGAACCCAAAGTACATCCCTACTTACCAGGTGTGCCACCAGTGAATAAGCTGAAATTTTAGGTACATTTAGAAGCCTTATCTTTTTTGGAACATAATAGAAACAAACAAAAAAAGTCTGGGGTATTGAACTTGTAAAATCGTTATTTTCAAACCTGATGCCTTTCCCAGTGCGCCAAAACTGAATAAGCAAGAATCCAGCTACATTTGGAAGCTTTATCTTTTGCTAGGAAAGAATAATAAAAAAAATGGAATATGGAAGTCCTGATAATACTTTGAAAGCTGCTTGTTACCCTGCAGTTTTATTTTCCAGCAACTCACACTGACTGGTAAATAATTTCAGGGTAACAAGCAGCTTTCAAGTCTATAGGGACTTCCTATTGGTGTATAGAAAACACACTGGGCTGATTTACCCATGTTTGCTGCGCTAAAAATTGCAGTTAAAAGACACCCTTGCAACCAGCACAATGTATTTAATAAAGGATTAGCACCAATTTTAACTCCACAATTTAAGACCAGCTAACGGTCTTAAAGTGGCGCAGGGTAAAATCCCTTTTGGTATTTACCACCCAGTGCAAACAGTATTAAACTGGAAGCCATATTTGCCTGAAGCAATTTGCAGCTCTGGGTAAATGGAGGCCCACTGTGCATAGAAACAGTGAAACGGGGGTCAGGGGGCGTGGTTCTTTGGTGACTTCATGGGCTGTGGCTTGTACTGGCACAAACATGGAAACCTTCTTATACAGAATATATTACTCACATGTACTAACAACAACATTGCTGAGAATAATCTTACAATGTATAGGTGTTCTGGGAGAAAACTTTCAATTTAAGTTTAGTTCTCCTTTAATGGGAGTTCGGTAATGTTGTTTTATGGTCACAAACGTAAAAGACATGGTATGGCCAAAAAGCCTTTATAAATATAGTCCTATGAGCCTGCATTAGCGACTGTATATTGCCAATTAAAATAGAAACATTTAAAGGGTATGTACACTGGAAATTTGTTTTTTTAATTGCCCATTAGTGGAAACTATCATTCATCCCAACTATCACTGTTAAGTTTTTTTTGTTGATCTGTGTAATAAATACGGCCGGACGGCCAGGATACTCACAAGTACGCTTCCAGGAGGAGACCCGCGTCTGTAGGTTTGCATACTAGAGCAGATGAGGCTGATGGAATGTATGCAGGATACTGAGACACCTCTGGAAATTGGATATCAAGGAGAAGGTGCTGCTGGGAGCTGAGATGCAGAAACATATAATGTAGTCTAGTGGAGCTGGCGTAGTATACTCAGAACAGGCAAGGTAAGTATTCTTCTGGAACTGGTAAGGTAGTATTCTTTGGAACTGGCAAGGTAAGTATTGTGTCTGGAACTGGTAAGGTAAGTATTGTCTAGGGAACTGGCAAGGTGGTCGCTGGAACCAGGAGAGGTAAGTTCCAAAGGACCTGGGGTAGCAAACGTTACGATTGGGCGCCGGGCCCAGGAGGACACCAGCATTTGAGCCCTCGCTCTGCGTGCCGGCGTCGTACGTTGTGGCGTAATCATGTCTCAGACACCATGCACCCGAGAGCGCACAGCGGCGTGGGACTGGAGCAGCAAGTAAGTTCCTGACAATCTGATCCCTATTTCATTAGATGTCCAATCTGAAACATCCTACTGCTGTAGCTGGAAGGGGTGTGACAGTTGGTGTGCTGTATGCAGTATTGACAGTTGTACGTAGGAAAATAGTCAGGCCATGGTCAGAGCCTGAGCAAACACAAGTATTGTATTGAAGGCATGCAGCAACCCACACACATCAGAGTAAGTGCTACTTACATGTATTTATTATAGTTTAAGATGACGCAAAGTCATTTTTTCAGTATGCATACACTTTAAGATTGTATCATTATACCAAGATTATACTATCTTACCAGTGTATGATTACACACGTTTCATTTTTCTTAAAGAGTTTGTTGCAATGGGGAACATCCTTTTGAAAACCAGGCTCTCTGTACTTCAGAAAAATAAGAATTTAGAGATGTTTTAACATAAATCCCTATAAAACCTAATATTTCGTCAATTAGGAGTTATCTTTTTCAGATCAGTGTGTACTAAAAACACAATTGGTACTTTGGAGATAAGCGTATTCATGGATGTTTACAAACCTTTAGCATAGGTTATATAACAATACCTTTCTACCTTTTTAATTCATTGAGCTGTAGGTTACTGTGGACTCATATGGTGCTTGATACTTTTACTTCTAATTGACAAGGAGACTCTTGGAACCCTGGAGATCTGCCTTTTGCTTTTTACGTGCATTTTATAGCACAAATGTTTCATGATTGCCTACTGTTTAAACCTGGCAGGCAGATTGTTTCCCCACCCGACCTAACGGTCTCAAGTTTTCAACTTTATAGGCTGCAAGCATTTCAGCTATGAAGGTGTTGTATATTATGGTAAATCTCTCCTGAAAAGGCAAATTTGAGAAAGAATTGCACTGTGCTGGATCACACTTTGTTTAAAGGGCAAGTCCAGCCCCAATGAAATGAAAACACAGTGTGGTCACTGATCATTGTGTTCTTTACACATGCTCAGTCCTAAGATACAGCAGGACTTGTTACAGTTAGTTACACCCACTAGTAGGCTCTAGCCAATCATTTTACAGGACAGATAAGGCATGTACTGGGCTGAGGGGTGTGGCCAGTTACTGTACATACACACAGTTATTTCATCCAGTTTTGGGGGGGATTACATTTACTTTAATGCTATTTACTGTAGTGGGGTTTTACTTTATTGATGTATTTAGAGAGGATAATTTCAGATTCTAAAGTGTAAACAATTGGGTTTGTTCTCCCTTTAACTCCTTCCTTTGTCACTCACCCATTTTCCTCTGTCACATTTTCCCCAAGACTTTGCTGACTACTGCAAAAATAGAGTCTCTCCTCTGTACACAGATTCCTAGTCTTCAGGATTGCCTCTCAGGTTTTTTTACCCAGATAAATCTTTTAATCTTGTGATCCAGTCAAGCCTCTCACTGCAAATGGGCTGTTACCACTATGCTAACCCACATATTTAATGCTTATTTGTCATCAGGTTCCGTATCCTACCTTCTCTGAAATGGTGTTTTAAGCTCCGCCCCCACGAGATTGTGCAAGTCTCCACCATCTTGCTGTATCATGTTAGTTTGCAGCCGTTCATATAGCAATGGCAACGTTGCCGTAAGCATGTGTGCGTGATGTCATCACAACGCGCATTTACATAGGGTTGCATGAGCACTGACGTCACACCACGTGCTATACAACTAATCTGACATAGATATCCTCTAAACCACTGGAAAATCTTGTCTTCTCCTGTTTAACTAAAATTATTCTTGCTCATAATCTATAGGATCCCTTGTAGTTAGAATTCTAACCTGGCCCAGCTGGAACAACTTCTGTCCAAAGTTTTGAATTACCTTCATGTGGTCAAAGCTAAAGGTCACTTTTCTTTTCTCATCCTTCTCGACCTCCCCTCTGTTTTCCGACACTGTAATCATCCCCTTCAATTCTTCACTCCTTTGCATCCTGGCTCCTATTATATCTCTCTGTTAGAACCTACTCCAATTTCTTTGATAATAAAACTCTTCTTTGGGTTCCTCTGTAAGGCTCTGTTCTTGGACCCTTGGTGTTCTTCCTCTATACTATTTCCCTTGGAGATGTCATTAGCTTATTTGTGAATAAAGGTGATATTGATCTCTGACACCATTTTTCTTCTAAGTCTTTGCTTAGTAGCAAAGACTCTGAGCTCCATTCACAAATACTATAGTAAGCTGTCCACTCATGGACAGCTTACTATAGCATGTACTGCACGGGCGATTTGAATAGAGATTGCAGTGCAGTACCTCAACTAGACCACCAGGGGCAGCACAGGGAAGCCCAAGGGAAGACCTTGGTGAAGGAGTAAGTTCTGTGACGTCCTCGGGGTCTCGCTTATCGCAGAAATCCTCTTTTTGGGACCCACTTCCATTATGCGGTTGCGGCTTTTAGGGCTGCTAGCTTCCCTTGCCCCCTCAATCCCCCATCGGTTTGGTCCAAATCCGATGGGGGATTGAGGGGGCAAGGGGAGCACTTGAATACTGTCCCCTAATTGCCTCTAGCTGCCTTTAAGGAGCAGTATGCAGTAAAAGTGCCCAGGGCCACTGCTGATTGTGATCGGGCCAAATGCGTCCCGCAGGCCACGTGTTTTGGCACCATCATTGGTGTAAACAGAAAGAAGGAAACCCTTGTCAGGAAACAGTTTTCTCTCAAGTAATACCTTCCAGCATACAATGTATCAATTTCTGGTTCTGCAACACTGACTGCTAGATGCAGATTGTAAGTACTGTTACAAAGTTGATATCTGCCTTAATAAACTTTTCCATTCTGTTTAATGGAATAAAGGGAATTCAAGCAATTACTTTAATTCCCAGGGAGCCCCTCTCAATTCTGAGTGGAGGCACGCCTATCTGTTATTACTGCTCTCTCATGTAGGACTGCTGTAGCGCCAATCCAGACTATAAATACCAAACTTCTATTCTGTGTAACCAGAGGGCTACATTTAGAGGCACTGCTGAGATTCAAAGTAGGAGTAAATTACAAATATGCCTTTACTTAAACCGCAGAGGTTTATGCTTGGCCCTAAAGGAAAATGCTAATCTTAACACAACTTTGCAGTTGATTGAGTACTACCAGAGGTAATGTTTGAAATGATGAAGTCCCATGGCCAGTTATAGATACTTGAAATTTGCATGCTTGCTAGCAAATGATGTGTCAGCCTCCTGTTTAAAATTAAATATCCTCCCAAACTTTAGCTCCTGTTGTCTGAGAGGAGGAGAGTGCTGCCACTATAATGTATAATGTACCCCTTACTGTAAATTAAGAGGATATAAAGTCACTTCAGAGTTCTGTGCCCTCGTGCTTTTATATGGTCACGGAACTCCTCTGTGACTTCTAATATTTTTATAATTTACACTAGGGTTAAATTATTCATAATAATATATCCCTACTCTTCCCAACTACCTACCCATGGGCCCTACTGTCCCAACTTCTACCTATACATGGGCCTTTGCATCTGGAGGCTCTGGGGGGGCACGGAGCTGTCCGGGAAGAGGGCTCACCGGATGAGGGGGGGGGGGTGGAGACTGGCGTATCACCAATGCGTGGTGGTACCACCATCTCCCCACTTGCGCTCCGTGCCGCGTCTCTGCCGGCTAGCAGAGTGACCCCCCCAGAGCCTATGCTTCGTGCCAGGCGAGACGGTGCCATGCATTGATGCCACCTTTGCGTCTCTTTAGGTAATTCCATTATTTTCCTTGCCCTCATCCCTCCGAGTACTGGCTATTGACATCACCATTATCCCAGAATGTTATTTCTACACTGTCCTCTACAGAATTCTTCTCCAAATTTGGCTGTCCGTCAATCAGGAAGTTTAATTTCTTTCTTGGGTCATACAAAGTCCCACACGACCCCTCTCATTCTAGGACTCCTCCATGCCATTAGCTTCGTACTTCATACCCCACATCATCAACTTGACTAACATCGACTTGTTTCTTGAGTTCCATCCTGTTCCTGTCCAGATGTCGTTCCGCACCCAAAAGTCTCTTTGTGTCTTCTGTTTCCTGTGAAGATAAAAAATTAAAATTTTTTATCCCTCTTCAGTATCTGGACTTAAAGATGTCTTCGACAAAAGGTCTTCTGAGATTCGGCCTCCCCCGGGCCCTAATGATGGTCCCATCGATTTGTTGACCGGTACCGGGACTCTCCAACCCCGAGGGCCGCACCTACCTCTATATCTCTCCTGCTGAGGACCACCGCAATGGAAGATTACATCAAAGGAAACTCCTGGTCTGCGTTTTTCAATAGACCGTCCACTTTCCCCTGCCGTGCGGGGTTTTTTTTATGTGGAAAAGAACGACGGAGGACCTACGTCTACGGCTGCATCGACTATCGGGTTCTCAATAAAATCACTATCAAGAACCGCTATCCTCATACCCCGTCATCTCGGAACTTTTTGACCATTAAAAGTGGCTAAAATATCTCCAAGGCGTTATCTCCGTGGAGCCATATAATCTTGTTTCGCATTCGAGAAGTAACGAATGGAAAACGGCCTTCGAATACTATAACTGGACATTTGAATATCTGGATGATGGCCCTTTCGGAATCTCTGTACTAGCTCCAGCCGTTCTTTCCAGAATTTGTTAATGACATTTTTCGAGACCTCTTAGGATGTCATAAGTAGTTTACTGGATGACATCTTAATATTCTCTCAGATCTTTCTTCTCTCGCGCCATTTATGGTCAAGTTTTAGTCCGACTACGAGCCAACCAATGTACGCTAAACTGTAAATGGGGTCTCTTTTCAATGCCCCAAAAATTACCTTTTCTGGGTATCTGGTCCCGCCCAAGGCTACACGATGGATCCAACCAAAAGTCTCAGCTATTGTCAATTGGACGCTTCCCATTGGCACTAAGGCTATCCACGTTCCTTGGTTGTTTGCCAATTATTAACAGACATTTTAAAGGTGTTTTTTCCTCCATCATTGCTCCTTATCTTGGCCCTTAACCGGAAAGGAGGCAAACCTAGAATCTGGTCCTCCCAGCCGCCTGTAGTATCCTTCAAGAGAATTAAATTCTTTTTCTTCTGCCCCATTACTTCTGCACCCCCTACCCTCTACCGTTTCATCTCGAAGTTGTGCCTCTAATCTTGGAAGCATGTGGCCGGGCCTTTCCCAAAGCCAATAGAGATGGGAAACATCCACCCATTGCATTCTTCTCTAAGAAATTTCTTCCCAATTAGCTAATTATATTGGAATCGTGAACTTCTTGCTATCAAAACCTCGCACTAGAAGACGGCGAACACTTACTGGAAGGGCATTACATCCTATCACATCCTCACCGATCACAAAAATCTGGAAATATCCAAAACCTTTTACGAGATTGAATCCTCGCCATGCCGTTGGCGCTGTTTCCTCTCGTTTGCAATTCATCATTGTCCTTTCCCGTATCCCCGGTTCCAAGAATAAAAAAGCAGACGCGCCTCTATCCAGGTCTTTCTGTGAGACGATTCTCGAGAAAGATAAAGGCCCCATCATCCCTCTTCACAGATTCTAGCCACTATTGAGACACCCCCTCAACTTTGCCATCGGCTATTCGATCTGATCAGAGTCTGCTCCTTACTGCCTTACCCCCTAATAAGAAGCCTTTGTTCCTCCCTCATCCCTTCCGTAAAGAATATTACAATGACTCTGAGCCAAACAGCGGTCCCCCTGGGTTCATAAACTTTTCAATCTCCTTAATCGGGTCTCAGTATTGTGGTCCCCTCCATGAGACAGAATGCAAAAACTTTGGTCGCCCCTGTTCTTTCTGTGCTAACTCTCCAACTTCCCTAATCTTCCTTGTGACTACTCCAACCTCACCTATTCCTTCCCGGCCGTGGACACCACCGTTCTATGGTACTTATTGGTGAACGTTCCTGTTTCTAAACGAAAAAATACAGTCATCTGGGTTACTGTAGCACCGTTTTTAGCAAAATGTGCTCATGTTGTTCCTCTTCCTAAATTGCCCTCCTCCTGTTGAACTTGCTCAATTGTGTCCTTTCTCATATTGTCCGGTCTGCATGATTACCTAGGAAATATTGTCCGATCGAGAGACCCAATTCTGCAATCCCAAATTCTGGTCTGGGCGCACTTGCAATTACTGGGAATTAAACTCCGATTTTCATCGGCTTATCATCCTCATTCCCTACTATGGACTCCAACGCCCAACAACGTCCTGGAACAATCCTTCGACTGCTACATTTCTTACTCTCAGACAATTGACGAAGCTTCTGCCATGGGCGGAATTTGCCATACATGCCCGTCCCACTCTTCAAACCGCTGAAATCTCCTTTTTGTTGTGTTTCTAAACCATGTTAGGTCTTTTGCCAAGACCTATGTCTCTGCACTAGCTTCGGAATTGCAGAAATGCAGCGGGATCTGGCCGGCTACACGAACTGTTTGAATTCTGGCTGTAAAGACTGCAGCCGATCGTGAGTACTCCTTAGTTCGGTGAAGGGCACTGTGGTCATACGAGATGAGAAGTGCGTGTCGGTTGCATGCATAGCTCAACGACGGGTGACAGTGATGAAGGTTACGGATACTATCTCTTGCTGCCTCAGTCTTGGGATGACGTGGGTGCAGATGCAATCAAGTGAACGTCTTAGGATCTCCCGCAAGACACTAGTACTCACCTGGCGCCGATATTCGAATTTTCCTAATACACATTACGTTGTCTAATGGGTCTTATGGTCGATAGTGGAGTGGGTCCCTACTGCAGGTACTACTTCTATTCTCTACCTCATGAGAATTCCCTAATGTGTTCCATGTTTCTCTTTCTAGCCCTGTGTTGCTGAATCGATTCTCTTCCCCTCTTCAGTCATCGATCCGATTAGATCAACGGTCAACAAAATTTGATGGAGAAAGTTCTGGATCCAGAGTCTGTTCAAAGTTCCTCTGTCAAAATATTTGGTCCTTCGGAAAGGATTTGGGACAGAGGAATGTGCTTTCTGGTAACAAAGTCGGGATCTACATGCTCCCCTCCATGAATCGAAAACCTTTCATAGAAATTTCCTGGACAGAACCTGCTTCACGTGGTCCTGAGGTCCCCCTGTGGAGGGGGGTCGTCGGTAAAGGATCTTACCTGCCGCGCTCGCGTCCCATCCCGGCCGTTCTCCGGGAATGGTGACGTCGCGCTCCGGCCGTGACAGTCGCGTCGTGACGTCAACCACGTCCTGGACGGCCGGCGCGATGCAAGATCAATATCACACTCGCAGGTGGGTGTCCTATTCGTAGTTCCCTTGTGCTACCGGACAACTTTTTTCCTGCCCTTTGTGTACTCTCCTGCCTTCAGTCTCCAGCCTTCCTTGGGTTCTTTTTCCGTCAGCCATCTGTTCCGTTACCATCTCTTCAGCCCATTGTTTCCACCATTGTTCCAGTTACCATCTCTTCAGCCATTGTTTCCAGCACTGTTTCCAGTTCCCATCTCTCAGCCATTGTTTCCAGCCATTGTTCCAGTTACATCTCTTCAGTCATTGTTTTCCAGCCATTGTTCCAGTTACCATCGTCTTCAGCCTTGTTTCCAGCCATTGTTCCAGTTACCATCTCTTCAGCCATGTTCCAGCCATTGTTTCCAGTTACCATCTCACTCATCCCATTGTTTCCAGCCATTGTTCCAGTTCCATCTCTTCAGCCATTGTTTCCCAGCCATTGTTCCAGTTACCATCTCTTCAGCCATTGTTTTCCAGCCATTGTTCCAGTTACCATCCTTCAGCCATTGTTTCCAGCCATTGTTCCAGTTACCATCTCTTCAGCCATTGTTTCCAGCCATTGTTCCAGTTCCATCTCTTCACCATTGTTTCCCAGCCATTGTCCATGTACACATCTCTTCAGCCATTGTTTCCGCCATTGTTCCGTACCACCTTCAGCCATGTTCCAGCCATTGTTCAGTTACCATCTCTTCAGCCATTGTTTTCAGCCATTGTTCCAGTGTACCATCTCTTCAGCCATTGTTTCCAGCCTTGTTCCAGTTACCATCTCTTCATCATTGTTTCAGCCCTTGTTCCAGTTCCATCTCTTCAGCCATTGTTTCCACCTTGTTCCGTTACCATCTCTTCATCATTGTTTCCAGCCATGTTCCATTACCATCTCTCCATTGCTCTTTCTTCAGCCATGCCATTGTTCCGCCATTGTTCCGTATTTACCATCTCTTCATCCATTGTTTCCAGCCATTGTTCCAGTTAGCCCATCTCTTCCAGCCATTGTTTCCAGCCATTGTTCCAGTTACCATCTCTTCACCCATTGTTCCACCATTGTTCCAGTTAACCATCTCTTCCAGCCAGTGTTGTCCAGCACATGGTTCCAAGTTTACCATCTCTTCAGCCATGTTTTCCAGCCTTTTGTTCCAGTTACCATCTCTTCAGCCATTTGTTCCAGCCATTGTTCCAGTTACCATCTCTTCAGCCATTGTTTCCAGCCATTGTTCCGTTACCACTCTTCAGCCATTTTGTTTCCACCATTTTCCAGTTACCTCTTCTTGCAGGCCATTGTTTCCAGCCATTTGTTCCAGTTACCATCTCTTCGCCATTGTTTCAGCCATTGTTCCATTACCATCTCTTCCCATTGTTCCCATTGTTCCAGTTACCATCTCTTCAGCCATTGTTTCCAGCCATTGTCCAGTTACCAGCTCTTTCAGCCATTGTTTCCAGCCATTGTTCCAGATTAACCGCCATTCTCCTGCTTCAGCCATTGTTTCCAGCCATTGTTCCAGTTACCATCTCTTCACCATTGTTTCCAGCCATTGTTTCCAGTTTACCATCTCTCAGCCATTGTTCCCAGCCATTGTTTCCAGTTACCATCTCTTCAGCCATTGTTTCCAGCCATGTGCCAGTTACATCTCTTCATTCATTGTTTCCAGCCATTGTTCCAGTTACCATCTCTTCAGCCATTGTTTCTAGCCTACTGACAGCCCTCCTCCTAAAAGGTACAGTGACCTCGTCCCTCCGGGACTCTATTCTTACACCTGTCCACCAATATATTAATTCACCTGTACCACCAAGAACTATATTCACCTGTCCACCAAGATACTATATTCACCTGTCTACCAAGATACCATATTCAATTGTCCACCAAGATACTATATTCACCTGTCCACCAAGATACCATATTCACCTGTCCACAAGATAACCATATTCACCTGTCCACCAGATCTATATTCACCTCTCACCAAGAACCATATTCACCTGTCCACCAAGATACTATATCCCCCTGTCCACCAAAGATACTATTTCACCTGTCCACCAAGTTACTATATTCAACCTGTCTACCAAGATACTATATTCACCTGTCTACCAAGATACCATATTCACATGTCCCACCAAGATACTAATTTACACCTCCCACCAAGATACCATATTCACCTGTCCACCAAGATACCATATTCACCTGTCTACCAAGATACCATATTTACCTTTCCACCAAGATACCATATTCACCTTTCCACCAAGATACATATTCACCCTGTCCACCAAGGATACTATATCACCTGTCCCACCAGATACTATATTCACCTTCCCCAAGAACTATATTCACCTGTCACCAAGATACTTATTCACTTGTCAACAAATACTATATTCACCGTCCACCAACTACTATATTCACATGTCCACCAAGATACTCAAATATTCACCTGTCCACCAAGATACTATATTCACCTTTCTACCAAGATACTATAATCACCTTTCCACCAAGACACCACTAATCACCTGTCCACCAAGATACCATATTCACCTCTCCCCCAGATACTATAATCAACCTTCCACCAAGATACTATATTCACGTCCCACCAGAATTTTATATTCACCTGTCCACCAAGATACTATAATCACCTGTCCACCAAAATACTATAATCACCTGTCCACCAAGATACTATAATACCTGTCCACCAAGATACTATATTCACCTGTCCACCAAGATATTATATTCACCTGTCCGCCAACATACTATATTCACCTGTCCACCAAGATACTATATATTTTCCTGTCCACCAAAACACTATATTCACCTGTCCACCAAGATACATATTCACCTGTTCACCAAGATACCATATTCACCTGTCCACCAAGATACCATATTCACCTGTCCACCAAGATACCATATTCACCTGTTCACCAAAGATACCATATTCACATGTCCACCAAGTACCATATTCACCTATTCACCAGATACTATATTCACCTGTCCACCAAGATACCATATTCACCTGTTCACCAAGTTACCATATTCACCTGTTCACCAAGATACCATATTCACCTGTTCACCAAGATACCATATTCACCTGTCCACCAAGATACCATATTCACCTGTTCACCAAGATACTATATTCACCCTGTCCACCAAGAACCACATTCACCTGTTCACCAAGATACCACATTCACCTGTCCACCAGATTACTATATTCACCGTTCACCAAGAACCATATTCACTGTTCACCAGATACCATATCAACAGTTCACCAAGACACTATATCACCTCTACCCCAAGTACTAATTCCACCTGTCCACCAAGATACTATACTACACCTGTCCACCAAGATACCATAATCACCTGTCCACCAAATACATATTCACCCTCTCCCACCAAGATACTATAATCACCGTCCACCAGATACTAATTACACCTGTCCACCAGATACCATAATCACCTTTCCACCAAGATACCATATTCACCTCGCCACCAAGATCCTATATCACCCTCCACCAAGATACTAAATCACACCTGTCCCACCAAGATACCATATTCACCTGTTCACCAAGACCATATCACCTGTTCACCAGATACCATATTCACCTGTCCACCAAGATACCATATTCACCTGTCACCAAGATACTATATTCACCTGTTCCACCAAATACCACATTCACCTGTTCACCAGATACCACATTCACACCTTGTCCACCAAGATACCCATATTCCACCTGTTCACCAGCACCATTTCAACATTTCACCAAGACACTATATTCACCTCTCCACCAAGATACTATATTCACCTGTCCACCAAGATACTATAATCACCTGTCCCAAGATACCAATCACCTGTCCACCAAGAACCATATTCACTCTCCACCAAGATACTTAATCACCCTCCACCAGAATACTTATTCACCTGTCCCAACCAAAAATTTTATATTCACCTGTCCACCAAGATACTATAATCACCTGTCCACCAGATACTATACTCCCGTCCACCATATACTATAATCCCTGTCCACCAAGATAACTATAATCACCTGTCCACCAAGATACTATATTCACCTGTCCACCAAGATATTATATCCCTGTCACCAAGATACTATAATCACCTGTCCACCAAGATACTATATTACCTGTCACCAAGATATTATTTCACCTGCCCGCCAACATACTATATTCACCTGTCCCACCAAGATACTATATATTTTCCTGTCCACCAAAACACTATATCACCTGTCCCCGAGTACCAAATTCACCTGCACCACGATACCATATTCATCCACCTGTCCACCAATATACCATATTCACCTGTCCCACCAGATACCATATTTACCTGTCCACCAAGATACCATATTCACCTGTTCACCCAAGATACCATATTCACCTGTTCACCAAGATACTATTTAAACCTGTCCACCAGATACTATATATTTACCTGTCCACCAAAACACTATATTCCACCTGTCCACCAAGATACCAATTCACCTGTTCACCAAGATACCATATTCACATGTCCACCAAGATACCATATCACCTATTCACCAAGATACGATATTCACCTGTCCACCAAGATACCTATTCACCTGTTAACCAGATACCATATTCACCTGTTCACCAAGATCCATATTCACCTGTTCACACAGCTACCATATTCACCTGTCCACCAAGATACCATATTCACCTGTTCACCAAGATACATATTCACCTGTCCACCAAGATACCAACTTCACCTGTTCACCAAGATCCAATCACCTGTTCACCAAGACCATTTCACCTTTTCACCAAGATACCACATTCACCTGTTCACCAAGATACCATATTCACCTGTCCACCAAGATACCATATTCACCTGTTCACCAAGATACCATATTCACCTTTCACCAAGATACATACACCTGTCCACCAAGATCACCTAATTCACCTGTCACCAGAACCATATTCACCTGCTCACAAGATCCATGTTCACCTGTCCACCAAGATACCATATTCACCTGTCCACCAAGATACCAATCACCGTTCCCAGAACTATAATCACCTGTCCACCAAGATACTATAATCCCTGTCCACCAGATACTATATTCACCTGTCCACCAAGATATATTATATCACCTGTCCACCAGATACTATAATCACCTGTCCACCAAAATCTATATTTACCTGTCCCACCAAGATATTATATTCCCTCCCCTCCAACATACTATATTCACTGTCCACCAAATACTATATATTTTCCTGTCCACAAAAACACTATATTCACCTGTCCCACCAAGATACCAAATCCCCTGTTCACCAGATACCATATTCACCTGTCACCAAGATACCATATTCAACCCTTCCACCAAGATACCATAGTTACCTGTCCACCAAGATACCATATTCACCTGGTTCAACCAAGATTACCATATCACCTGTTCATCAGATACTATATTAACACTTCCACCAAGATACTAAATATTTACCCTGTCCACCAAAACACTATATTCACCGTCCACCAGAACCATATTCACCTGTTACCCAGATACCATATTCAACATGTCCACCAAGATACCATATTCACCTATTCACCAAGATACTATATTCACCTGCCCCACCAAGATACCATATTCCTGTTCACCAAGATACCATATTCACCTGTTCACCAAGATACCATATTCACTCACCTGTTCACCAAGATACATATTCACCTGTCCACCAGATACCATATTCACCTGTTCACCAAGATACTAATTCACCCTGTCCACCAAGATACCAAATTCACCTGTTCACCAAGATACCATATTCACCCTGTTCACCAAGATACCTAGATCACCTGTTCACCAAGAACCACATTCACCTGTTCACCAAGATACCATATTCACCTGTCCACCAAGAACCATATTCAACCTGTTCACAAGATACCCATATTCACCTGTTCACCAAGATACTATATTCACCTGTCCCCACCAGATACCATTTCCCTGTCATTTCACCAGAAACCATATTCAACCTGCTCACCAAGGATACCATGTTCACCTGTCCACCAAGAATCCATATTCACCTGTCCACCAAGATACCAATTCACCGTTTCACCAAGATAACTATATTTCACCTGTTCACCAAGAAACCATTCACCTGTCCACCAAGATACTATATTCACCCTGTCCACCAAGATACCATATTCACCTGTCCCCAAATACCATATCACCTGCCACCAAGATACCATTCACCTGTTCACCAGATACTATATTACATGTCCACCAAGGTAATATATTCACCTGTCCCCACAAGATACTATATTCTCACCTATTCACCAAGACTCATAGTCCCTGTCCACCAGATACTATTCACCTGTCACCAAGATACCATTTCACCTGTCCACCAGATACCATGTGTTCACCTGTCCACCAAGATACCATATTCACCGTCCACAAGATACCATATTCACCTGTCCACCAGTCCCATATTCACCTGTCCACCAAGATACCATATTCACTGTCACCAAGATACCATATTCACCTGTCCACCAAGATACCATATTCACCTGTCCACCAAGATACCATATCACCTGTCCACCAAGATACCATATTCACCTGTTACCAAGATACCATATTCCACCCAGTCACCAAGATCCTATAATCTCACCTGTTCACCAAGATACCATATTCACCTGTTCACCAAGATACTATATTCACCTGTTCCACACCAGATACCATATTCACCTGTCCACCAAGATACCATATTCACCCTGTCCACCAAGATAACCATATTCACCTGTCCACCAAGATACCATATTCACCTGTTACACGCAAGATACCATTTTACCTGTCCACCAAGTTACCAATATTCACCCTTTCACCAGATCCCACTTCACTGTCCCCAAGATACCATTCACCTGTCACAGATACCATATCCCTGTCACCAAGAACCATATTCACCTGTTTTCACCACGATACCATATTCACCTGTTCACAAGATACTATATTCAGATAATTACTAATCAGTCGAGAAGGGGAACTAGACTATATTTTAAAAAAGATAACAATAACAATAATTACATCTGCTTCCTGGCTAAATAAGGTTACACACAGAAAACCAGACACTATTATAATCAGGTTACTATATTATCACTTTCATTATGGTTTTTATTATATATAATTATTATCTTAATAATTTATTATTATTGTTATTATTGTTATTATTATCATTAGTTATTATTAGCATTATTATTTTATAATAAAGTTTTAATAATATTTATTATTATTATTACCGATACTATTATTATTATAATCGTTATTATTGTTACTATTATGCCTGTTATTATTACTGTTATTATTATCATTATTATTAGTATTAATACCATTATCATTGTTATTTTTATTACTGTTATTATAATTATTATTACTGTTATTAATTTGCTTGAAAAAGACAAATTCCTGTTCTTTCTATTCTCTTCTTCTTCTCTGTTTATTCTTCCGCTTTTTTGGAACCGTATCTCCTCCCACAGTTTTTGAGCAGAGACTGAAATTTGGTACAGACGTGCGGGGCATATAGGAGAAGTGTGACTGTCTTCTAGCTAAGGAATCCGCGAAGCGTCATGGCGTTATCGCGAATTTCGGGACTTTTTATCCCATAGACTATGGTACCAATCCCAAAGTGGATATTTCAAACAAGTTTTGTTTCATGGTCATAAATACAAATGGGATACCCCCA
Organism: Hymenochirus boettgeri; assembly: GCA_019447015.1. Classification (NCBI taxonomy): domain Eukaryota; kingdom Metazoa; phylum Chordata; class Amphibia; order Anura; family Pipidae; genus Hymenochirus; species Hymenochirus boettgeri. Next base: position 83,035,186 of record CM033475.1, read on the forward strand.
ACCCCCCACACAGACCCAGGTACACCCACCTACTCCCATACCTTTCCATTTCCCATGGAAGCCTATCTAAAGTGTAACTATAATCCAAAAACTATTTTGATCAATCATCATAAAAGTTAGTTATTATGTCATACAGCAAAACATATACCCCCAACCTATATGGTACACACAACCCCTACTGACCTACACTTTATTCCTTGGCAGCCATATTTATAAGGGTAACTAAAGTCAAAAAAACTAATTTAGATTTTCCTCATAAAAGATAGTTGTTCATGGTTGTAAACACAAAAAGACATACCCCTCAACCAGACCCAGGTACAACACCTACCGACTACTACTTATCCATTACTGTGGCAGCCATACTTAAAGGGTACCTAAGTAAAAAACTAATTTTGACCAATAATCAAAAAACTTAGTTTTTTTAACCTCCAACGTTGTACAGGTACAACCTAACTGTTCAAGCCATACTTAAAGGGTAACTAAAGTAAAAAAACTAATTTTTGACCATATCAAAAAAGTTAATTTTTTTTACCAACCAACCCACACAAGTACACACACCTACTGGGTCTACTTATCCATTACTGTGGAGAAAAAAAATATTTTGATCATAATCAAAAGGTTTTTTTTTTAACACTCTTTCCAGTTACACACACCTACTGACCCACCCTTCCATTTCCTGGTAGCCATATTTGAAGGGTAACTATAGTCAAAAAACACAGATTGTGACCAATCATCAAAAAAGTGGTTATTTTATCCCCCACCTGTATGAATACACACACACCAACTGACCTGCCTTTAATGCATGTGACATATTTAAAGGGTAGTAAAAAACAAACAATGTCCTCATCATTGACATTTAGAGTTTTAAATCGGCAGCACAAACACACAATTCCCCCCCAGTCTTTCAAGCCAATTCAAAGTTTAATTAATCTTCCTTTCTAGTTATTATTATTATTATTCATTATATCATTATTACTATTATTATTCAGCTACTATTATACACTTGAGTGTCTTGCCGGGATCTGTAATTTCCCTTGAATGTTTGCCATTCAGGGTATGGGAAAGTTAACTGTGTGTATATTTCCCACTGCTGCCACCTAACCTACATGCTGGCCTAATACCGATATCCTTGGGAAGTGCCGCACATCAGCCTCCTACAGCACCATGACTGCAATGTGCCAGGATCACAGAATGGGGCCCCTATTATTAATCCAGTGGGGAGAAAACTGTCAGTCATCTAATCCGCTAAGAGCCCAACGCGATTTCTTTCCTTTTAGTTGTTTTTCTAATACAAATTCCATTTCAAATCCATCCTATCCTAGGTGTGTAGTGTTAAACATAGTATATCGTTATAAAATGTCCTGCTTTTATGGTACTCTTAATGATGTCATCGCCTCCCACGACTTGGAAGATTTTTAGTCCCCATTAAACGTCTTTTCACTTTCCTCTGCGACGGACCAGTTTAACCCTGACCTTGTCACCGGCCCTAATTCCACTGGCTTCTTGGCAAAGACCAAATAATAAACCAAAAACGAATTAAAGTGAATAGAAATTTCAATGTACGACCGTCCATCACCCATATCAAGGACCAAACCAAAACCCTGGGACCACAATACTTACCTTTCCACTGATGCTTCTTAACTAAAGGGGCCTAGAACCACTGTAGGTAAAGCAGGGAGGGGGCACCGGTTCTTTACTGGGGGTCTCAGTGATTCCAGTTAGTTCATTCATTCCTCTCGTGTCTCGGCCTTTGTCGGTGTATCGGCCCTGATAGAATTCCCCAGGACAGGATGGTTTCCACGTGTGTCAATTTCTGTATGACAGACGCCTAAAGGGTTTCGTTTTGTGGTCAATAGATTTTATTGATAAAGATAAACAACAAATCATTTGTAAAGTTTATATTTGTCTGGGAATTTCCATAGTTGTGTGTAGCATGGCGGGAGATGGACAGACAGAAACAGATAGAAACACAGACAGATATGGAGAGTAGAGAAGGACATACTCAACAGATTAAAGATAGATATAAAAGAGACAGCAGACAGATAGATAGATATATAGATATATAGATAGATAGATAATAGATAATACAGAGACAGACAGACAGACAAGACAGACAGACAGCCAAGACAGACAACCGATAGACAGATAGATGAATAGATTCTAGTATCCTAGATGCTCGATAGATAGATGATAGATCGATAATAGATCGATAGAGACTGATAATAGTAATAGATGCAGATGATAGACATAGATAGTCGTAGAAATAAATATGATAGACAGCAATAGATAGATTAGATAGATAGATCGATAGTTATAGATGATGATATATAGTAATAGATAGATTATAGTGGTGATGATAGATAGATAGATGATAGATAGTGATTATGATAGATAGAGATATATAGATATATAGATAGATTATAGAGTAGATATAGATGAAACAGACATATTGGGTTTTTTAATAAAAGTTCTTATCGTTTAAAATGGTGCTAATTTTGCTCCCAACCATCAGATCTTATTTTACATTTGAAAGACTTACATCTGATTGGTTGGGGCAAAATAAGCACCATTTTTTACAATAAGAACTTTTATTGAATCTCCCTTGATAGTAGAGACAGATAGATAGATATATGATAATATAGATAGATAGATAGACCGACAGACAGACAACAGACAGACAGACAGACAGACAGACAGACAGACAGACAGCCAGACAGATAATAGATAGATAGATGATAGATGATAGATAGATAGATAGATATATAGATAGATAGATAGATAGATTGAATAGATAGATAGTATAGATAGATAGATAGATGATAGATAGATAGATGAGATAGACAGATGTAGAAGATAGATATATAGATATATGATAGACAGACAGATAGAAGATAGATAGTATAGATGAATAGATGTATATAGATAGGTAGATGATTAGATAGATGATGTAGTGTGGAAGGATAGTAGTGAGATGATAAGATCGTAGATTTGATAGATAGCAGACATAGGGTTTTTAATAAAGTTCTATCGTTAAAATGGTGCTAATTTTGCTCCAACCAATCAGATCTTTTTACATTTGAAGCTACATCTGATGGGTTGGGCAAAATAAGCACCATTTTACAATAAGAACTTTTATTGAATCCCCTGATAGAGAGAGAGATAGATGATATATAGACAGGCATATAGATAGATAGATAGAAGATAGGCATCAATTAAAGGATAGCCTTTAATTGATTTGACGCTTTTTTATCCTTTTGTTGCAGAGTGTTTTTTGTTAGGAAGCTCATTGTATTAGTATGCTTCAGGGTAACCTGTGTGCCGCCCATAGTACAGAAGGGGTATGTAATCGATAGCCTCCAATACTGTCAGTAAGCCTCCCAATACTATCATAGCCTCCCAACACACGTCAATAGCCTCCCAACACTGTCAATAGCCTCCATACACCTATCAATAGCCTCCCAACACTGTCAATACCTCCCCACACTATCCTAGCCTCCCAATATTGTCCAATATCCCTCCCAATATTGTCAATAGCCCTCCCACGCGTATCAATACCTTTCCTATTGACAGTGTTGGGAGGCTATTGACAGTGTTGGGAGGCTATTGATAGTATTGGGAGGCTATTGACAGTATTGGGAGGCTATCGATTACATACCCCTTCTGTACTATGGGCGGCACACCAGGTTACCCTGAAGCATACTAATACAATGAGCTTCCTAACAAAAAACACTCTGCAACAAAAGGATAAAAAAAGCTGTCAAATCAATTAAAGGCTATCCTTTAATTGATGCCTATCTATCTATCTATCTATCTATATGCCTGTCTATATATCATCTATCTCTCTCTCTATCAGGGAGATTCAATAAAAGTTCTTATTGTAAAAAATGGTGCTTATTTTGCCCCAACCAATCAGATGTAAGCTTTCAAATGTAAAATAAGATCTGATTGGTTGGAGCAAAATTAGCACCATTTTAAACGATAAGAACTTTTATTAAAAAACCCTATATATGTCTGTCTATCTATCTATCATCTACCTATCTATCATCTATCTATCTATCTATCTATCTATCTATCATCTACCTATCTATCATCTATCTATCTATCATCTACCTATCTATAATCTATCTATCTATCTATCTATCTATCATCTATCTATCTATCTATCTATCTATCTATCTATCTGTCTGTCTATCATATATCTATCTATCTATCTGTCTATCATCTGTCTATCTATCTATCTATCTATCATCTATCTATCTATCTATCTATCTATCTATCATCTATCTATCTATCTATCTATATATCTATCTATCTATCTATCATCTATCATCTATCTATCTTTAAAAAAAAAAATAATACAAAAATGCTTCAATGCATTGCAGCCTTCTAGCGCACTGTACTTTGTTTTTTGTTTCTGTCCTAGTCAACATTGCTTAAACACAACATAAGTTGTTTAAAACTTTTTTCCATAGCTTCTAGAATGGAGTTTTTATTTATTCACTTCTTCCCACTATCTCCAAGTTCTTTGTTTCTTCTCTTCTAAATCTATTTATTTCTTTCTCATTAATTCAGTCTCTCTGCAAGGATGTCATACATCTGACTGCCTTTCAGTTTCTTACTATTTATTTATGCCCTGAGATTGCCTGTGTTCCCTTTTTGTTAAAGAGCATGCTAATGAAGTGTGGCAGGGAATAGGCAAGCACCCTTAATATTAACATCACTACAAATTCCAGCCTTAGCCACCCCTCTAAAGCTTTACACAACCTAAAGTATTGTAAACACATCAGGTCCTGTATTTAAAAAATGCTACACAAAGACAAAAAATAGTAAATGATACAACAAAACATAGTGTGTTAAAACAAACAACAAACCACTTTTTGCTACTTTTTCATTATTGGTGTTAGAGGCTGTGACCTTACTAAGCAATAATGTCCATATGGTGGCATGGGATACAAAGGTAACCCTAGGGTACACTACCCAAACAGCCTCAGATTCCTGCTAACTGATGTTATAATGGATGATGCTTAATTAAAGACTGGTTTGCGGCAGCTGTGGGTTTGGTAGCCACTGTAAGCTATGTAATACCTAAAGGAGGCAACTTTTATCGGACTTTTTAATGCCATGTTTTGGCTCCCATTAAAGCTTTGCAAAAATTAACACTGACTGCAATGTTTTCAAAGTCCAACTATCAATCTATTATATTGGAATTGTGGCTACACCAGAAGCAGGCATCCATGTTTAGCCTATAGTTTTTAGGTGCAAATATCCTTATTTCTGATGCATTCACTCCTTTGGCAGTGTAACTAGAGATGGACACTCACTGAAGTTCTTTCCCCTTGCAGATTGTGAATTTTCAAAAAAATCCGACAGACCCATTAACATTGATGGTTAAAAAGTATTAAAGTTCCACCTACAATTAGGGTATAAATAGCAATGGTAACTTACTGTAATGTTCTCAGGACCTGGGAAATTGGTCTGAGGACATGTATCATGCCCCAATCTTTAAAAAAGCACGGCTCATGCACTTCCAGTTTTGGAATTCTGTGTTTAGTATTTTCAAAATTTCGAGAATTTCAGAAATGACAAATATAATTAAAAATTTCTAGAAAAGTATTCAATTCGATAATTCTAGATCATTCCATATTATCAAAAACAGTTCCTGGTTTGAAAAAACCCAAGAGTCAGAAACCTGAAAAGTCCGACTTCCAGTAAGTCCGACTTCCAGTAAGCATTGGCAAGATCACTTACTGGTAAGTTTTTTTATAGTATAGTATTTGAGGTTGAATAAAGATACGCCCATCTAGTCCAACCCATCTAGCAATACTCACATTTCCTGCCTAAACTGTTGATTCAGAGGGAAGCAAAAAAACCACCAAATTTATGAAGGGGAAAAAATTCCTTCCTGACTGCAAGTTGGCAATCGGAAATTTACCTGGATCACTCTATTTGGAAATACATGGAAATTTGGGATAAGTTTCCGTGTATTATTTATTTAAATGCTGTAAATTCTTAGATTATTTCTAGATCCTACTCAAAATGTAATTATTGACAGAAGGTGCCGGGCTGCATATATTTTAGCGTAACATCACAATAAATTTTGGTCAACTAAAAACTGTCGTGTAACAATTGATATAGTGCTTGGAAAGTAAAAACACCCATATGGATGCATATCTAATACTGGTAGATTGATATTATGTGGAAAGCATGCAGGGAACATAGATTACTTTCAATTAGCTGCCTTTGCAAGCTTTTAAACTTGCGCCTTTCATAAATAGTTGTTGATGCAGGTTGTTATAGAACATTCAGATATAAAGATTCCTTTTTTTAACAAGTAAATATTGGCAACTACCTGAAGTTAACAGACTGCTTTATTTTACAAGGTTTTCCTCTGTGAACTGTCCCCATTTTGAACTTGAAGGTTTAACCAGTAGCTTTTCAAATGTGAAAAATCAGAGGCAGCGACCTAATAGAAGGGCACATATGAAAAAAACTCTTTATCCTCCAGCAGAAATTCTGTCTTCAGTCTACGCTTTGTAGAAAAGCAGATTTCTCTAATTTTTTAAAAAGATTTTGTTATTTATCTTTTCAATTCTAAACTTTTTTCATGACCTAAATTAATAATATCAATCTGATTGTAATGTATTTTACAGTGCAACATCCCTCCATCTTCTGCCAATGTGCACCTAATGGAAAGTTGTGAGGGAAGTCCTACCAGTCTGTCGATGGGTAAGTTTACAGCCTCTGTTCTCGAATTGTTGCACATAGGAGGAAGAGATAAGCCTCTTATCTCCTTGTAAATGTTAGTTTCCTTGACACTTAAAAACATTGTTTAGGCTGTGACCCCACTGTGAGCGCACCAATATTGCGCGCATTGCAGTGACCCTTTAAGAGGATAGGTTCACTGTGCACTTTGGAGGAAGTTCTATGATTTTTATAAATTCAGCTGATTTGTTTAAGTTCTGTAGATATCTGTCCATGTTCCTCCCTCTTCCCCCATGACAGGAACGTTAACATAAGGGGAGAAATTGAGAACAAATAAACTTGTGGTTTCGTTGATGATCAGATTGATGATAAACAATGCTCATAGACTAACCCATTGCCACAGATGCTAGAGCTTGAAATTAACTTATCCACAATGCATGAAGGCTGTTCAGTCTTCAGTAATTCAAGAGCCTTGGGCCTTTGTCAAGTGTTAAAAAGTTAAACCAGTGTCTCTCAACCAGGGTCTGGGTACCCCTAGGGGTCCCTGAGTGGTTGCATAGGGTCCCCAAGAGATTGACAGAAACTACTGTATGGATCCCCATTGTGATGAATACAGATATATTCTATATATATTAATATGTTCTGTATAAATGATGTGTTTGGTGTTTGATAGATAAATAAAAAGTGATCATTTATTTGTATAGTTTATGTATTTTGATGATTTGAGATTTATGTAGGGCTTCCCTGAGACAAAAATTTTTCAAGGGGTCCCCAACAGAAAAAAGTTGAAAACACTGAGTTAAACACTTTAGAGGAGCCCTTAAAACACAATCGATATCTGACAGAGCTTTTGTCAAAACTGAAAGAAAATAAAGAGAACCAATACAACCAGGGAAGGTGGAAACAAGACAGGAAAAAGAAATGAGTCCCATAAGTTGCGGGGGTTTTGTCGAAATTAGGAAGAATTTTCAAGAGTTCCCTGTCTGCTTTAAACCCCCACACTTAAGCAGCAGTTGCATCCAAAATAACCCAATACCGAAATACAAGAAGACTGCCATCATACGCAGTGCAGTGAAGAGTGCTCTGATTTGTATGTGGGGGATAAAACAGCAGGTGCACCAACCTATGGCCCAGCACGAAAGAGCAGGTTCCTCCCTGTACCTGCATCTTAAAGGGAATGTCCACCTCTTTTTTTACAAATTTGCTGTAGTATAGAGATACCTCTCCCACCCCCAACCACTGTAGTAGTTGGAAAAAAAACTAACCCCAACTCTACTTACCCCCTCGTTCCCCCGTGTTCAGGACACTGCCCTCTGCTTGCATTAAACTGCAAGCAGGGGGCCGACCAGCAGCCATTCCGTGAGAGGCAGCCAATCTCGGGCACCTATAATAGGTATTTTATGTCAAAATAAAGAAATCAACCCTAAATAGGAAGTAACTTGAATCCAGTTGATTTAACTGAATACCACAGATATTAGGTTGGGTACACATGGTTTTAAACATTCAGCTGGGTTCAAAATATTGTTGGGTAGCACGAACGGACCACGTACGACTACAGATATTTTTGGGGAAAAATCATTTCAAAGACAAAGACAATGACAGACAATAATCTAAAGATTTCTGTATAGACAGGCTATTTGGCAGTAACTAAGCAAAACTGTTCTGTTTAATTAGGATGGTTAGGGTCAACTAGGAGAACTCCCAACCACGGGGGATCATTAGGATCTCTGCATGACATCATTAAGTGGTCCAACTCGACCTGTATGAGCCTGTACACAAACAATCACAGTGACATATATAGGTTCACTATTTGAGTTAACTTATCCTTAATGAAGCAATGCAATTGTTTGTCGACCAACAATTTTTCCCACCTCTTGTTCTAACACAAGAACCTTCTCAATGTGCTTACATTAAAATAAAAATTTCAACTTTCAACCAGCTAATATGGCCTTTGTTGGGCTGAAGAATAGTCCTTGTGTACCAGCTACATCTGATTATTTTGTCTCTCTTGCTGATATCTACTTACTTGGCTTAGAAAGGGTATGGGCCATACTTAAAAACAACAGTATTTAAGTTGTTTCAATACCAGGGGTTTTCTTTAAGGTATTATTGTGCGTAAAAAGTGGTGGTGCGGTCATACATTTCACATTACATAGCATAGAATCCTCCCTCTCCCTGACACAGAACAGGGATTTCAGTTTTTTTGTTTCAAACACATTCAATGCTCTTGTCCTAACAATGATATTCAGTAATCCTTTACTTTAGATACAAAAAGAAAAGTAATCTTTTCAGTGTATTTTTATATATAGCATGGATGTAAGAAACGGAATACTAACATTTCAGAAAAAAAAGAAAATAAAAGTAAGTCTGGGGAAAAGAACCTGCAACTTAGATGTAACACGCCCAGGGCGTGGGCGTGCAGACAGTTTCTGTTTATGAAATAATAAGGGACACAGAGTCATCTATCATGGTTTAGCTGCTCCTTGATAACTGTTTATTACAAATACAATTTATATTTCGTCTTTGCTTGCCCTTTAGCAATTATCACAATGTATGCTATACAAATGTGTTCTTACATTCACACATATCCATGTATATACCTGCCCTTTAATTCTCATGACATTTATATATAATAATATCATCATTTCACCAAAATACCAGTGCAGAATCCACTATACAAACTGGATATTTACTTACAATAGTGTATCTTTATTATTAGCATTTTAAAGCTATCTGCTAAATTAACAAAGATATCCTGGTACATCTGACTATACAGCATACATGGAAACAGATCATCATTTAACTTTAGATATCAAACATCTACAAACCTAAATAAACTGGTATCACTCTGTGTCACCACGACGCAAGCACACAGACAAGCATCCCTAGCAGCCGCTACTGCCTGGTACAGGAAACCCAGGTTGAGAACATGGGCCAGGCAAGGAACGTGGTTGACTTTGCCCAAGCAAAGGCAGAGATGTAATTAATGGCATTTCACACACACGTGTTGTCTACTGAGATGGGGCGGGGGTCAGCAGTGCTGCCAGCAACTCTGGCCCAGTGTGGCTCCTATTACCAAGCACGAAGCTGCAAAACTGCATGGACCTTCTCACCTGCAGGAAGAATAGCGCTCTAGGGGGGCACAGGGCTGTCGAGAGAGAGGGCTCACCAATGAGAGGAGGTGGTGGAGACTGGCATATCACCAATACGTGTGGTACCACCATCTCCCCACTGTGCCCGTGGCTGCGTCTCTGCTGGCTAGCAGCGTGACCCACTGGGCTGTAAAAGACTGATACCGACCCTGGCCATACTTGCTGGACCACGATCTAGTAGGTGACACCTTGCCCACACTGTGGTCCAGCGAAGCAGCTATATTGCCCTCAATATCGTGCAGGGCTGGTACTGCCTCTTGGCAAAGTAATTACGGCCAGGGACTTGCCATCGTGGTGTGCACATACGCACAAACTCTCGAACGCTGCACTGTCTACCAGGCTGAATGGTCAGCTGCACCGCCAGAAGTTTGGCTAAGCCCATGAGACGCTGTCTTGGGGTGACTGGGGGATAGCTTCTGTCTTCGCTCCAATACTGGGGAAAGAGACCTGCCTTTTAGTGGACGAACCAGCAGATGGGTCAAGGCGCCTCTTAACACCACGCCTGCTGGGGCCAAGGCGGTCTCTCCTCCTAACTTCCACTGGTAAGCATTGATAAAACTGGAGGGGGAGGAGAGGTGGCTCCTTGGGCATGAGGAAGGGAACGTGCAGGTGCCTGTACATTCTTGTATGTTTCTCCCACCGAGCTCTGTGTGCGCACCATATGCTTCCTCATAGATTTCATGCCCAAGTTAGAGGTGGTCTTCCCACGGCTAACACGTTGCAGGCACAGACTGCCACTGCAACCCTCGGCCAAGGTGAAAAATTCCCACACTGCTGAGCCACTGGCCCGCCTTGGAGCAGCGGTCACCTGCTGTTGGGGAGCACTGGCACCAATGCCTAATGGTCCTGTCTCCACGCACAATACTAGTGCGCTGCTGCCTCGGCCCCTGACCCAGTCCTGCCTCTGGTTCAGCTCGTGCTCATGCTCTGAGCGCATCTCCCTCAGACACCCTCTCCTGCTCCTCCTCTCCCACTTGTGCACCATGAACGGTCCTGACATCATCGTCTACGATCACCTCCTCATACACTGGAGGCTGTGTCACAAAATGAGCAGCCAGCTGGAACCTCACCCCCTTATTAGTTCCCTGGCTGCTATCTCTGGACTGCTGCATGAAAGCTCACCTCCTTCCCCCTGTGCACTGAACACTTTCTTCCTCTGCCACAGGCATCAGGAAGGACGGTGCATCAGTGCAAAGCTCCCCTCGACCACACTAGCACCACACATGATGTGGGAAAACATTTCCTGTGACTACTCCTCTGGATCCCCGAAGTCCATGCCCACAGTTGGAGCCAACAGGGGAGGGAGGGGCAGGCACATTATCATGGTGGCAGCTCGGCTGTCCTGTGCCTGTGAGAGGTGGAAGGGGAAGCCTTTCTTGATCAGGATTGATAGCCCTAGCCCGGCTACCCAGAACATATTGGGCAGTGTTGCCCTGCCCTGTAAGGGCCAGGTGGCTCCTGCCCAGCAGCAGCAGACTGCATGGGCCCACCTCTGCCTCTAACATCACAAGCAGAGGCAATTCTTCCTCTGCCTTGTACTCTTGCCTGCCTGGCATTTTGCTCTCCCTATATATCTGTATATTATATATATATATTACTTATACTGTGTACACTAATACGACAGAGAGAAATAAACACACAAACCCTCTAAAAGACTCACAAAATTGTCCAAAGGACTTAAAAGGACTTTTGGTTTCACAGAAGTCTCTAAAAGGACTTTTGGTTTTATCAATGTGTACACAGGGGGGATAACAGCAAGTGTTACCCCCCACACTGAAATCCCACAATCAAAGCTCAAGTTCGCTCAAAAAACGAAAAAATCTCTCCAACTCCAACACTATCAGCTCCCCAACTAAACTCTCCAACACACTGACAAAATGTTGTCGAAAGGTTGCCTTTAATACCAGGGGGTTGCACTACTGTGGTTGTGTGAATTTAGTCATGTGGCAGAGTCATTTCCATTAATTCGATGATTATTGCGTTTTCAATTTAATTTTTCGATAATCATCTACTTTCGATTTCAAAAATCGAAAACTCGGAAAATTCGAGTTTCGAAAAATCCAGGAGTTCCGAAAGTTTCTCGGACTTCGAACCGCCAGATTTATTCGAAACTGGGTTCTATTAGAACCCAAGTACATCCCTACTTACCAGGTGTGCCACCAGTGAATAAGCTGAAATTTTGAGTACATTTAGAAGCCTTATCTTTTTGGTGGAACATAATAGAAACAACAAAAAAAGAGTCGTGGGTATTGAACTTGTAAAATCTGTATTTTCAAACCTGATGCTTTCCCAGTGCGCCAAAACTGAATAAGCAGAGAATCCAGCTACATTTGGAAGCTTTATCTTTTGCTAGGAAAATAATAAAAAAAATGGAATATGGAATCCTGATAATACTTTGAAAGCTGCTTGTTACCCTGCAGTTTATTTTCCAGCAACTCACACTGACTGGTAAATAAATTTCAGGGTAACAAGCAGCTTTCAAAGTCTTATAAGGGACTTCCATATTGGTGTATAGAAAACACACTGGGCATGATTTACCCATTTTGGCTGCGCTAAAATTGCAGTTAAAAGACACCCGTGCAACCAGCACATGTATTTAATAAAGGATTAGCACCATTTTAACTCCACAATTTAAGACCAGTCTAACGGGTCTAAAGTGGCGCAGGGGTAAAATCCCTTTTGGTATTTACCACCAGGTGCAAATCCAGTTATTAAATACTGGAAGCATATTTGCCTGAAGCAATTTGCAGCTCTGTTAAATGGGCCCACTGTGCATAGAAACAGTGAATACGGGGGTCAGGGGGCGTGGTTCTTTGGGACTTCATGGGCTGTGGCTTGTACTGGCAACAACATGGAAACCTTCTTAGATACAGAATATATTCTCACATGTACTAACACACACTTGCTAGAGAATAATCTTACAATGTATAGGTGTTCTGGAAGAAAAACTTTCAATTTAAGTTTAGTTCTCCTTTATGAGGAGTTCGGTAATTGTTTTTTATGGTCACAAACGTAAAAGTGCTGGTATGGCCAAAAAGCCTTTATAAATATAGTCCTATGAGCCTGCATTTAGCGACTGTATATTGCCATTAAAATAGAAACATTTAAAGGGTATGTACACTGGAAAATGGTTTTTTTTAATTCCATTAGTGGAAACTATCATCACACCCACTATCACTGTTAAGTTTTTTTGTGTGATCTGTGTAATAAATACGGCCGGACGCCAGGATACTCACAAGTACGCTTCCAGGAGGAACCCGCGTCTTAGTTTGCATACTAGAGCAGAGTGAGGCTGATGGAATTGTATGCAGGATACTGAGACACCTCTGGAAATTGATATCAAGGAGAGGTGCTGCTGGGAGCTGAGATGCAGAAACATATAGTAGTCTATGGAGCTGGCTAGTATAGACTCAGAACAGGCAAGTAGTATTCTTCTCTGAACTGGTAAGGTAAGTATTCTTTTGGAACTGGCAAGGTAAGTATTGTGTCTGGAACTGGTAAGGTAAGTATTGTCTAGGGAACGGCAGGTGGTCGCTGGAACCAGGAGAGGTAAGTTCAAAAGGAGCCTGGGGAGCAAACGTTACATTGGCGCGCGGCCCAGGAGGACACCAGCATTTGAGCCCTCGCTCTGCGTGCCGGCGTCGTAACGTTGTGGCGTAATCATGTCTCAGACACCATGCACCCAGAAGCGCACAGCGGCGTGGGACTGGAGCAGCAAGTAAGTTCCTGACAATCTGATCCCTATTTCATTAGATCCAATCTGAAACATCTACTGCTGTAGCTGGTGACATGGGTGTGACAGTTGTGTTTGCGTGTAGTATGAGACTTGGTACAGGAAAATAGTCAGGCCAGTGGTCAGAGCCTGAGCAAAACAAGTATTGTATTGAAGGCATGCAGCAACACACACACATCAGAGTAAGTGCTACTTACATGTATTTATTTAGTATTTAGTTTAAGATGACGCAAAGTCATTTTTTCAGTATGCATACACTTTAAGATTGTATCTTATACCAAGATTATACTATCTTACCAGTGTATGATTACACGTTTCAATTTTTCTAAAGAGTTTGTTGCAATGGGGAACATCCTTTGAAAACCAGGCTCTCTGTACTTCAGAAAAATATAGAATTTAGAGATGTTTTAACATAATCCTATAAACCTATATTTCGGTCAATTAGGAGTTATCTTTTTCAGATCAGTGTGTACTAAAAAACCAATTGGTACTTTGGAGATAAGCGTATTCATGGTGTTTCAAAAACCTTTAGCATAGGTTATATTAACAATACCTTCTACCTTTTTAATTCTATTGAGCTTTAGGTTACTGTGGACTCATATGGTGCTTGTACTTTTACTTCTAATGACAAGGAGACTCTTGGAACCCTGGAGATCTGCCTTTTGCTTTTTACGTGCATTTTATAGCACAAATGTTTCATGATTGCCTACTGTTTAAACCTGCAGGCAGATTGTTTCCCCACCCGACCTAACGGTCTCAAGTTTTCAACTTTATAGGGCTCAAGCATTTCAGCTATGAAGGTGTTTTATGATTATGGTAAATCTCTCCTGAAAAGGCAAATTTGGAAAGAAATTGCACTGTGCTGGATCACACTTTGTTTAAAGGGCAAGTCCAGCCCCATGAAATGAAAACACAGTGTGGTCCACTGACATTGTGTTCTTTACACATGCTCAGTCCTAAGATACAGCAGGGACTTGTTACAGTTAGTTACACCCACTAGTAGGCTCTAGCAATCATTTTACAGGACAGATAGGCATGTGACTGGGCTGAGGGGTGTGGCCATTTACTGTACATACACACAGTTATTTCATCCAGTTTTGGGGGGATTACATTTACTTTTAGCTATTTACTGTAGTGGTTTTACTTTATTGATGTATTTAGAGAGGATATTCAGATCTAAAGTGTAAACAATTGGGTTTAGTTCTCCTTTAACTCCTTCCTTTGTCACTCACCCATTTTCCTCTGTCACATTTTCCCCAAGACTTTGCTGACTACTGCAAAATAGAGTCTCTCCTCTGTACACAGATTCCTAGTCTTCAGGATTGCTCTCCATGTTTTTTACCCAGATAAAAATCTTTTAATCTTGTGATCCAGTCAACCCTCACTGCAAATGGGCTGTTACCACTATGCTAACCCACATATTTAATGCTTATTTTGTCATCAGGTTCCGTATCCTACCTTCTCTGAATGGTGTTTTAAGCTCCGCCCCCACGAGATTGTGCAAGTCTCCACCACTTGCTGTATCATGTTATTTTGCAGCCGTTCATAGAGCAATGGCAACGTTGCCGTAAGCATGTGTGCGTGATGTCATCACAACGCGCATTTACATGGGTTGCATGAGCACTGACGTCACACACGTGCTATCAAACTAATCTGACATAGATATCCTCTAAACCACTGGAAAATCTTGTCTTCTCCTGTTTAACTAAATTATTCTTGCTCATAATCTATAGGATCCCTTGTAGTTAGAATTCTAACCTGCGCCCAGCATGGAGACAACTCTGTCCAAAGTTTTGAATTACCTTCATGTGGTCAAAGCTAAGTCACTTTTCTTTTCTCATCCTTCTCGACCTCCCCTCTGTTTTTCGACACTGTAGATCATCCCCTTCAAATTCTTCACTCCTTTGCATCCTGGCTCCTATTATATCTCTCTGTTAGAACCTACTCCAATTTCTTTGATAATAAAACCTCTTCTTTGGTTCCTCTGTAAGGCTCTGTTCTTGGACCCTGGTGGTTCTTCCTCTATACTATTTCCCTGGAGATGTCATTAGCTTATTTGTGAATAAAGGTGATATTGATCTCTGACACCATTTTTTTTCTTCTAAGTCTTTGCTGTAGCAAAGACTCTGAGCTCCATTCACAAATACTATAGTAAGCTGTCACTCATGGACAGCTTACTTATCATGTACTGCACGGCGATTTGAATAGATTGCAGTGCAGTACACTCAACAGACCACCAGGGGCAGCACAGGGGAAGCCCAAGGGAAGACCTTGGTGAAGGAGTAAGTTCTGTACGTCCTCGGTCTCGCTTATCGCAGAAATCCTCTTTTTGGGACCCACTTCCATTATGCGGTTGCGGCTTTTAGGGCTGCTAGCTTCCCTTGCCCCCTCAATCCCCCATCGGTTTGGTCCAAATCCGATGGGGGATTGAGGGGGCAAGGGGAGCACTTGAATACTGTCCCCTAATTGCCTCTAGCTGCCTTTAAGGAGCAGTATGCAGTAAAAGTGCCCAGGGCCACTGCTGATGTGATCGGGCCAAATGCGTCCCGCAGGCCACGTGTTTGGCACCATCATTGGTGTAAAACGAAAGAAGAAACCCTTGTCAGGAACCAGTTTTCTCTCAAGTACTACTTTCCAGCATACAATGTATCAATTTCTGGTTCTGCAACACTGACTGCTAGATTGCAGATTGTAAGTACTGTTACAAAGTTGATATCTGCCTTAAATAAACTTTTCCATTCTGTTTATGGAATAAAGGGAATTCAGAGCAATTACTTTAAGTTCCCAGGGAGCCCCTCTCAATTCTGAGTGGAGGCACGCCATCTGTTATTACTGCTCTCTCATGTAGGACTGCTGTAGCGCCAATCCAGACTATAAATACCAAACTTCTATTCTGTGTAACCAAGGGCTACATTTAGAGGCACTGCTGAGATTCAAAGTAGGAGTAAATTACAAATATGATGCCTTTACTTAAACCAGCAGAGGTTTATGCTTGGGCCCTAAAGGAAAATGCTAATCTTAACACAACTTTGCAAGTTGATTGAGTACTACCAGAGGTAATGTTTGAATGATAGAAGTCCCTGGCCAGTTATAGATACTGAAATTTGCATGCTTGCTAGCAATGATGTGTCAGCCTCCTGTTTAAATTAAAATATCCTCCCAAACTTTAGCTCCTGTTGCTGAGAAGGAGAAGTGCTGCCACTATAATGTATAAGCCCCTTTACTGTAAATTAAGAGGATATTAAAAGTCACTTCAGAGTTCTGTGCCCTCGTGCTTTTATATGGTCACGGAACTCCTCTGTGACTTCTAATATTTTTATAATTTACACTAGGGTTAAATTATTCATATATAATATCCCTACTCTTCCCAACTACCTACCCATGGGCCTCTACTGTCCCCAACTTCTACCTATACGGGGCCTTTGCTCTGGTATCAGCTCATTTTAAATTTGTATCTGAAACTTATCTGCAACATTTATATGGGGGTAGATTTATGGTATTTTTTGAAAACTACAATTCTACAATTCCCTGTCTGCACTCTGCTACAATGCTTGGGGTTTTAAATGTCATCTAGGTCCACATAACTGCTATAGTTATAGCTGAACCTTTGGCTTACAAAGACCAATGAATTTCGTGTCATCTGTTACCATGCAGACATGTGCTCTGGTCTGCTCATGCATAGGTACAGGTGCAAATAGTTGTTTGTTACGTTGTTAGGGTTAAAAAAGAGTATAATGTAAGGTCCCTGGTATGAATAACAATTTGTTGGTTTTAGATGTGTATATTCTTTTAATTGTATCTATATGTATATCATTTTAAATGTGGTGGATTCGAACGTTCATATTTGTTCTGTGAAAAGTGTGCCATGGTAATGGCAGAGAATGTATGGACTTTTAACAAGAAGAGAATGAAAGTATATGTTTTAAGAGTGCTCTCCCATGTGAACTGCATATTGTACAGAAGATGGTTGTATGACTTGCACCTATTAACCCAGGAAACCAGTGCTTGTAAAATGCTCAAGAGGATGACATCAAATCTCCACAACATGATCTTGCAACCTAGTGTGTCTGTTTTGTTTTTTGTTACTATATGTAACTTTGGATATTATAAAACATATTTTGTTTAGGGAGACACTCCGGTTGTTTTGTCCAGATTGCACAGCTCTTTGCTTTCATGATTGTGGAGTTTACTTGGCCTTGTGAAGCCCTGTGGCTTAGCATAGCGGGTGAGTACCTTTGAGTACTTAGCTACACTTGTGTTTACCTAACTTTGAATCTTCATGGGATTTACTCATGACTAGGCTGGGGTTGATTCACCCACCCTCCCTTAGGAATAAATAAGTTCACCTTACCCAGAGCTTTGTTAAGTTTTTTCTGACATTACTTGTATCTTACCTTCTGTTCATGACATCAGTTCCTCTTGTATGATAAAACTTTGCATTAGTGAAGAAACATAATAAGCAACTGAGGGGGGAATAGGCAACAGCTGGTTTTCTTGCTGGAGTCAAATACCTAACAAATATCTGCTAACATTTATTAAATAGTTGTTTTCTGCTAATTTTCCCTCAAGGCTAAAAAGCTAATTAATTTACTTGCAATCATCTAGGTTTACTATAATTATTTGGTATCATAATAATAATATCTTTAGTTCAACTTAATTCATCCCTTAAGAAATAGTTCATTCTAAAAGTGAATGTTTCCTTTAATGTATTGACTGAAGCCCAGGAGCTACGGAACTATGCCTTACCTCCCGTTCTTCAATCAATATTAGAACCAGGAAGCGTTCAGAGATTTTCATTTCTGCAGTGGTGGATGCCTGACAGGTAAATATACTTACCTTCGTCCCTTTTGCAGTGAACTATTCCTTTAATGCCTATCATGGGGGTGAGAACATTATCACTTAAATCTGACATATATTCTTAAATTAATGCATATTATTTGGAAGTACAGATTTTTAAATATATTTAGGATTATGAAGAAATTAAATTGGAATCCTGTGTTTGATCTGACTGGGATTGCCAGACCAAACACTTTAAAATGATTTTATAAGGTCCCGACTAGATGAACTTTTTAACGGGGATACAATTTTGGAGCAGCAGGCATACATTTAGACCATTTCTGATCTTTGAGATGCATCATTTTGTGCATCTCATTTACAGTGGAGCTTTACTCATTTTATCATAAATAGTATAGATAGAAAATCTGTTCAAACAATTCTGCAAGTAGAATTAATGGTTTGCACAGCTAAGTGGTTTGCAGATAAATAATTGCTAATGAGTTATTTATCATATGTGTTTTGGTAAAGTGATGATCTGTAGTGCTATTCCTTACACTATGTTTTACACACGAATGATTACTAATTAACTCTTGAGATTTTAAGATTATCACAACTATGGATTTTTATAAATTAGTCAAACCCTTGACCCTTTCTGTGTGACATATAGAACACAGATCATACAACATTCTGTCAGTGGTGTAACTACCACCCCCGCCACCCCCGCCACCCCCGTGACCGCGGGGACCCCCGAAAGGTAAGAGGGCCTGTGATTATTGTCCTGAACCTCTGTGATCAGATGTTTTTAAACAGCTGACTGCCGCGTTGAAGTAAACTATGTGCAATTAGCTGTTTTAAAAGACCGGATCCGAACCGGAAGTTTGAGTCCATTTTTTAACGTGCTGATCGCCACATATCTTTACTTCATATGCGTGATAGCTGTTTGAAAAAAGCTTATCGTGGACCTCTGGGAGGGGGGGTCCTCAGGGGCCTGGCCTCCAATCTCGCATTGAGTTATCTGTTGATAACTAAAAAAATTTACCTGGCCAAAAACACAGTAAGAGGCTGGGAGCTTTTGCTCTAGATATATTTGCCCTTTATCTGCCATATGTGTGATTTAGTGTAAGGTGCTATACACACTGCATATTGTGTTGGATTGATAACAATGGATTGATAACAATGTATTCTATGTTGATGACACCTGGGTTAAAATCCACCAGAAGGAAGTACAAGCTTTCACAGAACACATTAATGCGGTGGACCAAAACATTAAATTCACAAGGGAAGAGGTACAAAACAACAAACTGGCTTTCTTGGACTGCTTGGTAGAAGTTAAGGAAAATGGTAAACTGGAAGTAGAGGTTTACAGAAAACCAACACACACAGATCAGTATTTGATGTTTGACTCCCACCACCCTTTAGATCACAAGCTGGGGGTCATCAGAACCCTGCAACACAGAGCCGAGAACATCCCCACTAGCACAGAGGCGAAGGCTAAAGAAATGAAACATCTCAGAGGAGCCCTTAAAACTTGTGGATATCCAGACTGGGCCTTTGTCAAAAGAAGTAGAAGGAAAGAAAAGAACACGAATACCAACAGTGAAGGGGAAAAGCAAGACAGGAGGAAGAACATGGTCATCCCATATGTAGCAGGGGTCTCCGAGAAATTAAGAAGAATTTTCAAAAAACATCGTATCCCTGTCTGCTTTAAACCGAACAACACACTGAGGCAGCAATTGGTACATCCGAAAGACCCAATACCAAAACACAAGAAAAGCGACATCATATATGCAGTGCAGTGCAGTGAAGAATGCTCTGATTTGTATGTGGGGGAGACCAAACAGCAACTGCATCAACGTATGGCCCAGCACAGAAGAGCCAATTCCTCGGGTCAGGACTCAGCCGTGTATCTGCATCTTAAGGATAAAGGACATACCTTTGAAGATTGTAATGTTAATATACTGGCGAAGGAACGTGACTGGTTCAAGAGAGGTGTTAAGGAGGCCATTTATGTGAAAATAAAGAAACCAAGCCTAAATAGAGGTGGGGGGGTTCGACACCAACTGTCTGCCATGTATAATGCTGTTTTAACACCTTACTCTGGGCGTTCCTATAACACCTCTTAGCCACTATCTAATCACACCCTTAACACCTGGCTGTGATATGCTAATTGCGATTTTCCAGGGTACATAATAGCCACAGATTCTTGTACAAGTCATTCTGAATTGAGAAAGCCAGTCGGATGACTAGAGAAACGTCTTCAAGAACTACATTTCAAGTCCAGTTGATCTAATTGAATACAACAGATATACCATGACCTGGATGAATGAGAACCTTCACAAGCAATGTATTCTAAAGGCTTGTACACACGCATGATGTGTACGAACGAACGATAATCGGCCCGCGTGTAGGCGTTTTATCGGCTGAACTTGGTGGATCTCCGAATGAATGAAACGTGAAACGTTCGTTAGTACGAATCGTGCATCTTTGTTTGGGACCCGCGATCACACGTGTACGAGCCTTCAGTTTCAGTTATTACAGACAGATCTTTCTTCATAGACGGGAAAAAAAGGTTTTTTTTCTTATACAGACTGGAATTCTTCTGCCCGCGATGCGAGTGATCCGACCCACGGTTCACTTTACCCGAACCCGACCTGCAACCCATTCAAACTCAATGCAGTTTACCCGAACCCAACCCACAAAATGGGTAACCTGTGGGTTGCAGGACTCTAACCCCCTCCAAAAGCCAAAGCTACATTTGTTAGAAAGCTGACAGGCGTAGGGCTAATCTGTTATGTAAAAAAACTATACTCTCCCCCTTCCTTATGCCAATTTAAAGTTTTCACCTCCTCTTCAAGCTCTTAGCTTTGTTTGAAGCTTTTACATGCTTAGAAGAGGAAGCTAGGGGAATAACATTCAGTTATTGACTGTGATGTCATATGCTACATCTATGACTGACAGCTGCTAACTGGAAGAACCAGGAAGAAAAAAGTGAGATAAAACATCATACAGCATTTCAGGACTTACATCTCTCTGCTTTATAACTATTGCAGTTTTGAGGTTTGATCTACTTATATAAAATTTTGTATTTGAGGGGAGAACATGCCATTTACTGTATGCTGTGTTTTTTATACAGCTCAGACTGGAAAGGGTGACCAGAACTTGAGTAGGGGCTAGGCCACATCAGTGCGATTTAACACTGATCGCGTATTAAAAAGCACACACTAGTGTGGCCCACTTGGAGTGGCCACACTAGGTTTAACTTAATTTGCATTGTGATCCGTTGATTAGAGCGAATGCAATCAACATTTTTTGTGCAATTCGCATGCGCTTAGAATGATGTGATCCGTTCCGTGAGAAATGCAGAGCAATGCATATCAGTTTTAACCAGTTTAAGGTTGTTCCGCACACTACTCACATCCACTTTGCAATCTTTTGGCTGGGTAGATACAAACAATGGAAGCCTAGTGCACATCCAATTAATTTGCTTATATTTTACTTTACCATTGTATTGTGACTTAAAAAGCCTGCCCTTCTCTCTGAATAACCAGCAACCACTTCAAGGTTTGCTTTATTCTGCTGGGTCCCAACTTTTAACCTTTTTCACCTTAGTAACTTTTTACCTTTTTAGGAAGCTTAATTCTAAAACTTTGTCTTTATATCAGTGCCTGCCTTTTATGAGATTAAAGTACCTGCTGCTCTTTCGCTTGCTTTCTTGGGACTGACTGTCAAGCTCTAAGTACTTGAACACATGACAAGTAAGTATATTGATCTTTTGGCTGGGTGCTGCTGATCCATCTAAGCTATAAGCATATAAGTCCCAATGTATTGAAAGTATTAGCACACACCAGACTTATCATAAACGGCGTTTTATTAACACATGTGACGTTTCGGTGACAATGGTGTGAACTGATACTTTGAATACATTCAGTGCATCTCAGTGTCGGTGGCCACATTCCATTCCCTGCTCTGTACTTACAATCCGTTCTGGGTAAGCAGAGTAAACTATTTTTTGGGTTTTTGAAGGACTAACCTTACATGTCTATTGTTACTGTATCAGAAACCATTTAAATGAAAAAGAGAAATTACAAAGGCAGCTCCACAGATCCTATAATTGTCACTTGTCTGGTAGTGTGCCATTGGAGGTGTGCTTATGTTGTGCCAATTGGGGGTTCTTGTGGTGTGCCAATGGTTGTGCTGGTGGTGTGCCAATGGGGGGCATTGGAGGTGTGGCAATGGGGGATGCTGATGGTGTTCCAGTGGCAGGGTGCTTGTGATGTGCCAATGGGCAGTGCTGGTGGTGTGCCATTAGAGGGGTTCTGGTGGTGTGCCAATGGGGGGTGCTGGTGGTGTGCCAATGGGGGCGTGGTGGTGGGGGGGATGGGTTTGTGCATTAAAAGGCACTGAGCACAAACTATAACTTTTTTTGCTTGTGGGTGTGGGGGTTGAAGGAATGTTTTTTTGAATTTGCCAATTTGCTTATCATCAGTATCATGAAATTCACAGTTCAGTGTACCATTTGAATTGATTTGTCAGTTTTTGTATCAGTATCATGAAATTCCCCGTTTGCTGTACCAGTGTCATTGATTTTCCAGTTTGCTGTACTACTTTCATGAAATTCCCAGTTTCCTGTACTAGTATCATGAAATTCCCAGTTTGCTTTACCAGTGTAATGACATGGAATCCCCAGTTACCAGTGTTATACAGTCATTTTGGATAGGGAAAAATAGATGGACATATCTTTACACAACCTCCAATACTAAGTTACTATGTAACTGCTTTAGATAGTACAGTCATTACAGGTAGGGCATAAAGGGTAAAGGTTGGACTAGATGGATGCATGCTTTTATACAAGACATATTATATGTTGTTAAATGATTTAATTTAAAAAATACTTGCAATCTTGCCTTTATTTTTAAGGGTTTACTAATATGACAAAAATGTTAATGATAATTGTGTCACTGAAAGTTGGTTTATATATATATATATATATACCATAGTTACAGTTGGACAATTTCCTGATGTTAGTTTAAATATACTAAGTGGTGTTTCCCAGGTAATTTTTACTATAGCTGCCCCTGATATACCCCCAGTGTTCTACATAAAAAACTCAAAAACTTAAAACTAAGTGTAAAACAGGATGAAACCCAGAATCTTCAGAATTCCTAGAATACATTAATTCAGCTCAGTCCCTAAAAACAACTGATTTCTTATTCTTCCCTTGCCACTGTATCTAAATAACAATTTTCTCTGGTAAATGGTCTGTGGGTCCACCAGGGAGTTTCCCATGTGCCCTGGTGGATCGGACAAACCGTTTGTTAAAGCACCAAGCAAAGGCTAAGATGAAGATAATATAATTGTCTTACAATTAGCTACTTTGTATCACACTGTGCTAAGAGGAATGGGAAGTAAGGAATGAAGTGCTGTGATCATAAAATATTTTACTTATGTAACACAGTTACAAGGTTAAAGGATATGTCCACCCCAAAAATAGCTTTTTTCTGTATATTTTTTCCCCCTACTCATTGATATCCCTTAAAGGCACTGAACTGTGACTGGCTGCCTGTATGACCGTGTGGGCTGTAATGGGGTTTTTAAAGCCTTCTGCATCAAGATATCAAGTACATTAATATCTCTTGTAAAATAAACTCATTAATTAAAAACTGTTCTACATTTTTCAGACTTGTTAGTTGAAGTTAACTTTGTTTTTCCAATCCCTCAGTCAAATAAAGGGCTTGGGATATAATAAATATTAATACTGGAATGACTATTCATTTTACTGTATAAAGCTCTCACATGTATTACTGTGAGAGTAGGTATGAATGCCTATTTATTAAAGTTGAAATACTGTATAACCTTTCCCATTCTGACCTTTTCAGGCATTTTAGAGCAAAAAATGTCAGAATTTTATAGCATTTATAAGGGTTTTGACACAAACAAAAATTGAAATTGGAATCCTATTAATAAAGGGTTCAGCTTCATGTCATTCTTGGCCTTTTAGAAACCCATATAAAAGCCCCAAAAATGAATAGTTTAAGGTTAAATTTAACGTGTGCAGATACAAACTCTTATATAAGTTTTGAATAAACAAACAACTTAATGCCACAAAAAGATTTTTTTACAATTAAAGTATTAACTGTAATATAAACTAAAATTACAGTTGTAAAATTCCCCTGATGTTAGTTTAAATATACTAAGTGGTGTTTCCCAGGTATTTCTACTATAGCTGCTTCTGAGATACCCCAGTGTTCTGCCCAAAAAACTCAAAAACTGAATGCTAAGTGCAAAGCAGAATGAAACGGTAAAAATAATTCGCGAGAGTTGGGGGCTAAGTTAAAAGTAAGGACCTCAAGTATTTTCAGAAATACTACCGCAGCCACGGGCTACGATAGGGAGGCAATGGGAGCTTAGGAGTATAAATGCGTGGCTAAGAGGGTGGTGTAAGGAGATGGGATTTGGGTTTTTAGAGAACTGGGCTGACTTTTTTGTTGGCTACAGGCTCTTCACTAGAGATGGATTGTACCTCAATGATGATGGTGCAGCTGTTTTGGGGGAGAAGATGGCTAGGGGTTGGAGGAGATTTTAAACTAGGTATGGGGGGAGGGTACATTGGACTACACAGAGTTAGATAGAGGAGTTAGGGATCAGAGGGCTTATAAGATAACGGGGAGAGAAGATGGGGGAGCATACATAATAAGGAGGCATGAACATCCAAATATTGAAGTAAACTAATTGATAATCTAAAATGTATGTTTACAAATGCAAGTAGTCTGGCTGTAAAAACTGGGGAACTAGAACTAAAAGCTTTAAAGGAAAGGTATGATGTGATCGGTATAGCAGAAACTTGGGTCAGTGATTCACACGACTGGGCAGTAAATATTGAAGAATACTTCTTATTTATATATGACAGATTTAATAAGAAAGGAGGAGTATGTATGTATGTTAAACAAGAATTGAAGCCAAGTTTAAAAGATGTGGATGTAGTTTACTTGGATTTTGCTAAAGCTTTTGATACTGTGACACATAGGCGACTAATGTATAAACTGAGGACTGATAGAGGTAAGACTCAGGTGTTAACTGCAACTGGCAAATTTACTAAACACACAACATGTTTCGAGCCTCACTGGGCCCTTTCTCATGCAATAAATTTGCCGGTTGCAGTTAACACTGCTTGTCGCCTGAGGCTTACCTCTATCAACTCTCTATTTTTTGAAATTATTGTATGCTGTTGGATGGAAGCATGAAATAGAGGTAACTGGACTTTATAATTACTAGTACTGTGGATAACATTGTTCCCATTGTAAACTGAGGACTGTTGGCCTAGAAAAAAATTTGTACATTAATGAAGAATTGGTTATTGGATCGCAAACAGAAAGTGGTGCCTTGAGGTTCTGTACTGGGGCCACTTTTTAATCTGTTTATAAATGACTTAGAAGGGGGCTTTGAGAGCAAGGTCTCTGTTTTTGCTGATGACACAAAACTATGCAGAGCTTTCAAGACTTTTTATTGTATCTGGGAACAGATACAATAAAAATGGGCATGCGCTCTGAATAGGCGCCATTTTGGTAGGTGAAGAAAAAACCAAGGCACCAAATGGCTCACCTGGATCCCTTGATGGCAGCGGTCCGGCAGGCAGTGGAACAGAGGGGCGAGGATTGGCTGAGACGGCTCATCATGCAGCCGGATCAGCCGTCGATGAGTACAACAGCCCGGGATTGCGGCCCCCAACAGCAGGCCCAAAGCTCCCCTCTGTCGCGGCCTACGACCAGGAAAACACGCGCACCCGAGCGCTTAAGTCCCTCTCCAATAAACACGCGGAGGCGGAGTCACAGCCCGACAAAAAAGGGAAACAAGCGCGGGAGAGATACTCGCATATCTGCTCCCAGGATGGTGCGTAGCAGAACTACAACTTCTGCGGCGACGGGAACACAGTCTCCCAGGGGCAGGCGACGCAGAGTAACAGCAGAGGAAGCGGCGGGAACACAGTCTTCCAGGCAAGCATCAACAACGGTGAGTGCGCAAGGGGGTCAGGGAGGGGATACACTGCCCCCTCAATGTGCGGCCTGGGTCCCAGGCCAGGTTACCCAATCAGCAGTACCACACCAAGGCCTAAGGATTAGCGTGGGAACGGAGGAGGGAGGGAGGCGGCCTGATGTAGGGGATTGCCTTTCCCCCTTATCTGTTTTATTCCCACAGGATCTCCAAGCTCACCAACGCCAGAACCAGCAAACCATCCTATGCACACCTCAAGTATCGTCATATAATGATAACTGTCACCAGTCACAAGCGACACATATGCAGCAGCGAAATACAGCTCAGAGACAACCAGATCCAGCTACTACTAACACAGGTAATAACCAACCACACATGCTAGGGTCAGATCACCCTACCAATTTGGCGCCAGGAGTAAATCAATTTATGGATAGCTTAAGGGCTCTTATGGCAGCATGGGAACCTCCTACAAATGGGGAGAATAGTCTGCTGCAGAATGTCAGTTTGAGTAATGACAGGGCAGACAATACTAACGGTACAACGAGGGATCCCCCAACAGCTAATCATAACACCACAGTGACAGACACTGTGGCTTCCTCTAGTCCAGCTACAATACAACCCATGGCAGCAATATCAGATTTGGCAAAAGGCCAGGCATACATTTGTTTTGAAGGACCCCTCGGTGTTCACTTAAAACAAGAAACCAGGGAAACAATATGGCGGGGAGAGTTCATCGACATATTTACGTTACTTCCACTAGAGAGATTTAACATAGAGAGGTGGGAGAAAGGAAAAGAATATAGGAAAGAAGAAGACGAGGATAGGAGACGGTTTCGCCAGATACCGAGAACTTTCGGAAATTGGTTGCAAGCCTTTTCGACACTAGCTAGCATTATAGGGGAAAAATTCCCCGATCAGTGTTCATCTCTATTTTGTTATCAAGATTGTATATGGGAGGCATATAGAGTATACGGAGGACAGGCCTGGCTCCGGTATGATGAACAATTTAGGCAAAGGAAAGCGCTACGCAAAGATCTTAGATGGGATCATAAAGATATTGGCCTTTGGTTAAAAATAATGAATGCCAAAACAAACACATCATACGGCTTCACCAACCAAAATACCCAGATAGCTCAAACATCAGGTATCACGACAACAACCCAAAATCCTTCCCATCGGAAAGGTACCTGCTGGTCATTCAATGAGGGCCAGTGTAAATGGGGACAAACATGCAAATTCCGACATGAGTGCTCCCTCTGTGCAGGTCCACATGCACAAGTAAAATGTTTTCGTCGCCTCAGGGGAATCTCGACAAGACACAAGGAATTCATTAGAAAAGGGAGTGACACCAGTGAGGGTAGAAGCGATGGCCCCATGGTTACAGATTTATCCCGATAGGAAGAAAGCTGATTTCATCCTACAGGGCTTCACATTTGGTTTTTTAATTCCGGCCCAGATAACCACCACTAAAATTGTTCACAAAAACCTCAGATCCGTTTATTCCTTCCCACATATCGTAAAAAGTAAATTAGACAAAGAAATTGTTTTAGGCAGAATGTATGGCCCCTTTAACGAACCGCCATTTCCAAGTCTGAGAGTGTCTCCCTTAGGGCTAGTCAAGAAAAAAGAGCCAGGCACTTTTCGACTTATTCATCACCTTTCATTTCCAGCCGGGGACTCGGTAAATGATGGCATCAACAAAGAGCTAGCTACAGTTTGTTACACCTCATTTGACGAAGCCATTAGACTGGTAAAAATAGCGGGAAAAGGAGCCTTGATGGCAAAAACAGATATCGAGTCGGCCTTTCGGCTGCTGCCTGTCCACCCACAATCCATTCCTTTGTTGGGCCGTCAGTTTCAACAGAAATATTACGTGGACAGGTCGCTGCCGATGGGCTGTTCGATTTCTTGTGCATATTTCGAAGCTTTTAGCTTGTTTGTAGAATGGGTAATCAGACGGGAATCAGGCGTAAAATCTATCATACAGATGATTACTTGTTCGTTGGACCGGGAGATTCCAACTTGTGTGCCGTGCTGTTACAAAACATGCGCAGGTTATGTTCACGGTTTGGGATCCCCTTGGCTGAAGAAAAAACAGAAGGTCCAACTACAACTATCAAATTCTTAGGTATTGAAATCGATAGTGTCAACCAAGAGTGTCGTATACCTCAGGACAAGTTACTCATACTAGGCCATCAGATCAATCAAACGATGGTAGCTAATAAGATAACACTAAAAGACATGCAATCACTGTTAGGCAGACTCAACTTTGCTTCCCGCATATTGCCAATGGGTAGAGTTTTTTCACGAAGACTAGCATTGGCTACAGCCGGGGTACATCGTCCACATCATTACATCAGATTGGCTAAGGCACACAAACAAGATCTTAGAGTATGGAAAACGTTTCTAGACCAGTTTAACGGCCGTTCTTATTTTTTGTCCGCCAAACAATCATGCCCACAACTGCATCTTTACACTGACGCAGCAGGTAGTGTAGGCTTTGGTGCTTACTATGAAGGAACATGGTGCGCGGGCACATGGCCTAAGGAATGGTATACTTCATCGTTAATTAAGAATCTTACTTTTTTGGAGTTATTTCCGGTGTTGTGGGGGTGGAGTTATGGGGACATAACTTTGGAAAAAAAGATTGGTTTTCCATTCCGACAACATGGCTGTCGTGATAGCTATCAACAACCTAACATCATCATCATTACCAGTCCTATCCTTATTGCGTCATTAGTCTGAGATGTTTACAGTATAATTTAATGTTTACTGCACATCATATCCCAGGGTATTGTAATGATATCGCTGATGGCTCTTCGTCAACAGTGGGACAAATTTCGCCAACTGGCACCAGGAGCCACGGGCCAGGGGGAAGAGTGTCCACAGTTCCTGCTCAGCATAATATAGTCCCTGTACAACAACAAGTAACAGGTATTTATAACTTAATACGAAAATCGTTGTCACCCTCCACATGAAGCTTACTCCGCGTATGGGCAAAATGGTTTAAATTCAGACAACAACGAGTGTTAGTCAGTTAAAGAAAGCCAAGTACTTAGTTATTTAGCCAGTTTGTTCCAAGCAGGGCTTCTAATAGTTTAGTTAAAAAACATATGGCGGCATAAGTTTTCTATCAAATACATGGGCTGGCCAGACCACACAAAAACTTTGTAGTAAACAAGCAATAAAAGGGTATATTAAAAAAGAGACACCGATCGATAGGCGCAAACATTACATTTCAGAACTTAAACGCTTTGATGTCCACTTGAACACATAACAAAATCTCCCTATGAAGCTACCCTATTTAAAATTGCGTTTTCATGGGCTTTTTATGGAGCCTTCAGGATTCAGAGTAATAAGTCATGCCAAAACTCGTCCTGGAGGAATACTAATTTCAGATGTCAAGCTCAGGCAAAGAGGTATTATATAGTACGAAATACAAAGACTGCCAAACAAGGTCAGCACTTTATGGTAAAATTGGCAGCCATTCAGGATGCTTTACATGCCCGTCGGGAACTGCGCAGCATATCTGCAGTGCGACCATCAGGAAATGTGAGTTGCTAGTACACGAGGATAGCACACCGCTATCCCAATTCCAGTTTTCCACAGTCTTTTCGTGCCGCACTAGGAAAACACTAGGCCTGGCGGCCTCAGATTACGGAACACATTGTTTCGTATCGGGCAGCCACGGAAGCAGCACGTTGGGGGTTAACAGAGGACGACATTAAAAAAATAGGAAGATGGAAATCCATCCGTTTCAAGTCCTATGTTAGGCCACATATGATTGACTAAATAAATACTTCAATGCACTTGAACGCTATTAATTACTAATTCTTAAAATATATACCTGTTAATTCCCGGTCATCACCACTGTACGATATGGCTTATGGGCATTCCTTATATATTGGGCAGAACAGAGAGCAAATATCAGAGCCAATGGTAAGACATTAGGTCTTCCCACGCCAGTGTATCAGTACATTGGCTGGGGTTCAGAGGTATGCTATGGCTGGACCTGTTCCCAAGGCTATAGAAACAGCAAAAAGGATGCACCACCCCAGATATACTAATACATCTAGGAGGGAATGACCTAGGCTTCACCTTAACACCTTATAAAAAGTAAAAAAGATTCAAGAATGTCGGTCTTCCCAGGTGTCTTGGTTATCTGGTCGGACATCATTACCCGCAAAACCTGGCGAGGGGCAATTTCCCAGACAGCCATAGATAGGGTACGCATCAAGTAAATAAGGCCATTTCCAAATTTATAAAATTAAACGGTGGGTTAGTGTCACACATAAAGACATGATTACGATCGCTTTTGTTCCGTCCCGATGGTATATTTATCAGAGGTGGGTATGGACTATTTAATTTACATTGTCAGGAAGTGCTGGAGGAGGCTGTGTCGGTGTGGAGGAACTCGTGTGGTTGAAGGCCTCCACCACACGAGCCTTGGCGATCCCTGCCAGTCGGTCATAAATTAAAAGACAACGCCGGGTTGTTATGGTGGACATTACTTGGTTCTGGTCTAACCCCAAGTGGGTGGCCAGAGGTGATGGTTGGCAAAAGAGTGCCGTTTACAAGTTACACCCGGACGCGGTATCAGGTAAAGCGGTTATAGCGGCGGGTTATATGCAGAGGTTGTGGACAGGGGCAGGGACTTCCTGTTACACTAACAAGTTTGAATTGAATTGTATACAATGTCTTGTTTATGTCCATGTTCATAATACTGTTTCAGTTATTACAGTATATTTATATATATATGAATAAATAATAATTAATTAAAAGTTGTATACAAAGAAAGTTTTAATTAAACAAAGCTGTTTTAAAATTACTGTTAATAAAGCTGTGGCCAGTGATTAATCCAAAATGAGTGTCGTGTCTATCATTTGGGAATGGGGGGGATCGAATAGCCTTGCCCATGTCAAGTAGGCCCGGATAGCCCCTGAGAAGGGTTGGAGGAGGGGACAATGACAGGGTGGACAGAGATTGAAGGGGGGGTGGGGGGGGGTGGCTAGTCCCAGTACAGGGAAAGGGGATTGGATAGGACGTTTAGGGGTGGGAACAGATACAATAAAAAGGGCATGCGCTCTGAATAGGCGCCATTTTGGTAGTGAAGAAAAAAACCCCTCCCTCCCTCTCCTTATATAGACAGGGTACTATATATATGACACTGGCCTCAGCGATTAACTACATAATTATCGTTATTATTGCATTAGGGTTAAGGAATTGTCACAGCTTGGCGGATCCCTGCCAGTCGGTCATAAATTAAAAGACAACGCCGGTTGTTATGGTGGACATTACTTGGTTCTGGTCTAACCCAGGTGGGTGGCCAGAGGTGATGGTTGGCAAATAGAGTGCCGTTTACAAGTTACCCGGACGCGGTATCAGGTAAAGCGGTATAAGCGGCGGGTTATATGCAGAGGTTGTTGGACGGAGGCAGGGACTTCCTGTTACACTAACAAGTTTGAATTGAATTGTTATACAATGTCTTGTTTATGTCCATGTTCATAATACTGTTTCAGTTATTACAGTATTTTATATATATATGAATAAAAAATAATTAATTAAAAGTTGTATACAAAGAAAGTTTGAATTAAACAAGCTGTTTTAAATTACTGTTAATAAAGCTGTGGCCAGTGATTAATCCAAAATGAGTGTCGTGTCTATCATTTGGGAATGGGGGGGATCGAATAGCCTTGCCCATGTCATGTGCAATTGCTGCAAGCTGACCTAGATAGATTATTAAAATGGGCAGCAGAAGAGCAGATGAGATTCATTGTTAATAAATGTACAGTAAGGTGATGCATTTAGGGTTTATGAATCCTTGTGCCACCTACACCATATGTTAAGTTAATCTCTAATGGAAAAAGATTTGGGGTTTCTGAGCTGTAGCAAACAATGCCAGTCAGCAAAGGCTTGAGCTAGCAAGATTTTGTCTTGTGTAAAGATGGGAATAGAATCAAGAGAGAAATATATTATTCTCCCTCTTTACAATTCACTGTTAAGGCCTCATTTAAAATATGCGGTGCAGTTTTGGCATCCCATATACAAAAGGGACATCTTGGAAATGAAAGTAGTTCAGAGAAGGGCAACTAAAATAATAAATGGAATAGAGGGGTTTGAATATGCAGGCAGATTAGACAAGTTAGAGCTGTTTACATTGGAGAAGCGATGTTTGCGCATGGATATGATCACCTTATACAAATATATTAACGGGCAATACAATAAACTCTCTGGTGTGTTGTTCACAAATAGGTCATATCAGAGGACTCGTGGACATCCTCGTGGAAGAAAATAAGTTTCATCTTCAGGTTAGGAAATGTTTCTATACAGTGAGAATGGTGAAACTGTAGAACTGTCTTCCAGCAGATTATTATTATTATTATGGATTTATATAGCGCCAAATCTTCTGTGGTGCTTTACAATTACATAGTCATACATTACATACAGGGTAATACAGGTTATACAAAGTCATACATATTACATACACAGGTAATACATAATATAAGAAAACAAAGTGATGAGTTTCTTACAGCAACACCATGATACAATAGGAGAGAGGACCCTGCCCCAGGGGTGTATCTAGGGTCTAAGAAGATCAGGGGCACTCCAAAATTTTTAGGCCATGCCCCTTTCTCTGCCCCAATTAGGCCACACCCACTATGTACTTATAGAGATTGCCAAAAAGATACAGATAGACAACCACAAACATAGACACACAGCCCAATAGTGATAAATAGACAGAAAGACAGTGAAATAGACAGACAGAGCTAGAGATCAGAGAGTTGGATAGAGAGACACAAATTAATGACACAAAGGCACAGTAAACTGGCAATTTCATTATATACTGGTAGCAATTTGGTCATTTTAAACTTACTGCTGTGTTCAGTTGTAGTCAGATGCTTGCCCACACCTTTGGCCAGGGAGACATTCTTGTACCTTCTACATGGACCTCTGCCCCTATCTATCTCTATCTGTCCCTCTCTCTCTCTCTGTATATATATCTATATATCTGCCTCTTGTTTATCTATTTAACTATGTCTATCTATTTCTTGTATATCTCTCTGTGTCTCTCTATCTATCTATGTAACTGCTATCTATCTATCTAACTGCTACCTATCTATCTATCTAACTCTGCTATCTATCTATCTATCTAACTGCTATCTATCTATCTATCTATCTATCTAACTGCTTTCTATCTAATCTATCTAATATCTAGGCTCTGCTGCTAGTACTGCTACGGTGCACTGCTACCTATCTGGACTCCCTCCCTGATATCTCTCTTTCGTGACATCGGCGCGCCGGCATTGCGCATGACGTCATTGCATGCGCCAGCTGTGCGACGTGCCCAGAGGTTTGCGCAGCCGGGAAATCCGGAAGTTCGGGCACTTGCAGGGGGCAGAGGCAGTTAAAACATTCGGGGCACTTTGCCAAACATCCGGGGCACGTGCCCCGAATGTTTTAACGTAGATACGCTACTGCCCTGCCCAAAGATCAGTCTAGAGGATATGGGGGTGAGACCCAAGGTTGCGGGTATCGGTAGGCTGTAAATAGATTTGCAGTGGAGTATGAAAGGCAGATTGGATCATATTTGGTAGTAAGATGGGTAATGTTTAGACCAGGTTATATGCTTGCCTGAAGAGGTGGGTTTTAAGCTTAAGTGATGGACAGATGGAGGAAGGGAGTTCCAGAGCAGAGGGACAGCACAAGCAAAGTTCTCAATATAACCCGGAATTTTCAGAATTCCCAGAATACATTCAGTCAGCCCAGTCCCAAAAAACAACTGATTTCTCTTGGAAGACCAAAGAAATATTATGCAGGATTTACAGAGAGCTCTGGACGCACTGACTTAACTAGAGCTGGCGTGAGATTTCACTGAAATCCAGTGGGAGGAGACTGGAAAATGATGATGTTAGACTGAAACAATATACTATTTATAAATGATAGCTGCCCCTAGCCAGGATTCGAACCCTGGTCTCCCATGTCAAAGGCAGTGCCTTTAACCAGTACACTATCCAGCCACTACATTTTATGGTTAATATATTACTAGCTTATCATATGGTAATTATATGGTTGTTATATTACTAGGGTATTGTATGGTTATTATATTACTAGGTTTTTAGCAAACCAGTACATTTGAGGGCTGGATAGTGTACTGGTTAAAGGCACCGCGTGCAGGGTTTGATTCCCGGCTAGGGGCAGCTGTACAAATGTCTGGATTATTATAATATCCTAGTAATGTAATAACCATATAATACCCTATTAATATAACCACATAATACCCTAGTAATATAATTACCATATGATAACCCTGTAATATATTAACCACATAATGTAGTGGCTGGATAGTGTACTGGTTAAAGGCACTGCCTTTGACATGGGAGACCAGGGTATTGTAGTTATTATATAACTAGGTTATTAGCAAACAATTACATTTGAGGGCTGGATAGTGTACTGGTTAAAGGCACCACCTTTGACATGAGCAAGCAGGGTTCGAATCCCGGCTAGGGGCAGCTGTATAAATGTTTGGATTATTATAATAACCTAGTAATATAATAACCATATAATACCCTAGTAATATAATAACATTATATGGTTATTATATTACTAGGTTATCATATTATTATTATATTACTAGGTTATTATAATAGTCCAAACATTTGTATAGCTGCCCCTAGCTAGGATGCGAACCCTGGTCTCCCATGTCAAAGGCAGTACACTATCCAGCCACTACATTATGTGGTTAATATTTTACTGGGTTATCATATGGTAATTATATGGTTATTATATTACTAGGGTATTATATGGTTATTATATTACTAGGTTATTAGCGAACAGTACATTTGAGGGGTGGATCCTGGCTAGGGGCAGCTATACAAATGTTTGGATTATTATAATAACCTAGTCATATAATAACCATATGATAACCTAGTAATATAATAACCATATAACGTTATTATATTACTAGGGTATTATATGGTTATTATATTACTAGGTTATTATATGGTTAGAATATAGGGTATTATATGGTTATTTTATTACTAGGTTTAGGTTATTATATGGTTATTATATTATATGGTTATTATATTACTAGGTTATTATATAGGGTATTATATGGTTATTATATTACTAGGTTATTATATGGTTATTATTTTACTAGGTTATTATATAGGGTATTACATGGTTATATTACTACGTTATTATATAGGGTAGTATTGGTTATTATATTACTAGGTTATTATATGGTTATTATATTACTAGGGAATTATAATAATACCCTGGGGTTCGAATCCTGGCTAGGGGCAGCTATACAAATGTATGGATTATTATTATAACCTAGTAATATAATAACCATATAATAATATTACTAGGGTATTATATGTTTACTATATTACTCGGTTATTATTTATGGTTACGAATATAGGATGGTTATTATATTTTATTGTTATTATATTACTAAGGTATTATGTGGTTATAATATAGGGTATTATATGGTTATTATATTACTAGGTTATTATATTACTAGGATATTATAATAATCCAAACATTTGTATAGCTGCCCCTAGCCGGGATTCGAACCCTTGCGCACCACACCCCCAGACCACGCCACACCCATAACCCTGCCTCCTCCCACCTCCTTGGGTGCGTGCCCCGCCCACGATGTGACATAAATGATGTCACGCCGTATCGCCACGCCCCCTCACCATGCCCCCTCTCCCCCCCTGCCTGCAAGTACATAGTGGAAGGGTGGGATGTCTGTATCCCCTTCCCCGCTTTCCCTTGCACGAAGCATACTCTGAGGGAGAGAAGCCAATGGGGTGTGGGAAAAACCTAAAAAATGATGTTTGTAGTCATTTGTAAAGATAAAACACAAAGATTTGTTTGGTTCAACTTGCTTACTAAAGGCATCAGTTACTTTTTTGGTGTATACTAATAATAAGAATAAGAATAATAACAATAATAATAATAACATATAACTAATAATATATTAATTATATATTATATATATAATATAATATAACTAATAACTAATAATAACTATAATAAATGTGGTGGTATGTGGTAAATGCACCTAATTTTTTTTTTTGCGCTGTAAGCGCTTAATGTCTCTTTTCATGGAGATCATGCGCCTCTCCATGCGCCTCATCCTTTGCGCCATTTCATCAAGCCGGTGCTGGCATGATGGTCCCTGCTGGCGCTGGCATGCTGGTGCTGGTGGTGGTGGAGGGGAAGGGGAAATTGCAGGCCTTATCTGGGGCCTTGGTGGGGGTGTTGCAGGGCCTGCATCGGGTGATCCACCCTCTTCTTCAGACTCACTGGCAGAAACAGATCCCTCATCTGCAAATTTATATATAAAAAAGTAAATAATAAAAAATATTAATAATAAATAAAAAATTTAATGTAAATATTGTAAATATTTTTCGTGTGTACTTGTCCTTTAACTAACATTTACTAACATTAACTAACAGTTACATTTACTAATACTAACACTAACTAACATTAACTAACATTAAAAAAAATATACTTTGTGTCGTTTAGGAAAAAAGTGTATTATATGTAAATATTGTAAATATTTTTCGTGTGTACTTGTCCTTTAACTAACATCTACTAACATTAACTAACAGTTACATTACAATTTACTAACACTTACTAACACTAAAATATACACTTTGAGTCCTTTAGGAGACTCGTAATCATTTGTGGAGGTTTGCGAAGCGCTATCGCCAATCACAAGTGCTATAAAAGTAACAAGAAAAGTGCAGTAACTTCATATAGTGGTTATACTTAGACAGAGCTTGTCAGAAAGATCTGCCACAGAACCGCCTGGTTAGAGTGGTGCAAAAGGTGGTTTTATACAACTCAATCAGTTAAAATTTAATATATAAATGTGATACTTGCCTTGGACATTCCGCTGGATGCCCTGGACGTAATGTCCATTAAAACCTATACACAAGCATCGAATCCGCGAGTAAAATGTCCATGGTATCTAGGCGTAAGCATCGAATCCGCGAGTAAAATGTCCATTAAAACCTATACACGAGCATCGAATCCGCGAGTAAAATGTCCATGGTATCTAGTCGCGAACATCGAATCTGCGATTAAAATGTCCATTAAAACCTATACGCAAGCATCGAATCCGCGAGTAAAATGTCCATGGTATCTAGGTGCGAGCATCGAATCCATGAGTAAAATGTCCATTAAAACCTATATGCGAGTATCGTATCCACGAGTAAAATGTCCATGGTATCTACGCGCGAGCAACAAATGTTCGAACGCGAGAGCTCGAAAGTAGCGCGCATGAGAGTAAAATCGAGTTTTCGAAAGTCCTGGATATTCGAGCATGATCCCCAGACCATTTCCCAGGTCCCACAGCCATTTACATTAAGTTACCATTGATATTTTAGTTGTATTCCATTCGAACTTTTCAAACTATTTGACTCCCATTGACTTTAATGGGTCCGTTTTCGAACTTTCGAACTTTCGAAAAACGGACTGAACTTTCAATAGTTCGACCATCTCTATGTATATTTTGTGTTGTACTTAATATAAGTCAGTACTATACTTTATATACATTTACTGATGATCATTTAGGTAATAATGAGATAGTACACACATACATATACAACTTTCCTATATGTAATATCCTATACCCCCCCCCCACCACATTGGTAGCTCCTAAAAACTCAATGCAATCTCCTACGAAGATATAAATATATTTATATAATATAAGGGATATATATATAATATTCATTTGGTTTAAAAAGTTGTCAGCATAAAGTTGTTGCTTGTGACTCATTACAGTCTTGAACAAGGTTGGTGGTAAATTTCATTTAATTCAATTTATTAAAACTTTGACATTGACCAGTGTTAGAAAGGAAAAACAGTTAAATGTTTGGGTTCTTACAGAGCCAAGAAAATCTGTAAGCTTACTGCAAGGCTTGATAAGGGATTCACTGTGTCTCACTTTGAGAAACACGTACATGCTCCTTAACTAATTAAATTAAACTAAGACAAGACAATGCAGAAAAAGAGCAGAGATAACGTGCAAAATTAAAGTGCTGCCTATTCAAGCATAATTTATTATATTCCTTAGAGGGTATAAATTACCATTTAAACATATTGATATTTCCAACAAGTTTATCAAATTGCATATGCAATGAATACTAAAATATTATACCATCCATGTATGTTTCAGCTGTACTAGAATGTAAAATAATTCAATTAAGAATCAATGTATTTCAGATTGATAAAAATGTCACCATATCCAATGACAATAAACTTAATCTACCTGCCAGGACCCCATATATTATAAAGCATCTACATATGTTAAAAACCATAAGGGATTATATTTCACAATATAATCATTAATATAAAAAAACTCTTTCAACCATGTCCCTGTAGGAAAAGCCTTAAAGGGCATGTCCACCACTTTTTACAAAATTTGCTCTAGTGTAGAGTTCCCTGTCCCACCCCCAACTGCTCTATTAGCCCGATCTCTACTTACACAGCCTCTTTCCCGCGGCATTCAAACATGGCCCTCTGCTTGCATGAAACTGCAAGCAGGGGGCCGGGCCGGCAGCCGTGTCCGTGATTGGCTGAGAGCCAATCACGGACATGGCTTTCAGCAGTGTAGAATATCGGGGTAAATAGGCAGTGTAAGAAGAGTTCGGGTAAGTTTATTTACAAGTGGTTGGGGTGGGAGAGAGAGCCCTACACTACAGAAAAGGGATTTCACACTAGGGGCACAGGAAACCTAACAGGGATCATGAGTGAGGGAAATGGGTGGGGAGGGCTGCTCTGAGCAGGCCAGAAACCTCTCAGAAGACACCTCAGAGGCAGAAACATTTTCCTCACACCCAGGCTTCTACTCTTTACTTTCTAGGACTTTGCGCAGACATTACAGGTGAACCATTTGGAGCAGAGAGGTAAGGTAAGGATGCTTTTTGGTTTTGGGGGTGGACATGCCCTTTAATATTTACTTTGTAAGATTTGTCGGGGATGGCACCTTCCACATGTCTGCAATTTGTAGGAATAGAATAGAAATAATAGGCTCATCACTTCCTCCTCCATGCTGGTCAGCTAGTTGCCAGGCCATTTACAGCATCTGTGGTCAAACATTTGATGTTTAAAGCAGGTGATGAATAGGATTTTTTTTTTAATCTAAGAAAGTGGTGACTATACTAGGAATGATAGATGGCCATATTCATAAAATATGTGGGGAAGTCAGTCAGTTGAAAGAGGCCAAAATCAGTAATTTTTAAAGGGTATGTACACTGGCAAATTTGTTTTTTTTTAAATTGCCCATTACTGGAAACTATAACTATCATTGTTTTGTTTTGTTTTTTTGATCTTCCCCCTATTTCTTTAGATATCCAATCTGAAACATCTTACATTTCAGCATTTCTGTAAGCAGTTTTGCTGTAGCTGGATTGGTTTGACATTTGGTGTGCTGTATAATGTGTGCAGTATTGACAGTTGGTGTGGGAGAAAATAGTCAAGTCAGTGGTCAGAGCCTGAGCAAAAAAAGTACTTTATTGAAGGCATGCAGCAACACACACACCTCTGAGTAAGTTCGACTTACACATATTTATTTATTTATAGATTAAGATCTAAGTATACATACATTTTAAGACACACAACTCTATAAATATTGCTGGCATCCCAATGCAGGAATGTGGGTCATTATATAGAATTATTTAGGAATTTTCTATTTACAAATACATTGTAGATATCTTCTTTATGAAGATATATCTAGCCTTTACAAATATATGGCCCCAAAATACATTGCTATGCAAGGAACTTGTGTGATACACATTTTACTCTTACCCAGGGTTGTTTAAATTACAGGAGCATAGGGACCAAACTAGTCCCTCCTGGCCAATTCCCACTCCCTCATTTATCCCAGCTTGATTGTACCACATGTTTGGACACTCATTCATCATTTTACCCAACACCTCTAAATGCTTATCAATGAATTGTATTATCTATTGACTAATAATCAGCAATCCACATACAATTTATAATATTTGAAACAATGTACTCATTAAAGCATCAAATAAAATAAAATATACCGATAGATAAAATGTTAACAGCTAAAGTGTTTTAGTTCCACCATTAAATGATGTGTTCATTATGTATTAAAAACTCATGCAGTATAGATTATGAAGTAAAAGACAGACCTCACCTCCACCTCTAACTTTGTCATTGCCACCAATGTTGAACAAGACCGCCGGGTCACTCCCAGCCCACCCCTAATCTTTCTACACGATCCACCACATGTCGAACCCTAGCACCAGCAGACAACACCACTGTTCGGCATGTAGGGTCTTGCGACAGATTACCCTATCTACCCTTCTAATAATGGAGTGCCCCAACCACTACCCACCTGCCTATCCCTCCTAGCCAGCCCCCTGTTCCTCTCCCACTCCCTGTATTGGAGATTGGCCGTCCCCTGGGTGCTCAAGGGAAAGGCCCGCTCCATACATGCTGCTTCCGAGCCATCGTCCTCCACATCTTCGCCTAAAATGGCCAAATCTTTGGGATCGCCCAGCGGGAAGAAGCGCCCCTATCCTTCCGTCTGCCTGCCCCTTGTAACCACTTAAACCATCTACTCGCTTTTTTTCACCTTATCTGCCCCATGTCCACCCTCCAGTTTACTGGCCCCCTGCCTGCCAGTACCTGCATTTCCCCCAGATTTGCCAAGCCCCTTCAATGCTGCAAGTTTAACACCCGCCTAGATTCTGGACCTCGATTCCAAATGGGCAACCCACTCACATCTGACCATACATAGTCCCCTGGGGCCGGCTGCCTGCCAAGATCCACTAACATCGCGCAGGATTCACATTGCACGCCCAACAAAACTGTCCAGACTAAACAGCTACACACCAGAGACACGCGGACCAGCAATACACAGCAGAGACACAGCAATACAGCAGCAGAGACATTGCAATACACAGCATAGAAATAGCAGTTGTTGTTCTTTTAAACGCTTTCTTGGTTTAAATCAAACGCTTTCGTTTTTTTAATGCTCTCATTCCCTAAAAACAGAAAAAATCCTTAAAAAAACAGAAAATCGCTCAAGATCTTGATCGCTCTGTAGAAATGACTTAAATGAGGTTCAAACACAGAAGATCTGAGTAACAGATTTTTTATGTATGGAATATCTGGTACCACAATTTACCAGAACATACTCCAGTAATACCCAGAGGGAGCTGATTGCAAACCATCTAAGAACCACATGGTCCTCAAAGGGATCAGCAAAACCATGCAGCAAAGCTGAGTCCTGAATAAATTCAGTGTAAAAGCAACCAGTTTGTAATAATGCAGCCCTGCTTGTAACAACTGTTGTGTCTTACTCGTAGGCAAACAGCAGCGATCAGCACTCCATTCCAATCAAGGAAATACCTGGGTGCCATTCAAAGTTTCGGACCTGTGAGTGCCTTCGTATTTCTGTGTATATATTATATATATACACATGTAAACTGACATCCACTTGCACACAACAATATCAGATCAGTAGTTCTGATAACTATAGAGAGGGAATGGGTTAATGATAAATTCCCGAATCCCGGTGACACTTGCAAATCAGTTTGCCCACATCTGCGTGTTTACTGTTAATAAATGGAGAAAGGGCTTTTTTAACCATTATGCAAAACCCGTCGCTGATGGGGTGGACTTACGTTCCATAGACTCATACAAGAGCACCTGCCCACTATAGGAGGAGTGAAATCAATTGCTACAAAACCCATAGAAACACAAAAATAACAGAAAATAACTTGATAAACTGTTCCAAAAAAATAATGAAAGTATATGGCAAAAGTACCAGATAGCCGCTCCCACACACAGCAAAAAATGTTTTTGGGGGTGGACATGGCCTTTAAGAGCCACTATTTGGACACATGTATAAGCCGAGGGAAATAAAGGAGAATTTTGTAGACCTCCTCCCTTACTCTGGGGTGCCTGGAGTAACAATGACTTTTTGGTTTTTAGATTTTGTGGGCAAGCTATTCATTAGCAGAAGACTTCAAGATGCTTTTCGTTTAGAAGGTGTGCTTCTTATAGTGCCCGTATGAAGGGCTTTTTTTGCTTCTTTTTGCCCACTGTCCCTAAGCTATCCTAGCTGCTTTGTCTATTCTGCTTTCCCAAGTCCTACACCATAAGCCATGACTTCCGTATCTTGCGCTGACAGGTCTAATAAGATTGAACATGTCATGTCTGTAAGTTGGATTATGGCTCTACATAGGCTATGTTGCATGTTATTAAGCCAGCTGTTCTGGACAGAGGCTAACAGGGATCATGATGAGGGAAATGGGTGGGGAGGGCTGCTCTGAGCAGGCCAGAAACCTCTCAGAAGACACCTCAGAGGCAGAAACATTTTCCTCACCCCCGGCTTCTACTCTTTACTTTCTAGGACTTTGCGCAGACATTACAGGTGAACCATTTGGAGCAGAGAGTAAGGTAAGGATGCTTTTTTTGTTTGGGGTGGACATGCCCTTTAATATTTACTTTGTAAGATTTTCGGGGATGGCACCTTCCCACATGTCTGCATTTGTAGGAATAGAAAGAAATAATAGGCTCATCACTTCCTCCTCCATGCTGGTCAGCTAGTTGCCAGGCCATTTACAGCATCTGTGGTCAAACATTTGATGTTTAAAGCAGGTGATGAATAGGATTTTTTTTTTAATCTAAGAAAGTGGTGACTAACTAGGAATGATAGATGGCCATATTCATAAATATGTGGGGAAGTCAGTCAGTTGAAAGAGGCCAAAATCAGTAATTTTTAAAGGTATGTACACTGGCAAATTTGTTTTTTTAAATTCCCATTACTGGAAACTATAACTATCATTGTTTTGTTTTGTTTTTTTGATCTTCCCCCTATTTCTTTAGATATCCAATCTGAAACATCTTACATTTCACATTTCTGTAAGCAGTTTTGCTGTAGCTGGATTGGTTTGACATTTGGTGTGCTGTATAATGTGTGCAGTATTGACAGTTGGTGTGGAGAAAATAGTCAAGTCAGTGGCCAGAGCCTCTAGCAAAAAAAGTACTTTATTGAAGGCATGCAGCAACACACCACCTCTGAGTAAGTTCGACTTACACATATTTATTTATTTATAGATTAAGATCTAAGTATACATACATTTTAAGCACCACAACTCTATAAATATTGCTGGCATCCCAATGCAGGAATGTGGGTCATTATATGAATTATTTAGGAATTTTCTATTTACAAATACATTGTAGATATCTCTTTATGAAGATTATACTAGCTTTACAAATATATGGCCCAAAAATACATTGCTATCAAGGAACTTGTTGATACACATTTTACTCTTACCCAGGGTTGTTTAAATTACAGAGGCATAGGGACCAAACTAGTCCCTCCTGGCCAATTCCCACTCCCTCATTATCACCAGCTTGATTGTACCACATGTTTGGACACTCATTCATCATTTTACCCAACACCTCTAAATGCTTATCAATGAATTGTATTATCTATTGACTAATAATCAGCAATCCACATACAATTTATAATATTTGAAACATGTACTCATTAAAGCATCAAATAAATAAAATATACCGATAGATAAAATGTTAACAGCTAAAGTGTTTTAGTTCCACCATTAAATGATGTGTTCATTATGTTAAAAACTCATGCAGTATAGATATGAAGTAAAGGATCGTAAGTGGATTTTATATCTGTTGTATTCAATTAGATCAACTGGACTTGAAATGTAGTTCTTGAAGACGTTTCGCTAGTCATCCGACTGGCTTTCTCAATTCAGATGACTTGTACAAGAATCTGTGGCTTTCTCTGAATGAGAAAGCCAGTCGGATGACTAGCGAAACGTCTTCAAGA
Organism: Hymenochirus boettgeri; assembly: GCA_019447015.1. Lineage (NCBI taxonomy): Eukaryota > Metazoa > Chordata > Amphibia > Anura > Pipidae > Hymenochirus > Hymenochirus boettgeri. The sequence continues at coordinate 83,079,395 of CM033475.1, forward strand.
ACTACATTTCAAGTCCAGTTGATCTAATTGAATACAACAGATAACCATGACCTGGATGAATGAGAACCTTCACAACGTAAGTGGATTTTGTTGTAGCGGCATACTAAGTAAAAATAACTGTATGACTTCTCAGTTGAATCTTATATTGGATTAAAACCCAGTCTCTAGGCACGAAAAGCTTCCATGTCTGGTATATAAACAAAACTGAATTTAGCTATCATTATTTCAGAAGTACCTGACTACATGTTAGTTTGCCTTAAAGGAGAAGTAAGGTATATTTATTCTTTCCAATTGCATAAATCTTTTGACATGTTATCCTGTGCCTGTGAAAGTTTGCTCAGGTGTTTGAATTTGCCTGGGAGGTTATACTTTGCTACACTGGACCAGGAATCAGCAGAGAGACAATACTATTGCCACCTGGGTAAAAGGTTTCTCCTTCCAATGTATACATATGTTAATTTGTTTCATTTGAATCCCACAGGTATCTCTTTAATAGGACTAGAGCCCAAAATTAAATCCATCCCCTTCCCCCTTACCAGTAGTGTAGTCTGAACAGTAAGAATCACACAGAAATAAGCTCAATAAAGATAAACAGAGAAGGATATAATTATGCTGCCTTTGAGAAAAAAAACTTCAATTTGTAATGCCTCTCAAATGAATTAAATGTGCAATGCACTTCCAGCACATCACACAACAAAGAGCACACTCAATCTGCCTGTGTTGTGACGTTAATAACGAATGTGGGAGTGCACGGAACTGGGCCAGTTAGGATAAAAAAAACACTTAACAACCTGCATAAACTAGCCACTAAGATAGAACCACAGCAATGTGTGCTAGGCACGGGTCTGAAGAAAAAAAAACTCCAGAGACATGAAAAATCAGTCCCTTTGACAAATTACTGCCGCTCTGGGACAAGAAGTAAACAAGAAACTAGATCAGCTCTGGTGCATAAAGGGAGGGATTTATAGTTGTAGTTGTATCTAACTACTACAGCAAAACCATAATCTCATGTTTCTAGCTGCCTTTGGATGAATGAAATATCAATAGGCCCACTTATCTTTAACTCTATTTATTATGCTTTAATATATCTGTCTTAGTTCTCCTGTTTATCAAATTTATATTATTTTCACCTTGCCACTGTATCTAACTTAAAACAGTTTTCTCTGGTAAATGGACTGTGGTCCAATAGGGAGTTTCCCATGTGTCCTGGTGGATCAGACAAACCATTTGTTAAAGCACCAAGCCCAGGCTAAGATGAAGATAAATCATTGTCTTAGAATAAGCAACTGTATCACTTGTGCTATGAGAAGGGAAGTAGAAATGAAGGGCCCTATTTATAAAAGATTGTTATCGTTATCGAAAAAAAACGATCGCTATCGTAAAATAACGACCGTTATTTTACGATACCGACCGTTATTTTCCGATAACGACTGGTATTTTCCGATATCGGGAATTACTGGTCGTTATTGGAAATACCAGGCTTATCGGAAAATAACGGTCGTTATTTTACGATAGCGATCGTTATTTTTTCGATAACGATAACAATCTTTAAAATAGGGCCCGAAGTGCTGTGATCATAAAAGATTTTACTTATGTAACACAGTTACAAGTTTAAAAGGTATGTCCACCCCTAAAATAGCTTTTATCTGTGTATAGGACACCCCAGCCCACCCCAACCACTGATTGATTTAGAAAGAAAGCCCCAAAAACACATTTACAGACCTTTTTTCCTCCGGCACTCTGCTAGCCGGAAGCAGCAAGAGGGGGCAGAACTGGAAGCCGCGTCTCTGCTAGGGATGGACTAGAACTCGAACCCGAGTTTGAGCCAAACTTTATGAGTTTGGACAAAACTCGAACTATTCGAACTAGTTTAGGACTATTTTTGATAATCCTCGAACATTCGGGACCCCTTAAGCCTTTGGGGTTTAAGGGGTCCCGCAGTTTGAACTGGGAACCTTCTAAGGGCCCTTGTGGCACGATAAGTGCCTTTGTTGGGGTCCCGCAGCTTGAACCAGGCCCCACAGTAAGCGGCTCTTAAGAGCCCTTGGGCGATGTCTTCTTTCTTCCATTTGGTGACACCAGCTCCGCTGAGTCCACCGCCCCTGAGAAGTACCCCTGCGGCCACCATGGGTACCTCCGGCATGGGTGGCCTCAACAAGGCTGATGTTACCGGCTTCTTGATCGACGTGACGTCTTCGAGCTAGCGACACCAACACCACTGAGGTCGCCAATGCCAGCAGGCTCACTGCGGCCAACAGTGAGCCCACTGGCACCGCCGGCCTCAACAGAACTGATGTTGCACTGCTTTTTTCTTCGCCATCTACTGCAATGACTTCTGAGCTCTGTGGAGATTTGCACTCTTTATAAAGGTTTGCAGAAAACTAATCCATTTCTGATTAGTAAATTTTTCAATGCTTGGTTTACATGTTTTACATTAATCAATCAGATTTTCAGATTTTCCGATCTGACTGGTTAATGTAAACCTTGTAAACCAAGCATTGAAAAATAACCATCAGAAACAGATTAGACTTCCTGCAAACCTATATAAAAGGTGCAATACTCTCAGTCGATGGCAGAAGAAAGAAGCGGCTAGCAACATCTGCTCCGCTGAGGCCGTTGGTGCCAGCGGGCTCACTGTTGGCCGCAGTGAGCCTGCCTGGCATCGGTGACCTCAGTGTTGTTGGTGTCGCTAACTCGAAAACATTGTGTCGGATCAAAAGGCCTTTGTCAGGGCTACAAAGGTCCTTGCAAGGACCCAGGAGGGGGTACCGGTTTCGAGCTGCGGGACCCCCGAATGTCTGGCCGGGGTGTCTCTGGAATTTCTGGATTTTGGAAGCGCCCATTGAGTTTTGCCGAACGTTCGAAAATCCTTGAATGTTCGATCGAACATTTGGGGATTATCGAAAGCGGCATGCGGAAACCGGAAGTAACGCATATGTGCACTACGTCCGGTTTTTATGCTGTTCCCCACACACAGACGTGTTCCCCAGACCACTTCCGGAATCCCAGGGGCCTGTAAGCTAAGTTTACAGTGCAATAGGATCGGTCGAATGTCGCAGAGTGCTCGTTCGGGTATAAAATCGAATATATGTATGGCCACCTTAAGCTAGGGAATTTAAACTTGTGACTTCTCAGCATTTACATGGTGCGTAGGAGCTGTCTGTGAGTCATCCGGTCCCTGCTTCTTCCTTGTCCTCGTCCTTCCCTCCATCCCTCCAGATCCATTGTTACAGCCTCATCCCCTACCTACATTTTCAGGGTATTTCCACCCTGAAAACAAAACTTTTTACATTGTGAGCCACCCCAGCCAAATCCCAACTTTGTTTTGTAAAACAAGCTACAGAAATATACTTACACCTCATTCGTTCCCTCCTCAGCCAATCACAGACGCGGCTGTATTCCGGCACCTCTATGCTGCTTCCTGCAAGCAGAGAGCCAGGAGCAGACAGCTGAGTAATGAAGGAGTGTAGTATATTTCTGGGGCTTGTTTCACAAAACAAATTTGGAGGTTGGGGGTGGGCTGAGGTGGGCAACACTATGCAAAAAGTTTTTTTTTCGGTGTGGAGATACCCTTTAGTTGATCTGTTATGGAGAAGAAATAAGGGCTCTGAGCTTGTGCACCATGTACCTGATTTTAGATGTGAGAGACAAGCTACTGTAGCTCACTGTAATTAGCATTTTTATAGTAGTTACAATCAAATTATAAATTCATGCAGGCTATTAATTTTTATTTTAGTTCTCATATAATGTTCATTGCTGATGTAAAAATTCCAGTAAAAACGTTCAAAAATCTATTATAAAACAAAAATTCCATTATAAAAATCTAAAACACTTTGATCAACTATTATGGGCAATTTTCACATCAAAAACAGTGGAGGGATTGAAATACAATTAATTCAGAAATTTAATTCCCTGAACGGCAGACTAAAAGGGATGATGAGTTTTATGGCCAAATATTCACTTATTCTACATCACCACCCAGACAAAACCATCTCACCCAGGACACTGTCTTGTACTGTTTATACATTTCAAAGGACATATCTGTTGTATTCAATTAGATCAACTGGACTTGAAGTTTAGTTCTTGAAGACGTTTCGCTGGTCATCCAACTGACTTTCTCAATTCAGAACGACTTGTACAGAATCTGTGGCAATTATGTACCCTGGAAAATCCCAATTAGAATAACAGCCTGGTGTTAAGGGCGTTTGATGTTCTAATTGGGATTTTCAAGGGTACATATGCTTGTGAAGGTTCTCATTCATCCAGGTCATGGTATATCTGTTGATTCAATTAGATCACTGGACTTGAAATGTAGTTTCTTGGACGTTTCGCAGTCATCCGACTGGCTTTCTCAATTCAGAATGACTAGTACAAAAATCTGTAAACCTCTACTTCCAGTTTAAACTGGAAGATGGTAAACTGGAAATAGAGGTTTACAGAAAACCAACACACACAGATCAGTATTTGATGTTTGACTCCCACCACCCTTTAGATCACAAGCTGGGTGTCATCAGAACCCTGCAACACGAGCCGGAACATCCCCACTAGCACAGAGGCAAAGCTAAAGAAATGAAACATCTCAGAGGAGCCCTTAAAACTTGTGGATATCCAGACTGGGCCTTTGTGAAAAGAAGTAGAAGAAAGAAAAGAACACAAATACCAACAGTGAAGGGAAAAGCAAGACAGGAGGAAGAACATGTCATCCCATATGTAGCAGGGGCCTCCGAGAAATTAAGAAGAATTTTCAAAAAACATCGTATCCCTGTCTGCTTTAACCGAACAACACACTGAGGCAGCAATTGGTACATCCAAAAGACCCAATACACAAAACACAGAAAAGCGACATCATATATGCGGTGCAGTGCAGTGAAGAATGCCTGATTTGTATGTGGGGGAGACAACAGCAACTGCATCAACGTATGGCCCACACAGAGAGCCAATTCCTCGGGTCAGGACTCAGCCATGTATCTGCATCTTAAGGATAAAGGACATACCTTTGAATTTAATGTTAACATACTGGCGAAGGAACGTGACTGTTCAAGAGAGGTGTTAAGGAGGCCATTTATGTGAAAATAAAGAAACTAAGCCTAAATAGAGGTGGGGGGGTTCGACACCAACTGTCTGCCATTTACAATGCTGTTTTACACCTTACTCTGCGTTCCTATAACACCTCTTAGCCACTATCTAATCACACCCTTAACACCTGGCTGTGATAGCTAATTGGGATTCTCCAGGATACATAATTGCCACAGATTCTTGTACTAGTCATTCTGAATTGAGAAAGCCAGTCGAGACTACGAAATGTCTTCAAGAACTACATTTCAAGTCCAGTTGATCTAATTGAATACAACAGATATATCAAGGGTACATAATTGCCACAGATCTGTACAGTCATTCAGAATTGAGAAAGCAGTCGGATGACTAGTGAAACGTCTCAAAACTAAACTTCAAGTCCAGATGATCTAATTGAATACCATAGATATACCATGACCTGGATGAATAAACCTTCACAAGCTTTTCAAAGGACACTTTCAATTTCAAAGGGCACTGTTCTCACATTATTACAGCTATTTACTGTGCCCATTTCACACCTCCATTACTGTTTTTCTCCCATCTCCCCCCTTCTGAGTCTGTATTTGTACCTGGTCATCTGTTCAATTTGTTTGATGTTTACTGTCCCTATGTGTATATAAGTTTGTGATTTCTGTTTCTTTTGTTACATCCAGCCTGATGAAGGGGGCTTAGGACTCCCGAAAGCTTGCTATTTTTGTTGTCTAGTTAGCCAATAAAAGATTCACAACTCTACTTTTATTATCTTACTTATGGCTAACATGGTACAAACCTCAACTATTGCTTTGACTATGGAAGATACCATAATGTACTGCTTATATACTGAACTGAGGAATCGATTCAAGAAACTGGCACATCTTGACAGCCCATTTTCTTCTTATCTACATGCAAAAAGAAATCTTATTCCAAGAGGCCTCTCTATACTCAATCCAACCTTAAACACAGCCGATATGCAGAACAGCTGTGTGTCAGGAACTCTGAGAGACTCAGAAAACGGCTCGTTAAAATCCTGTACAACATCAAGAAAAACACTTAGGAAGAAATACGTGAACTCAACCTACATGGCAATACATACAGAATATCGCACAGAAACTATAACTTTTTAACAAAATCTCCAAAATTATTATCAACAACAAAATGAAAAAACCACACAGACTTCGTCAGAGGGCGGGACACTTTACTGCTAACTCAAAACAAACTGAGAGTGTCCGTACCTCTAAAGGACATTAAAGGACTGTTGTCTAGTTAGACAATAAAAGGTATCACAACTCTTTTATTCTCTTGAAAATTTTAAAAACTCAGATTCAATTGGTTAATGGCTATTGATCTTTTAATCTTTTTCTGGAATTTTGTTCTCACTAGGGCCCATATTTATAAACCCAGATATCGCAAGTTTGCGATACCGCAGATTTTCGTTATTGTGTAAACGTACATTTACGACAAACGATCGTTAATGTACGAACTAAACTACCGCAATGGTATTCATGAGGGATCGCAGCCCTAATTTACTATCGCTATGGACATTTACGATTGCTATCAGATTTACGATAGTGATGTAAATTAATGATCGTTAATGCGATACTCGCCCTTAATGGATCATGTTTGGACACTCATTCATCATTTTACCCAACACCTCTAAATGCTAATCAATGAATTGTATTATCTATTGACTAATAATCAGCAATCCACAATAGTTCCACCATTAAATGATGTGTTCATTTTGTATTAAAAACTCATGCAGTATAGATTATGAAGTAAAAGACGTAAGTGGATTTTGTTGTAGCGGGATCATACTAAGTAAAAATAGAACTGTATGACTTCTCAGTTGAATCTTATATTGGATTTAAAACCCAGTTCTCTGAGGCAGAAACAGCTTCCATGTCTGTGTAATATAAACTAAAACTGAATTTAGCTATCAATTATTTCAGAAGTACCTGACTACATTGTTAGTTTGGCCTTAAAGGAGAAGTAATGGTAAATATTTATTCTTTCCAATTGCATAAATCTTTTTGACATGTTATTCCTGTGCCTGTGAAAGTTTGCTCAGGTGTTTGAATTTGCCTGGGAGGTTATACTTTGCTACACTGGACCAGGAATACAGCAGAGAGACAATACTATTGCCACCTGGGTAAAAGGTTTCTCCTTCCAATGTATACATATGTTAATTTGTTTCATTTGAATCCCACAGGTAGACTTCTTTAATAGGACTAGAGCCCAAAATATAAATCCATCCCCTTCCCCCTTACCAGTAGTGTAGTCTGAAAGCAGTAAGAATCACACAGAAATAATGCTCAATAAAGAATATAACAGAGAAGGATATAATTATGCTGCCTTTGAGAAAAAAAACTTCAATTTGTAATGCCTCTCAAATGAATTAAATGTGCAATGCACTTCCAGCACATCACACAACAAAGAGCACACTCAATCTGCCTGTGTTGTGACGTTAATAACGAATGTGGGAGTGCACTGAACTGGGCCAGTTAGGATAAAAAAAACACTTAACAACCTGCATAAACTAGCCACTAAGATAGGAACCACAGCAATGTGTGCTAGGCACGGGTCTGAAGGAAAAAATAACTCCAGAGACATGAAAAATCAGTCCCTTTTGACAAATTACTGCCGCTCTGGGACAAGAAGTAAACAAGAAACTAGATCAGCTCTGGTGCATAAAGGGAGGGATTTATAGTTGTAGTTGTATCTAACTACTACAGCAAAACCATAATCTCATGTTTCTAGCTGCCTTTGGATGAAGATGAAATATCAATAGGCCCACTTATCTTTAACTCTTAATTTATTATGCTTTAATATATCTGTCTTAGTTCTCCTGTTTATCAAATTTATATTATTTTCACCTTGCCACTGTATCTAACTTTAAACAGTTTTCTCTGGTAAATGGACTGTGGGTCCAATAGGGAGTTTCCCATGTGTCCTGGTGGATCAGACAAACCATTTGTTAAAGCACCAAGCACAGGCTAAGATGAAGATAAGATCATTGTCTTAGAATAAGCAACTTTGTATCACATGTGCTATGAGAAAGGGGAAGTAAGAAATGAAGGGCCCTATTATAAAGACGTGTTATCGTTATCGAAAAAATAACGATCGCTATCGTAAAATAACGACCGTTATTTTACGATACCGACCGTTATTTTCCGATAACGACTGGTATTTTCCGATATCGGGAATTACTGGTCGTTATTGGAAAATACCAGGCTTATCGGAAAATAACGGTCGTTATTTTACGATAGCGATCGTTATTTTTTCGATAACGATAACAATCTTTTATAAATAGGGCCCGAAGTGCTGTGATCATAAAAGATTTTACTTATGTAACACAGTTACAAGTTTAAAAGGTATGTCCACCCCTAAAATAGCTTTTATCTGTGTATAGGACACCCCAGCCCACCCCAACCACTGATTAAGATTTAGAAAGAAAGCCCCAAAAACACATTTACAGACCTTTTTTCCTCCGGCACTCTGCTAGCCGGAAGCAGCAAAGAGGGGCAGAACTGGAAGCCGCGTCTCTGCTAGGGATGGACTAGAACTCGAACCCGAGTTTGAGCCAAACTTTATGAGTTTGGACGAACTCGAACTATTCGAACTAGTTTAGGACTATTTTTGATAATCCTCGAACATTCGGGACCCCTTAAGCCTTTGGGGTTTAAGGGGTCCCGCAGTTTGAACTGGGAACCTTCTAAGGGCCCTTGTGGCACTGATAAGTGCCTTTGTTGGGGGTCCCGCAGCTTGAACCAGGACCCACAGTAAGCGGCTCTTAAAAGAGCCCTTGGGCGATGTCTTCTTTCTTCCATTTGGTGACACCAGCTCCGCTGAGTCCACCGCCCCTGAGAAGTACCCCTGCGGCCACCATGGGTACCTCCGGCATGGGTGGCCTCAACAAGGCTGATGTTACCGGCGTCTTGATCGACGTGACGTCTTCGAGCTAGCGACACCAACACCACTGAGGTCGCCAATGCCAGGCAGGCTCACTGCGGCCAACAGTGAGCCCACTGGCACCGCCGGCCTCAACAGAACTGATGTTGCTAGCTGCTTTTTTCTTCTGCCATCTACTGCAATGACTTCTGAGCTCTGTGGAGATTTGCAGCTCTTTATAAAGGTTTGCAGAAAACCCTAATCCATTTCTGATTAGTAAATTTTTCAATGCTTGGTTTACATGGTTTACATTAATCAATCAGATTTTCAGATTTTCCGATCTGACTGGTTAATGTAAACCTTGTAAACCAAGCATTGAAAAATTAACCAATCAGAAACAGATTAGGACTTTCTGCAAACCTATATAAAGAGGTGCAATACTCTCAGTCGATGGCAGAAGAAAGAAGCGGCTAGCAACATCTGCTCCGCTGAGGCCGGTGGTGCCAGCGGGCTCACTGTTGGCCGCAGTGAGCCTGCCTGGCATCGGTGACCTCAGTGTTGTTGGTGTCGCTAACTCGAAGACATTGTGTCGGATCAAAAGGCCTTTGTCAGGGCTACAAAGGTCCTTGCAAGGACCCAGGAGGGGGTACCGGTTTCGAGCTGCGGGACCCCCGAATGTCTGGCCGGGGTGTCTCTGGAATTTCTGGGATTTTTGGAAGCGCCCATTTGAGTTTTGCCGAACGTTCGAAAATCCTTGAATGTTCGATCGAACATTTGGGGATTATCGAAAGCGGCATGCGGAAACCGGAAGTAACGCATATGTGCACTACGTCCGGTTTTTATGCTGTTCCCCACACACAGACGTGTTCCCCAGACCACTTCCGAGATCCCAGGGGCCTGTAAGCTAAGTTTACAGTGCAATAGGATCGGTCGAATGTCGCAGGAGTGCTCGTTCGGGTAAGTAAAATCGAATATATGTATGGCCACCTTAAGCTAGGGAATTTAAACTTGTGACTTCTACAGCATTTACATGGTGCGTAGGAGCTGTCTGTGAGTCATCCGGTCCCTGCTTCTTCCTTGTCCTCGTCCTTCCCTCCATCCCTCCAGATCCATTGTTACAGCCTCATCCCCTACCTACATTTTCAGGGTATTTCCACCCTGAAAACAAAACTTTTTACATTGTGTAGCCCACCCCAGCCAAATGCCAACTTTGTTTTGTAAAACAAGCTACAGAAATATACTTACACTCATTCGTTCCCTCTCAGCCAATCACAGACGCGGCTGTATTCCGGCACCTCTATGCTGCTTCCTGCAAGCAGAGAGCCAGGAGCAGACAGCTGAGTAATGAAGGAGTGTAGGTATATTTCTGGGGCTTGTTTCACAAAACAAATTTGGAGGTTGGGGGTGGGCTGAGGTGGGCAACACTATGCAAAAAGTTTTTTTTTCGGTGTGGAGATACCCTTTAGTTGATCTGTTATGGAGGAAGAAATAAGGGCTCTGAGCTTGTGCACCATGTACCTGATTTTAGATGTGAGAGACAAGCTACTGTAGCTCACTGTAATTAGCAATTTTATTATAGTAGTTAGCAATCAAATTATAGAATTCATGCAAGGCTATTAATATTTTATTTTTAGTTCTCATATAATTGTTCATTGCTGATGGTAAAAAATTCCAGTAAAAACGTTCAAAAATCTATTTATAAAACAAAAATTCCATTATAAAAATCTAAAACACTTTGATCAACTATTATGGGCAATTTTCACATCAAAAACAGTGGAAGGATTGAGAATACAAATTAATTCAGAAATTTAATTCCCTGAACGGCAGACTAAAAAGGGATGATGAGTTTTATGGCCAAATATTCACTTATTCTACATCACCACCCAGACAAAACCATCTCACCAGGACACTGTCTTGTACTGTTTAATACATTTCAAAGGACATATCTGTTGTATTCAATTAGATCAACTGGACTTGAAGTTTAGTTCTTGAAGACGTTTCGCTGGTCATCCAACTGACTTTCTCAATTCAGAACGACTTGTACAAGAATCTGTGGCAATTATGTACCCTGGAAAATCCCAATTAGAATATAACAGCCTGGTGTTAAGGGCGTTTGATGTTCTAATTGGGATTTTCAAGGGTACATATGCTTGTGAAGGTTCTCATTCATCCAGGTCATGGTATATCTGTTGTATTCAATTAGATCAACTGGACTTGAAATGTAGTTCTTGAAGACGTTTCGCTAGTCATCCGACTGGCTTTCTCAATTCAGAATGACTAGTACAAAAATCTGTAAACCTCTACTTCCAGTTTAAACTGGAAGATGGTAAACTGGAAATAGAGGTTTACAGAAAACCAACACACACAGATCAGTATTTGATGTTTGACTCCCACCACCCTTTAGATCACAAGCTGGGTGTCATCAGAACCCTGGCAACACAGAGCCGAGAACATCCCCACTAGACAGAGGCGAAGGCTAAAGAAATGAACTCAGAGGAGCCCTTAAAACTTGTGGATATCCAGACTGGGCCTTTGTGAAAAGAAGTAGAAGGAAAGAAAAGAACACAAATACCAACAGTGAAGGGGAAAAGCAAGACAGGAGGAAGAACATGGTCATCCCATATGTAGCAGGGGTCTCCGAGAAATTAAGAAGAATTTTCAAAAAACATCGTATCCCTGTCTGCTTTAAACCGAACAACACACTGAGGCAGCAATTGGTACATCCAAAAGACCCAATACCAAAACACAAGAAAAGCGACATCATATATGCGGTGCAGTGCAGTGAAGAATGCTCTGATTTGTATGTGGGGGATACCCAACACAGCAACTCATCAACGTATGGCCCAGCACAGAAGAGCCAATTCCTCGGGTCAGACTCAGCCGTGTATCTGCATCTTAAGGATAAAGGACATACTTTTGAAATTGTAATGTTAACATACTGGCGAAGGAACGTGACTGGTTCAAATGTTAAGGAGGCCATTTATGTGAAAATAAAGAAACCAAGCCTAAATAGAGGTGGGGGGGTTCGACACCAACTGTCTGCCATGTACAATGCTGTTTTAACACCTTACTCTGGGCGTTCCTATAACACCTCTTAGCCACTATCTAATCACACCCTTAACACCTGGCTGTGATATGCTAATTGGGATTCTCCAGGATACATAATTGCCACAGATTCTTGTACTAGTCATTCTGAATTGAGAAAGCCAGTCGAATGACTAGCGAAATGTCTTCAAGAACTACTTTCAAGTCCAGTTGATCTAATTGAATACAACAGATATATCAAGGGTACATAATTGCCACAGATCTGTACAGTCATTCAGAATTGAGAAAGCAGTCGGATGACTAGTGAAACGTCTCAAAACTAAACTTCAAGTCCAGATGATCTAATTGAATACCATAGATATACCATGACCTGGATGAATAACCTTCACAAGCTTTTCAAAGGACACTTTCAATTTCAAAGGGCACTGTTCTCACATTATTACAGCTATTTACTGTGCCCATTTCACACCTCCATTACTGTTTTTCTCCCATCTCCCCCCTTCTGAGTCTGTATTTGTACCTGGTCATCTGTTCAATTTGTTTGATGTTTACTGTCCCTATGTTATATAAGTTTGTGATTTCTGTTTCTTTTGTTACATCCAGCCTGATGAAGGGGGCTTAGGACTCCCGAAAGCTTGCTATTTTTGTTGTCTAGTTAGCCAATAAAAGATTCACAACTCTACTTTTATTATCTTACTTATGGCTAACATGGTACAAACCTCAACTATTGCTTTGACTATGGAAGATACCATAATGTACTGCTTATATACTGAACTGAGGAATCGATTCAAGAAACTGGCACATCTTGACAGCCCATTTTCTTCTTATCTACATGCAAAAAGAATCTTATTCCAAGAGGCCTCTCTATACTCAATCCAACCTTAAACACAGCCGATATGCAGAACAGCTGTGTGTCAGGAACTCTGAGAGACTCAGAAAACGGCTCGTTAAAATCCTGTACAACATCAAGAAAAACACTTAGGAAGAAATACGTGAACTCAACCTACATGGCAATACATACAGAATATCGCACAGAAACTATAACTTTTTAACAAAATCTCCAAAATTATTATCAACAACAAAATGAAAAAACCACACAGACTTCGTCAGAGGGCGGGACACTTTACTGCTAACTCAAAACAAACTGAGATGTCCGTACCTCTAAAGGACATTAAAGGACTGTTGTCTAGTTAGACAATAAAAGGTATCACAACTCTTTTATTCTCTTGAAAATTTTAAAAACTCAGATTCAATTGGTTAATGGCTATTGATCTTTTAATCTTTTTCTGGAATTTTGTTCTCACTAGGCCCATATTTATAAACCCAGATATCGCAAGTTTGCGATACCGCAGATTTTCGTTATTTGTGTAAACGTACATTTACGACAAACGATCGTTAATGTACGAACTAAACTACCGCAATGGTATTCATGAGGGATCGCAGCCCTAATTTACTATCGCTATGGACATTTACGATTGCTATCAGATTTACGATAGTGATGTAAATTAATGATCGTTAATGCGATACTCGCCCTTAATGGATGGGTCTTTCGGATGTACCAATTGCTGCCTCAGTGTGTTGTTCGGTTGGGTTTTTCCATCTGTCTGCCATGTACAATGCTGTTTTAACACCTTACTCTGGGCGTTCCTATAACACCTCTTAGCCACTATCTAATCACACCCTTAACACCTGGCTGTGATATGCTAATTGGGATTCTCCAGGATACATAATTGCCACAGATTCTTGTACTAGTCATTCTGAATTGAGAAAGCCAGTCGGATGACTAGCGAAATGTCTTCAAGAACTACATTTCAAGTCCAGTTGATCTAATTGAATACAACAGATATATCAAGGGTACATAATTGCCACAGATTCTTGTACAAGTCATTCAGAATTGAGAAAGCCAGTCGGATGACTAGTGAAACGTCTTCAAGAACTAAACTTCAAGTCCAGATGATCTAATTGAATACCATAGATATACCATGACCTGGATGAATGAAAACCTTCACAAGCATTTCAAAGGACACTTTCAATTTCAAAGGGCACTGTTCTCACATTATTACAGCTATTTACTTGTGCCCATTTCACACCTCCATTACTGTTTTTCTCCCATCTCCCCCCTTCTGAGTCTGTATTTGTACCTGGTCATCTGTTCAATTTGTTTGATGTTTACTGTCCCTATGTGTATATAAGTTTGTGATTTCTTAGTTTCTTTTGTTACATCCAGCCTGATGAAGGGGGCTTAGGACTCCCGAAAGCTTGCTATTTTTGTTGTCTAGTTAGCCAATAAAAGATATCACAACTCTACTTTTATTATCTTACTTATGGCTAACATGGTACAAACCTCAACTATTGCTTTGACTATGGAAGATACCATAATGTACTGCTTATATACTGAACTGAGGAATCGATTCAAGAAACTGGCACATCTTGACAGCAACATTTTCTTCTTATCTACATGCAAAAAAGAAAATCTTATTCCAAGAGGCCTCTCTATACTCAATCCAACCTTAAACACAGCCGATATGCAGAACAGCTGTGTGTCAGGAACTCTGAGAGACTCAGAAAACGGCTCGTTAAAATCCTGTACAACATCAAGAAAAACACTTAGGAAGAAATACGTGAACTCAACCTACATGGCAATAACATACAGAATATCGCACAGAAACTATAACTTTTTTACAAAAATCTCCAAAAATTATTTATCAACAACAAAATGAAAAAACCACACAGACTTCGTCAGAGGGCGGGACACTTTACTGCTAACTCAAAACAAACTGAGATGTCCGTACTCTCTAAAGGACTATTAAAGGACTGTTGTCTAGTTAGACAATAAAAGGTATCACAACTCTTTTATTCTCTTGAAAATTTTAAAAACTCAGATTCAATTGGGTTAAGCTGCTATTGATCTTTTAATCTTTTTCTGGGAATATTTGTTCTCACTAGGGCCCATATTTATAAACCCGCAGTATCGCAAGTTTGCGATACCGCAGATTTTCGTTATTGTGTAAACGTACATTTACGACAAACGATCGTTAATGTACGAACTAAACTACCGCAATGGTATTCTATGAGGGATCGCAGCCCTAGATTTACTATCGCTATTGGACATTTACGATTGCTATCATAGATTTACGATAGTGATTGTAAATTAATGATCGTTAATGCGATACTGCGCCTTAATGGATATGGCCCTAGTTTTCTTATTTCTTAGTAAAACAAAGCTTCTCTTTTTATGCTACTGACTGAACATGTATATTTTATTAAGTTACCTGTGTTTGTGAGATTTTAGTACGAGAGAAACAGCTAGAAGCACTGAAAATTTTATTTGTGGAGCCATTTGAGAGTTTTCAAGTTGCTAGGAAACAAATGTACATTCTTTAAGTACTCAAATCATTGTTTGACATGAACATGCAATCACTATAGTTTCTCTATAATGTCGGTAAGGAAAAACAGAATCAGAGACTATTGTTATATCATTTGTCATGCTGTTGGTTAATTTCTAATGGAACGGCCCATAAATGTCTTTGCTACATAAATGGGTAGCTGTATGTTTCTACAGATCCAAGCACAAGTCTAACCCAGTCCTATAGTGGAAATATATTTCTGTAAATTGTATTCATTTTGTGTTGCTAGGTAACAAATGTATTCTCTGTAAGTTTTTATAATGTAGTCTGACATGAACATGCATTAGCTGCGATTTTCCTATAATGTCGTTAAGATTAGAACCAATTCAATGATTATTGTTATATTTTTTGTCACGCTGTTAGTTTCAATTTCTATTCAAATGGCCTATAAATGCCATTGTTGTGAAAATGCTTAGCCATGTATTATTTAGCAGTGTATTTCAAACAATCCAGGCACATTCCAATATGTCTTTTAGTAGAAATATTCCTTTCCTGTTAAATAGAGAGCAACGCATAATGTAGTACACATAGACAACAATACTTTACAACTGACTGTGTGATTCTTTTTTCATATACTTCTTCATGGGAATGAAACAGTATGAGCTCAGGTATCCGTTGTATTGTAGAAGAAAATGTGTTTTTCTTTCTATTTTCCTTTTCTGTCCTTGGAAATTCTCAGAACGGATGATTGTCTAGATCAACTCAGTTGGTCTGTGAACACAGGTTAAAATGATATGAAAATAGATAATTACATTATCAAATTCAACACTTTCATTCAAGTTCCAACACTGCCAATTCATGTGCAATATGCAGAAGATTACAGCTTGCATAGGCTGGATTTGTTTCTTGGCCACTACGACAATGGGGGGTTTGGCTATGTTGAAGGGATACAAAGTTGTATCATATAAAATATAGTATTGGATAAAAGGTTATGGGGGTGGGATAAGGTCGATATAACTAGCTAGCAATGGCAACAGTGTTGCATTAATTATCTGGAGTGCAGCTAGCCAAGTATTTTTTGAGATGAGCTGCGACAACCCTACCTTGGAAGCCTTACTCTTACAGGTTAGAAATACTGCTGAGCAATACAGCAATGAGTGGTTACAAGGGATCCTGTTATCACCGGTAGCAGCAATGTCTCCTTCAAAACACCATCCTAATACCCGCAGGAAGACCCCCATCCCTCTCGTCCACCCGACTGCCTCAGCCCAAGCCCAACAGCAGCTGGTAAAAAATGGATGCGAAACAACTCTTCCTCTCCCCATAGCCGCAAGGCCACATATAGAAGAAGGGTAGTCAGTGTCCCAGCTTCAGAGACAGTAGACTGGAGTTCACCCAACCCTACAGTTTCATTAGCTTACCATCTGGTCTCAGCAGCAAACAAGGCCCAGCCGCTGGATTTTTCTTTTGCCCGTACCTGGAGCTGAGTAGAGTGGATCGGCGCCCAGACCACGCAGCCCGGAGGCCTTCCCAAGATGGTGCCGACCACCAGAGCTATTTTTACAGGGCTGAACATGCCTACACATCCAGGGCTATGCAAGCACGGGGTGCGGTGTGGGAGCAGGCAGATTGGAAGGCACCTTCCAACAACCTCCCCAATCTACCCTGAGATCCAGCAATAGGGCTGGTTGTGCCCAGAGGCGAAGAGGGATGGTCTAGCGGTCCCACCCTACTTGTGGACCCTGGCGTCCAAGGCCTGGTCACACTGATTGGTAACTCTCTGGCCCAGAGTACACAGAGGTCTAATGCCAGAGTATGGAATACTTGGGCTGCACTTGAGTCTATGCAGTACCCCTTACACACACACAGAGGCAGGCTGAGGATGGCCCTGGCCTACTTAGCTGAGCTACAGGACACAAATAAGGGTTGATGCCCCTGCCAGTGGTGTGGTTTATGTGCATTTGCCAGTGCAGTTAATAAATGTTTATGATATTGTGGTGAGTTAAGCTGGTGGGAAGAGGCGCAGTCTGTGGGTAATGGTGCACGGCCTTGCCACATTAGCATTCTGTTGGGATTGTTGGGATTCTGTTGGTTAATTTGTGCCAGTCGCCAAGCAACTGCTGGCCACTTTGTTATGTGTCCGTATTTCAGGGGTGGGGAAAAGCCACAGCCGTGGGTGCTCACTTGGTCAGCACCAGTTATGTGTTAAACGCCAGCTCCTTATTTGTCACTGGCCATGCTTACAAATCCCATCTGCTCTGCAGAGAGACTCATCTATGGTTGCTGTCTTATGTCCTTTCTTATGTAGCAAAATTTTGACTTCTCTACACCAACATTTCTTTATCTGACTAAAATAATTGTCTCATAAGAATCTAGGAATGAAGATACTTAAAGGGGAACTAATATTGTCCCAACCTGTGCTGTGTCTCACCTCTCTATTTTCTGTTGATTGGTTTATAAATTAAAGGGAAAGTAATCTTATAATAATATGTAGCTTTCATCTGGATTTATAATTCACAGAGAGGTTGGATCACTTATTCCCACCTCCCTATAAATTATAGAACCTAGGAGATACATGGATTTTTCAGTTATTTTTAACAACAATCTTTCCCCCACATATTATAAAGTAATCTTTGCAGTGTATTTCCAAGCAGATAGTAAATAAAAATCTTAAGCTCATTTGGGCATTTTAATGTACCTGTAACCTTATGGACTGTGTTTCTGTACTGTAGCAAATCAGTAGAAAGGTATTGTCTGATTGGTTGAGGCAAATTAACAGCTTAGGCAAATGTTTGAACCTACTTTTAAATCAGCCAGTTTGTCTTTTGGTAGGACCACAATGGAAGCAAAAAAATAAATATATTTGCAACTAACTATTTAGTATTGCTCTTGGTAGGCTGTGTGTAATTCATGCTGGTCTGAAAATAAACTACAGGGTAACAGCAGCTTTCAAAGTCCTATCAGGGACTTACATACTTGTGTGGACACATCTGTATGGAAAATATATGCATAGAGACAATTAATAGTGGGACTATGAGGCATCATTAATAGATGCAAATGCTCACAAGACTTTTTAATATATGCATAGAGACAATTAATAGTGGGGACCACATGGACTGTGAGTTGCACTTGCAACAACATGGAAGCCTTCTTAATTACAGACTCTACTTATTACATATGCAAAATTCAAAGAAGTATCTTACAATGTATTGGTGTTCTGGTGAGAAAAGCTTTTCCATTATAGGTAAAAAGATTATGTTTAGTTTTACTTTAATGCAACATATTGTTTGCAGAAACATGCATACCATAATAAGAAATGTTCTCTTATAATAACTGTAGATTTAGGTCTGTTAGGCTGTTATTCATAAAGGAGCAGCATCGCAAAACCGTGCCTTTAAATGGTATTAATTGTACAATCCCTTTCACAATACCAAAGCTGTATTGTAATAGTGCTTGATGTTGTATGTTTGTAAGTATATGGGCGCAGCCATAAATGGTTGGGCACATTTGATCTTTTACGATAACCTTCCTTCCCTCTTAAGGACAGTATTTATAAACAATATCAATGCCAATTGTCCTTACAACTTGGCCTTACAACACTGTTGCAATACTGCTGAGATACTGTGCATGATCGGTATATCAGCAAAGCTAGGATGCCATTGTAAACTACCAATCGCTACCTGTAGTTTATAATACCAATAAAAAAGTGGTACCGCAAAATGTATAAATACAGTTTGGTATCAATGTGATATTGCCAATTTATAAATACACTAATTTGCGGGACCCCTGAACGAGACCCCTAAACCAGGACCCCTTCCCAGGTCCTTACAAGGACCATTGCAGCCCTAACAAGGGCCATTTGGGGCTTAAGGGGTCCTGCAGCTTGAACTGGGACCCCCCTCCCCCGCACTTATAAGTGCCTTTGCGGCCCTTGATAGGGCTCTTGCAGCCCTGACAAGGGCCATTTGGGGCTTAAGGGGTCCCGCAGCTCGAACCAGGACCCCCCTCTGCCGGCACTTATTAGTGCGTTTGCGGCCCTTGGAAGGACCCTTGTGGCCCTGACAAGAGCCTTTGGGCCTTAAGGGGTCCCGCAACTCGAGCTGGGACCCCCCTCCCTGGCCTTTGTAAGGGCCCTTGCGGCTCTTAAAAGAGCCCTTGGGCGGTGTCTTCTGTCTTCCATTCGGTCACACCAGCTCCGCTGGAGCTGATAGCGGTCCCGTTTCAAGCTACGGGACCCCCAACAAAGGCACTTATCAGTGCCACAAGGGCAACTTAAGGACCCCTTAAGCCCCAAAGGGCCATTGTCAGGGCCGCAAGGTCCCTTCCAAGGGCCGTAAAGGCACTTATAAGTGTCGGGGAGGGGGGGGTCCAGGTTCGAGCTGTGGGACACCTTAAGCCCCAAAGGGCCCTTGTCAGAGCCACAAAGGTCCTTGTAAGGACCCAGGAGGGGCTCCGGGTTTCAAGGGGACCCTTTTTTAGGACCCTGAAGGGAGGGAGAGCTTAAGTGCTGCATTTGTTTCCAAGAAACTTGGCTTGTTGATAGAGGCTACTACTTGGCTTAACCTGCTGTAACAAGCTCCTACTGTAGCTATGGACTGGAGATGTACCAAAAACACAATTGCTAGTGACCAAGCTGTTAGATAATGGAATGCTGGTAAATAAAGCACATAAGACCCATATTAGTATGGGACCAATAGAAGACTCTGACTTGATTCAATGTTGGTATGAGGCTCCAGTTGTCTTTGGACGCAGCGTGCTACCTAAGCAGTGCTGCGTCTGACTGGTTAGAGGTGGACATCACCTACAACAGGGCCAGACTTCCTTCTCCCCTCACTTTCATGTTTGTCCCCAGTAGGGCTTTGTGGGTGAGAGGGTTGGGCATCCAGGCCGGCACATGCGTGCAATGATGTCATATGTCATGCTGCGTCACATGCGGACGTCGCTGCTATATAATGGGGGGTAGTCTAGGCACCAGGCGTCATTTTATAGTGTAAAGGCAGGGGTGCCCCTACCATGAACTTGTTTGCTCAGGGCGCCCCTACAGAACAATCAAAAGGCGTCAGTAGAAAAAAAAAATCCTTTGTTCTGCAATACTGCATTTCAGCACCAGTCCACCAATCAGTGTTAAGTCAGCCCTCCAGTCCAGCAATCAGTGTTAGTCAGCCCACCACACCCACCTCCACAAGCCATGCCTATGTTCCCTGAGGAAGCCACACCCACTTCACGTGCCGCCACCCATCTGCTGATAGGCGGCATTTAAAATTGTTTCAGGTGTCAAAAACTGTAAAGGCAGTATTATTCTGGGCTTCTACATAGCAGATCTAGATGGGCTGCAGAGGAAGGTATTAGAGCAGATGGTCAGAGAGGGGGCTGGTTGACTGCAGCAGATTTTGGAGGACCGACCTGTGGTCCGGTATCTGGTGCACATGCCAGTTCCCACCCCCACCCCCCTCTAGACTTAGTCCTCTCAGTCTGCCCCAGATGCCCCACAGTCCTCCATAGCATCAGGATGGGCCCATGAGAGTATGTCATTTGCTCCCCAATCTCTAGGGGCAGGTACAGATCTGGGATATACGAGGATGTTCCATTCAGTAGAGAGTTTCAGGGTGTCTGCATCCCCTTACGACTGAAGCCTCCCAAGTCAGACAAAGGGTGGCCTCTCCGGACTCTGCGGAGCGGGGCCTAATTGAAGTTCCCAGATGCCAATTCTGTTTCGCCTGCACACGAAACTCAGAGGCGCAGTGGGGCTGAGTGTAGGGTACAGGAGCCCGCAGTCAGGAGGAAGGAGCCCACCAGACACTAGCATTAAGGGAGCCCTCCTCTGAGTCAACTATTTGCACTTCACACCCGGGAAAAAGAAAAAGGCAGAAAAGGCTATAGCCCCCCCTCCCAGCATCCACAGTCCAGGCAGTCTTCCTTGGGAGGGCAGAAGAATGCCAGGGAGCGTCAGCGAGATGGGAGTATGGCTCGACATCTACCACAGGAGGGAGGAGGCAGACCCACTTTGGTCAGATTTTTCGGAAGGTTTATTAATCCCCTTTGTTTACTCCCCTGTCCCACAGTTTTAAAAATTTGTGTAAAAGACAAGTTACAAGCTGAGGTTGATTAGGGGCGGGTTGATCCTCCTTTTCTCAACATTGGGGTCTCACCACTAGGATTGTACTGAAGAAGGAACCAGGTAAATTTAGACAAATACATCATCTCTCCTATTCTAAAGGGCATAGTGTGAAAAATGACATTTCTAAAGTGCTCACATCTGTTTCCTGTGTCTCTTTAGAAAGGAGGTAGGTTTGATAGTAGTTTTTTACTATCTAGATTCTGTTTCCTGATGAGCAAGATACTGTAGGTGTCCCATTGTCGGAAGAGAAAACTGTAGGCCCTCTCCCAGTGCCGTCCTTCTTTGGCATCAAAATAGACATCTACTCTATGATCTTCTGCCTCCCTCAGCAGAAACTTTATGAGATCCTGGCCATGGTAGAATTCTCTGGTCAACAAAGGTGACTAAGACAGGTTCATGCCGGATGCATGCCGGATTATGCCCATGGGCAGCCCTTCCCATCACATTAGGCTAAATCATACCATGAAGATATAACTACTGGTCTGGAAGTCCTTCCTCCAGTCTTACAAGATGCACACATGCTGGCAGGAGTAGGAAGTGAGCAGTGATCCCCTAGAGCTTTATACTGACGCGGCTGGTGCCCTGGGCTTCGGGGCTCTTTTCGGGAGGGCATGGTGTGTGGAACCCTGGCCAGAATTGTGGACAGAAAGAGGTTGGTTTAAGGACCTGATGCTGCTGGATCTCTTTCCCATTGTGGTGGCAGTGGAGTTAAGGGTAGAGGACATGCTCAACCGGAGGATTTGTTTCTGGTCTGACATCCTGAGTGTGGTGCAGGCTATTAACAACTTTTCTTTGTCCTCCCCATTGGTCCTGGCCCTTTTGCAGCTTTTGGCCCTTCGCTGTTGTGTGTTTATTATACTGTTGAAGGTTAGACATATACCCGGAACTAAGAATTTATACAATAGAAGAAGGACTGTGGAAGCACTCCTTAGGCTAAATTACAACTACATTTTGCGGAAGTGCTAAGGATCTGGTCAAACATTTATACTAACAAAGAAAAGATAATCAATGCACATTTCTAGGGTCCATACAATATCATATTATCTGCACACTGGTATACATTATAAACAAAGGGGTTTTAGTATACATTACTGTGATCACATGAATAAAACACCTTCTAACCACATCAAGGTAACCCCAGTTAGGAAGGTCCTATTTTCTAACCTTTTTTACTTTAATTATGATTAGCAAACTTTTGCATTCCTCATACTTGGATAAATATAGCAGGTTTTCTCATTCCCCCAGCCCATTGGTTTTTAAAATGAGGGAAGAGGCCGTCCACCAAGTGCTTTATATAAAAGGCATAGGACCTCCCATTAAAGGGCTGTGTTGGGGGTGCTATTACCATATGGAAGCTTGACCATGTTTCCTAATAAATACATACAATAGAAGGACTGTTAATGGGAGGTCTTATGAATGTAAGAAATATGCAAGGATGAGTTTGAATGTTGCTTATTTAGGGCTGTTTTTTTACATTAGCCTTTTTTGGGGCCATGTGTGTTAGCGTGTTCGAGGATGTGTCAAGGAATCTCTAGTTCAGATAGAGATACAGAGGTCAGATGTGTTTGGTGCTGGTGCATGTTTCTCTCTTCCCTTTGGGGCATATTTATAAAGGTTTGTTAAACTTTTTGCCTCCGTTATCACTGCCTTTTCCAAATTTGGACTTTTTGCTATTTATAAAGCAGTGATAACCAGTGACGAAAAGTATATACTATATACCCTATCTTTATCTATCACTCCCAGAATGAAGAATGATCTATAACACAGACTAACCTTACCACTTACTAGTCCTACCTTTTTGCCTAGGTTCCCCTCCAAAAACTGGAATTCATCACTAATCAAGACAGCCTATGGCCGGCATAATTATATCAGCACAAAAAACAGCCTAAGTAGAAATAGCTTGCTTCTCCTGAATGCTAATTTTTAGAAGATTTATTTTTAGAAGATTATTGGTTGGATCACACACAAATAGTGCCAGTAATCACTTGCCTGTTCTTTGCTCACCACGGACTCGCTTTCATCTCGACCTACGATACTTTTTAAGTACATGTTTGAGTTCTCTGTCTTTTCTGGTTTCACAAGTACATGCAGAGGCTGCCTTTCTGCTTTCTTAGCTAGTGCTGCTCCTACCTAGAGATGGCCGAACTTCCAAAGTTCAGTCCGTTTTCGAACTTTCGAACTATATGGAAAGTTCGAAAACAGACCTATTAAAGGCAATGGGAGTCAAATAGTTCGAAAAGTTTGAATGAAATACAAATAAAATATCAATGGTAAATTAATGTAAATGGCTCTGGGACCTGGGAAATGGTCAGGGGGAACATGCTTGAATATCCAGAACTTTCAAAAAATCTATTTTATTCTCATGTGCGGTACTTTTGAGCTCCCACTTTAGATTTTTGATGATTATCCCATAAACGATTCGAACATTCGATAATTATCCCATAAGCGATTCGAACATTCGATAATTATCCCATAAACAATTCGAAGATTGTTCGATTTTCAAATTTAATATTTATCGAAAGTTCGAGAAATCCGGGTCCGGGACAGTTCGAAAAGTTGGAGTCCGTTCAAAGTCGATAAGTTCGGCTTGAACTTGGGTTCGAGTTCGAGTTCTAGTCCATCTCTACTCCTACCAGCATGGTTGGGAGGTGTGATCATGGTTGGCCAATAACTTTTTGATTTCCTCTGTTCTTGCCATATCCAGACAAGTGGCACATTGCCAGTTGATGTTAAAGTCATTGGGGA
This sequence comes from Hymenochirus boettgeri, assembly GCA_019447015.1. Classification (NCBI taxonomy): domain Eukaryota; kingdom Metazoa; phylum Chordata; class Amphibia; order Anura; family Pipidae; genus Hymenochirus; species Hymenochirus boettgeri. Next base: position 83,103,587 of record CM033475.1, read on the forward strand.
AATAGTGGAGGCCTGCAAGATTCTAAATATTTTAAGAATTGCTTTAAGTAAATATTATTTTTAGAGTTTACAGTACTTGTAACTTGATATTATTATAAAAAAAATAAATGTAGTGGGAAACAGTATTTTTAAAAAGTACAGAATTAAAATGAGGCAGATCTAACACTAAATGCATCTTATATAATTAAACTGGGAGGAACAAATGCCTTTTCAGGTTTCTGTTGCACCAAAGGACGGCACTAATGACTTTATATTGTTTCCTTATATAAAACATCTTCCTTTAAGCAATGAGGAGATCAATTTTTAATGGCTTTTGTTGCTGTGGTGTGTTGCAAAATTACAATATAGATTTTCTATATCCAAGCCCTGAAGATCAGCAACTTATACTCGAAATAAGCAAAAGGCTGAAATAATACAATCATATTACCTGGTTTATTTCTCTTTTTATAAAATCCTCCATTCAGAGACATTTTATTAAAATGCAGCAGCTGAAAAAACAATGCAGAGTTTTGTATTGGAAAATAATGTTAGAAAAGTTAAAGGTTTACATACAATTATAAAGAACTGATAAACTGATATGCTTTGTTCATAAAAAAAAAATATCTTCAGCAGAATGGCAATAATTATTCATTTCCTTTCACAGCTTTGACTTAAGGTTGGTAGACACACTAACAATAAACCAACAATGTCCTTTTTGGTAGTGTGTGTAGCACATTTTCAAACAATTTTGAGACAGACGACTGTTTACTATCGGCCACACAATCGTTCGGAGCTTTGACTTAAGGTTGGTATACACACTAATGATAAACCAACAATGTCATTGTATCCAACAGTATCAGCCCTTTATTGTTAGTGTGTGTAGCACATTTTCAAACAATTTTGAGACAGACAACTGTTTACTATTGGCCTCACAATCGTTCGGAAAAATTTCCCTCGCCCGTACTGTATCCCTGTACTTAAAGTATAGGGAATTGTGTATGACAGACATGATCTTGCAGATTCTGTCTTTTGTCTTTCAAAGATCTTTGATGTGTGTACCGAGCTTAAAGTGTATGTATACTAAAAGAAATGACTTTGTGTCATCTTAATCTATAAATAAATACATGTAAGTAGCACTTACTCTGAGGTGTGTGTTGCTGCATGCCTTCACTGACCTGACCATTTCCCCCATAACAATTGTAAATTCTGCATACAGCGCACCAACTGTCAAACCATTCCAGCCACAGCAAAACTGCTTGCTGAAATGTCAGATGTTTCAGATTGGATATCTAAAGAAATAGGGGGCAGACAAAAAAATGATAGTGATAGTTGGAATTAATTATAGTTTCTAATAATTCATTTTTTAATGAATTTATTTCATTTCTTAATGGGCAATTTAAAAAAATGAATATGCCAGTGTACATACCCTTTAAAGGAGAGTCTCTGGTAGCCTCCTGTGTAACCTCTGATGATAAATACTATCAAAGGAATAGCTTATTATTAACAGTAGGTCAAACATAATCAGGCCTATGTATTAATTTTATCGTTAAAAATGGTGCTAATTTTGCCCCAACTAATCAGATGTCAGCTTTCAAATTATACATCTGGCTTTACATAGTCTTTATTTGTTTAATTTTGTCATGCAAGTGCATGTTACTAAAAGGACTAAGGGTTAAATTAATGATTTAATGTGTTTCTATGTGTAATCCTCGTGTGTTTCTATAAGAAAGACAAATCTCACGCCTGGGAAGATTTGTCTTTCCTATTGCTAGCACGTGCGATGACATCATCGGCATGAGCAAGTGAAATGGCTTTGTGTTACCTGGCAAAGGAAATGTACATTTCGACAATCTCATGTGGGCAGTCCCAAAAACATGATTTAAGTGGAGCAGGAAGCCAGCAAGATTGAAGCAGTAAAGGTAGTATAAGGGAGACTATTAGAGCAGAAAAAAACACACTTTTATATTTAAACCACAGCTATCCAGTAATCTACAATTATTTTTACAGTGTACATACCCTTTAAAGATCACACTCATAATTTGAAGTTTCTACCTCTCCTATATATTGCTAAGATTTGTGTCAAAACATATAGTAGTGAGAAGGCTATGCTTCCTCTATTCAGTGAGCAGACTAAGTTCTTTATACAAAATAAACAAACAGCACCCTATGTGAAACTGACAACCGTGTCGGGTTGAGAGTTAAAAAAAAAAACTTTTTTGATGATTGGTCAAAATTAGTTTTTTTGACTTTAGTTACCCTTTAAGTATGGCTGCAACAGTAATGGAGGGGTACGTCAGTAGCTGTGTATACCTGTATCATGTTGGGGGTTAAAAAAACAAAGTTTTTTGATTATTGATCAAAATTTGCTTTTTTGACTTTAGTTACCCTTTAAAGTATGGCTTCCACAGTAATGGATAAGTAGATCAGTAGGTGTGTGTGTGCCTGGGTCTGGTTGAGGGGTATGTCTTTTTTGTGTTTACAACCATAAAACTATTTTTTATTGAGGATAAATCTAAATTAGTTTTTTTACTTTAGTTACCCTTTAAGTATGGCTGCCACTGTAATGGATAAGTAGATCAGTAGGTGTGTGTACCTGGGTCTGGTTGAGGGGGTATGTATTTTTGTGTTTATGTGTTTACAACCATAAACTATCTTTTATTGAGGAATCTAAATTTGTTTTTTTGACTTTAGTTACCCTTTAAATATGGCTGCCACCGTAATGGATAAGTAGATCGTAGGTGTGTGTACCTGGGTCGGGTTGAGGGGGTAATGTCTTTTTGTGTTTACAACCATAAAACTATCTTTTATTGAGGATAAATCTAAATTAGTTTTTTTTTTACTTTAGTTACCCTTTAAGTATGGCTGCCACAGTAATGCATAAGTAGATTAGTAGGTGTGTGTACCTGGGTCTGGTTGAGGGGGAATGTCTTTTTTGTGTTTAGAACCATAAAACTATCTTTTTTTGAGGATAAATCTAAATTAGTTTTTTGACTTTAGTTACCCTTTAAATATGGCTTCCATGGGAATGGAAAGGTAGGTCAGTAGGTGGGTGTACCTGGATCTGTGTGGGGGGTTGGGGGTATCACCATTTGTATTTATGACCATGAAAAAAACTGTTTTGAAATATCCACATTTGAGGATTGTTACCATTATAGTCTATGGGAAAAAATGTCCGAAAATTCGCCGATAACGCCGTAACATTTCCGCAGATTCCTTAGCTAGAAGATAGCACACTTCCCCTATATGCCCCGCACGTCTGTACCGAATTTCATGTCTCTAGCTCAAAAACTGTGGGAGGAGATACAGTCCAAAAAAGCGGAAGAATAAAACGGAAGAAGAAGAAGAAGAAGAAATAGAAAGAACAGTAATTTGGCTTTTTCAAGCCAAATTAATTAACCACTAATTGCTAAAGTTACCCCATGCTGCATGAGGGGCACACCCCTCAGAATCTGACCAATGACGTATCTTTAAAGGGATCCAAACAAAAGCAATTCAGAGCGCACTCCAGTCTTAAATGTTCAAAACCATTTATTTAACACGTGACGTTTCGGTGTCCGTGCGACACCTTCCTCAGACATATAAAGATATATATATCTTTAAAGGGACACACACTATCAAACATTATCTCTCATAGTTAGATTAATAAAAGTATACATATGTACATATATATGTCCAGTACAAGCAACATATGCCCAAAAATGTACCGGAGGTTAGAACAACAGATACCCTAAGGCGTATCGAGGAAATATCCATTCACTTCTGCCCGTCCAAAGGCTGCAGTGAGATCCATATATCTGCTACCTTTATGCAGAGTCTGTATAGCTTGCACCCTCCGATAACTCACATCCCAGTGGCTACAATCATTAAAGTGTCTCCCTAGGGGACTCTGGAGGTTATTAATCTCTATAATTCTAATATGTTCCCTCACTCGTGACTTGAGTGAGCGGGTCGTAGAACCCACATACTGACACTGACATTTAGTACAAGTAAGGAGATAAACCACATGAGTGGTATTACAATTTATAAAATTTTCATTCTTATATGTCTTTCCCGTAACTGTACTACTAAAACTATTGGATTTGTAGATATGTCGACATGTTTTACACATGCCCGAACCACATTTAAAAAGGTACGGGCAACCACGTCTGTGATTGGATGCCACTCAGCCAATCACAGATGTGGCTGCAGCCAAGCCCCCAATGCAACTCTGTTCCCAAAAGTTGCAGTGGAGGCTGAGGCCGCAGGATCACAGATTGGTAAGTAATGTTCCTCTAACTTTTTATTTTAGAAACAGACCATGCGGTTGGGGTTGAGAGGGGGGCTACATTATAGAATAATATAAATTTTAGGGTGGACATACCCTTTAAGGAAAAATTCTGAGAAGATTTGATCATAAACGGTGTCAGGGTATTTTCAGTTTCCTGGCATTTTTTTTCTATAGCATTTAAGCTTTATATTTGTTACTTAGAAGTATAAAGATAAAAAGAGGTCTGAAAACTGTCATTTACTTTTAGAATAAATGAGGGAGAAATAACAAAAAAAATGACAGATAAATGGGAAGAAGGCATATGGAGATGTGTGGAGAGATGATGGTTACGGAAAAAATGAAAGAAAGAGAAAGGGTGGAGAGAATGTGTGCAAAATAATTAAGCAAATTCTCTTGACCATTGGTTTCAAAGAAGAAGTTTTAAAAATGCTCTTTGAGAATCCCAAATCCAAGCAATGAGTCTCAGCAAGGACTAGGGGAGCTTTGCCTCAGCAGTGGATAATATTGTGCTGTCCAGTTGACATATGTATGCTTGTTTCATGAAAAAAGAAGAGGTTAACTGTAGTTATAATCATCATTTAACATGAAACAAATTGTTATTTGGATCTATCTTGTCCTTGGGATATTGTCCAACATTCAAGATGCATGTACACATTACTGACATCATTTTGCTGGGGTATATTGCCTGTGGAAAGGAATGTCTCACTATGGTTTTTATTTTTTGACCTTGGAATACAGTGTTTGCTTTGACTTAAAGCGCAAGTGCACAAAAATGCTTTCACTAGAGACATGAACATACGGCTTTCACTAATTTGTTTGTAGATAAAAGGTTTGTCCTAATTAAGTGTATCAATATGTCAATTTGATGTTTTTACTGGGGCGAAAAATTATGTATTATTACGTAAATATTAATAAGAACATCAACACATAGCCACAAAGTATAAAAATATATATACATATAAAATTAAAGGCTATTTTTACAGGCAAGATATTAAGGGGACCTTGCTTATAAATGTGTTTAGAGGTGCACTTTGTAGTCAGATATGTGTGGGTTATCCATGCTTGGATATTATAAGATCATTTATTACATAAGGCTATGGATTTTCAATGGGGAGGTGCAGTGGAATATATATTTATAAAAACCTCTTGGCTAAGTAGCAGTTAGTAAGCAGTTGGCTGGAAGACCAAACCCCTTTATATGACTCAGTGAACTAAAACTTACTTTATGGAGAAGTAACGCTGGCTCTGCATGAGAGGATTTTTACTGTTCAGGACTGTGCCCTGGTAAAGGTTTTTATGTGGAAATTTTGAAATCCTTCATTGTTAATGGTGGCAGGAGGAAGTGATTAAATAAACATAATTGTTATTTAAAGCTGTACACAGCTTATGTATTATAAAAAATAGTGCGTCCCTTAACATTGTAATATATGGATATTACTCCATATATATTAATGTATTAAATATTATATATGGCCAGGCAATGCCTCTGTGACGTAATATCTTTATATTACACTGTAAGGGGCGCATTATCCCTTATATAATGTGTTGGGACTGTTTCTAATAACTGTTTCTAATAACAGCAACCAATCAGATATTATCAAAAAAACTGCTGTAGGCCAGTAAAAAATGTATCGTTTGTTGCTGCAAATTAACCACATGGTCAAGTTTGTGCACCTCCTTTTAAATAAGCCCAGATCATCTTTGAATTTACCTGGTTATGGTTAATAAGAATTTTTTAACACTTAACATCAACACACAATACACATGAAAAAATGACAAATGGACAAAATCATGTTTCCTATCTCTGTAGTCTAAAGCTTTGTACAGACGTCAGATAATTTTTGCACAATGTGCCCGACAAACGTTTAACTACCGACTCGTTATACTCTAGTTCTGCCAGCGATGCCTGTACATACATTGACAATAGTGGATAGATAGTGTTTATTGGTAAAGGTGTTACGTGACGTACATATACGTATTACGTGATGTTCATAATATTGTGTGTTTGTGAAATTTTGCACATGTGCATTTCATTCAATCTTATGTCAAAGTCTACTGATAATCTGCCTACTATGTACAACGACAATTGGTAGAACAAATACACCAGGCTGCTCATCAGAAAAATCAGAGAAAAGACGTGAATTGTTGGTCTTAAAAGATTGTTAAAGCTTCATTTTTGCACGAATGGTGTGCGATGGGTCATTCCTTGGGCAAATCGTGCAAATATTATCTGATGTGTGTACGAAGCTTAAGTTTGTTAAGTTTTTTTTTTCATAGTATTTCATTATACTGACCATTTATAGATGTTATGTCAAATTGGCTATAGGAAAAAATAGCTATGCGGGGACAAGCGTATCTCTTTCCAGTATACCGTAACAACAGCGGATCTGTGGGTTTTGTTGCTAAACGCACTAAGATTTTCTCCTTTTTTGTAATCAAACAACTATCCATTATTTTGCTACAAAAGATTTGCTTCAAAATGGTGTTAGTTGTTGCATAATATCCAGTATATTTCCAAAAGATGGAAAGTTTGACAGGTAGAAAAATAGATTACAGAGATATATTGCGCAGAGAAAGATAAATAAACAGAAAGACGCATTATTACTTTACGTGTGATTTACATTATGTGTAAAGTTTTTAGTTTCTCTCCCACCCTGGACATCCCATCATTTTAGTATAGATACTACTCTTAGACATGCACTATAGATGGGCACCCTTGTAAACAAGAATGTTAAATGACAAGCTGTTTTTAGTGAGATCATTGCTGCTAGAACTTCATGTAATAAACTATACTCTGTGTATGTCTCAGGGCAAGAAGTGGATGGATGAACCTAAGTTACATTATTTGAGAGACTATATGATGCAAGCCAAGCACTTGTTCCCTGTGGAAATGATAGTAGAAAGGCCTTCTAGTAGCATCATATAATTAAATTTCTCTTGTGCCACACGCTATTAACCAGGCATGGATGTTACAATACTATTACAATCCATATCCTTGTCCATATGAATACTATATGTGTTACTATCAAAAAATCCTTTAAGGGTCTGTCTTAAGAGAGTACACTGACTATAGCTTATTACTACACCTTATTTCTAAGTGCATCATGTGACTATTTCTGTAAAGGCAACAAACAATTTTTTTTAAATAGAGGTACATTATTTCTTCTAATTGTGTTATTTTTTTTATATTAAAAGACAAATATTTACCTGGAGAAGCTTATAAAAAGCAAATCACCCTTATCATTATTTCATATCACAATTTAATGTTGGACTGGGCATTGGAGGTCACTAACATTTGTAGTCATGTGGCAGGTGAAAGGGGGAGTTATAAGGAGTCTTGTAATGAACAGTGTTAAGTCTAGAAATAGACAACAGGTTAGGGCAGTAAGGTCCAAAGCCAAGTTCAGGCACCAAGAAGTATTCCAATGATAGAGGAACATAATCAGGAGCAGAATCGCTGTACTACAGGGAACTGAATACAGGATTCCTTTAAACAAAATTGTAAAGTAAAGGATGTGTGAAAGAATGGATTGGAAAACTGAGTGAAGAGGAACAGAAAATATGCCCTTTTCATGCTTTGAAATTCACAAAAGGCACAGCAGCTGAGTGACAGAACACTGGTATGATCTGTAAGCCAACATTACGGGTGTTGATGACACAAGGTACCTGTGACATGCCACAAAGATCCATAGAAACATTTGGACAGGTAAGTCCATATTTTTCAGTAAAAGTAGTTGTTTCAATGTATCCTTCTACAATAATAAACAACAACTTACTTTTACTAATTTAAATCAGCTGAACTTATAAGAGGAATGAAGAATTAGGGGCATATTTCTAAAACAGCAAAGGGGAATTTTCAATTTTTTTTATTTAACTCTCTTTATAAAGAGAAGTTTAATATTCTTGCCACAATTACCTTTTTCTACATTTTTTGTTGTTTTGCTTGAATTTTCAACATACATTGTTATATTTTTTTGTTGGACATATGCTGAAAATCATAGCAATATTTATAAACTGATGAAAAGTTTACTGAAAAATTAGCAAAAAATATCTCCAGGTCTGTGTGGCATTAAAGCATTGTTGGAGACTTTTCTAGCTTGGAAATGGTTATGGTTGCAATGCTGCCGTTCTGCCTGATGTTCTGTTACCTCTTTCTGCTTTAGCTAGGCATCTTTTTCTTATGGGGTGGACAAAAGGCAAGAGGCTTAGGGAAAAGCATTTTAAACACAAACAATGTAAATGGTTTATCCATGGTATTCAGTTTCAGTAGATCAACTGGACTTGAAATTTAGCTCCTCAAACATTCAATTCAGAATTGAGAAAGCTTGTTAAATGTCTAGCTTTCTTCAAGAACTTAAGGTTCCTACACACGTGCGATTGTGTCCGACCCGCGCGCACGATGTGTACGAATCTTAAGTCCAGTTCATCCATTCATCCAATTAAATATCAAAGATAAACCATGACCTAGATGAACTTTTGCAAACAATATAAACGGTTCCTCCCTGTAATGGCAATAAGGTTGTGGAATATTTTGCCTGAAAAAGCTGTGTTGCCTGAATCTTTATTTTTATTGGCTTAATCTTTATATTAACTCATTCAAAGGAGATGTCTTTTTGGACAATCAGAATATCCAGGGTTACAGATGATGACCATGTCTGTGTGTGTGCATGGGTGAATGGTTGTATTACTGTCCATGCTGTTGTAAATGCTCTCGGTAACTCTACAGTCCAGAAAACACTCCAGCACACTGCTGTTGACTTTTTGCCAGACAAGTAGGTAGGTGCAACCCCCCTGCCCTCAACTCCAAGGGCCAGACAATTCTTAAAGGGCATGTCCACCCTTTTAAAAAAAAATTCATATGCTGTAGGGCTTCCTCCCCCAGCCCCAACCACATTATTATTATCTTCAGAAACTCCCCTGATCTTTACTTACCTTCCCTCTATCCTCCGCCGTACTGTCCTGGCCCTCTGCTTGCATGAAACTGCAAACAGGGGGCCTGACCAGCAGCCGCGTCTGTGATTGGCTGAGAGGCAGACAATCACGGACACGGTTGGTTAGTTATTAGATATACCCTATCCAACATATCCTGGTCTACGTAGGAACTTTTACCATCTGTAAAAGGAATGCTCATAAGAGGTTTAAGAACTTGTAGGGTGGTTATTCAATAAAAGTTCTTATCGGTTAAAATAGCTGAATTTTGACCCAACCAATCAGATGTTAGCTTCAAATGTAAATAAGAACTGATTGGTTGGGGCAAAAATTAGCACCATTTTAAACAATAAGAACTTTAATGAATCTCCCTGTTGATACCTTTTAAAGTGTGGGCAGTTCCCTTACTCCAATCTATGTCAGGGAAAATGAAATCCCCCATAACAGAACAGGCCCCATACACAGGCCTTGGCCAAGCATATGGAGATCATTCCGCATCTCACTGGCATTTGGCAGCTGTTTATAATATACTCCAACAATTAATTTACCCACCTTCTTGCTTCCTGTATGAATGTGGTATACCAGTATAATAATATAAGATGGAACTTACTGTAAAAACATGTTAGAACACAACTGTACTGAAAGGAGGAACTGGCGGGGGTCAGGTGACTGGAATTGGAGGGGTCCGTTAAGAGGAGGTGGAGATAGGGAAGGTGGGGGAAGAAAGGAGACAGATTTCTAAGGCCTAACCGGGGAACTATGGGTAAAAAAATCAGGTTCTTCCTAGCAGGTCCATTTCAACAGAATTGTCATAAGAAATATACAGAAAAGGCTTGTATAGACCAACCCTGTAGATCCCACCCTTAAAAGCTGTATCTTACAAATCTAAAGAACTATACTTTGTAAACAAAGGTATTCTGGTAGTCTGGAGTTAAAGGATACCTCCACATTTTAAACAAGCATTTAATAAAATAACCCAGGGACCCCCCCTCCAACGTAGGTTTAATATTCCTACCAATTTTTCTTATGATACTAAGAATAATTACAAAGCTGATTCCCTTCTACTACTGCTTTGGCTGTAGCCATTAGTCTAGTACAACAATGATGTCGGGCCAATAGATATGGGGTGTCAAACTCAATCATGTAAGGTGCCAAATTAAAAGACAGGCTAACTCATGGTCAAATTGATTTTTTAAGAACTTGGATCTCTGGCTATGGCATGATCACGCCCACCTACATTTCTGGCGCGGTAAGGTAATGGAATGGCCAACTCCAATGAAAGGCCCTTTGTCACACCTCCCTACCCTCCCCAGTGCCAGGCTAGATACACCATCAGTTATTACAGTGATGACTGCATCCAAGCCTACTACGCTGCTATTCATTGTGCAAGTCAAATTGTGCAGTTCCCAAGAAGCTTCATAACTATAGATCTGCCTGCTAGATACACAATCAGCTGGTGGCCTATCTTAGTATGGTGAGTGCAATCAGCTGTTAAAAAGAGACAATTTTGGTATCTAGCAGACAGATCTATAGTTATGTTGACTAACTGCGACTGCACCAAATCATAACAGTGATAGTAAGTCTTGGATGTGTACAGCCACCGGGGGCCACAAACAATGGCCTGAAGGGCAGGATTTGGCCACGGCCCCGACCCTAGAGTTTGACAGTGTGCAATAGATTATGTTTGCATTGAAGCAGCATTCTGCTGCTGGTGCAAGTTTTAACCAATTACAACAGCAGCAGTGGAGGCTCAAACCTGCTGTTAAAAGGATTTGTCTTTGCAAGTATCTTAGGAGTCTCTGGAAGTAAAGTAAGAAAAGAACAAACGAGGATTCTAATAAATATAAATTCTGTTTTGAGGGTGGACTTTGCCTTTAATCCACTAACATTTTAGACATAAAAGCATTACAGTTTGAGAAAACACTTCAAAACCAATGATTTTCGAATATAAACTTTCATTAAAGAGCATGGCTGGCAAAAACTGCAGTATTGTATCACCTACGTTCATGATCCTTTCATGGAAAGCACTTGCCAATACCCACACAGTTACAATAGAGATTTTCATTTTTAAACAGAAATAAAATACAATATTTTATATTGGAAAAATATATTATACTGACTAGTAGCAAAAAAACATTGCGCTGATAGCAATCATTAATATTTAATACTGCTTCTGATTTTAGTATGAAAGCTATACCGAACACAATATATATGAATAGATTAGGGACTGTATGATAGGAAAAAACACATATTCTAAATTTTAGCAGCTCCACATAATGTAGAATAAATTAACCATATCATAGTGGACATTTTCTCAAAATAAAAACCAAGATCGGGCAACCTTTTCTCAGTTCATCTTTATAAACCAAAAAATAAATAGATGAAGAAAAGAAACAGAAAACAGTTTGCCCATTTCTTAAAGGCATCTATAGCGAAAAAACACATTGCCCCTTTGCAAAATAAATTCATGTACTCTGTGCTGCCTTAATCTACCTCTGTCAGTGACCCCCCACTTACCCTCCCTCTGTTACCTCTCATGTCTCAACTCTGACTGCCCAACAAGCTATCATGTGCAGCAGGAGTTAAAAGTTCAACAACTGAAAAACACACAACCACGCAAAGTGGCCAATAGAAAGCAGCTGTCTTAGAGACACGGAAGGGAACAGTACATTTACTGCTACAAACAAAATCTCTCTCTGTTGTGACCCATCATCAAACAATGAAAACTATCAAGAAGGGGGTCATCTTATCTCTGCATCAAGCTACCTCTTTCCCTTGCTATGTTCTTATCTCTATGTTTGTAACAGAGCAGGGAAGAGGGAGGGACTTGAGAAGGGAAGAGGGTACATATTGACAGTACAAGTAGGAGTAGTACAACGGGGGAGTAGAGGAATGTAATCACGTTTATTCTAATTGTGTATCTCAGGACAAGAGAGGGGAACTGAAAAAAGTAAAAACTCTGTTGGTTGGGGGAATTATAGAACACATGGAAAGAAAGGGGAAAAAAAGGGTTCATTTTGCCACATAGATGCCCTTTAATAATTAATGAAGTCCAAAGTGCATTTATATTGTTATTGAGTATTGGACAAGGGGAAACTATTCCTAGTTGTTAGAGATCGTGTAATTGCTCTTTCTAACCCAAGTAGCTTATTCACTTTATTCTTATGTCTTTAGATTGGCCTTGGAGACAAAGACAATTTTGATGGTCTGTCACCCATAACACATAAGCATGCTCTAAGGTCATGAATATATGTGATATCCATAGGTAAATTCTAATATTCCTCAGGGCACTAAACAGATATCTTTTATCCCTATATAACAACTAGTCATCAAATTTTTAAATCTCTTCAATTATTAGGCACAGCGTCAGCCCTTTTAAAATAAAATAAGGGCACAAGGCTCAGCCCTTTATAAAAAAAAAAAGACTGAATTACAGTATTTCTTTTGTAATGTGGTGTTTTATGATTTCCCAAAATGATGCATAAATGTATATTTCATTATGCAAATAAAAATGATGATATTTGAACATTCATTGATCTGTCATACTATAATTGCTATGTGATGGAAAAGTGACAAATTTAAATAGCCAAATAGTCAAAATGAGAATAATATTCTGGCTATTACTACATGACAGGGAATGTATACACTATCAGGGAAGTCAATAAAAGTTATTATGTAAAAATGGTGCTAATTTTCCCCAACCATCAGATCTTATTTACATTCAAGCTAAATCTGATTGGTTGGGGCAAAATTAGCACCATTTAACGATAAGAACTTTTATTGAATAACTCTGAATGATTTTAGAATTTGTTTTTTTCATTTCTACCAAAATGTGAAATCTCTGGGATGAAAAATTACTCTAATCTTATTTAAATAATTTAAGATGTCTATGAAATTACCACAAAAAATGTAAAGAAATGATAGGAGCCTGGATGCAACTTGGTTTTGAATGTTAGAGAGTGAAGTGGAGTCAAAAAAGTAGAGCAGAAATCCAAATTAAAAAAAATTATTTTAACTTATCCTTTTAATGTTCCATGTTTCCCTTTCCCTGTGTTTGTGTCATTGTCTACTTCCGCCTCTGACTCTTCCTAAGCAAGAAGCTATGCATTATAAATTGGCAGTTAGTTAACCTACACCTTATACAGCAGGGTACTAAACTGCATGACGTATATACCTTCCCTAGAAATTCTAAATCATTTGAACATGAATTCCACATTTCCCAGGTCATTGATTTAAATTGTGCTGTGATAGTCTCTGACTATTAATCTAGGGTAGTTTTAAACATGTGCGGCAAACATATCCATCAATTAAACAAAGTTAATTCTGGATAATGGTTAGTTTTAATAGATGGCTAATTTGGCTTGGCATGGATTAGTTTCCAGATCATTGCCCTAGATAAAAAAGTATAATTAGGAGCATATATTAAAGGGCAATTATAGTGAGAAAATGTTTTTTTTTTATTCTTCTAATGTATCCCATAGTCATCCCACCACCAGGGTACCTTAGTTTCTTTAAATTCTACATAGTCCCCGAGATATAAGCCTTGAATATGCTGTGATTTGTAGGAGCTGCTACCACTCATCTGTCACTCAAAGGCACCACACCCACACAATCCAAAGACTCCCTGCAGTACGTCACACTCTCTACCCACACTATATGTACCATGTGCACATATAGTCAAATGCTGTCGTGCCTAAATACACAATAACTAAAACCATTAACCCAGACAATATGAGCATAACAACACTATAAAAAAGCCCTCCCCCCAAAAAAAATCTTATATACATACAAACCAGTGATCAAATGGAACACTAATACGTATTATAATACAGTAATACAGACTATATACCAAACAAGACACACAGTGCAATCTATGAATATATAGACTAAAGCAACTGAAAGAACGGACAAAAGCAGTGTCACTGTGGTTTGTGAAGTCTCACTACCAAGCTGCTGTTACACGACTCTCTCTTCAGTGATTATGATCTCAGCTAAGCAAGGGGGAGAGATATGAACTTTAGGTAAAAAGTAAATAAACAATTAGCAAAAGTAGAGAACAGGCAAAGTTCAGTAACTTACTTGTAAAGAACTAGCACCACTTGTCCTCATCTCCCCTCTGCCCCTCCCTTCAGCATATTTGCTACTTTATTCCACACTTGATTGCTTGCAGTCCTAGCTTCTTAAAGGGGGTGGTCAAAAGGATTTCAGCACTTCATTTAAAGTCCTTTCAAACTGACATGCTCGAACTCTGTATACAGCCCGTCAATGCTTGAGGGGGAGTAGACAGAAGGGGAGGGGGGACTACACAGCCTTGGTACAAACTTCCTGCCAGTGTGAAGAACAAAGCCACACAGAAACATGAAAGTAAGGCAGCTTATACTAAGTGATCTATAATTGTATACAGACAAAGTTTTTTTTCACTATAGTTGCCTTTAATAATATGTTTTACATTATAATCAATACACACACAAGATGTAATAAATGACAAGCTAATTCTAAATATGTGTAAGCATTTAGGAAATTTAAAAAAAAAACTTTTCTGTAACGGTTTTCACTTAAAACATAATATAAATAATGACTCAAGATAACTTACAAGACAAATGATCTATCTTACGTACCAAGGGCAGATGCTAGTTTTTTTTTTTTTTTAAACTACTCTTAATCTTGGGGAACTGTATTACTAATAACCACTAATAATCACTAAATTCTCATGATTGAATACAGCATACGCTTTGTTAAACAAAATTGATTTTACATGCTGCATTCAAGACAACTGGTTGCATTTACACTGCATGTTTTCAATATACAACCCCTATCCTATACATTCCCTATCTGCCCTTTGCTGTTTGAGAGGCTTGTCAGGAAGGGTGGAAACTAGTAGTGCAACTATATACGCACTTGGGGTTAGTCACTATTTGCAGGCTATTTAGCCAAAGGAAGCAATTTCAGAATCGGTAATCAAAACATTATTATATCATTTATCTGTTATATCAACATTATGGCAGTTTATGGACTGCTATACAACAACACCAAGGTATGGAAACCCAGGATCTAAATTTTTATTTTGGCAGCCCAACTAAACACCACCATCTACTTGCAATCTCTAACCTAAATACAAGGCAAGACCTGCTAGTTTGACTGCTGTTAGAAACTGGCTTCTCTGAGATGTCATGCTGTTTTATAGTGTCTCAAAACATCCCCCCCCCCAAAAAAAATAAATCTGATTGGTCTAGATACAATCTAAATCTTATTGGATCTTGGATTTGGACCAATCAGATATTGGGGGTGGGTGTAGGAGTCACTACAAAATAGTGAATGTTCAGTAAGGAGAGCAGTTCAGTTGCATTCATTTGAGATGGATATCTTTGTGAGGCATGTCATAAGCGTATTGAGGTTCTGGGCTGGTAGACTTGAATGGGCAGTCCTAGTTCAGATGGCTCTAATTTAGTTCTCAGTAGTTGGCTTTCTGTATCTAAGATAAAAAAAGTTTCAGCAAAAGTTTGGTTTGCTGTCCCAACTAAATATTACATAGTAACCTAGTAACATAGTATAAGGGAATAAAGACATACGTCCATCAAGTCAACCATTCACTTTTTTTTTTTTTTACCTACTAACAGTGATCCAGAGGAAGGCAAAAAACCCCAGCTAAAAAGGGGGGTGAAATTCCTCCTGACTCCAAACGGCAATCGGAAAGTATCCCTGGATCAACCAGATCTATATGCATTTAATACCAGTAATTCTCAATATTCTTTAGTTTTAGAAATTTATCCAGGCCTTTTTTAAAGTTATTCAATGAACTTGCATACCACATCTGCTGGAAGACGTTCCACAGTTTCACCGTTCTCACTGTAAAGAAACCTCTCCTAACCTGAAGATGAAACTTTTTTCTTCCAACCTTAAAGGATTCCCACGTGTCTCTGATATGACCTATTAGTGAACAATGACCAGAGAGCTCATTGTATGGGCCATTAATATATTTGTACAAGGTATCATGTCCCCATGCAACTGCCGATTCCAATGTAAACAGCCCTAACTTGTCTAATGGCCTGCATATTCAAGCCCCTCCATTCCCCTTATAATTAGTTGCCCTTCTCTGAACTGCCTCAATTTCCAAGTGTCCCTTTTGTATAGGGATTCAAAACTGCACGCATATCCAATGAGGCCTTACAGTGCCTTGTAAAGAGGAGAATATATTTTTCTCTCTGAATCATTCCCCTTTTATACAAGACAATATCTTGCTAGCTTACTGTGCTACTGGGCATTGTTTGCTAAGATAAGTCTGTATCTACCAGAACCCCCAAATCTTTTTCCATTACAGTGAACTTAACACAGAGTTATTTATGGTGAAGATGGCACAGGGATTTTAAATCCCAAATGCATACATTACATTTATCTACATTGAATCTCATCTGCCATTCTGCTGCCCATTTTGATAATCTATCTAGGTCTGCTTGCAGCACTTGCACATCATTGGAAGTTTCCAAAGCTCTGCATAATTTAGGGTCATCAGCAAACACAGAGACCTTGCTCTCAATGCCCCCTCTAAGTCATTATAAAACAGATTAAACAGAAGCGGCCCCAGTACAGAACCCTGAGGCACTCCGCTTAGAACTTTAGCCCACATAGATGTAGCTCCATTAACCACCACTCTCTGTTTGGGTCAATAACCAGTTCTCTATCCATGAACAAATGTTTTCTTCAAGGCCAACAGTTCTCAGTTTATACATTAGTCGCCTATGTGGCACAGTATCAAAAGCTTTTGCAAAATCAAATATACCACATCCACTGCTGTGCCTGAGTCAACTTCTTACTCACTTCTTCATAAAAACCAATTAAATTGTGGCTGCATGATCTATTCTCATAAATCCATAACTGACTACTACTAATAAGATGATCTCTGGAGGAAAAGTCAAGGATATGATCCCTTAACAAAGTTTCCATCACCTTCCTACCACTGATTGGTTATACAGGTCTATAGTTACCAGGCTGTGAACGACTACCTTTTTTGAATATTGGTATTACATTGGTTTTTTCCAACCAGCGGCAACATCCAGACAAAGCGAATCTGAAAATATGAGAAACAGTGGTCTAGCTAGAACTGAACTAAGCTCTTTTAAAATCCTAGGATGCAATCCATTCGGTCCTGGCGCTTTATTGATTATTAACTTGTATTATGTTTCCCTACCATATCCTCCGTTATCCAATATGAAAACTCTTCATTTCTTCCCTGCATATTGCTACAATCTCTACCATAAGGACAAAGATTCTCAACAGTAAAAACCGTAAAAAAACGGTTTAGCAGATTATCCTTTTCGGGCATCCTCTACAACCACCTCAGCTCCATTATTTAAGGTCCACCATTCTCAGTCCTCATCTTTTTTACCATTATATACTTAAAAAACATTTTGGGGTTGGACTTGCTTGTTCGGCAATCCGTATTTCATTTTCTATTTTGCTAGTTTAATTGCTTTCTGCACTCTTTATTACAGTGTTTTGTACCTGTAAGCTGTTCTGTGCCTTCTGTTTTCAAAATTTTAAAGCCCTTTTTTTTTTTTCTTTTTTTTCCATTTCCTTACCTGGCATTAAGCCATGCAGGAACTGGACCTAATTTTTTTACACTTGTTACTAAAGGTACAGATTTGGAAATGTAATAGTTTAATATCCCTTTAAAAAGTGGTCCACATCTGCTCAGTTTCTTTACCAGAAACAGTTCCCCCAGTCTATGAGCAGGAGCGATCCTTTAAAAGCATAAAATTAGCTTTCCTAAGTTAAAGTTTTTGTAACCCAGTGCACTTTGTTTTTGCAACCTATATTAAAGTGACACTATATCATGGTCACTATTCCCTAAGCTTCCCATTACCTTTATCTCATAATGAGTAGGGTTATTAGATATCACCAGATCCAACAACGCATTCTGTCTAGTAGGAAACTCTACCATCTGTGAAAGAAAATGCTCATATAGAAAATTTAAGAACTTTACCTTTAGAGGTGCTGGAGTTCCTTACTCCAATCATGTCAGGGTAGTTAAAATCCCCCATGACAGACATGCCCCATACAAGCAGCCTTCGCCAAGCATATGGGATTCATTCCACCTCTTCCTCGGCATTTGGCGGCTTTAACATACTCCAACAATTAATTTACTACACATTCTTGCTTCCTGTAAACAGTTCCACCCTAAGTTCTGTATCATTTGCTCCCCCATTATTCCATCTTTTAAATTTGGCTTCAATTCTGTTTAACATACATACATAACTCCTCCTCCTTCTTATTAACTCGGTCATGTCTAAATAAGAGTATCCTTCAATATTTACTGTCCAGTTGTGTGAATCATTAAGCCATGATTCTGCTATACCAATTACCATCCACCTTTCCTTTAATGCTATTATTTCAGTTCGCCGGTTTTCCAGCCGACTCCTTGCATTGTAAACATACATTTTAGATTATCAATTGATTTACTTCCATACATGGTCGTACCATGCCTTATCCTCTATGCTCCCCCTCCCCTTCCTCCCTCGTTGTGTTACTAGCCCAGATCCCTAACTTCTCTATCTACCCCTGTGTAGTTTAAACATTCCTCCCCCCCCCATACCTAGTTTAAAATCTCCTCCAACCCCCTAGCCATCTTCCCCCAAAACAGCTGCACCATCACATGAGGTGCAATCCGTCTCTAATAAAGAACCTGTAGCCACAGAAAAATCAGCCCAGTTCTCTAAAAACCAAACCCATCTCCTTACACCACCCTCTTAGCCACGCATATTACTCCTGAGTCCCGTTGTCTCCCTAGCGTAGCACGTGGTGCGGTAGTATTTCTGAAATCACTACCTGGAGGTCCTTGCTTTTAACTTGGCCCCTAATTTCGGAAATCATTTTTAAGGACCTACACCTCCACCTCTAACTTTGTCATTGGCCCAATGTGAACCAAGACCGCCGGGTCACTCCCAGCCCCACCCATAATTGTCTACACGATCCACCACATGTCGAACCCTAGCACCAGGCAGACAACACACTGTTCGGCATGTAGGGTCTTGGCGACAGATTACCCTATCTACCCTTCTAATAATGGAGTTCCCCTACCACTACCACCTGCCTATCCTCCTAGCCCCCTGTTCTCCTCCTTGTATTGGAGATGGCCGTCCCTGGGTGCTCAGGGAAAGGCCCGCTCCATACATGCTGCTTCCGAGCCATCGTCCTCCACATCTTCGCCTAAAATGGCAAATCTGTTGGATCGACCAGCTGGGAAGAAGCGCCCCTATCCTTCCGTCCTTCCTGGAACCCTTACAAATCTATCTCCCTTTTTCCACCTTATCTGCCCCATGTCCACCCTCCAGTTTACTGGCCCTGCCAGTACCTGCATTTCCCCCAGATTTGCCAAGCCCTGCAATGCTGCAAGTTTAACCTTAGATCTGGACCTCGATTCCAAATGGGCAACCCACTCACATCTGACACATACATAGGTCCCCTGGGGCGGCTGCCCAAGATCCCATACATGCGGCAGGATGCACATTGCACGGCCCCCAACAAAACTGTCCATACTAAACAGCAATACACACCAGAGACACAGGAACAGCAATACACAGCAGAGACACAGCAATAAACAGCAGAGAAATTGCAATACACAGCAGAGAAATAGCAGTGTTGTTCTTTAACGCTTTCTTGGTTTAAACGCTTTCGTTTTTTTAATGCTCTCAATTCCCTTAAAAACAGAAAAATCCCTTTAAAAGAAAATCGCTCAAGAGCTTGATCGCTCTGTAGAAATGACTTAAATGAGGTTCAAACAGAAGATCTGAGTAACAGATTTATTGATGTATTGGAATATCTGGTACCACAATTTTACCAGACAAATCTCCAGTAAACAACAGAGGGAGCTGATTGCAAACCAGTCTAGAGAACAACATGGTAATCAAAGGGAATCAGAAAACCATGCAGCAAAGCTGAGTCTGAATAAATTCAAGTGTAAAAGCAACCAGTTTGTAATAATGCAGCCCTGCTTGTAACAACTGTTGTGTCTTACTATGAGCAAACAGCAGCGATCAGCACTCCATTCCAATCAAGGAAATACCTGGGTGCCATTCAAAAGTTTTCAGACCTGTGAGTGCCTTCGTATTCTGTGTATATATTATATATATACCATTGTAAACGACATCCACTTGCACACAACAATATCAGATCAGTAGTTCTGATAACTATAGAAGAAGGGAATGGGTTAATGTAAAATCCAGAATCCCAGGTGACACTTGAAATCAGTTGCCCACATTCTGCATGTTTAATTAATAATGAGGAAAGGGCTTTTTTAACCATTATGCAAAACCCCTCTGATTGGTGGGACATATCTCCATAGACTACAAGACACACTGCCCACTATAGGAGGAGTGAATCAATTGCTACAACCATAAGAAACACAAAAATAACAGAAAATAACTTGATAACTGTTCCAAAAAAATAATGAAAGTATATGGCAAAAGTACACAGGATAGCCTCCCTACACTACAGCAAAAAATAGTTTTGGGGGTGGACATGGCCTTTAGCCAGTATATTGGACACATGTATAAGCCGAGGGAAAAAAGGAGAATTTTGTAGACCTCCGTCCCTTACTCTGGGTGACCTGGGAGTAAGCAATTACTTTTGTTTCTTAGATTTTGTGGGCAATGCTATTCATTAGCAGAAGACTTCAAGATGCTTTCTGTTTAGAAGGTGTTGCTTATTTCATGTGCCGTAAGAGGCTTTTTGCTTCTTTTTGCAATGTCCCTAAGCTATCTAGCTGCTTTGTCTATTCTGCTTCCCAAGTCCTACACCATAGAGCCATGACTCCGATCTTGCGCTGACAAGGTCTAATAAGATTGAAACATGTATGTCTGTAAGTTGGATGATTGGCTCTATAATAGGCTATGTTGCATGTTATTAAGCCAGCTGTTCTGGACACATGCATAAGCCGAGGACATAAAGGAGAATTTTGCATATCTCCGCCCTTACTCTGGGGAACCTGGGAGTAAGAAAATACTTCTTGTTTCTTAGATTTGTGGCAATGCTATACATATAGCATAAGACTACAAGATGCTTTCGTATAAAGAGGTGTTGCTCTATTTTCATGTGCAGTGGAGGGCTTTTTTCTCCTTTTGGCCCACCGTCCAAGCTATCAGCTGCTTTGTTATTGTGTTCCCAAGTCCTACCCCATAGCCATGGGCCATATTATTAAAAACTGCGGTATTGCTTTTAGATTTAGATTTGCGATCCCCATAGAATACCATTGTGGTAGTTTGCTTCCGCACGGTATTTCTACGATCGAATATTCAGTCATAAATGTACGATCGTGAGTTGTAAAATTACTACCACGATGTAAATTAAAAAACCCACAGTATTGCTAAAAAAGACGTACTGTGGGTTTGTAAATATGGCCCAGTGAATCTGTATCTTGCACTGACAAAATCTAACAAGATCGAAACATGTCATGTCTGTAAGTTAGATGATTGTCTCTATACAATAGGCTATGTTGCATGTTATAAGCCAGCGGTTCTAGACACTGCAATAGCCGAGGGACATTAAGGAAAATTTTGCATATCTCGGCCCCTTACTCTGGGGAACCTGGGAGTAAGAAATGACTTCTTGTTTCTTAGATTTTGTGGGCAATGCTATTCATGTACCACGAGACTAAAGAAGATGCCATATGTTATAAGAAGGTGCCTCCCATTTCTACAAATAGACCAAAACACATCTCCCCACTGATAAAGGTAGGAAATAGAGTTATCCCACTTATTTTATTGAAATTAAACTATATTAAAAGGCAATTCAGATTTAAGTGATTCTCAGATAAGAAGTACCTGGTAAGGTTTATTGAGAGAAGTATAAAAATGTGGGTAGAGAAAAGTAGAGGGTAGGGATGATAGGGATTTTGTAGCTTTGACCCATGATGATATGGCGTTAGCTGTAGCAGGCTGGATCAGTTCTAGTTAAATTTCAACTTGAGACTTTGTGTGATTAATGGATATTTGCTATTGCTTTTTGTGCTGCAATGTAAAATAGTACAGGAGGTTTGGGAGTGCCACGCAAATTTAAAGAATAGTTCACACAAAAAGGAATTATTCCTTTAAAGCAGTGATTGAAAACCTATAGGTAAAGGACCTATTCCTTACCTTCGGTTATTCAATCGCTTGACTAGGATCCAGGATCGAAGGCAAGTATATTTACCTCACGCACGATCGACCGAGGCTTCCTGGTTTTAGTTCATTTAGCGCGCATGCGCATAATGCCCACTATAGTAACTAACCAGGAAGTGGTTGGCAATTTCAACTGAGTGCGATGGATCATGCAAAGGTAAATATACTTACTTCGATCTGGAGTAAGGAATAAGTCATTTATCTCCCGGTCTCCAATCACTGCTTTAAAGGAATAGTTCACTTTTTTTGTGTGAACTATTGCTTTAAAAAATAACTATATTCAGGAAGTAGCGTGGAATTGACAAATTGCAGTCAAATCAAGTTGGAACTGAGAGAAGGCATATGCTAAAAATAGGAAAACATAGTAAGTCCTTTAAATAGAGGTTAGCGGGTAGCAAACCAAATAGGAAAGAGTGTGTAAAGAACTAGTAAACTAAGAAGAAGTGAAAAACTAAGTAAAGCGATGAAATATGCATGAGCTGGAGAATATGAATTTGCTGAAAGATAGCATAAATTGATAAAATTGGAACAAATAAGGTAATAAATCAATAGGGGGATTGTTTGAAATGATATTAATGGGATGACAAGATGATGAGGATTAATGAATGGGGTAGATAATAAAAAATAATGATGAGAGGGATGTGACTATAAGTATCATTTGTAATTTGTAAATTCTTTGTCTTTGTGTGATTATTACACATAGAGTACCTCAATATACAAATGAATAAGCAATTTTTTTAAATATTTTGGTCCTGTTATGATTAATCTGCATTGTACTCTGTGGTGCTGTTCATAATTTATGCTACTACGGTTTATGCTTTTTGTGTTCTTGATTTTATTTATTTCATATTTGATTGTCCTTGTGAGTGGTACTTATAGTGTGTGTCTTCTTGGTCCTTTAATATGATTTATTGCAGTGATGTTGGCTATACATTTGCTGTTGTATTATATAGACTCCCAAAGGGAGTTATTTCAAACCTACGGATCCTTGCATGTGTGTTTCATGTACTGTGCTTCATTTTTGAACTCTGAATGTATTAAAAAAAAAATCTACCGTATATTTACAGAAATCATATTATATCATTGTGGTTTATTGTATTGCATGAGAGAATTGAATTAATATGTAATAGTATGTCAGTGTAGTGGTCACCATGAAATGTGCCTCATTATGTTACTTAATGTTTTTCTTTAAATGACATAGCAGGCGAAATGTCTTCAAATTTTCTTTTCATCTGCAGGAAAAGAGAGTGCTTGGCATGCCCTATAAACTATTGTAGTATTTATTAACCTCCTAATGTAAATGCAGCAATGGGGAGTAAAGACTAGATATAGCTACTGTTTGATCTTGCCAAAAATAAAGGGGAGAGGATCTGTCAGAGACCTTAGTTTTCTGCAGGGGAAAATAAACTTTTGGTTGCAAAGATATAAATAATGCATTAATGGAATATTAGATAAGTACAGATTTTTGTTTAAGTAAATATATACCTGAAGCTACTATAAGGTAGCTTTCATAGTGTTAAGTAACCCTGTTCAACTAAATACAGTAGGATGATGTATAATTGCCTTCTGGTTCCTTAAATGAGCCTCATAAAAAATTCTTCTATAAGAAGCTCTCTTCTCAGTCCATCACCCATAACATCTCACTATGTGTCAAGCCTCACTTCTGATACCATTTCAGTTTCTCAGAATTGAGACGTCATCATCTTTTTTCTACTAGAGATGTTTCGACTATAGGTGACCATACATTATGACGATTTTATGTACAATCCGACTACAATCCAACATTTCCATTGATTGGCCCAAAAATTGTACATTTTCCTGATTTAATTATGTGACGTTAGATCATAATATCGATCGTAATTACAATTGGCAAAGTCCGTTTTCAAATCGATGGTAAAATGATTGCAGTATTTTTCTGTAGTTCAGATTAAATGTAATATAACCTCAAATAGATTACATTCGACATTAATCATGACACTAATTGAATGTCGAACAATAGTATGGTACATCTATGTACAATTAACATTGTACCTCTTTCTATCAAATATAGATTTTATACAGTTTAAGATGATGTTACGATCGTAATAACCTTTTGTAGTGTATGGCCACTTTAGACAGGCTTTATACCAATATCTCATGTGTCACACAAGAATGTGTCACACAACATTTCAGTAAAAATCTTAACACAGTTTATTTTGGGTTAGGAAAATAAAGTAATCAAGTTCGGCCCTTCCCCCCCAAAAAGAAAAATACATAAGAATGAAAAACAGCCCCCCCCCAACCAACGCAGAATAGCAGTCTCCTCTATTCAAATGATGCATGCTCCCTACTGCACCCAAAATAGACAGGATACAACCAAACTTCAGAGATAGATTAAGTTCAATCTGGGCCTTGGGCAGGGCTACTACACGTTCTTGTATTGTATGCCTGCAGTACTAAAGTGGGGCCCTAGGCAGCTGCCTACATTTCCTAATGAATAATCCTGCTCTGCCAAACATGCATGCCCACACAAGATGCAATCTTTATATCTAACCCTGGATATTCCGCCTGTCCAAGAAACCCTCTAAAACCAATCAGAGATTTAGCCGACAATAATTTTCAGGTAGAGCATTCAACATCCTGCTACCCTAACAGGGAAGAACAATTTACATTCTTAAGTGAATTAGATGTTCTTCAAGTCTAAAGGTGTGGCCTCTAGTCTTTTGCTCTTCCCAATGACAGAAAGATCCCTGATATGGCTGTAGGTCCTCAAACATATTGTAAAGGGTTATCATATCCCCTTTGCAAATGGCTCTTTTCTGGGAAAACAAACCCAACTTTGATAATATGTTACATAGTTTACATAGTAATTGAGGTTGAATAAAGACATCAAGTCCATCAAACCCAACCTTTCACCCTATTTTTTTTACCCTACCTAACAGTGATCCAGAGGCGGCAAAAAAACAGCAAAAAGGGGGGAAAAATTCCTTCCTGACTCCAAACGGAACCCATTATTTCAGAGGAGGGGGGCTTCGATGGGGGCAGTTTTCTCGCCATCGTATGCCAACCTCTCATGGGGTATTGGGAGGTCAAGTATATTTACACCTATAGAAATTTTTTCACAAGTACATAACTAGATATCATAGATATATAGATGATCTTATCTAATATGTACAGCGGATGAAAATACGATGTTCTCCTTTTTGGAATATTGTAATAATAATGAATTTGGTTTAACTTTCACAATGGCCATGAATAGAGATCATATTGATTTTTTGGATGTAACCTTCAGTAGTGAAGGTGATAATATCTGTACAGGACTGTATCGCAAGCCCTTTCACGTAATAACTTTTGAGAGCTATTCGAATACCCTTCCAATACCATACGCAGCATACCATATGACCAATTTATACGCATCTGTAGAATATGTTCACGTGGCAAACATTCCAAAATAATGCCATGGAGTTTGGGACAGATTGTTAGAGCGAGGTTATAATACCTCCTCATCAGAGTGGCATACGAAAGAGCCATCTCTAAAAGTAGATAGAATAGAACTGTTAACACACAATAACAAAAATAAGCCTAAGGGTAGACAAGAAGAGCAATAGGCAAAGCTCATGATACAATCATAATAATACCCAATATGACCATGAAATATACCAATGATACAAACAGAGTGTGCCAAATAATTCGAAAACCTCACCTATTGGAGACCCGGTTTTGGGTTCCTGTCTATCTAGTAATCCAATTTTCCTTTCGTAAGGGCAAGACGGTGGCATCATATGTTCACCCAGTCTGTTTAATAATGAATCCAGAACAGGGGATACTTGGTTAAAAACTTATGGCAGCTATCCTTGTGGCCGTAGTAGGTGTGCCACGTGTAAATCATGAAACCTATAAGAGATTTCAGAGTAATAAAACAGGACGATACGATGATATTAGGATATATGGCAACTGTAGATCCACACATGTTGTATACCTGGCCAATGTATATGCGGAATTCAATATGTGGGCAAAACGATTCGAACAGTTAACATACGAATATCTGAACATATTTATGCCACGAGAAGGGGTGAGTATTACCTCAGCAATATCAAAACATGTTTTGGAAGTACATTGAGGGGCAACAAATGTCTCTTTTGCTGTAATAGATAGAGTATTAGCTGGACCCAGAAAAGGGGACAAAAATAAACGCTTGTTACATCTAGAAGCGATGTGGATACACAAATTGGGCACCATACATCCGGATGGCTTAAATCGGGAATTTGAGCTCAATTGCTTTTTTGACTTATAAAATTACAAATACCCAGTGGGAACCTCTAAGGGTTAATGGAATAATTACATGCCCTACGGGACTGACTATTTTTCTCCGTGGCCAAATTTTACTATTCTTTATCACATGTTCCGCTCTATACACAGTCTCCATGTGAAACGAGAGTCTCAATATAGTTGATACACTTTATATGGTTTTATTTAAATTATTATACGCAGTGAAGAACCACATATATTTATAAAATCATATATTTATTATTCATACTTTTATAATATACTTATTATGACTAGTTTGTTGCTTAAACACTTACTTATTTATATATGTATATAGACTAATGTTGCTTATGTAACTATTTGTTGTTGTTTTTAACTCTAGTGTTAATATGCTAGATACTATGTTGTGAGCTATGGATAACCTGTTTTTGTAACTAACTTTGATTTTTGTCAGCTGCTAGTCAGATCCACTAATTAGAGGGTGGTTATTTAAGGTTGTTCTTAGCTCATACTATCAGCTCTGATGAAGTGGGTGTCCCCCATGAAATGGTCAGGCTGTCTGTTTGCTAGTCTAGTATCCTGTTGGATTTTTGATTTTATGTGTTTGAAATAAATTAAGACATTTATATTCCCCCCTGAGTTATTGACAGGTGATACCAGGGGTCTCTAAATAATTAATGATAATGATGATAATGCCTAATAAAATATATAGAAGGATTTTAGTTACCAAGGGGTTTAAATGTATGTTGATATTAAGAGAAGTTTCCAAGCCAGTGACTTGGAAACTTATCACAAATGGAATGTTGAAGGTAAACATTTGGAGGCCATATATCCATTTGTAAACAATCACGTTTCTTCTATGTATATCAATATCCTATCTTGAATATCTTGTTGTTCTATGTATGTCCACTATGTGTTATGCAACTTTCCATACGTGATGTCATTTTGCCTATATAACCCAGTGAGCAAACTCTGTAATTTAGACTTGTTACACAGATTTTGAAAGCTGTTGTTACCCTGCAGTTTATTTCCCGCAACTTACACTGACTGGTAAATAAATTGCAGGGAAACAAGCAGCTTTCAAAGTCTTATATGGACTTCTATATTGGTGTATTGAAAACACTCTATGCATAGACACTGAAATGGGGTCAAGGGGCATGGTATTTGATGACTTCATGGGCTGTGGGTTGTACTAGCCACAACACTGAAGCCTTCTTATTTACAGAATTTAGCACTTACCGGTACATGTATTACATGCAACTTACTAGAAAAGGATCTTACGATGTATAGGTGTTCTGGGGAGAAAAACTTTTGCATTAGGTTTTAAAAAATTTAAGTTTAGTTCTCCTTTAAAGAGTAGCGAACCTAGGCAGACCTTGAGGAACACAACAAAGTACACTGGTTTATCTAGAAAATGTTCCATTCATAACCGATCTTTGTAATCTATGCTTTAGCCAGTTCTCAATCCAAGTAAAAATAGAAATTTCAAGACCACTGTTTCTTATCTTACATTAAACCTTCTATGACATACTGTATGAAAGGCTTTGCAAAGTCCAAATAAATGACCTCAACTGAACTTCCAGATTAGATTAAGACTCATCTTTTCATAGAAGGTAATCAGATTTGACAGGATTCTTTATGCATAAAACAATGCTGGGACCTACCTATAATGTGTTATCTAAAATGTATTTGACTCTTATCCCTTAATATCTACTTTAAGCTCTTCCACCACAGATGTTAAATTGTCAGGCCCATAATTACCTTGCTGGGAAAAAAGTCCATCAGAAATCTTCCAGTTGAACTTGGAACAAGAACAGATATAACAAAATCCAAAATATTAGATACAGTTTTTTGGCAACTACCGGACTAGCTCCTTTAGAACCCTGGAATGAATACCACCTGGACCTTTGATTGAATTTAAGACGTCTAATTCTTTTGCATTCTGAATCATCCAATACTCCAAAAAATCCAAAAATTTAAAAAATCCGAAAACAGGCCTATAAATGTCAAAGGGAGTTAAAAAATTAGAAAGTCAGATTAAATTTAAAGGGACACTAAAATGACTTGCTTTATTTTCTATATTTTTAGTACTGCCAGCAACATGATCCCTTTTTCTGTTTCTTATTTACCAATGGAACATAACATTTTTGCCCTGGTTTGCATTCCCCACAGCCCCAGTCAAAGTCTGGATAGTTGAAATTTCCCACAATTACAACCTGACATGACTGGGAAGCAGTTTCCATTTGCTTTATACTCCAATGATGTATTCTTAGTCAAACCTTACTACCGAAAGCTCTACCCAGGTTATCACAGTGTCGACTGTATTAGCTTGAATATACTTTAATGCAAGGCTTTAGATTTTACTTTACATATAGACAAACTCCTCCTCCCTTTTAGATCCATCTATCCTTCCTAAAAAGGCCATAACTAGTGATGGACACAAAACCGAACTGGAGCCTGAGTTTGGGCTGAACTTAATGAGTTTGGACGAACTCAAACTTTTCAAATTAGAACCCTCGAATGTATGGTTAGTTTTCTCTAACCTAGAATGTATCTTTTGCTAACCCTCAAATGTAATGTTCGTTTTCGGTAACCCTAAAATGTATGGATCGTTTTTGCTAACCCTCGAATGTATCTTCGTTTTCGCTAAACCTCGAATGTATGGTTCATTTTCGCTAACCCTTGAATGTAGCCTTCGACTTTCGGTAACCCTCAAATGTATGTTCGTTTTTGGAACCCTCGATTTTATCATTCGTTTTGGTAAACTCAAATGTATAGTTCTATTTCGGTAACCTTCAAATTGACCGTAACCCTTGAATGTAGCTTGTGCAAACCAACAATTGCCCGATCATGAAGTAGGATGTGTGTTAAACAGGTTTTGGTGATAGTGACATGTCCCCAGACCATTTCCAGGTGCCACAGCCATTTACAGAAAGTTACCATTGCTAGTTTATCTGTAAATCATCCCACTTTTCGAACTATCACTCCCCGTTGACTTTAATGGGTTTCTTTCCGAACTTCCGAACTGCCAAACCATCAATTAGCACAGACCAGTAGAGATGTTAATGTGGTTTTTAATAGAACCCAGTTTCGAATCAAATCTCAGGGTTTCAAAGTCCCAACTAAACTTTCGGAACCCCCAAATTTCACGGAACCCTGATTTTTCAAATTTTTCAAGTAGACGTTCCAAAAAATTGAAATTTGAATTTTCGAAATGTCCGAGTTCTGTGCGTTTGCAAGAGGCAATATTGTAAGCTGTCTATCTTTGTTCTTTGTGCATATTACTATTTGCTATTCATACATATCACTTTAGGTTTTACATTTTACTTTTAGGTTGTAACGGTGGAACCTCCCTTACAAACCTCCCTCCCTTCTTCTTCACCCTTCCCAGATTCTATAGACCTCCCAATCACGGCTTCCCACCAATACGCTTGGTTACCCCCCCCCCCCCAACAACACAACACCACCTACCTTATAAACGGTAGACATGTTTATTTTGTGTTTGAAAAAAGACAAAAGGTTATCCCCTATCCAAGAAATGGTAAACCAAGAATTCTTAACAAAAGAAGATATAGGGGAGCACACTACAACGGTGAATCGAACTTTTATTAGAACTACAATGTTTCGGGACGCCCTGTCCCCCAGACATGTCCACCCCCAAAACTATAATTAACCCACTACTGGCCCCACTTTGTAGTGCATAAAAATCCTTACCTTACCTCCTGCTCCAAATGGCTGCCCTGCTATGCCCCTCCAAAGTCCAAAAACTGGCCACCAAGAGCCTAGCAGAGTCCATATAGGACTCTGCCTCCTGTCTCTCCTCGGGAGAATTTGCCATGTGCACCAGCCCTCCCCCCCCCTCGTCATCCCATTTTCCTTTCCCTCCCCCACTAGTGTAACCCCTTTTGACTTATTCTAGGGCTCTCCCCCCAGCCCACCGCATTATTATTTACCCCAAAGTTGTTTGTTTCCCCCGCACACCTTCAAGACAATGTAGTAGTTGCTAGGTGCTACTCAGAAAACCATAGCAAATGGTCACTTAGATCCAGAAAGTATATAATTCAGAGCGCACACCAGTTTAAACCACCAAACTGCGTTTATTAACACGTGACGTTTCGGTGCCCGTGTGGCACCTTCCTCAGACACCCAATAATTCAAACAAAGTGCAAGTGCGTGTAAATATCCATTGGAGCATTAACCCTTGGTAATGATTCAATCAGAAGATGAATACAGGTAAATTGCAACAATGACCCCTAGTGTACAATAAATATAACAACAAGATCCCACATTATATATTAAAGGGCATGTCCACCCCCAAAACTATAATCCCCCCAACTACTGGCCCCACCATGTAGTGTAGTTTAATCCTTACCTCACATCCCAGCTCCATAGGGTTCTCCGGTAGTGCCCCCCCAAAGTCCAAAAACTGCCACCAGGAGGCTAGCAGGTCCATATAGGACACTGCCTGCTTCCTGGCCTCCCGGAGATTTTGGCCATGCGTACTGCAGCTCTTCTCCCCCTCCCTCCCCTCCCTTCCCCTCCCTCTCCCTCCCGTTCTGCTATCCCCCCCTAGCTTCAAATCTTATGGCAGCCTTCCCCCATGTCCCCCAGCCCCAACCGCACAAATTTTATTTTAGAAAGCCCTGAATCTTTTACTACCTCTCGCTTTCCTACGCGGAAGTGAGCTGCCGGCGCCGCGTCCGTGATTGGCTGCCGCTCAGCCAATCACAGACGCGGCTGCCGGTCCCGCCCCTCTGCTTGCATTTCCTCGCAAGCGAGGGCCGGGAGCGCGTCGGAGGAAAGAGGGGAGGTAAGTAGAGTTTGGGGGGCTTTTAAAAAAAAAAAAAATGCGGTTGGGGCTGGGAGCCCATGGGGAATGGAATATAAAAAATCAAATATTAGGTGGGACATGCTCTAAACAAAAAAAGTCTCAGTGTACATCAAAATAGCATACAATAATATTATATTCAATAAAGTGCATATTTGACTGTAGTGTTATCCCTATGTAGGAATATTAATAAATAAAAACATACATTATATATAAATATTATAAATTTTTTATTATTTATATATTTACATATAATGTGTGTATATATATATATATATATATATATTTATTTATAATTTATATTATATAAAAAATATACTGTGAATAAAATATAAATATTCTGTGAATAAAATATTCTGATAATGTGAATAAAATCCCATAAAAATACCACAAAAACTATATGTTATCTTCATAACCAGCATCTGCATATATATAATACGAAGTACAAGATTAATAAAAAATACATAAACCAGATTGAATAATGATCATTAGCTCTCGTTAAGAAAACCCCTTAGTCCTAAATTGATGTTTAACCCTTTTGGTTGTAATGCATTTAATTATAGATCCAATAGGATTCCTTTCTTAATAGGGCATTATAATTTACGAAACTCCCAATCTTTATGTAGCTTACCTTTTCCTCCGGCGTTCTGATTACCGCATTCACAGAATATTTATATTTTATTCACAGTATATTTTTATAAGATAAACATTATTTATTGGGCATGTACGTTTTGTTAAATTAATATTCCTGCATAGGGATAGCACTAAAGATAAATATGCACTTTATTGAATATAACATTATTTTTTTTAGATGTACATTGACACTCTTCTTTGTTTAATATATAACGTGGGTTCTTGTTGTTATATTTATTGTACACTAGGGGTCATTGTTGCAATTTACCTGTATTCATCTTCTGATTGAATCATTACCAAGGGGTTAATGCTCCAATGGATATTTAAACAGCACTTGCACTTTGTTTGAATTATTGTGTGTCTGAGGAAGGTGCCACACGGGCACCGAAACGTCACGTGTTAATAAACGCAGTTTGGTGGTTTAAGACTGGTGTGCGCTCTGAATTATATACTTTCTGGATCTAAGTGACCATTTTGCTATGGTTTTCTGAGTAGCACCTAGCAACTACTACATTGTCTTGAAGGTGTGCGGGGGAAACAAACAACTTTTGGGGTAAATAATAATGCGGTTGGGGCTGGGGGAGGAAGCCCTAGAATAAGTCAAAAGGGGATTACACTAGGGGGAGGGAAAGGAAAATGGGATGACGGGGGGGGGGGGAGGGCTGCAGTGCACATGGCAAAATTCTCCCAGAGGAGAGACAGGAGGCAGAGTCCTATATGGACTCTGCTAGGCTCTTGGTGGCCAGTTTTTGGGACTTTGGAGGGGCATAGCAGGGCAGCCATTTGGAGCAGGGATGTAAGGTAAGGATTTTTATGCACTACAAAGTGGGGCCAGTAGTGGGTTAAATTATAGTTTTGGGGGTGGACATGTCTGAGGAAGGGACAGGGCGTCCCGAAACATTGTAGTTCTAATAAAAGTTTTCGATTCACCGTTGTAGTGTGCTCCCCTATATCTTCTTTTGTTAAGAATTCTTGGTTTACCATTTCTTGGATAGGGGATAACCTTTTGTCTTTTTTCAACACAAAATAAACATGTCTTACCGTTTAAATTAGGTGTGTGTGTGTGTGTTGGGGGGGGGTAACCAAGCGTATTGTGGGGAAGCCAGTGGAATTGAGGGTCTAGAACTAGATCTGGGGAAAAGGGTGAAGAAGAAGGGAGGGAGAGTATAACTGTAAGGGAGGTTCCACCGTTACAACCTAAAAGTAAAATGTAAAACCTAAAAGTGATATGTATGAAATAGCAAATAGTAATATGCACAAAGGAACAAAGATAGACAGCTTACAATATTGCCTTGCAAACGCACAGAACTCGGACATTTCGAAAATTCAAATTTCAATTTTTTGAGAATCGTCTACTTGAAAAATTTGAAAAATCAGGGTTCCGTGAAATTTGGGGGTTCCGAAAGTTTAGTTGGGACTTTGAAACCCTGAGATTTGATTCGAAACTGGGTTCTATTAAAAACCACATTACATCTCTACTGGTCTGTGCTAATTGATGGTTTGGCAGTTCGGAAGTTCGGAAAGAAACCCATTAAAGTCAACGGGGAGTGATAGTTCGAAAAGTTGGGATGATTTACAGATAAACTAGCAATGGTAACTTTCTGTAAATGGCTGTGGCACCTGGAAATGGTCTGGGGACATGTCACTATCACCAAAACCTGTTTAAACACATCCTACTTCATGATCGGGCAATTGTTGGGTTTGCACAAGCTACATTCAAGGGTTACGGTCAATTTGAAGGTTACCGAAAATAGAACTATACATTTGAGGGTTACCAAAAACGAATGATAAAATCGAGGGTTACCAAAAACGAACATTACATTTGAGGGTTACCGAAAGTCGAAGGCTACATTCAAGGGTTAGCGAAAATGAACCATACATTCGAGGTTTAGCGAAAACGAAAGATACATTCGAGGGTTAGCAAAAACGATCCATACATTTTAGGGTTACCGAAAACGAACATTACATTTGAGGGTTAGCAAAAGATACATTCTAGGGTTAGAGAAAACTAACCATACATTCGAGGGTTACTAATTTGAAAAGTTTGAGTTCGTCCAAACTCATTAAGTTCAGCCCAAACTCAGGCTCCAGTTCGGTTTTGTGTCCATCACTAGTTATGGCCTTTTTAGGAAGGATAGATGGATCTAAAAGGGAGGAGGAGTTTGTCTATATGTAAAGTAAAATCTAAAGCCTTGCATTAAAGTAAGTATCAAGGCTAATACAGCTGACACTGTGATAACCTGGGTAGAGCTTTCGGTAGATAAGAGTTTGACTAAGAATACCATCATTGGAGTATAAAGCAAATGGAAACTGCTTCCCAGTCATGTCAGGTTGTAATTGTGGGAAATTTCAACTATCCAGACTTTGACTGGGGCTGTGGGGAATGCAAACCAGGGCAAAAATGTTATGTTCCATTGGTAAATAAGAAACAGAAAAAGGGATCATGTTGCTGGCAGTACTAAAAATATAGAAAAGGATAAAGGCAAGTCATTTTAGTGTCCCTTTAAATTTAATCTGACTTTCTAATTTTTTAACTCCCTTTGACATTTATAGGCCTGTTTTCGGATTTTTTAAATTTTTGGATTTTTTGGAGTATTGGATGATTCAGAAGTGCAAAAGAAATTAGACGTCTTAAATTCAATCAAAGGTCCAGGTGGTATTCATTCCAGGGTTCTAAAGGAGCTAGTCCAGGTAGTTGCCAGAAAACTGTATCTAATATTTTTGGATTTTGTTATATCTGGTCTTGTTCCAAGTTCAACTGGAAGATTTCTGATGGGACTTTTTTCCCAGCAAGGTAATTATAGGCCTGACAATTTAACATCTGTGGTGGAAGAGCTTAAAGTAGGAATATTAAGGGATAAGATGTTCAAATACATTTTAGATAACAACATTATAGGTAGGTCCCAGCATTGTTTTATGCATAAAGAATCCTGTCAAATCTGATTACCTTCTATGAAAAGATGAGTCTTAATCTAAATCTTGGAAGTTCAGTTGAGGTCATTTATTTGGACTTTGCAAAAGCCTTTCATACAGTATGTCATAGAAGGTTATAATGTAAGATAAGAAACAGTGGTCTTGAAATTTCTATTTTTACTTGGATTGAGAACTGGCTAAAGCATAGATTACAAAGATCGGTTATGAATGGAACATTTTCTAGATAAACCAGTGTACTTTGTTGTGTTCCTCAGAGGTCTGTCCTAGGTTCGCTACTCTTTAAAGGAGAACTAAACTTAAATTTTTTAAAACCTAATGCAAAAGTTTTTCTCCCCAGAACACCTATACATCGTAAGATCCTTTTCTAGTAAGTTGCATGTAATACATGTACCGGTAAGTGCTAAATTCTGTAAATAAGAAGGCTTCAGTGTTGGTGCTAGTACAACCCACAGCCCATGAAGTCATCAAATAACCATGCCCCTTGACCCCAGTATTCAGTGTCTCTATGCATAGAGTGTTTTCAATACACCAATATAGAAGTCCATATAAAGACTTTGAAAGCTGCTTGTTTCCCTGCAATTTATTTACCAGTCAGTGTAAGTTGCTGGAAAATAAACTGCAGGGTAACAAGCAGCTTTCAAAATCTTGTGTAACAAGTCTAAATTACAGAGGTTTGCTCACTGGGTTATATAGGCAAAATGACATCACAGTATGGAAAGTTGCATAACACATAGTGGACATACATAAGAACAACAAGAATATTCAAGATAGGATATTGGATATACATAAGAAAGAAACGTGATTGTTTACAAATGGATATATGGCCTCCAAATGTTTACCTTCAACATTCCATTTGTGTATAAGTTTCCAAGTCACTGGCTTGGAAACTTCTCTTAATATCAACATACATTTTAACCCCTTGGTAACTAAAATCCTTCTTATATATTTTATTAGGGCATTATCATGCATTATCATTAATTATATTAGAGACCCCTGGTGATCACCTGTCAATAACTCAGGGGGGAATATAAATGTCTTAATTTATTTCAAACACATAAAATCAAAAATCCAACAGGATACTAGGACTAGCAAACAGACAGCCTGACGCATTTCATGGGGGACACCCACTTCATCAGAGGCTGATAGTATGAGCTAAGAACAACCTTAAATAACCACCCTCTAATTAGTGGATCTGACTAGCAGCTGACAAAAATCAAAGTTAGTTACAAAAACAGGTTATGCATAGCTCACAACATAGTATCTAGCATATTAACACTAGAGTTAAAAACAACAACAAATAGTTACATAAGCAACATTAGTACTATTATACATATATAAATAAGTAAGTGTTTAAGCAACAAACTAGGTCATAATAAGTATAGTATAAAATGTATGAATAAATAAATATATGATTTTATAAATATATGTGGTTCTTCACTGCGTATAATAATTTAAATAAAACCATATAAAGTGTATCAACTATATTGAGACTCTCGTTTCACATGGAGACTGTGTATAGAGCGGAACATGTGATAAAGAATAGTAAAATTTGGCCACGGAGAAAAATAGTCAGTCCCTGTAGGGCATGTAAATTATTCCATTAACCCTTAGAGGTTCCCACATGGGATATTGTATATATTATAAGTCAAAAAAGCAATTGAGCTCAAATTCCCGATTTAAGCCATCCGGATGTATGGTGCCCAATTTGTGTATCCACATCGCTTCTAGATGTAACAAGCGTTTATTTTTGTCCCCTTTTCTGGGTCCAGCTAATACTCTATCTATTACAGCAAAAGAGACATTTGTTGCCCCTCCATGTACTTCCAAAACATGTTTTGATATTGCTGAGGTAATATCACCCCTTCTCGTGGCATAAATATGTTCAGATATTCGTATGTTAACTGTTCGAATCGTTTTGCCCACATATTGAATTCCGCATATACATGTGGCCAGGTATACAACATGTGTGGATCTACAGTTGCCATATATCCTAATATCATCGTATCGTCCTGTTTTATTACTCTGAAATCTCTTAGTAGGTTTCATGATTTTACACGTGGCACACCTACTACGGCCACAAGGATAGCTGCCATAAGTTTTTAACCAAGTATCCCCTGTTCTGGATTCATTATTAAACAGACTGGGTGATACATATGATGCCACCGTCTTGCCCTTACGAAAGGAAAATTTGGGATTACTAGATAGACAGGAACCCAAAACCGGGTCTCCCAATAGGTGAGGTTTTCGAATTATTTGGCACACTCTGTTTGTATCATTGGTATATGTCATGGTCATATATGGGGTATTATTATGATTGTTATCATGAGCTTTGCCTATTGCTCTTCTTGTCATACCCTTAGGCTTATTTTTGTTATTGTGTGTTAACAGTTCTATTCTACTTTTAGAGATGGCTCTTTCGTATGCCACTCTGATGAGGGAGGTATTATAACCTCGCTCTAACAATCTGTCCCATAACTCCATGGCATTATTTTGGAATGTTTGCCACGTGGAACATATTCTACAGATGCGTATAAATTGGTCATATGGTATGCTGCGTATGGTATTGGAAGGGTGATTCGAATTAGCTCTCAAAAGTGTATTACGTGAAATGGGCTTGCGATACAGTCCTGTACAGATATTATCACCTTCACTACTGAAGGTTACATCCAAAAAATCAATATGATCTCTATTCATGGCCATTGTGAAAGTTAAACCAAATTCATTATTATTACAATATTCCAAAAAGGAGAACATCGTATTTTCATCCGCTGTACATATTAGAATAAGATCATCTATATATCTATGATATCTAGTTATGTACTTGTGAAAAACATTTCTATAGGTGTAAATATACTTGACCTCCCAATACCCCATGAGGAGGTTGGCATACGATGGCGAGAAAACTGCCCCCATCGCAGCCCCCCTCCTCTGAAGATAATGGGTTCCGTTTGGAGTCAGGAAGGAATTTTTCCCCCCTTTTTGCTGTTTTTTTTGCCGCCCTCTGGATCAACTGTTAGGTAGGGTTAAAAAAAATAGGGTGAATAGGTTGGGTTTGATGGACTTGATGTCTTTATTCAACCTCAATTACTATGTAACTATGTAACTATGATTATCAAAGTTGGGTTTGTTTTCCCCAGAAAAGAGCCATTTGCAAAGGGGATATGATAACCCTTTACAAATATGTTTGAGGGAACTACAGCCAATTAGCAGGGGATCTTTTCTGTCATTGGGAAGAGCAAAAGACTAGAGGCCACACCTTTAGACTTGAAGAACATCTAATTCACTTTAAGAATGTAAATGGTTCTTCCCTGTTAGGGTAGCAAGGATGTTGAATGCTCTACCTGAAAATTTATTGTCGGCTAAATCTCTGATTGGTTTTAGAGGGTTTCTTGGACAGGCGGAATATCCAGGGTTATAGATATAAAAGATTGCATCTTGTGTGGGCATGCATGTTTGGCAGAGCAGGATTATTCATTAAGGAAATGTAGGCAGCTGCCTAGGGCCCCACTTTAGTACTGCAGGCATACAATACAAGAACGTGGTAGTAGCCCTGCCCAAGGCCCAGATTGAACTTAATCTATCTCTGAAGTTTGGTTGTATCCTTGTCTATTTTGGTGCAGTAGGGAGCATGCATCATTTGAATAGAGGAGACTGCTATTCTGCGTTGGGTTGGGGGGGCTGTTTTTCATTCTTATGTATTTTCTTTTTTGGGGGGAAGGGCCGAACTTGATTGACTTTATTTTCCTAACCCAAAATAAACTGTGTTAAGATTTTTAGCTGAAATGTTGTGTGACACATTCTTGTGTGACACATGAGATATTGGTATAAAGCCTGTCTAAAGATGGCCATACACTACAAAAGGTTATTACGATCGTAATTGCAATCTTAAACTGTATAAAATCTATAATTTGATAGAAAGATGTACAATGTTAATTGTACATAGATGTACCATACATATTGTTCGACATTCAATTAGTGTCATGATTAATGTCGAATGTAATCTATTTTGAGGTTATATTACATTTAATCTGAACTACAGAAAATACTGCAATCATTTTACCAATCGATTTGAAAAACGGACTTTGCCAATTGTAATTACGATCGATATTATGATCTAACGTCACATAATTAAATCAGGAAAATGTACAATTTTTGGGCCAATCAATGGAAATGTTGGATTGTATGTCGGATTGTACATAAAATCGTCATAATGTATGGTCACCTATAGTCAGAAACATCTTCTAGTAGAAAAAAGATGATGACGTCTCAATTCTGAGAAACTGAAATGGTATCAGAAGTGAGGCTTGACACATATGTTAGATGTTATGGGTGATGGACTGAGAAGGAGCTTCTTATAGAAGAATTTTTTATGAGGCTCATTTAAGGAACCAGAAGGCAAGTAATACATCATCCTACTGTATTTAGTTGAACAGGGTTACTTAACACTATGAAAGCTACCTTATAGTAGTCTTCAGGTATATATTTACTTAAACAAAAATCTGTACTTAATCTTAATATTCCATTAATGCATTATTTATATCTTTGCACCAAAAGTTTATTTTCCCCTGCAGAAAACTAAGGTCTCTGACAGATCCTCTCCCCTTTATTTTTGGCAAGATCAAACAGTAGCTATATCTAGTCTTTACTCCCCATTGCTGGCATTTACATTAGGAGGTTAATAAATACTACAATAGGTTATAGGGCATGCCAGAGCACTCTCTTTTCCTGCAGATGAAAAGAAAATTTGAAGACATTTCGCCTGCTATGTCATTTAAAGAAAAACATTAAGTAACATAATGAGGCACAGTTCATGTGACCACTACACTGACTATTACATATTAATTCAATTCTCTCATGCAATACAATAAACCACAATAGATATAATATGATTTCTGTAAATATACGGTAGATTTTTTTTTTAATACATTCAGAGTTCAAAAATGAAGCACAGTACATGAAACACATGCAAGGATCCGTAGGTTTGAAATAACTCCCTTTGGGAAGTACTATATAATACAACAGCAAATGTATAGCAACACATCTGCAATAAATCATATTAAAGGACCAAGAAGACACACACTATAAGTAACACTCACAAGGACAATCAAATATGAAATAAATAAAATCAAGAACACAAAAAAGCATAAACCGTAGTAGCATAAATTAGTGAACAGCACCACAGAGTACAATGCAGATATTAATCATAACAGGACCAAAATATTTAAAATAAATTGCTTATTCATTTGTATATTGAGGTACTCTATGTGTAATAATCACACAAAGACAAAGAATTTACAAATTACAAATGATACTTATAGTCACATCCCTCTCATCATTTTTTATTATCTACCCCATTCATTAATCCTCATCATTCTTGTCATCCCAGTGTAATATCATTTCAAATCCAACCCTATTGATTTATTACCTTATTTGTTCCAATTTTATCAATTTATGCTATCTTTCAGCAAATTCATACCATGCATATTATCAGCTTCTTATTTTTCCTCCTTGTTTATCAGCCTTTGCCATCTTTCCTATTTGGTTTGTGCTACCCTGCTAACCTCTATTTAAAGGACTTACTATGTTATTTTTCCTATTTTTTAGCATATGCCTTCTCTCAGTTCCAACTTGATTTGACTGCAATTTGTCAATTCCACGCTACTTCCTGAATATAGTTATTTTTTAAAGCAATAGTTCACACAAAAAGTGAACTATTCCTTTAAAGCAGTGATTGGAGACCGGGAGATAAATGACTTATTCCTTACCTCCAGGATCGAAGGTAAGTATATTTACCTTGTGCATGATCCATCGCAGCTCAGTTGAAATTTGCCAACCACTTCCTGGTTTAGTTTACTATAGTGGGCATTATTGCGCATGCGCGCTATAATGAAACTAAACCAGGAAGCCTCGGTCGATCGTGCGTGAGGTAAATATACTTGCCTTCGATCCTGGATCCTAGTCAAGCGATTGAATAACCGAAGGTAAGGAATAGGTCCTTTACCTATAGGTTTTCAATCACTGCTTTAAAGGAATAATTCACTTTTTGTGTGAACTATTTCTTTAAATTTGCGTGGCACTCCCAAACCTCCTGTACTATTTTACATTGCAGCACAAAAAGCAATAGCAAAATATCCATTAATCACACAAAGTCTCAAGTTGAAATTTAACTAGAACTGATCCAGCCTGCTACAGCTAACGCCATATCATCATGGGTCAAAGCTACAAAATCCCTATCATCCCTACCCTCTACTTTTCTCTACCCACATTTTTATACTTCTCTCAATAAACCTTACCAGGTACTTCTTATCTGAGAATGCACTTAAATGCTTGAATTGCCTTTTAATATATGTTTAATTTCAATAAAATAAGTTGGATAACTCTTATTTCCTACCTTTATCTAGTGGGGAGATGTGTTTTGGTCTATTTGTAGAAATGGAGAAGCACCTTCTTATAACATATGGCATCTTCTTTAGTCTCGTGGTACATGAATAGCATTGCCCACAAAATCTAAGAAACAAGAAGTCATTTCTTACTCCCAGGTTCCCCAGAGTAAGGGGCCGAGATATGCAAAATGTTCCTTTATGTCCCTCGGCTTATGCAGGTGTCTAGAACCGCTGGCTTAATAACATGCAACATAGCCTATTGTATAGAGACAATCATCTAACTTACAGACATGACATGTTTCGATCTTGTTAGATTTTGTCAGTGCAAGATACAGATTCACTGGGCCATATTTACAAACCCACAGTATCGCTTTTTTAGCAATACTGTGGGTTTGTTAATTTACGATCGTGGTAGTAAATGTACAATCACGATCGTACATTTATGACTGAATATTCGATCGTAGAATACCGTGCGGAAGCAAACTACCACAATGGTATTCTATGGGGATCGCAAATCTAAATCTAAAAAGCAATACCGCAGTTTTATAAATATGGCCCATGGCTCTATGGGGTAGGACTTGGGAAGCACAATAGACAAAGCAGCTAGATAGCTTAGGGACGGGTGGGCCAAAAGGAGAAAAAAGCCCTCCACTGCACATGAAAATAGAGCAACACCTTCTTATAACGGAAAGCATCTTGTAGTCTTATGCTATATGTATAGCATTGCCCACAAAATCTAAGAAACAAGAAGTAATTTCTTACTCCCAGGTTCCCCAGAGTAAGGGGCGGAGATATGCAAAATTCTCCTTTATGTCCCTCGGCTTATGCATGTGTCCAGAACAGCTGGCTTAATAACATGCAACATAGCCTATTGTATAGAGCCAATCATCCAACTTACAGACATGACATGTTTCAATCTTATTAGACCTTGTCAGCGCAAGATACGGAGTCATGGCTCTATGGTGTAGGACTTGGGAAGCAGAATAGACAAAGCAGCTAGATAGCTTAGGGACAAGTGGGCAAAAAGAAGCAAAAAGCCCTCTACGGCACATGAAAATAGAGCAACACCTTCTTATAACAGAAAGCATCTTGAAGTCTTCTGCTATATGAATAGCATTGCCCACAAAATCTAAGAAACAAAAAGTAATTGCTTACTCCCAGGTCACCCAGAGTAAGGGACGGAGGTCTACAAAATTCTCCTTTATTTCCCTCGGCTTATACATGTGTCCAATATAGCTGGCTTAAAGGCCATGTCCACCCCCAAAACTATTTTTTGCTGTAGTGTAGGGAGCGCTATCCTGTGTACTTTTGCCATATACTTTCATTATTTTTTTGGAACAGTTATCAAGTTATTTTCTGTTATTTTTGTGTTTCTTATGGGTGTAGCAATTGATTTCACTCCTCCTATAGTGGGCAGTGTGCTTGTAGTCTATGGAGATATGTCCACCAATCAGAGGGGTTTTGCATAATGGTTAAAAAAGCCCTTTCTCCATTTATTAATTAAACATGCAGAATGTGGGCAACTGATTTGCAAGTGTCACCTGGGATTCTGGGATTTTACATTAACCCATTCCCTTCTTCTATAGTTATCAGAACTACATGATCTGATATTGTTGTGTGCAAGTGGATGTCAGTTTATCAATGGTATATATATAATATATACACAGAAATACGAAGGCACTCACAGGTCTGAAACTTTTGAATGGCACCCAGGTATTTCCTTGATTGGAATGGAGTGCTGATCGCTGCTGTTTGCTCTATAGTAAGACACAACAGTTGTTACAAGCAGGGCTGCATTTATTACAAACTGGTTGCTTTTACACTTGAATTTATTCAGACTCAGCTTTGCTGCATGTGTTTCTGATATCCCTTTGATTACCATGTTGTTCTCTAGACTGGTTTGCAATCAGCTCCCTCTGTTGTATTACTGGAGATTATTTCTGGTAAAATTGTGGTACCAGATATTCCAATACATCAATAAATCTGTTACTCAGATCTTCTGTTTTGAACCTCATTTAAGTCATTTCTACAGAGCGATCAAGCTCTTGAGCGATTTTCTGTTTTAAAGGGATTTTTCTGTTTTTAAGGGAATTGAGAGCATTAAAAAAACGAAAGCGTTTAAACCAAGAAAGCGTTAAAGAACAACACTGCTATTTCTCTGCTGTGTATTGCAATTTCTCTGCTGTGTATTGCTGTGTCTCTGCTGTGTATTGCTGTTCCTGTGTCTCTGGTGTGTATTGCTGTTTAGTATGGACAGTTTTGTTGGGGCCGTGCAATGTGCATCCTGCCGCATGTATGGGATCTTGGAGCAGCCGCCCCAGGGGACCTATGTATGTGTCAGATGTGAGTGGGTTGCCCATTTGGAATCTGAGGTCCAGAATCTAAGGGGTAAACTTGCAGCATTGCAGGGCTTGGCAAATCTGGGGGAAATGCAGGTACTGGCAGGGGCCAGTAAACTGGAGGGTGGACATGGGGCAGATAAGGTGGAAAAAGGGAGATAGATTTGTAAGGGTTACCAGGGGAAGGACGGAAGGATAGGGGCGCTTCTTCCCAGCTGGTCGATCCCAACAGATTTGCCATTTTAGGCGAAGATGTGGAGGACGATGGCTCGGAAGCAGCATGTATGGAGCGGGCCTTTCCCTTGAGCACCCAGGGGACGGCCATCTCCAATACAAGGGAGGGAGAACAGGGGGCTAGGAAGGATAGGCAGGTGGTAGTGGTAGGGGACTCCATTATTAGAAGGGTAGATAGGGTAATCTGTCGCCAAGACCCTACATGCCGAACAGTGTGTTGTCTGCCTGGTGCTAGGGTTCGACATGTGGTGGATCGTGTAGACAGATTATTGGGTGGGGCTGGGAGTGACCCGGCGGTCTTGGTTCACATTGGTGCCAATGACAAAGTTAGAGGTGGAGGTGAGGTCCTTAAAAATGATTTCCGAGAATTAGGGGCCAAGTTAAAAGCAAGGACCTCCA
Source organism: Hymenochirus boettgeri (assembly GCA_019447015.1). Taxonomy (NCBI): domain Eukaryota; kingdom Metazoa; phylum Chordata; class Amphibia; order Anura; family Pipidae; genus Hymenochirus; species Hymenochirus boettgeri. Next base: position 83,147,908 of record CM033475.1, read on the forward strand.
GGGTAGTGATTTCAGAAATACTACCGCAGCCACGTGCTACGCTAGGGAGACAACGGGAGCTCAGGAGTATAAATGCGTGGCTAAGAGGGTGGTGTAAGGAGATGGGGTTTGGGTTTTTAGAGAACTGGGCTGATTTTTCTGTTGGCTACAGGTTCTTTAGTAGAGACGGATTGCACCTCAATGTGATGGTGCAGCTGTTTTGGGGGAGAAGATGGCTAGGGGGTTGGAGGAGATTTTAAACTAGGTAGGGGGGGGAGGGAATGTTTAACTACACAGGGGTAGATAGAGAAGTTAGGGATCTGGGGGCTAGTAACACAACGGAGGGAGGAGAAGGGGGAGGGGGGAGCATAGAGGATAAGGAGGCATGTACGACCATGTATGGAAGTAAATCAATTGATAATCTAAAATGTATGTTTACAAATGCAAGGAGTCTGGCTGGAAAAACCGGCGAACTTGAAATAATAGCATTAAAGGAAAGGTATGATGTAATTGGTATAGCAGAATCATGGCTTAATGATTCACACAACTGGACAGTAAATATTGAAGGATACTCCTTATTTAGACATGACCGAGTTAATAAGAAAGGAGGAGGAGTATGTATGTATGTTAAACAGGAATTGAAGCCAAATTTAAAAGATGGAATAGATGGGGGAGCAAATGATACGGCAGAAACATTATGGGTGGAACTGTGTACAGGAAGCAAGAAGGTAGGTAAATTAATTGTTGGAGTATGTTATAAGCCGCCAAATGCCGAGGAAGAGGTGGAAATGAATCTCCATATGCAGTTGGCGAAGGCTGCTGGTATGGGGCATGTTCTGGTCATGGGGGATTTTAACTACCCTGACATAGATTGGAGTAAGGGAACTGCCAGCACCTCTAAAGGTATAAAGTTCTTAAATTTTCTATATGAGCATTTTCTTTCACAGATGGTAGAAGTTCCTACTAGACAGAATGCGTTGTTGGATCTGGTGATATCTAATAACCCTGAGCTCATTATGGAGATAAAGGTAATGGGAAGCTTAGGGAATAGTGACCATGATATAGTGTCATTTAATATAGGTTGCAAAAAACTAAAGTGCACTGGGTTAACAAAAACTTTTAACTTTAGGAAAGCTAATTTTATGCTTTTAAAGGAATCGCTCCTGCTCATAGACTGGGGGGAACTGTTTCTAGGTAAAGAAACTGAGCAGATGTGGACCACTTTTAAAGGGATATTAAACTATTACATTTCCAAATCGGTACCTAAAGGTACCGATTTGGAAATGTAATAGTTTAATATCCCTTTATTATTTTGTTTTTTAAGGGTATGCCCACCCTTTAAACAATTTTTGGTTATATGATTCCTCTTCCCCCCAGCCCCAACCGCCCATTTTTATTTTTAGAAAGTGCCCCAAACTTTACTTACCTCCCCTCTTTCCTCCGCCGCACTGCTGGCCCTCTGCTTGCGAGAAAATGCAAGCAGAGGGGCGGGACCGGCAGTCGCGTCTGTGATTGGCTGAGCGGCAGCCAATCACGGACGCGGCTGCCGGTCATTCAGTGCGGCGAGGAAAGAGAGAGGTAAGTAATGTTTGGGGGACTTTCTAAAATAAAATGAAGCGGTTGGGGCTGGGGGGATAGGGGGAATCCTATATCTAAAAGGTTTTACACTAGGGGGAGGGAATCCTGAGAGGGAGGAGGGAGAGGGAGGGGAGGGGGAGGGAGGGGGAGAAGGGCTGCAGTACGCGTGCCAAACTTCTCCAGGGCCAGGTAGGAGGCAGAGTCCTATATGGACTCTGCTATCCTCCTGGTGGGCAGTTTTTGGGACTTTAGGGGGGGACTACAGGAGAACCTTATAGAGCTGGGTGTGAGGTAAGGATTAAACTACACTACGATGTGGGCCAGTAGTTGGGGGATTATAGTTTTGGGGGTGGACATGCCCTTTAAGTTTTAATTATCAGTTTATATTTTATCATTCTGTCATTGCTTGCAGTATGCTTTTTGTTGGCTTTTTTTTTTTTTACTTTTAAGTTTGTTCATAGGAGCAAATTGCAAACTTTGTTTGTTTTGATATCTATCTAGATGTTATATGTACAATAATCACTCAGAAACTGTTTTATTTTCCTATTCTCTATTTCAAGGTTATCTTAGAAACAATTGTTCAGTAATATGAACATCAAAAAATTCCCAGACTTCATTCAAATATGACTTCCAATCAATATGTTGAGCTGTAAGTATATATTTTATCCGACAAGCTGTAGAGTAATGTTTTCCAGATTGCTCGAAGCATCAATAATGCTAATAAATGAATTAAATTATGCAGGCATCATGTAAGCATTTCTATGGGCTATCAACTATTACTTGGAGCAAATATGAATGAATGTAGGAAGCTGTCATAAACTGCATGAAGCCAAAGACTAATGCTGTAATTTATTCACTCCTATCCGTTTCTAAAGTCACATATTATAGTTGTCAGGGCAAAGTTTTCAGCTGACTGATTTGTCCTCCATTTTTACCTTGTCACATTCTTTATTACTGAAATTCTGACAGATCGGTCTTGGCCGAGAAGCAGATTTTAAACACGACTTTACTTAGGTGTGCAGAATTATACACTATTAGTTATTCAGAGAAAGAGAAAGCATTGTTTTATAAACAAGCACAGTGAATGTTAAGTTCTATAATCACAGTCATCATTGTCAATAATGCACTGTTGAAAAGTATTTAAATGTATACAGTACAAAGCATGTAACTTTACAAAATATCTTTATTTCAAAATTAGCAGACTCCAATCAACACGAACGGTAGGCGCACACCGAACTAACAGACGTCCAAACGGAATCCATAAAAACTTTATTTTATAATTCATGCAGCAAAAAACACCAGACAAACGCCTTACGCGTTTCGAGCCCGATAGGCTCTTAATCATAGGCATTTGATGAACTAGTCAGACTATTCAGGGATTCACCCAGAGCCACATGCGCTTTGGGCAAATCTTCCGGAAAACTTACGGTCTGAGTGACTCTTTCCATCATGTATTTATTTAGCGCCAGATATCAGCTGTGTTTAAATACTTACAAAAATGAGTCCCACAGTCGCTGGTGAATAGGCAGCGGCAGCTGCATGAGTGTCTCTTGCATACTTGCACACCGCAGCAACCTAGGGGTTAAAATTTAAACCCTAAAAAAGAGCTCTGTAGTATAATGGGGGTATAGATTCAAGAGGAACATATTATTCATCCTCTTTATAAAGCACTTGTGAAGCCTCATTTGGAATATGTGGTGTAGTTTAGGAATCCCACGTGTAAAAGGGACATTTTGGAAATGGAAAGAATGCAGAGGAGGGAACTAAATAATAATGGAAATAAAGGGGCTTGACTTTGCAGGCAGATTAGACAAGTGGAGAAGTGGCACTTGCACAGGGACATGATCACTTTATACAGTTATATTATTGGCCATACAAAAGTATTTGGTGCTTTGTTCAATAGATTTGAAAGGACATGCAAACATCCTCGACGTCCTTTCGGCCTTCTTTGGTGGCTTCCAGCGCTCCTCGTTCTTCGGCGGCGTTCACACTTCGTTCGCAACTTCTGATTCCTCGCGGGTGCGCGCGAACAAGCCTTCTATACTCTGCGAAAGCGCGTTCTGCGCTTAAACTGACAGTCCGCTTTGTTATTCAAAATCTTCCCATTATCCAATCTGCTCTATTCTTCTTCTTGGCTGTCCTCCTATTGACCCCTGCCTGTTTTTTTTTTACCTTGAATCATATCTGCCTGCCCGACCTCTGCTCGTTCCTGCCTAAGCTTCTTGCTCAACCCTCTCAACCCTCTGTACCTGCCTGGCAGCCTTATTCCTGTTTTTGACCTCTTGCTCTGTTCTTGCTCTGTCTGCTCCTAGTCTGTACCTCGTATTTTGGTCTCTGACCTTTGTCTCTTCTTCCTTGTGCCTTGCCTGTCTGTTTCATTTCGGACTTCTTCAGTATTCCCGGGCCTCAGTTTGGATACCTTGCACTCTAAGTCAGGGGGCAACCATGTTCGGTGAGGCGCATCTAGCCTCCCGGCAAACGGGGGTTTGTCTATTGGTTAAGATAGTGGTTGTAGATTGGGGTATTCGGACTGAAGGAATACTTGGGAATCCGGAGCATTGCATATAATCAGTAAGATGGCCGGTTCCGGACCCGACCCCGGATCCGCCGCGGATTTCTCCTCCCGAACGGCGGATTATTCCGGACTTTCCGGACTTCCGAACTTCCGAACTGCGGATTTTTTTTTTACGAAAATTTTCAAAATACGAGTATCTCCGTAATTACGAGGATCTACGATACTTTCGGGATCCGGAAAAACCTATGATCCTCGTAATTACGAGGATTCGCGTAATTACGAGGATTTGCGTAATTACGAGGATTAACGTAATTACGAGTATTCTCGTAATTACAGAATACTCGTAAAAACGAGTAATTCGTGTTAATTTTTCAAGACGGAGCAAGCCACATGATCCAAATTAGCCAATGGCAGCTATCATAGTTACGGAAAGCCTCGTTTTTTTACGGAAATCCTCGTTTTTTACGGGAATCCTCGTATTTTCAAAAATACCGTTTTTTAAAGTCACGCTAGCGGACTGTAATTTTTAGGTATTGTTGGCATTTATACGTGCTTCTAAGGCCATTACCCAGGTCCCTGAGTGGTTAAGTGTACATTACCAAGGCTATTTAGACCACTTTTAATGCGGATTTTGCCGAACTTTCATTTTAATACGTTTTAACGGGTCCGCTCGCGGATTTGAATTTTCGGATTTTTTCGAAAATCCGTGGATCCTCGCGCGGACCAGATTTTTCGAAGTTCGACATCTCTAATAATCAGGGAGATGTAATAAAGTTCTTATTGTTAAAAGTGGTGCTAATTTTGCCCCAGATGTTTGCTTTCAAATGGTAAATAACATCTAATTGGTTGGGGCAAAATTAGCACTTTTTTTAATGATAAGAAATTTTATTACACCTCCCAGATAGTCCTAGATGATTCAGGGATCCTTTCTAATTGTCATTTGTAGTCAGGAAGGAATTTTTTCCTTTTCATGCTGTTTTTTCCCCTCTAAATCAACTGCTATGTTTCATGGGTAGGCTAAATGGGCATGGTTAGGCTAAATGGACATATCTCTATATTTGTATTTGGACAATTAGACAGTAATTTATACTTGTTGTTAATAATTACTTGGTTTTACATCTAATTATTGACAAGGCCTCTCATCCTATTTCCTATTGCCCTTTAACATTCAAATTATTCGACAGGTATCAAAATAAGATTCAACCACTATGGTACATTGGAAGATGTGTAGAAACACCTTTATCATATTTTTTTAGGTAGGTCATAACATTTCTGGAACTTTTCAATTCATTATTAACATTTTATTTTAACTGTACTTAAAAAAATTAACTTATATTTTTAGGTCTATATGCCTATTTAGACATTATTATTTTAAAATGTTTATTTATTTGATTGTTTTTTTTTGCCCTTTAATATTCTTCTTGATGCACTAAAGCTATCATTGGCCACAAGCACCCAAAGTCTATGTCATAAGGCTCAGCATTATTACAAGGAATCGGGATGTGCAGGAGGCCATTTTATGGCTTATGTTAGATATTTCATTGACAGTTGCTGATATAACGCTACTTTACATTTAACAGTACTATACATATTATTTTATAGAATAGTACATTTAATTATCCTATAATTTAAATAAAACTGACTTTAATATTTTTTAAAAACTATTACTATTGCAATAAACTTTATTGCTTTTCCTTCTGCTGATAATATAATTAAGCTACATATTTTTAACCCCCTAGTCGGTGACAAAATACTTTTTAGTACTAGCCCTTAAATATTCATGAACCAGAGTAATTGTAAAGATCTCATGGGCTTTTTGCAGTGTGCCATAGTTTATTTATAAAACCATTTTTATGAGATTTTGCTGCAAAACATACTTTTTTAAATGTCATCTAAAGATCAGAATTTTTCCCTTTAATCTTGAAAACATGTTGCCACCTTTTTTTTAGCTGTACTGAACACAAATTATATAATACTTAAATATAATCATTGAAGTTTGGATATTTTATATCCAAGAGACGGCATTTTTTTTCATTGGTAGAATATTAGGGCAAGGGGATTTTTAGTCTAAAACCAAAACCATGTGAATACCATTGCAAAGATGACAAGGTGATATTAACATCACAGCCAAATATAAAACCGTTTTAAAGGGCATCTAAGTTTTTTTTCTTTCTTCTATGTGCATCAGTTACTGCTCGCTTCTATTTATAAAGTGGTGGTAACTGATGTGCGGCTTTAATCTTGGCCGTTTCATATTTCTAAAATATGATTGGGTACTGTATAACTCTGTGATACCAAGCATTGAAAAATTGACCAATGAGAATCGGATTAGGACTTTCTGCAAACCTATATAAAAAGCTGCAATCCTCCATGGAGCTCAGAAGTCATCGCAGTAGATGACAGAATAAAGAAGAGGCTGGCAACATCGCCTCGGCTTAAGCCGTCAGTGCCAGTGGGCTCACTGGTGGCCGCAGTGAAACCGCCTGGCATCGGCGACTTCGGTGTGGGTGTCGCTAGCTATGAAGAAAGAAGCTGTCGGATCAAGACTCCGATGACATCTGCCTCGCTGAGGCCACTGGCGCCAGAGGTACCCCTGGTGGCTGCAGGGTTACTTCTTCGGGTTGGTGGCCTCAGCGGAGCTGGTGTCACCGGATGGAAGAACGAAGCTGCCCCAAGGGCTCTTTTAAGAGGCACCAACAAAGACACTTAAAGGGAATGTCCACCCTTAAAACAAATTTTTGTTATATGATTCCTCCTGTCCCCCCAGCCCCAACCGCTCCATTTTTATTTTTAGAAAGTGCCCCAAACTTTACTTACCTCCCCTCTTTCCTCCGCCACGCTGCTGGCCCTCTGCTTGCGAGAAAATGAAGCGGCAGCCATCACAACGCTGGCTGCCGTCATTCTCGGCGGGGGAAGAGGAGGTAGTAATGTTTGGGGGACTTTCTAAAAATAAAAATGAGCGGTTGGGCTGGGGGATGGGGAATCCTATATCTAAAAGGTTTTACACTAGGGGGAGGACCTGAAGGGAGGGAGGGGAGGAGGGGAGAGAAGGGCTGCAGTACGCGTGCCAACCTTCTCCGAGCCAGGTGGAGGCAGAGTCCTATATGGACTCTGCTATCCTCCTGGTGGGCAGTTTTTTGGGACTTTAGGGGGGGACTACAGGAGAACCTTATAGAGCTGGGATGTGAGGTAAGGATTACTAACACACTGATGGGGCCAGTAGTGGGGGGATTATAGTTTTTGGACATGCCCTTTAACAGTGCGTAATCTTACTCATGCCATAGTGGTCTTCAGTATGGGCTGCGGGGATCCCTAAGCCCCCACAGGGCCCGTTCTCAAGGCCACAAGTGGCACTTGTATGTGCCGCAAGGGCCTGATGGGCCGCGGAAGAGGGCCCGGTCGAGCTGGGGTGAGTCCTTGGCTGTTGGAGTAGGTCCCCCCCAAACATTGCTACTTGATGTCTACCCAGGTGCGGCTAGGGCAAGAATATAGCGTCTTAATAGGGGGTCCTGCAACGGAAGTCAGGATTTTCGGAAAGCATTATTTATACACAACAAAATGCTGAAGGGTCAGGTAAGGTCATTAAGGATAGAAATACTGCTCTTTTTTCTTTAAAAGTATTTGGTATTTTGCAGTAAACTTCTCTTTAATCTTGTATTTTGTATTTGCATCATATAGGGGAAAGCGTTAGTAGATTAGTGCTTACTGCAGCTCGCCACCATTGTTGAGTCAGGCAGGCTTGGCCCCTCTGGATATCCTCACAGCCCCATTGGTTGCTCATGTAGCTTGCCACCATTTGTTGAGGAGCCAGCCAGTTTGGCCCCTTAACATACCCACCCAATGGGGCCACTTTACTTTCCCCCAACAGTTTACATCTGTGTGGAAAGCATTGTAAAGGTAAAGCTTCACAGCACAGAATCTTTGAGTAGAGTAGGTTCACTGCAGTTTTCCACAGGGACAATGATGAGGAGAAGGCAAGCTTGGCCCCCCCTCTGGACATACCCCACTCCACATTGCCGTTTCTCCCGTGGAGTTCATCATGCAAGGGAACAGTGGCGCAGAAAGGGTACAGACCCACCATCACAAGGCGACCTGGTCAAACTGTCTTTAGACCCAGGTGTTGCACTGCCTTACAATAGCTGTCATGTTGAAATTTGGGACATGTGGATCTTTTTTGGGAATGTAATCTTTTCCCCCCACAATACAATACATTTCGAAGTTCAACAAAGTCAAGTTTTTCGAAACTCGTAAATCATGCTGATTCGAATTCGGTTAGGTTGAGTTCTAGTATCCATCTCTAGTTGCCTAGGATCTTGCCAGTAGAGCACAAATGTTGGTTGGAATAATCTATTACTGGAATAATCCCGTTGTGATTTGTTTATTTCATTTGCATCAAGGGACTGGGACTTTAATATATGTACGATAAATTTAGATAGTATGCCATAACATTGAGCATAGAGTGTGTTTCAATTATAAATCATTTTGCATATAATAGTGAATAGTAAATAATCACCCTGGTAAGCCACCTTTCTTCCCCGTGTAAATTACCCTTACCTCTTTATAGCTTTCTTCACAAGTCGATCTCCCGTGGTCTTCTTATTAATTTAGTTTGCTGATCTCTATGACCAGGTTCCTCAATGTCCTTATTGTATAAAGAGATCCTAACACCGGATTTATTTTTTTTCTGATGAAGACTAACCCTTGCAAAGAGGGAGTGTAACATTTGTTACACGTATCTGCTGGCCTCGGTCTGGCATTTTTGCTCAGCTCACGCACTAGACATTGGAGACCATTTATAATATTAGCAGACTGCCAAATGTTTAAATCTCTAAGCTTTATCCTTCTAATTACCAACAATAAATATATGTCCATTTTGGCAGCCCAGTTAGAGAACAATTTTAATCTGATGGATCTATGTCACTCCATAACAGGCCCGTTTTAGGCATAGGCCACTAGGAAAAGCTGCGAGGCGCCTATGTTAAACGGGTTGTGCACAATGGTTCTCCCTCTGCATCTACCTGTCTGTCAGCTTTGCTTGCTGTTTAGATGCTGCTCTCCGTGTTCTGCTGCTGTAATTTGTATTATTGTAGCAAGTAGAGAGACCTGAAACTACGCCCTCTACTTGGATTCAATGATTACAAATTGAATCTGAGAGGTGAGGGAGGAGGGGGAGGATGAGCCTTTTCAGCGTAAAGGATGAGGAGAACAATTTTAAATGCCAGTTAAAAACCTGCATGCAGACTTTTTACAAAGTGCCCCGTGAACTAGCAGCCTATGAGATTACTATCCCCTGCCTCTTTCTTCCTCTCACCAAAACTAAAACAACTCTCCAATTAGAAGTAGGTGAGGATTGGCAATTCCAATAGAGACATGGTAAAGCAGGTACTATAGGTATATCAGTCAATGCTGCGTCCGAAAGGGTTGTTAATTAAGGTACTACTCTGCTGCACTGAAAGTTTAATATCCACTCTCTGGGAAGTGCTGCCACTGTCAATTAGTATAGTGTAAGTATTGAGTGAATAAAGACAACGTCCATCAGTCCAAACCTCGTAGGCAATATCCTTATTTCCTGCCTAACTGTTGATCCTAGGAAGGCAAAAAAAACCCCACCAAATTTTGAAGGGGAAAAAATTCCTTCTTGACTCCAAGTGCCAATCGGAAATTTCCTGGATCAACCTACTTTATGTATGAATAACCAGTAACTGTGCAGCATTCTTGTTTGCGAAACTCAATCCAGCTCTTTTTGAACTGACCAATGAAACCATGGCCATAACAACGTCCACTGGAGACAGTCTCCATGGCTTTAAACCGTGTTCCACAGTGAAAAGCACGTTTTCCGAACTTGAAGCCTAACCATTTTTTCTTCAAGTTGCTAGGGATGTCCTCGTGTCTTTTGACGTTTTTTGGTGAACAATGCCCCAATGTTTATTGTAGGCCGTTAATGTACTTTATACACACAACTCATATCCCCCACAAGCGCCTTTTCTCCAGCGTAACATTTCAGTCTCTCTGTCATATTCAGTCCTCCAATCCCTTAGTTAATTTTAGTTGCCCTTCTCTCTGAACCCTTTCCTTTTCAATGATGTCCTTTTTGTACCAGAATTTCCAAAATTTGCACTGCATATTCCAAATGAGTCTTATAAGTAGAAAAGTCGCTGGCACTGAAAGTGTTAATGGCAAAATACCCTTGGAAGTGCTGGTACTGTACGGGTTACTGTTAATGGCAATCTCTTAGAGGGCTAGGCCACACTAGTGCACTTTTAAGCCAATGGGATGCTTCTGATCACCACTAGGGTTCAACCAGCATGGCTAGAACTGGGCCTTGATCCATATGTCGTTTTACTATGCTCACATAATTGGTTTTCATAACAGCAAACACAGAATCCCTGTTTTATAATCTACTTGGAAATTCTAATATAATTGAATAAGCAGGTTAAATTTTTTTTTCCAGATGACAATATCTCCATTAATGGCCTGTTACCCAAAACAGATTGCAATTGGGCTGTAAAGTTTGATCCAATCTAATTCGGGGTGATGAAACTCTAGTTACCGTGTTGTTGCAATTCGTCAGGCAAAAGCTATTGATAAATTTATACAGACATTCTGAAATTCAAGGCAGCAGATCCTGCAACTTAAAGGGACAGTTCAGTGGAATATTAATATTTGTTAACTGTTGAGTTTGTGTAATGCCTTCTTAGTTCTTCTACATATTCTCTCCCATTTTGAAAATCAGTTGATTTCCATACCCCTTTGCTGTTCCCTGTGTGACATTAGTGAGCGTGACAATTTTCAGGTTCTAACCGTTTTCCTTCTTCTTCCCAAGATTGGGGGGGGGGCACCACTTCCTTGAAGGTTCCTAACAGATTTTCACTACTGATGGCTGTTGGCTAGGCTCCTTAGCTCAGATCTCTCTGAGCCAACTGATCACACCAGGCGCTGGTTCAAGGGTAAGGCTTTTAAACTAGTAGGGGAAGTAAAATTTGTTTTCGATTGCCAGTTATGTATACACAGACAAAATGCTGACATTTGGCAGTTAAAGGAAACTGTTGGTCTTCACAGAGTTTTCAGGGGTAGGGGGGGGGTGGTCAGAGTGTGCCCACGCCCTGTGCGGTGCGGGGTTAGACACTGAGACGAAGGGCAGGGCTTGGGCACCTGTGGTGCGGGCTCCATGGCACCCACGAGTGGGCAGGGCCACGGCACCCTGAGTGGGCGGGGGCCACGCCACCCGTGAGTTGGGCGGGGCCACATGGGCAGTTACGGGAATGGCCAGGGGGGCTGCAACGGGAGGGGACCATGGGGTCCATGAGTGGCGAGGAACAGGGGGGCTGCAAAGGGGAGGGACCACAGGCAGATTGAATGACAGGTTTCAGAGTCAGGTATAGTAGGAAGTGCAGGACTGGTTGATGCGGCTGCCATATCACACACAACAATGTAAATATCTTCAAAACCTTGTAAATAACAATGGACAAATACATGGCAAAATGCTCAGGAGAATTATCAATTTACTAAAGTATTGTTGGACCACAGTTTCCTCTTTAAGGACACTGGGATGGAAATATACTGCTCTTTTTCTGAAAAGCATGTATTTCCACTGAACCTCCCCTTTAATTAACTGCAACAAGGGGAACAAAATATATATGGACTTTTACTTGGCTCGTATATTATGAGCGTTTTTCATTATGATACTTTTAAGGGTACAGACTATCAAATCATACATTTATAATTAAACATATTTTTAAAACCACTCGCAGAATGCCATAACGTTGCCATTCGTTGGGCAGAAGCTGTATCTTTATAGTTTCACAGGTCTTGCCTTGGGATTTTGGGCCCCCAATTTATTTTAATCTTTGTGATATATGTCGACCAAAGCAACTAGAGTACAGCCCAAAATGCTACAAAAACAATTCAAATCCATCACTTTCTATATATTTTCCGCTGAGAGTGAGGATTACCTAGAGATTGCCGCAAATGGTGTATGTTGCCTGAAAACCAGTCGGTGTCAATTGGTCATAATATAGGTGCAGGAAATTACTGACATGGCGCAAGATCCCAGGATTTTGGATTTCTTTGTTCAAATGGACTCAGAAATCTACAAGGGTAGGATTTGAAAAGATCAATGAGAGAAAGCTGAGTGAGCAGGGTAACTCAAATCCAATTTTCGACCTTTTAAAACTCTTACAGGGGAGGCCCACAGGGGAAGCACTTATTCCGTTACCCCTTACTTTATTCTCAAGGACTGGCTAAAAGTGGCAAATTGTCTCCTTCCCATACAGCTCGGTATTCCAGACACAAGGCTACTTTGTTAACACTGAAAATTTGCTTTCTGTACACAATTTTCCTTGTTGTACCAAATAACCTAAACAAATCTTATTTATTTTTTTGTGGAATTATAAAACCTAAAAGTCCTGCGTATCTTGTTCAAGTTAAAGACTAGATGAAAATATTTCATTACTTTTTTGAGAAAAATTACTCTAAATTTAATTCGAATGTAAATCACAGTGAATCTATTTCAAAAAATCAAGCCATCTTACAAAAAAAGGCATACACTCCATTTACTCCTATATATTTATACTAGAGTTATGATTAAACGTATTACACTCTTAATGCAGCTATTACAAATCACTCCGTGAAAGTCTGTAGAGTTGGTTAATATTGAGATTGGACAAAGGTTACCACCCTCTAAAGGTTATTTCAACACTCCAGTTTGTAGATATGCCAGCCATCCACCAGTCCTGATATTAGGTGTCAATTTAAGTGGGAGGCTTCTCTAATCTATCTAGTATCAGACCATATGAATAACTTACTTGCCAATATGCCACAATATTCCCTGGACCATTGATTTGGTGATTGGTATCGATTAAAAATGGGATCCCCCCTACCAAAGTGGTTGAGTGTGTGTCCAGCATTAATGATGGTTTAAGGCAAAGCCAATAAAGAAAACATGTGAAACCGTTAGTTATTAACTCTGGTATTTTTATGCTAGGTTTGGCACAAGACTTTAAAGGAGAGGGAAAGTATATTAATAAATAAAGTTTCAGGGTTAAACAAGTAATGAGGGCTTTGATCTTATATACATAAACATTATTTTGCATTACTTAACAAATAACTTACAAGTGTTCCAGTTATTGATGTTCCTTTCTTTGGTTTCCGTGGTCTTTTCACTGGTGATGCCACCCCCCCCTTATAATGATTTATAATCTGACAGGGAACCCTACCCCACATCCATATAAATGTATATTTAAAGAGACCCAGGACTTGCAAGATAGAAAACAGTTAATTCAGTCTGATTATTCCTGGCTTTCTAGGAGACCCACTGCCACAATATGAAGTGATGTCATCAGCCAATAAATAGCGGCATCTCCCGGACGCGTGTCCATTTAGCACATTGAAGCTCGCGAGCAGGTGGAAATCACTGTGGCTCATGAAAGCAGGAAATTGCCTGCGGGATTTGGAACTGAATAACTCATTTCATGTTGCGCAGTTCTGGGGTGTGAGTACAAGGTTTACGGCTTGGGGGGTTTCTCTATCATACCTCAGATGTTGTGTTAGCCAGATAAACTATTTGGCTAACAGCAAGATTCTAAACAGAGGAATTAGCATGTCTATGTTACAAATTTATAGCAGTTTTGTGTACCTACTTACATGCCGAATCACTAAACCTCATTTATATTAGAACTTTCATTACCTATGGTCAATTGGTCAAAAAATCAACACAATAAAATTATTCCTGACAGAACACAACAAAGAGGGTTTCAGTTTAATAAGTTTTGCAATGTTTCCCGCTTTTGGAGTTTGGTGGAGATTCCAGTGACACCATCATTTCTTGTTCCTGCATGTTGGGCCTGGGGCGGAGGTCTCGCGGGGGGTCGCGTGGCGGCATGTGGGCCTGCCGGGTGAAATGCACTGGGCCAATAAGATATGAATAATATTCAAGTTTCATTACAGATCCAATCAAAGAAAACAAATTGCACATACGTAAGAAATCTTTGTTTTATTTTTGAAGTTAATTGATACAGGGTGAACATTATCTTAACATTGAAAAGGAACGAAACAGACTTTAATTGCAGCTTTATCCTGGCCCTTTAAACTGTGAGGGCAAAATGAATGTAATTGGAAAGTGCCACAGAAGATTTCTGCAACTCATAAAATAATAATAATATTAATTTTTCAGAAACTGATATTGCACTAATGTAGTTTATATGTCTTGGTTTGTATATAATCTGTGGGATATAGGACAGGGATAGCTCTAGTACAATAGTTTTTTTCCTTCCAGAACTGTCTGATGACAATACAGGATGTATGGTGGCTCCAATGACACTGCTCTCCATATGGCCAGATACAAAAGGGCCAACTTTGGGACGATATTCGCCGAACCATCTATCATTCCAATTTAGACTTAGTTGGGAATAAACAGTAAGAGAAGATATTTTGGCTACAGAAGACAACAACAATGTCCCATTATCAAGAACCATTAATCGTGGTCAGTAAGTCACAAGATTCAAACTAAAAGATGACAGTTCACTCAGGTACAAATGCTAGCCCATGTGTACGGCCCTAGCTTTTTCAGTCTTACTTTAAGTTTTACATCATGCGAGGGGAAAATTAAGTTGATATTTATAATACAGACGTGTACATTGACCGTGATGAACAAAGCGACAACGACTGCAGAACTAACAAACGGGAAGTCCTGAAAATTTTCATTGACCTCACAAAGCACGCAATCCGCTGCAGCACACCCAACTGTAACAAAAAATTAACGAGGGTGAAATTAAACATATGATTACAAAAAATACCATATGTTTCCTGCGGAACATGTTTGAGCACCTCTTGGATGTTATTTGTCTTCGCCATCTGTATCACAGACCACAAAAATACAAAGAGAATCAAAAGCCTATTGGTGTCAGAAACCCTGACAAAAACATCATTTTATTGTGATTTTCATGTAGCAATCGCAAAACAGAAAAATAAAAAGTGCTTCTGTGTTTTTACACGGTGAATACAAAGCCGTGTGTTTATCATCCTCTCAAATGATCCCAGTGCGTACAAAAATTGTAAAACCCACTTAAACAACAAATGATATTGAACTGCATTATAGTTCCAGCATGGTTCCAATCAAATATGCATTTCAGGCCCTTGTAAAATTTTGCGAACAGCTCATGTTGTGTGTTTGTGTACAGCTAAATGTGATAGGTAAAAGTATTGGGAAAAGGACATTTGATGAGCTTGTTTCCTCAGCGTTTACAAAGTCTGTATGGTACATCCTTAAAAAACACAACAAGAATCAAGAGGAAATGGATTTACATGCCAATTCCATTGCATTGACTGCCCACATTTGGTTCCTAAGCCCTATCCATTGTATACCATATTTTTAGCCATAACGGTGCCTGTTGTGTATATGGTATAGATAATCTCAGTGGAGCTGCTCAAAAACAATCCACAAACACACCACACATGCAGACAGTTATGTAGTAGGTTCACTTTAGGCCATTTCCTTTTTTTCAAACATTCAACACAGGTTAAAGGGGAACAAAAGCTAAAATAAAAATAATCTTGGATATTATATATAGTGTGGATCTAAACGAATTTTGGTAAATTTTAGACAACTGACTTACAAAGATTTTCGAGAAATTAAAAATCGTACTTTAAACTTTAAAAAATTGAAAATGCAGATTGCAATTTGAAAATTGTCATTAAAAAATGCAAACATTTTGATTCAATTGTATTGAATGGGAATTGCTTTCTTCCTGATCTTTCAGCACCACCTTCCCAGAAGAGGTAAAAATTGTTTCTGCCTTCTCGGTTATTATTATAGGAGGTCACAGCAGGACCCCAGTGGGTTATGAAAGGCATATTACCGTATAAAGCCTTTGGTACAGGGGGGAAGGGTGGCAGAATTCACTGAGCAATGTGCAATTCTTTATCTAAGTCCATGAAACCCCTCTGTAAGCCAAGTCTCTGCCCAATACCCATTATTAGAGGTATTATTAACCAGGTATTTAAGATAAATTATGTCCCCATTTCGGGCAGAGTAAAGGTGGTATACACGGCATGGTGATATTCTGATCACATCGATCAATTTGATCGAAGGTCTATAGAAACAAAAAACTCATTAGCATATGAAAGGGAAATTTGCATCCAACCCCCATCTATCTGAACCAGACCTGAAGTTTTCAAGCAAAATCTTTGGAGATATCCACACCGGTGGGATTATTTGAAAGATTAAAGTGTGGGATATTTGAGAGATTCTCCGTATCGGATTGTTGATCACAATCAGCATCAGAAAATATTGGACGGTGTATGTCTACCTTAAAGCTGGCTCCCTCCCTACATGCAATGAATCCGACTGTGACAGATGAACAGTCACACTCCAATTATGACTGCTGTTTCTACCCTGCCCTCCAGCTGACATGCTGAAGCCTCTGAGCAGAGGCGGAGGCAGATACCTTTGCCAGAAAATATATAATATCCCAGCCTAGTCTTGTCTCGTGCTTTATTATAGCAACAAAATATTAAGCAACTCTATTGGCTTTTTAAAAATATTTAGTTCCACCACTGTGTCCCCTGGAGTGACTATTAGGGGGTAGGCCACATTAGAGCAAAATTAAACATGTGATTGGCGATCTGATCGCATGATTAAAAGCGGCCCACTACTGTGGCCCCATTTGAGTGGCACACTAGCTGCGCATGCGAGCACCATTTTGGCGTGATTCTCATGCGCTCCATTCCCCGAAAATGACAGGGAATCATGTGCAAGCAATCACAACATGCACGTTTAGTGGAGGACTGAGGTAAAGGTCTTCTTTCACACCAGACGTGCTTGAATTCTTTATTGATCAGTTTGGTTTAATGTATGTGTTGTGAAATAATGCGAAAGATTTGGTTTCCTTAAGGAATGCTATAAATAAAGTTACACTACTGGGGTGTTCTAGGTGGGTGCATTTCATAAATGCATTGCTGTTATACAAACTCAATGAAAGTTATGGTGAAGGGGAGAAAAAATGCTTTCTGAGAAATCTAACAAGTTTTTCTTCACATTTTTGTCTGTAGCCCTCCTTCCATGCTGGTGTCCTGGCACAACACACTCCCCACCTTGACTGTCAAAGAATCTTACTGGCTGACCCAGCCTGTACCCTACCATGATTAGGGGGGAAAAGCCAAATACACACAAGAAGGAGAAACACCCCTTTAAAATACCTGCACAATTGCAGATTTGCAGAGGAGAGGGAGAAGACTAACACATCAATATCAACATGTAGCCACAACAGTTATTTACGTGTTTTCTCAACCAGGGTTCATGGACCCCCTAGCGGTCCCAGAGGTTCATGGCGGGCATCAAAGATATGACATATATTGAATGATCCCACCATTTTGATGAATGCAGATAGTATTTTTCTATATATGTATCAATGTTCTTATAATAATGTGTTTGGTGTAAATTGAATGTCTGGAGGATAACATAAAAGTAATGTAATGTAGGGTTCCACCCTGGAGTGAACATTTGAGTGCATTTCTGTTGGATAAAGGTGCTTTTACACGAACAATCTATCACTTATATTGTATAGATTACGTTTTTTGATGATTTATGGCTGACCCAAAGTACAAAAAACAATAATACTGTATATTATTATAATTGTTAGTAGCGGTGCAAGACCACAGCAAATTTTTCAGGGTCCCCACAGAATAAAAAGCTTGAGAACACTGTGTTTTTACATTTAGCTTGCACAGAAGAAAATAATAATATTAGCGCATTGAAGCTAAATAACGGACAGTTGGGCCACATTGATGAATCAGGCTCTTGCTGATTTTCCAAACTACTGTATTATGTACCACGCCCTATCAGCATAGTCCTATTGTATGAAAGATATTGGTATCTAACAGGCACATACATCCTCAAGTGCATGTCTCTCTTTCCTTTCAAACATGTCAAACAAATTGCTATTTCTCAGGTGTGCGCAAATCTGTTATAAGTGCTGCAGCTACAGTTGAACTAGAAGATGCAAAGACGTAACTCAAAACCTCCTATAGGTTGCAAAAAAACTAAAGTGCACTGGGTTAACAAAAACTTTTAACTTTAGGAAAGCTAATTTTATGCTTTTAAAGGAATCGCTCCTGCTCATAGACTGGGGGGAACTGTTTCTAGGTAAAGAAACTGAGCAGATGTGGACCACTTTTAAAGGGATATTAAACTATTACATTTCCAAATCGGTACCTTTAGGTAACAAGTGTAAAAAAATTAGGTCCAGTCCTGCATGGCTTAATGCTCAGGTAAAAAGGGAAATGGAAAAAAAGAAAAGGGCTTTTAAAATTTTGAAAACAGAAGGCACAGAACAGGCTTACAGGGAGTACAAAAGCTGTAATAAAGAGTGCAAGAAAGCAATTAAACTAGCAAAAATAGAAAATGAAATACGGATTGCCGAACAAAGCAAGTCCAACCCCAAAATGTTTTTTAAGTATATAAATGGTAAAAAGATGAGGACTGAGAATGTGGGACCATTAAATAATGGAGCTGAGGTGGTTGTAGAGGATGCCGAAAAGGATAATCTGCTAAACCGTTTTTTATCGGTTTTTACTGTTGAGAATCTTTGTCCTTATGGTAGAGATTGTAGCAATATGCAGGGAAGAAATGAAGAGTTTTCATATTGGATAACGGAGGATATGGTAGGGAAACAATTAGACAAAGTTAATATCAATAAAGCGCCAGGACCAGATGGATTGCATCCTAGGATTTTAAAAGAGCTTAGTTCAGTTCTAGCTAGACCACTGTTTCTCATATTTTCAGATTCGCTTTTGTCTGGGGATGTGCCGCTGGATTGGAAAAAAGCCAATGTAATACCAATATTCAAAAAAGGTAGTCGTTCACAGCCTGGTAACTATAGACCTGTAAGCCTAACATCAGTGGTAGGGAAGGTGATGGAAACTTTGTTAAGGGATCATATCCTTGACTTTGTCTCCAGAGATCATCTTATTAGTAGTAGTCAGCATGGATTTATGAGAAATAGATCATGCCAGACAAATTTAATTGGTTTTTATGAAGAAGTGAGTAAGAAGTTGGACTCAGGCACAGCAGTGGATGTGGTATATTTGGATTTTGCAAAAGCTTTTGATACTGTGCCACATAGGCGACTAATGTATAAACTGAGAACTGTTGGCCTTGAAGAAAACATTTGTTCATGGATAGAGAACTGGTTATTGGACCGCAAACAGAGAGTGGTGGTTAATGGAGCTACATCTATGTGGGCTAAAGTTCTAAGCGGAGTGCCTCAGGGTTCTGTACTGGGGCCGCTTCTGTTTAATCTGTTTATAAATGACTTAGAAGGGGGCATTGAGAGCAAGGTCTCTGTGTTTGCTGATGACACTAAATTATGCAGAGCTTTGGAAACTTCCAATGATGTGCAAGTGCTGCAAGCAGACCTAGATAGATTATCAAAATGGGCAGCAGAATGGCAGATGAGATTCCAATGTAGATAAATGTAAGGTGATGCATTTGGGATTTAAATCCCTGTGCCATCTACACCATAAATAACTCTGTGTTAAGTTCATCTGTAATGGAAAAAGATTTGGGGGTTCTGGTAGATAACAGACTTAGCTGTAGCAAACAATGCCAGGTAGCAACAGCTGAGCTAGCAAGATATTGTCTTGTATAAAAAGGGGAATAGATTCAAGAGAGAAAAATATTATTCTCCCTCTTTACAAGGCACTTGTAAGGCCTCATTTGGAATATGCGGTGCAGTTTTGGAATCCCATATACAAAAGGGACATCTTGGAAATTGAGGCAGTTCAGAGAAGGGCAACTAAATTAATAAGGGGAATGGAGGGGCTTGAATATGCAGGCAGATTAGACAAGTTAGGGCTGTTTACATTGGAGAATCGGCAGTTGCATGGGGACATGATAACCTTGTACAAATATATTAATGGCCCATACAATGAGCTCTCTGGTGCATTGTTCACTAATAGGTCTATATCAGAGGACAGTGGACATCCTTTAAGGTTGGAGAAAAAGAAGTTTCATCTTCAGGTTAGGAGAGGTTCTTTACAGTGAGAACGGTGAAACTGTGGAACTGTCTTCCAGCAGATGTGGAATGGCAAGTTCTTGAATAACTTTAAAAAAGGCCTGGAAAATTTCTAAAACTAAAGAATATTGAGAATTACTGGTATTAATGCATATAGATCTGGTTGATCCCGGGATTAATTCCGATTGCCGTTTGGAGTCAGGAAGGAATTTCCCCCCCCCTTTTTAGCTGGGGTTTTTTGCCTTCCTCTGGATCAACTGTTAGGTAGGGTTAAAAAAAAAAAAAAGTGAATAGGTTGGACTTGATGGACGTATGTCTTTATTCAACCTTAATTACTATGTTAC
This sequence comes from Hymenochirus boettgeri, assembly GCA_019447015.1. Lineage (NCBI taxonomy): Eukaryota > Metazoa > Chordata > Amphibia > Anura > Pipidae > Hymenochirus > Hymenochirus boettgeri. Next base: position 83,168,334 of record CM033475.1, read on the forward strand.
TATGTTACTATGTAAATATTTAGTTGGGACAGCAAACCAAACTTTTGCTGAAACTTTTTTTTATCTTAGATACAGAAAGCCAAATACTGAGAACTAAATTTAGAGCCATCTGAACTAAGGACTGCCCATTCAAGCTACCCAGCCAGAATCACTCAATAAGCTTATACATGCCTCAGAACAAAGATATAACATCTCAAATGAAATGCAAAACTGAAACTAGCTCTCCTTACTGAACATTCACTATTTGTAGTGACTCCTAACCCCACCCCCAATATCTGATTGGTCCAAAATCCAAGATCCAATAAGATTTAAGATTGTATCTAGACCAATCAGATTTATTTTTTTTTGGGGGGGGGGATGTTTATGAGACACTATAAAACAGCATGACATCTTCAGAGAAGCTCAGTTTCTAATCAGCAGTCAAACTAGCAGGTCTTGCCTTTGTATTTAGGTTAGAGATTTGCAAGTAGATGGCTGGTTGTTTAGTTGGGCTGCCAAAATAAAAAAATTTTAGCTCCTGGGTTTCATACCTATGGTGTTGTTGTATAGCAGTCCATAAACTGCACATAAATGTTGATATAACAGATAAATGATAATAATAATGTTTTGATTACCGATTCTGAAATTGCTTTCCTTTGGCTAAATAGCCTGCAAAATAGTGACTAACCCAAGTGCGTATATAGTTGCACTACTAGTTTCACCCTTCCCTGACAAGCACTCTCAAACAGCAAAGGGCAGATAGGGAATGTATAGGATAGGGGTTGTATATTGAAAACATGCAGTGTAAATGCAACCAGGTTGTATTGAATGCAGCATGTAAAATGCATTTTGTTTAACAAAGCGTATGCTGTATTCAATCATAGAGAATTTTAGTGATTATTAGTGGTTATTAGTAATACAGTTCCCCAAGATTAAAGAGTATTTAAAAAAAAAAAAAAACTAGCATCTGCCCTTGGTACGTAAGATAGATCATTTAATGTCTTGTAAGTTATCTATGAGTTCATTATTTTATTTATGTTTTAAGTGAAAACCGTTTACAGAAAAGTTTTTTTTTTAAATTTCCTAAATGCTTACACATATTTAGAATTAGCTTGTCATTTATTACATCTTGTGTGTGTATTGATTATAATGTAAAAAATATTATTAAAGGGCAACTATAGTGAAAAAAAAACTTTGTCTGTATACAATGTATAGATCACTTAGTATAAGCTGCCTTACTTTCATGTTTCTGTGTGGCTTTGTTTCTTCACACTGGCAGAAGTTTGTACCAAGCTGTGTAGTCCCCCTCCCCTCTCTGTCTACTCCCCCTCAAGCAGTGACGGGCTGTATACAGAGTTCGAGCATTGTCAGTTGAAAGGACTTTAAATGAAGTGCTGACATCCTTTTGACCCCTCCCTTTAAAGAGCTAGGACTGCAAGCAATCAAAGTGTGGAATAAAGTAGCAATATGCTGAAGGGAGGGGCAGAGGGGGAGAGAGGAGGACAAGTGGTGCTGAGATTCTTTACAAGTAAGTTACTGAACTCTGCCTGTTCTCTAACTTTGCTAATTGTTATTTACTTTTTACCTAAAGTTCATATCTCTCCCCCTGCTTAGCTGAGATCATAATCACTGAAGAGAGAGTCAGTGTAACAGCAGCTTGTAGTGAGACCTTCACAAACACAGTGACACTGCTTGTTGTCCTGTTACATTTCAGTTGCTTTAGTCTATATATTTCATAGATTGCACTGTGTGTCTTGTTTGGTATATAGTCTGTATTACTGTATTATATATACTGTATTAGTGTTCCATTTGAGTCACTGGTTTTGTATGTATATAAGATTTTTTTTGGGGGGAGGGGCTGTTTTATAGTGTGTTATGCTCATATTGCTGGGTTAATGGTTTATTGATTGTGTTTAGCACTACAGCATTTGACTATATGTTGCACATGGTACATATAGTGTGGGTGAGAGAGTGTATGACAGTACTGCAGGGGAGCTTTGGATTGTGTGGGTGTGTGCCTTTGAGTGACAGATGAGGTGTAGCAGCTCCTACAAATCACAGCATATTCAAAGGCTTATATCTCGGGGACTATGTAGAATTTAAAGAAACTAAAGGTACCCTGGTGGATGGGATGACTTATAGGATACATTAGAAGAAATTAAAAAAAAAACATTTTCTCACTATAATTGCCCTTTAATATATTGCTCCTATTAATACTTTTATCTAGGGCAATGATCTGGAAACTAATCCATGCCAAGCCAAATTAGCCATCTATTAAACTAACCATTATCCAGAATTAACTTTGTTTAATTGATGGATATGTTTGCCATGCACATGTTAAAAACTCCCTAGATTAATAGTCAGAGACTATCACAGCACAATTTAAATCAATGACCCTTGGAAACTTGTGGAATTCATGTTCAAATGATTTAGAATTTCTAGGGAAGGTATATACGTCATGCATGTTAAGTACCCTGCTGTATAAGGTGTAGTTAATAACTGCCAATTTATAATGCATAGCTTCTTGCTTAGGAAGAGTCAGAGGGGCAGGAGTAGACAATGACACAAACACAGGGAAAAGGGAAACATGGAACATTTAAAAAGGATAAGTTAAAATAATTTATTTTTAATTTGGATTTCTGCTCTACTTTTTGACTCCACTTCACTCTCTAGACATTCAAAACCAAGTTGCATCCAGGCTCCTATCATTATCTTTACATTTTTTTGTGGTAATGTCATAGACATCTTAATTATTATAAAGTAGTTAAGAGTAATTTTTCATCCCAGAGATTTCACATTTTGGTAGAAATGAAAAAAACAAATTCTAAAATCATTCAGAGTTATTCAATAAAAGTTCTTATCGTTTAAAATGGTGCTAATTTTGCCCCAACCAATCAGATGTTAGCTTTTGAATGTTAAATAAGATCTGATTGGTTGGGGCAAAATTAGCACCATTTTTAACGATAAGAACTTTTATTGAATCTCCCTGATAGTGTATACATTACCTGTCATGTAGTAAATAGCCAGAATATTCTCATTTTGACTATTTTGGCTATTTAAATTTGTCACTTTTCCATCACATATGCAATTATAGTATGACAGATCAATGAATGTTCAAATAATCATCATTTTTATTTGCATAATGAAATATACATTTATGCATGCATTTTGGGAAATCATAAAACACCCACATTACAAAAGAAATACTGTAATTCAGTCTTTTTTTTTTTTATAAAGGGCTGAGCCTTGTGCCCTTATTTTATTTTAAATAGGGCTGAACGCTGTGCCCTAATAATTGAATGAGATTTAAAGAATTTGATGACTAGTTGTTATATAGGGATAAAAGATATCTGTTTAGTGAGCCTGAGGAATATTAGACATTTTACCATGGATATCACATATATTCATGACCTTAGCATGCTTATGTGTTATGGGTGAACAAGACCAATCAAAATTGTCTTTGTACCCAAGGCCAATCTAAAGACATAAGAATGAAAGTGAAGTAAGCTACATTGGGTTAGAAGAGCATTACAGGATCTCTAACAACTAGGAATAGTTCCCCTTGTCCAATTTACTCAATAACAATATAAAAATGCCACTTTGGACTTTCATTAATTATTTAAAGGGCATCTATAGTGGCAAAATGAACCCTTTTTTCCCCTTTCTTTCCATGTGTTCTATAATTCCCCCCAACCAACAGAGTTTTTACTTTTTTCAGTTTCCCTCTCTGTCCTGAGATACACAAATTAGAATAAGACGTGATTACATTCCTCTACTCCCAGTTGTACTACTCCTACTTGTACTGTCAATGATGTGACCCTCTTCCCTTCTCAAGTCCCTCCCTCTTCCCTGCTCTGTTACAAACATAGAGATAAGAACATTAGCAAGGGGAAAGAGGTAGCTTTGATGGCAGAGATAAGATGAACCCCCTTCTTGATAGATTTCATTGTTTGATGATGGGTCACACAGAGAGAGATTTTGTTGTAGCAGTAAATTGTACTGTTCTCCTTCCGTGTCTCTAAGACAGCTTGCTTTCTATTGGCCACTGTGCGTGGGTGTGTTTTTCAGGTTGTTGAACTTTTAACTCCTGCTGCACATGATAAGCTTGTTGGGCAGTCAGAGTTGAGACATGAAAGAGGTAACAGAGGGGAGGGGAAGGGGGGAGTCACTGACAGAGGTAGGATTAAGGCAGCACAGAGTACATGAATTTAATTTTGCAAAGGGGCAATGTGTTTTTTCGCTATAGATGCCCTTTAAGAAATGGGCAAACTGTTTTCTGTTTCTTTTCTTCATCTATTTATTTTTTGGTGTATAAAGATGAACTGGAGAAAAGGTTGCCCGATGCTTGGTTTTTATTTTGAGGAAAATGTCACCTATGATATGGTTAAGTTATTCTACATTATGTGGAGCTGCTAAATTTAGAATATGTGTTTTTTCCTTATCATACAGTACCTAATCTATTCATAGTATATTGTGTTCTGTATAGCTTTCATACTAAAATCAGAAGCAGTATTAAATATTAATGATTGCTATCAGCGCAATGTTTTTTTGCTACTAGTCAGTATAATATATTTTTCCAATATAAAATATTGTATTTTATTTTCTGTTTAAAAATGAAAATCTCTATTGTAATTGAATGTGGGTATTGGCAAGTGTCTTTCCATGAAAGGATCATGAAACTGTAGGTGATACTAATTACTGCAGTTTTTGCCAGCCATGCATCTTTAATGAAAGTTTATATTCTGAAAATCATTGGTTTTGAAGTGTTTTCTCAAACTGTAATGCTTTTATGTCTAAAATGTTAGTGGTATTAAAAGGCAAGTCCACCCTCAAAACAAGAATTTATATTTATTAGAATCCTCGGTTGTTCTTTTCTTACCTTTACTTCCAGAGCTCCTAAGGATACTTGCAAAGACAAATCCTTTTACCAGCAGGTTTAGCCTCCACTGCTGCTGTTGTGAATTGGTTACAAACTTGCACAGCAGCAGAAAATGCTGCTTCAATGGCAAACATAATCTATTGCACACGTGTCAAACTCTAGGCCCGTGGGCCAAATCCTGCCCTTCAGGCCATTGTTTGTGGCCCCCGGTGGCTGTACAGCATCCAAGACTTACTACACTGTTATGAATTTGTGCAGTCGCAGTTAGCAACATAACTATAGATCTGTCTGCTAGATACCAAAATTGTCTCTTTTTAAACAGCTGATTGCACTCACCATTACTAAGATAGGTGCCACCAGCTGATTGTGTTATCTAGCAGGCAGATCTATAGTTATGAAGCTTCTTGGGACTGCACAAATGTGACTTGCACAAATGAATAGCAGCGTAGTAGGGCTTGGATGCAGTCATCACTGTAATAACTGATGGTGTATCTAGCCTGGCACTGGGGAGGGTAGGGAGGTGTGACAAAGGGCCTTTCATTGGAGTTGGCCATTCCATTACCGCGCCAGAAGTGTAAGGTGGGCGTGATCATGCCATAGGCAGAGATCCAAGTCTTAAAAAATCAATTTGACCCATGAGTTAGCCTGTCTTTTTAATTTTGGCACCTTACATGATTGAGTTTGACACCCCATATCTATTGGCCACGACATCATTGTTGTGAACTAGACTAATGGCTACAAGCCAAAAGCAGTAGTAAGAAGGGAATCAGCTTTGTAATTATTCTTAGTATCATAAGAAAAATTGGTAGGAATAATTAAACCTACGTTGGAGGGGGGGTCCTGGTTATTTATATAAATTCTTGTTATAAATGTGGAGGTATCCTTTAACTCCAGACTACCAGAATAACCTTTGTTTACAAAGGTAAGTCTTTAGATTTGTAAGATTACAGCTTTTAAGGGTTGATCTTACAGGGTTGGTCTATACAAGCCTTTTCTGTATATTTCTTATGACAATTCTGTTGAAATGGACCTGCTAGGAAGAACCTGATTTTTTTTACCCATAGTTCCCCTGGTAGGCCTTAGAAATCTGTCTCCTTTCTTCCCACCTTCCCTATCTCCACCTCCTCTTAACTGACCCCTGCCAATTCCAGCTCACCTGACCCCCGCCAGTTCCTCCTTTCAGTACAGTTGTGTTCTAACATGTTTTACAGTAAGTTCCCATCTTATATTATATACTGGTATACCACATTCATACAGGAAGCAAGAAGGTGGGTAAATTAATTGTTGGAGTATATTATAAGCTGCCAAATGCCAGTGAGGATGCGGAAATGAATCTCCATATGCAGTTGGCCAAGGCTGCTGGTATGGGGCCTGTTCTGGTTATGGGGGATTTCAATTTCCCTGACATAGATTGGAGTAAGGGAACTGCCCACACTTTAAAAGGTATCAACAGGGAGATTCATTAAAAGTTCTTATTGTTTAAAATGGTGCTAATTTTGCCCCAACCAATCAGTTCTTATTTAACATTTGAAAGCTAACATCTGATTGGTTGGGTCAAAATTAGCACTATTTTAACCGATAAGAACTTTTATTGAATAACCCTACAAGTTCTTAAATCTTCTTTATGAGCATTTCCTTTTACAGATGGTAGAAGTTCCTACTAGACAGGATATGTTGGATATGGTGATATCTAATAACCCTGGGAAGCTTAGGGAATAGTGATCATGATAAAGTGTCATTTAATATAGGTTGCAAAAAATCAAAATGCACTGGGTTAACAAAAACGTATAACTTTAGGAAAGCTAATTTTATGTTGAAGGAATCACTCCTGCTCATAGACTGGGGGGGGGGGGATTGTTCCTAGGTAAGGATATTGAGCAGAAGTGGATCACTTTTAAAGGGATATTAAACCATTACATTTCTAAATTTATACTTTTAGGGAACAAGTGTAAAAAAAGTAGGTCCTCTCCTGCCTGGCTTAATGTCCAGGTTAAAAAATGAAATGCATTAAAAGAAAAAAAGCTTTTAAAATTTGAAAAAATGAAATGGGAGGGAACCAAACCGGCATACAGGGAGTATAAAAGCTGTAATACTGAGTGCAAGAAAGCAATTAAACTAGCTAAAATATAAAATGAAATAAGGATAGCAGAACAAAGCATGTTTAATCCCAAAATGTTTTTTTAAATATATCAATAGTAAAAAGATGAGGACTGAGAATGTAGGACCATTAAATAATGGGGCTGAGATTGTTATAGAGGATGCCGAGAAGGCTAATGTGCTTAACCATTTTTTTCCCCTCTGTATTCACATTAGAGAATCCTATTCCTTATAGTAGAGACTGTAATAATATGAAGGGTATAAATGAGGAATATTCAATCTGGCTGACAGAGGATATGGTGCGGAAACAATTAGACAAAGTTAAAATCAATAAAGCCCCAGGACCGGATGATATACATCCTCGGATCTTAAGAGAGCTTAGTTCAGTTTCATATAGACCACTGTTTTTAATCTTTTTAGATTCACTGTTTTTCTGGGGATGTGCCGCTGGATTGGAAAAAAGCCAATGTAATACCAATATTCAAATAATTTAGTCATTCCCAACCTGGTAACTATAGATCTGTAAGCCTAACATCAGTGGTAGGGAAGGTGATGGAAACTTTCTTAGGGGATTATATCCTTGACATGTACTGGGGCCATTTCTTTTTAATCTGTTTATAAATAACTAAGCATTGAGAGCAAGGTCTCTGTGTTTGCTGATGTCACTAAACTATGCAGAGCTTTGGAAACTTCAAATGATGTGCAATTGCTGCAAGCTGACCTAGATAGATTATCAAAATGGGCAGCAGTATGGCAGATGAGATTCAATGTTGCTAAATGTAAGGTGATGCATTTGGGGTTTAGCAATCCTGGTGCCACCTACACCATAAATAACTCTCTGTGTTAAGTGAATCTCGACTGGAAAAAGTTTTAGGGGTTTTGGTGGATAACAGATTTACTGTAGCTTTCAGGCAACAATGCCAGACAGCAACAGCTAGAGCTAGCAAGATATTGTCTTGTATAAAGAGGGGAATAGAGTCAAAAGAAAAAAATATATACTCCCTCTTTACAAGGCACTGGTAAGGCCTCATTTGGAATATGCGGTGCAGTTTTAGAATCCCATATACAAAAAAGACATCTTGGAAATGGAAGCAGATCAGAGAAGGGCAACTTAAATAATAAACGGAATGGAGAGGCATGACTATGTAGGCAGATTAGACAAGTTAGGGCTGTTTACATTAGAGAAGCAGCGTTTGCATGGGGATATGATTACTTTATATAAATATATTAATGGGACATACAATAATCTCTGGTGCATTGTTTACTAATCGGTCATATCAGAGGACTTGTGGACATCCTTTAAGATTGGAAGACAAGAAGTTTCATCTTCAGGTTAGGAATAGGGCTGGACTAGAAAAAAATGATACCCACGTGTCCAAAATCAACCAATGGCAGCTAATTTGAGTATTGCCAGCCCCCTGGGTATAAAAGACAGTGTGTTTAGTGGAGACCTGACAGTGAGAATTTTTTGTGCTTTTTGAGATTTCTGAACTTTCTGTGTGTGGATTTCAGTGTGGTGGTTTAGCATTTGTTGTTGACCACCCCTGTATTCACACATCTTGAGACCCAACAGTCCTTTTTAGGACTAACCCCCCTATACGTCCTTTGGACAATTTTTGTGTTAGACCTTTTAGAGGTCTAGATGTCCTGTTTTTTTGTTTGTCTTTCTCACTGCTGGAAACAGATCCCTCATCTGCAAATTTATATATAAAAAAGTAAATAATAATAAGAAATAATAATAAAAAATAATAATAATTAAAAAATAATAATGTAAATATTTTTCGTGTGTAAATAAAAGATAAAATAATAATCTTTTATTAACAAATATAAAAGATAAATATATACTTTGACTAACATTTACTAACATTAAATAACAGTTAAATTAAAATTTACTAACACTAACTAACATATGCACTTTGAGACCTTTAGGAGAAAAGCACTAAATGCCCCGCGATCATTTGTGGCAGTTTGCGAAGCGCTATCGCCAATCAGAAGTTCTATAAAAGTAACAAGAAAAGTGCAGTAACTTCATATAGTGGTTATACATAGACAGAGCTTGACAGAAACACCTGCCGCAGAACCGCCTGAGTGGTGCAAAAGGTGGTGTTTTATACAACTCAATCATAGTTAAAATGTTATATATAAACTAGCAAAAGTGTGCCCGTTGGTGCACAGTGGGTTTTTTTATGTGTTAATTTTATATAGTTTAATTTGCTGGAGTGTTAGTTACATATATTTATTAAAATATATTAATATATAATAAGTGTAAGCTACCCGCCACTTACAAGGCCCTCCATATTAGGGTAGTCCTATCTAAGAATGACATATTTTAAGTAATAATGCTGTTATTTTTGTAGTGTAATTATTATGTTTAAGATACGTTTTTACCTATTGATAACTTCCCGCGGCACTTGGAGCCTTTCCCGGTAGTTCCGTCTTCCAGGGGTAGTTTGCGGCTGAAAACCAGGCCCCGACGCGAGTGTTGGGAGGCTCCGCAGCAGCACTTGGAGCCCTTCCTGGTAGTTCCAACTTCCAGGGGGTGTTTGCGGTTGTTCGCAGCCGAAAACCAGGCTCCCAGGTCCCGCCGCGAGTGTTGGGAGGCTCCGCGGCACTTGGAGCCTTTCCCGGTAGTTCTGTCTTCCAGGGGGTGTTTGCGGTTGTTCGCGGCCAAAAACCAGGCTCCCAGGCCCTGCCGCGAGTGTTGGGAGGCTCCTCGGGGCTTCCATCGGCACTTGGAGCCCCAGACCAGGTACTGTCAAGTTGTGTACATACAATACTGTACACACATTTACTCCCTCCTCCAGCTAATCCCCAGGGCTCTCAAGCAGGAACAGGCAGCGTCTCAATACCTAGCAACAGCAGGGATCGCCCACCATTTCTATAGGCAATGCCTTCTCTCCCAGTTAAAAGGAACACTATTGGCTTTTACCTGGATTACGACCAATGTGGAAGGGCTTTGTTAGATGCTGTACTTTACACACATGCGGCAGTAAGGAGGAACCTGGTGCTTGTTTAATATGGGGTATTCCTATTGGCTGCTGGAATACAGTCGGCCTCTATTACAGTAATGTGACAATTTATAATAATTGTACTAACCTGGAAGCTGATCATTGTGAGCACTGCTGCTAACAGAATAGGAGAAAGAGACAGAGAAAATGACAGAGAGAGACAGACAGAAAGAAAGAGAGAGACAGACAGACAGAGAGAGAGACAGACAGAGAGAGACAAGAGACAGACAGAGTGTTTGGCCACGCCCACCCCTTCACTACACATTGCATCGGATTGAAGCCTCACTCCCACCAATGCAATACAGCTGGATATCATCTACACTTACTGGGAAAGCAAACTTTGTTTTGATTGGCCATTAACTCGCACATGCTCAGTAAGTCTCTCCCACAATGCAATACAGCTGGATATCATCTACACTTACTGGGAAAGCAAACTTTGTTTTGATTGGCCATTAACTCGCACATGCTCAGTAAATCTCTCCCACAATGCAATACAGCTGGATATCTTCTACACTTACTGGGAAAGCAAACTTTGTTTTGATTGGCCATTAACTCGCACGTGCTCATTAAGTCTCTACCACAATGCAAAGCTAAAGGATGTTACTGTAAAGCATGCATTGCGTCAGGATGTGATGTAGTGCTACAGCAGCTACCAGAAGCACATCTATTGGATAATAAGGACAATAAGGAAATGGCAGCAAACTTCCATGCAGAATTTAATAAATTTGAGAGGTGTGTCTATAGTTCCCATTTTGATCAGTCCATTCAAACATGGGGAGATTCTGTAGGTTAGTACTTTTTATTTTTTATTTCATATGCCATTTACACACTGTTACACACTTATATATCTTTATTTTGTACATATTAATAAACTAATTCATGTTATACCTTTTACATTACAATATACACTTTTACTATGTATAATATTATTTTAGCCTACCCCCACCTACATAGTACAGTCTAAAAACTCAATGCAATCTCCACAAAATGGAAAATAATTTTATATAAAGGAAGGATGTGATACTTGCCTTGGACATTGGTCTGGATGTCCTGGACGTAGTTACGCCACTTTTGCTTCAACATGAAAGTTCGAAAGTTGCACATGTGAGAGCAAAATAGATTTTTCGAAAGTCCTGGATATTCGAATGTGTACACCAGACCATTTCCCAGGTCCCACAGCTATTTACTGTACATTAAGTTACCATTGATATTTCAATTTGTATTTCATTCGAACTTTTCAAACTATTTGACTCCCAATGACTTTAATGGGTCCATTTTCGAACTTTTGAACTTTCCATATAATTCGAAAGTTCGAAAACATACCGAGCTTTCAAAAGTTAGGAACTCTAGTTAGGAAAGGTTTCTTTACAGTGAGAATGGTGAAACTGTGTAACTGTCTTCCAGCAGATGAGGTAATGGCAAGTTAACTGAATATTTTTAAAAATGGGCTAGATAAGTTTCTAAAACGAAAAGATATTGAGAATTACTGACACAAATACATATACTGCAGTTCTGGTTGATCTAAGGACACTTTTTTTTTTACGCCATTTGGAATCAGGAAGGAATTTTTTCCCTGTTTTTTTCCATTTAAATTAATTTTTAATTGTACCCATCTTTCGGCTATATTTTACAAAACTGATATAGCTATAATTATTTTCTTATAACAATTGCTAAATAGTATGGATTTGGTTACATAGTTCACCAAAAGCCTAGGACTAACCACAATACAAACAATATTACTTGGCAGTTATATGAATCCTTCCTAGGGACTTAGAATGTTTCTTGGTGCCTAGTAGAGCTGGCTGAACTTCCAACAACATCCGGTGGCGATTTCGATCTCACTTCTGAAAAAGGGTGACATTGGTCGAAATGTTGGGATAAATAAGGTTAAAATCCAAGGGTAACTTAGGGGCAGCTTTATCAGTATTATTATTATTATTATTATTATGTGGAATTTAACGATTTACGAGAGTTTAATTTTGGCCGGGCGAGTTTTGCCCACCGAGTTTTGCAAAAGCGCAATTACAAAAGCGATTTTATTAAAGCCAAAACCTGGGCTGCCAAAAGTTAACGCCTCTTAACATCAAATGGGAGGGAACCAAACCGGCATACAGGGAGTATAAAAGCTGTAATACTGAGTGCAAGAAAGCAATTAACTAGCTAAAATATAAAATGAAATAAGGATAGCAGAACAAAGATGTTTAATCCCAAATGTTTTTTTTAAATATATCAATAGTAAAAAGATGAGGACTGGAATGTAGGACCATTAAATAATGGGGCTGAGATTGTTATAGAGGATGCCGAGAAGGCTAATGTGCTTAACCATTTTTTTCCCCTCTGTATTCACATTAGAGAATCCTATTCCTTATAGTAGAGACTGTAATATATGAAGGGTATAAATGAGGAATATTCAATCTGGCTGACAGAGGATATGGTGCGGAAACAATTAGACAAAGTTAAAATCAATAAAGCCCCAGGACCGGATGATATACATCCTCGGATCTTAAGAGAGCTTAGTTCAGTTTCATATAGACCCACTGTTTTTAATCTTTTTAGATTCACTGTTTTTCTGGGGATGTGCCGCTGGATTGGAAAAAAGCCAATGTAATACCAATTTCAAATAATTTAGTCATTCCCAACCTGGTAACTATAGATCTGTAAGCCTAACATCAGTGGTAGGGAAGGTGATGGAAACTTTCTTAGGGGTATATCCTTGACATGTACTGGGGCCATTTCTTTTAATCTTGTTATAAATAACTAAGCATTGAGAGCAAGGTCTCTGTGTGTTTGCTGATGTCACTAAACTATGCAGGCTTTGGAAACTTCAAATGATGTGCAATTGCTGCAAGCTGACCTAGATGATTATCAAAATGGGCAGCAGTATGGCAGATGAGATTCAATGTTGCTAAATGTAAGGTGATGCATTTGGGGTGTTAGCAATCCTGGTGCCACCTACACCATAAATAACTCTCTGTGTTAAGTGAATCTCGACTGGAAAAAGTTTTAGGGGTTTTGGTGGATAACAGATTTACTGTAGTTTCAGGCAACAATGCCAGACAGCAACAGCTAGAGCTAGCAAGATATTGTCTTGTATAAGAGGGGAATAGAGTCAAAAGAAAAAAATATATACTCCCTCTTTACAAGGCACTGGTAAGGCCTCATTTGGATATGCGGTGCAGTTTTAGAATCCCATATACAAAAAAGACATCTTGGAAATGGAAGCAGATCAGAGAAGGGCAACTTAAATAATAAAGGAATGGAGAGGCATGACTATGTAGGCAGATTAGACAAGTTAGGGCTGTTTACATTAGAGAAGCAGCGTTTGCATGGGGATAGATTACTTTATTAAATATATTAATGGACATACAATAATCTCTGGTGCATTGTTTTACTAATCGGTCATATCAGAGGACTTGTGGACATCCTTTAAGATTGGAAGACAAGAAGTTTCATCTTCAGGTTAGGAATAGGGCTGGACTAGAAAAAATGATACCCACGTGTCCAAAATCAACCAATGGCAGCTAATTTGAGATTGCCAGCCCCCTGGGTATAAAAGACAGTGTGTTAGTGGAGACCTGACAGTGAGAATTTTTTTGTGCTTTTTGAGATTTCTGAACTTTCTGTGTGTGGATTTCAGTGTGGTGGTTTAGCATTTTGTTTGACCACCCCTGTATTCACACATCTTGAGACCCAACAGTCCTTTTTAGGACTAACCCCCCTATACGTCCTTTGGACAATTTTTGTGTTAGACCTTTTAGAGGTCTAGATGTCCTGTTTTTTGTTTGTCTTTCTCACTGCTGGAAACAGATCCCTCATCTGCAAATTTATATATAAAAAAGTAATAATAAAGAAATAATAATAAAAATAATAATAATTAAAAAATAATAATGTAAATATTTTTGTTGTTAAATAAAAAGATAAATAATATTCTTTATTAACAATATAAAAGATAATATATACTTTGACTAACATTTACTAACATTAAATAACAGTTAAATTAAAATTTACTAACACTAACTAACATATGCACTTTGAGACCTTTAGGAGAAACACCTAAATGCCCCGCGATCATTTGTGGCAGTTTGCGAAGCGCTATCGCCAATCAGAAGTTCTATAAAAGTAACAAGAAAGTGCAGTAACTTCATATAGTGGTTATACATAGACAGAGCTTGACAGAAACACCTGCCGCAGAACCGCCTGAGTGGTGCAAAAGGTGGTGTTTTATACAACTCAATCATAGTTAAAATGTTATATATAAACTAGCAAAAGTGTGCCCGTTGGTGCACAGTGGGTTTTTTATGTGTTAATTTTATATAGTTTAATTTGCTGGAGTGTTAGTTACATATATTTATTAAAATATATTAATTATAATAAGTGTAAGCTACCCGCCACTTACAAGGCCCTCCATATTAGGGTAGTCCTATCTAAGATGACATATTTTAAGTAATAATGCTGTTATTTTGTAGTGTAATTATTATGTTTAAGATACGTTTTTACCTATTGATAACTTCCGCGGCACTTGGAGCCTTTCCCGTAGTTTCCGTCTTCAGGGTAGTTTGCGGCTGAAAACCAGGCCCCGACGCGAGTGTTGGGAGGCTCCGCAGCAGCACTTGGAGCCCTTCCTGGTAGTTCCAACTTCCAGGGGGTGTTTGCGGTTGTTCGCAGCCGAAAACCAGGCTCCCAGGTCCCGCCGCGAGTGTTGGGAGGCTCCGCGGCACTTGGAGCCTTTCCCGTAGTTCTGTCTTCCGGGGGTGTTTGCGGTTGTTCGCGGCCAAAAACCAGGCTCCCAGGCCCTGCCGCGAGTGTTGGGAGGCTCCGGGGCTTCCATCGGCACTTGGAGCCCCAGACCAGGTACTGTCAAGTGTGTACATACAATACTGTACACACATTTACTCCCTCCTCCAGCTAATCCCCAGGGCTCTCAAGCAGGAACAGGCAGCGTCTCAATACCTAGCAACAGCAGGGATCGCCCACCATTTCTATAGGCAATGCCTTCTCTCCCAGTTAAAAGGAACACTATTGGCTTTTACCTGGATTACGACAATGTGGAAGGGTTTGTTAGATGCTGTACTTAACACAGCGGCAGTAAGGAGGAACCTGGTGCTTGTTTATATGGGGTATTCCTATTGGCTGCTGGAATACAGTCGGCCTCTATTACAGTAATGTGACAATTTTAATAATTGTACTAACCTGGAAGCTGATCATGTGAGCACTGCTGCTAACAGAATAGGAGAAAGAGACAGAGAAAATGACAGAGAGAGAGACAGACAGAAAGAAAAAGAGAGAGAGACAGACAGACAGAGAGAGACAGACAGAGAGAGACAACGAGGGAGAGACAGAGAGAGAAACAAACAGAGAGAGACGACAGAGAGAGAGAGACAGACAGAGTGTTTGGCCACGCCCACCCGCTTCCACTACACATTGATCAGGATGTGAAGCACTCTCCCACAATGCAATACAGCTGATATCATCTACACTTACGGGAAAGCAAACTTTGTTTTGATTGGCCATAACTCGCACATGCTCAGTAAGTCTCTCCCACAATGCAATACAGCTGGATATCATCTACACTTACTGGGAAAGCAAACTTTGTTTTGATTGGCCATTAACTCGCACATGCTCAGTAAATCTCTCCCACAATGCAATACAGCTGGATATCTTCTACACTTACTGGGAAAGCAAACTTTGTTTTGATTGGCCATAACTCGCACGTGCTCATTAAGTCTCTACCACAATGCAAAGCTAAAGGATGTTACGTAAAGCATGCATTGCGTCAGGATGTGATGTAGTGCTACAGCAGCTACCAGAAGCACATCTATGGAATAAGGACAATAAGGAAATGGCAGCAAACTTCCATGCAGAATTTAATAAATTTGAGAGGTGTGTCTATAGTTCCCATTTTGATCAGTCCATTCAAACATGGGGAGATTCTGTAGGTTAGTACTTTTTATTTTTATTTCATATGCCATTTACACACTGTTACACACTTATAATCTTATTTTGTACATATTAATAAACTAATTCATGTATACCTTTACATTACAATATACACTTTTACTATGTATATATTATTTTAGCCTACCCCCACCTACATAGTACAGTCTAAAAACTCAATGCAATCTCCACAAAATGGAAAATAATTTATATAAAGGAAGGATGTGATACTTGCCTTGGACATTGGTCTGGATGTCCTGGACGTAGTTACGCCACTTTTGCTTCAACATGAAAGTTCGAAAGTTGCACATGTGAGAGCAAAATAGATTTTTCGAAAGTCCTGGATATTCGAATGTGTACACCAGACCATTTCCCAGGTCCCACAGCTATTTACTGTACATTAAGTTACCATTGATATTTCAATTTGTATTTCATTCGAACTTTTCAAACTATTTGACTCCCAATGACTTTAATGGGTCCATTTTCGAACTTTTGAACTTTCCATATAATTCGAAAGTTCGAAAACATACCGAGCTTTCAAAAGTTAGGAACTCTAGTTAGGAAAGGTTTCTTTACAGTGAGAATGGTGAAACTGTGTAACTGTCTTCCAGCAGATGAGGTAATGGCAAGTTAACTGAATATTTTTAAAAATGGGCTAGATAAGTTTCTAAAACGAAAAGATATTGAGATTACTGCACAAATACATATACTGCAGTTCTGGTTGATCTAAGGACACTTTTTTTTTTACGCCATTTGGAATCAGGAAGGAATTTTTTCCCGTTTTTTTCCATTTAAATTAATTTTTAATTGTACCCATCTTTCGGCTATATTTTACAAAACTGATATAGCTATAATATTTTCTTATAACAATGCTAAATAGTATGGATTGGTTATTGTTTTTTAAAGGGTATGCCCACCCTTTAAACAATTTTTGGTATATGATTCCTCCTGTCCCCCCAGCCCCACCGCTCCATTTTTATTTTTAGAAAGTGCCCCAAACTTTACTTACCTCCCCTCTTTCCTCCGCCGACTGCTGGCCCTCGCTTGCGAGAAAATGCAAGCAGAGGGGGGGACCGGCAGTCGCGTCTGTGATTGGCTGAGCGGCAGCCAATCACGGACGCGGCTGCCGGTCATTCAGTGCGGCGGAGGAAAGAGGAGAGGTAAGTAATGTTTGGGGGACTTCTAAAATAAAAATGAAGCGGTTGGGGCTGGGGGGATAGGGGGAATCCTATATCTAAAAGGTTTTACACTAGGGGAGGGAATCCTGAGAGGGAGGGAGGGAGGGGAGGGGAGGGGGAGGGAGGGGGAGAAGGGCTGCAGTACGCGTGCCAAACTTCTCAGGAGGCCAGGTAGGAGGCAGATCCTATATGGACTCTGCTATCCTCCTGGTGGGCAGTTTTTGGGACTTTAGGGGGGGGACTAGGAGAACCTTATAGAGCTGGGATGTGAGGTAAGGATTAAACTACACATGATGGGGCCAGTAGTGGGGGGATTATAGTTTGGGGGTGGACATGCCCTTTAAGTTTTAATTATCAGTTTATATTTTATCATTCTGTCATGCTTGCAGTATGCTTTTTGTTGGCTTTTTTTTTTTTTTACTTTTAAGGTTTGTTCATAGGAGCAAATATTGCAAACTTTGTTTGTTTTGATATCTATCTAAGATGTTATATGTACAAATAATCACTCAGAAACTGTTTTATTTTCCTATTCTCTATTTCAAGGTTATCTTAGAAACATATTGTTCAGTAATATGAACATCAAAAAATTCCCAGACTTCAATCAAAATATGACTTCCAATCAGATATGTTGAGCTGTAAGTATATATTTTATCCGACAAGCTGTAGAGTAATGTTTTCCAGATTGCTCGAAGCATCAATAATGCTAATAAATGAATTAAATTATGCAGGCATCATGTAAGCATTTCTATGGGCTATCAACTATTACTTGGAGCAAATATGAATGAATGTAGGAAGCTGTCATAAACATGCATGAAGCCAAAGAGCTAATGCTGTAATTTATTCACTCCTATCCAGTTTCTAAAGTCACATATTATAGTGTCAGGGCAAAGTTTTCAGCTGACTGATTTGTCCTCCATTTTTACCTTGTCACATTCTTTATTACTGAAATTCTGACAGATCGGTCTTGGCCGAGAAGCAGATTTTAAACACGACTTTACTTAGGTGTGCAGAATTATACACTATTAGTTATTCAGAGAAAAGAAAGCATTGTTTATAACAAGCACAGTGAATGTTAAGTTCTATAATCACAGTCATCATTGTCAATAATGCACTGTTGAAAAGTATTTAAATGTATACAGTACAAAGCATGTAACTTTACAAAATATCTTATATTCAAAATATAGCAGACTCCAATCAACACGAACGGTAGGCGCACACCGAACTAACAGACGTCCAAACGGAATCCATAAAAACTTTATTTATTTAATTCATGCAGCAAAAAACACACAGACAAACGCCTTACGCGTTTCGAGCCCGATAGGCTCTTAATCATAGGCATTTGATGAACTAGTCAGACTATTCAGGGAGATTCACCCAGAGCCACATGCGCTTTGGGCAAATCTTCCGGAAAACTTACGGTCTGAGTGACTCTTTCCATCATGTATTTATTTAGCGCCAGATATCAGCTGGTGTTAAATACTTACAAAAAATGAGTCCCACAGTCGCTGGTGAATAGGCAGCGGCAGCTGCATGAGTGTCTCTTGCAATACTTGCACAACCGCAGCAACCTAGGGGTTAAAATTTAAACCCTAAAAAAGAGCTCTGTAGTATAAATGGGGGTATAGATTCAAAGGAGGAACATATTATTCATCCTCTTTATAAAGCACTTGTGAAGCCTCATTTGGAATATGTGGTGTAGTTTAGGAATCCCACGTGTAAAAGGGACATTTTGGAAATGGAAAGAATGCAGAGGAGGGCAACTAAATTAATAATGGAAATAAAGGGGCTTGACTTTGCAGGCGATTAGACAAGTGGGAAGTGGCACTTGCACAGGGACATATCACTTTATACAGTTATATTATTGGGCATACAATAAAGTATTTGGTGCTTTGTTCAATAGATTTGAAAGGACATGCAAACATCCTCGACGTCCTTTCGGCCTTCTTTGGTGGCTTCCAGCGCTCCTCGGTCTTCGGCGGCGTTCACACTTCGTTCGCAACTTCTGATTCCTCGCGGGTGCGCGCGAACAAGCCTTCTTATACTCTGCGAAAGCGCGTTCTGCGCTTAAACTGACAGTCCGCTTTGTTATTCAAAATCTTCCCATTATCCAATCTGCTCTCTTCTTCTTCTTGGCTGTCCTCCTATTGACCCCTGCCTGTTTTTTTTTACCTTGAATCATATCTGCCTGCCCTGACCTCTGCTCGTTCCTGCCTAAGCTTCTTGCTCAACCCTCTCAACCCTCTGTACCGTGCCTGGCAGCCTTATTCCTGTTTTTGACCTCTTGCTCTGTTCTTGCTCTTGTCTGCTCCTAGTCTGTACCTCGTATTTTGGTCTCTGACCTTTGTCTCTTCTTCCTTGTGCCTTGCCTGTCTGTTTCATTTCGGACTTCTTCAGTATTCCCGGGCCTCAGTTTGGATACCTTGCACTCTAAGTCCAGGGGGCAACCATGTTCGGTGAGGCGCATCTAGCCTCCCGGCAAACGGGGGTTTGTCTATTGGTTAAGATAGTGGTTGTAGATTGGGGTATTCGGACTGAAGGAATACTTGGGAATCCGGAGCATTGCATATAATCAGTAGAGATGGCCGGTTCGCGGACCCGAACCCGGATCCGCCGCGGATTTCTCCCGTCCGCGAACGGCGGATTATTCCGGACTTTCCGGACTTCCGAACTTCCGAACTGCGGATTTTTTTTTTTACGAAAATTTTCGAAAATACGAGTATCTCCGTAATTACGAGGATCTACGATACTTTCGGGATCCGGAAAAACCTATGATCCTCGTAATTACGAGGATTCGCGTAATTACGAGGATTTGCGTAATTACGAGGATTAACGTAATTACGAGTATTCTCGTAATTACGAGAATACTCGTAAAAACGAGTAATTCGTGTTAATTTTTCAAGACGGAGCAAGCCACATGATCCAAATTAGCCAATGGCAGCTATCATAGTTACGGAAAGCCTCGTTTTTTTACGGAAATCCTCGTTTTTACGGGAATCCTCGTATTTTCGAAAAATACCGTTTTTTTAAAGTCACGCTAGCGGACTGTAATTTTTAGGTATTGTTGGCATTTATACGTGCTTCTAAGGCCATTACCCAGGTCCCTGAGTGGTTAAGTGTACATTACCAAGGCTATTTAGACCACTTTTAATGCGGATTTTGCCGAACTTTCATTTTAATACGTTTTAACGGGTCCGCTCGCGGATTTTAGAATTTTCGGATTTTTTCGAAAATCCGTGGATCCTCGCGCGGACCAGATTTTTCGAAGTTCGGACATCTCTAATAATCAGGGAGATGTAATTAAAGTTCTTATTGTTAAAAGTGGTGCTAATTTTGCCCCAGATGTTTGCTTTCAAATGGTAAATAACATCTAATTGGTTGGGGCAAAATTAGCACTTTTTTTAATGATAAGAAATTTTATTACACCTTCCAGATAGTTCTAGATGATTCAGGGATCCTTTCTAATTGTCATTTGTAGTCAGGAAGGAATTTTTTCCTTTTCATGCTGTTTTTTCCCCTCTAAATCAACTGCTATGTTTCATGGGTAGGCTAAATGGGCATGGTTAGGCTAAATGGACATATCTCTATATTTGTATTTGGACAATATTAGACAGTAATGTTATACATTGTTGTTAATAATTACTTGGTTTATACATCTAATTATTGACAAGGCCTCTCATCCTATTTCCTATTGCCCTTTAACATTCAAAATTATTCGACAGGTATCAAAATAAAGATTCAACCACTATGGTACATTGGAAGATGTGTAGAAACAACCTTTATCATATTTTTTAGGTAGGTCATAACATTTCTGGAACTTTTCAATTCATTATTAACATTTTAATTTTAACTGTACTTAAAAAAATTAACTTATATTTTTAGGTCTATATGCCTATTTAGACATTATTATTTTAAAATGTTTATTTATTTGATTGGTTTTTTTTGCCCTTTAATATTCTTCTTGATGCACTAAAGCTATCATTGGCCACAGAGCACCCAAAGTCTATGTCATAAGGCTCAGCATTATTACAAGGAGATCGGGGATGTGCAGGAGGCCATTTTATGGCTTAGTTAGATATTTCATTGACAGGTTGCTGATATAAACGCTACTTTACATTTAACAGTACTATACATATTATTTTATAGAATAGTACATTTAATTATCCATATAATTTAAATAAAACTGACTTTAATATTTTTTAAAAACTATTACTATTGCAATAAACTTTATTGCTTTTCCTTCTGCTGATAATATAATTAAGCTACATATTTTTAACCCCCTAGTCGGTGACAAAATACTTTTTAGTACTAGGCCTTAAATATTCATGAACCAGAGTAATTGTAAAGATCTCATGGGCTTTTTGCAGTGTGCCATAGTTTAATTTTATAAAACCATATTTTATGAAGATTTTGCTGCAAAACATACTTTTTTAAATGTCATCTAAAGATCAGAATTTTTCCCTTTAATCTTGAAAACATGTTGCCACCTTTTTTTTAGCTGTACTGAACACAAATTATATAATACTTAAATAATAATCATTGAAGTTTGGATATTTTATATCCAAGAGACGGCATTTTTTTTCATTGGTAGAATATTAGGGCAAAGGGGATTTTTAGTCTAAAAGACCAAAACCATGTGAATACCATTGCAAAGATGACAAGGTGATATTAACATCACAGCCAAATATAAAACCGGTTTAAAGGGCATCTAAGTTTTTTTTCTTTCTTTCTATGTGTTCTATAATTCCCTCCAACCCCCAGAGTACCTTTATTTTCTTCAGATTCCACCTCTGTCCTGAGATATACAAGTTAAAATAAGTGAAGATTTCAATACACCACTCCTGCTTGAGCTGTCAATTAAATCCCCTAACAGCATGCTGGTACAGTGTGTAGGTTTACACATGATTTACAGCAAGTCTCCCAATGACCCCTTCCTTCTCAAAAATGCTTGGCAAATACTGGGTTAAAAACAGAAAGGAAGGAGAAGTCCTGCTCCTCTGCAAGCTTACCCTGACTTATTGCATGTCAAAGGGAGACTGGGCTGCAGTATTTCAAGACTTGGAACAGATAGACAAAAGCATGAGTCAGAGAACGGTGCAAAGTCAAACCTGGTGGCAAGTTTCAGAAATGATAAACAGGTTAAGGGTCAAAACAGATGGCAGAGGCTTGATTTTCAATAATGTATGCAAGAGTGTGGGTGACAAAGGATCAGAGGTCCGATGAACAAGGCAGGGTCCAAATCTAGAACCTGATCTGATGAAATAGCAATAAGAAAAAATGCCACGGGACTTTAATAGGCTAATTCCAGGTAGCCACTTCATCAGAGGTGGCTCTCTGATAACATGTCTCCACGGGTAGAGAAAATTTACTTCATTGTCAAGTTTTTAGAAGTTTACGGTGCCATCTGTTCTTTCTTGGTTTTGCGTACAAAATGAAAAATTGAGACATGACTAGGAATCGGGATTTATGTACATACTCATGGATGCATAAGGCAGCCGTGAGCAATGAGTTAATTTAGGTTTACTGGTGTTCAAATTTGTTGATTGACACACCTTCAAGCTAACACAACTTCAATGCTTTTGCATTCTCCTATCTGCCCCAGACACACCTGCTGCCAGCCTCCTCCTTCCATGTAAATGATACTTACAAGAATAGAAACAAAACCTGCATTAATATTGTGCCAGGCTGCTTAATCGGGTGAGTCAGAAATGTCTGTTCCCTGTGTGTATGCATGTGTCTGTATGTATGCGTGTATCTGTATGTGTGTGTGTCTGCATGCATGTGTCTCTCTGTATGCATGTGTGTCTGTATACATGTGTGTGCATCTGTATGCATGCATATGTGTGCGTGTGTATCTGACTGCATGCATGTGTGTTTGTGTGTATGCATGTGTCTGTATGCACATGTGTGTTCACATTTTTAAATGTTGGGAGATATGCATGAACCAATGCAAACAATTTGAAAAGCCAGGAGCCAATCAAAGAGCACAAGGGACGTAGTACATAACATGATGTGACATTACGTGACTACAGTACATTGCATCCATGACTCAATATAACACCCCATTTTCTGCAGTCTCTTTTGGCTAGAGGTGGGGCTAAAGGAAATGGGTTCCCCTTTTTGAAATGAGTTTTGGCAGGGTGGAATGTCTGTGAGTACATGTTAAAAAAGGGAATGGGGGAGCCAGAGAGAAATAATTTGCATGAGTAAAGTAATGCTTTAAAGCTATTTTAATATATTTTATCTGTCACTTTGATTGTGTGCATGTACCTACCACTGATACTAGAATGCAATTATTAAAATCTCTGCATAATACAATCACCAAGACCGAACCAAGAGTTTGGCACAATAATTACAAACTGATATATCGATTGGTAGAATGTGTCCTATTAAAGTCTGCACGATTGAAATACTGCCCCGTCCAATTCACCATTTCAAATGAATTTGCTAAAAAGAGTTTGTGTAATAAACCACCATCAATCACCTATCCTAGCAACCAAAATGCTATCCCAGGTGATTGACTGGGCTAAAACATCGACCTGTTTTTACCAGCTCTAATCCTTTGTATTTCCAAAGCAGTGCACTGATAATGTTAGGACTCATAATTCACGGTTGGGTACATGGGCATAGCTGTATCCAAGGTGCCCTTGTATAAATCTGAGCACACACTGAAGAATAATGTCATAAACCAAATAAAGTAATTATTTAACATTACAAGCCAAGCTTATTTTGACCACAGTTAGCTCTGTAATTGCTGTGCTAATAAATAAGAACAAAAACAAATACATTGTTTTATTTTCTCCCTTAGGAATATTATATAGCTCCAATAATTGTTAGGAATTTAAAACATCTGTTCATGCTTATTAGTATGCTAGAATATACTTGATTACAGGGAATGATGCAACAGTAAAGCAAAGTGTTTGCCCTGAAACACTTAGAAGATATCAGCTTTACTTGAAAGTCCCTTAATCCTATTTCCTCACTGTCTGTAATTTCCTCCAGAGATTAGTTAATCCTATTGATGATTTGAGCTTTACCTTATCTACCACAACAAATGCATTGTATGAATGTTCACATGGATGCCAAATCCTTTCACTGACTGGCATAGCCAATTCAGCACTAATAAGAACACGGGGCAAGGACAGAGATGAACAAATAACTAGAAGGGAATTGAGTTTAATAGGGCATTTACCCAGTGGCGCTGAGTAAATGCCCATTTGGAGTTAGTCATGCTAAGCGGTTCATTACCGTTTAGTGCGACCTTAACTCCATATTAGTGCCGGATGCACGGGTTACGTAAAAGACTCGAAACACTCGAAATTCAATATCACACCCTTAAACGTATCTTATAAAATGAAATTGAGTCAGGCAGGTAGAGTTGCGCGGGCAGTATTTAAAAGCCTGCGGTATTGGATGGTTCCAAAATTGTGTGTATACCGCAATGGTATAGTATAGGCCTTCGTACAATTCCAAACTTGATCATAAATGTGCAATCACTGTTACGATTGTTAAGGGAAAAAAGGAAATACATAAAGTGATTTGTAACACACTGCTGCTCTGTAAATAAAGCTTATTGTGAAATAGGAATACTCAATCCTGTGGTCTTCAATAAGCTGCACAAACATGCTAAAATATCGACGGTACCAATTTTCTTCCCAACTGACTGACTACTGTACTACCGATTGGTTAATTGATGTATAACGGGATTAAAAGTAACAACCTAAAATAAGATTTTATTTTTATTGACTTTGTGTTACCTCTATGATTTCCAAGCCTAATAAGTTATCATAGATGCTTGTGAAGGCTCAAGAAGAGCGACATTATATACACTGTATAGGAGAGAAAGAGGAGTGCTCTTATTTGTATGTGAGGGAGACAAAACAGCAGCAGCGCCAATGTAAGGCCCAGCACAGAAGAGCCAATTCCTCAAGTCAGGACTCAGCCATGTACCTGCATCTTAAGAAAAAAGTACATAAGTTTTAAGATTGTAATGTCAATATATTGGGCAAGAACAGGATTTGTTTAAAAGAGGTATAATGGAGGCCTTTTTGTCAGATTAAAGAAACCTAGCCTGAATAGAGGTGTGTGTGTGTAGAGGGGGTCGACACCATTTGACTACTGTCTTGTCTTTTGACTGTATTACTGGAGCTTGTGGGTAATTGGTGAACCAGGTTACAAGAAAACACAGGACGTGTATTCTGGAGAACAGGCTTTACTGAAGTATTAACATAGAACTTCTAAACAGCAAGAGAGCTTTCCAGTTGCTCATTCATTGTAGGGGCATCAGGATCCTCATATCTAATGTTCATAGTATTATACAGCTCTAAGCCTTCTTCCCCTATAGTGTGAAGCAAGATGGCTATTTTCTGTTCCTCTGGGAACTTGCTAGCACCAGTTGCTGTCAGGTAGAACTGTAATTTTTGCTCCCATCTCCTCCAGTTTTCACTGAGATTTCCAGAGAATAGTAAAGCATTAGGAGGTTTAAACTGCTCCATGTTATTATTAAGCACACACACCAATCTGTGTTCCAGTCCCTTCTGATAAATAGCACAGTTTGCTTCAGTTGCTCACAGTTCTGTTGTCTGATTCTAGCAGTGATCTGGTTGCACTCCAACTTCTGACACCATGTCTTGTCTTTTGACTGTATTACTGGAGCTTGTGGGTAATTGGTGAACCAGGTTACAAAAAAACACAGGAACTGTATTCTGAAGAACAGGCTTTACTGAAGTATTAACATAGAACTTCTAAACAGCAAGAGAGCTTTCCAGTTGCTCATTCATTGTAGGGGCATCAGGATCCTCATATCTAATGTTCATAGTATTATACAGCTCTAAACCTTCTTCCCCTATAGTGTGAAGCAAGATGGCTATTTTCTGATCCTCTGGGAATTTGCTAGCACCAGTTGCTGTCAGGCATGGAATGGAATACATCCTCGGATCTTAAGAGAGCTTAGTTCAGTTTTATCTAGACCACTGTTTCTTATCTTTTTTTGTCTGCGGATGTGCCGTTGGATTGAAAAAAGCATTAGGAGGTTTAAACTGCTCCATGTTATTATTAAGCACATACACCAATCTTTGTTCCAGTCCCTTCTGATAAACAGCACAGTTTGCTTCAGTAACTCACAGTTCTGTGGTCTGATTCTTGCAGTGATCTGGTTGCACTCCAACTTCTGATACCATATCTTGTCTTTTGACTGTATTACTGGAGCTTGTGGGTAATTGGTGAACCAGGTTACAAGGAAACACAGGAACTGTATTCTGAAGAACATTCTTTATTGAAGTATTAACATAGAACTTCTAAACAGCAAGAAAGAGTACAATAAAATGGAGTCCAACACTTTCAGTACTAAGCACAACAATGTATCAACATATAACCTGTGACTAGAGGATGGCTCAGTCTTAGCACTATATATTACAACTACCATGCACAATGCTGTTTTAATGCCTTACACTGGGCTGGTTTGATAAGACTACAATGCAATCAACATCTTGCATTCAAGAGGTCCTTAACACCTCTTTTTATATGCTGATTGGGACACATTTCAGGGTATTTATTGTCAACATATTCTTGTACAAGTCATTCTGAATTGAGAAAGCCACTCAGATGACCAGAGAAATGACTTGAAGAACTAGACATTAACTAAACTTCATGTCTAGTTGATTTAACTGAATATAACAGATATATGTTATTTTGGAGTTTAAATATTTTAGTTTGAAGCATAATATTTCCCCTGTGTGCCGCTATGTAGAGTCCCAAACTAAAATTGAGTACAAGATTCTATTACTGTATGTTATTTGGCTACACTATGTTCCTTATACCTTAAAACCTCTTTATTAATGCAATTTCAAATGGTGGATATCCTTTCAGCAAAAGGCTGCCTAAACTGATGTACCATACTACATTTAGGACCAATAGGTTTATTTACCAGATCCAGAAAAAATACTAGTTACAAAAATATACAGTTGAGAGACGTGATCAGACACATTTAAAACAGGTAGCAAGGAAATGTTTTGATTTAAAGGATGTTAAGATCATAATCTACTCTCTATCCAAATATACTAAAAATAAAACTGGCAATTAGATTTTACATCATGCTGTTTTTTTCCAATGCAATATAGAATTTTCTGCAATGCAGTATTTTTATTAATTTAGTTATGGATAGATTTGCCTACACATTACCTCATACATTCATTATATTAATCTGAGAATGATCATATAATAGATGCATATAGGTCAATGATTTGTCATGGGTAAATTTCAGACTGAAAGGGCATGTCCAGTCTAAAAAAAAGTAACCTTAGAAATGTTAATCAACCCCCCAAACCCCACATTCGCATTATCTATAGGTTTTGAACCTCACATAAAAGTTCTCCTTTGAGGGATCCCTCTGAGGGATCCACTTGTAAAGGGATCTTCTGTTTTAAAGGGATTTGTCTGTTTTTAAGGGATGCGTTAAGAAACAAAAGCGTTTAGAACAAAAAAGGGTTTAAGAACAAGATTGCATTCTGTTGTTGTGTATTGCTGTTTCTGTGTTGTGTATTGCTGCTTCTGTGTTGTTGTGTATTGCTGCTTCTGTGTATTGCTGTTTAGTATGGGCAGTTTTGTTGGGGCCATGCAATGTGCATTCTGCCGCATGTATGGGATCTTGGAGAAGCCGCACCAAGGGACCTATGTATGTGTCAGATGTGAGTGGGTTGCCCATTTGGAATCTCAGGTGCAGAATCTAAAGGAGAAACTTGCAGCATTTCAGGGCTTGGCAAACCTGGGGGAAATGCAGGTACTAGCAGGGGCCAGTAAACTGGAGGGTGAAAATGGGGCAGATAAGGTGAAAAAAGAAGATAGATTTGTAAGGGTCACCAGTGGAAGTAGGGGACAGAAGGATAGGGTCGCTTCTTCCCAGCTGGTCAATCCCAACAGATTTGCGGTGCAAATGTGGAGGATGATGGCTCAGAAGTACAATGTATGGAGCAGGTCATTCCCTTGAGCACCCAGGGGGGCGGCCATCTCTAATACAAGGGAGGGAAAATTGGGGGCTAGGAAGGATAGGTAGGTGGTAGGACACTCCATTATAAGAAGGGTAATCTGCAGCCCCTACATGTCGAGCAGTGTGTTGCCTGCCTGGTGCTAGGGTTTGACATGTGGTGGATCGTGTAGACAGATTATTGGGTGGGGCTGAAAGGGACCCGGCTGTCTTGGTTCACGTTAGTGCCAATGTCAAAGTTAGAGGTGGAGGTGAGGTCCTTAAAAATGATCCCCGAGAGTTTGGGGCCAAGTTAAAAGCAAGGACCTCTAGGGTAGTGTTTTCAGAAAAATTACCGAAGCCACGTGCTACGCTAAAGTGGCAACGGGAGCTTAAGAGTGGCTAAGAGGGTGGTGTAAGGAGATGGGGTTTGGGTTTTTGAAGAACTGGGTTGACTTCTCTGTTGGCTACAGGCTCTTTAGTAGAGATGGACTGCACCTCAATGATGATGGTGCGGCTGTTTTGGGGGAGAAGATGGCTAGAGGATTGGAGGAGATTTTAAACTAGGTATGGGGGGGAGGTTACATTGGACTACACAGGGGTAGACAGAGGGATTAGGGATCAGGGGGCAAATAAGATAATGGAGGATTGAAATGGTGGAGGGGGGAGCATAGAGGATAAGGAGGCATTTACGTTCAAGTTTGGAAGTAAATTGAAGGATAATCTAAAATATATGTTTACAAATGCAAGACGTCTGTCTGGAAAAACTGGAGAACTAGAACTAATAGCTTTAAAGGAAAGGTATGATGTGATCGGTATAGCAGAAACATGGCTAATGGCAAATATTGAAGGATACTCCTTATTTAGACATGACAGAGTTAATAAGAAAGGAGGGGGAGAATGTATGTATGTTAAACAAGCAATTGAAGCCAAATTTAAAAGATGAGATAGATGGGGTATAGATGATAAGGCAGAAACAATATGGGTGGAGCTATGTACAGGAAGCAAGAAATTGGGTAAAATTGTTGTTGGGGTATGTTATAAGCCACCTATGCTAGAGTTGTAAGCCTAACATCAGTGGTAGGGAAGGTGATGGAAACTTTGTTACGGGATCATATCCTTGACTTTGTCTCCAGAACTGATCTTATTAGTAGTAGTCAGCATGGATTTATGAGAAATAGATTATGCCAGACAAATTTACTTGGTTTTTATGAAGAAGTGAGTAAGAATTTAAATTCTGGCATAGTAGTAGATGTGGTATAATTGGATTTTGCTAAAGCTTTTGATACTGTGCCACATAGGCGACTAATGTATAAACTAAGGACTGTTGGCATAGAAAAAAAACATTTGTACATGGATACAGAATTGGTTATTGGATTACAAACAGGCAAGCCAATCAGATCTTAGCTTTCAAATGTTAAATAGGATCTAATTGGTTGGGGCAAAATTAGCACCATTTTTAACAATAAGAACTTTTATTGAATCTACCTGAGAGAGTAGTGGTCAATGGAGCTACAGGGTTCCGTACTGGGGCTACTTCTTTATAATCTGTTTATAAATAACTTAGAAGGGGGACTGAGAGCAAGGTCTCTATTTTTGCTGATGACATTGAACTATGCAGAGCTTTGGAAACTTCAAATGATGTGCAATTTCTGCAAGCAGACCTAGATAGATTATCAAAATGAGCAGCAGTATGGCAGATGAGATTCAATGTTGATAAATGTAAGTTGATGCATTTGGGGTTTAGCAATCCTGGTGCCACCTACACCATAAATAACTCTGTGTTAAGTGCTTGTGAGGTTCTCATTCATCCAGGTCATGGTATATCTGTTGATTCAGTTAGTTCAACTGGACTAAAAGGGCATGTCCACCCCCAAAACTATTTTTTTGCTGTAGTGTAGGGAGCGCTATCCTGTGTACTTTTGCCATATACTTTCATTATTTGTTTGGAACAGTTATCAAGTTGTTTTCATTTTTGTGTTTCTTATGGGTGTAGCAATTGATTTCACTCCTTCTATAGTGGGCAGTGTGCTTGTAGTCTATGGAGATATGTCCACCAATCAGAAGGGTTTTGTATAATGGTTAAAGTAGCCGTTTCTCCATTTATTAATTAAACATGCAGAATCTGAGCAACTGATTTGCAAGTGCCACCTGGGATTTTGGAATTTTACATTAAACCATTCCCTTCTTCTATAGTCATCAGAACAACATGAGTAAGTCGATGTCAGTTTATCAATGGTATATATATATATATATATATATATATATATATATATATATATATAAAAATAACTAAAATTTAACATACTACTGGCCTCACTGTGTAGTGTTCAAAAGTCCTCACCTTACCCCTCTGCTCCAAACGGTTCTTCTGTAATGTCTGTTCAAAGTCCCAGAAATTAAAGAGTAGGAGCCATTTCTGGTGTAATTTGTTTCCGCCTCTAACTATTTCTTGTAGAGGTTTCTATGAGGGCAAGCATGCTCAGCTATCACTATGAGGCAGCATTGAAAGAGGGAATTTCCCATCGTACAATTCACATGATTTGCATGAACACTGTCTCCATTCTAGCTATAGCAAAACTGCACCTAGCAGAAGATATTTCAGATTGGATATCTAAAGATAACTATTGTTTCAGTAAAGATGTCCTTTTATACCTGTTACCTTAAAGGAAACTTATAGAAAGTGCTTGCAATAAACTTCAATTTATGTTCCAACATTTGAAAGTACTTTTTACTTATGTGCGTCCTGCCACGTGAATGGCGGCAACTAGAGTTACTATGTTACATAACATACTAACTCTTTAGTTGCCGCCATTCCAGTGGATTACCCAACAATTCACTTTTTGTGTAATGACGTGTCCAAGTTGGGTTTTCCTGGCTATGCAAGGCTCTGGGGCAATAGAGAAATAATTTCCCTGCTCAGCAAAGCACAGGAATAAATTGTGATTTTGCATTTCTAAGCATATTTTTTATAATAAGCTTATATTGTAAGTGGATATATATTTAGTTATCAGATCATCTCATTATTGGGGGATTCTTATAGTAAATGTAAGTAGCAGGGCTGCATTCATTACAACCTGGTTGTATTTACACTGCATGTTTTCAATATACAACCCCTATCCTATATTCCTATATATTCCCTATCTGCCCTTTGCTGTTTGAGAGTGCTTGTCAGGGAAAGGTAAAATTAGTAGTGCAACTACATAGGCACTTGGGTTAGTCACTATTTTGCAGGCTATTTGGCCAAAGGAAAGCAATTTCAGGCTCTGTATTAAAAACATTATTATTACATTTATCTGTTATATCAACATTTATGTGCAGTTTATAGACTGCTATACAACAACACCATAGGTATGAAACTCAGGAGCTAAAAAATATTCCATTTGGCAGTCCAAAACTGAGCTTCTCTGAAGATTTCATGCTGTTTTATAGTGTCTCATAAACAACCCCCCAAAATCTGATTGGCCTAGATACAATCTTAAATCTGATTGGATCTTGAATCTTGGACTAATCAGATATTGGGGGTGGGTTTAGGAGTCACTACAAATAGTGAATGTTCAACTAAATATTCAACAGGAGATCTGAGTAACAGAGTTATTGATGTATTGGAATATCTGGTACCACAATTTCACCAGAAATAATCTCCAGTAATAGAACTGAGGGAGATGATTGCAAACCAGTCTAGAGAGCAACATGGTAATCAAAGGGATATCAGAAACACATGCAGCAAAGCTGAGTCTGAATAAATTCAAGTGTAAAAGCAACCAGTTTGTAATAAATGCAGCCCTGCTTGTAACAACTGTTGTGCCTTACTATAGAGCAGACAGCAGCGATCAGCACTCCATTTCAAGCAAGGAAATCAAGGAAATGCCTGGGTGCCATTCAAAAGTTTCAGACCTGTGAGTGCCTTCGTATTTCTGTGTATATATATATATATATATATACCATTGATAAACTGATTCAATCTGACATCAACATGCTACTTGCACACAACAATATCAGATCATGTAGTTCTGATGACTATAGGAGAAGGGAATGGGTTAATGTAAAATCCCAGAATCCCAGGTGTCACTTGCAAATCAGTTGCTTAGATTCTGCATGTTTAATTAATAAATGGAGAAAGGACTATTTTAACCATTATGCAAAACCTTTCTGATTGGTGGACATATCTCCATAGACTACAAGCACACTGCCCACTATAGGAGGAGTGAAATCAATTGCTACACCCATATCTGTTGTATTCAATTAGATCAGCTGGACTTGAAGTTTAGTTCTTGAAGACGTTTCGCTAGTCATCCGACTGGCTTTCTCAATTCAGAATGACTTGTACAAGAATCTGTGGCAATTATGTACCCTGGAAAATCCCAATTAGCATATCACAGCCAGGTGTTAAGGGTGTGATTAGATAGTGGCTAAGAGGTGTTATATGAACGCCCAGAGTAAGGTGTCAAAACAGCATTGTACATGGCAGACAGATGGTGTCGAACCTCCCCACCTCTATTTAGGCTTGGTTTCTTTACACCCATAAGAAACACAAAAATGAAAACAACTTGATAAATGTTCCAAAAAAATAATGAAAGTATATGGCAAAAGTACACAGGATAGCGCTCCCTACACTACAGCAAAAAATAGTTTTGGCGGTGGACATGCCCTTTAAATTACTGGCCGTTTATTAAAGTACTGAAGTGTGGAATAAGTTTCACACTATATAAGATGTAGAAATATAATTAAATTTAAGTGATAAATATGACAATAGGTTATAGAAGTCCTGCAATATGCATGAAAGTGCTTGGCTTATGGATATATACTTCTATTTGGTCAGGAAATTCCTCAGTGACCTCTAGTATCTTTATATTTCATGTTAAGTTGTAATATAAACTGTGTCTACTAAATCAATTATTTTCAGTGAACATTTTAATGAATTCATATGGAAGAAATTTCAAACACATGAAATGCATTATTTTTCCTCTTTTTTTCCTATGCATGTTCAAGAGCTTCTTTACTTGGATATAAACTGCCAATAGTGATGTTTTTCTAATACGGATCCAATTAAAACAGTGACCTTGGGCTTGTTGCATAATCTTTTTGTATCCCGAGTGCATGATTAGTTTTAGAATTAGATATTTACCGTACATTGAGCTTCCAATCATATCTTTATTTTCTGCTCCTGCATACATGGGAACATATGTTTTAACATAGCAGGACATAAGTTTGAGCAACAACAAAATAAACTGTCTGTAAATAAAAATTCTAATTTCAAATAAGATACAATTACATGGCAGTAGAATATGTATTTCTCTCTTGGGCAGCTACTATTTTATGGATAAAAAACTAGAGGTTTGTAAAAATATGCTTGCTGATGTAAAAATATATGTATTTGTTATAATATAATATACAATATCTACTTCTTTAGTTCTGTGTAAGTTATCTAATGGTTAATAATACCACTGACCAAAAAAGGATTTATTTATGGAGTAGTTACAAATTATGCAAAGTAAAAATGCCATTCAAGTATATTAGATAGCCTACAAATAATAAATATATACTTCAAGCATAATTAGTCTATTATAATGTATATGTGTGTGTATAGAGAGTGTGTGTAGTGTGTGTGTGTCTACTTACCTCTGCCTCCCTACCAAAGTGTGTGTGAATCCTGACAAGTTATATACCTCTGTGGTGGCTTATACAAACATAGAAAAGATAATCAATGCACATTCCTAGGCCCCATACAATATCATATTATCTGCTCAATTGGAGTGCTTCCACAATTCTTGTATTGTCTGTGGTGGCTTAGGTTACACTCTAATAGGGAGAATCACCCAGAGCCACAACTGCTCTGGGCAAATCTCCCTTACTGGATTTACCAGAGGCTGCGTGGCTCTGGGTGAATCTCACCCTGACGTAAGTATTTAACACCAACTATTATTACGCAGCCTCTGGTAAATAGGTTTGCGACGGCTGTCGCGCTAACTGAGCGTAAATCAGTTAGTGCAACATTAAGAAGGGGCAGGAGCGCTGCGCGCCGGCATTGCTCCTGGGTGAATCGCCCCATAAAAGTTCCATGAATGGTCACAACTTATGTTACTCACCTTAATTTTCCAAAATAAGGTCTACTATTTTGTGAATAAGCAAGACAGTTGTGCGCATTACAAGACAGTTGTGCACATTACAAGACAGTTGTGCGCATTACAAGACAGTTGTGCACATTACAAGACAGTTGTGCGCATTACAAGACAGTTGTGCACATTACAAGCTTTGGTAAATTCCTTACGAAATGAGTAACCCTTTATTTACTGGTTCTATAGGTTTTTTTTGTTTGTTTGTTTTGGTATTTTTTTTTACAAGCAACACAGTTAGCAGGGCACTATATAGTCCTGTATATTCAGGGGATGCCATTCAGGAAAACATTAAATGAAGGTAAAAGAAATACCTGGGGCATAGCACAATATCATAAACATTACTATACACGGCATCCTAGCTACCACCAGTAACTAGTAATCAAAATCAATCATTCATTAAATCAAAGCTAGAATCATTAAATAGAAAAAGCATAAGAGATTATAAGAAGTCTGCTGCTGCCAACCACAGTTTACGCCAGTTATGAACTTGCAGAAGAGCCTTACCTATCCCAATGCTGTACTTTGAAAGGCACTAGCATACATGGACAGGTGAGTATAGGATTTTTCTGAAGAACTCTGTATAGCCAGATTACAAGGAAATGGCACTTTACCTATGGTTTATATGAGTTTATAATCTCTGATGCTCCTATTTATTAATTCTAGCCGGCTGGCTGCAACATGTTAATCCCGGATTTCTTCCGTACACATAACTTTACAGCTGCGATTGGTTGATTGGGAAAAGAGGGCGGGATCCAGGGGTCAGATCATTACTAATGCAACTTCCTCTGTGCTCACTGCTGGATGTTAACAGACATGCACGAGAACATGAAAATAACAGAGGCACGGTAACGTAAGCTGTCTCTGTTCATCACTGTATTGGTCCATGCTGCAGGATTAAGCCAGCTACAAAGGTCTGTAACTTTTGAACCACTGGACCGATTTACATGCTGTAAAGTTTGTTTTGGAGCACTTATTTGGGCCAAATAAATATAAAGTTAAATATAAAGTTAGTTATAACTAATCTTTAAGTTTTAGAAATAGGATTTTTGTATTCATAAACATAATAACTTATGTCCCCAGTAGGTGGAGAATCAAGTAAAATAAAGTGAATATCTGCCTGCATTTATATTTCTGCTGCTTTTTTTACTAATCTAACTTTGGGGTTGGGGGTGGTCAGGGGTGCCCTACACTACAGAAAAGTACTTTTAAGGTAGGGGGTGAGGAACCCAGAAGAGATCCAGAGGGTGTGAGGGAGGGGGAAGGGTTCTCCTGTGCATGCTAGAGTCCTCTTAGAGGACAAGGCGGAGGCAGAAACATTTTACACACAGACAGGCTCCTACTCTTCAGTTTTGTGGACTTTCACAGGGCACTGCATGAAAACCATATGATATTTTTAAACTACACAGTGGGCCAGCACCGGGGCAGATTTTAGTTTTGGGGGTGGACATTTAAATTAAAGAAACAAAATCACAACCCTCAATTTCTAAGGGACTAGTAGACTCCTGGAAATTTTAGTCATAGAAATTCCTAGAAATCATAAACATTCCATAAGTTTAGGTTATAATACTCCATAATCAATATTTAATGTTACTTTTTATTGTTTCAAATAAGTAGCATGATAAGTTCCGACACACTTGCTTCTGTGCTTAAAAATTGAAGCAGATATGATTTTCCTGCAGGATATTAAAAATCCTCTACTGGGCTTAGTGAATCGTAGGAAAGAACTACATCTTGGCTGCCTTAGCAACATCATTGATGGGTGAATAAGAGTTCAGGTCTGATTTTCTACTCCCACTGCCCTTTAGCTGCTTCTCCTGGTTTGATGCAATGCCTAGCAACACGTAAATGTTTATACGGATGTGTAGTTACATGCTTTACAAGAATATGCCATTGGAATATAACATATGAACCGGATCCCTTGTCTCAAAAGACATCACAACTTAATTACTGAAAGTTTCACTATTTCATCAACTTTGTGGCTTTTACTATACATCAAATGCATCTTGTTCTTATTTAATGTACTACATTCTAATAGTCAGCATATTGTATAGTTTCACTAACTTGGTAACAAATAAATTGAGATGTGTTGTATTATCGGACTTTTTGAAAAAAAAAATTTAAGATAAAATGGGGGATAAAAATCTGAATGTTCTGATTAAATTTAAAGCGACACTACTGAAAAAATTACTTTTCCTCATCTTAACCTATAAATGAATATGTGTAAGTAACACTTACTCTGAGGTGTTTGTGTTACTGCATGCCTTCAATCCAGCACATGTTTCACTCAGGAGCAGTATTCTCCTCCCTCTAAAACCACTACCACTTCCTTCTGATCTGACTTTTTCCCCACAAATCAACTGTTAAAACTGCACACAACATACAACATTCCAACTATCAAAACTCTGTCACCATTCCAGCTACAGCATAACTGCTCCCAGAAGAATAGTTTTTGAGAGCAAGGCACTTGATTGACAGCTAAAATGAAAGATGCTTTAGATTGGATAGCTAAAGAAATAGGGGACAGATCAACAAAAAAATGGTACAGTGATGGTTGGTAAGAATTATAGTTTCCAGCAATAGTCAATTCAAAATAACTTTTTTTAAGTATAGATGCCTTTAAGGTATAAATAGCAATAGCATGTTAGTGTAAATGGTATGGGGAACACGTAAATATAACCAAAAAAACCCCCCAACCCATTAGCATTCACCAGTTCGAATTTAAGGGTTTGTAATTGCCTGTCACAAATCACAATCTCCTTGCCAGTTTAACATTCTGCCGAAGCAACGCCCTAAGCTTTACGTAAACTTGCACAGATTGCAGTGCAAACGGATGGTAACGCAATACACACTGACCAAACAATGTCTAAATTGCTGAATTTTATACCCAGGGTGTTGGCACTGCTGTGGTCTTGGGTTTTATGTCATGTGGCTGGATCAAATTTCAAAAAAATTTAATTTGAAAAAATGTAC
This sequence comes from Hymenochirus boettgeri, assembly GCA_019447015.1. Taxonomy (NCBI): domain Eukaryota; kingdom Metazoa; phylum Chordata; class Amphibia; order Anura; family Pipidae; genus Hymenochirus; species Hymenochirus boettgeri. Next base: position 83,205,455 of record CM033475.1, read on the forward strand.
AATTTTAACACAGTCCTATTTGACCACATTTTACAAGCGCTGACTTGTTTCTGTTGGTGTTTGGGGGTTGTATTGGAAATAAAATGCTGGAAATCAGAAGTTGGATGTTTTTAATAGATAGAATCCTGCAAATTTGTTCTGATCTAGTGCAGTTACATAAACCTCCCCAACATGGTCACACTAATGATATCCCCAACGCAGTAGTACAGTATATTCATTTAAGCTCTTTTATTATAGATTTTAAAGCCAAGCCTAGTCATTAAATCTGGTGTAGACAAGCTAAACCAGCACCAGACAGCACCAGAGTTTTTTTAAAGACCTTATTTACAGACCTTTATAATTCCTTAATCTATTTATTTTATTATAAACCAGCTAAGTATTTTGATAAATTATTTTCCCAGAAAGCTTTGTTTGTTTAGAACTATGAAAAAAACCCAAAAAACTATTTGCTCTTATCCATATTATTGTCTGAAAGGATATAGTATTATTTGCATACTGTGCATTAAACTTATCATGCATGGCTGCAGCATTAGCAATTAAAAAGTGATCCATTTTCATTAGCAGGCAGAAGTTCCCTGATGAGTGAAGCATATAGCAAAGGTGATACTATAAATATTATTCAAAAGTATTTCCAGTTTAAGAAACAACTACATAAAATTACTTGGAATTAAATTGTCACCAGCAGTATTTGACTTCCAGAAGTCAAGTTTACTGCCACATGTATAGCGTATAGATACTGTATGCATTTATATATATACACTTGTTCTCCATTTGTCTCGCACTCACGCTCGAATCATCCGGTGCCCCGGTGCTTCACAAAAAGGTATTCCCTGCAACAAATGGATGAAGCACTCTTGGGTCTTGTTACTTGACAAAGTTTTATTAGTGCATCAACGTGTTTCGGCTATGTTGCTAGCTGTCCTCAGGATGTGATTAATTTTGCTAAATTGTGCTAATTTTTTCTCAACCACCACAGCAAGACCAAGAGGTGAGACAAATTTCTGTTTTCATGTTAAGGCATTCTGTTTTCAAATTTATTGTTGTTCAGAACATTTAGTTGTCCTTTAATTAAAAACATTCTTTAATATAAAAAAATGACAATGGAGTGTTTGAAAAGTAAAGTTTTCATATATTGCATTGGTTAGTACTGTATATTAATAAATATATCGTTTCATATACTTGGTAAAGATTGGTTGGTTTGAATAGTTTATGGGAAAAACACCATTTTTAACGATAAGAACTTTTATTAAATAACTCTGTAAGTGTAAAGCCCATGCAAACTTGATATTATATCTTTATTGCATCACTGTAAAAGTTTCAGGGTAGGGTGGTATTTAGCCATAGCATTGTCATTACAAATGTGCTTTACTTCATATAACACTTTATATTTAGCCTGATTATTAGATGTTAAAAAATATTAAATTCACATATATCCCACAATATGAAAATGTAAACATTTGATCTGATACAGTATGAACAGTTTGCACAAGTTTTAATCTGCATTCTTCAAGGAGAAGCCAAATGGAGAAAAGTAGATCTGTAGATATCTGTTGTATTCAATTAGATCAACTGGACTTGAAGTTTAGTTCTTGAAGACGTTTCGCTAGTCATCCGACTGGCTTTCTCAATTCAGAATGACTTGTACAAGAATCATTGGCAATTATGTACCCTGGAAAATCCCAATTAGCATATCACAGCCAAGTGTTAAGGGCGTGATTGGATAGTGGCTAAGAGGTGTTATAGGAATGCCCAGGGTAAGGTGTCAAAACAGCATTGTACATGGCAGACAGTTGGTGTTGAACACCTCCACCTCTATTTAGGCTTCGTTTTTTGTTATTTTCACATAAATGGCCTCCTTAGCACCTCTCTTGAACCAGTCACATTCCTTTGCCAGTATGTTAACATTACAATCTTCAAAGGTATGTCCTTTATCCTTAAGATGCAGGTACATGGCTGAGTCCTGACCCGAGGAATTGGCTCTTCTGTGCTGGGCCATACGTTGATGCAGTTGCTGTTTGGTCTCCCCCACATACAAATCAGAGCATTCTTCACTGCACTGCACTGCTTATATGATGTCACTTTTCTTGTGTTTCGGTATTGGGTCTTTCGGATGTACCAATTGCTGCCTCAGTGTGTTGTTCTGTTTAAAGCAGACAGGGATACGGTGTTTTTTGAAAATACTTCTTAATTTCTCGGCCATGTTCTTTCTCCTGTCTTGCTTTACTCCTTCAATGTTGGTATTCGTGTTCTTTTCTTTCCTTCTACTTCTTTTGACAAAGGCCCAGTCTGGATATCCAGAAGTTTTAAGGGCTCCTCTGAGATGTTTCATTTCTTTAGCCTTCGCCTCTGTGCTAGTGGGGATGTTCTCAGCTCTGTGTTGCAGGGTTCTGATGACACCCAGCTTGTGATCTAAAGGGTGGTGGGAGTCAAACATCAAATACTGATCTGTGTGTGTTGGTTTTCTGTTAACCTCTACTTCCAGTTTACCATTTTCCTTAACTTCTACCAAGCAGTCCAAGAAAGCCAGTTTGTTGTTTTGTACCTCTTCCCTTGTAAATTTGATGTTTTGGTCTACTGCATTGATGTGTTCTTTGAAAGCTTGTACTTCCATCTGGTAGATTTTAACCCAGCTTTTAACCCAGGATTTTATGGCCCAGCACAGAAGAGCCAATTCCTCTGGTCAGGACTCAGCCGTGTACCTGCATCTTAAGGATAAAGGACATACCATTGAAGATTGTAATGTTAACATATTGGCAAAGGAGCGTGACTGGTTCAAGAGAGGTGTTAAGGAGGCCATTTATGTGAAAATAAAGAAACCAAGCCTAAATAGAGGTGGAGGGGTTCGACACCAACTGTCTGCCATGTACAATGCTGTTTTGACACCTTACTCTGGGCGTTCCTATAACACCTCTTAGCCACTATCCAATCACACCCTTAACACTTGGCTGTGATATGCTAATTGGGATTTTCCAGGGTACATAATTGCCAAAGATTCTTGTACAAGTCATTCTGAATTGAGAAAGCCAGTCGGATGACTAGCGAAACGTCTTCAAGAACTAAACTTCAAGTCCAGTTGATCTACTTGAATACAACAGATATACCATGACCTGGATGAATGAGAACCTTCACAAGCATAGATCTGTAGATAAATTAAAGAAGATTTTATAATAAACTAATTATGGACAGATATGATGCATAAAATTATGAAACTCGATAGTTCATCTGTAATTAAGGAATTCACCATCAGTTGCTATTATGTAAGTTAATGTAATGTTACCACCACAGTAGAGATCTTATAAAATAATTGTGCTTACCCATTGTTTTTGTTTAAGCTCTGGCATACTGCTGGCATTAAAAGCCTGTCCTGATCCCATCTTAAAGAAGAACTGAAGCTAAAATATATATGTCCCTGAATGAATTCTAGAATTACTCATCTGTTTAATTTAGAAATCTTATGGTAGGGTTTTTACAGACCTGTTTGCAGACAGTTATAGAAATACACATGCTTAGTAAAATGAACCCCTGTCCCCTTCCGATTGCCAGAGATGGCAAGTAACCACTGAGAGACCTGTCTGTGAACTCTCTATACTCGAGATCCAGCAGTCAGAAAATTAATTGCTACTAGGAAGGAGGGGTACAGAAGTAAGAAAAAGTCAGAAACCTGCAAAATGACAGATGATTTCTGTACAGTGATGCTAATTTTAGTGTAGAGAGTTGTTGTATGTAGACATGCGGATTTTCACCTCTTTTTTCACCGTCTAAAAAACACACTCATAAACTCTTGCAAGAGCCTGACGAATGGACCCCAAATAAATGATAACCACATAGATTGCATAAGAGGTATCTTTGTCTCAATAGCTACTTTCTGTGTATTTATCATCCTTTTAGAATCCTTGCTATGTATCTCAGTCTCCTTTTGATCATGTATTCCTATACATTTAATATTTACATTTGCATTAGGGAAGCTTTCTGTCAAGTAGAACATTTCAATATGAGATTCAATATGCCCTAAATAGGTGTAAACCCCCGATGTCATATGTTACATGTGAATTTTAGGGCACTGAGCTGTTTCTTTAACTATTCTTGTTACAGTATGAAGGCTGGCAATTTCCCCTAGCTGAAATTGAGGGGCATAATTATGATGGTTTGTTAACTTTTTGCCATAATTATTGCCGCTGTTTTCAGAATTGGACTTAAGGCAATTAGTAAAATGATGATAACTGTTTGACTTTTCGCTGCCAGTTATCATCATTTTACAAATTTTAAATGATTATCACCACATATTCAGGGTTATTCAATAAAAGTTCTTATCATTTAAAATGGTGCTAAATTTGCCCCAGCCAATCAGAACTTATTTAACATTTAAAAGCTAACATCTGATTGGTTGGGGCAAAATTAGCACCATTTTAAATGACAACTTTTATTGAATAAACTGAATATATATATATATATATCCCCATATCTCTAGTCTGCCAGCGGGCCATGGAAGGTATCAGTACATTGTATAGTGTTTCCAATACAAATAAGATTTCCCAATAAAGTCACCCGAGTAACAGCCCTGGTCTGGTGCCATTTATCTTTTTTTTGTGATACAGGAGTTAGCGCAATTAATATGAAAATGATCTGCTTTATAAATACGCAGATGTCCGGCAATTTCAAAATGGAGATAATATCGATCACTGATCTTTATAAATACCACGCCTTTTACCTATCGTTATGGCGATTGGTAATTTAAATTGCGAATCTTCACCGTAAATGGACGATCATGGCCTTACATTTACGGCCATGGTCATGCAGTAACGAAAACCTGCAGTATCACAAACATGCTATACTGCGGGTTTTTAAATATGGCCCTTGGTCTCTCTTTTCAAAGAACCTATAGCTGTGGCTTTCTCAGCAATAATTATTTATTTTAAGCAGCTGGATTTGGTGTACTAAGTGTATTAAGGAATTATTGAGCTTCTGCTTATAGGGTATCTGCACATGATTTTTTTTAAATTGCCTGTTCCTCAAAACTCTAATTCTTCTTAGTTTTAGCTGTCCAATTTTTGTTGTTGATCTGTCCCCTATTTCTGCTGCATCTTATATTTCAGCTGTCATTCAAGTGCAGTTTTGCTGTAACTGGAATGGTGCTAGTAGTTTGCTGGCTCATAGTGATAACTGAGCATGCTTGCTCTCAAAGATAGTTTGGAGTGACAAAGAAGGTGTTGGTTAAGAGTGGGAGGGAGATACTGAGCATGAGCAAAACAAGTATTGAATTTGAGGTATACAGCAACACACAGTACTGCTTACATGTATTTAATTGAACTGTAGATCAACATTAGGCAGGATACATCACCTTTAAATAGCAATTATACATAAAGCAGTTTATGCAACGTTTGTTCATGTTAAAGGGCATGTCCAACCCCAAAACTATAATCCCCCCAACTACTGGCCCCATCATGTAGTGTAGTTTAATCCTTACCTCACATCCCAGCTCCATAAGGTTCTCCTGTAGTCCCCCCCAAAGTCCCAAAAACTGCCCACCAGGAGGATAGCAGAGTCCATATAGGACTCTGCCTCCTACCTGGCCTCTGGGAGAAGTTTGGCATGCATACTGCAGCCCTTCTCCCCCTCCCTCCCTCTCCCTCCTGTTTTGCTATCCCTCCCCCTACCATAAAACCCTTTATATGTAATAATCCCCCTGTCCCCCCAGCCCCAACCGCTCTATTTTTAATTTTAGAAAGTGCCCCAAACTTTACTTACCTTCCCTCTTTCCCCCGCCGCAATGTACTCCTGGCAGCAGCGTCCGTGATTGGCTGCCGCTTAGCCAATCACAGACGCAACTGCCGGTCACGCCCCTCTGCTTGCATTTTCTCACAAGCAGAGGGCCTGGCAGCGCGGCGGAGGAAAGAGGGAAGGTAAGTAAAGTTTGGGGAACTTTCTAAGAATAAAAATAGAGCGGTTGGGGCTGGGGGGACAGGGGGAATCATATATGGAAAAATGTTTTTAAGGGTGGACATACCCTTTAATCTTTTATTTGGATTCCCTTTCTGAAAAAATCATTTTTTGAATTTGGCTGCAATCCTCATTCTTTTCCTTGACTGCTGACTGTCCCAATGGAGCCCCATGAAGGGCTGACTGTCCCAATGGAGCCCCATGAAGGGCTTTTAGCAAGGTGGAGAGAAATAATGGACAACACCCAACTTCATGAGCTGATTTCTCTGAATGGGAGTGAAGATTAAAATAAGGTTAGCATGAACAACCTCATTTGGAATGATTTTGTATTTGCATTTCTGTCCTTTAAATGTATTGAATATGTTTTACTCATATAAAATGAAAATACAACTACAGTTCAAAAGTTCCTTGGAACCAAGGTGTAATCTCTAAGATTGTGACTGCCTCTTTTAAAAATGGATTTTATGAAGGGTGTGCTATATTCTACTGTTGACTGGAGGTAGAGGAGGCACATTTGAATAGAAAAAAAGAAAGTTTAATTCAGATTCACTGAATAAGAACATAAATAATGTGTTTACTGATAAGACTAAATGGGGAACCTTTCAAACAACTGTAGAATTGAAAGACAGCATAAGGATTCAAGTAGCAAAATTCAAGGACTAAGAGGGAGATTCAATATCACTACTCCCGTTACTTACCTTAGCCGGATCCCGTGATACAATAACTGACGTAAACGAGATTACGTCAGTTATTGCATCGTGGGATCGGGCTAAGGTAAGGAGCGGGACTTTAATGCACCACAAGCTGTAGCGTTAAGTTTCACGCTACAAAGTAGCGCAAAACTTAATGCTACGGGTTTTGGATCGTTAGCACAGCGCTATTTCCAAAAACATTCGGAAATGGCACTGTGCTCTAAAATCCGTCCAAAACCCACGTTAACCCAATTTTTTTTCGGGTTAAGGTGGGTTTTAGACAGAAAAGGGCCATATTGAATCTCCCCCTAAATATATTACCACTTGATATTGTGCAGGTATAATATTATGACATATGTCTGGAGTTTTGTCATTGGTTGAAAAGATTAGCAACAGTTGTTATTAATAAGCCAACATTTACCCCTATGGTGATGCACACACAAAAAAAGCACATCTTGTATACTAACCTACAGTTTGCTGGATGCACCACAGACACAGTTCAGTACCGCATTTAAGCCACCAGGTTGTTCACAACATCTGAGTGCACCTCAGGGGGAGGGTGGGGGATTCTTGAAAGAATTCGAGTGCTTACTGAATTTAAATAACCAATAAAGAATCATCAAAAGACTAGCAGGCAGATTTAATAAAAGTTCTTATCGGTAAAAATGGTGCTAAATTTACCCCAACCAATCAGATATTATTTAACATTTGAAAGCTAACATCTGATTGGTTGGGGCAAAATTAGCACCATTTTTAACGATAAGAACTTTTATTGAATAACCCTGTCTGGTTTTAATTTTTTACACACACTATAACTTTGTTGCTACTTTCTTTTTTTTTTTTTAAACATGAAGTAAAAACGCATTAGTAATTTATAGTTCTCATGTTTCATCTCTACCTTTGGCTTTCTCACGCGTAATGTAATACTGACCTCGTATCTTTTCATTAGTCAAGTTCATTTTTTCTTATTCAGCAGGAATTTGAAATAAAAAAGCTTGTCATTTCTCAGATGTATTTTGTTTGAGAGAATTCCAAGAAATTTCAACAAATCATTATTCTCTATTAAATATAATAATCACAGTGTAACTTAAGGCATCTAAAGGTAGAATGCACCTAAGCATTTCCTTTTCTTTTTGAGTAGAAATCTAATTTTACAACATTAAACTTTCATGAAGAATAGAACAAAAAGTCCAGTTAGTCTATTGAATTAAGAAAATAAAAGTTCTAATAGAAAGAACAAAGCACATCTTTCAAACGATATCTTCATTCAGAGAACAGCATAGAATTGTGCCGCTGATCATCAATTATCAGCGGTTATTAAACACCAACTCTGTCCTATTCCAAAGAATAAAAGTAAAATGGTTTGAATTATACTGTACATTATATAAAACTCTGTTGTGATGTAAAGTGTGTGACATTTGTTTTGATAGGGTTAGGGTTCCTCTGTTTTTAAAAGACAAAAATAATTTTCCCAGTGGGGATACCCTTCAATTGCATCTAATAAAATAAAGACATTTACGAGCAAAAGTCCCAAAACCCCTTTCAGTGGCTCCTCCTCCTTCATCAGATGATCCTCACCTGATAAAGGGGGAGGAGCCCCCCAAAACATTGTGTGCTACTGATGTTCTGATGGTTCTCAATAAACGTTAACATGTTCAATTTCTTGTGTGTGATCTTCCATGATTTTTTTGACTACATTAGATGTACTAGCAATATCTGCTACTTATGTGACCACTTTCCCGCCATGTAGTAATCATTATGTGCCTATACCGCATGATAGGAGCAGGTCAGGTACATTGCACCAAATAGTGGGAAGTTTTACACACCCTTTTAAAACATGTTAAATGTAACTCTATATACATGTACAGGTTTTGCATTAGGTTGCATTGTGTAGCTTGGTTTTTGCCTAAACTTGGATGTTAGCACCCTATATAAAATAAACCATGTTTATGTTTGTAAACACTTTGGGGGTTATTCAATAAAAGTTCTTATCGTTTAAAATGGTGCTAATTTTGCCCCAACCAATCAGATGTTAGCTTTCAAATGTTACATAAATTCTGAAAACAGCCTTGCTTTAAGCCTTTGTTCTATTTGCCATTAGATTTTAAAAAAATGTTGAACATAATTTGTCATGCATTATATTCCATGAAATGTGAAGATCATATCTGAAACAGATTTACCTACACATACATAACAGTATCTGCACTTCTTCAGCCACCTCAACAAGGCTCTTCTTTGTAGTTGGTTACAATTCAAGTATGCTTACAGCTAATCACAAGAAAGATTTTGCAGTCTCATTAGGTTTGTGCTCTGTTTTCAGCTAAATCACAAGTTGTTTAGACATCTGCCACAGAGGATAGATTAAAATAAGTATCTTGTTGAGGAACAAAATAAATATTTATGTTCTACAGATTTGAATTTTAGAGTGAATTGCTCACTTGCAACATGCAACACACCCTGGACTAGTCAAAAGACCATGATTGCAGACTTCCCTACAGTCACATGTATCCAAGTTGTTTTATTGTACAGGGATTATGCTACATTAACAGAATGTGTTGCTAGGCGATAACGAGGATTATGGGACACAGACAGAAATAATCTAAAAAAAAAAGAAAACAAAAAAACAAGACTAAAGAAATGTCTAAAAGCAGAGTTAGGGATATTACATTAACACAGATTTTAGCATGCATTAAAATATACTGTAAGGTATTAAGTGGGATATTCCTTATAACCTTGTGTCAGATATGACCATTTAAGGTTCACAAAGGGATATCTGTTTAGCATTGCAATATTTAATGCATATCTGTAATGTTCTGTAATATTCTCTAATAAGATTCCTGAGCTATTGTCTAATTCCCTACTGAGAACATTTAGGATTACTTTCTTGGCAGCTACCTAGTAGCTAGTTCCCTTGATTAATAGCACAGCAAGATATAGTGAACAGAGTAGAGGTGCTACAGAGTGCATATCATAGGTCTTTATTGGTATAGCACCAACAGATATTTTTAGTGTATTTCTACATACATCTAAATACATTCACTCACCTATTTTTAGCTGTATCTACTGTTTATTTGGTTGTAATTTCATATAAATATTTTTTTTTTATAAACATCATTTTTATTGGTTTTCAAAGGAAACTAAAAAATAAAATAAAATAAAGTTCCCATATAACAAACAGCTTCACATTTTCAGCAGTTACATATATATATATGAAATTGTTTTGTGAGATAACGTACATTTTTTCATACTGCATATTTGTTGTTAGTTGTTTTTGTATCGTGGTTAGTTTTGGGGTTTTAGTCGTGAGCCAGTTTTTGGCTATAATTGTTTGGGTTATAGTGAATATATGATATAATATTGTTTTTTGTTCAATGGGAAAGCCATCCAGGTCTATAAGTAGTAGGGTGAATTGGGGGGTGAGTCTGTATCTGTTGTTGAATAGATTTTGTATGAAATATTGTATTTTTAACCATGTTTTTTTGATTTTACAGCAGTCCCACCAGATATGGATCCATGTACTAGGGATGGCCGGTTTGCGGATTTATCCCGTTTGCGAACGGTGGATTTTTCCGGATTTTCCGCCTTCCGAACTTCCGATTCACAGATTTTTCATATTTTCAAAAATTTTCGAAATTACGTGTTTTCGCGTATTTTCGAAAATACGAGAAAAACACGTAATTTCGAAAATTTTCGAAAATGCAAGGATTTCTCTCATTTTCATAAATACGTATTTTCGAAAATTTTCGAAATTACGAGGATTACACGTATTTTTGAAAATATATTTTCGAAAATACTAGTTTTCTCGTATTTTCGAAAATTTTCAAAAATACGCGAAAACCCGTAATTTCGAAATTTTTCGAAAAGACGAAAAATCTAGTAATTTCAAGGGAATTTTTCATTTTAATGGGTCTGCTCGCGGATTTTCGAATTTTCTGATTTTTTCGAAAATTCGCGGAACCTCGAGCGGACCGGATTTTGCGAAGTTCGGACATCTCTACCATGTACCTGGATGATTCATACATCTCCAGCAGGTAGGTGAAATAGATTTGTTCCATTTTGCTATTTGTTCTGGAGTTTTATGGTATCTGTATAGTATTATTCTCGATGTTTCCCAGTGGTTTACACACCTGGATAGCTTGAATGGTAATATAAAAGCTTTGGACCATTGTTCTTCTGTAAATGTTTGGTTGAGGTCTTTTTCCCATTTTTGTATCGGTATGTTTGTTAGATTTTCATTTTTGTTATCTATTGCAAGGTAGAAGATTCCAATTGATTTGATTGATGTGGGAATTTGTGGTGGGTAAATTATCTCTGTATTCTCAAAAGCTTTAGAGAAATATTTATTTCTAGATAGAAAGCTAAGGATTTGTAAATGTTTATAAAATGCTTTTCTGGGGATTTTGTTGCTTTTTTGTAGGTCATTAAACGGTATGTATGTACCATTCTGGAACAGTTGTAATGTGTTTATTCCATATGGTGTCCAATCTATTTTGAAATTAGGGATCAGTAGGTTGAAGCTGTTTAGCTGTATATCCTTAAAGAGGGGTACTGTTAATTTTTGGCTTTGGTTTGTTTTAGACCAGATCATCAGTGAGGTCTCAGATGTGGGTGAAATATTTAAGTTGGCTTTGTATCCTAGAAGAGTTTCTCCTAATATTTGTTTTAGTGTAAGCAGATTTATTTCTGCTGTTTCAATTTGGTGCCATAGATTGGTCGGAGCTTCTTCTTCAGACCACCATTTTCTTGTTTGGTCTAGTATGGCTGCTTGGTAGTAGTCATATAGTATGGGAGCTGCTATGCCCCCTGCTTGTTTGGTTTTTGCTAGTATGTTTCTTTTGGTTCTTGGTATATCTGTTGTATTCAATTAGATCAACTGGACTTGAAATGTAGTTCTTGAAGACGTTTCGCTAGTCATCCGACTGGCTTTCTCAATTCAGAATGACTTGTACAAGAATCTGTGGCAATTATGTACCCTGGAAAATCCCAATTAGCATATCACAGCCAGATGTTAAGGGTGTGATTAGATAGTGGCTAAGAGGTGTTATAGGAACGCCCAGAGTAACATGTGATATGCTAATTGGGATTTTCCAGGGTACATAATTGCCACAGATTCTTGTACAAGTCATTCTGAATTGAGAAAGCCAGTCGGATGACTAGCGAAACGTCTTCAAGAACTACATTTCAAGTCCAGTTGATCTAATTGAATACAACAGATATACCATGACCTGGATGAATGAGAACCTTCACAAGCATATTTTGGTTCTTGGCTTTTTTTGTTGCCAAATATATGTTGAGATTAGGGTTTGTGCTTGGTTGAAGTATTTGGTTGGTACCTTGATTGGTACTGCTCTGAAGATGTAGAGGAATTGAGATAAGACCATCATTTTCACTATTGCCATTCTTCCTAACATTGACCACGTGGTTATTTTCCAGGAGTTTATTAGGGTTTGTATTTTGGAAAGCAATGGGATATAGTTGTTATTGTATTGTTATAAGTTCTTTTTTGTCATTTGATAAGATTATTCCCAAGTATGTTATTGTTTTTGCATTCCAGTCATATGGGTATTTACTGGATACATATATCTTTAAGGCATATGATACTGTAGTATGATATTCTGCTAAATTCTTCTATAAGGTTATTAACACAGATAAGTGATTGTATGGGATTAGTTGGAGTCAGCATCACATCGTCCGCAAATAGTGCTATTTTGTGGACTTTTTGTTTTACTTTTATACCATGGATATTTTCATTTTCTCTAATTTTTTGGGCTAATGGTTCCATGATTAGGGCAAATATTAGTGGGGAAAGGGGGCATCCTTGTCGGGTACCATTTGTTATTTGTATTGTTTCTGAGAGCATTTGTGATGCCTATATTTGGGCTGAGGGGTTGAAGTACAGAGCATTTACTGCTGTTTTGAATTTGTTTTGAATTTAACTGGTATTTGAAATTTATCTAAAAAAAAGTTCATATATGTCCAGTTAATCCTGTCAAATGCTTTTTCGGCATCTAACGTTATAAATGTTGAAGTAACATTTCTTTTTTGAGTCCAGTTTATGAGATAGATAATTTTTCTTGTATTGTCTGTAGGTTGACGATTTGATACAAAGCCAACCTGGTCTTGGTGGACAAGAAAAGGTAAGTGTTTATTCAGTCTTTTGGCCAAGATCTTTGAGAATATCTTTAAATCTGAGTTTAGAAGAGATATATGTCTGTAGTTGGTAGTCATAGCTGGATCTTTGTTTTGTTTTGGAATTGGGATGATTATAGCTTTCAGCATTTCTGGGGGCATAGAACCTTGATATGAGATTGAATCATATATTTTAGCCAGGTATGGTATTAGAATATCTTTAAATGATTTATAGTATTCATTTGTTAATCCGTCTGGTCCTGGGGTTTTGTTTGATTTTAAAGATATTATTGTTTTTCTGATTTCTTCTTGTGAAATTGGTTCAGATAGGTCTTCTAATTGTTCTTGATTTAGTGCTGGTAGATTTGATTTTTCTAGAAATAATTGTATTTTTTCTTTAGTTAGGGTATAGTGTCCAGGGGATTTGTTTAAATTATAAAGTTTGCTGTAGTATTCTCCAAATTGGTTGGCTATATCTTGTGGATTTATTAATTTGGATTTGTTGGGAGAGAGTATATAAGATATTCTTGTCTTGGCTATTTGGAATTTTAATTTGTTTGCTAAGTTTCTGTTGGCTTTATTGCCCTGTATATAATGGTTGGTTTTTAATCTGCGGATTAATCTATCGTAATCATAGAGATTGTGTTGATGAAGTTTTTGTTGAGCTGATTCTAGTTTTTCCTTGTTTTCTTTGTTAGGTTGGTTTTTGTGTTGTGATTCAAGAGTTGCTAAGTTTTGCATCAAATCTATTTTTTTTTTTTGGTTTCTTTCATTTTTTAGTTTGGATGCTATTTCCATGCAGGATCCACGTATTACAGCTTTATGGGCTAACCATATTGAGAATATATTAGTCTCTGGTAGTTCATTTAAATGGAAATATTCTTCTAATGATTTTTGGATTTTTTCTTGGTCTCTGGGTGGGAGATTAAGTATGGGTTTAGTCTCCATATAGAAGAATTTTTATAATTGAATTTTTCAGAGATGTGTATTGTTATTGGTGCATGGTCTGACCATGTTCTTGGTAGAATGTTTGTTTTGATGATTTTTTGGAGTGTCCATTTGTCAGTCAGACATAGGTCTATTCTTGAATATATGTTATGTGTTTGGGAATAGTAGGAGTAATCTAGATCTGTTGGATGGCTGACTCTCCAGGGTGTCATAGAGATCTTCTTCTTTTATCCATTCTGAGAATTTCCAGTTCTTTGAAGTTGATTTGGAGGTTGTACCTCTGTTGGGGACTGGATGTAGATTTTTAATGAATTTAAGCTGGTTTTGGCTTGGAGAATATAGATTTACTATAGTGTATAGTACGTTGTTTATCTTGCCCACTAATATAATATATCTTCCATTTTAGTCAATAATGAATTGTTGGAGTTGGAATGCGATTGTATTCTTGATCATAATGGCTACGCCTCTTTTTTTTTGGAATACATGGCTTGATAGATTGTTGGATAGGATTTATGATTGAGAAGATGTTCATATTTCTTTGTAAGATGGGTCTCTTGGAGACATACTATGTCAGCTGAGGTCTGCTTTAGGTCTTTGTATAGTAAATGTCTCTTGTAGGGGTTATTTAGACCTCTAACATTATAAGATATTATCTAAAAACATTTTTTTTTTTAATTGGTTTGTTTCTTAGATATTTGTCTTGGTTAATTAGAATTTGGTTCATATTAGAATTATTTGTGCCTGTAGGGGGTAGGGTTTTGGGAATAAGGGTTATAACTATATACAATGTTGTAGGAAGGTTTGGGTAGGGTATCTCCCTTATCTTTCCGAAAGGAGATATTTTGGGGGTGTCATTAGCCTCAGCCTGGCATTTTTAAAGCATTCTTGTGGTGAACTTTTGTCTATTCCAGCAACTGAGTTTTACTTTTTTCTCTCTTTTATCCTTTACCTGTGAATTGACTAGTTTGTCTGGGTATCTTATAGTGTTTACTGTCCATTGTGTCCAGGTATGGGTAGTCAGAGTTGCATTTTACGTTAACATAGCATATCTTATACAAAGCAGTAATAAAACAATTAGAACATTTAGATACATTTTTGAATATGTTTTTAAACCTTAATGATAACATTGTTAGCTCTGATAACATTTACAGATATTGTTATATTTTGAAAGTTTCAGAAATACTTGTATTAGGCGACTTTTGGATTTCTAGTAGGTGATTAGCTTTTGTTTCAATTTTGCTAGATCAGGCCATGGTTCATCTACATTATGCTACCAGACATAGTAGGTCATTATGTATTAATACCCGATTTATCTCATCCGCAGCCCATTTCCGAACATTTGTCTATTTTTCCATTCGTTTGATTTCATTCGACTCTATTGAGAGTCACTATGGCTGGGCCGCGAATGACACCAAAGCGGGCGTCAGACAATCTTGAATCTGTAGTTATATGATCAAACTTTTTAATTTTTATTTAATACATATTACTATTGCGGTGTCTCCCTAGAGTTTTTTGTTTTTGCTTGTCTAAATATCTTATATTGCTCTAAGTCTCCTTTATAAATAAACAAATAAACAAGTACACAGGATATATATTCTGTCTGTAGTTTGTTGCTTGGTCTGGTTAGGTATCGGTCTCATCTGTTGGAAGAATGTTCATAATCTGGCATCACAGTTGAGCAATTATCTGTCATTTCTAAACTTCATAAACCATTTATAGTTCAGTTTTAATAAACATAATGGTATACATATATCTATAGTTTCCTACACATGGACAGGAGAGAGAGATATTTTGTTCAGACAGTTCAATCTTGTGGGTAGCGTTGCATTTCTTTTTTAATCCTATTTGGAGCAGGAGTTGCTTTTGTTTTTGATGTTGCTGCTTGTTTAGTTTGTAGGTTCCAGTTTTCAATTGTCTCTGATGCTTCTTTTACTGAGTTGAGGGTGTGGATATTTCCATCTTTATTGATTATATGCTTTACAGGGAAACCCCATCTATAGGTTATTCCGTTTTCTCTTAATAGTTGAGTGATTGGTTGAAATAGTTTCCTTGCTTGTATGGTGTTTGCAGATAGGTCCGGAAAGAATTGTAGATTTTTGTATTGTGGTATGGATGTTTTTTATCTGGAGATCTGCATTATTTTCTCTTTAATATGGTAAAAGTGGAATCTGGTTATCACATCTCTTGGTGCTGATATGGGAGCTGTTTTCAGCTTTGGCAATCTGTGGGTTCTGTTTAATATTATGTCTGTGTTTGTTGCAGAGGGTATGAATTCTTTTATTAGTGTAGTGATGAATTTGGGAGATTATCTTGCTTTATTGTTTCTGGTATTTCTCTTATCCTCATATTATTTCTTCCTGATCTGTCCTCTAGATATGCTATTTTGTTTTTCATTATTTGGACTGTGTCTGCAATTTCATAATGTTCATCTAATAGGTCATTGAATGAGGAAGTGAACTCCATCATTTTATTTTCTACATAATCTGTATGTTGCATTATTTCGGATATTTGTTTTTTGAGGGGTTGTATAAGGGTTTCCATGTCCATTTTAAAAGAGTTGTATTGGGTGATTAACATATTTTTCAAAATGTTTTCTGTTACTGGTTTCTCACTCACTGGAAAGTTCATTAGTGAACCTATTTGGTCTGGCCTTTCTCCCCTATCATATCCCCCTTCTGTATTGTTGTCCATATCGTAGTTGGGAAGTGGAGTAGCCTGTGAATCTGTACTGATTTTGTCTAACTGTGGGTGGGGTAAGGTTACCCCCCTTTGCTTTTGTGCTGAGGGTATCTCTCCCTCTGAGTCCCCAGATTGGTGAGAGCTGTTTTGAGATCCCTGAAATTGTAAAGGCTCTTCTAGTGGATCTGTTGTGATTTGTTTAAGTTCATCAAAAATCCCACTTATTGGAGTATAGGCTTTCCCAGGGATGTCTGGGGGGGAGGGAGAGCTAGACTTACAGTTTGGTTGAGAACGTCGTCCGGCTGTTTCTTTGGTGGATTTCTTGGTTGGGGTGTTATATATATGTGTGGGTTCTGGTTTCCGGTTGTACTTTTATTTGGTTTCCTTTTTGTTTTCCCAGTTTCTGCCTCTGCTGTGTCAGGGCTGCATGGAGCGGGTGCCATCTTGGAGGTCGCGGTCAACAGGTGAGTTAGGTTCTTGGGTGTAATAATCCGCCAGTTTGTGTATTTTTGTTTTGTTTCTTTTATTCTTTGTCATTTTGGCTTGCCTTTTATGTTTGTCTGGGGTATTTCTTTGTCGCTGGGTTCGGGTAAATCTAAATGCCCGGCTGGAGATACAAGGAGCACTCAGATCATGCTGCTTCCTCGTTAACGTGCAGGCCACGCCCCAATTTCATATAAATAATTTAATAAAAATGTATATTGGTCCACATATTATGGGTTCATGAATGTTGCATCTAAATCTTGAGGACTCATGATTTGAGTCTTAAAATAGTGTGAACATGGGGAGGGGGACAATGATACAATGGTGACTGGCAAAAAGATTATTACACCCAGAGGTTTTTATTGCCTTACAGTGCCTATTATGAAACTCTGATAGGTAAACTTTGGGTTATACTATAAGGTATATATATATATATATATATATATATATATACATACAGTATATGCTCTGTGCAAATGATAACATAAAAACTCTCCTCTTGATATCTAAATTAAAGCCTTTAAAGCATTTGGGAACCTCCTTAGCACACGAAAAAGTTGAAAGTTGACGGTGAAACCAAATGTAAATCAAGTAATTAAAACGTTAAAACATATTTAAAAAAAAACAAACTTTTATTGATGTTAACATATACAATCGTAACAAAATATATGGACACAGCATGTGCTAAATTTGTTCACTTTTGAGTCTAACACAGGGAAAGCCATTAACCTAACTAAAAAGGCATTTCATTTGTACATGAAACACTCACAAGAACCAAAAACATTGTATTTCCTAACTTGATACAATTTCAATACAATTGTTTGTTCAGTAAATTAACTCTTGGGCTCTGCGCTGTTTCTGAAAATGGTACTGGACATCCAATTCAAAAAAGATTGGAGTTGTTAAGTCAGTGAACCACTGTGATGCAGTAACCATCCCAAAGTGATTACTGTACTGTATTGCAGAACCAGGAAGTTAAGAGAAGTACAACATTTCTTGTTGCAAATCCCCCTTAAAATTTAAAGGGCATCTATACCGCAAAAGTCAGGTCAGATGAAAGTGGGAGTGGTTAAAAGAGAGGGGGGGGGCTGCTCCTAAACAAAATGTGTGCTGGATTGAAGGCATGCAGCAGCACACACACCTCAAAATAAGGGCTACTTACATGGATTCAATTATAGATTAAGATGAGGCAAAATAATTTTTTCAGTATATGGTAGTGTCTCTTTAACTTGATAATATGCAGTAACTAGAAACAGTAAGTGGTCTGTTGAGATATACATCATGATGATGCACTATGGGCCTCAAAAACTATATATTTTTGTAATGTACGCACATTAAGATACATAATGGTACCATTCTTTTACACATGTGCAGAATTTGAGATGAAGTTGTTTATAGAATTTTTCACTTTTAAGAAAACTTCATTTTCGGTAAGTCTCGAATGTATGGTTCGTTTTCAAATCCCTAGAATGTATCGTTAGCTAACCCTCGAATGTAGCCTTCAACTTTCAGTAACTCTCAAATGTATTGTTCGATTTCGATAATCCTCAAATTTATTGTACTATTTTTGGTAACCCTCTAAAGTATTGTTCGGTAACCCCCTTAAATTGTCCGTAACCCTCAAATGTAGCTTGCACTAACCCGACTATTGCCCGATCATGAATTAAGTGTTTAAACAGTTTTGGTGATAGTGAGTTTTACACAGATACGAACCCCCCCCAAAATCATATTCTGTCTTCTTTTAGTGCTAACTGTGAATAAAATTGCATTGGTAAATAAGGCTTAGTTCCCCGTAAAAATTAGCAGCCAGCCAATCAGTGGTCTAATTTACCGAATTCACTAGGGCAGAAAATGCTACTTGGTGTCACTGATTGTGCTGTTTTTGAAGAAAAAAAAGTTTGTATGTCACTTTTTAATATGTTTGTTTCACTTTAATTGTTTTTAGTGAACTTGGAATATGGGCATAAACACCCCTTTTTCAAGTCAAAATCTGATCAGAAAAATCACTTTCTAGAAAGCTTTTTCCAGGAAATATTTTGACACAGATCAATTTTTAGGTCATCTGAACTGATCACCTGATCACCTATTATTGTTTCTTCATTTTTTCAGTCTTTGCTCACTAGCAAAAAATAATATATTTTTGTAAATGGTGGGAACAGGTGGGACACTCAAATGGTGCACAGTTATTGCAGTTAGCAAATGCAGATTTGCTAACTGCAGGGGAAAATGCCACACGTAGATTCAACCTGTTGCAACAAAAGTTCCAGAGAATCTATGTGCGTGGAAAAGAAAGGGTTAAACTGCAGTGTTATATAATTAACTGACCAAGAATTATACTTGACTGACTGGTTTCATTATAAGTTCATGTATACTTTTATTTCTTCTGCTGGACCGGCCCCTTCTTCTGCATCCATGCACAACTAAGTGAACAAGGGCCAATTTTAGTTTTAGGTGGGAATATTCCCTTTAATATAACTGCATTTTTTAAAAAAATCTTCTCTCCCAACAGGGTGTTAAAGGGAATGTCCAGCCTAAAAAAAAGTAAATCTGTATAGTAAATAGGCAGTACTTCCAAATAGGTAGTACTTTCGGTTCCGTTTAAAAACAACCTTATTGCATACTCAAGACATGGAACCATGATCAAGGGGGCGATCCCCGAAATGCGTTGGATGATGCTGCCCCTTTTTTTTTTGTGGGTCTTCTTAGTGTGCAATAAAGTTGTTTTTAACCGGAACCGCAAGTGCTGCCTATTTGCTATATGGATGTCCTTGGTGGTTGTGGACCATGTGGCTGTGCACGCTGGAATCCAGACCCATTTGCGTGGTCTTGCCTGGAGCGGTGCCTTCTGAAACACTTTTTTAAAAAAGGTAACCTTACAAATGTTAATCAGCCTCCCAACCCAACGTTCGCATCTATAGGTTTCAAAGATGCTCCTGAAGTTCCTTACCTGACCCAGTCCGTTGCCACTTCTCCTCTGCTCTGTGTCTGACAGCCGCTCCACTTCCTGGTTGCGGCTGTCAGTAAAGGCACGACGTTACGTCAAGCGCAATCACCTGATAGTAGCGACCAGTAAGTAGAGCGACTGTTAGCACCAAAGCCCTCTGCTCTAGTTTTTGCTCAAAACAAGCTCCAAATTAGAAAATATATTCTAATGCTTCAAAATTAATTGACTTACTGTTTTGAGAACAAATATCTGTGTTACTAGAAGCATCATCTTACTCACACATACCTTTACTCCATTTCTTTGTATGGCCTAAAGCTATTCTATCTGCAGTATAATAGAAGCTAATTTATTTAAATTACATGTCTGCAATTAAAGATTTACAGCTTTATTTCCACTGAAATTCAACATAAACTATACTATAAAGTAAGTACTCTGTATTCTGCTTGTCTTTTATGGGTGTTAATTGCTACAATTACAGTACAATTATAAAATCTGTTATATGAGAACAAAAGAGAAAACCAGTGACATACTTCATAACCCCAACAATATAATATAGATACAATATATCAAAGTATCAAAGGGCAATATAGCATAGGGAATAACTTGGGTGTTACCAGATTGGTAAGTAAAAAAAAGGAATCTCCCCAAAATTAGTTGGTTTAGGAATTGGATAGGATTGAAAATTATATTTATTTGCAAGAATCTGTAAATGTAGGGTAGATCTCTTTAAACCTGATTAGGTTAAAATGGTGAAGCCAGCAAGAAAGTACCACTCCTATTTCTAGATAAAGGCTATTCTTAGAAGCTTTATCTTTTACTAGGAACAAATTTTTAAAAAAGTTATCAATAAATTCAGCAAAATATTATGTATTTCTTCAGGAATGCAGTATGCAATCCATGTTGGCTTGCAAATAATTTGCAGGGTGACAAGCAGCTTTCAAAGTCTTATCAGAGACTTCCATGTTGGGGCGTAACAATACAGTAAGTGCACATGCTCACAAGGCTTTTTGAAGAGTACATGGGCTATAAGTTGTACTGACGACAACATTGAATCCTTCTTAGCTACAGAATCTATTTTTCACATGTTCATAAATGCAACCAA
Source organism: Hymenochirus boettgeri (assembly GCA_019447015.1). Taxonomy (NCBI): domain Eukaryota; kingdom Metazoa; phylum Chordata; class Amphibia; order Anura; family Pipidae; genus Hymenochirus; species Hymenochirus boettgeri. The sequence continues at coordinate 83,226,369 of CM033475.1, forward strand.
CTAGAGAAGAATCTTACAATGTCAAGGTGTTCTGGCTAGAAAAGCTTTTACGTTACAATTAAAAAAAAAAAATCAGATCTCCTTTACTCTTTTATGAGCATTTCATGCTTGCTTTTCAATTAAATTGGTGGAGCAAATCACAAAAAAAATGAGTCAGCAAAGAAAATAGCACCACAGACTTTACTCTTTGTATCAAGATACAAATAAAACTAAAATTCAGGCTCCTTTTACATCCAAAGATTTACAGGGAGATTTAATAAAGTTCTTATTGTAAAAAAGGATGATAATTTTGCCCCAACCAATCACCAATCAGATCCTATTTAACATTTGAAAGCTAACTTATGATTGGTTGGGAGAAAAATTAGCACTATTTGTAACGATAAGAACTTTTGAATTGAATTTCCCTGTTAATTTAAGGAACTATTTGCTAAAGAACCAGGGATAAACAAAAAGAGATGTACATAAAGAATATGGCAATGTATGAGAAAGTAAATCAGTAAAGTACTGTATATTAATGGAAGAAGAATTGTGATATTTGAAATAACAAATAACCTTTTTGCTCTTAGAAAAGTTTTCAGAGCATTATGAAAAAGACGAGAAGTGCTAAATGAATGTCTTTTCACATACTTTGCCATCTTGAGTTAAAAATTATATAAATGGTGAACAGGAATGGCAGTATACAGTATATTCCAGCAGCAATTATTAGAATGTATTTCCCTGAGGAAATGTAGTGTAGATATCTTGCTTGCTTCTTACTATGGACCAGATAACAGTTTTTTTTTTTAAAAAAGTGTCACAGCTGGTTTTTAAGCAGTCTGGCAGTGGCATTTTGCACTAGTTGAAGGTGGTGATGGTCCTTTTTTGGGAGGCCTATGTAAAGGGTGTTACAGTAGTCCAGCTGTGATGTGATAAAGGCATGAACTAGTGTTGGCAGATCTTCTGGGGGGATGAGATGTTTAATTCTTCCAATGTTCCTTAGGTGAAAGTATAATGATTTAACAACAGTAGGGATATGAGTTCTGAAGTGTAAATCCCCATCAATTTTAACCCCCAGGGTGCAAACATGCTCGGAGCTATGCAGATCTGTACTCAGTGATAATGGTTGCAGGTGGAGCTGTTTTGTTGCCAGGCACTGGCAACTCTTCGTTGTACCCTTCGATAATCACAGAACAATCTCCTGTACAACAAAATACAATAAAGTCATATATTAAATTCATACAAGGGGAACAAATACATGAATAGCTCAGTACATAAATTATAAATAATTATCGAAAGTCCAGAAAATATCGAAAGTCCGAGAAATCTGGGCCCGGGATAGTTTGAGAAGTCCGAGTCTGTTCGAACTCAAATGGTTCGGCTCGAACTCGGGTTCAAGTTTGAGTTCTAGACCATGTCTAATACAGATACAATGGGACGGGTATAAGTGCTGGAGTGAGACAAATGCAGTGCAAATAAAACAATCATATACTGTGCTAGTTACCAGATAGGTAGGATGTAAGGATAAATTTAAACCTGCTAATTGAGGTTTCTTTATGTAGAGAGAGGGGAATAGAATTCCAGAGGATGGGAGCCACAAGAGAGAAAGGTTAAAGACGTGAGGAAGCATTATGAGTGGGGGGTTTGTACAGGAGCAGGTTTTGCGATGAGCGGAGGATTCACATTGCTCTTCATCAACCAACCTCAATCAGCATGTTTAAATCTATCCTTACATTCTACCTATCTGGTAACCAGCACAGTATGTGATTGTTTTATTTGCACTGCATACGTCTCACTCCAGCAATTCTACCCTTTCTTCTGTGTCTGTAAATTACCCATCTAACTAGATTGTAAGCTCTACGGGGCAGGGACCTCCTTTCATCCTGTGGCAAGGATCTAGCACTTATATGGTTATATTTATATTATTTATATATTTATGTACTGAACTATTTATGTATTTGCCCCCCTTGTATGACTTTCTTATATTTTGTTATTGTACAGCATTGTGTCCATAAGTGGCACTTTATAGATGAATTATACATATATACATGCTTCGGTTTTGTCAGAATTCAGTTTCAGCCAGATGTCACTCATCCATTCTTGTTGCTCTGCTAAGTAGGCATTTTCGGTTGGAGTTGGTCTGCTCTACTAGGTTTGAAGGATAGGTATAGTTGGGTATCATGAGCATAGCAATGGTATGACAGTCCATGTTTCTGGAAGATTTTGCAAAGTGGCAGAATATATATTTTGAAAAGCAGAGGTGATAGGACTAAGCCCTAGGGCATTCCATACTCAAGTGGTGCAGAGGTGGACAGAACAAGAAGGAACCACTGGAGGACAGAACCTCCTGTTGCCTGTTTATCAGGATGTCAATGGCATGATGGATGGCATGCTCTCCAAGAACGGATTGTAGCACAGTGCATGCATTGTGGCCACACACCTATGCAAGCATGATAGTCAGCACGTGAGAAACACGTCAATGTAGCCTAGCCCTAATGGTGGCCATAGACACTACGATTGCGGTCGTAAGGATGATCATCCCACAATCGTACACAATTATTCTGTATTGGGTGCAGATCATACTATGGCCACCATTAAACAGTGGGATAGATAAGAGAATAGCATGGTCCAAAACCCAGTTTCAATGACAATTTCCAGAAATACCAAATCTACCATTACCGTCTATTTGTGCTGCAATCTGTGCAGTTTTGTTTAATTGGAGTGCATGCTATTCCCCAAAAATTCTGATTCCATGCTCTCCAAAAACAATCTTAATTACCCTAGAAAATGCACCAGTGTGCAATAGATGCTACAATTGTGGCTGTACATTACACAGTGGGATAGAACTGGGAATTACATGTACAGTTTTGTTATTGACACCTGCTTCTTCGTGGACATCATTTGTCATTTGTCCCCGACTTCTTCCTGTCATCTGAACAGGTAAAACTTTACAGTATCTTTGGACCATGGACCCACCCGAGGAAACATCCATGGTGCACTTCAGTGACTGGTACATACAGGTTGCCCACACTGCCCATGCTGACTGGTACATACAGGTTGCCCACACTGCCCATGCTGACTGGTACATACAGGTTGCCCACGCTGCCCACACTGACTGGTACATACAGGTTGCTCACACTGATAGGTATATACATGTTGCTCACCTTGCCCACACTGACTGGTACATAGAGGTTGCCCACATTGTCCACACTGACTGGTAAATACAGGTTGCCCACATTGTCCACAATGACTGGTATATACAGGTTACCCGCATTGACCACACTGATTGGTACATACAGGTTGCCCACATTGCCCACACTGACTAGTACATACATGTTGCCTATATTGCCCCATCTGACTGGTACACACAGGTTGCCCACATGGCCCACACTGACTGGTACATACAGTGTTCCCACATTGCCCACAATGACTGGTACATACAGGTTGCCCACATTGCCCACACTGGTACATACAGGTTACCCACACTGACTGGTATGTACAGGTTGCTCACATTGCCCACACTGACTAGTACATACATGTTGCCTATATTGCCCCAGCTGACTGGTACACACAGGTTGCCCACATGGCCCACACTGACTGGTACATACAGTGTTAACACATTGCCCACACTGACTGGTACATACAGTGTGCCCACATTGCCCACACTGACTGGTACATACAGGTTGCCCACATTGCCAACACTGGTACATACAGGTTACCCAAATGGACTGGTATGTAGAGGTTGCTCACATTGCCCATACTGACTGGTACATAGAGGTTGCCCACATTGTTTACATTGACTGGTACATACAGGTTGCCCACATTGCTCACACTGACTGGTACTTACAGGTTGCCAACATTGGCCACACTGGTTCATGCAGGTTGCCCACATTGCTCACACTGACTGGTACATACAGGTTGCCCACATTTCTCACACTGATTCATAAAGGTTGCCCAGTACATAAAACACAGACTGGTAGTTTTTTCTTACTTTTGGTGGCAGAACAGATCGGATGATTGATGGCAGACTGGAGTAGATCACCACTAGCTACTGTAGGTCATCTATTGGAGCTACCCCCATCTCACCGCACATTTGTTTCCCTGGATGCACTCACCTCCCGGGTGCAATAGTTTGCGCATGCGCTCACCTCCTGTGCATGAAAGCTCGCACACACGTGGATTCAGAAATCCCAAACGTGTGTCGAGGTGAGGGAAACATTTAGAAAAAACTGATGCTTTCCTCTTGGGTTTGGAGCACTTAACGTGAAACAACAGAAAAAAAGATTCAGAGTACTTCCCCAAAGATCCGGGGCACGTAGCGATGCCACTGAAAAGAATTATAGTTTAAAAGTTAAATTCCTACCTTAAGTTAAAAACGAATGTGATGATGGTATAATGATGTTTTGTTTGTCCATATTAAAAGACAGACTGTGTTTGCAAGTGCTAAACAAGTACTATCCATTTTATGCAGTTGGAATTTATAAAAAAAAATGAATGGTTTCCTAAGACCTATTATATGCACTGAAAATAACACTAGCCTGGGTAAATAATTCACCTACTATATTAATGGAAAGTTTAGAGATATCATTTACATAGCCCATTCTCATGTACTTTATTGATAAGTTGTCTGAGAGTAAAATATACACAAATTGGCTCATTTATTTCAATACATGACATGAATTAGCTCCCAGTAAATTACCCCCAAAATATTTTATCAAATGGTAACTGGGGTATTTAATATTTATCTTCTTAACTACATCTTGATTAAAAGACACCTTTCCAACATTTACAATGATCCCTGTCTTTCCTTTCTGTATGAATTCCTAAGTTATGTCTCCCACTATAAGCCAGTACTGAACTCTCTAGAAGGGCACTTCCGCTCAGCACCACCCACCTGTAAGTGTTGCAGGCAAGCGCTGATCGCACACTTCATCACTTAAATGGGGTGATCTCCCACATTTCCAGATAATGCACACTCATAGATCCTAGATTACAAGAGCTGGAGGATGCACAGTAGAACAGGAGATGGAAGAGTAGTAATGCCACCCGAACATAAATTCCCTAACATGGTATTGTTGGTGATAATAAATTAATGGGGCTATGTACAAAGAGACGCTATCGCTCTCTATTGCCTCCTCTAGGCAAAGCACTGAGTAGATAGTGGCTCTCTGTGCATTGCAAATGGGATTTACCAATTCCGAATCTTTAATGGCAGCTATCTGCAACAGGTTAAAACCGCTTTAACCCTTTGGTCCATCAGTTATTAGAGACTAAAATACACAATAGCTGCTCACTGTACATATCCCTAAAATTAAATTTTTTGTCTGTCAGGAAGTGCTATGTTCACAGAAGATGGTGTGGTCTATAAGGGGTTCCTACATATAAAAAACAAATTAGAAGGGGACTAATTATCTCTATGTAGTATTAAATATAACTTGAGTTTTTTGTGTTTTATGGAAAACATTTAATGAATAAAAAGGTAGACGAGTCAAAAATGCTAATTTTTTTTAAATGTGTGCAATTCCAGTGAACATATATAACATAAGGAAGTCTGCCTAAAAATGTATTTGATGCTAAAAATAATTTGGTGCGTTGGCAAGTAGATAGGTACTTGCTCTTGAATCTTCACATCTAAAAAATATTTTTTGTAATATATATAGTGATTTTTTTTTTAAAGTGATGGGAGTTATTCCTCACACCACTATGAAAACAACTCAATTAAAAAGAGGTGGAATTAAATGCCATGCCATGACTTATCCTTGGCCCTTGCTTACCACTTGGAAGCATATACTTACTCAGTTACAATAAAGCACTTTATTTAGCAAGCTACAAATACAGTAACATCTCTTAAAGAGAAGAATTGAAGAGATTTGTATGTGCATAAAAACAACAACAAAAACTCACACCAATAAACAAAAGTTTGTCAAATAGACTTTTTGAGTTTTTGAGCGATGGGACAAAAATAAATGTAGATCATTGGTCTGATAATCCATCATCTTAACTGAACTGAATAAAATAAGTGCACAGCATTGATGTCTTGGGTGAATGCTTCTGTAATTTGTATATTAAAGCAGTAAAATCTCTATGATATACTTACCAGGAGAAGAGTCCTTAGCTACATTAAATGCCAACTGTGCATATCACCAGATTTTATTTCTGAGTTTATTTCTAATTGAAGGATTTATATGTAATGGTTAATAAATCTTGGAGTAAAAGAGAAATGGAATAACGATTTAGCTACATGGACAAAATTAGCTGTCATGGGAGCTGCTTTTATATCAGCAGGTTTTGGTAATGTTATCTCAGGCTTATTATTTAGGTTATGATTCTCACAGCTGCAAGCTCTACAGGAGTGAATGATAAAGATCCTTCAATTACTTTTCTGGCTATTAAAAGTGAATGCAAGAGATTCTTTGTAATATGTATTCATTGGATACATGTATTATTTATGACATTATTTTAAAGCTTGTATATACTTTTTCAAGAAATGACAACAAACATATTATGGAGAATGCTAGTATAATAAAACGGTTAGCGTAATCAAAATCCATTAATGAAAAGCACTGCATCAAACTAATCACTGATTATATTGCATTGTCCTTAGTTAGATAACCTTGCAGCATTTGGTTCATACTTCATATGAATCAATATTCTCTAATTTTGTAATGAGTTAGTAGAAACACACAGAATATTCAGTTATCTGGATGGTGATCCTAACCAGTAATAACCATATTACTGGTTAGGATCGACGAATATCGAAACACAATTTGTCCTGTCCTTATAGGGAAGAATCTTTTCAGTTTTCTGGTTGGTAATAAATCAAAAGTACCGAAAGTATGAAATCCGTACAATCTTTTAATAGGCAAATCTACACTTCCAACTTTTAAGAAATCTTGATCTATCCTTTAATAAAACTTTGTGTGGGAATACATCTGAACTCATTACTATGGTAAGTGCTCAGGTAAAGAGAAAAAGGAACAAGGATCATAATTCTAATTCTCTTTCCATTAACTAAATTTAGTAACCAGCATTTTGACATAATTAAATTCATTTAAATATTCTAAGCAGATCTCCATGGAGACAATGATCTTTAGTATATTTTATAACAAGGCTCTTCATTTGTTCCCAAAAGAGCTCACTCAGTTGGTGACATTCTATCCTCCAGTTTAGAAGATAAAAGCTTTGGTCTTGTTAACACCTGGCTCTTAAATAAAAGTGGCTTTTGTTTAATTAATAGAAACGGAGAACCATATTTGTATGTAAAGCACATATGAAAGGTTAAAAGCACATCCCACGGTAATGCATCCAATGCTCCATATTACAAAATCGATATACCGGTATATGTATTTTGATGCATGATATTTTCCTTCCTCCAAAATAACGATTTTGTAATATGGGGCCATGGATGCATAACCGTGGGATGCGTGTTTTATCTTTCATATGCACTTAACAGAAATAAAAAAACATATTTGTATGTGAACTAAATAAAGGAGTTTTATTAATATTTCTGGAGTGTGCCCATTTTTGGCCACTTTCACTTTTAAATTTGCAATTAGCAAATGGGTGGAAAGGGGCTAGCATAGGGGATAGGGGGGCATGTGGATTAAAGTGTATGAATAAATTACAGGATCATAATCTAAAATGTATGTTTGCAAATGCGAGAAACCTGGCTGACAAAATGAGTGAATTGAAAATGATGGCGTTGAATGAAAAGTATGATGTAATAGGTATAGCAGAAACGTGGTTGAACAGTTCTCACGACTGGGCTGTAAATTTAGAAGGATATGCCTTATTTAGGCAGGACAGAAAAAAAAGGAAAGGGGGAGGAGTATATGTTTATGTTAAAAAAGAATTGAAGCCAAATTTAAAAGAAGAGATAACTGGCAATAAAGTGGAGGCAATATGGGTGGAATTAGGCAACAGAAAAGGGTGTAATGTCATTGTTGGTGTCTGCTATAAGCTGCCAAATGCTAGCAGAGAGGAAGTGAGTCTGCTTCATATGCAGTTGGCAAGGGCTGCAAGTTTGGGGAGTGTGCTCATTATGGGGGACTTTAATTACCCCTACATTGATTGGTGTAGTGGAACTGCCAACACAGAAAAAGGCGATGAGTGGTTGAAGTTGAGTGGTTGAAGTTCCTACTAGAAAAGGAGATCTGTTGGATCTGGTAATATCTAACATTGTGGAGCGCATTATAGATATAAAGGTAACTGGAGGCTTAGGGAATAGTGACCATGAAATAGTGTCGTTTGGAGTATGTTATCGAAAGGAAAAGTGCGCTGGGTTAAGACTTTTAATTTCGGGAAGGCAAATTTTCCCAGGTTAAAATTAGCTCTTCAGAATGTCAACTGGGATAAGGTATTATCAGGTAAAGGTACTGAACAGAAGTGGACTGTGTTTAAGGGGATTTTAAGCCATTAAAATTTATACCCTTGGGAAATATATGTAAAAAATCCGCGCCCATGTGGCTGAATTCTGATGTAAAGAGGCAAATGGAAAGGAAGAAAAAGGCATTTAAAACCTTTAAGTCAGAGGGAATGGAAAGGGCCTTTAGGGATTATAAAAACTGTAACAAGGAGTGTAAGAAAGCAATCAAACTAGCTAAAAATAATAATGAAGTTAGGATAGCTGAACAAAGCATCACTAAGCCTAATTTTTTTTGAAAGTATATTAATAGTAAGAGGAGGACTGAAAATGTGCACCGATAATTAATGGGAATAAGTTAGTTACGGGGGATGGCGATAAAGCAAATGTCTTGAATATTTTTTCCTCTGTATAGAAGATCCAAGTACAGATATCATAGAGTATAGTAGCAATAATGGTATAAAAGATTCAAGTGCACTTTGGTAACTGAGGATATGGTACAGAAAGAACTAAATAAGGTTAATATAAATAGATCTCCTGGACCAGATAAAATACATCCATGAGTACTTAGGGAGCTAAGTTCAGTTTTATCTAGGCCATTGTTTCTTATTTTTGTAGATTCCCTCATGTCTGGACGTGTGCCTTTGGATTGGAAAAAGGCTGATTTTATTCCAATATTCAGAAAGGGTAGTTGTTCACAGCCGGGTAACTACAGGCCTGTAAGTTTAACTTCAGTGGTGGGGAAGATACTGGAAAGTTTAATTAGGGAACATATTCTAGAGTATGTTTCAAGGACTGACGTTATAAGTAGTAACCAGCATGGATTTAGGAGGAATAGATCTTGTCAAACTAACTTGCTTGGCTTTTATGAAGAAATTTAGACTCTGGCATAGCAGTAGATGTAGTTTACTTGGAATAAAAGTATTGGTAAGGCCTTATTTGGAATATGCAGTGCAATTTTGGAATCCTGTGTACAAAAAGGACATCTTTGAAATGGAAAGGGTTCAGAGAAGGGCAACTAAATTAATAAGGGGATTGGGGGAGCTTGAATATGAAGAGAGACTGGAAAAGTTACAATTATGTACGCTGGAGAAAAGGCACTTGCATGGGGATATGATTACTGTGTATAAATACATTAACGGGCCATACAATAAACTATCTGGGGCATTGTTCACCAATAGAACATGTCAAAGGACACAAGGACATCCCTTAAGACTTAAGAAAAAAGGTTTAGGCTTCAAGCTCGGAAAGGGTTTTTCACTGTGAGAACGGTAAAGCTATGGAACTGTCTTCCAGTGGACGTTGTTATGGCAGGTTCATTGGTCAGTTTCAAAAAAAAGCTGGATGAGTTTCTGCAAACAAGGAATGTTGCAAGTTACTGGTATTGATACATAAAGTAGAGTTGATCCAGGGAAATTTCCGATTGACACTTGGAGTTGGGAAGGATTTTATAAATTTGGTGATTTTTTTTTTTGCCTCCCTCTGGATCAACAGTTAGGCAGGCAATCAGGATATTGCTAGATGGGTTGGACTGGATGGACATATGTCTTTATTCAACCTCAAATACTATAACTATATCTATTATTTCAGAGGCTAATAGCCATAATAATAATGTAGACATGATGTAGAAAGCTAAAAAAACGGCTTAGAGAACATGTACCAATGGCTAATGTTGGCTTGTATACTTCCTGGAAGGCTGGCTATATGAATCCAGGCACAAGAGCATAATCGTTTTGTCTTTACTGCACTGGCAGACTCTCCCTACTCCAGCTTCCCTAATGCATTCCAACACTCTGAAAATGGCTGTTGTGAACAAGCACAAAATAAAAATAATTGGAATTGAGAAGTTTTTGTCCTGATGAGCAGCCTATGATTGGCGCCTACAGTATGAAATCCCGATAATTTTGCCGGTTTCGTAAAATCCTGAAATCTACAGTTTTGCTGTGAAATCAACTTGACAAAGAAACTCTTTTCCCCTCTACTATAAGTAGTTACTTTGCTATGGCACTGAGAATGTGTTTCTTTGTTTTAGAGTTTTACTTTGCACTGCGTGTTTTCCATCCAGAATGCCTTCTGTAACAGAACACTATCATTTCATTTCACGTCCAATTCAATCTGACATTGAAAATCATTTAGATACAATGACAGCAAAGTTTAGAATGACTAAAAGGACAAACAAAACATTGTCTAGGACATGTGTTTGGGTTGTTTTGGAAGTTGTATCACACAGACAGCAGATCACTTCCATTTCAGTCCGTTGTTTGCATACATAAAAGCTCTTACTCCAAATGACTCAGATTGAAAAGATGGATTTAGTTTTTACTTTATCTTCTTTCATACTGTTGTATATTAATCCAAACATTTCTCTTCTTTTCAATTTTCCAAACTGTCAATGCCCAGTTTATTTCTGACAATATAATAGAATATGTTTTGGTGAACGCAGTGGGAGGATTATAAACATAACCTCAGAAATACTGATATCAAATAAGTGAACTGTGTATAAATGAAACACTTTTATGTTTAGACAAGGATTGAAGTGCCAGAATCTAGTACAGTTGAGTGTTAAGGCCACGGGTAATTCTTAATCCCTTTTGGCACAGCAGAAACAAAGAGAAGCTTCTCATAAGCTAATAAAATATGAAAAATATGTAGAAAGCAAAAACATTGTGTGATGTTCATAATCTATGGGGGTTATTCAATAAAAGTTCTTATTGTTTAAAATGGTGCTAATTTTGCCCCAACCAATCAGATGTTAGCTTTCAAATGTTACATAAGTTCTGATTGGTTGGGGCAAAATTAGCACCATTTTAAACGATAAGAACTTTTATTGAATCTCCCTGTAAGTGTACTACCATTGAATGTATACTACCATTGAAGCACTAAGCCCTCAGTTCTGAGAAAAAGCAACGTCCCCAAGCAACGTCCACAACAGGGATTTTCTTGATACACTTGAAGGTGCTTGTCCAAAAATCACAAGGTATCAGCTGGTCTGGCTGTTTTTTAACCTGATGCAATCATTGAATAATGTTTTTAACCTACACTTGTTTTTAACATATATGGTGACAATCTGCAATGTAACAGAAACATGTAGAGCGACACTGTAACCTGAACATATACAGAAATATGAAGCAACCCCTTCTTCTTGACATCCATACCTAAATACAGCATTGACAAATTTTGATTTAAATATTTCATATAAACACTATATGGAAATTTGCTTTAGGGGTCTTCCTGAATGTAGAAAAAGTTATTATATTGATGCATTGTACTCTATATACACATTGGTTCCTAGAAATGTACAGCTGTTTTCTTTAAAGTGAATAATTGGTTGCTTTCATTTCTTCTCCTTTAATTCAGCACACTGCTTTAATACAAAAAAAGTATGGAATGTAAAACAGATGCAAGCATATGCAGTGGTTCTGCTGAATACACATTTTCATGTAATATGCACCATATGGACAAAACCTTTGTTCACAATCTGATTAACTGAGCCATTCACAGATCAGTAGTAACTTGCTAATTATACTTGGTCTCTGTACCTAAAATAAATACCATTTTATCTGACCCATACTTTTTCCAATTTACAACATTATGTTATCTGGCCAATTAGAATTTAACTAGCGGCATTGATTGGAGTTTAGTTATAATGAACAGCATAAAAATGGAAACTCTCTGACAATATGGCCTTCATAGCTAATATATTATTAATTATTTAGCTGTAAAGCACCCACATATTCCACATTTCTGTATGTATGTGTGATGAAAAAGTGGCCTCAAACCTTATTATAAGTAGGGATGGACTAGAACTCGAACTCAAGCCCGAGTTCGAGCCGAACTTTATGAGTTCGAACGGACTCAGACTTCTCAAACTATCCTGGACCAGGATTTCTCAGACTTTTCTGTTTCTGTTTCCGGACTTTCGATCGTAAATTCGATAATTATCTAATTTACCGGCTGTTCACTAACTCTAGAATGTAGTGTAGTGTAATGTAGTGGCTGTATAGGATACACTAGTAATATAATAACCATATAATAACCTAGTAATATTATAACCATATAATATCCTAGCAATATAATAATATAATAATTATATTACTAGGTTATCATATGGTTATTATATTACTAGGTTATTATGGTTATTATATTATAATACCCTAGTAATATAATAACCTAGTAATATAACCATAATAACCTAGTAATATAATAACCATATAATAACCTAGTAATATAATAACCCTTTGATAACCTAGTAATATAATAACAATATTATATTACTAGGTTATTATATTACTAGATATTATAATAATCCAAACATTTGGATAGCTGCCCCTAGCCAGGATTCAAACCCTGGTCTACCATGTGAAAGGCAGTGCCTTTAACCACTACACTATCCAGCCACTACAATAATAATCCAAACATTTGTATAGCTGCCCCTAGCCAGGATTCAAACCCTGGTCTCCCATGTTAAAGGCTGTGCCTTTAACCACTACACTATCCAACACTTGGATAGTTTGCTAAGCCTAGGAAGGACCATTTGCTAACAGGAAGGATCGTTCGTTCGTTCGATAATCCTCGAATGTATCGTCGAATGTAGCCCGTCTGACTTTAGGAAGTGTTTTAACAAGTTTTGGAGATAGTGACATGTTCCCCAGACCATTTTCCAGGTGCCACAGCCATTTACAGTAAGTTACCATTGTTAGTTAGCTGTAAATCATTCAGATTTTTCGAACTATCACTCCCCCATTGACTTAAATGGGTCTGAATTCGATTTTTCTCTGAAGTTCGAAAGTTCGAAAACATTTCGAACTTTATATAGTTTGGCCATCTCTAATTATAAGTAGGGATGGACACAAAACCGAACTCAAACCCTAACTTTATGAATAGGACGAACTCAAACTATTTGAAGTAGTTTTGTTTTTCCGGACACACGGCTGTATTTTCAATAATTGTTGTAAATTCAATTATCGAATTTACGGGCTGTTTGCTAACCCTAGAATGTATCGTTCGCTACCCCTCAAAAGTATTCGTTTTCGATAACCCTCGAATGTACGGATCATTTTCGTTAGCCCTAGAATGCATAGTTCGCTAACCCTCGAATGTAGCCTTTGATTTTTAGCAACCCTTGAAAGTATCGTTAGTTTTCGGTAACCCTCGAATGTATGGATTGTTTTCGCTAACCCTAGAATGTATCGTTTGCTAACCCTCGAATGTAGCCTTCGATTTTTAGTAACCCTCGAAAGTATCATTAGTTTTCGGTAACCCTTGAATGTATGGATCGTTTTCGCTAACCCTAGACTGTATCGTTTGCTAACCCTCGAAAGTATCGTTCATTTTCATTAATCCTCTAAAGTATCATTCGATTTCGGTAACCCTGGAATTTATGGATTTTGTTTTGCTAACTCTCAAAAGTATCGTTCGGTAACCCTCGAATTGGCTCTAACCCTCGAATGTAGCTTGCACACAACCTGACAATTGCCCGCTTGTGTGAAGAAGTGTTTTAACAAGTTTTGGTGATAGTGACATGTTCCCCAGACCATTTCCCAGGTGCCACAGCCATTTACAGTAAGTTACCATTGTTAGTTTAGCTGTAAATCACCTGGACTTTTCGAACTATCACTCCCCCATTGACTTTAATGGATCTTTATTCGAACTTTTATTGAAATTCGAAAGTTTGAAAACGGACCGAAGTTTATGAAGTTCGGCCATCTCAAATTATAAGATAACGCAAATTTATTCAAATTTAATCCAGGCAGAATTTACGCATTGAATAGTGCTCTGATTTGTATGTGGGGGAGACGAAACAGCAGTTGCACCAACTTTAGTCCAGCACAGAAGAGCCAATTCCTTAGGTCAGCAGCATACCTGCATTTTAAGGAAAAAGAACATACCTTTGAAGATTATAATGTTAACATATTGGCAAAGGAACAGGATTGGTTTAAAGGAGGTGTCAAGAGGCCATGGATCTTAAAAGAAAGAAACCAAGCCTGAATAAACTAAGCTTTTAGTTTATTATAAAATACTGAAAAAAACTGTACTGATTTGTAAGTTATGTAAGTACCTGCTTTGCCCAAAGTGTCCATTGAACCCTTTAGTTATCTATTAATAAAAATTGCTGTGGCACGTGTGTAAACATAAAAGGTAAAGCCCATGAATGTACAGATCGTTTTCATTAGCCCTAGAATGTATCGTTCACTAACCCTTGAATGTAGCCTTCAATTTTTAGTAACCCTTGAAAGTATCGTTAGTTTTCGGTAATCCTCGAATGTATGGATCGTTTTCGCTAACCCTAGAATGTATCGTTTGCTAACCCTCATTCAGTAACCCTCGAATTGGCTATAATCCGCGAATGTAGCTTATGCACAACCAGAGAATTGCCCGCTTGTGTTTAAGAAGTGTTTTAATAAATTTTAGTGATAGTGACATGTTCCCCAGACCATTTCCCAGGTGCCACAGCTATTTACAGTAAGTTACCATTGTTAGTTTAGCTGTAAATCACCCAGACTTTTCGAACTATCACTCCTCGATTGACTTTAATGGGTCTGAATTCGAACTTTTGAACTTTTACTGAAGTTCGAAAGTTTGAAAATGGACCGAAATTTATGAAGTTCGGCCATCTTAAATTATAAGATAACGCAAATGTATCCAAATTTAACCCAGGCAGAATTTATGCATTAAATAGTGCTCTGATTTGTATGTGGGGGAGATGAAACAGCAGTTGCAACAACGTAAGTCCAGCACAGAAGAGCCAATTCCCTAGGTCAGGACTTAGCAGCATACCTGCATTTTAAGGAAAAAGAACATACGTTTAAAGATTATAATGTTAATATATTGGCAAAGGAACAGGATTGGTTTAAAAGAGGTGTCAAGGAGGCCATGGATCTTAAAAGAAAGAAACCAAGCCTGAATAAACTAAGCTTTTACAGGGTTATTCAATAAACGTTCTTATCATTTAAAATTGTGCTAATTTTGCCCAATAACCAATAAGATGTTATTTAACATTTGAAAACTAACATCTGATTGGTTGGGGCAAAATTAGCACCATTTTAAACGATAAGAACTTTTATTGAATCTCCCTGTTAGTTTATTATAAAATACTGAACGAAACTGTACTGATTTGTAAGTTAATGTAAGTACCTGCTGTGCCCAAAGTGTCCATTGAACCCTTTAGTTCTCTATAAATAAAAATTGCTGTGGCACATGTGTAAACATAAAAGGCAAAGTTATTACGATACTAAAATATAGTTGCAAACCTTGAAACCAATTCCTAAAAAAATAAACATTCCCAATAGGGAATGATAAACTATCGCATTAGGCTAAGGGAGATTTAACACAAAATAAAACATTCCAGAGCATGAATAGAGAAAAAGAAATGTATAGCCGGTATTAAAGGGTAAAAAAATGTTCCTCTGCTATGTAAGTTAATATAAGAATAAATTTAAAGGTGGAGGGGGAGGGAGATATATTAATGGAGCATATTACATATTCCTGAAACAATTATTTCTGCTTAGTTTTTACAGCTAAAGGTAAAGGATTGCTACTTCCATTAGAAGGGAAAAAAATGCAAAACTGCTCAATGTTTATTTGTACAAGCAAGTACATTAAAACCCAGGAACTGTTGCTAGAACACTTTACATTAACATGAGATATGTTATGTTTATAGACCTACATGAAACACATTAGAATATAAAAAGAATATTCTGGTAAGGTAAGAAAGAGGAAGTTCCTTATAGTATGTACATATAGTGTAGTACTCAAAATGTAAAAGAGAGATCACTATGGGCCATATTTATAAACCCGCGGTATCGCTTTTTAGCGATACGAGGATTAGTTAATTTACGATCGCGGTCGTAAATGTACAAGCGTTTGTTTATTAACGAACGATCGTTCGTAGAATACTGCGCGGTAGTAAACTACCGCAATGGTACTCTATGGGGATCGTAAATCTACGATTTTGTTATCGTAGATTTACGATTGTACGATTGGTATCGTAAATTTACGATCAGTATCATAAATTTATGATCATTAAACCGATTGTTAATCTCCGATCGGTTAAACGATCGTAAATTTCCGATACCGATCGTTAAAGTCGCGGTAACGCTAAAAAACGATACCGCGGCTTTATAAATATGGCCCTATATAACATAATAAAATTATAAGAAGAAAAAGGGTGTCAAGTACACATAGAGTTGTGTAATGGGCATAATTGATGGAAAGCAGTCAACGCCAATAAAGCGGGTGCACAACCTAGGCCAATAGGATAAATAGATAATAAGAAAGAAGGCAGAAAAACAAAGAACAGAAACAGCCAGAAAAAATAGCAGAAAGGTCAAGCTAGGTAGTACAAGGGCACAGAACCCAAGAGCACTCCAACTGCATATAAATACCATCCAACAATATACAAAAAACGGAGGGCTAATACGGGACTAGATGTACGTATGTCTTTATTCAACCTCAATTACTATGTTACATTAGTTATAGCTATAGTTATACTCTGTTAACAGACAGTAAACTAAACATTCACAGTCTTGTTCATTTGTGTTTGTGCAGATTTGAAACACTCATGTTCTTTTTTTTTTTCTTCTGCCATTCGATGAGTTATTACTACGATTGAAAAATAAGGGACCTCTGAATAGACTTCCATACTAGGTAACAGTAATTAATATCCCTTGTCTTTGAGAATAGGCATCAGGAGGGTTATTAACAAGTGGTTTACATTTAAACTATATACAATGTACAAAAAAAAGTTCCCTATGGAACTGATGTGCCTATATGTTTTTATTTTTATGGTGTTTTTCTGTGTGTGCATTTAAATGGATAGGGGGATAATTATAATAAAAACTATTTGATACTTTTAATATATAGTGTGGTGTCCACCTCCAGACCGTTATCTATTGATGAGGTGCGTATTAGCCCTCCGTTTTTTGTATATTGTTGGATGGTATTTATATGCAGTAGGAGTGCTCTTGGGTTCTGTGCCCTTGTACTACCTAGCTTGACCTTTCTTCTGTTTTTTCTGGCTGTTTCTGTTCTTTGTTTTTCTGTCTTCTTTCTTATTATCTATTCATCCTATTGGCCCTAGGTTGAGCACCCGCTTTATTGGAGTTGACTGCTTTCCATCAATTATGCCCATTACACAACTCTTTGTGTACTTGACACCCTTTTTCTTCTTATAATTTTAATATTTAGAAGCTTTATCATTTCCTAGGAACAGAATTGAAAAAAAAGGCCATAAAATGCACTGAACATTTTGTTTTGCCCCAGGAAGGCTGAATGCAATTCACAATAGCTGGTAAATAAATTGCAGGGTAACAAGCAGCTTTTAAAATTGTATCAGGTGCTTCCATATTGATGTGGTGACATCTGTGTAGAAAATATCCTGTGCATAGAAACATTGAATACTGGGTTCAGGGTACATGGCTCTTTGAACACAACATGGGCTCTGAATTGTACTGGCAACTTAATGGGGGGCTTGGCCGCAGCCCTGCCTGTGATTGTCTGAGAGTTTGGTTGGGAGGGGGAGAGCTACATTACACAAAAAGGATTTAATGCTACACTAAACCTACAGTGCAATAGATCTGGATGGAGGGAGGGAGGGGGGGAAATCGGCTCCAAATTGCATGTCTGTTTAGCTCCTGAGGCAAGAGAAGAGGCAGAAACAGAAACTTTTTACAGGTAGACAGCTCCTACTCTTCTCTTTACTGGACTTTATACAGACAATGCAGAGGAACCATTTGGAGCAGAGATATAAGTTAAGAATTTTTTAGTGCTGTACAGTGGGGTAAGTAATGGGTTCAATTTTTGTTTTGAAGGTGGACTTGCCCCTTTAAGAAGCACACAGCCACATACTTACTCATGTTTTCTTCCCCCCAGTGCTTGATAGGGAATCAGCTGGAAAGAATATTTTTTTTTTATGAAATGCAAATAAATATGTGTGTTTGTGTGTGTTTTGAAAAACGCAGGACTATTTCTTCCTATTATAGGTATATTTTTTATGTAGAAACACTGTGGTATATGTGTTAATTTGTAATAATCAGACACAAAATACAGGTAAATCTACAGTAGATCAATAATGCTTTTTTAATCCAGTTAATTTATTTCTTACTGCATGGATTGATTCTTTGTTATCAGAGTCCATAGAACTTTTTCAACGTGTGTTTTATTAATATACCAGGTTTCCGCATAGTCAGTAGTTTGGCTTGATGATTCAGGATTAACTTCCATTTTGGGAAAGTGGTGCTTTTTAAAGGTCAACCAAAGAACCTAGAAAATATACAATCCAGAAAGAGGGCACTCACTATTAAATGTTAGTCTTATATAGACCAGGGTTCTACTAAAGTTTATTATAATATATTATCTTATTAATCTCAGAAATTCCCGGCCTGGGAATTTCTGGGATTTACTGTTCTATGTGACATAGTTAATGGAGCTGTGTGATCTGGAGGCACCTGGACTTTTATAGTTTATGGAATGAGTGCAGGAATACCTGAACTGTGGATATATATAATCTAATATAAAAGTCCAGTACACTCAGAGGATTTGTCAAAGCAAGAAAGAGTTCATGAGGTTGCAGGTTTAATTCCCCAGATTCCCCAGAAGGATAATCTTTGCGTACACTTAGCAGGGTGTGCCCATCTTGGTGGAATATTGGAGTGACCCCTAGTCCCCACAGGGTATTTTCCTCACCCAGTAGCCACAACAAAGGAAGAGGTGATCCACAGCTTTTGGTATGTTTGTAAATGTGCCCTGTCTATTGGGGCAATGTTGTCTGGAGACTTTAGTTCTCCTTTAACAATAGAGATTGATAATATAATAATAATGTTGTTTACATCGCTATGCAATGACATAGGCCTTTACATTGGAGAAGCGGCGGTTGCGTGGGGACATGATAACCTTATACAAATATATTAATGGCCCATACAGTGAACTCTCTGGTGCATTGTTCACTAATAGGTCATATCAGAGGACTCGTGGACATCCTTTAAGGTTGGAAGAAAAGAAGTTTCATCTTCAAGTTAGGAGAGGTTTCTTTACAGTGAGAACGGTGAAACTGTGGAACTGTCTTCCAGCAGAGGTGGTAATGGCAAGTTCATTGAATAACTTTAAAAAAGGCCTGGATAAGTTTCTAAAACTAAAAAATATTGAGAATTACTGGTATTAATGCATATAGATCTGGTTGATCCAGGGATACTTTCCGATTGCCGTTTGGAGTCAGGAAGGAATTTTTCCCCCCCTTTTTTAGCTGGGTTTTTTTGCCTTCCTCTGGATCAACTGTTAGGTAGGGTTAAAAAAAAAAAAAAAAAGGGAATAGGTTGGACTTGATGGACGAATGTCTTTATTCAACCTTAATTACTATGTTACTATGTTACTATGTATTTTACGACTGCATGGTGTTAACTAATGACTACATGGTTTTAAGTAACAACAAAGTGTTATTTAAAGGACAACTATACTGTAAAAATGTACTTTTTAAAAATGAAAAGCACCTGGGGCAAGGAGATAGGATTGATTATTCATACCTCCCAATATTGTTTTGTTTAGGAGCTACAGCGCATACAGTTTTCATCTGCCAGGTTATGGCCCGGGTCCATTCTATATTAAAGATAGTGCTGAAGCATTCAGGAAGTCTGGCAGAAGTAGTTTTCTTTCTCCTGCTGCTCCTGGTATAAATAAAATTGGGAGGTAAAAACACCAATCCTACCTCCCTGCCTCAAGTACTTTTTATTTTAATGTTTTTTTAAAAACTCTATACGCACTATAGTTTCCCTTTAAATTGCAATAATCATAATTTTGTCTTTACTTACAGATAACAATACATTTCTGTCAAAGATACCAGAGAGAATAAATATTTAGATCTTACATATAGTGATCATTCGTCATGCAGAATTACCATATTTACTCATGTATAAACTGAGATTTTTTTACCTTTAAAATCATCCTGGAATCTCCCCTCTTTATATTGTACTGATGCTGCTGGATAAAATCACATAGCCCTGAGAAAACAAAAACTGTACCCTATGAGGCTGTGTATTGAACTTTCTATGGGGCTGTGTATGGGACATTCTATGGGGCTGTGTATGGGACTTTCTATTGGGCTGTGTATGGGACTTTCTATGGGGCTGTGTATGGGACTTTCTATGGGGCTGTGTATTGGACTTTCTATGGGGCTGTGTATCGGACTTTCTATGGGGCTGTGTATTGGACTTTCTATGGGGCTGTGTATGGGACATTCTATGGGGCTGTGTATCGGACTTTCTATGGGGCTGTGTATTGGACTTTCTATGGGGTTGTGTATTGGACTTTCTATGGGGCTGTGCATGGGACTTTCTATGGGGCTGTGTATTGGACTTTCTATGGGGTTGTGTATTGGACTTTCTATTGGGCTGATACAACAGATATACCATGACCTGGATGAATGAGAACCTTCACAAGCGAGTGGTCATACCCTTTAACTACAGATTAAAGAAATACATAATCAAAGAGATGTGAAAAGAGATTCTACCAGACACATGTCTGGAATTAAACTTAAAATCAACTCCCTGCAAGATCCTGTCTGTCATCTTTTAAAGATCTGCATACACACAGACCCGAGCGTTCACCCTATGAACATCATAGGGAAAACTTTCAGGACTGTGTGTTTCCCTCGGCCACGGCAGACACCTCTATAGGGAGTCTGGCGTGGCCTATGGAAATTTGCGGTCTTTCCCGAACAAGCGTTTGACCAACCCGATCGTTCGGCGGCCGCGTGCTTGTTCGGAAAACGAAGGTACACACAGTACAGATAAAGCCCTGATACCATCGGATCCCTGGGATCTTTAGTCCTCATCCCTGGGATAAAAGTTATTTAAAAGTTATAGTTACCTACAGTATTGTCTTGCTCATCCTGTTCACTCTGTTCAGCTTTGTCAGCCTACGTTAAAAAGACAGACGAGCCAACTTCTGTGAATGCAAAGATATTGGGCAAGTATAATTTTTAACTTGTATCTGTGATATATCAAGACTAGGGATGGAGCGAGCCCGAATCGGAACCTGAGTTTGACCCGAACTTTAATAGTTCAGGCTAACACGAGCTCTTCCGAACTTCCCGAACTTTGAACTACTTCAGGTTTTTTAAATTGGAAGACTTGTTTTTGATAATTATCAAACTCTCCAATTGGTATCCTTTTCTTTGGTAAACCTCAAATGTATCCTTCGATTTCGGTAACCCTCGAATGTAGTGTTCGATTTCGATAATCCTCAAATGGAGCCTTCAAGTTTTTCAACCCTAAAATGTTTTGTGTGGTAACGCTCGAATGTATGGTTTGGTAACCCTCAAATAGGGCTTAACCCGCGAATGTAGCATGCAGAAACCTCACAATTGCCGATCGTGGGGAAAGGTAGTGTTTAAAGAAATTTTGGTGATATATATGTGCTCCCCAGATCATTTCCCAGGTGCCACAGACATTTATGTAAGTTGCCATTGCTATTTTAATTGTATTTAATCCAAACTTTTAATGGGTTAGTTTTTGAACTACCAAATTTCCGAACTTTTACAAAAGTTTGGAAGTTTGAAAACGAACCAAACTTCAGGAAGTTTGACCATCTCTTATCAAGACAAGTTCAGAACTCATTACAATACAACACAAATATATTTTTTTTTACAAATTTTTAGACAAAATCGAAAGAGAAGAGGAAAAAACAGACAGGATAACAAAAGATCCATACAACTGGAGAAAGAAAATATACAATTTGCGCAAGAGGGACAGGTGAACTCCATTGTAAAATTGTCCAGATTTCAGCTTAAACAAAGACATATTGAAGTGTTATCGAAAGGCCTTAATTTTGCCCCTACTAAAGAACTGTTAAAAACTTCACGCTAATAAAGGATGTACACCTCTTTGCTCGAAAATTAACATTAAAAAGGATGTATTCCTTTAAAGAAAAAACAAATGAGGAGAATACCATAATTGATAATTTAAATATTGAGGTTTTGAGAGAGCTAGAAGTAAATAATGAGATTGAAACTACTGTACTACCCTTAACAATCTTGAGGAATTACAGATGAATAAAGAAGAAAATATAGGGTACTTAGGAGTAAGAGGAAAATCTAATTTCTATCCTACTCTATCTACGTACCCTAATATTAAACTATTTGTAGATCTGATAGCAGAATATACCCCATCTTAGGGAGACATAAACCTCAACAAATCACAGTGACAGGAACAAAGAGCCGATCACACAACAGTAATAAAACTGTTGGACAAAGGTGGGAATGTTTTATTAGATATCGATGACAATCAAAAGGAGGTAAAAAGACAGCTAAGGGATAGGTCACAGTGGGCCGTATTTATAAAGCCAAAGTATCGCTTTTTAGCAATACCGCGCCTCTAAAGATCTGTAAAACGATTGTTCCTTGTTCCAATTTCAGATTGGTAATCTCCGATCGTAATTTCACAGTACCAATCGTTAATCTACTATAACAAAATTGTAGATTTATGATCCCCATAGAATAATATTGCGGTAGTTTACTGCCGCATGGTATTCTACGACCGAACTTTGATTAATTACCGAACATTCGGTCATAAATGTACGATCGCAATCGTAAATTAACTAACCAGCAGTATCGATAAAAGGCGATACTGCGGCTTTATAAATATGGCCCAGTATTTCATAGTTACTGCAAATTCACTAAAGGAAGTGAATACAGAAATTAAACACATTCTAGATGATGCATAAATCAAAATATCATTGATGAAAAAAGAGCGAGAATTCATGTACAAAAATTTCCCAGTCCTACCCTGTTTCTTGACAGGTAGTCACCTAGGGTCCCTAATATAGTCGATAATAATGTATGATTATGCCCTAATCAGATATATCGAAATAATGGCCAGAGAGTTAAAAAGGCATTTGGGCTGTAAGGCTCCAAAGGCTTTTGTTTAGAGCTACAATAAGGAAATCTGGATCTAAGGTATAGAATGGAGAAAACTTTGGGAGTACAAGGTTTAAGTGAAGGGGTTAAAATTATAGGTTCCATGTCTCCTTAATGAAAAACACATACAGTGCTGGGAGGGGAGCCAATACCTCTTTTCTTATTGGTCTTTTTGTTTCCATGAATGTACACCCACCATATGTTATGAATTATATAGAATTCCATATTGTGATGTCATTTTGCCTATATAAACCAGTGAGCAGGTCTCTGTAAGGGGGGCTAGTGACATGCAAAGGATATGTCAGTAGTCTCTGTACGTGCAAATAAAGGAACCTCCTTCTTTTATCAATTGGGCCTCTAGAAGTGATATTATTCCTGGGGTAACAAAACTTGAGGTACCCTATTTGGATCATCAATTGGAGGTACTGCTGAGATATTTCTTTTCAAGGGTACAGTCCAGTGGAGTTTCTGAGCAGAGAGATGATGGGAACGGCTGGTAGGCAAATTTCTTACAATGCATTGGTAAGACCTCTTTTTGTGTGTCTTATTTCTGATTTGTCTATCAAAATCGATCCCTGTCGGTCTGAGAGCCTCTGCTGGAATGTCATCCTTCAGATAGGTGAATATCACTCTAGAGTTTATGTTGTCATTTTGTCTGTCTTAATACTAACAAACTTGTGTGATTGGAGTGTGAATTGTTTGTCTAGTAATACTCATTTTTTATGTTTCATACAATGGCCAATACTGAGGATAATTCTGTTAGATTTAATTGTAATTGTCAAACTAGGATTGTGTACCGTTTGAAAGATTCAGGAATGTTATATCAGTGTTTGTGTAGAAATTGTTGCTGTTTAAAGAGAAGGGGTTAATCTTTAAAAGTCTAAAGTTAGAGCATAATTTGTTACAGCTGTATAGGCAGAATTCAAGATAACCTAATTATATCCAGATGTGACAGTCATTTCATTCACAGATGAATGAGGAAAATAGTTCTATTTTCAATTTAATAACATTACAAATTATTTAAACAGTGGGAAGACTTATAGTAGGATTCATTATAATACTTTGCTGTGGAAAGCCAATTGTACGCACTATAATTATGCGTGGAAAGTGTATATTGCGTCTGTATAAAGCTGCTAAACATTCAGTGTACAGGGGGTTAACACAGCCACTACGTCAGAACACGCTACACCCATATGAATAGAATCAAATCAAACAAGTGAAATTATCTGTTACTTTGAGATTTATTTTGCTAGTAACCTACAACCTATTTCAGAGACTCCACTATTTTAATTACCTTTATATTGTGACTATGAGGGAAAAATTTTAATCACTGATAAAGTCTCCAACACGAAAGAAGGTGTTGAGAGACGTGCATAGGGTCTTTTCACCCAAGAATTAAAAAGTGTGCTGGCCAGCACTCAATTTTCGAGGGTCTTATACATAAGAGCCTTCTGAAAGAGAGAGTACAGACTCTCTGGGTTGTCGGGGAAAAGGACTTGCACGCAGAGTGATACAGAGAATAATTCTTTCAAGTCACAATTTAAGATGGGGAATATAGTTAGTAGTCATAATAAATATGTAACTACTACAGAAATACCAAGTGGA
Source organism: Hymenochirus boettgeri (assembly GCA_019447015.1). NCBI lineage: Eukaryota > Metazoa > Chordata > Amphibia > Anura > Pipidae > Hymenochirus > Hymenochirus boettgeri. The sequence continues at coordinate 83,251,217 of CM033475.1, forward strand.
GTGAGATGACCAGGTTAGCAGGTGAAACCCTATATTCCATATCATTACAGGGGACATTTGATTTGCTCAGATGGGTACACTTAGAAAGTAAATATATAGACAACAGCTCAATAGAGACACGCACAGCACACATAGTACACAGTACACAGCACTCTCTCTCTTTAGAATAAGAAACACATTGCCAAATGTTTTGTTAAACTAGAACGAAATCCTACACCACTTCAAATTGACGAGGCTATCGCTGTAATTCACAATTGTTGCTTAAACAGCACCATTAATGCTCGCAACATGCATGATTTAATGAAACAGTTAAAATTCCAGTGGGATCATACTGATCATACCATTATTACAGGGGACAATAAGTGCATGATTCTCCCTTGTAATAAGAAACCACATAACCCCCTTAAAAAGTAACAAAGTCTGGAATGAGGGAGCCAACTGGTTTAGATAATAGCCGTTACATGCTTAGATCAAAGACTAAGTAAATATGGGTTAGGTGAACAATGTAAAATTATAATATTGCTGATGAAGGTATTTGACTTATCTGTAGGTTCTATTTTCATTTACCCCTGGATTTAACAAGATTAGAAATAAATTATTGATTTGGAGTTGGAAAATGTATATGAAAATGAAAAGTCTACAGAAGTAATGTGTATCTAATTTATATAGAAGAAGAAAACATGAAAAGAAAGACAGTCATAAATATAAATAAGGAAAGTTTGAAAAGAATCCAAGTAGAAAGAAAAGTATGTTGTACATAGAAAGTAGAGGATTTGTGTGGTGATAGATCATGTGATCCTTTTTAACCGTTGGAAAACTAATATGTTACATTTTATTTTCCCTTACAGGGAGTAGAAAGTGCATTCTAGGTTTGGTCTGTGGTTAGACTGTGATGGACTTATAGAATAAAGCAGAATATGCAATTTAAAACTACCTGACTCAACTAAACCTTTCCAATTGTTTTGAGCTGTTTCAGGAAATACAGGGGACGGCGTTCTTTGCCAGGAGACCCCATCTGGGTGACGAGTGGTGGCATATGAGAGCATGCAACTGGATCCAGTTATTTAAGGAGCTCCCACCTGTGTTAGAGTGGTAGCGGCAGCAGCTCTCCTCACTGAAAAGGTAGCAATTATTCGCTTAGGGCAATCATTAACTGTATATACTTCACATGCAGCAGCAGGACTCATTCAATGTGCGCAGTCACGACACCTCTCCTCAGCATGCCTAGGCAAGTATGAGTCTATCCTATTAGAGTCTGGGGAAATAGAGGTTAAACGCTGCACTGTCCTCAATCCAGCCACCTTCCTCCCGCCAGAAGACGGTGATGCCGAGACGGCGGCAGAGGACCATGATTGTCTACAACTGATGGAGGAAGAGACTAGCCAATTGTCTCCGGTAAGTGAGGAGCCGCTGCAAGCCCCTGACCTTACTTTATTTATAGATGGTTCCAGGTTATATGTAGATGAAGCTCCACGCACCTCCTATGTCATCATATCGTCAACAGCTGAAGGTTCACTACATTAGATGCTGGCCGATTGCCACCTTCCTACTCAGCACAGCAGGCGGAATTGGTCACATTGTGTAAGGCATGTGTACACGCTTCAGGTAAGGCTGCTAACATTTACACTGACAGCATGTATGCATATGGAATTGCACATGATTTTGGACCCATCTGGAAAAACAGAGGATTCAAAACTATGCAAGGTACACCCATCAAAAACTGGGTAGAAGTAAAAAAACTTATTCAAGAGGGTCTCATTGCCAATAAAGGTGGTCATCTTGAAAGTCAAAGGCGCCACCAAGACTCAGTCCCTATGAGATCTTATTTGGCTATAAGCCAAATACAGGGTTACGCTATACTCATCAGATGGAGGCAATGCACTATGATCGGTGTTCTTATGTTTTTGCATTACAAAAGGAGCTTACTACAGTGCATCGTCATGTACATGACAGTTTGCTAGAAGCAGAGAACCAACAACATTTTATAAAGCCAGGCGACTGGGTGATGGTCAAAGTGTTCCAAAAGCATTCCCTTGGCCCAAAAATTCGAAGGTCCAAGTGCTACTCACAACTACAACTGCAGTGAAACTAGAGGGAAAGCCAGCATGGCTTCATGCCAGCCACTGCAAACCGCTTCTTCAATACGATACCCAAGAGCCTGTGGACAATCCACCATTACAATGCTAAGTCTATGCTTTTCATCATTTATCTTGTTTGCCTGTCAAGTTAGTCATGTGCAGGGCGGTGAATCCGACCTGTACATCACTAATATATCTGTATACATCACTGTCAGAAGCTTCTGTACTTCCAAAAATAATAAATCATGAAATTAACACTATAAAGGAAGAATACATGTCTCTAATATCACCATGCTAACTGTTCAGTACAGACTTTACACACCCACTTACTATAATGGTAAGCTATGAAATAGAAGATCCAGCTTTCCCATTATAATGGGAACAGGATCTTCTAGGGGGGAGCATACATACAGGGAGAATACATACAGGAACATGGAAGTTTAAATACAATAGAATATGTACATATCTCCACAGTCAAATTAGACAAACATTTCATAAGGAAACTAATTTCTACAGAAGGGACGTCTTTACAGATAGCAGAATAGGCATATGAACCATCAGTGTGTTTAAAATTTTCTCATGAGAATAGTCAACCCACACAGAATTTCATAAAGCAACACAATATTACCTTTGCCATATCTGCAGTGTACTTAGGGATAAGTAATTGTGACAATATAGTTGTAAGTACATTAAATGACACTCCTGTAGACCAATTTAGTAACTATTCATGTAACGATAGATGTCAGGACAATATACAATGGTTCCAATATATAATGAAACGACATGCAGACACTGCCCCATTAGTATTAAAAAAAAAAAAAAAGGGCTCTATTTCATTTGTGGAAATAAAGCATATTCATTGCTACCAATGAGAGGTTGGAGAGAATGTACACTAGGGACTGTAGTTCCTGCCATAAGGGTAAAGTATAACATTACATCACTGGTCCCAACACCAGAATATAATACATACAGTACACTTCTACAGAAGGGATAAATCATACAAACAAACATAATATAGTGAAAAGGGAGCTTTCAGTGATGCAGATAAAGCATGGATGTGATTTCCACCATGGACAGGCTGTGGGATAGAACTTGCTAACAGATTAAATAAATATACTGAAATAATGGATGGGATTGTTAATGAAACTACAAGTGCTATACGTGTTATTAATGATGAACTTTCACAGGTCAAAAAAAGTAGCCTTGCAGAACAGAATGGCATTGGACTACATCCAGCAGCCCAAGGAGGTGTGTGTGCCCTTATTGGTGTGGAATGTTGCACTTGGATTGAGGATTCCTACGACCCAGTACTTGCTCACCTTGCTAATGTGGACAGTTTGCAACAAAAAGCAAGAGACATTTCCAAAGATGGATGGAATCCTTTCAAGTGGCTCGACAACATTGGATCTTGGCTCCACAATGTTTTTGGAAATGTTGTGACTTTCTTACTGACAATTGTTATTGTGATTATTTTGATTGTCATAGTGGCTAAAATACTTGTCAAATACTGTGTGAATATGGAGTCAAAAATGATCAAGACACACACCTATTATACACAATCTTGCGGAAAGTTTAAATCTAATAATGGAGTATATCTTTTAACCATGATAATTTCTTGAGAGATAGATATACATAAATCTTAACATATTCTATACCTAAATATAAAAGTAAATAAAAAAATGTTACATATTAAGGGTGGTACAGGGATACTATTAGGGACCCATTATTCGTGTTTATTATTTACTATGTTTACCTTGTACATAAAAGGTAACATCTCACCTATCATGCCCACTAACTAAGATAGGGACAAGACAGATGAATGTGAGGCAGGGAATGGAAGGTGACTTCCCCAACCCAGTTCCTTCCTGTCACATGTGCACCACAAGGGTGGCACATGTTACAAAGTACCTGCCAGAGGATCACAGTCATCTGAATAGGTAGGGTGATGGTTTGTGATCGTAAATCACGATCAAGAGGGGGGAGTGACAGGTAGTCACCTAGGGTCCCTAATATAGTCGATAATAATGTATGATTATGCCCTAATCAGATATATCTAAATAATGGCCAGAGAGTTAAAAAGGCATTTGGGCTGTAAGGCTCCAAAGGCTTTTGTTTAGAGCTACAATAAGGAAATCTGGATCTAAGGTATAGAATGGAGAAAACTTTGGGAGTACAAGGTTTAAGTGATGGGTTAAAATTATAGGTTCCATGTCTCCTTAATGAAAAACACATACAGTGCTGGGAGGGGAGCCAATACCTCTTTTCTTATTGGTCTTTTTGTTTCCATGAATGTACACCCACCATATGTTATGAATTATATAGAATTCCATATTGTGATGTCATTTTGCCTATATAAACCAGTGAGCAGGACTCTGTAAGGGGGGCTAGTGACATGCAAAGGATATGTCAGTAGTCTCTGTACGTGCAAATAAAGGAACCTCCTTCTTTTATCAATTTGGCCTCTAGAAGTGATATTATTCCTGGGGTAACAAAACTTGAGGTACCCTATTTGGATCATCACTACCCTGTTTCTATTGGTTTCTTAAAATTCACAAAAACTCTGAACACCCCCAGGCCGCCCGATTATCTCGGGAATAGGTGAACGAACGGTAAATATATTGAGGAATGACGATCAGGCCCTGAGACCCTTTTTATATACCCTCCCATCATATCTTAAGGATACCCAAGATGTTATTCAACATCTACATTCAGTACAGGTGAGTGGAGCCACAATAGTGGTTGGACTAGATGTGGAGACACTCTACCCTTCAATGCCACATGAAAAACTTCTTAAAGGGATAGAAGGGTATCTTAAAACAAGAAGTTATAAATATGAAAAACACTCAAAGTTTCTATTGAATCTGCTTCAAATAATACTTAAGAATAATAAAATCTTTAGGTTTGATGGGAAAGTATATAGACAAGAAAAGGGGACAGCAATGGGGACAGCATGTGTCCCTATGTACGCAGGGTTGTTGTCCCTATATACGCAGGTTTGTACCTGGGACAATGGGAAAGAGGGATTCTGACAGGATGAGTACACATGGGCCCAATAAAAAAAATCTTATTATGGGTGCATTATATAGATGATGTCCTCATTCTCTGGAATGGAACTAAGGACGAAGTAGAGAAATTTGTGGGTAGTCTCAATAGAAATGAGTGGAACTTAAGATTCACTGATCAGTAAATCAAAAAATCTCATTTTTAGATATACCGTATATGCTGGCGTATAAGACGACTGGGCGTATAAGACGACCCCCCAACTTTTCCAGTTAAAATATAGAGTTTGGGATATACTCACCATATAAGACTACCCCTCTTTCTACACATCCCAACACCTCCTTCTCTGACATTGGTAAACACAGACATCATGCCTCCTCCATCCATCTGTCCCACCCGGTATCCAGCCGCTCGTATGAGTAGCAGCCAAACGCAGCCTCCTGGTTACATAATCCGGCAATCCACCTCCAGCCCTGGTTCCTGGTAACATAATCCGGCAATCCACCTCCAGCCCGTCCCACAGTTTCCTCCAGCAAACGTCACTACGCTCCCCGCACGTCATCAGTCCGCTGACCGCCGAACCAGGAAGCTGCCCCGCCGCACCATTCGTTTTCTCCACTGCAGGTAATTGTGGCTTAAGGCAGTGACATCCGGCGTATAAGACGACCCCGACTTTTCAGAACATTAAAAGGGGCTAAAAAGTAGTCTTATACGCAGGAATATACAGTACTCATTAAAAAAGAAAGAAATAGAAGCCTACTGCAGGGAATTCATTTTTGTGTGAAGCATGCAGCCCACTCCCCTCTTAAAAGTGATCCCCATAGAGCAATTGCAAAGCATGACAGATTTTAAAAATGCAGCGTTTGAGCCAAAAAATAGATTTTTACCCACAGAACTGTCTTGAAAAGGCATAGAAAAATTTAAGTACAATAAGAGGGCAAATTAAATTTTTAAAAACAATGGAGGTTATTCAATAAAAGTTCCTATCGTTTAAAAAGGTGCTAATTTTGCCCCAACCAATCAGATGTTAGCTTTCAAATGTTACATAAGTTCTGATTGATTGGGGCAAAATTAGCACCATTTTAAACGATAAGAACTTTTATTGAATCTCCCTGAAAGAGAGATATGATGGGAAAATTAATGTTATTAAACTATATAACATAGACTGGCTTTGGGTTAATCAAGTTTTAAAAAAACTCTAGCCAATTTTAATGATGGATAACACCCTAAATAAGTGGCTATCACCTTTTCCGGAGGTTGTCCCCATGAGAGCGCCCACAATTGGCCAACAATTGGACTGCTTTTTTGAACCCCCAAGCAAGCAGACATGGCTAACAGAAGGAAGGACTAATGGATCATTAAAATATGGGGGCTGTAAAGCTTGAAATTTTTTTATTAAAAGAGATAAATGGACCACCACAAAGTGAGCAACATAAAATTAACTCCTTCATTAACTGTAAAACAAAAGGGGTGGTGTACACACTAGAATGCGACTGTAAAAAACTTTACATACAAAAAGCCCAGTTGCCTATCACTTTACCTCCCTTCAATTCTTATACCCTAAAAGCTTTGGGAGTGGAAAAAGTGATTAAAAATAAAAGGGAAGGAAACTGGGACAGGAAAATGGATATATAAAACAGGATGTATGAGTCCAGGGTCTCAATGAAGAGATACTCTTTAATATGATCTTATAATCTTTGATTGCTTGACAATTTTTTCTTTAATGTATCCAAACCACATAATTTAAAAAAATATATATATCTTTGCATCGCAACATATATAAATGTAATACAATATATTGTGAGACATTGTTGTAAAGGGAGAGGTTGAGTCCTATATAATCCCTGATCCTCACTTATAGAGACGCAGCATTGTTTGACCCGGTAGAAGAGAACATGATCCTCAAAGCGATTGTTGGTCAGGCGTGAGATTTTTCATGACTGCGGAGTTTGCATGCGTCTTGCAGGATGTATACATACCTATTTGGGAAGCCATTAATTGGCAAAATCCTTGCAGTTCCCACACTGATGATAGCGATCACTGAAATGGCAGAGTCAGATGAGGATTAACAGTATCCAGAAACCAGGTGTGGAGATGGAGCTGAACCCGACAACATTAGGACTCTGGGTGAGATCATATCATTTGGATTTTACACACTTGCTTTGGTCTCAGATATCACGCATGCAGTTCCCTTTTCCTAAGTATCCACTTATTATGTCGGGTGGCTTCCCACTCTTTCTCTATGCAATTATGCTTTGGGATACAAATGGACGTATTATCTTTAATTAAGTTTCAGAAATCTTATTATTCATTGAACCGCCTGTTGGATGGTTTGGACATATATTTTACCCAATAGTGATACATACCTAGTATTCCCCCAACCTTTTGGGGCAACATATAGGATGGCAACTTAGAATTGACCGTTTTTATATATGAGAGAGGATTGTGGTTTATACATGTTATTAGATTTTTTGTGTACTATGGTAATTGGCATTTATGTCACAATTGCACTTTATATTTATTGTGGTATTTGCACTTTGCGAGGTACATTAAATTGTTGAACAGCCATCCAGTCTGTTTGCCAATAGGGAATACTATTATTCTGATTAGAGGCTACCCTGTGGGGTTACCTGACGTATGGGAAATACTGCATGAGTGCCTATGCAAAGTTTTCCCATAGTGGGTTTATATTCTTTCACCATCTCTCTTGATGGAATCTTTAGCTACATTGTTTTTATATTAACCCTAGCACCCACAGTACTCTGTGCTAGCAGTCCCTGTTTTTTGTGATCCACATGCCAAGTACCTATGGGTATTGGTATTTATATTTTTGAGATAAATTACTAAGCATTCCTTGTAATTCTTCACATTACATAGTATTGCCATGAGCGCACAGCTAGGTATATCTATTTTAAAATAGCTTTCTGGGATTCCACACAACACATAAAAACATGCATAATGCATTAAATGATTTTATTTTATTACATATAAAAATAGAGTTTGTAAGTCATCTCTCCTAACTATCAACAAAAATCCTTGACTCTTTTTTTTTTTTAAGTTTTAAAAGTATATAGTGTGTTATAAACTTTATCTGCACTAACAATATATATTTTAAATTTTAATACAGCTATAATAAAATTTAATTTTCAATGCACTTAACCGCCATATTGTAGATAGCAAAAATATGTCACATGGTATATTCCCATACTCCATAATAATACACATCAAATAATTTTAAACCACAATAGTAACATCGTAATGGAGGTTGAATAAAGTCCGTCTAGTCCAACCTTTTTAGCCCACTCATAAGCCATACCTGATAATATCATTTAGCATTAATGAACTAATAAATGGTACATTTAGCAACTTTTACAAAATTCAAATATCAACACCAAAGTCACATTTACAGGAGAGCACCTACAATATGCTCTACATTTTAATGACACTTCTCTTTTGATTTCCAGTAAATACTGTATAGATTTTATCATAATCTGTTACATTTAGAGGCATGAAGCATAAGCAGTTTATCATTTTTACTTTGGTGACTGTACTAAACAAACTAAGGGAGCTGTTTATAACTTGTCAAATTGATTTTAAAATTGAAAGTGGTAAAAAAAAATCTACCTTTAGCACCATTTTAAGCATTGGGCCTAGTTTCAAAATCTAATGCAGGGAGCCAGGAAACCAATTAGTGCAAAATGCACAAAACCAATGTGTTGTAAACCTATATACACATTATTTCCATAGCCTTGTCACAGCAAATTATTTCAATGATAATATAGGAACATTTCCTACTAGGAGCCCCAACTATTTATAGTAAGTATTGATGACTGGAAAGCCATTTAATGTACAGCACTAACGGGGAGATCCAATAACTGCGCTCCTGTAACTTACCTTAGCCCAATCCCGCGATACAATAACTGAGATTAACGAGATTATGTCAGTTATTGCATCGCGGGATCGGGCTAAGGTAAGTAGCAGGACTTTAACGCTCCAAAAGCCGTAGCGTTAGGTTTCGCGCTATGAAGTAGAGAAAAACTTAATGCTACAGGTTTTGGTTCGTTAGCACAGCGCTATTTCCAAAAACATTCGGAAATGGCGCTGTGCTCTAAAAGCCATCTAAAACCCACGTTAACCTGAAATTTTTTCGGGGTTTTAGACGGAAATGGGCTATATTGTATCTCCCCCTAGGTTTTTGGCCAAGGAAATTTTAACATTTTTTCTGCCCAGTTCAAATTTGCTGAAGAACACAGAACTATCTATTATACACAATTCTACATTTGTGATGTGCAAGTATTTACAAAAACATAGAAATAGGGATAATTATTTGAGAAAATGATGTGACATAGTACTGCTTTTGTTCCGGACACTTGTGGCACTGACAAGTGCCCTTTGGGGCTTAAGGGGTCCCGCAGCTCGAAACCTGGCCCCCCTCCCCTGCACTTATAAGTGCCTTTGCTGCAATTAGAAGGGCCCTGTGGCTCTGACAAAAATGCCTATGTTGGGGGTCCTGCAGCTCAAAACCAGGACCCCATTGGGTCTTAGAAGAGCCCTTGTGGCTCTTATAAGAGCCTTTCTGATAGAGGGGTTCCACAGCTTGAAACCAGGAAAATCCCTGGATCTAAAAAGGTTTCCAGTGTCTTCTTTCTTCTCTGATATCACAGCTGATATGTCAATGACACCGGGCTATGTCACTGCGACCGCCAGTGACACCCCCATCGCCAGTGACACTGACATAGCAGATGTTGCCACTGATCTTGATCCTGACCTCTTCTTTTTTCTATCATCACTGCTATGATTTATCTGCGGGAGGTTTTCACCTCTTTATATAGGTTTGCTAAAGGACCAAATCCATTTTTGTGATTGGCTAAGATTTCAATCCTTCACACATTAACTAATGATATTTGAATAAAATTTTAAAATATGATTGGTTAATGTGTGATCATAGGATTGAAATCTTTAAATATTATATTCAAATATGCCTGGTTAATGTGTGAAGGATTGTGTGAATAGATTTGTTCCTTAAGCAAACATATATAAAGAGTTGCAACCTCCTGCAGAACTTAAAAGTCATTGCATGGATTGACAGAAGAAAGAAGATATTGGGATCAAGATCAGTGGCAACATCGGCTGCGTCAGTGTCACTGGCCTCATAGGAAGATTTCAGAGACCCAAAAAGGTCCTTTTTAGGACTAGGGGTGGCCCCAGTTTTGAGCTGCGGGACCACCTAAGCCTCAAAAGGCAGGTTGCCCCTCTGGCAACAAGCACAGATATTGAAACACCTGAACTTATCGTCAGAAAGTGTTACCGCCACATTATTAATAGGAGCAAGTGGTAACGGCTACAATTTCCACAAATTGGCAAAAAGCCTATAGTGGCGATGTTGACTTTCCGCCCAGAAAGTTAATGCCCATTTAGAAATTTGCCCCGATATAGTCTTTCTTAAAATTCTCTGCTTCAGATGTTTCTCCCACTGTCCACAATGCATAATAAACAAGTTGTATTGTTATATAGATTAATCTTTTATGAAAATTTAACTCATAATGTTTTTATATAATAAACATAATAATTCATTTCCTTTTTTTAAATATTATTTGCATTGATGGGAACATTTTACATGTACTAGAATTTGGATTATATCTTATTTTGAAACTGCAAAATAATATGAACTTTCTTCAAAGATGTCTTAGTATAAAGATGAATTACTTTATCATAACTTTTACCACTCTAACTGCCATCCTGTCATTTTTCTAGCAATCATCTCCAAAACTATGCTCTGAAGTTCAGTACAGATTGCATTCCAAGTTAGAAGACAAACCGCTCAGTGTATATATGCCCCATTTACATAAGGATATTAGTTTCATCTTGCAGTATGCAGTATGCTTTGAATGTCACACAGCTTGAAGCTAGTCTTCACTTTTCACTTTGAACAATCAAAAACAATTTACAGAAATGAGTTCTATTTACTTCTTCCATTGCCAAAGCTTATTTTCATGATGCCAGCCACAGTTGGAAATGCAAAGATAAGTTTCACAGGCCACAAGTGCAGAAAAATCTTCAGCAAATCATTTGACACTTTAAATGACATTAAAAGGACAAATGACCCCATACAAAATGTATTAACATAAATAACTCCTTATTTTAACTAGAGACAAACTTTCCATTAGATATTAAAAGAGACATACAAGCAAGAAATTGTAAATGGGGCCATACAGTAGCTATTGGGGGAGATTGCAAACAGAATGTGATGCTCATTTTACCTTCCCAGTTCCCATAATGCAGTAATCACTTTAGTTACTGCATTGCAGGAACCAAGAAAGTAAGATGCACCAGCTTACCGCCTCCCTAAACCTATATTTAATATTCTTAAAATATCCACCCTTAAAATGAAAAACTGGCTAATTATCAGTTACCTGCTCCCAACCCCAAATTATATATTTTGCACTTCATTATCTGCACTACTAACCAGATATTTAAGGATAATTATTGTCCCCATTCTGGCATAGTAAATGGCCCCTCCCTTCTTGCTGACAATCAAGGCTGTGACAACTGACATCACAGCCAATGATTGACTCTTGCATCTTCTGCTTCCTCTGCACATACGCAATCTGATAAAAAGCTCACTGAGCAGAGGGAGGAGGCAGATACCTTTGCCAAAAAGGAATAGAACTTATTAAATATCTGGTTACAAATGCATGTAATAAAGTGGTAAAAATAGCAGTGGGGGGTTCGGGCAGATAACTGACAAGTAAGTCATCCTTTTTTTTAAGGGTGGACATGTACTTTAAACGTAACAAATTCTTTTTTTTTTTGTTCATGAAAATTTTTATTGATTTCTCAAATATTAACACAGTTATTATGAATGCCTAATTTAATAAAATGCGAAATTCAAATCATTTAAATAAAAACTGTAACTGAAAATATTCGGAAATTTGAAAATCCACTAATTTTGCATTAAAGTCAATGATGGAAAGGTTTGGAAATTTAAAAAAGGGTATAAATAGCTGTGGTAACTTACTGTTAATGGCTCTGGGACCTGGGAAACGGTCAGAGGAACAGGTCCCCATGAGAAAAACACCAAAAAAACAGAAGTAACAGACACGCAGGCTGTTTTCGGTAATCCTCAAACAGCTGATTTGCGAATCCCCGAATTTTCAAAATATGATTATTTAATGTGTGATCATATGATTGCAAGCATTGGAATATTAACCAATCACAAATGGATTTGGTCCTTCAGCAAACCTATATAAAGAGGTGCAAACCCCACGGAGCTCAGAAGTCATCACAGTGATGACAGAAGAAAGAAGATGCCGGCAACACCAGTGACGTTGATTTTGCCAGCGATGGTGGTGTCACTGGCGGACGCAGTGACATCGCCTTGTGTTGGTGACATCAGCAGAGTTGGTGTCGCTGGCTGAGAAGAAAAAAGACTTCGGATCAAGATGCTGGCAAGTTCGGCAACACTGGCGATGTTGCCAGCAACGGTGGTGTCTCTAATGGCTGCAGTGGCATTGCCCGGTGGTGGCAACATCGACGGCGCTAGTGTTGCTGGTTGGAAGAAAGAAGACACACCCGAGGGCTCTTCTAAGAGCCAATGGGGTCCTGATTTTGAACTGCAGGACCCCCAACAAAGGCACTTTGGGTCAGTGCCACAAGGGCACATTTAAGTGCCAGGGAGGGGGGTCCGGCTTGAGCTGCAGGACCCCTTAAGTCCCAAAGGGCCCTTCCAAGGGTCATAAGGGCACGTATAAGTGCCATGGAGGGGTTCCAGTTCGAGCTGTGGGACCCCTTAGGCCCAAAAAGGCACTTGTCAGTGCCACAAGTGCCCTTCCAAGTGCCACAAGGTCACTTATAAGTGCTGGGCAGGGGATTCCAGCTGGGACCTTTTAAGCCCCAAAGGGGCCTTGTAGGGCCCACAATGGTCCTGAGTTGAGCCGTGGGACTTTCGGCCATTTGGAAATCCTCGACCATACGAGGATTAGCGAACGTTTGAAAAATTCTCGAACTTTCGGGAATCCTCGAACGTTTGAAAATCCTCGAACGTTCTAGGATTTTTTAAAAATTTTCGAAGGGAGTTCAGAAATAGTTCGGAAAGTGGATTTTGGAAAATTTGCAAGATCCACGATTCACGGACCCCTGAAATCCGCCGCAGATCCGGGTTTGGTTCCGCGAACCGGCCATCCCTACTCTTGACAATGTATAATCTGTAGTACTGGCATTAAAAAGCTAAAGCATCCTAGACATTATTTATTTGAAAGGTATAGAAAAGACTCCTCCACATAAAGCAAACATCTGCAGGATGTTTATGAGTCGATTTTCACTTGCTGCCACTTTATATATATACTTATAGATATTTTATTGACTCTAAATGAAATCAAATACAAATTAAACTTGATCTTTTTATAAATAGGTAATATCATAATTTAAAAGTACAATACATATAATTGTAAGAGAAAGGGGAGTATTTCTCATTTCAATGACATTCAGTGATTAGTCTGTGCATAAGTAAATGCTTCCAATGTACTCTTTGGCGTACCAGAACTATTTCCGATGCCAATGAACGTGTCTCGGGTACACACAGTACCAAAAAATTACTGCTCCCGTCAGTCTGTACTCAGCTTTTAACCTTTGTTTCAATCAGAACTGCTCTAACCTGATGAATAGGGAAGAACACCCAAAAGCTTTTCAACGAAAATAAACTGTTAGTCCATATTAAAAGGATCACAGTATATATTGGACTGAAATGACATAAAAAGTATTTTTTTTTACTCCTTGATCTTAGAACAAACTTCACTCCTTTTTGCAGACCAGGAAAGTAGGACAGATTTTTTTAAAACTGGGGCTGTACTGGCCAAACCAACAGTTGGGAGTTATATTTGAATATTTGGCCATCTAAGGCTGTAGGCTCACTTTCTCCCATCAAACATGGAAGGTTTTGCACAAACCAAACACTTTTTTTCAATTCTTGAGTTTCCAAACCAATATTTTTCCTAGGGTATCTGTTGCAGGAAGTGACCTATTCTTAAAAATTTATGGACACATTTATCAAAATTAATGTGTGCCTGTAAATGTATTTATTTGTAAACCACTGGATAGAAGCCTTCTTAAGCAATTGCTAAAAAAACAAACTTGTCATCTTGTTATATCTAGTTAATCGGTTTTCTTCTTTCTATCTATTAAAAGTATTTTACTCTTGATTTTTAACTATTAAAGCATGAAATTCACAAATAATCAGATTTGAACTCAAATGAACTGATGTTACCTTTACTGTGTTTATTGGTAAGTCACGATATGATTTTTAATAAAATATTTCTCTTATGATTTAGAACTTTTTTTATTTTAGTAAATTATTTTGCTTGTTCTGTCACCTGCAAGGGTGAGATCCAGAGAGGATTAATTAAAAACAAAGCATGTCATGGATGGTATCGTTTGCATAGTGCCAAAGGTTCTAGTTACAGGCTGATAATCAACTAGTACTTTGAAATCAGAAGCAAATTAATACAGTAAGAAAGATGGTGATTCAATGGAAGTAATTGGAAAATTGTTATGTGGATCACATATTCTCATTACATACAAACTAATTTGTTTGTGGCAAGGCTATTTTCCTACCTGTTTTTCCTTTTGTTAAAACTCTTAAGAAGCTTTTAATGATTTTTCTTCACCATTAGAGTCTGAGATGCTGAACAAGATAGAATACTGCTCTGTATAATGTATTAGTGGAAGCACTATGTATGTTTTGTACTAACCTTAGTGCAAGATGCATACAGCGAAATACAAATATTCCTTAGGCCATTATAAATATTTCTTAAAGGTCATGTCCACCCTTTCAATAAACTTTTAATATGTTATAGTGCTAGCTCCCCCAGCCCCAGCCGCATTAATATTATTTGCAGAGGGGCATTGCAGGGCAACCATTTGGATCTGGAATGTAAGGTAAGGATTTTTCTACACTACAGAGTGGGGCAAGTAGCGGGTTAAATTGTCATTTTTGAGGTGGACATGCCCACCTCCAATATATCTGAGAATGTTATTTGGTGTTAGCTTATTTGAAAGGGTTCAAGACTTTTTTTTATATACAATAAATAGGATATATTGAATGTTGGAAATATTACAAATGCTTTTTTTTTTTTAAATGAAGGAACCATTGCTTAAACATGATAACTTGTATATAAAACCATGCTTATTAGCTGTAAGCTTCAGCAAATATAATTAAAGTACAACTTTAAAAATAAAACTTTAAAGAATGAAAAGTACTTGAAACATGGGGGTAGAATTCCCAATTACCTCCCAATATAATTTTGTTAAGGAGCACAAGCATGTACAGTTCTCATCTGCCAAGTTAGAGTCCTGGACTTTCTTGTATTAAAGATAGTGCTGAAGTACTGAGGAAACCATGGCAGAATTAGTTTTCATACTAGTGCTCCTCACAGAAATTATACTAAGAGGTAGGGATTACAAATGCTACCTCCCTAAAGCAGGTACTTTTTTCATTTTATCTTAATAACATTGCATGCACTATAGTTCTCCTTTAAATATCCAAATTTGGGTATATAATAGGTCTCCCTCCCCCAGCCCCAACCACTATAATAGATTTTCCAGAAACTCCCCCGATCGTTACGTACGTTCCCTCTATCCTCCGGCATACTGTCCCAGCCCCCTGCCTGCATGAAACTGCAAGCAGGGGGCCGGACCGGCAGCCGTGTCTCTGATTGGCTGAGAGGCAGCCAATAACGGATGCGGCTGCCATCTGCACATAATGCCAGGGGAGAGAGGTAAGGTAAATAGAGAGGGGTTTGTAGCTAGGAGGAGGGAGAGCAAAATGGGAGACGTCCTCTCAGAGGTTTTTGGCTTGCTCAGAGCAGCCCTTCCCCCCTTCCTCTCCCTCCCTCCCGTTTTGCTCTCCCTCCCCCTAGTTACAAACCCCTTTGATATATAATAAGTCTTCCTCCCCCAGTCCCAACCGCTATAATAGATTTTCCAGAAACTCCCCCGAACTCTACTTACCTTACCTCTCTCCCCCGGCATTATGTGCAGAAGGCAACTGCATCCGTTATTGGCTGCCTCTCAGCCAATCACAGACACGGCTGCCGGTCCGGCCCCCTGCTTGCAATTTCATGCAAGCAGAGGGCTGGAACAGTATGCCGGAGGATAGAGGGAACGTAAGTAACAATCGGGGGAGTTTCTGGAAAATCTATTATAGCTGTTGGGGCTGGGGGAGGGAAACAATTTCCCTCCCTGCCAGGTTCCTGGTGGCTAGTTTTGTGGACTTTGGAGGGACATTATAGGAGAACCATTTGGAGCAGGGATGTAAGGTAAGGATTTTTATGCACTACACAGTGGGGCCAGTAGTGGGTGAAATTATAGTTTTCGGGGTGGACATGCTCTTTAATTTGACTTAATGTTGTACATGTAGTATTTTTAGAAATTAATTTTAAAAAATGAACCAGGATCATTTATAGAAATGTTTAATTGTCCTTGATGTTGCCATTTTATATGATCACAAATGAATAATTATACTAAACTGATTTTGAAAATGTTTCACTTAATTCACTTAAAGATTAAATATGTTAGATGATCTATGTTCACCTGGGTTTATCTACCAATTAGATATTGCATCTAAAAAGCAATTTGCAATTCCTATTATTCCAAAGCATTAAAGGTATGAACAATCAGTAATAGCACTGTATTACATAGATGTTTTTATTCTATCTCCCAGTAAAATTAACATTTGTTGAAAGTCCTTACATTATTTTATTTACATTGCAGACAAATTTGGTATACTTATACCCCTGCTTATCGCCTCAGACAAGTTTAGAGACTGTACTCTTGTTTGGCAACCACCAAACCTTCACCAAAAACTAGTAAGAAGAAAGTTACACACGGATTATGAAAATATCACCCCAGGCACCAAATCATGCAGGGGTCCTCAGTGTAAACTGTGCAACAATATTAACAGTTCTCCATCTGTAACACACAGGTAGGGGGTATTTAACATCCAGGCATCTTACAGCTGCACATCCAGCAATGTGGTGTATTTAATACAATGTAACAAATGTACGGACACTATATATATAGGGGAAACCAGTCAAAAACTACAGAAGAGGATGAACTCCCACAGAAGTAGTATCCCCTACCATAATGAGAATAATAACAGTTTGCCTGTTGGGCATCATTTTTCTCAACCAGGATACTCCATAGAAAACCTCCAAGTCCTGATCTTGAAGGGACAGTTTAGCAGCAACCAAGATAGAAAAACATTTGAAGCCAAAATGATTCTGTTATTTGACTCCAAAAACAATGGGTTAAACCAAGACTTGGGATTCCTAGCCCACTATAACTGTTGATATATTTGTATATAGGACAATATGTGGATGGTATACAATATGTGCATATTCTTAGTGTCTGCTTTTCTCTCATCCAGCATCCCCCCCTCACTATCCCCCCCGCTACCTCTCTCCTTTCCTGTCCATTCGGTTGCCCACCCTAGTACGCTGTTATCTCTCTATTTTATTGCCCCCTCTCATTCCTCAGTATATTTTGGACTTTTTTTTGGGGGGGGGGCTATTAGCTTGTTATCTTATATAATTAGCTTTTTACTTTCTGTTAACCTTAGTTTCAATCAGTACTGCTCTGACCTGAGGAAGAGGGTAGATCCCTCGAAAGCTTGTCTACTAAAATAAACTGTTAGTCCATTAAGTATCCATTAAGTCCATTAAGTATCACAGTACTCTACCTTTTATTCATTATTTTTACTTACAATAACCATTGATTCAGTCAAAAGGGAGTTTAAATTACCCCTCCAAAAGCTGCATGTTAAGATGACTTATGATGATATCTAAAAAACTTTGCAACTTTTATTTCATCGTTCTTAATATATTGCAAATTTTCAAGGAAAAGAGTTTGCAGGAGCTCGGCCTAAGAGTCATAAACAAATTGGTTAGATGTTCAAATGTCCTGCCTGCTTGGGATTAGGGATGGCCGGTTTGCAGATCCGAACCCGGATCCGCCGCGGATTTATCCCGTTCGCGAACGGTGGATTTTTCCGGATTTTCCGCCTTCCGAACTTCCGATTCGTGGATTTTTCGTATTTTCGAAAATTTTCTAAAATGCAAGGATTTTTCTTATTTTCATAAATACGTATTTTTGAAAATTTTCAAAATTACGAGGATTACTCGTATTTTCGGAAATACTAGTTTTCTTGTATTTTCGAAAATTTTCGAAAATAAGCGAAACCCCGTAATTTCTAAAATTTTCGAAAATACGAAAAATCTCGTTATTTCAAGGGTATTTTTCATTTTAATGGGTCCGCTTGCGGATTTTCGTATTTTCAAATTTTTTAGAAAATTCGCGGATCCGCGAGCGGACCGGATTTTGTGAAGTTCGGACATCTCTACTTTAATATTAATTTGGCTAATAAGTTGCAGGTGATTATTGGCCAGTTGCTCACTGCTTTATATATTTGTTGTCTGCACTAAAATTTTGTTAAAAGTACAACATAGCCCTGTTGTCTGTCAGTGTCAGTGTAGGATTCAGTAGAAATTATAGTGGAGAGCTTATGGCATTCTATTCAACAAGAATGAGGGAGATGATTAAATTTTTGGTCCCTAAAATTTGGAATAGAATCATGGGACATTTAAATCGGATCCTGCTTGGGGCAAAACGCAGTAACGCAGTTCAAAAATTGTCTGTCCAAATTTGAATTTATAAAAATTGTGCTTTTATTAATCCATCTGGAGTACAACAAACATGGCAGATTTCAGACACACAGTTCTCCAGGCTTGAGAAATGGCAAAGTATGTACACACACTGTTGCTATGTTTATTGTACTACAGATGGATTAATAAAAGTACAGATTTTACAAATTCAAATTTGAACAGTTTTCATTTTTTATGTTTTTTGCAAAACCATAACATTTGGAAGTCATTTTAAGAAAGCTGCCAAATGGGGCTAGAGTTAAAATATTGGTATACAGTACGTATATCTCTTTTCAGTATGAGGATATTTATTTTAGATTTCTCTCCATCCTTTAAGTGATGCAGGTTTGTCAGCAGTATTCACAAAATTAGTTTTGGAATTTCCTTTTTCAATAGGATCATAAAGGGTGATGATTTTGAAAATCTCCAGTGGCAAAGCAAATTCTAAAAGGTTTGGATAAATGTCTTGCTTCTCAAGATAAGCACAGGCCAATTACTTTCAAAATATTTTCTGGTATTATTAGTTCCTTTGGGAAGATAAATTCTTTTCATTATGAATAAGTTATGTTTTAATTTGCAATTTATTCAATGGCTTTTTTTTTGCTATTAAGAGTTTGTGAACTTGTTTCACCTTCAAAAACTGATGCTGGCGTTTGAATATTAAAAATAGTTCCTGTACCAGCATTAAATTATAGGCCATCATTTCACAGTTAAAAACTGAAGGGGGAAAGGTCCATTTTCATTTTAAATATTTGTCCAATTCAAACAATTTACAAATGTGTACAATTAAGAGTTAATGAGCAGGGACCATTTTTGTCCATGCAGGTAGCAAATTTCTTTATGCTTTTGAATTTAGGATAGTGTTGCAAAGTATTGGGTCTTGAGTGGCAACAGTATAACAGGAGCTGCTAAGCAAACTTTCCTCCTTGTTTTTTTTTACTTTTATTGGGCCAATCTTTTAACTTCTAGGCTAAGAAATAAAGCAGTAAGGAGCTATGGGTTGAACCCATGCTTATAGCTTGAAAGCTTAGATTTAACTGGCTATGTTTTTGAGGGACTTCTGGTGTGATTTATAAGACCTGTTGGGGTTTGGACAGTTGGCAGGGTTATATTTCCTTAATTACACTTCAAAACTGCATCTGTAGTCTTGGCCATCCCAATATCTGAAACCAGATTTAACCAGGTTCGTGACAAAACTCTGCTACATGCCACTGCTTTCCAAATTATATTTCAGAGTTTGCCAATAAAGTCATTGATAAATTTAATGATGAGGTAATGATTAAGGACATATTTAGTAATCAGATTTCTAAGGTTGGTTAGGAAAGACCTAGCTGATCTGCACTTGATGTATTTAGATTATTTTTGCATGGTCAGAAGTATCCTAACAGCTATGCTGCTATGTTAACCATGCAATCAAAGCTTTAAAAATGCTGCATGTAAGTTTTGCACAAGATTAATTTTAAATAGACTTGTGGGTATTTTAAGTAGAAAGACTTTCATTTAAAGGAACATTCTCTTCCCAAAAAAGGTTTTATCAAAATCCCCAAACATGGGCATTAGGGATGGGCGGTTCGTGGATTTATCCCGTTCGCGAACGGCAGATTATTCCGGATTTCCCACCTTCCGAACTTCCGAACCGCGGATTTCATTTTAATGGGTCCGCTCGCGGATTTTCGGATTTTCTAATTTTTCCCGAAAATTCGCGGATCCTCGAGCGGACCGGATTTTGTGAAGTTCGGGGATTTCATTGAGACCATTTATTTCTAAAATCATCACTAAATAATAGTATTATACATTGCCCAAATTGACAACTTCCACAAGCTTTACACAAGAGTGAGACAAATAAATAACAACTTTCAGTGTGGAGTATTTCCAACAAATTTGAGGTGTTACTTTTACAGTAAATGGGTTCATCATAACTTATATGTTTCATACTTCCCTTTAAGAAAAAGGTTACCTGTAATGGCTACTTGTGTCTTAATTTGGGTTCTAATCAGAATTTATCCATTGATCAATTGTTATTCAGGAAACGTGGGTATTGCTGTGTAGGTTGGACTAGATGGACGTATGTCTAAGAAAATATTATACTAATGCCAAATTTACTAGAATAATAAAGTTTATTTTTAATACAGGCAGGTTTACTTGGAGTTTAGGGATTTACAAAAGTGATGTCATTTTATGATATTGACAATGCCATTTGTGTGCCTTGGAGGTTACAATTACTTGTGTAATTTGTAATGTGCTGGTGTGGTGTAATTGTGAATTTTAACATAAGCTGATCCACAATTATATAAATTTAGGTGACTCATTAAATGAGCTTGATTGGTTATAAATATTTGGTTATATAATATTTGGCTGATATTATGGTTTTTTATCAAACATTCATTGTAATTAACCTGATATTTTATTAAAAAGAAACAGCCAGTCCTTCTAACTAAAAAATACATATTTGAGGTTTTTGTGTACATCTTGTTATTATAGTTAAGTGCTGCTTACCTATCCCATGTAGGCAGAATAGCAAATAGTCAGTTAGGACTCGTAGAAATAGAATTTTTTTCTATAGACTGACCCCTCCTATATTCTGCCCAGGGATAAATTGCTTGAATGCCCTAACTGTCCATAGGAATTTGCTGATTGGTGGTCCTGCTGGCTCATTTTGGCAAGAAAGTCTGAAAGGGTAAATTAGATCAATGCTGAGAAAGAACATTGAGGCTTAGCAAGGGGGACAAAAGCCCATCTACAAAATATTTTCTGGTTTTAACATTTGGTTATTGCAAATGCATTTTTAAAGGGTTTCCACCCCCCAATTTTTTTTAAATGCTCCACAGAATTACTCACTAACCTGAACTTCCATATTAATAATGCACAAAGTGATATTTTCAAAACAAAATACTGCAGTCCAATGTAAGTCTGCATTTCCATGCACGTATACGCTACGTTCAGACAGGTGTCAAAGATGGGGGAATATTAATTACCCTTATATTAAAATTTTGTCTGAAGAAGGTACATTGTAGTACCGAAACGTCACTTTGATGTTCCTGTGTATAATGTAATAAAATACACAGGACTGCAAGTCTGGTGTGCATGGCATTTCTTTCTCTATTTTATGGACTGTTTGCCTCAGTTTGCCATTTGGCACCCAGCACTATGGGCCCTATTTATAAAAGATCGTTATCGAAAAAATAACGATCGCTATCGTAAAATAGCAACTGTTATTTTCCAATAACGACCATTATTTTCCGATAACACCCGGTATTTTCCGATAACGACCGGTATTTCCCGACCGTTTTACGATAGCGATAGTTATTTTTTCGATAATGATAATGATCTTTTATAAATAGGATTACTCCTTTTGGTTCTTATATTAAAATGAAATCCCTGCTTGGGAGGTGCTGCCTACATGAATTTAATTATAGATTAGGGTGAGCAAAGTATTCTTGTTTACAATAATCGTTGTTTCTACTCTGACAGAGAAAGCTGGCTCCTCCCTCCATTCAGTCAATCAAGGCTGTACCTGCTGGTATCACAACCAATGATTGACTGCAGTTTTCCCTGCTAATTCCTCTGCACTTGCTCAAGCTTACGAAAAGCTTTTTAAACAGAGCGAGTAATATTATCAGAATAACTGAGTAACCTGAACTACCGTAATAAAAATGCACAAAGTGATATTTTCAAAACAGTTTACTGCAGGCAGCTGTATGCCTGAATTTCCGTTGTAGCTGCACATACAGTATAAGCTATGTTTATTGACCCTGACCACTTTCGCAAGATGGACGAAGTTCCAAAAATCCTTTCTGCTCGAGGATTCGCAGATTTTCTAAAAAAATTTTAAATCCACGAGCGGAAATATTAAAGTAAATAGAAAAAAAAAATCCTGAAATTTCCACCTAGATTAATGGTTTAAATAGCAATGGTAACTTACTGTAAATGGCTGTGGCACCTGAGAAATGGTCTGGGGAACTTGTACAAATATAAACACTAACTTTCCTCATGATCATGCAATTGTTGGGTTTCCACATGCTACATTCGAGGGTTACTGAACGATACATTTGATGGTTATGGAAATTGGCCACTACATTCAAGGGTTGCCAAATAATACATTCAAGGGTTACTGAGCGATGCATTTGAGTGTTACCAAAATCGAAGGCTACATTCGAGGGTTACCAAAATCAAATGCTACATTCGAGGGTTGCCAAGTAAAACATTTGAGGGTTACCGAAATAGAAGACTACATTTGAAGGTTATGGATGTCGATGGCTACATTTGAGGGAAATTGAACGCTACATTCAAGGGTTACCGAATAATACATTCGAGGGTTGCTGAGCGATATATTTGAGGGTTACCAAAATCGACTGCTACATTTGTGGGTTACCAAATGATACATTCTAGGGTTACCGAAATCAATTGGCGAATTTGAGGGTTATGGAATGCAATATTCGACGGTCATTGATTTTAATTTAAAGCTTGGATACTGGCACACATCATATTAAAAAATATATTGGGGGTGAACATTCCCTTTAAATAAATGTGACAAATAAATTAGTTTAAAACATTCTTAATACCGTAAGGGTAAGGTAAGTTGGATTATTCCCATGTCTGCTTATGTTATAAATAACTGGGTAATAATTTTTTATTTACTACTTTATTTCTTACAACGATACAAAATAAAACATTAAACAGTGATTACCCATCATTTTGTTTACTACTACTATTACTACTAAGATAATAACTTACCATAATACAGATATAAATATGATCCTGTTTGGGAGGTGCTGCCAGCATGTATCTAATTATAGATTAGGGTGAGCAAAGTGATTTTTTTTTCAGTAAACATTGATTTTTTTTTCAGTAAACATTGCCTCTATTCTGATAGAGAAAGCTGGCTCCTCCCTCCATTCAGTTAAGGCTGTACCTACTAGTATCACAACCAATGATTGACTGCAGTTTTCCCTGCTGCCTCCTCTGCACTTGCTGAAGCTTATGAAAAGATTTATAAACAGAGGGAGTAATATTATCATTTGGTATTGTGGGTATATAACTGACAAGTCAGCAGTTTTTCTATGTCTGGACATAGTATGGCAATTGAGGTTGAATAAAGACATACTGTACATCCATCCAGTCCAACCCATCTAGCAATACCCTCATTTCCTGCCTAACTGTTGATCCAGAGAAAGGCAAAAAAACCTCCACCAAATTTATGAAGGGGAAAATAATCCCTTCCTGATTTCAAGTGGCAATCGGAAATTTCCCTGGGTCAACTCTACTTCATGTATCAATACCAATAACTTGCAACTTTACATTCTTTGTTTTCAGAAACTCATCCAACGTTTTTTTTAAACTGACCAATGAGCCTGCCATCACATAGTCTACTGGAAGACAGTTCCATAGCTTTACCGTTCTTACATTGAAAAACCGTTTCCGAACTTGAAGCCTTTTTTCTACAAGTCTCAAGGGATATCCACATGTCCTCTGACATGCTCTATTGGTGAACAATGTTCCAGATAGTGTATTGTATGGCTTGTTAATGTATTTATACACAGCAATCATATCCCCACACAAGCGCCATTTCCTTTTCCTTTCTGGACACAGGATTCCAAAATTGCACTGCATATTCCAAATGAGTCCTTACCAATGCTTTGTAAAGAGGAAGAATAACAATTTCCTCCCTTGAATTCATAACTTTCTTTATACTAGGCAACCTTGCTGACAATACCCACTTCCAAATCATTAATAAACACATTAAATAGAAGTGGCCCTAACACAGAACCCTGTGTGCAGACCCCCATAGGAGGCTGCAGGATCGGCCATGATTTACTGACACATTTGATCGTCCATTCATCCGATTCATGGCTGGCCGCTCCCACACCAGCAGCGGATCGAAATTATGTGCTGGTGTGTACCCAGCCTAAACAAGGTGTATTCTTCTATATTTACAGCCAAGTCATGAGAACTTTTCATTTCAACCACTGTTCTGCTAATTCATCCAATTCATCCATTTTGTCAGCCAGGCTTCTGGCATTTGCAAACATACATTTTAGATTATGATCCTGTAATTTATTAAATTTATTTTAAATCGACAATAATTTAGGAACTATAAAAGCTGTGATAAGGATTTTAAGAAAGCAATGAAGCTAGCTAAAATAGAAAACGGATAGTTAAACAAAGCAAGACCAACCCCAAAAATTATATCAATGGTAAAAAGATGAGGACAGGGAATGTGGGATCATTAAAAAATGGGGCTAAGGTGATTAGAGGATGCCGAGAGGTAAAATGTCCTAAATAGTTTTTTCCTTTTAAACAGTATAGCGCAAACTAGTCCTAATAGAAGATAGAGATGGAACAGATCGTGGATCTGAATCTGGTTCCGCGGCAGTTTTCCAAGATCCGCATATCACAGATTTGGGCAGATTTTTCCAGAAATTTGCTTTCCGGATTTTTCTGAACCGAGGTCAAAAATTTTCAAATTTTTTTTGAATTTTCCATTTTTTGTGAATTTTTGAAAACTATCCAGCCACATATCCTAAATTCACCAATTGAAGTTATTGTTATCAGTGCCAAACCCTGGGTATAAAAGGCAGCTCGATCAGAACTATTTTGTCAGTGTGTTGGAGGGAGTTTAGTGGAGACCTAACATTGTAGATGTTGGAGAGTTTTTTTGTGCTTTTCCATTTATGTTAGGAAAGACCTTTAATTAGGGATGCCTTGGAAATAGAAGGGTTGGCCAGTACATTTGTTTACCTGGGTCTGTGTGGGTATCATTCTGCATGTAAAAATAACTTTTTTTATAATTGATCAAGATTTAATTTTTTAGTTTCCCTTTACATAGGGTTGCCATGGAAATGGAAGTATGGGTCAGTAGGTTTGTTTATGAGTATTATAGTAAAATTTTAGTGACTTTTTTTTTTTTTTTTAGTATATAAATAGTTAATTGTCATTCTTATTCTAAAGTAAAGGAAGGACCGAGCATCGTCTCTCTCATCCTCCCTGTCCTCTTTTTTAAATGATTGAGTTTTTCTACATCGTAACTCAATCACTGAAACAAACAGGACGGGGAGAAAGGATGAGAGAGCCAATACTCAGCCCTTCTTTTACTTTACAATAAGAATGGCAATTAACTATTTATATACTGAAAAAAACTTTCTATATAAATTACTAATACAGGGAGGGGAGAGAGTGTGTCTCTTCAGTTTTTTTTGTTAGGCTGGCTTTATGTATTAAATGAAATAATACGCTACATACAGTGTTATATACGGATTTACTTCACCTGTATAAAAACAATTGGCCTGTGTCCTAATGCTTCTATATGGCCAGGGAACTCCTCAGTTGCATAATATCCTTATAGTACACTGTAGGTAGCGTATTATCCCTTATACTATTACTGTATTGAAATAAGTAGTCTAAAATTTTTTTTACTTTATTCTGACTAATTAAAATACATATTTATATTTTTAAAACCCTTCACAAATCCTTTAATCTTCAGGATAGGATATTTGTTTTTTTACAATAAGAATGGTAAAACTATGAACTTTTCCAGCAAATGTTGCTCATTGTAACCACTATTATACCTAAAATGGGCTAAACTCCATTGGTATAGCTCTCACTATATACGTAAGTACAATTTTACCTGAAGGTTAGTCATTCATTTCAATTAAACACATTTCAGCAAAGTTCATCAATATTAATAATTTCTGCAGGTTTTCCCATAATGCATCTACCCCACAACCAATTATTCTGTGGCTAGAAACATTGTTGGCAGTCCTGTTGGACACCAGCACAACAACTGAACAGTGGCCATGTAAAGCAACATATACACAATATAAGTTGCTCCCAAAAATGACAATGTCAGTGTCAGTTTATCAAAGATAGATGTTTTATTTCAAATCCTCTATGCAAAGTACAAATTAAATCCGAAAATATTTGAAAGAGAGGCTCCATGTAATAGCTCACTTGCTCCATAATTATCAAAAGGATCTGTTATAATATAGATTTGCATTAGTTGAGTGAACCCTTTTCCCAATGTGAGTGTACATCTCTTCTCAAATGGGAACCAACTAGAGAATGTTTGAACAGTTGCACAGTTGCACAAGCACCCAGCCTGATCCTTAAATTACTTTATTGGCATCCATATGTTTTCATGCAGCGATACTCCAGCGCAGTTACAGCTATAAATTATATCTCAAATCTTATGCCAAATGCTCTGTTCATTTGCTTGTTCCTGGGTACAAACATATGCCCCCTGTCCCCAGTTACTTCTGCCTTTTCCTTGTACCAGATATTTTCTTATTTTTGATATCTTCTTGCTTCCTGATTACATCTTTGACTTACAATTTGGTTTTCATTTAGTAATATACTGTAGGGCTGACATGTAATTATAAGATTTTGCTTTATTCCTCTAGCCCAACCCGCGAGCCGTGCAGACCCGCTGGGGCAGGGCTTGGGCGGATCGGGAGTAGGGCAATACCAGTCACTCCATGGCTCAGGTTGGGCACCCCTGCTCTAGCTTCTGGATTAAAAATTGTAAACAATCTCTTGCTCGACTCAGTGGGAATCTTTGGATTTAAATACAAGACCTAGTTTTACCTTTTGCCTGCAGTGAAGGCCAGTCAAATGGAGGCTAATATAGGCCAGAAGACTTAAAGACTAGAAACTAGTTTTCTCCCTTATTGGTCATGACTAGAATCTAGTTTTTTCCCTTATTGGTCACCTTATTGAATCCTCAGCTGCAAGGAGTTTGTATGTTGTCTCAGTGCTTGTGTGGGCTTTCTATCCCACAATGTGATTGATTAAGTGTGAGAGATAATGTTGATTTAACACTACTTAAAAAGGCATACCTTTACAGTCTGGTAATCACAGACCTGTACTTCAACATCAAGGGTGGGGGGATATATAGGAAAGTTTGTTGCATTGCCATTTTCTGGATTAAGTCTCGATTTCTGACCCTTTAAATTGGGATGTACCAGATCTACTGGTTCCACAGAATAATAAATCTGCATTGGGTCACTTCTATCTCTTTATCAATGATTTTGAAGTGGGTTTTAAGAGCAAGGTCTCTGTAATTGCTGATGACACAAACCTATGTAGGGCACTGAAAACTACATATCATGCTATGGCTGCAGACAAATCTAGATATATTGACAGATTGGACAGGAAAGTGGCAGATTAAATTCATGTTAATTAATGTTCATTAATATAAATTCATGTATTTGGTGTTTAAAAACCCTTCTACTGTGTTCATTCGATAGTTTCAAGAGAGGCAAGAATTTGTTTTTTAAAGAATATTGGGGCATTATGACAATTTTTA
This sequence comes from Hymenochirus boettgeri, assembly GCA_019447015.1. Classification (NCBI taxonomy): domain Eukaryota; kingdom Metazoa; phylum Chordata; class Amphibia; order Anura; family Pipidae; genus Hymenochirus; species Hymenochirus boettgeri. The sequence continues at coordinate 83,279,290 of CM033475.1, forward strand.
ATTATTTTATTATTATTATACAACTAAAGATAAGATTACTGAATTCTATGGCATGCATTGGCAGAGGATCCCTGGTGGGTTGGGATTAGAGATGGCCGGTTCGTGGATCTGAACCTAGATCCGTGGTGAAATTTCAAGATCCGCAGAATACACGTATTTCGGATCTCTCAGATTTTTCGAAATTCCGCTTTACAAATTTTTCCGGAACAGTGTTCGAAGTAATTTAGAAAATTTCAAAAATTTGGCAAAAATTATACAGTGACTTACTGCAATTGGCCCTGGGACATCGGAAACGGTCTGGGGAACAGACAATCAGATTTTTTCTGAAAGAATCTGATTGTAACCAATTTTGATTAGTTACAATCAGAATTTTCAGAAAGAACTAGACCCAAACCTGAACCCGAACTATAACAGTTTGAACAGACCCGAACTATTTTAGGATTTTCCAAACTTTTAATGATTATTGAATTTTCGATAATTATCGAATGCTTGAATTGATGTTTCTCGACTTTAGCGCTTCATAACCTATACAGAAAATATAAGTGGAGCATTCACCTACCTTAGTGAAGCTCAACGTCAGCAGTCATTAAGCATGGTGCCACAGTCCTTGAAAACATATACACTGCAAACAAGGGGCTTGAAGCTTTAGGGTTTTAAAACTACACCTTTATTTGTAAGCAATTCTGATTGGATACATTAAAATGATTTCAGAAAGAATCCGATTGGTATACTAACCAATGAGATTCTTTTTCAATCAGAATTGGCTACAATCAGATTGGTCTGTTCCCCAGACCATTTCCGAGGTCCCAGAGCCATTTACAGTAAGTTACTGTATAATTTTTTACAAATTTTTCGAAAATTCCTTGAAAACTCGTAAATTTTCGAATTTTCTAAAAGTTTTGCTCGAAAATAGAATGCGGAAGCTTGAAAAACAGTGCGATCGTGAGCAAAGTTGTTGTTTTTTTAAGTTCTGGATATATGTTCATTTTCCCCAGACCATTTCCTAGGTCCCAGAGCCATTTACAGTAAGTTACAATTGCTATTTTACCTTATATTTAGGCGAATGTGTGCAGTTTTTACATGGATTTTCGAATTTCTTCGAAAATCCGCGAATCCGCAGGCAGAACAGATTTTAGCAGTTTCGCCCATCTTTATTTGGGATATTAGAAAAGCTTGATAAAGTTTTGCAATGGGCTCTGCATCATCACTTATGTTTGGTGTTTTGGTGTTTTCTCTATTTTTAAAAACCAAACGTAGCATCTTTTAGTCTAGTCGCCTATTTTGTGCTTTCTTTCACTATATGGTATATTTCTAAAAGCGCTGTATTGTAATTTTGTGATACCGGCTATTTCCAACATTGCAATATACAAGCAGTATTTAAAATTTTTACACTTTGGTCATAAAATAACAAAGGCATTGCTGCATGGTATTTAGCTATTAGCTGATACCATTGGCTTATAAAGAGGCCTTATTGAAAGTTACTGATATATAATACATACAGTTCTTCTTAATCCAGGGATTTGTTTAAAGGGTATCTTTACTCATTTACCGTAATTTTTGAAAAATGAATTTTCAAAATGATATGTTTAGATACAGCAAGATACTACTTCAGAAATTTTTTCATATTTTAAATCTAAACTGTAGATTCTGAGAAATCATTATTTTATTATGGCTGCCTGCCAGTACACTTTCTGCAACAATTAAGAGAATCTGCAGAGAAAATAAGGCAGGGAGAGGGGGAGGGAGCAGGGTCTGTGGTGAGGCTGTGCACAATTAATAAGTGTCGCAGACACTACAAGAAGGCACTGAGTAAGGGAGGGTGGGGGAAATTAGCAGCACTCACTAAACTTTAATAATTTAATGACAAAGCAAGCACAGATAAATATGGGAGTACCACCATTTTACTTATCTTAAATTGTTGATTCAGAAAATGTAATGTTGTTTGAATAAATATAGTGACCCTTTAATTGGGTAAGGTAAATAGGTTGGATTAGATGGATGTATTCCTTTATTCAATATACAGTTCTACTGTATGTTACTATATTATAAAATAACAAGGTCCCTACAATATTTTTATTCTAAAAGCCTTTCCATATTCTAGATAAAAATTGATGTTATCTGACCAAGATTTTAACCATTTTCTGAACCATATGAAATAACGCTCATTGTCTATACTATTGTTTATATATTGTAATGTGTCTGTGAAATCAACAAGAATCTATACTTGTTAAGACAACTTAAGTATAAAATTCTATATAGAGCTTTATAATAAGCTCCATTACTGATGCACAGAGCATTAAGGGGAAACATAATATATCTTCATGTTCTTTTTTTCCTTAAGAACATTGTTATGCAGTCAGTGCTAAGATGGCTAATATTTAAAAAGGAATTTATATTATAGTTGCTCATTGTTTCATACTACATTACATTTAAAGGTGTGTCTCTTCTGCTTCTGCTGTGACACCCAAGATATTTATTAATTTGCATTTGTTCTTGCCTTTAATATCCTACCTAGTGATGTATGTTTATTTTCAGACTCCAGAAGAGCTTATTAATAATATAACTATTGTGATCCATGCAGATATATACCAATTTTTTTATGATTCCTCACTTTCTTGAAGAATTCCCCACAATTATGCTGTCACAGCAGTTGCTTTTCTATATTTTCATGTTCCCACACTGCCTTTTACATGACATTTTTATACATATCTCTACAGTCTAAAGGCTACAGCTATTTTGAGATATTTGATGGATACAGTACTCAGCATCTGTCATAAGCATATGCTCCTTTCAGTACATATTTTTGTCTTTTTAAAGACTGGGTGTTCACTTATATCATGTGTACTGTTTGATATGTTTGTCTATCTGTTCATCTTTCCTTTTTTTTTTTTTTTTAACTTAAGTTATGTTATGATATTGTGTTTTGAGGGTTTTTTTCATAGAAAAATAACCAATAGAGCAAACCAAAAAAACTCTTTTTCTCTACACATCCTTCTTATTTAGGTCAGACCAACATATGGTAGTTGATCTTAGTAGCTAATGCTGACTCCTAATCAGCAGCTAAGAACATGTAGCAGTGCTGCCAATAGAGGGATGGAACAGTGTAAGTCTTGTATTGTTACATTATGTCACTACTGACATACACAGAAGATATACTAAGTGGAAATGCTTGTCTGTTCCTACATACAACTATTAGAGTTAATAAGAATATTTTGCACAAAATGTGCCATATATTAAAACTTTTCAGACCCTAAAGTTTCAAATTAATTTTCAATCTTCGTTTTAAAAAAATCAGCCTTTGTTCAAAGGTTTAACCATCAGAAGTCAGAACACGTAGAAAAGAAAAAAGTATTTATTATATACACTAGCACAAGTGTGCCCGTTGGTGCACAATGGAAATTATGTGTGTGTGTGTTTTGCTATGAGTGGATATAGAATCTTTACACAGGTATATTTTAAACTGCTACTCAGACAGTCATCAGCTTTCAGAGGAACCAAATAGGATAATCCTACAGGTCTGGGCGTAGACCCAGGCATACTGCCATACTGTGTGGTTTAAACTAAACATGCTAGGTTAATACTTATTAGTATTCACCACGGCAAGTGGTGATGGTACCTCATATATTATAACAGAAGGTTATACTATATACCTCACAGCATCATATTATAATAGCATTGCCCTAATAATCTAACTTATAAACAAGCATTTCTTATTCCCAGTTTACCTAAAGAAATGGATTCATCCTTTATATACTCTTATACAGATCTAATTGAAAAAAATAGCTTCAGAGCAATTTTTAATAATTGATAACTGCTTTTTATTTCAGTATTACAGTAAATCCTTGGTATATCGGCCTGGCTTTACCACTAAGCAAAAGGCTAAGGACTTGCAAGCGAGCACCATCATCCCAACCATTAATAGAGGCTGCCAATTCAAATTGTTCTAGCCAATTAGGCCACTCCCTAGTTACCCCATTGAATGGATCAGGTTTAAAAATGGGTTTGGCAATTGGGCCTGGTAGAGCTACTGAGTCTAACTGGGGAATTTCATCTGCAGGTACAAGGGCAGGAGGATTTAAACCAATACTTCAGTAGCAGCCTCCATAGCTTAATACAGAGAACAAACATACAAAGAAAACAGGGAGTATAAATGGTATACCAGCAATGGTATTAACAGCATGGCACACAGTGTGTTACTCTGGTGGTCTGGCACAAAGCAGACAGTGCACATAAACAGGTTCCCCACATTACATGCAGTAATTAGGGGTTTCCCTGTCAATGGTGGACCACTTTGAATATTGACCAGGCCGGTATTGTGTGTCCTTGTAAGTTGGTGTACACTTATCAGTTATGTCAGAGTTTGCATCCAATAAGGTAACTTGTCTGTCCAATAATCTGTCCTCCCAACAGGTGGTAACAGGATCTTATACACAGGATCTTATACACAGGGCCTTTCTCTTCTCCTAGCCATAGAGAGCAGGGATGTCTTGTCTTTTATCACTCACTGACACCACCTGCAGTCTGGAGGTGGTATATAAGGAGCCTTGGTGTATATGTTTATTACAATACACATCACATCCTGTGTAGGAGACAGAAACTTTTTTTTTCAGTGCTATTCTTTATATACATTTACGGATGGTCATTTAAATGGTAATGGTGAGATAGTACACACATACATATACACCTTTCCTATATGTAATATCCTAAACCCCCACCTCATTGGTAGCTTCTAAAAACTCAATGCAATCTATGAAAATATAAATATATTTATATAATATAAGGGATTATTAATAAGGGACATTTTATTGTAAATTGTTTATTGTTGCACAAACATTTTGAAGCTCAGTTTTGTATTCTCCCAATTATTGCAGCTGATGAAGTAATTGGATTGCAGAACCTTTTACAAACCAATGTACAATTCTAATTTGACAATCAGTTCCTGTTACAGGAATTATAATGACTCACAAAGCATTTATAATATTTGTCAGAGGGATATATTTTTTTTATATGTCCAATCGTATTTTAACCAGCCTTTTCACCTGGAAGTGAAACTAAGTAGAATGCAGAAACAAGATAATGAGCCAAAGACTGGGTACACACCCAGAAATTATCCCCACCGACCGGGGGTTGGGTTGAATCACTGTCGGTCTTGGTAAAAGTAACCCCAGTCAATCCATGCAAACCAAAGTGAGCCATGATTTTCCTACATAACTGAAGACACTTTCATCCGATCCAGGTGAAAGGGAGACTGAAATTAGTCATGGCCACCTGCAATGACACAATGCCATTATTCAGGCCAACCGACCGATATACCATAATATCACGTCTGCTGCAGTTCTCGATATTTTCTTGTTGTTTATAAGAATCTATCAGGACTTGGGAATAGAGTGTTTGTTCTATATTGATTTCATCTTTTATTGTTTGTTGCTGTTCTTTTTCTAAAGTTTCTACTCTGTCTAGCAGCCCCTTCAGGTCATCTCTCACTATGGCTATTTCTGATCTGCAGATTTCTTTAACCTGTGTTGTTAGTTCAAAGATAAACTCCTTAGTGGCGATGGTATGAAGGTGATTTATGAGGTCTGAATATTGCACATTTTCAAATGTGTATTGTTGTGGGGTTTTCTCCATATAGGCCTCTGGGTGTCCTTCTGTGCACTGCAGTTGTTGTTGGCACTGTACCTTGGAATTGCGGCCTGCACACTGGCTGGGTCTGGGCAGGGGCTGTCCGTGGGTGTCACCTCAAGGTCCTCTGCCTACCAGCCCAGAGTCAGCCTTTTCCTCCTATCCATCTGACTCCCACACCAGAGTCATATCTGTACATGTAGTCATGGCGTGTTCTCTGTGATTAGGCCTCATCTGAGTGGATGAGATAGAATCTGTTCCTGGGGGAAGAGGCTTCTCTGTGGGGATCCAAGGGCCCGTTTGTAACCGTTTCTAACCGCTGTCAAAATAAAACCTATTTATTTATCTGTCAAATACCATCGTTTGTGGTTGCTACAGTGGGAATACCAATTAAGTTCTCTTTGTATGATCAGGGGAGTAAAATTAGATCAGTAATCTGATTGTATATTTTGGGAAATGTCCAACTGGATTTTTATTCCGCCAAGTCCTCCTGAATGTTTGCAAATGAAAGGCTAGGTGTATAGCTGAGGGAGAAAAAAACCTGGAATATAACAGCTCATAAGGGATCCCACATTTAACTATGATAGTTTGGTGTATACTTCATAATGTTCTCTTTATATATTTTTTGTTAAATTGAAGTTAAATTTTCACTTTATTGTTTCAATATTTGTTAGTCCTTCCTTAAAAAGAAATATAAACAGGGGTTGTCGTCATTTTGTTAAAGGGCATGTCCACCCCTTTTTTGGTATATAGTAGGTCTTCCTCCCCCAAAAATAGATTTTTCAGAAACTCCCCCAAACTCTACTTACCTTACCTCTTTCCTCCGGTGTACTGTCCCTGCCCTTTGCTTGCATGTAACTGCAAGCAGGGGGCCAGACCGGCAGCCACGTCCGTGATTGGCTGAGAGGGGAGTTTCTGTAAAATCTATTATAGTGGTTGGGGCTGGGGGAGGAAGACCTACCATATACCAAAGAGGTTTGTAGCTAGGGGGAGGGAGAGCAAAATGTATGGGAGAGGGAAGGGGGGAGGGCTGCAGTGTGCATGGCAAAATTCTCCTGGAGGAGAGACAGGAGGCAGTGTCCTATATGGACTCTACCAGGCTCCTGGTGGCCAGTTTTTGGGACTTTGGAGGGGCATAGAAGGGCAGCCATTTGCAGCAGGGATGTAAGGTAAAGATTTTTATGCACAACAGAGTGGGGCCAGTAGTGGGTGAAATTATAGTTTTGGGGGTGGACATGCCCTTTAAAACACAGTTGTTGTGACCCAACACATTTCTTTTGTTTGAACCCACTATGCAATAAAATATATATATATATGGTGCTTCATGGTGCAATCGTGCTGGTGATATTTTATGTGGATCGCATACCTTGGCGCATTGCAAACCACTGTTAACCATTGCGGGACTTTTAGCATCTGCAATCAGCTGTCATTAAAAAGTTATGCAATGGTTAAGTGTTAAATCTGCATTTAACCTAGATTGCGGCAGCTGCATTGCTAACACCACAAGGAAGCAGTTAATGTCGCATTAAACTATATTACATCAATCTTAGTGACTCTTGGTGCATCACCCTGTGAATATTTTATTGGTTAATAAATGACTTGCTTGGGGAACTGGAAACAGGTCACGTCACCTGAGGTATGTTATTTGGCAGGGTTATATAGCCCTGTTTTACTAATTTATTGTTGTTCTTATTTAATTGTATTGATTGCACAAACTCTAATTTTTTTTTACCATGAACAGATCTCTAAGACAGAATAATTGTAAAATGCAATAATGTGAAAATTAGGCGACTGCCCAAAAAGAAATGGGGATGATATAGCATGAGCTAGAATTGTTAACTATAGTCTTAAAGGGGAACTGTGGTCTCCATTTAAGGGCCATTAAAAAGAGACTGTTCATACCATAGGATACGTGGGCATGCTCAAATCAGCAGCAAAATGAAGGGGTGGAGCAATGGTGCTGGTGATGTGAAAGCTTACAGTGTAAACAGAAAGCACCACTCCTTATACTGCTGTTAGTTTGGAAAGACTGCAGCTAGAAGTGTAGTCCTGGAGTCATTTTAACGGTAGAAGTCTTCTCTTTTTAATGGAGACACCATTCCTTTTTTAAAGTCACACTGAAGTTTTTTCTCTGGTGTACCAAAGGTTAGCAAACGTTAATGTTATACTTGCAACAGTTCCAAGGGTTTTCAAAAAGAAGGCTGTGCAACTGCTGCAACCAATGTTCCAAACCAATTGGGGCTCTTTTGTAAAAGTTCTTTCTCACCAGCAGATAGCTGGCATTAAATCAATTCTAGCTCTGTACAAATCAAGATGTACAGAGAGACACAATCGTTTGTTACATTGGATTAATCAGGGCAAATGAGGGTGATAGCTAATATCCGTACATCGACCTGATTGTATATTTGTAGAAAAAAAATCTTATTTTAACAAAAATAGTCAATACTTTAAATCTCTCAATAAATAAAGTACTTTTTCTCCTTTTCCAAATATAAATAAAAAAAATGTACTATAATCTGATAAATGGGGAAATGTCTTAAACCTTCAAAGCAGTTGAAGGGGAATAAATCTCAGCCCAGTTTGATGGTTTCCATCCAACCTGACCTGAACTTGATTGACAGAAAATCCTGCAATCTAGGTGTGTAAACCTTGATTCATTATAGCTAAAAAGACTCAAGGCTGTAGTTGTCGCCAAAGATACTTTATCTAAGTACTAAGTAAAGGGTCTAAATGCTTGTGTAAATGTTGTAATTCAGCCTTTGTTAAAAAAAAAATCAATTTACAAAATGTTTAAACATCTATTTTAATTTTGTCATGGGGTGCTCAGTGTAGATTAATGAGAAAATGAGAAAAGAAAAAACTTTCCTGCCCATGCTTTGGAAGCTATTATTCCAGTAAGTTGAAATAGCATAAACATTAGCATAAACATGTCTCTGAAAAAGTAGTCTTCAAACAGCCTTTTGAGCATATGCCAAGCCCCCTGATCCCAGTATCAACTGTCTCTATACACAGAGAATTTTCTATACAGATGGCAAGCATAATTGGCACAAAGAACAGTCTACCAGGAACTATACTTAATAGCTAATTTTACTGCATCTTTTTTGGGATAAGATAACATTTCTGTATGTGCCGATATTCTATATACAGTATTAGCTCTAGTGGGGTAGTGGAATAATACTGTTTTTAGAAAGACAGAAAGCAGGAGGTTGCAGGTTCAAATACTCAGAAATGCAGGGTCTCTGAGCTAAAATATTATTGTCTGTTAGCTGCTACGGGCCAATTTTCTCATTGTTCCTTATTTATATACTGGAAAGTATTTATACTAATTCACCACAACATTTTTGAATGTGCTGTTTTCTCTTATGTGAAGTTCCTTAAGTACCAAGCAAGTGCTAGGACCGTAGGACTGGTAAATACATGGGTGTTTCATTATTTAGTCTTTGTAATACTGTGAAATAGAGATAAAATGCTTTACTGTTAAAGGAAAAGATATGAATATGAAAACGATCAAAATATTACAGTAGTTTATGTTTAAAATCTGAGCTGGATTTTCTGGCTTCTGCTTTCATTCTACTCAGTTAAATATATTATTAATACAATGCCAGATATAATTAAAGTATTAGGCTACATACAGCACATAAACTAAATTATGACACCAATAATTTCAGGCATTATAGTGTGAAACAATTTATGAGTTAAACAATAAAACAGATGTGCATCCATAGGTTATCCAGCTAATTATCTTATTCAGATGCCTCTCTAGGAAGGTATTAAAATATAATGATCATTATGCATATGGCTACAGCAAAAGTCCTCTTGCTTTAGCAAAACCCTTAATGTAGTTTAATAGACACAGCCTTTTTATATTTGAGGTGAAGAGTGCCCTGTAAAGATGTAAAAAATATGTACCTAAAGGAAGGTTATAACATAAAAGTAATGTATATAATGAAAGAAAAGGACTTCAGACATAAACACTGGAAGTACTTAGAAATTCCCTGAATCTCACTAGTCCTTGTGATATACTATCTGGACAAATATTTATTCTCTTGAGACTGATTTTCTCTTTGATTTAGTCACCTAAAAATTCAAAGGTATAAATGTGTGTTCACAGAACACAATTTCATCTTTGCCTGAATTAGTTGTTGCCATAAAAACAAACAGTACTTTCACCCACTTGATATGTTTTCTAACAATCCATTATTTTATGAAAGCAGACTTTTCCTAACATAAATCCAACAGCTGATTAAATTTTTTTTCATCTTTGTAAGCAATTTCCTAACAAAAACTAAACCTATTTGATACCCCTTTTCTCTTCTCCCATTGGGGTAGACATGCTCAGTGGGCTTTATCCAGAATATAGGATATTAGGAACCGCAATGGGCAAGTAGATTGCATCATTTTAATCAGCTGTTTCTTGGCCAGGGATTCTCAAATGGTGTGCCTCCAAATGAAACTGGCAAATTTTGTTCTGCCAGCGGAATTGCGGAAATGTGAACATCAAGTCTTTTTATATGTATATAGAATTTTGAGTGCAACTTGACTTACATTTCTTGCAGACAGATTAAAGGTTTAAGGGAGGGGGCGTGGCTTGCAGGCAATGGAGTAACACGCACAGGCAGTGAGCTCCGGTCCCAAACTTGCCGATTCGTGCCATACAAGGGACTAACTTCTTACAAACCTCTTCAGCTGTTGGATAAAAGATCCCGGAGATGCCGAGACACGGAACCAATAACAAAAACAAAAATAAAATAACGAAACTTACCTCATACTTTGACACAGAAGAAAGGCCGCGAGTTGAAATCCAAGATGGCGCCAACCAGCATGTGCGCTCCGGTCCGGGAGACCACATCACAAACTTGGATGATACCTGCAAAAAAGGATCACAAAACCAATGTATAACGCCACAACAAAAAGGAGAAAAGGCACCAAGCTTTAAGACCACTCTCCAGATACACAATAACCAAGATGCCATTACACTTTCACCACCAATTATGGAGGAGGAAAAGGTTATAAAGGGAGCACCTGATGGAAAAGAAAAACAAGGTAATATATACAATAACAAATGTTTTCAAGATGTCCCAGATATAGATGCTCCAATTACCATTAAAGTGTTGAAGGAAATGTTTACCTCCCAGCATAATGCCTTCATTAGAGATGTATCTGCTATGATGCAAGATTTAAAAAAAGACATTTCCGATATCGGTGAGAGAACCCACCATATAGAAAATAAATTCCAAGAATTCTCAAACTCATATAACGAGTTGGTGGATTCTCACAATTTTCTTAATGAAACAGTAACCAAAATAGAAAATAAACTTACAGACATAGAAAATCGAAGCAGACGCAACAATTTAAAAATTAGGGGAGTCTCAGAATCAATTCATAATGATCAATTACTGGAATATACCACAAATCTGTTTAAACTACTACTCCCAGAGGCAACAGAACTAGATCTAGTAATAGATCGAATTCACAGACTACCTAAAGCCAGGTCTGCTCCTCCCAATGCACCAAGAGACATAATATTACGAATCCATTTTTTCCAAATAAAAGATAAACTGGTACTAGCAATGAGGAAAGCTAAAAATTTACCGTTAAAATACCAGGATATACACTTTTTGGCAGATCTGGCACCACAAACTTTAATCCAAAGAAAACAATTCAAAGATGTAACCACTATATTGAGACTACGGAAGATACCACACGGATGGGGATTTCCCCTAAAGCTGAACATAACATATGGAGAATCACAATATTCTGTGACTTCTAGGGACTCTGCAGTGGAGTTACTAAAAAAATGGGGTATCTGGAATATCGAAGCTAACAGAGAATCTAACGCCTCACCTGCTAGAAAATCTCCAACAAGAATCCCGTTGGAATGGGCCACACCTTGACAGACATTCCTAAAGTAAAGGATATAAAATGGAAAAGTTGAAATATGAACTGGTGAAACAAAACAAAACATGTGAGCATATTTCAAACGGACATATACAGTGTAACACTGTTGTGGGGTTATCCTTTTCCTTTTATACTTATGAAACAAATAATTATATAATCGAATGCGGGTATGTTTATAAAAAAGTTACATATCAAAGTCAACTGATTTGAATGCAACAGCATAGATTAAATTTAAAATTGTTGGTGGGTAGGGGTCTTGAACATATGATACAGACTACTTGTAAGGTATACCAAGTTGTCCTTTTTATAGACATGATATATACCCAATTCAATGTTGCAAAGGTAACATAGATTAAAACTAAGCATCTTGCCTACTGGTGGCTCCTGCATATGCTTGAAACAAATTAACCACAAGAGTGTGCCTGGGGGCCCTACAGTGGATAAAGTGTGTATAGGAGTCAACTGGTAGGAACTCAACAATATAGATCAGACTAGATATAAGGTTTGGTGGAGGCCTATGTATATATGAAACAACCAAACGTACAGTGAAATATGAGATATTACTATAATTACGGTTAAATATATACTCAATACGAATGATATAAACATAATACCATGGATTAAAACTAAACATAGTGTCTATGAAGGGTTACGGAATATGTGAAACATATCATTCATTGGATATAGCTAAGGGTCCCCTTGTCGTTGAGGGTTACATAAGGGACTAGGATATGAACACAATAACAAAGACCAGGAATAAACATATTGTTTAATAGGGAGTCATATATAAGTGATTTAACTACTTACAAATATACCAAGAGATCTAGACATAAATATGACAACTGTATATTAATAATAATTGTTAATAATTGTTATGAACCTAGGAACATAGTTGAAAACCAAGTATATGGTTGTTAAGGGTTCAGTGTATATGAAACAAACTATTCACATGGTATGATTGGGGTTCCCATGTATGTGGAAATATTATTATAGAGGTTTCCGGAGCTTTATGTGGCAATGCATGATGGAAAATGGGGACACTTGGAAACGTATATATATGTGTGGGATTTTATAAACGAGTATACAACAGAACATAGAGAAGAAGGAAGGGGAAAGACAAAATCAGACAAGTGACCAATCTGCACGCCAATAATAATCTTAACCATTATCCAAAATATTGAGAAAAGAGATAAACATACCCACGTAACATTAAATGGAATAACTACAATTTAGTGCCTTAAATAAAGTAACAACTAAGGGCAAGTAAAGCCAGGAAAGAAAAGAAAGGGAAAGAAGGAGAAGGGGAAAAGAAAGAATAAGGAAAGATAATTTAGCCTCCTATTTAAAATGAGGAATGAATATCCTCAATCATGTAAATATGTTTGCGTTCAGTTTGTTTTTTATTATGTTGCCATAATTGGCTCAGTTTACTTAACTAGGAATACCCAGGTTGTGAGCAGAGTTTACCTGACAGTTCTCCCTACAGAATATAACATGTGTATAAGTTTCTTTAAAACAAATCAACCCTACACCTAAATGGTAATCAAAATAATGAGCTATAATGTGAGAGGAATGAATTCCCCATTTAAAAGATTTATGGTTTGGAAAGAATCTCTTTCAAACAATGTAGACATCCTATGTGTGCAGGAAACACATTTAACCCAACAAATTTTGAACATCTCTTTAACAACAATAAATTCCCAAACATTTACAAAGCATAAACAAATAAGAAGAAGAGAGAGGGGTAGCGATCGCCATCAGAAACACAGTAGCATACGAAGAAAAGACAGTAATAATAGACAAAAATGGCAGATTTATAATATTACAATGTAAAATAAATAATGAACAGTATATTTTATATGTATATGCTCCAAATAAACATCAACAAAAATGTATAACAAAGTTATAAACAAAGCCAAACAGATACAAACCTATAACATAATCATAACTGGAGACTTTAATCTTACCCTAGACCACAAAATAGACTCAACAGGAAAAAAAAAACACCAATAGGAATCCAAACCTAAGCAATATAACATTTAAAGAGGACCTTTATGATGTATGGAGAGTGCTACACCCTTAGATAGAGACTACACATACTTTCTAAAACACATAATGTACATTCTAGACTAGATACTTTCCTTACAGATAAATGGCTATTACAAAAATTCATTCACTCCACAGATTCTAAATAGATCAATTTCAGATCACGCACCTAATGTTTCATGGATAAAAAGATAATAATTTAAACTACACCACACTGTGGAAACTAAACCCATATCTATTGAACAAACCAGAAATTCAATCCTCAATTAAGAACTCAATCAAAGAATATTTCGAATTAAATGAAACGACCAAACAAATCAATTTACAGTATGAACGCACATAAGCTTTATTAGGGAGAATTCATTAAAATAGCAGCTACCCCCCAAAAAAAAGAGAATAGAAAAGAAAATGAAGTTAATAGAACAAATCAAAGATGGAAGAATCCATAAGACATCTCCTACGGACATAAATTACCAAATCTAAGAGAAGCTAATGAAAAATTACATTATCTTAACATGTATAATTACGATAAATATATCAGACGTATTAATGCTAACTACTATGCACAGGGCCCAAAAGCTACTAAAATACTGGCTAACAAATTTAAAAATAAAGTAGTAAATCCAAAATCCTTATATTCTCAACCGAGATAATAGTAAAACTTATAATCCCAATGATATAGCAGACCAATTTGCAATATACTACAAAACTCTATATAATTTAAATGAAGAAGTAAATCTCCATAACCCTTCTAGTGAAGATATTGAAGTATTTCTAAATAAAATCAATCTGCCCTCATTATCAGAAACACAATTAACTGCAATTAACAAACCAATAACATTATCTGAAATCAAAAAAAACTATTATTGTCTCCCTAAGAATAAAGCTCCGGAGTGAATGGATTCATAAACGAATATATAAAACTTTATGGATATAATGGCCCCATACCTACAAAAAAATCTTCAAATTAGCTACAGACGAATCTGGATTCCCTCAAGAAATGTTAAAAGCCCAATTGTCCCCATTCCAAAACCAAATAAGGAAAACTACATGATCCAAAATTACAGACCTATATCCCTATTGAACACTGACATTAAGATATATTCCAAAATTATAGCAAATAGAATACAACCACTATTAGAATCGCTAATTTCCCCAGACCAAGTAGGATTATCTCCCATAGACAACCCGGGGATAATACAAGAAGATTTATAAATATAATGGAATGGGCCGAAAAAAAGAAATAACCACTCTAATTCTGACATTAGACGCCGAAAAGCATTCGACTGTTTAAATTGGAGGTATCTTGAGGCAGTGTTAAGTAAGTTTAATTTAAAGGATGGATAAATACCGCAATTTTGGCATTATATCCAACCCCTCAGCCACGGTATATATTTCAAATATGCTTTCAAAATCCTTTACTATATCTAACGGAACTAGACAGGGATGCCCATATCCCCTCTGATATTTGATTTAGCAATTGAACCCCTTGCAGAATCGATCAGAAATAACTCTAACATACAAGCATAAAAATTGGTATCGAAGAACACAAAATAGCCCTATACGCAGATGATTTAAATGTGCCATTACAAATCCTATTAGTCCCTAGTACATCTACAGAACTGTTCAAATTATACAGCAAAGTTTCATATCATAAGATAAATGAAAACAAATCCTTTATACTGGGCTTAAATGTATCGTTGGCCTTAAAAACCTTTCTATCCGCTAAGTACAATTACAAATGGGAAGAGAAGGAAATGACTTATCTGGACGAAGAATCAACTAACACTCCAACAAACGATCTATTCCAAAAAAAAATTGTCCCTCTTAACAAGAACTCCAAAAGACTTACTAAGATGGTCATCCAATACTTATCTTGGTAAACAATGTTCGATAATAAAATGCTAATACTACCAAAGCTACTATACAAATTTAGGACCATTCCTATTTTGATACCGGACTCGTATTTCCATAAATTACAGATGGAAACGAATAGGTTTATTTGGAATGGGAGGAAATCCAGGATAGGCATATCCATTTTATCTAAGACTAAAAATCAGAGTTAAAAACTTCCCAGTTATTAGGGATTTTACTATTCAGCCATTATGGATCAACTGAAATCTTGGTTAAATGAAAATTCACAGAAGAAATGACCAAATATAGAACTATACATGAATAGTGGTAATTCCCTTAAGAGTAATCTAGATTGTCCATACTACAAAATAAAAAGGTTGCATCTGATTATATACCAATTACAACAACCAACAAGTTTGGTATAAATTTCTAAAATACACGACCTAAGGAAATCTATTGCCTTGGGTATCAATTGAGAGTATGAAGAGATGTATGAGGGTCTGAATATTTGTCATTGGAGCAAAAACGGTCTCTCCCAATTAGCGGATCTTGTTGAAGATTCCTCATTCATTCCTTCCAGATTCTAAAACAAAAATTTAGATTAAAAGATAGAGACTGGTACTACCATTACCAAATAATAGCTATTTAAAGAAAATACCCTTCTCTTTTGAAAGAAATGAACATAGAATAATAGACCTATGCCTTCTAGAATCGCCTAAAGAAAGAATATTTCAAAATTTTATTCATTAATCAATAGTAAAGACACATTTGTGAAACTTAAATGCATAGATAGTGGGAGAGAGATCTGAATATGGAAATTCGGGAACCACAATGTATAAAAGCATTTCACTCACCTTAAAATGTCCAAATGTATAAACATTGGGAAGTTAACAAAAAATTATTCTATCGATTTTACAGAACTCCCAGTAACCTAATAAGTGGTATAATGAAACATCTCCGGAATGCTGGAGGAAATGCGGTAATAGTGGCACCTTATTACACATATGGTGGGATTGCATTAAAATAAAGAAATGTGGTGATAAGATATACAATTTACTGAGGAGTATATTGGAATGCGATATAATTCCTAACCCAGGTTTGTCCTTGTTGAATTTAGGATTGGATAAATATAACACAATTCACAGAAAACTATTTTATACCATGTCTTTACTGTTCAAAATACTTATAACCAAAACTGGGGAACTAACAAAATACCTAGCATAAAAGAATAACCATAATGTTAAACAGAAACATGAATTATGAAAAATGTTTGCAATCTCACAGAACAGTTTTGCGAGATTCTATAAAAATTGGGAATCTTGGTATATAGATAACAGATCTCTAACTATATAAATCGAGTTACGGGACTGTAATAGGTATGGGCATAGGAATATAGGAATATAAAGTGTATATGGTTGTGTGATGTCTCGAGGATACTCTGTAAATTTAAGAAGAGAAGCTATAGAGAAAATACTGACTCAATGTAAACTGATGTTATATGGTATAGGTTATAGATATATGTTCTTTTTGGTTTTTTTTTTATATAATATAATAATGAGTGAGCAAAGACTTCCTCAATATACGAATGTTAAATTGAATGCTTTTCATGGTTATTGTTCAATTCACAAAATTTCAATAAAAATTTAATGATTAAAAAAAAAAAAAAAAAGGTTTAAGCAACTCACAATGTTTTGTTAGTTGGCTTAGAGTCACTGTACATCTTTTACGGCATATTGCAATATTCTATATAAAGCAATTGCGGAATGCTGCCAGTGCAAATACTGTGTAAAGGAAGCTCAAAGTAGGCTACCAGACTCAAACATGCCACGCTTGGCCTTCCCAAAAGAAACATTTTAAATCCAGGGTTTAGGGTCACCAAAGAGCCTTTAAGGACAATTATACTGCCCTTGACTAGATTAAAAAAACATTCTAGCTGGTGGTTTGAATTTTTTCCTACCTTTCTTTTTCCCTCATCCAGTGTTCTTAGCTAGAATTATATTTTAATTCTAGCAGAGGTTTTCTTTCAGTGACATTGCACTTTATTAGAAAATATTTTCAGAAAATAAAGCTAGGTTTCTTTGTAAACGAGTTCACAAGAGCCCAATATCTAAAATGGATACAAAATGGATGGACTTCATTAAGAGTGGAAGCTAGATAGAAACATTGAATATAACAAGCAATAGAATATACAAAGAAAGACTGAATACTTTTGTGCAAAAATGCCTTATAAATCTTGTATTAAATTCTAGCAAAGTAAAACTAACATTGCTGATTATGTAGCTTAGGTTTGCATAATGATCTTATGGATTAAACCAAGGTAACTTTGTATATAAAGTAGCACGTTTACCAGTAAACTCATTTGGCCTCAGTTCTATGAAACATTGCCACTCATTTATAGTTTTAAAGGGCAACTATAGTGAAAAAAAAACTTTGTCTATATACACTGTACAGATCACTTAGTATAAGCTGCCTACTTTCATCTTGCTGTGTGGCTTCGTTTCTTCCACACTGGCAGAAGTTTGTACCAAGCTGTCTAGTCCCCCTCCCCTCTCAGTCTACTCCCCCTCAAGCAGTAAAGGGCTGTATGAAAAGTCTGGGCATGTTCAGTTGAAAGGACTTTAAATGAAGTGCTGACATCCTTTTGACCCCTCCCTTCCAGAGCTAGATACAAGCAAGCAAAGTGTGGGAGAAAGTAGCAATATGCTGAAGGGAGGGGCAGAGGGGGAGAGAGGAGGACGAGTGGTGCTGAGATTCTTTACAAGTAAGTTACTGAACTCTGCCTGTTCTCTAAGTTTTCTAATTGTTATTTATTTTTGTTATATATCTCTCCCCCTGCTTAGCTTAGATCATAATCACTGAACTTGGCTTGTTATCCTGATATATTTCGTTGCTTTAGTCTATATATTTCATAGATTGTTTGGTATATAGTCTGTATTACTATATTATTATATCACTGTATTACTGATTATTATATAACTATGTGTCTTGTTTGATATATAGTCTGCATTACTGTATTATATATATACTGTATTATTATTTATGATGTATAACTGTATTATTATATATACTGCATTAGTGTTTACTTGGTGATGTCCATTTCAGTCACTGGTTTTGTATGAATATAAGATTTTTTTTGGGGGGGGGAGGGTGTTTTATAGTGTGTTATGCTCATATTGCTGGGTTAATGGTTATTGATTGTGTTTAGCACTACAGCATTTGACTATGTGGGCTCATGGTACTATAGTGGGGTAAGGGAGTGTGTGACAGTCTGCTTTGGATTGTGTGGGTGTGTGCCTTTGAGTGCAGATGAGGTGTAGCAGCTCCCACAATCACAGCATATTCAAAGGCTTATATCTCGGGGACTGTGAGAATTTAAAGAAACTAAAGGTACCCTGGTGGTTGGGATGACTCTATAGGATACATTAGAAGGAATAAAAAAAAAAGATTCTAACTATAATTGCCCTTTAAAAGAGCCAAACTCTTTGCATGGATCAAACTGACTCTCATTTGTAAAAACAACCAATTTTCAAGGGAATACGATCTGATTATACTGTAACTGAGTCAGCAAGTACAAAATTTAAAGGATTAGTTAGAAGACAGCCTTAACATTACACTATACATGTGGCACGTGGATTTGTTAAATAAATGAGGCTTAGTTTACAATGATAAAGACATGTAGTACTGACATCCTATAATCCTCCTGCCTTCTTCAGAGACCGGTTGTTATAGATTTCTACATTTCAGAGTTTTAGTGTTTCTTCTCTGTCCTAAAACTGAACACATAAAAATACAAAGAAAGACAACTGGTGACCATTTACTAATTACCAAGAGATCAGTGGTAATCTAAATTTCACCTGCAGACCAGTCATTTTCTCAGCACAAACAGACCAAATTTCTATACACCCTTATTGTCTGACAAAATTGTCATGTGTCTCTGGTTTAACCATACAAATGATATATCCAGGCAGCAGGTCCAGTATTGAAGAGGCTAGATTGTGTATAGGGGGTTTACCACTTTCCCAACAACTTGAACAATCACTCAGAAAATATTAACTCAAGCCAACAAAACAGAACATTGCTGTTATCTCCAATAAGTCATTGGGAGCACTGCTCGTTGGCTCTTGTGTGAATATTTTTTACTGATTGTCCATGGTTTAATTTGCAGGATTCTGTGAAAACACATTCTTGGAAAAGTTTAGATTGGGTTAATGTTCTGACATTACCAACCACATTAGAATTGTGCATCCCTTTTGCAGACCAGCTACCGTACTATTACCAGCTATTACATAATGTATCAGCAGTTTTATCAAGACTGAATGGCATCAGCTCCCCAGCCCTTTCAAAGGATGATTTCTACTAATGCTGCAACTCGGCAGGGACAATCCTGGTGCTTGATCCTTCTTTATCTACTAAATAATACATTTATGGCCACATTGTTAGAAAAATATGTAGAAGCTTACAAACTGTTTTGCTCTTTTGTGTTCATGCATCTGCATATGTTAAATTTATATTCGGAAAGAAATGTTATCACAAATAATATGATATAGATGAGCTACTGTTAGGCTGGGTACACACGGGTTGATAGTTTGTCCCAACTGAGCGTTCGATATGAGTGAGCACACGCCGGGACAAATGACTGTTGGTCGCGGCAATAGTGGCTGCAGCCAAAGTTTTGCACGACCAATCGTGATTTACCGTCATGTCCAATTGCCTGTTTGTCCACTTCGGACGAATGGGCAACTGAGCTTGGTCGCGGCTAGCTGCCCCACACAAGCATATTTTTGGCTGACTGACCGATTGTGCCTTGGATGGTCGGTTGGCCAAAATATCTGCTGGTTTGTACCCAGCCTAACTATTAATTCTGCTACAGACTTAATAATAATGCCATTAAAAAGAAATTACTACAGGTGTGCAGTAAAAGGGTAAATCACTCAGCATGACTTGCTGTAATTTGGGAATTGGGATGTGGTACACATATTTACAGGCATGACCAAATTTGTCTTTATATGGATTTCCTCCATTTTCATTATTTTACTTAATTAAAATATAGATTATACAAAGTACTGCCAATATCTTATTGTCATACTTAACTTCTCAGAAAAACAACTATACAGTTAGATATCACTATAAATGAAAATTAACAGATTATTTATTTTCTGAGATCTCTAAATACACTTAAGTATATGTGTATGGCATTTCCTTTTTACCTACCGTGAATTTAAGTGCATCTGAATTCTGGACTGGCAATTGTACAATGCTTGGACTGCTGTGAAAAATCATCAAAACAGAACATTATGCATATTTTGGCAAGAATGTATTGGCTTTAAACCTTCTTTACAATGCATAACACAGTTAAAATGCTCCCTTTGGTTTATACTGAAAGCTCTATGCATACTGAATCCAGTTTCTTTGTTAACAGGACAGATTGTGTGTGAAAATTCTTAATTTACAATAATATTGCTAAAACTTCACGTGGTGTTCATATTTTAAATAAAAACAAAAACTAAGCTTCACATCTCAGCTGCATTTATGGCTGCATTTTTATTACATTTAGTTGAAAGTTTTTCCTTTGTTAGTGATGTGTCTCCAGAATCTCACTTCCTGCTGTCCTTAGAGGCTATATACCTTCCTATCCTAGTAACTCTAAAGTCAAAATTTATAATTAAATCCATTAACATTTTAATTTAATTCCTGCTGTTTAATAAACCAACCTAGTACTCCAAGTGACTTTCTATGAGCCCAGGCAAAAGCAACCACTGCCCGATTAAACAAAAGCTCTTGTACTATGTTACAAAATGTGGTTTGTGTAAGGGTGCTAAACTCCAAAGTCTTTTAAAACAGTGGTTTTAAACTGAGGCAATGGGAATTCTGGAACATGTCACATCTTGGAGCAGCGGTTTCTTGGAACTATGTTTGTGTCTGATGTAAGTGGGTCTCCTTGGAGAAGAGCAAGTAGATGGAGGAAATGGGAAGAATGGTAAAAGTGTAAAGGTTACCAGGGGAAGTAAGAACAGAACAATAGGGTTTGTTCTTTCCAGATAGTCCAAGCCTATAGGTTACCTGTCTTCAAGAAGTATCCGCACAATACATTGGTTACGATGGTACACAGCCAAATTTTTGTGCACTGCTGCAATCGTCTTATTTGTGTCTTAAAGCCAAACTAACCATGGTACATTGGTTTAGGTGGCTTTAAACACAAACAGCTGGTAGCTGCTCTCAATACATAGGTCTAAGCACAAGAAAAATGATAATGGGGGAGCACACTAAAGGTGAATCCAAAAATGTGTTTATTAAAACAACATACACATTACCTGTACCTGAAGGACAGTACATCCGTAACTTGTGTAGTTGTTTAAAACACATTTGATCACCGATTGTGTGCTCCCCCATTACATTTTTCTTGTGCTATAGAACTATTTGGCCCTTGGAGTGGAGGGCTAGGGGGATAGCACCTATCATTTGTCTGGCATACAGCCACATCGGTGTGTGGAGTGTACTCGAACAGTGCTCTCAATACATAGGCCTGTTAGTTACTATGCCATGATGCACACACACAATACATTTTGAGTTTATCGGAGAATGTAAGACTAGCACAAGACAAAGTTCATTTACTACCAGTGTTCCTAGACAATTGTGCATTCTGATTTGGTCATTCAAAATGACTGATTGATGAGCAATGATGAACAATTCAGAAAGACTGAACTGATGAACAATGCCCAGAAGAGTTTATTGTATGTCCCATTAATGTATTTGTATAAATTGATCATATCCCCACATAAGCATCTCCTGTTCAGTGTGAATAATTTATCTAATCTATAATCCAGTCCAGTTGGAGAGCTGCAAAAACAGTCAATTATTAAGCAAAAAGGACACAGAAGCAAATCTTTTTAAAGGGCATGTCCACCCTCAAGCCCTTCATAATTAAGTTAAGGGCCCTGCAACCCTGATATTGTGATAATTACCTTTGTCCCCACGGCTCTGAGAGCTGGATGCATCTGATCTTTGGATGGTCCTCTCTGTGAACTGCTTCCATCATGGTAACAGCCATCAGTCACATCAAGGCCAATGATGTATGGCTAATTACCACAACCTTATCTTATACAAGGGTAAGTATAAAATTCAGGGTTTGGGGGGGTCCTTTAATCTGTTTGAGGCTAAAGCAGGAGAAAGCAGAGGAAATCTCAGAGGGGCGGAGCTTAACATTCAGCAAACCAGTAACAAGATGTCAGCAACTTTCAAGGCACAAAACTAGGCTCTGAGGGGCATAGGTGAAAAAAATATGGCAACAGTTATTTTAAAGCTGCAGTTTACAAATGAATAACTTGATTTTACAGTGCACTTATCCTTTAACATTCTGTGATGAATATAATTCCATTTGTTGTTTCTGGGCAATGCCTTTTGGGCAATTAACCTTTAAAGGATATTTTATGGACTGTTTTTCCTATTTATGTGCAAAAGTGCAGTAACTATCACTACTTCTTTTTGCCCCTCTCCACGGGAGTCAAGCCTAGAAACTGCATACTCCAAAATACCCCCCTAAATTATTATGATGTCACTCCGTTACCCACTTTTTAAATATACTTGTTTATCACTTGGAGGTAGTCCTACTTTATTTCTATAACAATATATAAATGGTAATGAACAAAGTTATTATTTTTTTTATTTTCAGATGTTTTAACATAAAAGCATTTACTATTAAAATGACCTTGTCCTTTTTTATAACAATTTCAGGTGATGACTTAAAAAAAAGACAAGACATTACATGATTATGTAATATCCTGGTGACACTTAACAATTTAATAATTATGGCCTTTCTGTTCTTTAGTTGTTAAAAAGTATTAAATCTGGGAACTGCATTAACATTACTGTTACTCAATGAAAAATAAAATATTTATAGTTAGCCTTTCTTTCATTTAATATGAATACACACATGACGACACTTTCTGATGTGATGACTTTTTCCTTCATTATAAAGTGTACTCTTTTTCATTGGCATGTCATAGTATGTTCTTGAAACCTTTTTATACATTGATGTGGCAGTAGACTTGCCATGGCCAACTGTAAAGAAGACCAATTGCAGTAAAAAGTACTTAAAAAGTCCTTGACATTTCTTGAAGGGTATTTAAATATTCTAAGTAGCCAAATAAAAAAAGACTAAAAGTTTAGTGGCAATTAATCTTGCTCAGTAGATTGGTACTTACTGTACTTATGTAACACTGGACACCGACAATAGAAACACGAGACCTCCCAATCATATTGAGCCCAATGGGACCCGTGTCTCTATTACTCCACATGTCCAGTGATTACATTAACTCCACATGTTGAGATACTGTTCATATGTTTTAATATATGTAATACAAATTCCCAAATTTGTCTCAACCAGAACATATATATTTAGTGCAATGTGCAATCTATTTTATACATCAATAGATTTAGCTTTAAGATATATAAAAAAACATGTCAAATGAAATTATATATATTTATGTTTATTATAAATAATGTCCATTTCCATATAGTCATTTCCTTTATTATACATTTTGTATAGTGATGTTTTTACGTATTGTGTTATAAATATGTATGATTGTACAGCTCCTATAGAGGACATGTATATGAATAGTGTGCTTGCCCAGCTAGGGTTAATATTGTTCATTCCAATTGAACATGTCAATCTGTAACCAAGTATGTAATCTTTAATTATGTATGCTAATGGCATTGCAGGCTATTTAAGATACAGGTGTATAGTAGCCAATTTCCGCTGATGAAGTGTCCGTTGGACCCGAAACGTCAGGCAGTTGGTGGTCATTGTATGTTTAAATGGACTAGACATCTATGCCATAGATGGTTTTAATATTTATTAAATAAATGTTACGTTTTATCTGCTGCTGATTGTTCATCTCCGATTGACATCCATTGAGGTGGCCCGCCTTTGACAAGCTTCTCTGTTCTCTTTTTACTGGTTCAACAGGGAGTTTCTGACTCTCCCATGGAACATGGCCACTCAGCCAGTTTGGACATACGGTGAAGGGGGAGTGTCCCGTAAGCCATCACGCAAGCTACTAACAGGGACACTAACTAACCTGACCTAGCCTAACTAGCCTAACAAACTAATGCTAACTACCATATAAAACAACACTCATATCTATTATTAGGGAAAATTTAATGAGGTCATTTAGTTAAATCTTGGTCAAAATTCTTAAATACTATCAAACAAAACATATTACAATCATGTGTGAACAGACAGTAAAACATTATTCTTACTTTATCATTACTATTTCAATGCAACTAGTAAAAACATTATGTTAAAATTGATTATCTTATCGGTGCCCTCTTCTATTCAGAGGGCATCAAGTTTTACTGTGCTTTGAGGTACAGTAACTGAGCCACTGCCATTGCCATTGTGATTTCATCTTATACGACAGGAAGGCAATTCTAACCACCAGCAGGTTTTCTCATGGTATCAATGACTTCAGAGACATTGACTGCTTAGCTCCTTGAAGCGAAGACACCCGAAAAAAACTGCTGAATTAAAATGGATATTTTACAGAATAAAGAACAAAGAATCAAAGTTATGTAGTGGGCATTAATGTATGGTGTGTATATAAATATATGACAATGCGACATTTCTTACCATGATTGCGAAGGGGATCGATCAGCTCCAAGCTTGATTGCAGCTTATCCTGTGGATGGGACAACACAGCAGGTGGAGACTTCCAATTGCTCAGCTCTTTAAATTAGGGAGACCCTGGAATAGAAAAAGTAAAGCAGTGGACATACAAGTGTTTTTATGTATTGTTTTTGGAAATGCAGACAATGTCTTAACGTGAATGCAAAGGGGATCCGGTGTTTGCCAGCCAAATCAGCTCCCGAGTTAATTGGAGAATGTAGCTTTTCCTGTGAATGGGACGACTGCAGGTAGAGATTTTGAACTTGCCACATGTTTACAAATGCCAACTTTTATACCTGAGGTCTTTAGTATTCAGTTTGGGCCCAGGCACACTCCATGGCAATTTGTCAGTCACTGTGGCACCCCAGTCAGTTCTCTAGCTAGTGACTGTAAAGCTATAGCACAAGCAAGAAAAGTACTGAGGCACACCATATGATTTCTGTTTATTGGTGAATCATAAAACACAGAAATTTCTGTAAAGTGAACATAAAAAACATTTTCTTATTGAGTAAGTGCAATAATAAAAAATAATAAAAAAATAAAAAAAATGAATACAATGGCAACTAACAATTTGTTGTTGAATGTTTTCTAGTGAAAATAGGGCTCACCAAGGTGCCCTCCTTGCCTTCTGAGAAAACACTGAATTGCAACATCAAGATTTAAGATGTAAGCCAACTCACATTCAATAGATATTGTAGCAAGCCCAACAAGCCTCTCTGCTGTCATTGTGATCGTAGATAGTTTTTATTAGTTTTAACTTAGAAAAACTGTGTTCACCACTTGCAACAGTAACAGGAAGGGTAAGTATCATACAAATGGCAAACAGACATTTAGAAAGATTGTACTCCAACAGCCCGTGGTTCTTACAGTTTGTGGGTGCAAACAGCCAATCACTTATATCAATATCTCGTTGGCTATCATGTGAAAGTGCTTTTCAAATTTTTGACCGATAATTTCACAGGTACAGTCTGGTGTATTTCTTCATTCCACTGCACCATATAGGTCTGCCTCTATTTTCTGTTGTCTTTTACTTGTTATGTTAACTTTATAGTCTAGATTTAGACTAAGCTGCTCCTCTTCCATAACAGCAGAGAGGGCATTCCTCTATTTTCCAAGCTAGTTTTAGACAGCTTTTACTGCATCACATCAGCTTTCCCAATGAGTGGTTTAAGTGTGAACCACTAATGTGTCGTTGCCAGGTCTTGCTTCAAAACATTCCAGGGTTGTGTTGATGCAGAGAAGAACACATATTGACTCTGGGTTATATAAAAAAAATACTGCCTCTATACAGCAGGAAGCAACATCATAACCACAAGATTAAATGAATGCGCATTGCATAGCACATAGAAAGCTTTAGGGTATAAGCCTCATACCTGAGCCTGAACACCTCTGCTTTTTCTTTTCATGTTTAACCTCCCCCCAAACATAAATCTAATTCAGATTTACCTAATTACTTCCCACAATGTATTAAGCACTTTGCAAACACTTAAAACATTCTGGAAATGCGATTGTGTCTTGAGCATTAATTTTTAAAAATTTGTTGCATTGCATGTAAGAAAATTGCAACAAAGCACACAACAAAAAACCCTTGCAAAACCTGTGAGCTAGAAATTATAAAAGGTTCTTACATCGAAAGTGATACATATAATATTTTCTGATACAGGTAGTAGAGGTGTCTGAACTCACCAGTTTTGTTCCGTTTTCAGATTCCCGATCTCGGGACAATGCCACAGATCCAAAACAGAATGAATTTTCAATTATTATCGATGTTCAAGGCTATCTTTAGGATTATCGAAAATAGCCTGGACAATAGTCCTGAAAATACGATCGGAGATGAGTTTCCGATCGATTTTTGAGGATTATCGAACGTTCGAGCTATTTTCGATAATCCTCGAACATTCGATAATTATAGAAATAGGCTCCTAAGTCCCAAAATCTGGATACCCGTCTGGACTGGACAGATCATTCGGATTTCAGAACCGAGGGGTTCCGTGTCGGAGCCAGGTCCAAGTCGGACCGAGATCCCATCTCTACAGGGAGTAAATGGAAACATATTTTGTTAGTGTGCAGAAAACCAAGTATGTTGAAAGCATGGCACCTATATTCCTATGTTTTGCAATAAAAATGTTATGGGTTTTATGAACTAACCCATTTATTGTGAGGGAGTTCCTTTTTCCCATTGCATTATTGAGATGTGGCCAGAACCAAAACTAGAAACCACAGGTAACCCTAGAAATACATTCGGGAGATTCAATATGCCCCTTTTTAGAGCACAGCGCATTTCCGATGTTTTTGGAAATAGCGTTGTGCTAACGATCCAAAACCCCTGCCGTTAAGTTTTGCGTTACCTCGTAGCGCGAAACTTACGGTAAAGGCTGTGGAGCGTTAAGTTCGCGCTCCTTCCTTAGCCCGATCCCATGATGCAATAACTGAGTAATCCCGTTTACGTCAGTTATTGTTTCACGGGATCGGGCTAAGGTAAGTAACGCGATCGAAGTATTGAATCTCCCCTAACTTGTTTTATTTATTTCTATATTTTATCTTCTTTTTTTTTTTAAATGATATGGAAAGTTTTCATCCTACTGTTATTTCAATTGTGTAGTAGAATCACAATTGTAATGAGAGAATGTCATTGGCTGGAGCTAAATATTCCCTTTCTGCCATTGCATAATAAATATAAATGTCCTGAGTACACTAATATTTTAAGCACATGTTTATACTGAATCTGTTGTGGCACAGAGTAAGAGATGAGCAGTCTATTTAAACAGTCTTTGTCATTGCTTAGTACATCATATATGTGCAGAATGTCTACTTATCCCATAAGGAATTGTTTTATACTTTGTGACTAAATGCTGTCATACATTGGAAGTAATTTAACGCACAAAGAGAGTTGACCTATTTATATGTTTTACGTGAGCATGCCATTGTTCCATGTACCAATCTGTAGAGCGTAGTGGTGATTTCCCACTTCAACAAAGGTGCTTTCTTGACATCTTTCTAGGAACTCTGGTGCAATATTGAAGCTTTTGCTGTTTCT
Source organism: Hymenochirus boettgeri (assembly GCA_019447015.1). NCBI lineage: Eukaryota > Metazoa > Chordata > Amphibia > Anura > Pipidae > Hymenochirus > Hymenochirus boettgeri. The sequence goes on from CM033475.1 coordinate 83,307,411, forward strand.
AGGACAAGTAATTTATCATAGGTATATGCCTGCATTCCTGTCACTTCTTATAAAAGTAAAAAGCATACACTTCAGTGCTTGTTAAGCCATTCCTATATATTGAACATAAGTGAGATAATAAAAGGAGACTAGAAATATAACTAAATAGAATGTATTGACAGCATTGCTGCTTCTTTGCCTTTACACCGCAATTTGTGTGTGGATTTCCCTGGGATGTGTGTTAAATTACTAGCCTTTTGTATTTCATACAGATTACGATAATTTACTGAATAGCCTATAATATACATTTATAATCATTTGAAGCAGTGTCAGTTTCTGCTTGTGTCTGTCAACACATTAATGTTGCTATTATACAACTATAATAATTTCAAAGAACTGATAAGAGAGGTAAGATTTCACAGAGCTATAAACAGAGGATAAGCAGTTCAAAGAGTTACATTTTCTAAAGGATGAATTGCAGTGCTAAGTCTAGACAGTGATGGCAAACCTTGTAGAGACCTATAGACCATGTATTGAGAGTTAGTATCACTCTCGATTGCCTCCTCTAGGCATGCATTGAGCCGGCTCTCAGTGCATAGTAAATGGGGTTTTCCCATTCAAAACTAACACCAGCAATCTTCTGGCTTTACGTTTCTGTCTTAAAGAGCCGTACATAGCTTGCAGTGGTTGCGTGACACAGTTTTTGCACACAGCCGTAAGTTATGTCTTAAAGTCACATTAACCCTTGGTACATGGGTTAACGTGACTTTAAGACAAAAAAAATGATGACTCAGTAGTCCCAACTCAACCCAAAACCCCTTTAACCTGAATACTGAGGTTTTATTTTAGAAAAACAACTCAAACAGATACAGTTATATGAATCAATTATGATTAACTATTAAGTATTGAGGTTCAAACATTACACCTACATCAGACAAGAGTTTGAGGACCATAAAGTGACTCAAAAAGAGCTTTTAAAGCACAAAATATAATTTAAAGCACAAAATAAATCAATTTACTTTTATTTGTGGTAAGTAATTCCCTTTCCCTTTCCCCTGGCTTGTCTGGTTCCCAATGAAACTTAGCAATGGCAGCAGTAGTTTATTCAGGCAGTAAAACAACCCAGTCCCCTTAAAACTATGCAGAGCAAATAGAGACAGCAGTATAAATAATTTGACATTCTTAGCTGCTGTGGCAGGCACAGGAAAGAGTAGGACAGAGAGTGCATGCAAGCGTTCTCACTTACTATTCAAAGAGCTTTTATACGTTTGAGCTGTGCAGAGGAGCAGCAGCGGAATCAGCAGTCAATTGTTGGTTGTGATGCCAGCAGTCCCAACTTGATTGCAGGGAGGGAGGAATCAGCATACTTTGCCAGATGAGGCAAATATTGACCTTAATATCTAGTTAGTAATGCATCTTATAGTGTTCTGAATAGTTTGGGTCAGGGTTTAGGGTTTGAGTCCGGTACAGAAAACATAAGACCAGATTTTTGCTTTAAGGGTGAACATCCACTTTAAAGGGTAATTTTTAATAATGTGTGCTTAGTTGGAAACTGATTTATCGCAGTTACATGACCTTTAATATTTAGTTCTCCTTTAACAAAAATATTTCTGATCTCCAGTATTCTCCTTTTCTCTCTTTAGTTTTATCCTTTTGGTAGCGGAAAGCCATAAACAAACTGACACATCATAACCATTATACAGTATTCAGCAAAATAAAAGAGTTTTCTGGTGTTATATCCATTTCCATAAATTCACACATACACATTTTCTATTTTCTGTTTTTAATGTGATTTGTTGAGTCTGACTACTTTTTGTTGTATAATGCAAGCCAGAGATCTTAAACATAAACATTATATTAATTCACCTTATTTAAATGTTTATTTGGATCCATTTCTTTAAAGCACAAAAAAACAATTACTTAGATCTGAGTTTCAAACAGGATGTATGTTTGAAAGAAATTGCTACAGTTGCATATTCTGACAATCTAAACAAAACTTTGCATAATTTTGATGTGTATGGTAACAGTAACACAAGTTTAATAGCACTTTATCTAGTCCTCAGATGTATTCTCAAGTTGTTCTTTTTTGTTTCCTTACTTAACCTGTTGCAGCACCATCTGTAATGCATTTTCAGATCTAACTTAGGTTTGCAAATTGCAAATATATACTGAAAATCAAACTCAAATCCTTAGAAACTCACATTCTTTTCTTTCTTTCTTTTTTTGTACGTTATTTCATCTCATTGGTATTCACATTTCTATGCAATATCTTTGAATTATGCGTTCCCCTTTTATCATGTACAAAAAATATTCTGTATGCATCAGCTTGTGCAGTCACGGTTATGTACAGTATGAGCTTATGTGTAATTCATGACTAATATTCAAAAAACAATGGAATATTCTCTGTTCAAAGCAATTGCCATTTAAGTATCCATGTGCACTATATAGGGCAAAAAAAAAGTATTGTATGAAAAGTTGCCAATAAGTAAAACAGAATCACTTTATATTACAAAATAAAAATATGAGCTATGAATTTCCATTTTAATACCTGTCAGTGCAAATATAAAATAAATGACTGTGTGTTTATTATGGTAATTACTGTGTGATTTCATATATTCTTTCTTGAAAACTGTGTACAAATTTATCAGGTTTACACATAATTCTAGACATTTTTATGAAACGTGAGTAAACCATATATTGTTTAGGAAATCATTTTAACAATTTTACAATGGGGTGATTTTTTTAATCTGTCTGTCTATCCATTTTCTACATGCCACACATAAAGGCAATCAGATTAACATATACCTTATATCAAATCAGGGCTGCCATCAGAAATGTTTATGCGCCATACTATGTAACTATCTTTACCCCTATGGGTTCCTATAGCAATACCTGTCCATCGTCGTACAGGAGTATAGAGATGATTGAAAGTACTTGAGTTTATTTTGGTGGTGGTCTCAGAAGCTTTAAAGGGACAGTTCAGTGAAATATCAATATAGTTAAATTGTTAGTTTGGTGTAATGCATTCTAGTATTCTACATATCTCTCTCCCATTTGGAAAATCAGTTGATTCATACCTTTGCTGTTCCCTGCGTTGACATTAGTGAGCTGACATTTCAGGTTCTAACGGTCCTTCTTCTCCCAGGATGCATCACATCCTGGAATGTTCCTAACAGTAATTTCTACTGATTGGCTGTGGAGGGTCAACATGCTCAGTATCTCTATGAGCAACTGAATCACCCAGGCGCTGGTCAAGGGCAAGACCAGTCGGTAGACAGGTCTCTACTAGGGGTCCTGCATACAGGAAGTCAGTATTATTTATTACACAGACTAGATGGTGAATGGCAGATTAGATCATTGGATGAATAAATACTGCTCTGTTTTCTGAATAATTAGTATTTGCAATGAACTTCCCTTTAATCCATTTCTGGGAAACCAATGCTTATTAAATTTAATGGGTTAAATTTAACAATGCATGCAAATTAACATGCTTTATTTTAAAAGGTCGCTATACTCACTAACATTATCTGAAACTACAATTTAGAGAAGTAAAATGGTGGGTACTCGCATATTATCTATGCTTGCTTTCATTAAATTATTAATGTATAGTGAGTGCTCCAAATCCCCCACCTTATTCTCTGCCTTCTTGTAGTGTCTGTGACAGACACAGCCTCACGACAGACACTCGCTCTGCTTAACATCTCCCCTGCCCTCCTCCTGCCTTCTTTCTTCTGTTATTCTCTTATTGTTGCAGAAAGTGTGATCGGCAGACAGACAAAATCCCAGCAAGAGGTCATTGATGGGCAATATTATATTTCTCTTGCTCGGGAGTTAGTATAGTATTGTGGTTGAATAAAAACTATGTCCATCAAGTCCAACCATCTAGCAATATCTCATTTCCTGCCTAACTGTGATCAGAGGAAGGCAAAAAAAACCCCACCAAATTTTGAAGGGAGAAAAAAATCCTTCCTGACTCCAGTGGAGTCCCTGGATCAACTCTACTTTATGTATCAATACCAGTAACTTGCAACATTCCTTGTTTGCAGAAACTCATCCAGCTTTTTTTTAAACTGACCAATGAACCTGCCATAACAACGTCCACTGGAAGACAGTTCCATAGCTTTTCCGTTCTCACTGTGAAAAACCCTTTCCGAGCTTGAAGCCTAAACCTTTTTTCTTCAAGTCTAAGGGATGTCTTTGTGTCCTCTACATGTTCTATGGTGAACAATGCCCCAGATATTTATTGTATGGCCCATAAATGTATTAATACACAGTAATCATATCCCACGCAAGCGCCCTTTTCTCCAGCGTACACAATTGTAACTTTTCCATCACTTCATATTCAAGCTCCCCCAATCCCCTTATTATTTAGTTGCGTCAGCAAACACAGAAACCTTGCTGACAATACCCACTTCAAATCATCAATAAATAGTATTAAATAGAAGCGCCCCAGCACAGAACCCTGTGGCACCCCACTTAGCACTTTTGTCCATATGATGAAGCCCCATTTACAACACTACTTTGCATCCTATTCATTAACCAATTTTACATCCATGTACAAATGTGACTCCACAGACCAACAGTCTCAGCTTATACATTAGTCTCCTATGGGGGATTGTATCAAAAGCCTTTGCAAAATCCAAGTAAACTACATCTACTCTATGCCAGAGTCTAAATTTCTAACTACTTCCTCATAAAAGCCAAGCAAGTGAGTTTGACAAGATTCTATTCCTTCCAAATCCATGTGGTTATACCTTATAATGTCAGTCCTGAAATATACTCTAGAACATGTTCCCTTATATAACTTTCAGGATACTTCCCCACCACTGAAGTCAAACTTACGCCTGTAATTACCCGCTGTGAACGACTACCCTTTTGAATATTGGATAACACAGCCTTTTTCCAATCCAGAGGCCACACATCAGGACATGAGGGAATCTGCAAAAATAAGAAGCAATGGCCTATAAAAACGAACTTAGCTCCCTAAGTACCACCGAGGATTATTTACTTAATATTAACCTATTTAGTTCTTTCTGTACCATACTTCGGTTAACCAAAGTGCACTTGAATCTTTTATACATTATTGCTACTATAACTCTATGATATATGTACTGGGATCTTCTATAGTGTATACAGAGGGGAAAAAAATTCAAGACATTTGCTTTATCGCCATCCTCTAATAACTAACTATCCCCATTAATTAATGGTGCCAATTCTCAGTCCTCATCTTCTTACTATAATTAGATTTTTAGGCTTAGGGGCATATTTATAAAAGAGCGAAAAAGTTAGCGAAATGTTCGCATTCGCTTTTCGCATGGTTTTAGCCAAAAAGACATTAACGCTATTTATAAAGGTATCGTTAATGAATGGCGAAACCGTTTCCTCTCGCGGCTATCGCTAAACACCTTTCGCCTAACTTCGCAATGGTAATTTTAGCGAAAAGGAGCGAAAAGGCATAACGCGATTTACAAAAGAGCGAAAGGTGGTTTGGCGTTAAAAAAAACAAAGATTTAGCGTGACCCTGAAGGTGTTGAAAAGTATTTTTTTGAGCGAAAAGGCATTCTAATGGGTAATATGCCTTGAAAAAGCGAACGCGCATTAGAAGTGCGATCACGCATTAGAGTTGTAATATGCTTGGAAACGGACTTAGAAAAGGAACGCGCATTGATGATATGCCTTGGAAAAAGCGACAATAGAAAGGCGAACGCGCATTAGAATGTAATATGCCTTGGAAAAGCGACATTTAAAGGCGCTCGCGCATTAGATGTAATATGCCTTGGAAAAGCGAACGGCATTAGAAGGCGTAACGCGCATTAGAAAGGCGAACGCACATTAATGGCAAATGCCTTGAAAAGCGGACGCACATTTAGAACGGCAGAACGCACATTAGAAAGGCGAACGCACATAAAGGCGATCGACATTATATGGAATATGCCTTGGAAAAGCGACGCGCATTAGAGCGAACGCACTAGAAAGGCAAAGCGCCATTAAGAAGGCGAATGTGCAGTGCAAAAGAAAATTGTATTCAATTGAGAAATTCTAAGAAGATTGACTAAATAAGGCATGGTGACTTCTGGTAAATGTGAGGTGGCCATTTGAACTTAAAATCATTTCCTTAGTGGGCTTTCTCTGGTTTCGAATTTTATTACAATGCAGTCTTCTTGATGAGTTTTCGCTTTATATCCGTCGATCCGTCGTTCGCCTTTTTCAGCGCGAAAGTGTTGTTTTTTTTTGTCTTTTTTATAAATAAGGCGAAACAAGCCCCAAATCGCGCTATTTTGTGCGATGTGCTGCGCTAATTATTTGGCGAAAAGACAATCCTTTATAATATGCCCTTAGTGATGCTTATTCAGCTATCCTAACTTCATTATAAGTTTAGCTAATTTGATTGCTTTCTTAACTCCTTGTACAACAGTTTTTATAATCCGTAAGGCCCTTCCGTCTCCCTCAGCCTTAAAGGGTTTTAAATGCCTTTTCTTCCTTTCCATTTGCCTCTGTACATCAGAATTCAGCCACATGGGCAACATTTTTTTTTTTTTACATTTCCAAAGTGGTTAAATTTAGATGTGAACTGGCTTAAAATCCCCTTAAACACAGTCCACTTCTGTTCAGTACCTTCCGGATAATACATTATCCCAGTTGACATTCTGAGAGCTGCTTTTAAACTGGGAAACTTTGCCTTTACGAAATTAAAAGTCTTTGTTAACAGCGGCACTTTTCCTTTCGATAACAAGTCCAAATGCCACTATTTCATGGTCACTATTTCCTAAGCCTCCAGTTACCTTATTATATCGATAATGCGAGTTACACGTTTCCTCCCTCTAAATGCTGTGATTTCAAATGATGATTTTCTCAAGCATCCACAGCTTGAATATAATCTGAAACAAAGTTTTGAAATATTTGAAAAATTGTACCCTTTAAAGATCATAGCTATAATAAAAACAGATTTCCATTGATAGAAAACTAGGAATGGCACGAGAAACTTGTGCCAATATTAAAGTCAATTGAGTAACCTGTTAAAGGCTGGGGCCATATCCTGATCCTCCCCTGCCCTACCATTGCACTCCCACCCATTGGTATAGAGGGCCATACATTTTGTCGAATGGCCAAAGGTTTGGGCACATATGATTTTAGGTAAACTGTGTATAAAAGAGAGGGCAAGAATGTTTTAAGATCTATATCTTTGTTATGTCAGTCAAATGGTGCTTCAATATAAAGACTAGAATTGTCTTTTGCAGAAAAGTAGCTCAACATAGCAGAACCCAATCTATAAAGGTCCTTCTGTTCTGCATTAAGCTTAAGTAGTGATCTGCTAGACGAAACACTGATGTATGATTTGGCATTCTCTTACAGATAAAAACTAAACCATTTTCAAATTAGTTGCCTGATAGCAATAGCCTATAGTAACAGCAAATTCTTGTTTTTTGTTTTTTTTTTGCTGAGAAATTCATTAACTTTGGTTAAAATTGATGAACCAAACACGCGCAATGCACTCCCCCCCACCCTCACCCTCAAAAATAAAATAAAAATAAATTTTCGTACTCTATGTCAGCAAATCATCAAATTGCAATTCTGCCCAGCACAAGTGATGTAATATAAATTAAGATTGTGAAACACAGGTTTTACTTACACTTACGCAATGCACAAACATGCAAGTGGTTCGGACCATCTACCCCCTTCATAGTCACTTATTGTAGCAGTAGGCAGCCTAGAGGTTCCAAATATGGATTAGCTATATTTAACTTTCCATACACAGCCTAACAGGGGCAACATGGTTAGTACTGACTTGGCTTTTGGTCCATCAAGAGAATTGTCAACACTTTTGAAAGATCCCTCCTCATGACTTTAAACATCTGATTGAACCATATTTTTGCAGATGGGCTAAAATTTCAACCCAAGAGCTATTTTTACAACCATATTTTTTGAATCTGCATCTATTTAGAAAGAGTTATATGCCTCACACTTTGTACATAATAGCTATATTTCCACAAAGGATTCGATAACACTAAAAGAATTAAAGAACAATAATACGCCCTCCAAACCAACCCCTAGCAGTTAATAGTGTCAAGAGTGAGGATAAACTGCGGTTTCCTCACCTCTGGGTCTTACTTTATGGTCTGATATTGAGCCTGTAAAGTCAGCTTTATCAAAGCTTTCCTGTCATAATCTCAGTCTATGGCAGAGCTGCAAGTGGGTGAAGTGCTTGCGGAAGTAGAGTGGTGAAGTCGAGCCAGCTTTGACAAAGCAACTTTGAAGTGGCTAGTGTCAGCAATAAGGTAAGAACCTAGTAAGTTTAGGACCTCACACTGGGGTACTATTATATGGCAGAGGGGCTGGTGGCAGAATGTGGGGGGGGCAGAGTTATTCTTTCAAGGACATGAATTACATTATAATTCTAAAAGATCTGACGAAGGAGAACTTGTGTTTGTGGCCCAAAGGACATGTGGGGGCTATCACAGAAGCCAGATGACAACTCTAAAGACACAAGAGTAGATTATTTTATACCATGTTTCTATATCTATTTCTGAGGCCTGTACAATAAGAGATTGCCAAACATTCTTGAGTAAGCATTGACTCCCCATAATGGTTAAAGAATCAAATTCCTTCTGTTACACACATTCGGTAGTACTCACGTAACTCGTTTTGCAATAAAAAAAGATGGTGAAAAGTACTTTTAATGCAATAATCACATAATAATTTTAAATATCCAGTCCATTAACATTTTTGGGGTGTACTAAGGAATGTTTCCCTATTACATATCATAATGCACAAATGCAAAAGGCTATTAATTAGGGCCTCGTAATTGATGTAAAAAAAAATTAAGAGGTTTAGGATTCCAGACTGGGGTTACCTGACGTGGTTGAACGGCTTCTTTTCATTCATGTTATCACAGTAATTTCATACTAAACCCCTTGTTTATAATTGTAACCAATGTATGTTGTCGAAGCACCCCTAACATGACCCTTGTGGGGTGCCGCTTGCCTTTAATGATAAAGTCACTGGATATACAGACCTAGCGGGGGGTGGGAGTGAAAAAGCCTTGCCATATTGATCCAGTGTGCAAGAAATGAGCAAATGCACAAAACGTAATTGAAGCTTTTTTTTTTGTTTTTAAAAAAACAGTTAGGACCTTCCAGACTGGGTGGGTGTTTCCTTGATATGATTGAGGCTTTCATTTGTGTGTGAATGTAATCTAAGTAACCCTTTTTATAATGTTAGTAAAATTTGCAGATAAAAGATTTTAGGGGTCTAGAAGGTGTGCATATTAATTATCCTTTCAAAGTTTGTATAAAAGATATTCAGTGTTTTTTTACTGGCAAATTTTATTTGTAAACATGAACAACACTTAGAATGGATATTTGAACACACTCTAAAAAAACGTGGCACATATATCATTGGGCTATATACAAATTTTCTTTAATTACACAATATAAAAACAAACAAATTGTCAGTGTTTTTCAAGTGAATAATTTGTATACAAAATGTGAACCATGCTCAACTATTTTAACTAATTCTCCTCTTCAAGAATGTTGATGAATATTTTTCAATGAGAAGACGAATTACATTTTTTCTTTTATTAGATGACAAAAGTCAGACCTTATGAAAAACTTATGAAAAATTAAAATTTTAAAAAAAAAGCTGAGAGATTCAAAAACTGAAAATCATGCCGAAAAGTGAGAAAACAAATGACAAATTTTACAATGCTAGATGAAACTCAAATCGCAGTTTGGGCACGCTTAAAGGTCCGCCATCACTTTTATAAACCATATATTCTGGAGCTCTAACTTGCAAGCTTAATACCATACCTATAAAACCATGTGCTGCAGCCTTCCCTTTAGAATAACCACCTTTAAATTTTGATTGCTCAAATTAACGGAGAATGCATTTAAATGCGAGAGCAAAATTGGGAAAGTGTCATAATAAGTTTTATACACATATAATATACTAAAGGCGACATGAAGAAAAAATATTGGAACTGTATGTAGTTAATCCTTATATAGTTGTTTTACTTTATGATCTAAAACAGCTCTAGAATACGCAACACTAATGTAAATAACTGTGTCAGCGGATATACAAACAAATTTTAGGGTGTTTAATTATATAACTGTAAAGTATACTCATTACAATCTGATTCATTTATAATGTAAGTGTAACGCAATAATTCACCAACTGTAAGACTACAGCTCATGAAACATTAGATGGACGAACTGTTCACAAGTTCGGTCGTTTTCGAACTTTCAAACTATTTGAAAGTTGAAAGTTCAAAAGACTATGTGATGGGAAGTAAAATAGTTTGAAAAGTTTGAATGAATACATGAAAATAATCCAATGGTAACCTGTAATGTAAATAGCTGTGGGACCTGGGAAACATGATCTGTGGAACATGCTTGATATCCAGGAATTTTGAAACTCGATCTTACCTCACGCGTGCTACTCGTAGCTTTTGTGTTTCGAACATTCGATAATTATCCCGTCAACAACTCGCGGATTTCGAGAATTCGATATTTACCCTGCGATATTGTTTTATAAAGACATTTTACTCTGTGGATTCGAGATTACCATATTACTCGCTTTATCGGTATAATAGACATTTTACTTGCATATTCGGCATGCCCTCGAACCGTTCGAGACGTTCGTAATTAACAAAATCTTGAAAAATATTGAAATCTGGGTGGCGGGATTAATTCAAGAAGTCCAAGTCCGTTTCGAACTCGATAAGTTCTGTTCCACGTGAAGCCAGAAGGAACTTAATATAGAAACAAGTGCAAAATTTTCTGTGCTCGGGTAACAACATTAAAAATCTCCAGCTTGGGCACAACCAGTTAATCTCCTTGCAAAGATAGAAACTGCAGATGCCTACGCAGCACTACTACAAAGAGGTTGTATTCAGCATTCAGATTCTAGACTGACGGCCAGTCAAGACAATAGGCTATATCATATAAGCACCGCATCAGATATCACATGGTACCAATGAGTTACTGCTTCCCACAAATAGCTTAGTTATAAAACAAGCACACTACATGTACAAAGGCAAGTTTCAGCAAATGGAAATTATATAAGGCTATTCCAGTAAGGCAGCTATAACGTTATTGCCAGTTTTATAAGAACAAATATGCTAATCTCACAGTTTTCAAAGTAGGATGGCATATGAACCTCGACTCGAACCCGAGTTCGATGCCGAACTGTTCGAGGTTCGAACGGCCCGACTTCCGAACTACTGGAACGCGACTTTCGATATTTCCCGAACTTTCGCTGAATTTATCGAATGTTCGAATCTACCGACCTTCGAACGTTCGAATCCGCGAGTAAAATTTACATGGTATTACGCGGCGCGAACATCGACATGTTAGTAAAGTCTCCATTAAAGCCGTAGGCGGAGGCTCGAATCTGCGAGTAAATGTCCATTGTTACCTGATGTTCGAAACGTTGAAAGCTCGAACAGTAGCGTGCGTGAGAGTTAAAATCGATTTTTACCGAAAGTACTGGAATTGGAACAATGCTCCACAGACATTTCCTCCCAGGTCCCACAGCATTTACCATTAAGGTTACCAGTAATAATTTTGGTTGTCTTTGACTCGAACTTTTCGAACTATTTGCCCCCATAGACCTTCTATAATGGGTTCCGTTTTCGAACTTTCGAACCTTTTCGAACTTTTACAATAGTTCGAAAGTTCGAAAACGGACCGAAAACTTTCAATAGTTCGACACATCTCTTCATAGAACAAGTAATTATAAGCAAGATTATGCACAATTATAGTTTCATTTGCTACAAAATGGCTCCCGTCGAACCATGGATTCACTACTACAGGTAACACCCATCAATTATATCACCCATTTGTATCACAAAAGGGGATGAGAGAGAAGAGATGTTTAGCTATCAATGGATTATACAGACACAGTAAATAATATATAAAGTCTTATTACATATGTATATTACCACAGGGTATGCACCGAATTTATGATCCGTGTAATTTATCATACAACTGTCGCAGCCATACCATTAGTATATAGAATAGGAGTATGCTCATCGAAGAGGAGACAGTGTGCAAATTGGAGGCGAAACACTCATCTTTATAGCCAAATGATCATTTGGTTAATTACAAAGCTTCATCCATTCTGCAAGAGCACTCTCAGATGTCAAAAACTATTTAGTTTAATGAAACGTTTATAAACTGTATTTATGCATAACTTCATTCTTTATTGGTTCATATATCATTAAAGGACATATCACCCTTTAACACAAAAAAAATGGTCAATGTCACGTTCACCTCCCCTCAAACCACACACTTTATTACATTATTTGCCACCACCTTGCTGAGTAGTAAGATTGGCTTCTACTTTACATACAGCCAAGTCAGACCGGACTGCTGAGACCATCAACCAACACATGATTGACTGCTGTCTAACATGCTGCCTCCTCTGCACCCACCGTCTCTCAGCGTTATAAAAATTCTCTTTATATTCTTTTATAATTGAAAGAGAATGGTATTTATAGTGATCCCAATAATAGACAGACTCGCTAGGCAGTAACAAAAGTGACTTTTCCGACTGCCGTGGGAGCAGAAGGAGAAAGCTGTATCCCTAGAACCGAACACATGAAAGTAAAGAGGGATATTAATTTATTCGTATTGAAATAGATATAATTTCTTCTTATCTTCGTTTCCGTTTGGGGAGAAGTGACTAGTTAGAATTTGAAGATCCCTGTTTGTGGTACTGAAGGCACAGCTGCAAAATGTTTTTAGAGCTTTTATGTAAATACCTACTGGCATGAAAATTTGTCCTAGTCAGGTAGTGTGTGTTGTTCATAACATAAATGAGACTGTTTAATCAATGCGATAAAAGCACTCCATCTTTAAAGGATGTCTTACTGTATTTGTTTTCTACCTAAAGCTACTACATTTGGTGTACTGCCAACCTGTTACCATCATCTATGTCCGCAGTATATATATCATTACGATTTATTAAGCGTGCAACCACTGCTGTTTTATATCTTTCTATGCTGAGTTTCTACACATAACAAAGGTGTGTGTGTTGTTGATGGGAAGCAAATGGCACTAGAATTGCATAGAAAGGCTGTGTTTTTCTGATGGCTAAATAAAGATAATAGGTTTGACTATCCTAACGACATTATTTTTTACATTATTATATTGAGGAAAAATGGATTTTTATTTTTAATTTCCATAGACATGTCTCATTTATTTTATAACATTTGAAAGGATAATGGTCGATTCATGGTAATTTTTTACTATAGACCTAAAGCAGGACATAGGTTAATACATACATAGGTATACATAGAAATATATACACTATCGTAGTTAGTCTAGTACAGCTTTATGTGGAAAAACTCGCTATTACTCTACAACTAAAGAGTGGAAATACAGTGGCATGTTCCCGAAACATACTTGGTTAATATTTAGTGGCACAGAATATGCAAAATTCACATTAGACTAATCCCAAAATTAATGTTATATAACACATCCCTGCATGCCAAATCTCATTATTAATATAAATTAAACAACGATGCTACAAGGAGAGAATTCAACCTCAAAAGATTAGGATTCCGAACTCAATACAAGACGTTCCTTATCTACTGTCAACACGAACACAAATAAAAACTTTATAATCCAGTGTTGGCCAGAGACCCCTGGGTTCGTAATGAATCCACTTCCTATTAACAACATAAACATTCGCGACCACCCACCGCGCACTCCCAGCAGCCCCTCCCCCAGCCATCCCACTCGAGGGAGCAAGCCCGCTGGGGGGACCCCCCGCGGGGCCTGAGCTGGCCTTAGGAGGGGTAAGGGGTCTGCCTATAAGGGCCCACACAAAAGGGCCGGGGCGTCTGGGGGTAGGTGATGGATTGAGGGTTCAAGCTGCATGTGGGGCTGATTGAAGATTGGCGTTTTGGGGGATTATGGATGATTGGTTTTTAGGGATTTTTGGTGATAGCGGATGTGATTGGGGATCAGGATTTGTGTTTGTGGTGTGGTGTGATTTTCTTGATTCCCAGTGTGAGCGGCTATCAAAAGCCCTTGGGCAGGGTGTCTTCTTTCTTCAGTCCGGTGGACACCAGTCCGATGAGGCCGATCCGCCCTACCCCGCGGCCACGCCCGGGGGTCCCCTGGCGGGTGTCCGGCGAACTCAATGAGGGCCGATGTGCCGGCGTCTTGATCCGAGCGATGTTCATACCGGCGACACCACCCCCTCAGGTCACCGATGCCAGCAGAACTTACTTTGCGGCTTGCAGTGGGCCGCTGGCACCAACGGCCTCAGCAAGCGATGTTGCCAGTCGCTTCTTCATCTTACAGCCATCTCTGCGATGGCATCTTGAGTTCGCGCGGAGTGCAAACTCTTTATAGGGTTTGGAAGCAGAAAAACCCTTAAATCCATTTCGATGGGTCAATTTGTAATGCTTGTTTACAATGCTTTACATTTAACCAATCAGATTTCTGTAAAAAAGTTCTGAAATCTTATTGGTTAATGTAAAGTCATGACATAACAGCAATTAAAAAATTGATTGCCGCGAGCGGAAAGGGGTTGGGAGGGGCTGCTGGGAAGCGGGCAGCGGCGGGTCGCCATCACCGACGCGGCGGGGGGGGTGGGGGGGTCGAGGGCGGGCGTGGGGTGGTGCCTCCCGGGGCAGGGTGCGACCACCCGTCGGCAGGGGTTGCCTGCCCATCCCCACGCAGGGAGGCTAGTATCAGCTGGCTTTCGCAACCTTCAAGGTGGCCGAAGCAAACAGCCGATTCCTAGCAGTGAGAAACGTTACCTCTGATTTAGAAGCGGCGCGAAGGGTTAACGCCTCGTTAACTTTTCATGCCCGTCTTTTAGACATTAATAATCGCGTTAACGCGATTGTAATGAAATGTCAGGGAAAACGACCGCCGCGAAAATCCTTAACGAAGCTGTAATAATATGCCCCTAGGTAGCTTCATTCCTTACTACTAAATAGACATTTAAAAGATCCTCCACCCTTAAAATGCATATCAGGTTTAAAGGGATGTCCACCCTTAAAAACAAAAAAAATGGCACTTGTCATTTACATGCTCCATCCAACGATATTATAAACATTATAGATGTATTACTAAAAAAGACTATTTAAGATAATTATTTGGCCTCTTCGGCAGAGTAAGGCTGGCTCCTTTACCCTTCATGCAGTAATCAATGCTGCAAGACTGCTGAGATCACACAGCCAATGATGCTGCTGTTTCCCCCCTGTTTGCCTCTTCTGCAATGCTTAAGCTATAAAATGCTCGTTGAGTAGAAGGAGAATTTTTCGGTATCAATAATTACAGGGTCTCAGTCATTCCAAATACTGAAGATATCCATATCAGAACCTGCCTATCAAAAGTCTACCTTTGCCACACACTCCCCATAGTTCCTAAAAACCTCTTTTCCCCCTCATCCATTTACGATATCAGTTGATGATATTTAACGTCATGTTTACACACTTGATAGTTTACAAAAATAAAAAAGAGGATGGAACCAAGGCAAGAAATTTTTTAGTGGCTTATGATGATTTATGTTTGAAGTAAAATGAAGTCCAAACCTGCAGCCTATTAGTGATGTTATTTTTGCCTAAAACCAATGGAATTGTTCTTAGTGTCTCACAGGAACATTTCTTGCTCTCACCCTACTTGCATTTCTAAACCGTAAAGAGTGACATTGGAATTGTCATAGTGTCAAATGATGTCTTCCGACTGATGCAGTCTATATAAATGTATCCCTAGGGTTGCGTTCTACAGCTGTCTACAGAAATGAAATAGCTGGCTGTGCAGTACACTGTCTAATTAAAAATGTAAGGGAGGTTAATAACAGTATTTCCTTTAATATGCTGACTAATTAAATGACTACTGTAGACTGACAACATTACTTAGAACATTATAATGGATATAAATGGTTTAAAAAACCACTTCCTACACACAGCAGTTTTTTCAAATAACTAAATATTTTTGTGTTTTTGTTTTGTTTTATAATTCCTAAAATTGTATGTGTAATGTGAATGCAGGTGTTTATGTTTTGTCACAAAAAATCATTGCAAAACTTGTCCATCTCTATTAAAAATGGCCACATGTATCATTAGCTATAAATGATTTATTGTGTGGATCTTATAAGTCTTTTCTGTTAAAAGTTGATGAAAGTGGTATATTATGTTGCCCACAGTGTCCAGAGTCGAATACAGGAGAGATTCACATAAAAGTTCTTATCGTTAAAAATGGTGGCTAGATTTTTCCCAAACCCTATCAGATATTATGTACATTGAAGCTAACATCTGATGGTTGGGGCAAAAATTACACCATTTTTAACGATAAGGAACTTTTATTGAATAACCTATATAGACTTTTTTAGGCGACTGGAGAAAATAGGATTCTTATAACGGACATCTTTACTTATGTTTAGGTGGCCATTTACATTTAGATATTTTCTCTGCTGAGTAGTTACAAAGAATATTGTACAGGTTTTTTAAAAAGTATTCCCCATGCAGTCAATGTGTCACATTGTGCAGAACTCTCTTTTGAATCAGAAATTTACGCACAGA
The DNA here is from genome assembly GCA_019447015.1 of Hymenochirus boettgeri. NCBI lineage: Eukaryota > Metazoa > Chordata > Amphibia > Anura > Pipidae > Hymenochirus > Hymenochirus boettgeri. The sequence goes on from CM033475.1 coordinate 83,323,930, forward strand.
ACCTGAATACATATATGACTCGCACTGGCACTATTCCACTACCTACCTTTTTCCCTTTTAAAGAAATTGCAGTCTGCAAATACTTTTAAATGGAGAGAGCAAGGGAAGTATACGAGAACATTATAGATCTTGGTTGCTAGATTTTAAATTTTATGTGTCCCAATTTGGCTTGAAGGTGCTGTTTAGGACCAAAATTACACAAACAAAGATTTGTGCATGAACTCATCATCAATATTGTCCTTGTCTAATTGTTTTCCAGTATCATGGTTCATTTGTAAAACATGGCCCAACCACCTTCCCGTGGCATAGAGCGTGAAGGATTTCAGTGCTTCACCTTATATTAAAATTTGGGAATTTTTATTCAGTTTACCAGTTTAAATTGAACTTTTTAAAAGTTAGTGGTTGTTGTTTGTATAATTTTCATCATCATAAAGAAAGTATTAAATCATGGCAACTTAATGTAGCTTTTTTTTTGCATACATGTTAAATCTTACTTCCTTTCAGATACTTATTTCTTTTAGACACCAAGAATTGTGCTTTAGGAAGGAGGGGAAGCTTAGTAGCAAAAATGATTCTTTTTTTCATTATTATTTTGCACATACCAGGCTTATTTTATAAAAGGAACAACTACATAAAAATACATTTTAAAAGATAAATGTGAGGTAAAATGAATTTTTCCCCAACCTCCCAATAAATCAATAATTTGTTAAGCAGCTAAACATCCGGTTTTCATCTGCCAGGTTAGTGTCCTGGGCGTATTAATTAATACTGCGGAAGCCCTGGAGAAAGCCTGGTAGGATGGCAGTTTCTTGAACTGGTGCTCTCGATCACAGAAAATATGATTGGAGGTAGAATATCAATCCTACCCCCCATCCATGTTGTATAGGTAGAATTATCAATCCTATCTCCTACACCCATATATTATACCCACTATGGTTCCTTTAATGTCTGAAGAATCAATTTCTATCCTTTCTTGGTTAGTAGCAGCTGCATTTCAGGTCTGCCAACTTTATTTCTTCCAGGATATTCACTTTGAAATTTTCCTATAGTAATACTGCATCATTAATGTTGGGTTGATTTCAAACATGCTCACGACTCCACTGAGTGACTGATTACTAAGGGACAGGGTCACAAGCCAGACATTCATATTTCATTTGAAAGATCGGAATTAAATTATGCATACAGTTTTAGAGAAGAAGGCACAATAAATGCAATTCTAGATATGGATACATACAAATATAATTTAATGTAGGGCTTTGATTATTTTTTTTTTGTAAAAACAAAACATCGTTACAGTATCTACTAATACCCAAAAACGGCTTAATTAACGTTTTTTGTTTTTTATTACTGATTATCTGTGGAATAAGTTAAATTAGTAATGACCTGTTACCAGGCAACACTCCAGCACTCTGGACACTTCTTTAAAATCTTCTCTTCTCCCCCATGTTGTTAATAAAAAAAAGATCGGTTCTCAGGTCAGGCAAGATTTGTGAAATGTTATTTCATAGTACAGTATGTGCTGTATGTATACCAATAAATGGTACTGACTCCTCTGATGAATATAACATGTACCTACATGTTGTTATATTTACAGTGAGTGGAACGGTTACAATAAGACTTGTGCAGTACAACAGAACAATTCCAGAGAAAAAGGTTAGACAATAACTAATTGGATGACATTGAGGAGGACAATATAACTTAGCAAGCATTACCCATTTGAATGGACAGATCTAATTAGTGTGATTTTCTGAGGTTATATCGGGGCAACCACATTTACTCTCACATGTGTTGGAAGGTTGAATCAGAACATCCCTTTACTGTAGTTATGATATTATCACTTTCTCACAGCAGCTATAGATGTTGTGCAAGAAAGTAATTTTTTGGGGGTATCTTTAAGAGGCATGTCCACCTTTGTGTCCAAAATGTAATAATATAGGGCCTCCCCCAAAACCCCAGTTCGTTTTTATTTACAATTTTCAATGATCTCCCACGACAGAAAAATTAAAACTTATAACCCAAGATACCACTGCCAGTGACGAGACATCATGCCAATGGGTGATGGTCATAACAGATAGCACCAAATGTTGCTGATTGTGAACAATACGGTCACTGGTGCGCAGCAGAGGGAGGTGGACAAAGCGGGGGGGTAGCGGTGGTGGATTTGTAAAAATTTAATTTCCCAGCCTTGGAGATTCTTAATTTTATTCGCTGGCTAACTGGTTTCTCAGGCACTCTATACAAATTAGTAAAGTAATACTGATAATACTAACAAAACATTAAAAATCTCAATTTTCATTTTCAAAACATTTGGAACTCCTGTCTCCTTTTGAGACTGTGGATTGTTTTTAGATTTTCAAACTATTTGGAACACTAAAAATCTCAAAATCGATTCAGAACGAAAACTCCCCAGTTATCATAACATCCCTTGTGTTAAATCTTTAATTCTACAATCGCAACAACCACAAGGCAAAGTATGACACAGTTGTCTTATATACGAATACACAGCGTGCATTTCAATATGTTTATTTTGTTGATTTCACATTGGATAGTGATCGTGATCACATTGTGTGGTTTTTAGAACAGAATTGATACGATTCTTTATTGCAAACACAAATATTAAAGGAAGTTGTGTTTTTTCATTTCACATTTGTCTCATAGTTGTTTTGCTTTGAGGCTTGAATACACTTTGAAATTTACCAAGCGGAGCGGCCATTGCGACTTTAGATGAATTGGACAAACCTCAGAGCCCTGTTATAGTTAAACTATAGACATGGAGTATCAAAAAATACAGTATAATGGAGATCCTAGAAATGTTTGTGTGTAATGTGCATTCATAATAAAAGCTGTATTTGATGGCCTATCGATTTTGAAAACTAATACTTGAAAGGAAATTGTTGAAAAGTATACATTTAATATGTCTAATTATACATTAATATTTTTCTCTAAACAGTATATGATTATAAAAATGCCACAATATTCACCTCTATAACGTGCATTAATAGAGTGCCCACAGCCCCCCAACTGATTATTATATATGCATTACAATATTTCAAGGGTAACTGTGGGCTTTTATATTGAATAATCGCTCTTACAATACCTTTCCAAAAAGCCAGGAAATGTCTCTAGCTTTACAGTCATATTAGATATATGCTTTTTTAAAATTAAACAATCTCAGACTACACTGTCTCTGTGTCTTTGTGACAGGTATGTGTTTATACTGTGTAACAAGCCCTACCCCAAAGCTACAGACTGCAACATGCTCTGTCCTTTCCTGTACTCATAGGCACCATAGGCAGAAAAAACAACTTATTTTCAGGCTTGTGGCTAGTTTGTTAGGTTGCAAGGCTTATGTGCAGCAGATGATGCTCTGTCCAACAGTGGGGCATGCTAACAAACCTTAAACTTGGGTGCAGACCACGTGCCTGGTGATGAATAGCTTCAGAGTGCTAGCAGAAAAAAAAACCCTTTATATTGCTGCAACTTTGGTAACTGCCGCTAGAAAGTAAAACATGATCCTGAGTCAATTTGAAGGTAGGAAGGTGGTCCTTTTTTAATTAAGGCCCACTTGCATAGGCGACCACAGATCCCTCAAGGACAATTATTGCCTCCATTCTGGCAGAGTAGCTGATACTCCCGCCATGCATTCATCAAGGCGTGCTGCTGAACAGCCAATGAATGACTTCTGTCTCTCCCTGTGTGCCTCCATGCACATGCTCAATTTATAAAACGCTCATTTTTGAAGCATAGAGATGGCTGAAACTACTAGTTTCTTTCCTTTTTTTCGGATTCCCCGAATCTCGGGAAAATCCAGAAATCAGAAGATCCGAAAACGGAACGAATTTTCGAAGAATGTCAAATATATTGAATGTTCAAAAATCCTTGCAAATACGATCGAAGACACTTCGAGTTTCCCGCTCGTGCATTTCCAATGTTCGAGGCTATTTTCGAAAATTATCAAAAATAGCCTTGAACGTTCGGTTTTCGAAGATTACAAACAAGAAACCGAAAGTGGTCTGCTGATCATATTTTCGAACGTTCGAAGATAGTTTTATAAAGATTATCTCAAATGTATCAATATGCTCTGTCATTGGCTTGTTCCTGGGTCAGCATATGCCCCCGCCCCCCTTCCCCCATACTTCTCTGCCTTTTCCTTGTAATACCAGAATTTTTTCGTATTGTTTGATAGCTTCTTGCTTCCGAACCATCTTTGACTTACGTTTGGTTTTTCTTTTAGTATATACTGTAGGGCTGACAATGTAATTATAGATTTTCTTTAATATATATTTTCCTCTTCCAACCCTCGCTCCGTTCAACCCCGCTGGCCGCAGGCTGGGGGCGGATCCGGGAGTATGGCAATACCAGTCACCTCCCTGGGCTCAGTTTGGGCACCCCTGCTCTAGCTCTGGTAAATTGGTAAAAACAATCTCTTGCTTCGACTCAGTGGGACTCTTGGATTAAACTACAAACCCTAGTTTTAAACCATTTTGCCTGCATGAAAAGGCCCGTCAAATGGGCTAATTAGCCAAGACTAAAGACTAGAAACTATTTTGTCTCTCTCCCTTATTGGTCATGACTATAATCTAGTTTTTTTTCCCCTCATTGGTCCCCTTATTGATCCGCATCGCCGGAGTTTTGTATGTTGTCCAAGTGCTTGTGTTGTGCTTTTCTATCCCACATGTGTTGATTAAGTGTGATGAGATAATGTTGATTTCACCTACTTAAAAAGTCATACCTTTACAGTCGGTTAATCACCGACCTGTACTTCAACATCAAGGGTGGGGGTGATATCTAGGAAAGTTTTTTGCCTGTGCCATTTCCTTGATTAAGTCTCGATTTTCGACCCTTTAAAGTGGGGATGTACCAATCAACTGGTTCCACCATAATAATAAATCTGCAATTGGTGGCACTTCTCTATCTCTTATCAATGATTTTGACTGGTTTTAAGAGGCAAGTCCTGTATTTCCTGATGCACACCAACCTATTTAGGGCACTGCAACTACATCTCATGCAATGGCTTCAGACATCTGATATATTGACAGATTGACAGGGACATTGGGCAGATTAAATTCATTTTAATAATGTCAATTAATCAAATTCATGTATTTTGTTTGTTTTAAAAACCCTTCTACTGTGTTCATCGAAGTTTTCAAGAGAGGCAACGATTTGTTTTTTAAGAATTATGGGGCAATTACTGGACATTTTTAATTAGTTATTATTATTATACCAACTAAGATAAGATTATGATTCTCTGGCATGCATTGGCAGAGGATCCCTGGTGGGTTGGATTAGAGATGGCCGGTTCGTGGATCTGAACCTAATCCGTGTGAAATTTTCAAATCCTCAGAATACACTATTTCGGATCTCTCAAATTTTTCGAAATTCCGCTTTACACTTGTTTTTCCTTCCGGACAGTGTTTCCGAATTATTTAAAATTTCAAAAATTTGCAAAAATTATCAGTGGACTAGCTGCAACTGCAATTGGCCTGGGGACAATCGAAACGGTTCTGGGGACAGACAATCAGATTTTTTCTGAAATGAATCTTTGTAACCACTTTTGATTAGTTACAATTCAGGAATTTTTTCAGAAAGAACTAGACCCAAACCTGAACCGCACTATAACATTTTTGAACAACCCGAACTATTTAGATTTTTCCACTTTTAAATTATTATTGAAATTTTTCGATAATTATCTAATGCCCTTGCATTGATGTTCCTTTCTCGACTTTAGCGCTTCATAACCTATACAGAAAATATAAGTGAGCATTCACCTACCTTAGTGAAGCGCCAACGTCAGCGTCCATTACGCCTGGTGCACAGTCCTTGAAAACATATAACTGCAACAAGGGCTTGAAGCTTTAGGGTTTTAAAAACTACAACAACACCGTCATTTGTAAAGCATTCTGATTGGATAACATTAAAAAAATGATTTTCATAGAATCCGATTGGTATCTAACAATGAATTCTTTTTCAATCAGAAGTTGGCCTTACAATCAGCTTGGTCTGTCCCCAGACCATTTCCGATGTCCCAGGAGGCCTTTACAGTAAGTTAACTGGTATAATTTTTTAGACAAATTTTTTCGAAAATTCCCTTGAAAACTCGTACTTTTCGAATTTTCTAAAAGTTTTTGCTCGAAAATAGAATGCTGAAGCTGAAAACAGTGCGAATCCGTGAAGAAAAGGTTGTTGTTTTTTTAAGTTCTGGATATATGTTTCCTTTTCCCCCAGACCATTTCCTAGGTCCCAGAGCCATTTACGTAAGTTACAATTGCTATTTTACCTTATATTAGGCGAATGTGTGCAGTTTTTTACAAATGATTTTCGAATTTCCCCTTATCTTTCTTTCTTTTTCTTCTAAATCCGCGAATTCCGCAGGCAAACAGGATTTACAGTTTCGCCCATCTTTATTTGGGATATTAGAAAGCTTGATAAAGTTTTGCAAATGGGCTCTGCTCATCACTTAGTTTGGTGTTGTTTTGGTGTTGTGGTTTTTCTCTATTTTAAAAACCAACGTAGCATATTAGTCTAGTCGCCTATTTTGTGTGCTTTCTTTTCACTATATGGTATTTTCTATTCTAAAAGCGCTGTGTATTGTAATTTTGTGATACAGGCTATTTCCAACATTGTCAATATACAACGCAGTATTTAAAATGCCATTTTACACTTTGGGTCATAAAATGGACAAAATGCCAGTGCTGCTGGTATTTACTATTAGCTGAACCATTGGCTTATAACGAGGCATTATTGAAAGTTCTGATATATATACATCTCAGTTTTCTTAATAATCCAGGATTTGTTTAAATGGTTCTTACTCTCATTTGTACCGTATTTTGAAAAATGAATTTTCAAAATATATTTGTTAGATACAGCAAGTACTACTTCAGAAATTTTGTTTCATTTTTAATCTAAACTGTAGATTCTGAGAAATAAATTATTTTCTTATGGCTGGCCTGCCAGTAACACTTCTGCAACAATTAAGATAACTGCAGAGAAATAAGGCAGGGAGGGGGGGAGGGGGCAGGGGTCTGTGGTGAGGCTGTGGGCACAATTAATAAGTGTCGCAGACCTACAAGAGGCACTGAGTAAGGGAGGTGGGGGAAATTAGCAGTCACTCTCACTAAACTTTAAATTTAATGACAAATCAAGCACGATAAAATTGGAGTACCACCATTTTTACCTTATCTTAAATTGTTTGATTCAGAAAATGTATGCTTTTTTGAATAAATAAGTGGACCCTTTAATTGGGTAAGGTAAATAGGTTTGGATTAGATGGATGTATTCTTTATATTCATATACAGTTCTACTTTATTTTAACTATAATTATAAAAATAACAAGGGTCCCTACAATATTTTTTATTCTAAAAAAGCCGTCCATATCTAATAAAATTGATGTATCTGACAGATTGTTAAACCATTTCTGAACCATATTAAATAACGCTCATTGTCATACTTTTGTTATATTGTAATGTGTCTGTGAAATCACAAGAATCTATACTTTGTTAAGGACAACTTAAGTATAAAATTCTATATAGAGCTTTATAATAGCTCCATTATTACTGAGTGCACAAGCAATTAAGGGGAAACATAATAATCTTTTCATGTTCTTTTTTCCTTAAGAACATTGTTATGCATCCGTGCCTAAGAATGGCTAATATTAAAAGGACTTTATATTATAGATGCTCTTGTTTCATAATCACCTTACTTTAAAGGTGTGCTTCTTCTGCTTCTGCTTTGACACCCAGATATTATTAATTTTGCATTTGTTCTTTTGCCTTTAAATATCCACCCTATTGATGTTATGTTTATTTCAGACTCCAGAAGAGCTTATTAATAATATAACCTCATTGTGATCCTGCAGATAATATACCAATTTTTTTTTGAAAAATGATTCCTTCCCTCACTTTCTTGACAGAATTCCCCCCAATTATGCTGTCACCAGCAGGTTTTGCTTTTTTTCATAATTTTCATGTTCCCACACTGCCTTTTAACATGAACATTTTTATATACATATCTCTTACAGTCTAAAGGCTACAGCTATTTTGAGATATTTGATGATCGATTACTCAGCCTCTGTCATAATCTATGCTCTTTCAGTAAATATTTTTGTCTTTTTAAAAGACTGGGTGTTCACTTAGTCATGTGTACTGTTTGATATGTTGTCTATCTGTCACTTTTCTTTCCTTTTTTTTTTTTTTTTTAACTTAAGTTATGTTATGATATTGTGTTTTGATTGAGTTTTTTTTCATAGAAAAATAACCAATAGAGCAACCAAAAAAACTCCTTCTTTCTCTACTACACATCCTTCTTATTAGGTCAGAAACCAACGATGGTAGTTTTGATCTTAGTAGCTATGCTGACTCCTAATCACAAGCTAAGACATTTAGTCAAATTGCTGCCAATAAAGGGTGGCAACAGTGTAAGTCTTGTATTGTTTACATTATGATCACTACTGAACATACACAGAGATATACTATTGGAAATGCTTGTCTGTTCCTACATACAACTATTAGAAGTTAATAAGATATTTTGCACCAATGGTGGCCAAATATTAAACTTTTCAGACCCTAAATTTCAAATTAATTTCAATCTTCGTTTTAAAAAATCCCTTTGTTCAAAGGTATAATAACCATCCGAATCAGAACACGTAAAAGAAAAAGTATTATTATTACACTAGCACAGTGTGCCCGTTGGTGCACAAGGGAAATATGTGTGTGTGTGGTTTTGCTAATGAGTGATATAGAATCTTTAACAACACATGGTTATTTTAAACTGCTACTCGACAGTCATCAGCTTTCAGAGAACCAATAGGATAATCCTACAGGTCTGGGTCGTAGACTCCAGCATACTGCCATACTGGTTGGTGGTTTAAACTAAACATGCTAGGTTAATACTTATTAGTATTCACCACGGCAAGTGGTGATGGTACCTCAATATGTATAGACAGAAGGTTTTACTATAATACCTCACAGCATCATATTAGAATAGCATTGCCCTAAATAATCTAAACTTTATAAAAACAAAGCATTTCTTATATTCCCATTTTACCTAAAAACTGGATTCATTCCTTTATATACTCCTTATACAGATCTTATTGAAAAACACATTAGCTTCAGAGCAATTTTAATAATTGATACCTGCTTTTTAATTTCAGTATTACGTAAATCCTTGGTATATCGGCCATGGCTTTACCACTAGCAAATGGCTAAGGACTTGCAAGGCGAGCACCATCATCCCCCCATTATAGGGCTGCCATTCAAATTGTTCTAGCCAATTAGCACTCCTAGTTACCCATGAAATGACAGGTTAAAAAGGGTTTTGGCAATTGGGCCCTGGGAGCTAACTGAGTCTAATGGGAATGTCATCTGCAGGTACAAGGGCATATGAGATTTAAAAATAAAACAATACTTCAGTAATCAGCCTCCTAGCTTCATACAGAGAACAAACAACAAGACACAGGGAGTATAATGGTACTACCAGCAATGGTTTAACATCATGCACACAGTGTGTTTTACTCTGTGGTCTGGCACAAAGCCGCCAGTTGCACATAAACAGGTTCCCCACCTTACATGCAGTAATTAGGGGTTTCCCTCCCTGTCAATGGTGACCACTTTGAATATTGACCCGGCCGTGTATTGTGTGTCCTTGGTACGTTGGTTACATTATCGTTGTCAGAGTTTGCATCCAATAAGGTTAACTGTCTTCCAATAATCCTGTCCTCCAAACAGGTGTAACAGGATCTTATACACATGATCTTATACACGGGCCTTTTCCTCTCTCCTAGCATAAGAGAGCAGGGATGTCTTGTCCTTTTATCACTCACTGACACCACCTGTGCCAGTCGGAGGTGGTATAAAGGAGCCTTGTTGTATATGTTTTATTACAATACACACTCACATCCTGTGTAGGAGACGAAACTTTTTTTTTCAGTGCTATTTCTTTATTATACATTTACGGATGGTCTTGTAAATGGTATGGTGAGATAGTACACACATACAATACACCTTTTCCTATATTTAAGGATCCTAAAACACCCCCCACCCATTGGTATCTTCAAAACTCATGCAATCTTGAAATATAACTATATTTATATAATATAAGGGATTATTAATAAGGGACATTTTATTGAAATTGTTTGATTGTTGCACAAACTTTGAAGCTCCGTTTTGTATTTCTCCCAATTATTGCAGCGGATGATTATTGGATTGCAGAACCTTTACAACCAATGTACACTTCTAATTTGGACAATCATTCCTGTTACAGAATTATAAAATGACTCAACAACGCATGTTATAATATTTGTCAGAGGCTATATTTTTTATATGTGGCCAATCGTATTTTAACCCAGCCTGTTCACCTGGAAGTGAAACTAAGTAGAATGCATACAACAAGATTAATGGAAGCCAAAGACTGGGTACCACACAACCCAGAAATTATCCCCACCGACCGTGGTTGGGTTGAAATCACTGTCGGTCTTGGTAAACGTAACCCAGTCAATAATCCATGCAAACCAAATTGAGCCATTGATTTTCCTCATAACTTAAGACAACTTTCATCCGATCCAGGTGACAGGGAGACTGAAATTAGTCAGGCCACCTGCAATGACACAATGCCATTATTCAGGCCAACCGACCGATATCCATAATTCACGTCTGCTGCAGTTTCTCGATATTTTTCTTGTTGTTTAGAGAATCTATCAGGACTTGGGAATAGAGTGTGTTGGTTCTAATTGATTTCATCTTTTATTGTTTGTTGCTGTTCTTTTCTAAAAAAAAAAAAAAGTTTCTATCTGTCTAAGCAGCCCCTTCAGGTCATCTCTCACTATGGCTAGTTTCTGATCTGCCGATTTCTTTAACTTGTTGTTAGTTTTCAAAGATTAAACTTCCTTATTGGCCGTGGTATGAATGATATTTATGAGGTTCTGAATATTGCACATTTTCAAATGTGTATTGTTGTGGGGTTTCTCGGCATTAGGCCTCTGGGTGTCCTTCTGTGCCTGCAGTTGTTGTTGCACTGTAACCACTTAATTGCGGCCTGCAAAACACTGGCTGGGTCCTGGGCAGGGGGCTTCCGTTGGTGTCACCCACCTACCACCTCAAGCCTCTGCCTACCAGCCCAGAGTCAGCCTTTTCCTTCCTATCCATCTGATTCCTTCCCACAACAGGTCATATCTGTACCTTTAGTCATGGCGTTTCTCTGTGATTAGGCCTCATCTGGGATGAATAGACTCGTTCCTGGGGGAAAGGCCTTTCTGTGGGGATCCAAGGGCCGTTTGTAACCGTTATCTAACCACCGCTGTCAAAAATAAAACCTATTTAGTTATCTGTCAAATACCATCGTTTGGTTGCTACAGTGGGAATACCACTAAGTTCTCTTTGTATATACATGGTAGTAACTTAGATCATTAATCTGATTTATTTTTGGGAAATGTCCAACTGGATTTTTATATTCCGCAAGTCCCTCCTGAAGTTGTGCAAATGACGGCTAGGTGTCTAGCTTGGAGGGCGAAAAAGAAACCTGGAATATAACAGCTCATAAGGATCCCACATTTAATCTATGATAGTTGGTGTATACTTTCATAATGTTTCTCTTTTATATTTTTTGGTTAAATTGAAGTTAAATTTTCACTTTATTGTTTCCAATATTTGTTCGTCTTCCTTAAAAGAAATATAAACAGGGGTTGTCGTCATTTTGTTAAAGGGCATGTCCACACCCCTTTTTTTGGTATATAGTAGGTCTTTTCCTCCCGCAAAACTAGATTTTTTCAGAACTCCCCCAAACTCTACTTACCTTATAACCTTACCCTCTTCCTCCGGTGTACTGTCCCTGCCCTTTGCTTGCATGTAACTGCAAGCATTGGGGGGGCCACGGCACCACTCCGGATTGCTAGAGGGAGTTTCTGTAAAATCTAATTAATAGTGTTGGGGCTGGGGGAGGAAGACCTACCATATACCAAGAGTTTTGTAGCTAAAAGGGGGAGGAGAGCAAAATGTAGGGGAGGGAAAGGGGGGAGCTGCAGTGTGACATGTGCAAAATTCTCCTTGGAGGAAGCGGAGGCAGTGTCCTATATGGACTCTACCAGGCTCCTGGTGGCCAGGTTTTCTTTGGACTTTGAGGGCATATACAGGAGACTATTTGAGCAGATGTAGGTAAGATTTTATACATTACAGAGTGGGGCCAGTAGTGGGGTAAATTAGTTTTTGGGAGTGGACATGCCCTTTAAAACACAGTTGTTGTGACCACACATTTCTTTTGTTTGAACCACTAATGCAATAAAAATATAATATATATTGGTGCTTCATGTGTCAATCGTGCTGGTGATATTTTATGTGGATCGCATACCTGCCGCATTGCAAACCAACTGTTACCATTGGGGGACTTTTAGCATCTGCAATCAGAGCTATCATTAAAAGTTCTGCAATGGTAAGTGTTAAATCTCATTTACTAGATTGCGGCAGCTGCTTTGCTAACACCACAAGGAAGCAGTTCTGTCGCATTAAACTATATTAATCATCTTAGTGACTCTTTGGTGTATCACCCTACTCAACCTTGAATATTTTATTGGTTAATAATACTTGCTTGGGGAACTGGAACAGGTCACGTCACCCGAGGTATGTTTATTTGGCAGGGTTATAATCCCGGTTTTTTACTATTTTATTGTTGTCTTATTTAATTTGTGTATTGATGGCACAAACTCCCCTATTTTTTTTACATGAAACAGATCTCTAAGACAGAATGCTTTAAAACAAACAAATAATGTGAAAATTAGGCCGACTCCAAAAGAAATGGGGATGATAATAGGCATGACTGAATTGTTAACTATAGCTTAAGGGGGAACTGTGGGGTCTCCATTTAAGGGCCATTAAAAAAAAATAGACTGTTCAAACCAAGGATACGTGGGCATGCTCAAATCAGCACAAAATGAAGGGGTGGACAATGGTGCTGGTGAATGTGAAAGCTTACAGTGTAGAACCGAAAGGCACACTACCTTATAAACTGCCTGTTAGTTTTGGAAAGACTGTCAGCTAGAAGTGTAGTCCTGGAGGATCATTTTAACGGTAAGTCTTCTCTTTTTATGGAGACAAACCCATTCCTTTTTAAAGTCACACTGAAGGTTTTTTCGCTGGTGTACAAAGGTTAGCAAAAACGTTAATGTTATACTTGCAACAGTTTCCCAAAGGGTTTTTCAAAAGAAGGCTGTGCACTGCTGCAAACCAGTTTCCAAACAATTGGGCTCTTTGGTAAAGTTTCTTTCTCACCAGCAATATAGCTGGCATTAAATCAATTCTAACTCTGTACATCAAGATGTACAGAGAGACACAATCGTTGGTAAATTGAGGTTATCAGGGCAAATGAGGTGATAGCTAATATCCTACATCGACTGATGTATATTTGTAGAAAAACAATCTTATTTTTTTAACAAAAATAGTCATACTTTAAATCTCTTAATAAATAAAGTACTTTTTCTTTGCTCCCTTTTCCAATATAAATAAAAAAATGTACTATAATCTGATTGGGAAATGTCTAAAACCTTCACAGCAGTTGAAGGGAATAAATCTCAGCCCATTTGATGGTTTCCATCCCACCTTGACCTGAACTTGATGACAGAAATCGCCTGCAATCTAGGTGTGTAACCTGATTCATTAACTAAAAAGACTCAAGGCCTGTAGTTGTCGCCAAAATACTTGATCTAAGTACTAAGTAAAGGGTCTAAAAATGCTTGTGTAAATGTTTAATTCAGCCTTTGTAAAAAAAAAAAAAATCATTTACAAATGTTTAAAAACATCTTTTTAATTTTTGTCATGGGGTTGCTCGTGTAGATTAATGGAGAAAATGAGAAAATAAAAAACTTTTCCTGCCCTGCTTTGGAAGCTTTATTCCAGTAAGTTAAATAGCATACACATTATCAATAAACCTGTCTCTGAAAAAGTAGTCCTTCAACAGCTTTTGAGCAGATGCCAAGCCCCCCCTGATCCCGTATCAACTGTCTCTATACACAGAGAATTTTCTAGACTATGGCAGGCATAAAAATTGGGCGACAAAGAACCAGTCTAACTAAAACCAGGAACTATACTTAATAGCTAATTTTACTGCATCTTTTTGGATAAGATAACATTTCTGTAATGTGCCGTATTTCTTATATACAGTATTAGCTCAGTGGGTATGTAATAATCTGTTTTTAGAAAGACAGAAAGCAGGAGGTTGCAGGTTCAATACTCAGAAATGCGGGTCTCTGAGCTAAAATATTATTGTCTGTAGCTGCTAGCTACGGGCCAATTTTTCTCATTGTTCCTTATTTATAACTGGAACGTATTTTATACTAATTCACCACACAACCTTTTTTGAATGTGCTGTTTCTCTATGTTAAGTTCCTTAAGTACCAGCAAGTGCTAGGACCGTAGGACTGGTATTACATGGTGTTTCATTATTTAGTCTTTTTATACTGTGAAATAGAGATAAAAGGCTTTACGGGTTAAAGGAAAAGATATGAATATGAAACGATCAAAATTGTACAGTAGTTTATGTTTAAAATCTTAGCTGGATTCTTGGCTCTGCTTTCATTCTACTCAGTTAAATAGGGGAGGTGGGGTATTAATACAATGCCCAATATAATTAAATTAATTGGCTACATACAGCACATCAACTACATATGACACCAATAATTTCAGGCATTATATTGTGAAACATTTATGAGTTTTAACAATAAACAGATGTGCATCATAGGTTATCCACTAATTATCTTATTCCGATGCTCTCTAACGGAAGGTATTTAAAATAAATGATCATTATTCATATGGCTACAGGCAAAAGTCCTCTTGCTTTAGCAAAACCCTTAATGTCAGTTTAATATAACACAGCCTTTTTATATTTTGAGTTGAAGAGTGGCCCTGTAAAGGAGTAAAAAATATGTACCTAAAGTAAGGTTAGAACCTAAAAATAATGTATATAATGAAAGAAGGTAACTTCAGCATAACATGGAAGTCCTTAGAAATTCCCTGAATCTCAACTAGTCCTTTGATATACTATCTGGACAAATATTTATTCTCTTTGAACTGATTTCTCTCTTGATTTAGTCACCTAAAAATTCAAAGGTAATAAATGTTTTGTTCACAGAACACAATTTCATCTTTGCCTGAATTAGTTAGTTTCCATAAAACAACAGTACTTTCACCCACTTGATATGTTTTCTAACAATCCTATTTTATGAAAAGCAGCCTTTTCTACATAAATCCAACAGCCTGAATTAATTTTTTTTCATCTTGGTAGCAAATTTCCTAACAAAAACTAAACCTATTTGATACCACCTTTTCCTTCTCCCCATTGGGTAGACATGCTCAGCTCAGTGGCTTTATCCAGAATATAGGATATAGGGGAACCGCATGGCAGTAGATTCTCATTTTAATCATCTGTTTCTTGGCCAGGTATTCTCAAATGGTGTGCCTCCAAATGAACTGGCAAATTTTTGTTCGTGCCAGCGAAATTCCGGAAAGGTGAACATCAACCAAGTCCTTTCTATGTAATAATAGAATTTTTGAGTGGCAACTGACTTACATTTCTTGCAGGCACAGATTAAAGGTTAGGGAGGGTGGCGTGGCTTGCCAGGCAAGGAGTAACACTCACAGGCAGTGAGTTCTTGACTCCGGTCCCTCCAACTTGACGATTCTTGCCATACAAGGGACACTTCTAACTAACCTTCTTAACAAACCTCTTCATCAGACCTCTTCAGCTGGTGGATAAAAGAATCGCCGAGATGCCGTAGAACACGGAACCCATAACAAAACAAAATAAAATAACGAACTTACCTCTACTTTGACACAGAAGAAAGGGCCGCTAGTTGAAATCCAAATGCGCCAACCATCAGTGCGCTCCTCCGGTCCGGGAGAACCACATCACAACTTGGATATACCTGCAAAAAAGGATCACAAAACCAATGTATACGCCACAACAAAAAGGAGAAAGGCCCCCAAGCTTAAGACCACTCTCCAGATACACAATAACCAAGATTGGCCATTACACTTTCCACCCCAATTATGGAGGAGGAAAAGGTTATAAAGGGAGCACCTGAGGTGAAGAAAAACAGGTAATATATAATAACAAATTTTTCAAGATGTCCCCAGATATAGATGCTCCAAATTACCATTAAGTGTTTTGAGTAAATGTTTTACCTCCCGCATAATGCCCTCATTAGGCTGTAATCCTGCTATGATGGCAAGATTTAAAAAAGACATTTTCCGTCTATCGGTGAGAGAAACCCCCATATATAAAATACATTTCCAAGAATTCTCAAACTCCTATAACGAGTTGTGGATTCTCACAATTTTCTTCATGAAACAGTAAACCACATAGAAAACTAAACTTACAGACTAGAAAATCGAATCAGACGCAACAATTTAACAAATAGGGGAGTCTCAGAATCAATTCATAATGACAATTACTGGAATTATACCACAAATCGTTTAAAACTACTCTCCCGAGGCAACATAACTAGATCTGTAATAGATCAATTCCAACAAGACTACCTAAAGCCAGGTCTGCTCTCCCAATGCACCAAGAGACATAAATTACAATCCTTTTTTCCAAATAAAAGATAAACTGGTACTAATCATGGGAAAGCTAAAAATTTACCGTAAAATACCAGGATATACACTTTTTTTGGCAGATCTGGCTGGCAAAACAACCACAACATTTAATCAACAAAGAAAACAATTCAAAGATTAACCACTATATTGAGACTACGGAAGATACCACACACTGATGGGGATTTCCCCTAAAGCTGAAACATAACATATGGAGAATCACAATATTCTGTGACTTCTAGGGACTCTGAGTGGAGTTACTAAAAAATGGGGTTATCTGAATATCGAAGCTAACAGATGAATCTAACAGCCTACCTGCTAGAAAATCTCCAACAAGATCCGTTGGAATGGCGCCATCAACCTTTTGAACGACATTCCTAAAGTAAGGATTTAAAATGAAAGTTGAAATCATGAACTGGGCAACCACCCCAAACTGTGAGCATATTCAAACGGACATATACAGGTGATAACATGTTGTGGGGTTATCCTTTCCTTTTATACTTAGAAACAAATAAATTATATAATCGAATGCGTATATTTTAAAAAAAGTTAATATCAAAGTCAACTGATTTGAATGCAACAAGCATAGATTAAATTTAAAATTGTTGGTGGGTAGGGGTCTTGAACATATGATACAGGGACTACTTGTAAGGTATTACACAGTTGGTCCTTTTTATAGACATGATATATACCCATATCAATGTTGCAAAGTGTAACATCCAGATGTAAAACTAAAGCACTTGCCTACTGGTGGCTCTCACTGCATATGAATTTGAAACAAATTTAACCACAAGAATTGTGCCTGGGTGGCCCTACGTGGATAAAGTACTGGTGATCATAGGAGTCAACTGTAGGAACTCAACAATATAGATAGACTAGCATATAAGGTTTGGTTGAGGGCCTATGGTATATATGAAAACAACCAAACGTACAGTTGAATAACTATGAGATATTACTATTAATTACGGTACATAGATAATACTCCAATACGAATGATATAAAACATCAACCATGGTTAAAACGTAAACACTAGTGTTCTTATGAAGGTTACGGTATGTGAAAACATATCATTCATGTGGATATAGTAAGGGTCCCCTTGTCGTGAGGGTTACTAAGGGACTAGGATAGAACACAATAACAAAGACCAGAATAAAACCTATTGTTTTAATAAGGAGTATAATTAAGTGATTTAAAATACTTACAAAATACCAAAGAGATCTAGACATACTAGAAAAACTGTATATTAATAAATGTATAATTGTTTGAACTAGGAACATAGTTGAAAACCACGATATGGTTTTAAGGGTTCAGTGTATATATAACCAACTTATCACATGTATGATTGGGGTTCCCATGTAGTGGAAATATTATTATTAGAGGTTTCCGGAGTTTATGTGGAATGCATGATGGAAAATGGGGACATGGAAACGTATATATATGTGTGGATTTATATAAAGAGTATACAACACGAACATAGAGAAGAAGGAAGGGAAGACAAAATCAGACAAGTGACCAATCTGCACGCCAATATAATCTTAACCATTATCCAAAATATGAGGGAAAGAATAACAATAACCCGTAACATTAAATGGGAATAACTACAATTTAGTGCTTAAATAAAAGTAACAACTAAGGGCAAGTAAAGCCAGGAAAAAAGAAGAAAGAGGAGAAGGGGAAAAGGAAAGAATAGGAAAGATAATTTAGCCTCCTATTTAAAATGAGGAATGAATATCCTCAATCATGTAAAGAGTTTTCCGTTCGTTTGTTTTTTATTATGTTGCCATAATTGGCTCAGTTTACTAACTCGGAATACCCGGTTTGAGCGAGTTTACCGAGAGTTCGCCCTACCGCATATACACTGTTTATAAGTTTTCTTTAAACAAATCACCCCACACCAAATGGTAATAAAATAATGCAGCTATAATGTGGAGAGGAATGACTTCCCCATCATTAAAAAGATTATGGTTTGGAAAGGAATCTCTTTTCATAACAAGTCTAGACATCATCCATGTGTGCAAGGAAACAACATTTAACCCAACAATTTTGAGCATCTCTTAAGCAACATAATAATTCCAACAGTTTACAAAGCATAAACAAATAAGAAGAAAGAGAGGGTAAGCGATCGCCATCAGAAACACAGAATAGCATACGAAGAAAAGAAGTACATACTAGTACAAAAAGGCAGATTTAATAATATTACATGTAAAATAAATAATGAACAGATATTTTATCAATGATTATGCTCAAATAAAACATTCAACAAAAATGATATAACACAAAGTATAAACAAGAGCCAAAACAGATACAAACCTATAACATAATCATAACTGGAGAACTGTAATCTTACCCTAGACCCACAAAATACGACGCAACAGAAAAAAAAACCACACATAGGAACTCCAAACCTAAGCAATATAACATTTAAAAGAGGACGCTTTATGATGTTATGGAGAGTGCTACAACCACCTTGAAGATAGGAGACTACACATACCTTTCTAACAAACACATAATGTACATTCTAGACTAGATCTTTTCCTTAACAGATAATGGCTTTACAAAAATTCGATTCAATCACTCTCAAGATTCTAAATAGATCAATTTCAGATCACCGCACATAATGTTCATGGAAAAGATAAGATAAGAATTTAAACAAACCACACTGTGGAAACTAAAACCCATATCTATGAACCAAACCAGAAATTCAATCCTTCAATTAACAACTCAATCAAAGAATATTTCGAATTAATTGAATACGGACCAAAACCAATCATTCACAGTATGGAACGCACATAAAGCTGTTTATTAGGGGAGAATTCAATTAAAAATAGCAGGCTACCCCCCCAAAAAAAAGAGAATATAAAAGAAAACTGAAGGTTAATAGAACAAATCTAAAGATGGAAGAATCCAAAGACATCCCTAGGACAATACAGATTCCAATACTAAGCAGAATGTGCTAATGAAAAAATTAAATATCTTTAACAATTATAATTTACGATAAATTATATCAGACGTATTAATGCTAACTCCTATGCACAGGCCCCAAAAGCTACTAAATACTGGCAACAAATTTTAAAAATAAAGATTAGTAAATCCAACTCTTATATTCTCCAACCGACGATATAGTAACAACTTATAAATCCAATATATATAGCAGACCAATTTGCAATATACTACAAAAACTCTATATAATTATAAATGAAATAAATCTCCAAACCTCTAGTGAAGATATTGAAGTATTTCTAAATAAAATCAATCTGCCCTCATTATCAAAACACAATTAACTGCAATAACAAACCAATAACATTATGCTGAAATCAAAAAAACTATTATTGTCTCCCTAAAGAATTAAAGCTCCCGGAGTGAATGGATTCATAAACATACTATAAAAACTTTAGATGGATTAATGGCCCCATACCTACAAAAAAAATCTTCAAATTAAGCTACAGACAATCTGGATTCCTCAAGAAATGTTAAAAGCACCCAATTGTCCCCCATTCCAAAACCAAATAAGGCAAACTACATGATCCAAAATTCAGACCTATATCCTATTGAACACTGACATTAAGATTATCCAAAATAATAGCAAATTAGAATACAACCACTATTTAAATCGCTAATTTCTTCTCCCAGACAAGTAGGATTGTATCTCCCATAGACAACCCGGGGATAATACAAGAAGATTTATAAATATATGGAATGGGCCGAAAAAAAGACAATAACCATCTACTTCGACATTAATACGCCGAAAAGTCATTCGACTGTTTAAAATTTGGAGAGGTATCTTGAGGCAAGTGTTAAGTAAGTTTATAATTTAAAGGATGGATACATACCCGCAATTTTGGCATTATATACAAAACCATCAGCACGGTGATATATTTCAAATATGCTTTCAAAATCCTTTACTATATCTAACGGAACTAAGAAGGGATTGCCCCATGTATCCCCTCTTAGATATTTGAATTAGCAATTGAACCCCTTGCAGATCGATCAGAAATAACTCTAACATTACAAAGCATAAAATTTGGTATCGAGAACACAATAGCCCTATACGCAGATGATTTAAACTGTGCCTTACAAATCCTATTACAGGGTCCTGTCATATACAAGCGAACTGTTCAAATTATACGCAAAAGTTTCATATCATAAGTAAATGAACAACAAATCCTTTATCATGGGCTTAAATGTTCGTTGTGGCCTCTAAAAACCCTTTCTTATCGCTAAGTACAATTTACAAATGGGAAGAGAAGGAAATGACTTATCTGTGACTAACCGCGGCTCCATCATCTCCATCTACTAACCAACTCCAACAAACGATCTATTCCAAAAAAAATTGTCCCTCTTTAACAAGAACTCCAAAGCTACTAGGTCACCAATACTTACTAAACCGTTCGGAATATTAAAACTTAAAAATATTAAATGGTCAATAAATACTTTTATAAATTGGTATTTAAAAATATAAAAAGTTGATAAAAAAATAAAAATGCTAATACTAAACAAAGCTCTATACAATTTAGGACGCGATTTCCTTTTGATACCGGGACTCGTATTTCCATAAATTAACAGAGGAAACGAATAGGTTATTTGGAAATGGGAGGAAAATCCAGGATAGGCATATCCATTATCTAAGACTAAAAACATCAGAGTTAGAACTTCCAGTTATTCAGGATTTTACTATTCAGCCATTATGGATCAAATGAAATCTGTTAATGAAATTACAGAGAAGAAATGCCAAATATAGAACTATACATGATAGTGGTAACTCCATTAAGAGTAATCTAGTTGTCCATTACTACAAAATAAAAAGTTTGCATCTGAGTATATACCTTACAACAACCAACAGTTGTATAAGAATTTACTAAAATAACACGACTAAGATAAATCATATTGCCTGGGATCATTGAGAGTATGAGAGATGTTTCGAGGTCTGAATATGTGTCATTGAGCATAGCAAAAACGTCGTCACCCAATTGTCGGATCTTGTGAGATTCCTCATTCATTCCCTTCCAGTTCTAAACACAAATTTAGATTAAAAAGCTAGAGACTGGTACTACCATACCAAATTAATACTATTTTAAAGAAATACCTTCTCTTTGGAAAGAAATGAACATAGAATAATAGACCTATGCCTTCTAGAAGTCCTCGCCTTAAACTAAAGAAAAATATTCAAAATTTTATTCATTAATCAATAGTAAGACACTTTGTGAAACTTAAATTGCATAGATAGTGGGAGAGAGATCTGAATATGGAATTCGGGAACACATGTATAAAAAGCATTTCATCTCACCTTTAAACATGTCCAAATGTATAAACCATTGGTGAAGTTAACAAAAATTATTTCTAGGATATTTTACAGAACTCCCATAACCTGTAATAAGTGGATATGAGTGAACTCTCCGGATATGCTGAGAGGAAATGCGGGTAGGAATAGTGGCACCTTATTACACATATGGGTGGGATTGCATTAAAATAAAGAAATGGTTTGTGATAGATATAACAATTTACTACTGAGAGTATAATTGGATGCCGATTATAATTCCTAACCCAGGTTTGTCCTTGGTTGAATTTAGGATTGGATAAATATAAAATTCACAGAAAGAATATTTTTTGTATTTTTTTATACCATGTCTTTACTGTTCCAAAACTTATAACCAAAACTGGGGAACTAACAAAATACCTAGCATAAAAAATAACCATAATGTTAAACAGAAACATGAATTTATGAAAAATGTTTGCAATTCTCACAGAACAGTTTGTGCGAGATTCTATAAAATTGGGAATCTTGGTATATAGATAACAGATCTCTAACTATATAAAATCGAGTTACGGGGACTGTAATAGGTATGGGCATAGGAATATAGGAATATAAAGTGTATATGGTTGTGTGATGTCTCGAGGATACTCTGTAAATTTACGACAGAGAACTATAGAGAAAATACTGACTCAAATGTAAACTGATGTTATATGGTATAGGTTATATGGATATGTGTTCTTTTTGGTTTTTTTTTTTATATATATAATAAGAGTGAGCAAACGACTTCCTCAATATACGATGTTAAATTGAATGCTTTTCATGGTTATGTTCAATTCCACAAAATTTCAATAAAATTTAATGATTAAAAAAAAAAAAAAAAGGTTTAAGCAACTCACAATGTTTTGTTAGTTGGGCTTAGAGTCCTGTACATCTTTACGGCATATTGCAATATTCTATATAAAGCAATTGCGGAATGCTGCCAGTGCAAATAAGTGTAAAGGAAGCTCAAAGTAGGCTACCAGACTCAAACATGCCACGCTTGGCCTTCCCAAAAGAAACATTTACATCCATCCAGGGTTTAGGGTCACCCAAAGAGCCTTTAAGACAATTATTACTGCCCTTGACTAGAATTAAAAAAACATTCTAGCTGGTGGTTTGAATTTTTCCTACCTTTCTTTTTCCCTCATCCAGTGTTCTTGCTAGAATTATATTTAATTCTAGCAGAGGTTTTCTTTCAGTGACATTGCACTTATTAGAAAATATTTCAGAAAATAAAGCTAGGTTTCTTTTGTAAACAAACGCAAAGTTCACAAGAGCCCAATATCAAAATGGATACAAATGGATGGACTTCATAAGAGTGGAAGCTAATAGAAACATTGAATTAACAAAGCAATAGAAATAGCAAGAAAGACTGAATACTTTTGTGCAAAAAGCTTATAAATCTTGTATTAAATTCTAGCAAAGTAAAACTAACCTTGCTGATTATGTAGCTTAGGTTTGCATAATGATCTTATGGATTAAACCAAGGTAACTTTGTATATAAAGTAGCACGTTACCAGTAAACTCATTTGGCCTCAGTTCTATGAAAACATTGCCACTCATTTATAGTTTTAAAGGGCAAACTATAGTGAAAAAAAACTTTGTCTATATACATGTACAGTCACTTAGTATAAGCTGCCTACTTTCATCTTGCTGTGTTGGCTTCGTTTCTTCTCACACTGGCAGAAGTTTGTACCAAAGCTGTCTAGTCCCCCTCCCCTCTCAGTCTACTCCCCCCCTCAGCAGTAAGGGCTGTATGAAAGTCTGGGCATGTTCAGTTGAAAGGCTTTAAATGAAGGTGCTGACATCCTTTTGACCCCTCCCTTCCAGAGCTAGATACAAGCAAGCAAAGTGTGGGAGAAAGTAGCAATATGCTGAAGGGAGGGGCAGAGGGGGAGAGAGGAGGACGAGTGGTGCTGAGATTCTTTAAAGTAGTTACTGAACTCTGCCTGTTCTCTAATTTTGCTAATTGTTATTTATTTTGTTATATATCTCATCCCCCCTGCTAGCTTAGATCATAATCACTGAACACTTGGCTTGTTATCCTGATTATTTCGTTGCTTT
Organism: Hymenochirus boettgeri; assembly: GCA_019447015.1. Lineage (NCBI taxonomy): Eukaryota > Metazoa > Chordata > Amphibia > Anura > Pipidae > Hymenochirus > Hymenochirus boettgeri. The sequence continues at coordinate 83,347,855 of CM033475.1, forward strand.
AGTCATATATTTCATAGATTGTTGGTATATAGTCTGTATCTATATATTATATACTGTATTACTGGATTATTTATACTATGTCTTGTTTGTATAAGTCTGCATTACTTATTATATATACTGTATTATATTATGATTATAACTGTATTATTATATATACTGCTTGTGTTTACTTGGTGTGTCCATTTCAGTCACTGGTTTTGTATGAATATAAGATTTTTTTGGGGGGGGGAGGGTGTTTTTTATAGTGTGTTATGCTCATATTGCTGGGTTAATGGTTATTGATTGTGTTTAGCACTACAGCATTTGACTATGTTGGCTCATGGTACTTACTAGTGTGGGGTAAGGGAGTGTGGTGACAGTCCCTGGACTTTGATTGTGTGGGTGTGTGCCTTTGAGTGACCAGATGAGGTTGTAGCAGCTCCAAATCACAGCATATTCAAAGGCTTATATCTCGGGGACTATGAGAATTTAAGAAACTAAAGGTACCCTGGTGGTTGGGATGCCTATAGGATACATTAGAAGGAATAAAAAAAAAGTCTAACTATAATTGCCCTTTAAAAGAGCCAAACTCTTTGCATGGATCAAACTGACTCTCATTTGTAAAAACAACCAATTTTCAAGGGTAAATACGATCTGATTATACTGTAACTGAGTTCAGTCAGTTACAAATTTAAAGGATTAGTTAGAAGACAGCCTTAACATTACACTATACATGTGGCAGTGGATTTGTTAAATAAATGGGCTTAGTTTACAATGATAAAGACCTGTTAGTACTGACATCCTATAATCCTCCTGCCTTCTTCAGAGACCGGTTTGTTATAGATTTCTACATTTCAGAGTTTTAGTGTTTCTTCTCTGTCCTAAAACTGAACACTAAAAAATACACAAAGAAAGACCAACTGGTGACCATTTACTAATTACCATTAGAGATCAGTGGTAATCTAAATTCACCTGCAGACCAGTCATTTTTCAGCACAAACAGACACAAATCTCTATACACCCTTATTGTCTGACAAAATTGTCATGTGTCTCTGGTTAACACATACAAATGATATATCCAGGCAGCAGGTCCGAGTATTGAAGAGGCTAGATTGTGTATAGGGGGTTTACCACTTTCCCAACAACTTGAACAATCACTCAGAAAAATATAACTCAAGAGCCACAAAACAAACATTGCTGTTATCTCCAATAAGTCATTGTGGAGCACTGCTCGTTGGCTCTTGTGTGAATATTTTTACTGATGTCCATGGTTTAATTTGCAGGATTCTTAAAACAATTCTTGGAAAAGTTTAGATTGGGTTAATGTTCTGACATTACCAACCACATTAGAATTGTGCATCCCTTTTGCAGACCAGCTACCGTACTATTACCAGCTATAGTCATAATGTATCATGCATTTTATCAGACTGAATGGCATCAGCCCCCAGCCCTTTCAAAGGATATTTCTACTAATGCTGCAACTCGGCAGGGACAATCCTTGGTGCTTGATCCTTCTTTATCTACTAAATAATACATTTATGGCCACATTGTTAGAAAAATATGTAGAAGCTACAAACTGTTTTGCTCTTTTTGTGTTCATGGCATCTGCATATGTTAAATTTATATTCGGAAAGAAATGTTATCACAAATAATATGATATAGATGAGCTACTGTTAGGCTGGGTACACACGGGTTGATAGTTGTCCCAACTGAGCGTTCGATATGAGTGAGCACACGCCGGGACAAAGACTGTTGGTCGCGCAATAGTGGCTGCAGCCAACAGTTTGCACGACCAATCGTGATTTACCGTTCATGTCCAATTGCCTGTTTGTCCACTTCGGACGAATGGGCAACTGAGCTTGGTCGCGGCTAGCTGCCCCACACAAGCAGTATTTGGCTGACTGACCGATTGTGCCTTGATAGGTCGGTTGGCCAAAATATCTGCTGGTTGTACCCAGCCTAACTATTAATTCTGCTACAGACTTAATAATAATGCCATTAAAAAGAAATTACTACAGGTGTGCAGTAAAGGGTAAATCACTCAGCATGACTTGCTGTAATTTGGGAATTGGGATGTGAGGTCACATATTTTACAGGCATGACCAAATTTGTCTTTATATGGATTTCCTCCTTTTCATTATTTTACTTATTAAAATATAGATTTACAAAGTACTCGCCAATATCTATATTGTCATACTTAATCTTCTCAGAGAAAAACACTATACAGTTAGATTATCACTATAAATGAAATTAACAGAATTATTTATTTTCTGAGATCTCTAAATACACTTAAGTATATGTGTATGGCATTTCTTTTTTACCTACCGTGAATTTAAGTGCATCTGAATTTCTGGACTGGCAATTGTACAATGCTTGGACTGCTGTGAAAAATCATCAAAACAGAATTATGCATATTTTGGCAAGAATGTATTGGCTTTAAACCTCTTTACAATGCATACACAGTTAAAATGCTCCCTTTGGTTTATACTGAAAGCTCTTGCATACTGAATCCAGTTTCTTTGTTAACAGGACAGATTGTGTGGTGAAAATTCTTAATTTACAATAATATGTGCAAAACTTCACTGGTGTTCATATTTTAATAAAAAAAACAAAAAACTAAAGCTTCACATCTCAGCTGCATTTATGGCTGCATTTTATTACATTTAGTTGAAAGTTTTTCCTTTGTTAGTGATGTGTCTCCAGAATCTACTTCCTGCTGTCCTTAGAGGCTAATATACCTTCCTATCCTAGTAACTCTAAAGTCAAAATTTATAATTAAATCATTAACATTTTAATTTAATTCCTGCTGTTTAAAAACCAACCTAGTACTCCAAGTGACTTTCTATAGCCCAGGCAAAAGCAACCACTGCCCCGATTAAACAAAACTCTTTGTACTATGTTACAAAATGTGGTTTGTGTAAGGGTGCTAAACTCCAAAGTCTTTTAAAACAGTGGTTTAAACTGAGGCAATGGGAATTCTGGACATGTCACATCTTGGAGCAGCGGTTTCTTGGAACTATGTTGTGTCTGATGTAATTGGGTCTCCTTGGAGAAGAGCAAGTAGATGGACGGAAATGGGAAGAATGGTAAAAGTGTAAAGGTTACCGGGGAAGTAAGGAACAGAACAATGGGTTGTTCTTTCCAGATAGTCCAAGCCTATAGGTTACCTGTCTTCAAGAAGTATCCGCACATACATTGGTTACGATGGCTACACAGCCAAATTTTGTGCACTGCTGCAATCGTCTTTATTTTGTGTCTTAAAGCCAAAACTAACCCATGGTACATTGGTTTAGGTGGCTTAATGACACAAACAGCTGGTAGCTGCTCTCAATACATAGGTCTAAGCACAAGAAAATGATAATGGGGGAGCACACTAAGGTGAATCCAAAAATGTGTTTATTTAAAACAACATACACATACTGTACTAGCAGCATACATCGTAACTTGTGTAGGTTGTATCAATTGGATTCACCTTGTCTCCCCATTACATTTTTTCTTGTCTATAAACTATTGGCCCTGGAGTGGAGGGCTAGGGGATAGCACCTATCTTTGTCTGGCATACACCAATCGGTGGTGTGGAGTGTACTCAACATCAATACATAGGCCTGTTAGTTACTATGCCATGATGCACACACACAAACATTTTGAGTTTATCGGAGAATGTAAGACTACAAAGACAAAGTTCATTTACTACAGTGTCCTAGACAATTGTGCATTCTGATTTGGTCATTCAAAATGACTGATTGATGAGCATGTGAACAATTCGAAGAACTGAACTGATGAACAATGCCCAGAAAGTTTATTGTATGTCCCATTAATGTATTTGTATAAATTGATCATATCCCCACATAAGCATCTCCTGTTCAGTGTGAATAATTTATCTAATCTAATAATCCAGTCAGTTGGAGAGCTGCAAAAACAGTCAATTATTAAGCAAAAAGGACACAGAAGCAAATCTTTTTAAAGGGCATGTCCACCCCTCAAGCCCTTCTAATTAAGTTAAGGGCCCTGCAAACCCTGATATTTGATAATACCTTTGTCCCCACGGCTCCTAGAGCTGGATGCATCTGATCTTGGATGGTCCTCTCTGTGAACTGCTTTCCATCATGGTAACAGCCATCAGTCACATCAAGGCCAATGAGTATGGCTAATTACCTACACACTTATCTTATACAGGGTAAGTTATAACACATTTCAGGGTTTGGGGGGGTCCTTTAATCTGTTTGAGGCTAAAGCAGGAGAAAGCAGAGGAAATCCAGAGGGGGCGGAGCTTAACATTCAGCAAACCAGTAACAAGATGTCAGCAACTTTCAAGGCACAAAACTAGGCTCTGAGGGGCATAGGTGAAAAAAATATGGCAACATTATTTTAAAGCTCAGTTTACAAATGATAACTTGATTTTACAGTTGCACTTATCCTTTAACATTCTGATGATGAATATAATTCCATTTGTTGTTTCTGCGCAATGCCTTTTGGGCAATTAACCTTAAAGGATATTTTATGGACTGTTTTTCCTATTTATGTGCAAAAAGTGCAGTAACTATCACACTTCTTTTTGCCCCTCTCCACGGGAGTCAGCCAGAAACTGCATACTCCAAAAATACCCCCCTAAATTATTATGATGTCACTCCGTTACCCACTTTTTAAATATACTTGTTCTATCACTTGGAGGTAGTCCTACTTTATTTCTAAACATATATAAATGGTAATGAACAAAGTTATTATTTTTTTTTTTCAGATGTTTTTAACATAAAGCATTTTACTATTAAAGTGACCTTGTCTTTTTTATAACAATTCAGGTGATGACTTAAAAAAAAACAAGACATTACATGATTATGTAATATCCTGGTGACACTTAACAATTTAATAATTATGGCCTTTCTGTTCTTTAGTTGTTAAAAAGTATTAAATTGGGAACTGCATTAACATTACTGTTACTCAATGAAAAATAAAATATTTATAGTTAGCCTTTCTTTCATTTAATATGAATACACACATGACGACACTTTCTGATGTGATGACTTTTCCTTCATTATAAAGTGTAACTCTTTTTCATTGGCATGTCATAGTATGTTCTTGAAACCTTTTATATACATTGATGTGGCAGTAGACTTGCCATGGCCAACTGTAAAGAAGACCAATTGCAGTAAAAAGTACTTAAAAAGTCCTTGACATTTCTTGAAGGGTATTTAATATCTAAGTAGCCAAATAAAAAAAAGACTAAAAGTTTAGTGGCAAATTAATCTTGCTCAGTAGATGTACTTACTGTACTTATGTAACACTGGACACCCCGCAATAGAAACACGAGACCTCCCATCATATTGGAGCCCTAATGGACCCGTGTCTCTATTACTCCACATGTCCAGTGATTCATTAACTCCACATGGTTGAGATACGTTCATATGTTTTAATATATGTATATACAAATTCCCAAATTTGTCTCAACCAGAACATATATATTTAGTGCAATGTGCAATCTATTTTTATACATCAATAGATTTAGCCTTTAAGATATATAAAAAAACATGTCAAATGAAATTATATATATTTATGTTTATTATAAATAATGTCCATTTCCATATAGTCATTTCCTTTATTATACATTTTGTATAGTGATGTTTTACGTATTGTGTATAAATATGTATGATTGTACAGCTCCTATAGAGACATGTATATGAATAGTGCTGCTTGCCCAGCTAGGGTTAATATTGTTCATTCCAATGAACATGTCAATCTGTAACCAAGTATGTTAATCTTTAATTATGTATGCTAATGGCATTGCAGGCTATTTAGATACAGGTGTATAGTAGCCAATTTCCGCTGATGAAGTGTCCGTTGGACCCGAAACGTCAGGCAGTTGGTGGTATTGTATGTTTAAATGGACTAGACATCTATGCCATAGTATGGTTTTAATATTATTAAATAAATGTTACGTTTTATCTGCTGCGATTGTTCATCTCCGATTGACATCCATTGAGGTGGCCCGCCTTTACAAGCTTCTCTGTTCTCTTCTCTCGGTTCAATCAGGGAGGTTTCTGACTCTCCCATGGAACATGGCCACTCAGCCAGTTTGGACATATGGTGAGGGGGAGTGTCCCGTAAGCCATCACGCAAGCTACTAACAGGGACACTAACTAACCTGACCTAGCCTAACTAGCCTAACAAACTAATTGCTAACCTAACCCATATAAACAACACTCATATCTATTATTAGGGAAATTTAATTGAGGTCATTTAGTTAAATCTTTTGGTCAAAATTCTTAAATACTATCAAACAAAACATATTACAATCATGTGGAACAGACAGTAAAACATTATTCTTACTTTATCATTACTATTTCAATGCAACTAGTAAAAACATTATGTTAAAATTGATTAATCTTATCTGGTGCCCTCTTCTATTCAGAGGGCATCAAGTTTTACTGTGCTTTGAGGTACAGTAACTGAGCCACTGCCATTGCCATTGTGATTTCATCTTATACAGACAGGAAGGCAAATTCTAACCACCAGCAGGTTTTCTCATGGTATGCAATGACTTCAGAGACATTGACTGCTTAGCTCCTTGAAGCGAAGACACCGAAAAAAAAATGCTGAATTTAAAATGGATATTTTACAGAATAAAGAACAGAAGAATCAAAGTTATGTAGTGGGCATATAATTGTATGGTGTGTATATAAATATATGACAATGCGACATTTCTTACCATGATTGCGAAGGGGATCGATCAGCTCCTAAGCTTGATTGCAGCTTATCCTGTGGATGGGACAACACAGCAGGTGGAGACTTCCAATTGCTCAGCTCTTTAAATTAGGAGACCCTGGAAATAGAAAAAGTAAAGCAGTGGACATACAAGTGTTTTTATGTAGTGTTTGGAAATGCAGACAATGTCTTACGTGAATGCAAAGGGGATCCGGTGTTTGCCAGCAAATCAGCTCCCGAGTTGATTGGAGAATGTAGCTTTTCCTGTGAATGGGACGACTGCAGGTAGAGATTTTGACTTCACATGTTTACAAATGCCAACTTTTATACTGAGGTCTTTAAGTATTCAGTTGGGCCCAGGCACACTCCATGGCAATTTGTCAGTCACTGTGCTACCCCAGTCAGTTCTCTAGCTAGTGACTGTAAAGCTATAGCACAAGCAAGAAAGTACTGAGGCACACCATCAGTGATTTCTGTTTATTGGTGAATCATAAAACACAGAAATTTCTGTTAAAGTGAACATAAAAAAACATTTTCTTATTGAGTAAGTGCAATAATAAAAAAAATAATAAAAATAATAAAAAAAATGAATACAATGGCAACTTAACAATTTGTTGTTGAATGTTTTCTAGTGAAAATAGGGCTCACCAAGGTGCCCTCCTTGCCTTCTGAGAAAACACTTGAATTGCAACATCAAGATTTAAGATTGAAGCCAACTCACATTCAATAGATATTGTAGCAAGCCCAACAAGCCTCTCTGCTGTCATTGTTGATCGTAGATAGTTTTTATTAGTTTTAACTTAGAAAAACTGTGTTCACCACTTGCAACAGTAACAGGAAGGGTAAGTAATCATACAAATGGCAACAGACATTTAGAAAGATTGTACTCCAAACAGCCCGTGGTTGTCTTACAGTTTGTGGTGCAAACAGCTCATATCATTATATCAATATCTCGTTGGCTATCATGTGAAAGTGCTTTCAAATTTTTGACCGATAATTTCACAGGTACAGTCTGGTGTATTTCTGTTCATTTCCACTGCACCATATAGGTCTGCCTCTATTTTCTGTTGTCTTTTACTTGTGTTATGTTACTTTATAGTCTAGATATTGACTAAGCTGCTCCTCTTCCAAACAGCAGAGAGGGCATCCTCTATTTTCCAAGCTAGTTTTAGACAGCTTTTACTGCATCATCAATGCAGCTTTCCCAATGAGTGGTTTAAGTGTGAACCACTAATGTGTCGTTGCCAGGTCTTGCTTCAAAACATTCCAGGGTTGTGTGATGCAGAGAAGAACACATATTGACTCTGGGTTATATAAAAAAAAAATACTGCCTCGATACAGCAGGAAGCAACATCATAACCACAAGATTAAATGAATGCGCATGCATAGCACATAGAAAGCTTTAGGGTATAAGCCTCATACCTGAGCCTGAACACCTCTGCTTTTTCTTTCATGTTTAACCTCCCCCCCAAACATAAATCTAATTCAGATTTACCTAATTACTCCCACAATGTATTAAGCACTTTGCAACACATTAAAACATTCTGGAAATGCGATTGTGTCTTGACATTAATTTTTAAAAATTTGTTGCATTGCATGTAAAGAAAATTGCAACAAAGCACCAGGCAACAAAAAACCTTGCAAACCTGTGAGCTAGAAATTATAAAAGGTTCTTACATCGAAAAGTGATACATATAATATTTTCTGATACAGGTAGTAGAGGTGTGAAACTCACCAGTTTTGTTCCGTTTTCAGATTCCCATCTCGGGACAATGCCACAGATCCAAAAACAGAATGAATTTTCAATTATTATCGATGTTCAAGGCTATCTTTAGATTATCGAAAATAGCCTGGACAATAGTCCTTGAAAATACGATCGGAGATGAGTTTCCGATCGTATTTTTGAGGATTATCGAACGTTCGGCTATTTTCGATAATCCTCGAACATTCGATAATTATAGAAAATAGGCTCCTAAGTCCCAAAATCTGGATACCCGTCTGGACTTGGACAGATCATTCGGATTTCAGAACCGAGGGGTTCCGTGTCGGAGCCAGGTCCAAGTCGGACCCGGATCCCATCTCTAGCAGGGAGTAAATGGAAACATATTTTGTTAGTGTGGCAGAAAACCAAGTATGTTGAAAGCATGGCACCTATATTCCTATGTTTTGCAAATAAAAATGTTATGGGTTTTATGGAACTAACCCATTTATTGTGAGGGAGTTCCTTTTTTCCCATTGCATATTGAGATGTGGCCAGAACCAAAACTAGAACCACAGGTAACCCCTAGAAATACATTCGGGAGATTCAATATGCCCCTTTTTAGAGCACAGCGCCATTTCCGATGTTTTTGGAAATAGCGTTGTCTAACGATCCAAAACCCCTGCCGTTAAGTTTTGCGTTACCTCGTAGCGCGAAACTTAACGGTAAAGGCTGTGGAGCGTTAAGTTCGCGCTCCTTCCTTAGCCCGATCCCATGATGCAATAACTGATGTAATCCCGTTTACGTCAGTTATTGTTTCACGGGATCGGGCTAAGGTAAGTAACGCGATCGGAAGTATTGAATCTCCCCTAACTTGTTTTATTTATTTCTATATTTTATCTTCTTTTTTTTTTTAAATGATATGGAAAGTTTTCATCCTACTGTTATTTCAATTGTGTAGTAGAATCACAATTGTAATGGAGAATGTCATTGGCTGGAGCTAAAATTCCCTTTCTGCCAATTGCATAATAAATATAAATGTCCTGAGTACACTAATATTTTAAGCACATGTTTATACTGAATCTGTTGTGGCACAGAGTAAGAGATGAGCAGTCTATTTAAACAGTCTTTGTCATTGCTTAGTACATCAATATATGTGCAGAATGTCTACTTATCCATAAGGAAATTGTTTTATACTTTGTGACTAAAGCTGTCATACATTGGAAGTAATTTAACCGCACAAAAGAGTTGACCTATTTTATATGTTTTACGTGAGCATGCCATTGTTCATGTACCAATCTGTAGAGCGTAGTGGTGATTTCCCACTTCAACAAGGTGCTTTCTTGACATCTTTCTAGGAACTCTGTGCAATATTGAAGCTTTGCTGTTTCTAGACAAGTAATTTATCATAGGTATATGCCTGCATTCCGTGTCACTTCTTATAAAAGTAAAAAGCATACACTTCAGTGCTTGTTAAGCCATTCCTATATATTGAACATAAGTGAGATAATAAAAGGAGACTAGAAAATAAACTAAATAGAATGTATGACAGCATTGCTGCTTCTTTGCCTTTACCAGCAATTTGTGTGTGGATTTCCCGGGATGTGTGTTTAAATTACTAGCCTTTTGTATTTCATACAGATTACGATAATTTACTGAATAGCCTATAATATACATTTTAATCATTTGAAGCAGTGTCAGTTTCTGCTTGTGTCTGTCAACACAGTAATGTTGCTATTATACAACTATAATATAATTTCAAAGAACTGATAAGAGAGTAAGATTTCACAGAGCTATAAACAGAGGATAGCAGTTCAAAGAGTTACATTTTCTAAAGGATGAATTGCAGTGCAAGTCTAGACAGTGATGGCAAACCTTGTAGAGACCTATAAGACCATGTATTGAGAGTTAGTATCACTCTCGATTGCCTCCTCTAGGCAATGCATTGAGCCGGCTCTCAGTGCATAGTAAATGGGGTTTTCCATTCAAAACTAACACCAGCTATCTTCTGGCTTATCGTTTCCTGTCTTAAAGAGCCAGTACATAGCTTGCAGTGGTTGCGTGACACAGTTTTTGCACACAGCCGTAAGTTTGTCTTAAAGTCACATTAACCCTTGGTACATGGGTTAACGGACTTTAAGACAGAAAAAAATGATGACTCAGTAGTCCCAAACTCAACCCAAAACCCACTTTAACCTGAATACTGAGGTTTTATTTTAGAAAAAACAACTCAAACAGATACAGTTATATGAATCAATTAGATTAACTATTAAGTTTGAGGTTCAAACATTAACACCTACATCAGACAAAGTTTGAGGACCATAAAGTGACTCAAAAAGAGCTTTTAAAGCACAAAATATAAATTTAAAGCACAAAATAAATCAATTTACTTTTATTTTGGGTAAGTAATTCCCTTTCCCTTCCCCTGGCTTGTCTGGTTCCCAATGAAACTTAGCAATGGCAGCAGTAGTTTATTCAGGCAGTAAAACAACCCAGTCCCCTTAAAACTATGCAGAGCAAATAGAGACAGCAGTATGAAATAATTTGACATTCTTAGCTGCTGTGGCAGGCACAGGAAAGAGTAGGACAGAGAGTGCATGCACAGCGTTCTCACTTACTATTCAAAGAGCTTTTATACGTTTGAGCATGTGCAGAGGAGCAGCAGCGAATCAGCAGTCAATTGTTGGTTGTGATGCCAGCAGTCCCCAACTTGATTGCAGGGAGGGAGGAATCAGCATACTTTGCCAATGAAGGCAAATATTGACCTTAAATATCTAGTTAGATATGCTCTTATAGTGTTCTAATAGTTTGGGTCAGGGTTTAGGGTTTGAGTCCGGTAACAGACATAAGACCAGATTTTTGCTTTAAGGGTGAACATCCACTTAAAGGGTAATTTTTAATAATGTGTGCTTAGTTGGAAACTGATTTATCGCAGTTTACATGACCTTTAATATTTAGTTCTCCTTTAACAAAAATATTTCTGATCTCCAGTATTCTCCTTTTCTCTCTTAGTTTGTATCCTTTTGGTAGCGGAAAGCCATAAACAAACTGACACATCATACACCATTATACAGTATTCAGCAAAATAAAAGAGTTTTCTGGTGTTATAATCCATTTTCCATAAATTCACACATACACTATTTTCTTTCTGTTTTTAATGTGATTTGTTGAGTCTGACTACTTTTTGTTGTATAATGCATAGCAGAGATCTTAAACATAAACATTATATTAATTCACCTTATTTAATGTTTATTTGGATCCATTTCTTTAAAAGCACAAAAAAAAACAATTACTTAGATCTGAGTTTCAAACAGGATGTATGTTTGAAAGAATTGCTACAGTTGCATATTCTGCACATCAAACAAAACTAATTGCATAATTTTGATGTGTATGGTAACAGTAACACAAGTTAATAGCACTTTAGTCTAGTCCTCAGATGTATTCTCAAAGTTGTTCTTTTTGTTTCCTTACTTAACCCTGTTGCAGCACCATCTGTAATGCATTTTCAGATCTAACTTAGGTTGCAAATTGCAAAATAATATACTTGAAAATCAAACTCAAATCCTTAGAAACTCACAATTCTTTTCTTTCTTTCTTTTTTTGTACGTTATTTCATCTCATTGGTATTCACATTTCTATGCAATATCTTTGAATTATGCGTTCCCCTTTATCATGTACAAAAAATATTCTGTATGCATCAGCTTTGTGCAGTCACGGTTATGTACAGTATGAGCTTATGTGTAATTCATGACTAATATTCAAAAAACAATGGAATATTCTCTGTTCAAAGCAATTGCCATTTAAGTATCCATGTGCACTATATAGGGCAAAAAAAAGTATTGTATGAAAAGTTGCCAATGAAGTAAAACAGAATCACTTTATATTACAAAATAAAAATATGAGCTATGAATTTCCATTTTAATACCTGTCAGTGCAAATATAAAATAAATGACTGTGTGTTTATTATGGTAATTACTGTGTGATTTCATATATTGCTTTCTTGAAAACTGTGTACAAATTTATCAGGTTTAACATAATTCTAGACATTTTTATGAAACGTGAGTAAACCATATATTGTTTAGGAAATCATTTTACAATTTTTACAATGGGGTGATTTTTTTTAATCTGTCTGTCTATCCATTTTCTACATCCACACTAAAGGCAATCAATTAACATATACCTTATAATCAAAATCAGGGCTGCCATCAGAAATGTTTATGCGCCATACTATGTAACTATCTTTACCCCTATGGGTTCCTATAGCAATACCTGTCATCGTCGTACAGGAGTATAGAGATGATGAAAGTACTTGAGTTTATTTTGGTGGTGTGTCTCAGAAGCTTTAAAGGGACAGTTCAGTGAAATTATCAATATTAGTTAAATTGTTAGTTTGTGTAATGCATTCTTAGATTCTACATATTCTCTCCCATTTGGAAAATCAGTTGATTCATACCCTTTGCTGTTCCCTGCTGTTGACATTAGTGAGCTGACATTTCAGGTTCTAACGGTCCTTCTTCTCCCAGGATGCATCACATCCTGGAATGTTCCTAACGTAATTTCTACTGATTGGCTGTGGATGGGTCAAACTGCTCAGATCTCTACTGAGCAACTGAATCAACCCAGGCGCTTGGTCAAGGGCAAGACCAGTCGGTAGACATCTCTACTAGGGGTCCTGCATACAGGAAGTCAGTATTATTTATACACAGACTAGATGGTGAATTGGCAGATTAAGATCATTGGGATGAATAAATACTGCTCTGTTTTCTGAATAATATATGTATTTGCACTGAACTTTCCCTTTAATCCATTTCTGGGAAACCAATGCTTATTAAATTTAATGGGTTAAATTTAACAATGCATGCAATTAACATGCTTATTTTAAAAGGTCGCTATACTCACTTAACATTATCTGAAACTACAATTTAAGAAGTAAAATGGTGTACTCGCATATTATCTATGCTTGCTTTCATTAAATTATTAATGTATAGTGAGTGCTCCAAATGCCCCCACCTTATTCTCTGCCTTCTTGTAGTGTCTGTGACAGACCAGCCTCACGACAGACACTGCTCTGCTTAACAATCTCCCCTGCCCTCCTCCTGCCTTCCTTTCTTTCTCTGTTTATTCTCTTTATTGTTGCAGAAAGTGTGCTGGCAGACAGACAAAATCCCAGCAAGAGGTCATTGATAGGGCACATATTATAATTTCTTGCTGGGAGTTAGTATAGTATTTGTGGTTGAATAAAAACTATGTCCATCAAGTCCAACCCATCTAGCAATATCCTCATTTCCTGCCTAACTGTTGATCCAGAGGAAGGCAAAAAAAACCCCACCAAATTTATGAAGGGAGAAAAAAATCCTTCCTGACTCCAGTGGAGTCCCTGGATCAACTCTACTTTATGTATCAATACCAGTAACTTCACATTCCTTGTTTGCAGAAACTCACCAGCTTTTTTTTTAAACTGACCAATGAACCTGCCATAACAACGTCCACTGGAAGACAGTTCCATAGCTTTTCCGTTCTCACTGTGAAAAACCCTTTCCGAGCTTGAAGCCTAAACCTTTTTTCTTCAAGTCTTAAGGGATGTCTTTGTGTCCTCTGACATGTTCTATTGGTGAACAATGCCCCAGATATTTATTGTATGGCCCATAAATGTATTATACACAGTAATCATATCCCCACGCAAGCGCCTTTTCTCCAGCGTACACAATTGTAACTTTTCCAGTCACTCTTCATATTCAAGCTCCCCCATCCCCTATTAATTTAGTTGCCGTCAGCAAACAACAAGAAACCTTGCTGACAATACCCACTTTCAAATCATCAATAAATAGATTAATAGAAGCAGCCCCAGCACAGAACCCTGTGGCACCCCACTTAGCACTTTTGTCCATAATGATGAAGCCCCTTTACAACTACTCTACTTCGCATCCTATTCATTAACCAATTTTCATCCATGTACAAATGTGACTCCACAGACCAACAGTCCTCAGCTTATACATTAGTCTCCTATGGGGGATTGTATCAAAGCCTTTGCAAAATCCAAGTAAACTACATCTACTGCTATGCCAGAGTCTAAATTTCTACTACTTCCTCATAAAAGCCAAGCAAGTGAGTTTGACAAGATCTATTCCTCCTAAATCCATGCTGGTTAACTTATAATGTCAGTCCTTGAAATATACTCTAGAACATGTTCCCTTATTAACTTTCCAGGAACTTCCCCACCACTGAAGTCAAACTTACAGGCCTGTAATTACCCCTGTGTAACGACTACCCTTTTGAATATTGGGATAACATCAGCCTTTTCCAATCCAGAGGCACACACCACCGGACATGAGGGAATCTGCAAAAATAGAAGCAATGGCCTAGATAAAACTGAACTTACTCCCTAAGTACCCGAGGATGTATTTATTAATATTAACCTTATTTAGTTCTCTGTACCATATCTTCGGTTAACCAAAGTGCACTTGAATCTTTATACCATTATTGCTACTATACTCTATGATATATGTACTGGGATCTTCTATAGTGTATACAGAGGGGAAAAAAATATTCAGAACATTTGCTTTATCGCCATCCTCTATAACTACTATCCCCATTAATTAATGGTGCCACATTCTCAGTCCTCATCTTCTTACTATAATTAGACTTTTTAGGCTTAGGGGCATATTTATAAAAGAGCGAAAAGTTAGCGAAATGTTCGCATTCGCTTTTCGCATGGGTTTTAGCCAAAAAGACAGTTAACGCTATTTATAAAGGTATCGTTAATGAATGGCGAAACCGTTTCCCGCGAGCTATCGCTAAACCCTTTTCGCCTACTTCGCAATGGTATTTTAGCGAAAAGGAGCGAAAAGGCATAACGCGATTTACAAAAGAGCGAAAGGTGGTTTTGGCGTTAAAAAAACAAAGATTAGCGTGACCCTGAAGGTGGTGAAAAGTATTTTTGAGCGAAAAGCATTCTAATGGGTAATTGCCTTGAAAAAGCGAACGCGCATTAGAAGGCGATCACGCATTAGAGTGTAATATGCCTTGGAAAGCTTAGAAAGGCGAACGCGCATTAGAATGTAATATGCCTTGGAAAAGCGACAATAGAAAGGCGAACGCGCATTAGAATGTAATATGCCTTGGAAAAGCGACATTAAAGGCGTCGCGCATTAGAATGTAATATGCCTTGGAAAAGCGAACGCGCATTAGAAAGGCAACGCGCATTAGAAAGGCGAACGCACATTATAATGGAATATGCCTTGAAAAGCGAACGCACATTAGAAAGGCGAACGCACATTAGAAAGGCGAACGCACATTAAAGGCGATCGCACATTAATGGAATATGCCTTGGAAAAGCGACGCGCATTAAGAACGCACATTAGAAAGGCAAGCGCGCATTAGAAAGGCGAATGTGCAGTGCAAAAGAAAATTGTATTCCAATTGAGAAATTCTAAGAAGATTGACTAAATAGACATGGCTGACTTCTTGGTAAATGTGAGGTGGCCATTTTGAACTTAAATATCATTTTCTAGTGGGCTTTTCTGGTTTCGAATGGTTATTACAATGCAGTCTTCTTAGATGCGTTTCGTCTTTATCGCGTCGCTCCGTTCGCCTTTTTCAGCCGCGAAGTGTGTTTTTTTTTTGCTTTTTTATAAATAAGGCGAAACGAAGCCCCAAATCGCGCTATTTTCGCTGCGATGTGCTGCGCTAATTATTTGGCGAAAAGACAATCCTTTATAATATGCCCCTTAGTGATGCTTTATTCAGCTATCCTAACTTCATTATTAAGTTTAGCTAATTTGATTGCTTTCTTACACTCCTTGTACAGTTTTTATAATCCGTAAAGGCCCTTTCCGTTCCCTCAGCCTTAAAGGTTTTAAATGCCTTTTCTTCCTTTCCATTTGCCTCTTACATCAGAATTCAGCCACATGGGCACATTTTTTTTTTTTACATTTCCAAAGGGTATAAATTTAGATGTGAACTGGCTTAAAATCCCCTTAAACACAGTCCACTTCTGTTCAGTACCTTTACCGATATACATTATCCCAGTTGACATTCTGAAGAGCTGCTTTTAAACTGGGAAACTTTGCCTTTACCGAAATTAAAGTCTTTGTTAACCCAGCGCACTTTTCCTTTCGATAACAAGTCCAAATGCCACTATTTCATGGTCACTATTTCCTAAGCCTCCAGTTACTTTATATCTATAATGCGAGTTACACGTTTCTCCCTCTAAATGCTGTGATTTCAAATGATGATTTCTCAGCATCCACAGCTTAGAATTAATCTGAAACAAAGTTTTGAAATATTTGAAAAATGTACCTTTAAAGACCAATAGCTATAATAAAAACAGATTCATTGCATAGAAAACTAGGAAATGGCACGAGAAACTTGTGCCAATATTAAAGTCACTATTTGAGTACCTGTTAAAGGCTGGGGGCCATATCCTGATCCTCCCCTGCCACCCATTGCCACTCCCACCCATTGGTATAGAGGGCCATACATTTTGTCGAATGGGCCAAAGGTTGGGCACATATGATTTTAGGTAAACCTGTATAAAGAGAGGGCAGAATTGTTTTAAGATAATATAACTCTTTGTTATGTCAGTCAAATGGTGCTTCAATATACAGACTAGAATTTGTCTCTTGCAGAAAAGTAGCTCAACATAGCAGAACCCAATCTATAAAGGTCCTTCTAGTTCTGCATTAAGCTTAAGTAGTGATCTGCTAGACGAACACATGATGTATGATTTGCATTCTCTTACAGATAAAACTAAACCATTTTCAAATTAGTTGCCTGATAGCAATAGCCTATAGTAACAGCAAATTCTATGTTTTTTGTTTTTTTCTTGAGAAATTCATTAAACTTTGGTAAAATTGATGAACCAAACAGCGCAATGCACTCCCCCCCACCCTCACCCCTCAAAAATAAAAAATAAATTTTGTCGTACTCTATGTCAGCAAATCATACAAATTGCAATTCTGCCCAGCACAAGTGATGTAATATAAATTAAGATTGTGAAACACAGGTTTTACTTACA
The DNA here is from genome assembly GCA_019447015.1 of Hymenochirus boettgeri. Classification (NCBI taxonomy): domain Eukaryota; kingdom Metazoa; phylum Chordata; class Amphibia; order Anura; family Pipidae; genus Hymenochirus; species Hymenochirus boettgeri. Next base: position 83,365,248 of record CM033475.1, read on the forward strand.
CTTACTGCAATGCACAAACATGCAGTGGTTGGACCACTACCCCTTTCATATGTCTTATTGTAGCTAGTAGGCAGCCTAGAGGTTTCCAAATATGGATTAGCTTATTTAACCTTTCCATACACAGCCTAACAGGGGCAACATGGTTAGTACTGACTTGGCTTTTGTCCATCAAGAGAATTGTCAACACTTTTGAAAGATCCCTCCTCATGACTTTAAACATCTGAAACCATATTTGCAGATGGGCTAAATTTCAACCCAAGAGCTATTTTACACCATATTTTTTGAATCTGCATCTATTTAGAAAAGTTATATGCCTCACACTTTGTACATAATAGCTATATTTCCACAAAGGATTCGATAACACTAAAAGAATTAAAGAACAATAATACCTCCAAACCAACCCCTAGCAGTTAATAGTGTCCAGATGAGGATAAACTGCGGTTTCCTCACCTCTGGGTCTTACTTATGTCTGATATTGAGCCTGTAAAGTCAGCTTTATCAAAGCTTTCCTGTCATAATCTCAGTCTATGGCAGAGCTGACAAGTGGGGTGAAGGCTGGGAAGTAGAGGGTGAAGTCAGGAGCCAGCTTTGACAAAGCAAACTTGAAGGGCTAGTGTTCAGCAATAAGGTAAGAACCTAGAAGTTTAGGACCTCACACTGGGTACTATTACTGGCAGAGGGGCTGGTGGCAGAATGTGGGGGGGGCAGAGTTATTCTTTCAAGGACATGAATTACATTATAATTAAAAGATCTGACGAAGGAGATAACTTGTGTTGTGGCCCAAAGACATGTATATCACAGAAGCAGATGACACCTAAAGAACAAGTAATTATTTTATACCATGTTCTATATCTATTTCTGACCTGTACAATAAGAGATTTGCAAACATTCTTGAGTAAGCATTGACTCCCCATTAATGGTAAAGAAGTCAAATTCCTTCATGTACAACATTCGGTAGTACTCACTCGTTTTGCAATAAAAAAAGATGGTGAAAAAGTAATTTTAATGCAAATAATTCACAAAATAATTTAAATCCAAGTCCATTTATACATTTTTGGGGTGTACTAAGGAATGTTTCCCTATTAACATAACTGCACAAATGCAAAGGCATATTAATTATGGCCTCGTAATAATGTAAAAAAAAGTTAGAGGTTAGGACTTCCAGACTGGGGTTACCTGACGTGGTTGAACGGCTTTTCATTCATGTGATCACAGTAATTTATACTAAACCCCTTGTTTATAATGTAAGCCAATGTATGTTTCGAAGCACCCCTAACATGACCCTTTGGGGGCCCTATGCCTTTAATATAAACACTGGATAGACAGCCTAGCGGGGGGTGGGAGTGAAAAAGCCTGCCATATTGATCCAGTGTGCAAGAATGAAATGCAAAACGTAATGAAGCTAAAAAGTTAGGACCTTCCAGACTGGGGTTCCTTGATATGATTGGAAGGCTTCTCATTTGTGTGTAATGTATACTAATACCCTTTGTTATAATGTATACAAATTTGCAGATAAAATGATATTCTATGGGCCTAGGAATGTGTGCATTAATTATCTTTTCAAAGTTTGTATAAAAGATATTCAGTGTTTTTACTGGCAAATTTTATTTGATAAACATTAACAACTTAGAAATGGATATTTGCAACACACTCTAAAAAAACGTGGCAAATATATCATTGGGCTATATACACTTTTCTTTAATTACACAATAAAACACAAACAAATTGTTATGTTTTTCAAGTGAATTTTTTATACAAAATGTGACCTGCTCAACAGTATTTTATCTAATTCTCCTCTTCAAGATGTGATGAATATTTTCAATAGAAGACGAATACATTTTTTTAATTAGATGCAAAAAAGTCAGACTTATGAAAAACTTATGAAAAATTAAAATTTTAAAAAAAAGCTGAAGATTCAAAAATTGAAAATCATCGAAAGTGTGAAAACACAATTGAAAATTTTAAATGCTAGATGAAATCAAATCGCAGTTTGGGCACCTTAAAGGTTCGCCATCACTGTTATAAACCATATATTTCTGGAGCTCTAACTTGCAAGTAATACCATACCTATAAAATCCATTGCTGCAGCCTCCCTTTTAGAATAACCACCTTTAAATTTTGATGCTCAAATTAACGGAGATGCATTTAAACTGGAGCAAATTGGGAAATGTCATAAATGTTCTTATACATATAATATACTAAAGGCGACATGAAGAAAAATCATTGTGAACTTATTATAATCTATATAGTTGTTTTACTTTCTGATCTAGAAACAGCCTAGAATACGCCACACCTAATGTAATATAACATGTGTCAGCGGATTATACAAAACAATTTAGGGTGATTAATTATATACTGTAAGTATATATCATTACAATCTGATTAATTTATAATGTAAGTGAAACAGCAATAATTCACCAACTGTAAAGATACACTTCACTGAACTTAGATGGACGAACTTCAAAAGTTCGGTCCGTTTTCGAACTTTCAAACTATTTGAAAGTTTGAAAGTTCAAAAACGAACCTATTGATGGGAGTCAAATAGTTTGAAAAGTTTGAATGAAATACAATGAAAATATCAATGGTTGTAATGTAAATAGCTGTGGGACCTGGAAAATGATCTGTGGAACATGCTTGATATCCAGGAATTTTGAAAACTCGATCTTACTCTCACGCGTGCTACTTTCGAGCTTTTGTGTTCGAACATTCGATAATTATCCCGTCAACAACTCGCGGATTCGAGAATTCGATATTTACTCGCGTATTGGTATAATAGACATTTTACTTGTGGATTCGAGAATTCAATATTTACTCGCTATAGGTATAATAGACATTTTACTTGCATATTCGCATGCCTCGAACGTTCGAACGTTCGTAATTAACAAAAGTCTGAAAAATATTGAAAATCTGGGTGCGGGATAATTCAAGAAGTCCAAGTCCGTTCGAACTCGAATAGTTCTGTTCACGTGTAGCCAAGAGGACTTAAATTAGAAACAAGTGCAATTTTTCTGTGCTCGGGTAACAACATTAAAAATCTCCAGGCTTGGGCACAACCAGTAATCTCCTTGCAAAGATAGAAACTGCAGTGCCCTACGCAGCACTCCTACAAAGAGGTTGTATTCAGCATCAGATTCTAGACAGCCCAGTCAAGACAATAGCTGATATCATATAAGCACAGCATCCAATATCACATGGTATCACATGAGTACTGCTTCCCACAAATAGCTATAGTTTATAAACAAGCACACTACATTTACAAAGGCAAGTTAACAAATGGAAATTATATAAGGCTATTCACAGTTAAGGCCAGCTATAAACGTTTATTGACAGTTTATAAGAACAAATATGCTAATCTACAGTTCATAAGTAGGGATGGCATAGAACTCGAACTCGAACCCGAGTTCGACCGAACTGTTCGAGTTCGAACGGCCCGACTTCTCGAACTATCTCGGACGCGGACTTTCGATATTTCCGAACTTTCGTGATTTATCGAATGTTCGACCGTTCGACACGTTCGAACCCGCGAGTAAATTTACATGGTATCTGGCGCGAACATCGATCCGTTAGTAAAGTCTCCATTAAAGCCTATGCGAGAGCATCGAATCTGCGAGTAAAATGTCCATTGTTACCTCGAATGTTCGAACGTGAAAGCTCGAAAGTAGCGTGCGTGAGAGTAAAATCGATTTTACGAAAGTCCTGGATATGGAACATGCTCCCCAGACCATTTCCCAGGTCCCACGCCATTTCATTAAGTTACCATTAATATTTTGGTTGTATTTGACTCGAACTTTTCGAACTATTTGCCTCCCATAGACTTTAATGGGTCCGTTTTCGAACTTTCGAACTTTCGAACTTTTACAATAGTTCGAAAGTTCGAAAACGGACCGAACTTTCAATAGTTCGACCATCTCTATTCATAGAACAAGTAATATAAGCAAGATTATGCACAATATAGTTTCATTGCTACAAAATGGCTCCAGTCGAACCATGGATTCACTATCTACAGGGTAACCCATCATTATATCACATTTGTATCACAAAAGGGAGGAACAGATTCAGCTATCCAATGGATTATACACGCAGTAATAATATAAAGTCTTATTACATGTATATTAAAGGTATGCAGAATTTATATCCGTGTAAATTGTACATAACCTGTGCAGCATACAATTAGTAATTAAAATAGAGATATGCTACTGAAATGAACTGTGCAATTGGGGAAACCTCCTCTTTATTAAATTACAAAGCATTCCAATGTTGACAACGAGCCTCCCTTCCTCAGAGATGCAAAATACTATTTAGTTTAATGAGAACGTTAAAACTGTATTTATGCATAACTTCCAGTTTCTTTATGGTCATATATATAAGGACATATCACCCTTACACAAAAAAAATGGTCATGTCAGTTACCTCCCCCAACCCCAACTTATTACATTATTGCCCCCATCTGCAGAGTAAGATGGCTTCTCCTTTCATACAGCCAGTCAAGACTGTGACTGCTGACATCACAACCATGATTGACTGCTGTCTAACTGCTGCCTCCTCTGCACACGCTCAGCTTATAAAATTCTCTTTATATTCTCTTTATAATTTAAAGAGAATGGTATTTATCTAGTGATCCCAATATAGACAGACTGCTTGGCAGTAACAAAGTTACTTTTCTCTCTGGCCAGATGGAAGAAAGCTTATCCCTAAACCACATGAAAGTAAAGAGGGATATTAATTTTATTCTTATTGAAATTAGTATATTTTCTTCTTAGATTTCTTTCCCTTTGGGGTAGAATGAGTTAACATTTGAAATCCCTGTGTTTGGTACTGAAGGCACAGCTGCAAAAATGTTTTTGACTTTTATTAAATACCTACTGCATGAATTTTGTCCATAGTGCAGGTATTGTGTGTTTTCATCCATAAATGAGACTGTTTCATCAACATAAGCTCCATCTTTAAAGATGTCTTACTGTATTTTTTCTACCCTAAAGCTACCAGCTTGGTGTACTGCACCTGTTCCATCATCTATGTCCGCAGTATAAATCATTCAGATTTATTAAGGTGCACCCCTGCTGTTTTTATCTCCAGCTGAGTTTCTACACATACAAGTGTGTGTTGTTGTGGAAGCATATGGCACTAGAATTGCATAGAAAGGCTTGTGTTTTCTTGATGGCTAAATAAAGAATAGTTGCTATCCTAAGAATTATTTTATATTATATTGGAAAAATGGATTTTATTTTTTATTCCATTGACATGTCTCATTTTATTTTATTACATTTTGAAGGATAATGGTCATTCATGGTAATTTTTTCTATAGACCTAACAAGGACATAGGTATAATACACTACATAGGTATACATACAATATATACACTATCGTAGTTAGCTAGACAAGCTTATGTGAAAACCTTATTTCATCTAATCAAATAACAGGTGGAAATGTGTCCCGAAACATACTGGTTAATATTCTAGTGGCACAGAATCATGCATAAATCACATAGACTAACCCAAAATTAATGTTATACACACAATCCCTAGCCATCCTCAATTACATTTAAATTAACAACTTACAAGGAGAGAATTCAACCTCAAAGATAGGATTCCCAACTCAATCAAACGTGTCCTATCTACTGTCAACACGAACACAAAATAAAAGCTTATAATCCAGTGTTGGAAGGAGCACCCCTGGGTCTAATGAATCCACTTCATTAAACAAACATAACAGTCGCGACCACCCACCGCGCACCCCCCTCCCCAGCACCCCTCCAAGCCCCCTGCCCCGCCACTGGCAGGAGGGGAAGGGAAGGGCCCGCTGGGGAGGGTGGAGGCACCCTCCAGCGGGGCCCTGAGAATGGCCTTTTGGGGCTTAAGGGGTCCCTGGCCTTATAAGGGCCCTTGCGGCACTGACAAGTGCCTTTGGTGGGGGCTGACCCCAGTGTGCGGCTCTCAAAAAGCCCTTGGGCGGTGTCTTCTTTCTTCCAGTCCCGGTGACACCAGCTCCGATGAGGCCGCCGACCCTACCCCTGCGGCCGCCCGGGGGTACCCCTGGCGGGTGCCGGCGACCTCAATGAGGCCGATGTTGCCGGCGTCTTGATCCGACGCGATGTCTTCAACCTGGCGACACCAACCCCACTCAGGTCACCGATGCCAGGCAGACTTACTGCGGCTGCCAGTGGGCCGCTGGCACCACCGGCCTCAGCAGAGCCGATGTTGCCAGTCGCTTCTTTCTATCTTCAGCCATCTACTGCGATGGCATCTGAGTTCCCGCGGAGTGCACTCTTTATATGGTTTGGCAGAAAACCCTAATCCATTTCTGATTGGTCAATTTTAATGCTTGGTTTACATGCTTTACATTAACCAATCAGATTTCTGGAAAGTTCTGAAATCTATTGGTTAATGTAAACATGAATAACCAGCATTAAAAATTGATTGCCGCGAGCGGGAAAGGGGTTGGGAGGGGCTGCTGGGAAGCGGGCAGCGGCGGGTGGCATCACCGCCGCGGGGGGGGGGGGGGGTCGAGGGCGGGGTGGGCGTGCCTCCCGGGCAGGTGCGACCCACCCGTCGCGGGTTGCCTGCCCATCCCCACCGCAGGGAGGCTAGTATCAGCTGCTTTCGCCACCTTCAAGGTGGCGAAGCAAAACAGCCGATTCTAGCAGTGAGAAACGTTACCTCTGCTTTAGAAGCGGCGCGAAGGGTTAACGCCTCGTTAACTTTTCATGCCCCTTTTAGACATTAATAATCGCGTTAACGCGATTTATGCAGAAATGTCAGGGAAAACGGCCGCGAAAACTTAACGAAGCTTTATAAATATGCCCCTTAGGTATGCTTCATTTCCTCTTACTGATATAGACATTTAAAGATCCTCCCCCTTAAAATGTCTATATCAGTTAAAGGGCATGTCCACCCTTAAAAAAAAAAAAATGGCACTTGTCATTTACATGCCTCCAATCCCAGCTGGATATTTCAACACATTATTAGATGTATTACTAAAAAGATATTTAATGATAATTATTGGCCTTCTTCTGGCAGAGTAAGCTGGCTCCTCCCTTCATGCAGTCAATCAATGCTGCAACTGCTGAGATCACAGCCAATGAATGACTGCTGTTTCCCCTGTTGCCTCTTCTGCAAATGCTTAAGCTTATAAAATGCTCGTTGAGTAGAAGGAGAAATTTTTCGGTATCAATAATTACAGGTCTCAGTCATTCCAAATACTGAAGATATCAATATTCAGAACCTCTGCCTATCAAAAAGTCTACCTTTCCACACACTCCCCATAGTCCTAAAAACCTCTTTTCCCCCTCATCATTTACGATATTCAGTATTGATATATTAACGTCATGTTTACACTTGATAGTTTACAAAAATAAAAAAGAGGATGGAACCAAGGCAAGAATTTTTAGTGGCTTATGATGATTTATGTTGAAGGTAAAATGAGTCCAAACATGCAGCCTATTTAGTAGATTGTATTTTTGCTAAAAAGCAATGGAATTGTTTCTTAGTGTCTTCACAGGACATTTCTTCTCACCATACTTGCATTTCTACAGTAAGTATGACATTTGGAATTGTCATAGTGTCAAAATGATGCTTCAGCTGATGCAGTCTATATAAACTGTATCCCTAGGGTTGCTGTTCTACAGCTGTCTACAGAAAATATAATAGCTGCTGTGCATGTACACTGTCTAATTAAAAAATGTAAGGGATGGATTAATAACAGTATTTCCCTTTATATTGCTGACTAATTAAAGTGACATACTGTATGACTGCTAAACATTACTTAGAAACATTATACATGGATAAATGGTTTAAAAACCCACTTCCTCTCACCAGCAGTTTTTCAAAACTAAATATTTTGTGTTTTGTTTTGTTTTATAATTCTAAAATTGTGTGTAATTGGAATGCAGGTGTTTATGTTTTGTCACAAAAATCATTGCAAAACTTGCTCCATCTCTATTAAAAATGGCACATGTATCTTTATCTAGTAAATGAATTTGATTGTGTGGATCTTATAAGTCTTGTTCTTGTTAAAAGTTGATTGAAAGTGAGTATATTATGTTGCCACAGTGTCCAAGAGTCATACAGGGAGATTCAATAAAAGTTCTTATCGTTAAAAATGGTGCTAATTTTTCCCCAACCCTATCAGATATTATTTAACATTTGAAAGCTAACATCTGATTGGTTGGGGCAAAATTAGCACCATTTTTAACGATAAGAACTTTTATTGAATAACCCTAATAGACTTTTTTAGGCGAACTGGAGAAAAATAGGATCTCTTATAACTGACAATCTTTACCTTATGTTTAGGTGCCATATACACATTTAGAATATTTTCTCTGCTGAGCTAGTTACAAAGATATTGTACAGGTATTTAAAAAGTATTCCCCATTGCAGTCAATGTGTCACATTGTGCAGAACTCTCTTTTGAATCAGAAACTTTACAGCACATGAAACCTGAATACATAGATGACATTCAGCACTGGCAACTATTCCACTACCTAACTTTTTCCCTTTTAAAGAAATTGCCAGTCTGCAAATACTTTAAATGGAGCAGAACAAGGGAATGTCATAAGAAGCATTAATTAGATCTTGGTTGCTAGATTAATTTTATGTGTCAATTGGCTTGAAGTGCTGTTTAGAAAACAATTACACAACAAAGATTTGTGATGACACTCATTCATCACTATTGTCCCTTGTCTAATTGTTTTCCAGTATCATGGTTCATCTTGTAAAACATGCCCAAACCACCTTCCCTGGCTAGAGCGTGAAGGATTTCAGTGCTCACCTTATATAAAAAGGAAGTCCATTTAAATTGAACAAAAGAGGGTGTTTTGTATAAACCATCAGTAAAGAAATTATTAAATCATGGCAAATTAATGTAGCTTTTTTTTGCATACATGTTAAAAATCTTACTTCCTTTCAGATACTTTATTTCTTTTTAGACACCAGATAATTTTGCTTAAGGGGGAAGCTTAGTAGAAGAATTGATCTTTTTTTCATTATTATTTTGCACATACCCAGGCTTATTTTATTAAAAGGACAACTACACTAAAAAATACATTTTTAAAAGTAAATTGAGGTAAAAATGATTTTTCCCACCTCCCAATATCATATAATTTGTTAAGCAGTAACACATCCGGTTTTCATCTGCCAGGTTAGTGTCCTGGGCCTGTATTAATTATACTGCTGAAGCCTGGAGAAAGCCTGGTAGGAGCAGTTTTCTTGAACTGGTGCTCTAATCACAGAAAATATATTTGGAGGTAGGAATTATCAATCCTACCTCCCCATCCCATGTTTATAGGTAAGAATTATCAATCCTATCTCCCTACACCATATTTATACCCACTATGGTTCTCCTTTAATGTTCTGAAAATCAATTTCTATACCTTTCTGTGGTTAGTAGCAAGCTGCCATTTCAGGTCCTGCAACTTTATTTCTTCCAGGATATTCACTTTGAAATTTTCCTAATAGTAATACTGCATCATTAACTGTTGGGTGATTCAAACATGCTCAGATCTCCACTGAGTGACTGATTACTAAAGGGACAGGGTCAAAGGCCATGACATTATATTTAGTTGTGAAAAGATATGAATTAAAATTATCATACATTTTAGAGAAAGAAGGCACAATAAATGCAATTCTAGATATGGATTACATACAATATAATATTAATGTAGGGGCTTGATTTTTTTTTTTAAAACAAAACACGTTACAGTATATACGTATATAACCCAAAACGGCTAATTAAGTTTTTTTTTTTATTACTGATATACTGTGAATAAGTTAAATTAGTAATGACCTTTTACCATGGCGAACACTCCAGCACTCTGGACACTTCTTTAAAATCTCTCTTCTCCCATGTTGTTAAAAAAAAGCATGTCTCAGTCAGGCAAGATTTGTAAATGGTTATTTCATAGGTACAGTATGTGCTGTATGTATCCAAATAAATGGTACTGACCTTCCTTGATGAATATAACATTTACCTACAGTGTTGTTATATTTACAGTGAGTGTGACTGGTTACAATAAGACTTGTGCAGTACAACAGAACAATTCCAGAGAATAGGGTGAGACAATAACTAATTGACTGACATTGAGAGGACAATAACTTAGCAAGCATTACCCATTTGAATGACAGATCTAAATATAGTGTGAATTTTCTGAGGTTATTAGGGGCAACCACATTTACATCTCACATGTGTTTGGAATGTTGAATCAGGAACATCCCTTATACTGTAGTTATGATATTTATCACTTTCTCACAAGCAGCTAGTAGATGCTTGTGAGAAAGTAATTTTTGGGGGTATTTAAAGGGCATGTCCACCCTTGTACCAAAATGTAATATATTATAGGGCACTCCCCCAAAACCCCAGTTCCGTTTTATTTACAATTTCAAATGATGCTCCCAGACAGAAAAATTAAACTTATAAATCCAAGATCCACTGCCAGTGACAGAGACATCATAGCCGATGGCTGATGGTCATTACAGATCAAGCCACAAATTTTGCTGATTGTGAACAATAAGGTCATGTTGCAGCAGCAGAGGAGGTGGACAAAGCGGGGGTGGATTTGTAAATTTAATTTCCCAGCCTTGGAGATTCATTTAAATGTATATCTGCATTGATACATGTTTCTCAGGACTCTATAAAATTAGAATAAGTTAATACTGATAATACTAGACAAAAAATTAAACATTCAATTTTCATTTTCAAAACATTTGGAACTTTGTCTCCTTTTGACTTCTGTTGGATTTGTTTTTAGATTTTCAAACTATTTGGAACTAAAAATCTCAAAATCCGATTTCAGAACAAAACTCACCAGTTTCAAACATCCCTTGTGCTAATCTTTAATCTACAAGCAAAACCAATCAAGGAAAGTATTGACACAGTTGTCTTATATACGAATACACAGCTGCATTTCAATATTGTTTATTTTGTTAGATTTAAATTGATAGATGATCAGTGATCACATTGTGTGGTTTAGAACAAGAATTATACCATTCTTTTTGTTGCAACACAAATATTAAAGGTAATGTTTGTGTTTTCAATTTCACATTTGTCTCATAGGTTTTGCTTCTTGAGGCTTGAATACATTTGAAATTTACCAAGCGGCCATTGCGACTTTAGATTGATTGGACAAACCTCCAGAGCCCTTTATAGTTAAACTATAGAATGAGTATTCAAAATACAGTATAATGGGGAATCCTAGAAAATGTTTGTTGTAATGTGATTCATAATAAAAAGCTGTATTTGATGGCCTATCGATTTTGAAAACTAATACTTGAAAGGAAAATATGTTGAAAAGTATACATTTAATATGTATAATTATACATTTAATATTTTTCTCTAAACAGTATATGATTATAAAAATGCCACAATATTCACCTCTTATAAAGTGCATTAAAGAGGGCCCACAGCCCCAACTGATTATTATATGCATTACTAATATTTCAAGGGTAACTGTGGTCTTTTATATTGAATATAGCTCTTACATACCTTTCAAAAAAGCCTAGGAGAATGTCTCTAGCTTTACAGTATATTAAGATATAGGCTTTTAAAATTAAACATCCCAGACTACACTGTCTCTGTGTCTTTGTGACAGGTATGTGTTATAAGCTGTGTAACAAGCCCTACCCCCACAAAGCTACAGACCTGCAACCATGCTCTGTCCTTTCCTGTACTCATAGGCACCATAGGCAGAAAAAAACAACTTATTTTCAGGCTTGTGGCTAGTTTGTTTAGGTGCAAGGCTTATGATGCAGCAGATGATGCTCTGTCCCAACAGTGGGCATGCTACAACCTTAAACTTGGGTGCAGACCAGCGATGCTGGTGATGACATAGCTCAGAGTGCTAGCAGAAAAAACACCCTTTATATTGCTGCAACTTTGGATAAACTGCAGCTACAAAGTAGAAACATGATCCTGATGTCAATTTGAAGGTAGGAAGGTGTCCTTTTTAAATTAAGGCCACTTGCATAGCGACCACAGATCCCCTCTAAGGACAATTATTGCCTCCATTCTGGCAGAGTAAGCTGGATACTCCCTCCATGCAGTCAATCAAGGCTGTGACTGCTGAAACAGCCAATGAATGACTTCTGTCTCTCCTGTTGCCTCCACTGCACATGCTCAAGTTTATAAAAAGCTCATTGAGCAGTAGAGATGGCTGAAACTACATAGTTTCTTTCCTTTTTCGGATTCCCGAATCTCGGGAAAATCCAGAAAATCAGAAGATCCGAAAACGGAACGAATTTTCGAAGAATTTCAAAAATATATTTGAATGTTCAAAAATCCTTGCAAATACGATCGAAGACCACTTTCGAGTTTCCGATCGTATTTTCAAATGTTCGAGGCTATTTTCGAAAATTATCAAAAATAGCCTTGAACGTTCGGTTTTCGAAAGATACAAACAGAAACTCGAAAGTGGTCTCTGATCATATTTTCGAACGTTCGAAGATAGTTTTAAAAATGATCAAAAATAGCTCCGTACATTCGAAAATCTTCGAAAATTTGTTCCCAAGTCACGAAATCCAGACGATCCGTCCGGATTCGGATGGACATTTCGGATTTCGGAACTGAGAGGTTCTGTGTCTGATCCAGGTTTGTGTCGGACCTGGATCCCATTTCTATTGAGCAGAGGGAGGAGGCAAATATCTTTAAATATCTGGCTACAAATGCATGTAATAAAATGGTGAAAATAGCAGTTGGGGTTGCACACAAATAACTGAAAAGTCACCTTTTTATAAGGGCGAATATGCCCTTTAAATACATCAGGTGTGGCTGTTATTTGTCTTTATTAGTGATAAGTTCAATTTCAAGCCAAACCTGGATTTGATGGGAACTGTTTTTTTTTTTTTTAAAATCTGGCAGATCCGGAACTTTGGGAATTTCAAAGGGTGACATTTTGCAGCATGTCAGCAAATTTCAGTTTTGAAAAGTGTTTAAAATTCAGAACTCAAAATTAGTGTTGCACAATTTTAAAATTTTGGACTTCTCAGAATTAATTTTTTTTGGTCCTACAGAATTTAGACACCAGTGGCATGCCTGTTCAATAAATCTGTTTTAACTTCAGTTAGAATGTTTGGTATTCACTGGGTTGCATAAGCTTGCTTTCATTCATTGGCTATGATGTTGTGGTTTGGCCTTGTGAGGGACTGAATACTTTATGCTCCCGGGCCACCCACCAGTGCTCTTTTTTACTGTTACAGTGTGCTGCTGCATGCCAGATTTCAGGGGTCAGGGTGTGTCTACCCAGGCCACCACATTTCTATGTGTGTGTATTTTACCAAGTTGATACTGGTTGCTATTGCGAGTGAAAATCACCTAAACTTAAGGTAAGGAGCCCTCACATTTCTCTTATTGTCAGGAGATACTTACTCTGATTAGTAACATTTATAGAAAGCAAATCATCCATATTCCTTTTTAGTTCCTCTGAAATGCTGTTATCATTACTCTGTTTAATAGCCTATACCTTAAGGCACATGACTGGGAGATAAAATCCTTAAACTTCTTAAACGAATGAACTTTCCTTAAGGAATGTGGCTTGAGCTATACCTTGTATATAAATACAACCTTTTGTGTAATAAATATTACTAACCCTTAAATAAATTCCAGTTAATAATATCACTACTAACCTTCAGCTTCCAGATGACTATATTTAATAGTTTAAACTCATAACACACACAAAAACCTTGAAATCTGCATACCTTAAGAACGCAAAAATATTGTAAAAATAGCCTGTTCATAGAATGTAAAACACATATAATATTAGCTAAACAGATGTATACCCAGGTAATATCTAAACATCTCATTGCTGAGCAAATGTATAATAAATGTTGCTATATCTACAGATGAAGCATGAAATATTGAAAGGATATACGTGAATAGTTTTCACATAACCTCCATTCTTTGAAATGAATGAAACTCATGGCTGAAAAGAACAATATTTCCTCAGTTGGAAATCATTGTCTTTCCATATGTGGGTACATTATGTGTTTATTTTAGTTCTTGCTGACTAATAAACACAACTTTATAAATATTAAATACATGTTCTTTATCAGTCAGTATTAGTGACTTTATTTTCAATTGAATCTTGCAAAAAAGGATTTGATGTATAAAATTTAACTTTAGCTTTCAGTTGCAAGTTAGATCAATTCAAATGAAATTGAGATCTTCCATTTCCACCATATTAAAGGGCATGTCCACCCCCAAAACTTTAATTTAACCCACTACTGGCCCCACTCTGTAATGTATAAAAATCCTTACCTTACATCCCAGCTCCAAATAGTTCTCCTGTAATGTCCCTCGAAAGTCCAGAAAACTGACCACCAGGAGCCTGGCCACCAGGGAAATTGTTTTCCCCTCTGAGCTGTCCTCTCAGAGGTTTTTGGCTTGCTCAGAGCAGCCCTTCAATCACTCCATGCAAGCAGAGGGCCGGGCAGTGCGGCAGAAGATAGAGGGAAGGTAAGTAACAATCGGGGGAGTTTCTGGAAAATGTATTATAGCAGTTGGGGTTGGGGGAACGAGCCCTACTATATGTCAAAAATTACAAAAAGGGGAGGACATGCCCTTTAAACATCAACATTAATAAAGCAGCAATAGAAAAGTTCCTTTTATTCTCCATGAGAAAAAATGCAATAAAAAATTAAGTAAAGAAACTGCTAATGCGAATCTTGTTACTAGTGTTGCTTGCCCTCTTTTTAAATTGACTTTGTAGTTGCTAATAAAGCATGATGCTAATGATGTTATCTCTTAGGTAACCAGGGAAGGGAAATGAAGTCTACAATGCAACCTGCTTGTTCTTGAGATTCAGGAGATTTTCAAAGTGGAAGCAAAATCAATATCACACACCAAGTGCCGGATCCTAAGAGACTCAGCTTTATTATTCCTGTTGAACTTTGTTTATATCAGGTTTCTCAATGGATTAAAGGAGAATAAATTAGCTCTATGTCATACTTCATTCAGCCTAGAGCCAAATGTTTATTCCTGCGGCAAAATTCTTTAGCAACAGGTAAAACTTAGCAGAAGCGTGAAAGAGCAAAAGCTTCTTGAGAAAGTTTTGACATTTAGCATTAAACAAATGTAATTCACATTAATTTAACAATACAAGTAAAATGAAAGTTAATTGTTTTGAGTCACCAAACACTTAACATTTATGTTAATGCATATAAATTATGCACGGAGGCACTGCACCTTCACACACACACAAGAACAGACCAAAGCCTGCAGGCACACCACAACCACCACCCACAACACCACCATGAAACAGTTGTCATGGTGACATGGAAACTTCCGGTAGTGGTGACGTTGGTAATTATAATCCACTCCCTGCAGAGATTGGAGAAAACAGCACATGATTGACATTATTGTGTTTGCGATTCTTTTAAAAATTGGGGGTTTACTATTACATTGTTTTACAATTATTTAATCCATTCACGTCAGAACCTGATGTTGCAATGTAAGTGTTTAATCTCAAACACAGTATGATGCTAGTAAGGGAATATTGCAGAATATTTATCATAAGCACAAAAAAGGTCTGTGTTTTTTTACAAGAATTTATATAACTGGAACATTTACGTGCTGTTATCGAAAGATGGACAAAACTATCCAACAGCTCCATTGAACAGGAACACTAAAAACTATTTTTTAGCAAAGTTATTCAAAAAGCCTTAAATATACCCTGGATAGTTATCTGCAGTTATGTTAATAAGGGAACACACCTAAAAGGAAACACATCAGAAGATGCACAAAGCCTACTGTACCCGGAGGACTACAAAGTGAATCAGATCATGGAGGGACAGTGTGGGAGCGGACAAAAAGCAAGCTCGGCTATTTCTGATAACATCATAGAAGGTATATACAATATTTAATGAATGAAAATATTTTAAGCAACCTATTTCCATTTTAAATCAGCCTAAAAGTGCAAAAAAAAAAAAGTTTAATGCTTCCATTGTGAGCTGTGATATCACCAACACCATTGCTCTACACCCTCGCCACTGACTTGAGCATGCCCACTTGTATCCTACTGCTGGTACGTAGCATACTTTAATGTCTAACACCGTAGCGGTTTTTACCTGTGTCGTTACCATAATGTTGCCTGGCCAGATAACGCTTTCTAATCAACATTAGACCTGTAATGTTGGTCATAAAGTTATCGGGCCAGGTGGTTGTCCAGAACGTTGCTGGAACAGCGTATAGGTATAATAGACATTTTACTCGCGGATTCCATACTCACGTATAGGTATAATAGACATTTTACTCACGGATTCGATATTTACTCGCGTATAGGTATAATAGACATTTTACTCACAGATTCAATGCTCGCGTATAGGTATAATAGAGGTTTTACTCGCGGATTCAATGTTCACGTATAGGTATAATAGACATTTTACTCGCGGGTTCGATATTTACTCGTGAATAGGTATAATAGACATTTTACATTTTACTCATGGATTCGATGCTCAATTATAGGTATAATAGACATTTACTCGCATATTAATATATATAATAATAATAATAAAAACTAGTCTGGAAAATATAGAAAATCCGGGTCCGGGATAATTCGCGAAGTCCGAGTCCATTCATACTTGAATAGTTCGGCTTGAACTCGGATTCGAGTTCTAGTCCATCTCTAATCAAAACCTAATTTCAAAACAGGTGAAATGGAAATAAACAGTAAGATTGTGTAACCTCATTTACTAAATATCAATGCCTAAATCAGATTGGTGAATCTGATTATCCCTATACAGGCCTCACCTCCATTCTGCAAATCAATGTGCCTATAGAATAAGACACCAATGGATAGAAGCAACCTTAACATTAGCATAATTTTTTTTCTGCATTTTTCTAGAGGTTTAAGTCATTCCTCCCTTATTCATAGCAACCTTGAAACTTGAAACTATCTATAACTATATCTATGTATAGATACAAAGCCAAACCCCTATGAAAATGTCTAAGCATTCTATTATTTTTCAAGAGCCTTGATCATCGATTCCCAAAGGGTTGACAATGATGTTAGGCATTTTAATTTGGAAAGTTACCTAGAAAGCATAGGGAAAAGATCACACCATAAACATAGCCAGTATATTTTCAGCGCTTCGCCAAAAAGATAAAAGTATGCCCCAGGATCCATACTTTAAGCTGAGAACCTGAAAATCAAATTACAATAAATTAGCAAAAGAATTATATATATGATTTGTACCATCCTGACGCCCTGTGACCTAGCTCTTTGATTTTACATACAATGTCTGAGAAGTTGCCCCAATACAAAACGAGTGTAAATTATATTCCATTGGATCAAAGCCTGAAAAAACATTTTAAATTGAAAAGAGGAAAGAAAGAAAGCTCATATCCCGGTTAAATAATAAGGAGCCCAGTAAACTGCTTGAATCAGTAGCTGTTTCTGTGAAGCCATATACCCTCTTGCTAAGGAAGCAGGTACAGACACAAACATTTTCAAGTATTTTACCCATCTTGTATTCCTGCTGAAGAAACACCTGTACATCCACACATAGAAGCCAAACTCATGTTCCCTCTGCAAGTAGAAAATTCTGAATGCTGGAGCACCAAATATACTGCAGGACCCAGAAGGATAAACAGAAAAAAACTTTGTAACCCACAAGGAAGATCATGTTATAATCCATTCAACAGCAGCTTCTTGAATCCTAGCAGGAAAAGTAACGTGTTGTAACCCAAGAGGAAACACTAATCCCATTATGGTATAAGGCAGTGAAATAGGCAAGGAACTGCCCTGTAAATCCATAGACAAACCATCTTTGATAGGAGGGCCCTCATCAATACAGACAAAAGCAGCTGGTGAAAGAATAGACCATAACTGTCTAATAGACCCAGCACTGGTGGAACTCAGTCTCCCCCTAGGTTGCACCTTCCGATCTGTGGTACTTGTCTGGTGCTTGCCTTTAACCTACTTTTAACCAACTTTTACCTACACTTTTCATGAACCTGATGTTCCTTCTAGATATGCAGTCTCCTCTGACTCATTAGAATGCTTGTCAGCTTCACTACCCAACTACCCAACTGATGCATGAAAGCCAAAGTTAAGTCTCTCCAGAATCCTTCTCTACTTAAAGATTTAATCACAGAAACAGATCTATCCTCCATTCAGCATAGAACTTCTGTCACAGAACCACCAAACACACAAGCTTCTCACCAGGCTGTTTAGAAAGTGTGCAAGTCTTTTAATCTTTGCTTTATATAGCTTCCTGGTCCTGCCAAAAGTCTTCCAATGGCCCAACCAATCATGTAGTTCAGCAGCAGTCAGTAACTAGGCAAAATAAGAGGACAGTCATTTGGGCAAACAGGCAAGGCCTCCCAATAGAAATTGTTACCCACAATCACATGAGACATAGCAGTTAGTATGTATGTATGTGTTTATTTATATAGCTCCACTTTGAGATGCAGCATTGTTTAATTTTAATAAGGAAGATTGCAGTTTGAGACAAAAAAACTAGAAAAGAAACATTGTAACTAAGAGTTTCAAGTAATTGTCTAATTTCACACTTGAAATGTTGCCAATTTTAGTAACAACATTATAATGATACAGAAAAAAACAATTTAGTTACATTTTCAAATTTAGAAATATAGTGGTTCAGGTCCCTTTAAAATGATCTAAAAATGTAATATTTTAAATTTACATGGCAGGCTTTTCCCACTTTATTTATGTTAGTCCTGTTAGTTTTTGTAGTTTTCTAGTTTTGCCAACTCTATCTTGGTTGGCATTTTGTCTTATCTCATTTGTACTTACATGTAAACTGTCTCATGTATTTACATTGCCTTGACTAGCCTACACATATTGCAGTCTGCACTTGGACTAAATCTTTTTTAAGGTTTAATTATGTGTAAAAAAAATGGAAGCCTTGTTTGCCTGTGGACTACCGAAAAGGTAAAGATAATATAAAAATGTTATGTAGAAAAATATGTAATTACAGTTCTGCACTTTATGACACAGGACATGGTCTATGCATTGCCACCCCTTCTTGATTGGTGATGTACACAGGCTTGAAAAAAAATGTGGAGGGAGATTTTCTACTTCTATGCATTTTTAAGTTAAAATATAACCTCTCTTTATATGTATACAACTTCATATTACTGTTCTGTTCCAAACAAATTATAAATGTGCTTCTGTCTTCTCTTGTGCCTCTTTGCTCTTGTTCTCCATATATTTATTCTAGAGATTAATTCGATTTAGATTTAAAGTTATTGATATGATATACAATTTGCTGCACTCGTTTAGATATATATATATATATATATAAACAGTATATACAAGATGATAATTAATGTAATAATAAGTGCTAAAAAAACTGCTGAAGCTTGCACGTGCTTTCTGGGCTACTTTATGTATTTGGGCTACTTTGTATTTCTCAAATGGGGAGTGGGCTGTGTGAATGAAAGTGGCCACAAGGTATCTATGTTTCTGTTGCTCAGGCAGCAAATGTAGAAAAACAAGACAAAAGACCGAAGATATAATTACTGCCAAACAATTCACTTATAATTCCATCTATGATGAGGTTAAGGTAAAAAAAACATAAAAAAATCAGACATGTTTTTTTTGTACTCTTGGCTAAAGGTCCCTGGATTAATACTTCTACTGTATTGCAATTATCTCAATTGTTGGCTTGCGTTTTATGGATTTTTTTTATTTCAGGCTGCACTGTGTTTTTTTAATGAACCTTTAAAAAACCAAAAGAACTGCAAACATATACAGATCAATAAACAGCAAATACTGTGTAAAAAATAAAGGGAAAAGATAATACAGCACTCGGGAGATACGGTAATGCAACAATTATATTATTGCACCATATCCCCCATATCCTAAATGGAACATGATATATCTACTCTTTGCTAATGGAAATGATAAAAAAAGTGGATGAAGTAGAGAAAATAGACACATTTACCTACCTACACACAATACTATAAACATAAGCGCTGTGGCTTTTATGTATTTATATAATAATTTTATTTATATACCATCACTTTGGTTGCATTGTACATAACTTCACCACATAAAATTCAGGCAGTGATAAAAATTATACATAATTAATAAGTATAAGGCTGTAGTTCCCAGGTATTTATTTTTTTTACAACCAATACCCAGTTCCACCACTTGTTTTTTTCAATAGCCAAGTACCTGTTTTTTTAGAATACAAGTAACTGTACTAGTTACAGTATGAGGTGAAATTACCCAAAAGAGCTAGAAACCCTCTGGCAGCAGTCAGGGAATCACAGGCTATGTTCACCATACAAAATAGATAAAAACAGTTATTTTCTGTGCATTTTTCTATGCATTTGCGCTTTGCCTTCATTTCAATTGAAAAGAAACGCATGCAGAAGTGCAACGGGACAATCGCAATTACTGTGAATATTAATATGGAAATATCTATGGAAAAATAAGTGTTCTTGCATTATACAAAAACAAATGCGTTAACAAAACTGCATACACAACCACACGGATACTCATATATAGAAACCCTGAGCAAGGTACAAGTTAGGCAAGGAATAAAACAAAATAGTAGTCACAGGTAGAAGGTCAGAGAAGACTGCAAATAAAGACAGGTCAGTAATGGGAAATCTGACAGGAAAGCCAAACAAAGAACAACAAATAGCACTATAAGCGCAAAGATGATTTGTCATTTGTAACAAAACACAATCAATAAAATTAAACATACATAGATGATGACTAAAAAGTGCTACTGGAGAGAGTACAGAGTCAAAGTTGAGTAATCCTGCAACCTCACCCCATAAGTAGGAATATCAGAAGAGCTGAGTGATAGACGAATCCCGTCACAAGTGGAACAAGTGGTACAGGAGTGATAAACAGGTGCCAGCATTACAAACAATAAATAGCTACATAAAGGAGTACACATATATAATTGTATACTGTATATTCAAAATGCTTAAAGTGACACTAATCGTTTATTGTATTTTTAGAGCTGCCAGGAACTTGATACCTTTCAGGTCCCAGTGCTCCCTTTCACCATGTCTCCTCATATCCTGTTATGCCCACTCCTATGATAGTTTGTATGCATTCCCCCTGTTTCTGTTCTTAGCCCTTCAGGCAGATGCTGGGATATTTGAAGGATGATTGACAGTTCTTTACTGCCTGGATGTGCCCAGTCCCCTTAAACAAGCGAGAACAGGAAAAAAAAAGCTAAAGTATGGTCAAAAAGGGGGAGATTGTAGATTTAATATTAGAGGCAATAAATCCTTATTGCTGTTTGATTAGTTGGGAAATAAGTTAGCACATTTTATATGCCCTTAGCACTATGTGCACACATTAGATAAAATTCTTAATACCCATTTTTAGACAAATGGTCCAACAACCTGTATCTACTGGCTGCTTGGCAGTAGCCAAAGTTGTTTGGATATCCAGTAGTAGAATTGGTTTCATTGTTAAATTCTACATACTTTTTCTTGAAACAATAAAAGGGTTTGAAACTCTTAAAGGGCATTTTTCTGTAGTGTAGGGCTACCCCTCCCACCCCCAACCATTGAGAAAGCAAAATGGTTTTGCACCATTGAGAAAGCAGATGTGCAAAACGCGTTTGGGGTGCTAAATCCCCCCTTGTGATATCCCACCATGCTGTTGGATACTAACTAAATTTGCAGCCTTGATACTTTACCAGGTTTTGTTCCTGAACCGTGCACAGACTTTCTTACCTGACAAACAGGACTGATGAATATCGTAGGACTTTTCACTTATCTATTGTTAACACAGCTGGGAATCTGAGGGGATGTTTTGACATTTATATACTTACCTTTACACTAGATTTGTGGTCTAGTTACCGCTTTTAATATTATAATAATAAAGTATTATTGTTTTTTAAGCTTTATATCCTCTTTATGTCTTCATGCTTTTTATATTAGTAATTAGGATAGGCTTCTACAGACCTTTTTAGGGACGTATTTATTTTTCTATCACCTCTAGGCACCTCTAGGCAGACCAACATACTGTAAACAGTACAGACACTAACAATAGTGTTACATTTCACAATCAGATATACAAAGTAAGGAGAGAGTTAAATATTATACTATTGTGTGATTTTATTATGAAGAAGGAGAAAGTTTACAATAAATCTATGTATGCAAAGATAAAAAATAAATAAAAATTGCAAGCTTTTGCTCCTACCTCCAATCGAGGAATGCTGTGGGGACTGGTAAGAAGTGCTTTTGCTGACACACTTTTGATGCATTGATTTACAGGCTCTGCTCTTTATTGACACTTTATGATACACTGAACAAATTTTTGATTGAAAGGAGATTCAATATGGCCCAAATCCTTCTATCCAAATCCTTTTTGGAAATAGCACTGTGCTATAGATTTAAAACCCCTGCCGTTACCTTAATGCTACTGTGTGGGAGGCTTTAAAGTCATGTTCTAACCTTAGCCCGATCCCACGATGCAATACCTGACATAATCTCGTTTACGTCAGTTATTGTATTGTGGGATCGGGCTAAGGTAAGTAATGTGGCTCTCCCTTATTGAATCTTCCTGATACACTTTTTAGCTGTTTCTAATTGGAACAATTTTGATCTATTTATTTTTATCTTGAGTAAATTGTAAAACATTTCTCCTTCTTTGTTATAAAATTGCCCAATAATATAATATCAAATTTAACTCTTTCTTCACTTTATATATCTGGTTCCATTAAAAGGCATGTTCACCCATAAAAAGAAATTTCATACACAGGTTAAGCACCCCCCTAAACCCCAGATCCTTTTTACTTACCTTCCCTAAAGGTGCCCAGGAACATACTTAGAAGACCCCGGCCATTCCCACCTAGATGTCACACCCTGCTCCTGTTGCTAGCTTGTTTCCTGCAAAAACAGGAGCACTGAGGCTCTGCGCTGACAGCTGCTCTTCTTCCAGGTTGCTGCTGTCAGCTATTGGCCATGACGGAGCGGCAAGGGACCAGGTCGGGTATGTGTTTCTGGGCATCTTTGGGGAAGGTAATTAAAACAGTTCTTTAGGTGGCTACTTATAGGGCAACTATAGTGAAAAACAAACTTTGTCTATATACAATGTACAGATTGTGTAAGCTGCCTTACTTTCATCCTGCTGTGTGGCTTCATTCCTTCACACTGGCAGAAGTTTGTACCAAGCTGTGTAGTCCCCCTCCCCTCTCAGTCTAGTCCCCCTCAACCAGTAAATTGCTGTATGAAAAGTCCAGGCATGCTCAGTTGAAATGACTTTAAATGAAGAGTTGACATTCTGCTGACCCCTCCCTTCCAGAGCTAGACTGCAAGCAAGCAAAATGTGGGAGAAAGAAGCAATGTTCTGAAGGGAGGGGCAGAGGGGGAGAGAGGAGGACAAGTGGTGCTGAGATTCTTTATAAGTAAGTTACTGAACTCTGCCTGTTATATAATTTTGCTAATTGTTATTTATTTTTGTACCTAAAGTTCATATCTCTCCCCCTGCTTAGCTGAGATCAGAATCACTAAAGCAGCAGCTGTAGTGAGACCTTCACAAACACTGAAACTGCTTGTTGTCCTGATACACTTTATTTGTTTTAGTCTAAATATTTCATAGATTGTAATTTATGTCTTGTTTGGTATATAGTCTGTATTACTGTATTATATATACTGTATTAGTGTTTACTTGGTGATGTCCATTTAAGTCACTGGTTTTGTAGGTTTATAAGATTGTTTTTTGGGGTGGCTGTTTTATTGTGTGTTATGCTCATATTGCTGGGTTAATCGTTTATTGATTGTGTTTAGCACCACAGCATTTGACTATGTGTTGCACATGGTACTTACAGTGTGGGTGAAGGAGTATGTGACAGTACTGCTTGGGAGCTTTGGATTGTGTGGGTGTGTGCCTTTGAGTGACAGATGAGGTGTAGCAGCTCCTACAAATCACAGCATATTCAAAGGCTTATATCTCAGGGACTATGAAGAATTTAAAGAAACTAAAGGTACCCTGGTGGTTGGGATGACTTATAGGATACATTAGAAGGAATTAAAAAAAATCTCACTATAATTGCCCTTTAAACTGTGAATGAAATTTAGACTTTTTTTTATTGAAGATTAATATAACAATGTTCAACAACTCATAGTCACTTTTTTTTTACAATTAAGTTACATATTAGATTGATTTAATTACAAAAATTAAAATGGTAGGATAAAATTGGAAATTATACATATACATAGGTCTACATACTGTATATTTACTGTATTTACATGTTTTAAAGTATACATTATTTTTCTTAAAGGGCCTGTCCACCCCCAAAACTATAATTTAACCCATTACTGGCCCTACTAAGTAGTTTACAAAAATCCTTACCTTACATCTCTGCTGAGGACTGTTGGCCTTGAAGAAAACATTTGTTCATGGATAGAGAACTGGTTATTGGACCGCAAACAGAGAGTGGTGGTAAATGGAGCTACATTTATGTGGGCTAAAGTTCTAAGCGGAGTGCCTCAGGGTTCTGTACTGGGGCCGCTTCTGTTTAATCTGTTTATAAATGACTTAGAAGGGGGCATTGAGAGCAAGGTCTCTGTGTTTGCTGATGACACTAAATTATGCAGAGCTTTGGAAACTTCCAATGATGTGCAAGTGCTGCAAGCAGACCTAGATAGATTATCAAAATGGGCAGCAGAATGGCAGATGAGATTCAATTTAGATAAATGTAAGGTGATGCATTTGGGATTTAATAATCCCTGTGCCATCTACACCATAAATAACTCTGTGTTAAGTTCATCTGTAATGGAAAAAGATTTGGGGGTTCTGGTAGATAACAGACTTAGCTGTAGCAAACAATGCCAGGTAGCAACAGCCAGAGCTAGCAAGATATTGTCTTGTATAAAAAGGGGAATAGATTCAAGAGAGAAAAATATTATTCTCCCTCTTTACAAGGCACTGGTAAAGCCTCATTTGGAATATGCGGTGCAGTTTTGGAATCCCATATACAAAAGGGACATCTTGGAAATTGAGGCAGTTCAGAGAAGGGCAACTAAATTAATAAGGGGAATGGAGGGGCTTGAATATGCAGGCAGATTAGACAAGTTAGGGCTGTTTACATTGGAGAAGCGGCGGTTGCGTGGGGACATGATAACCTTATACAAATATATTAATGGCCCATACAGTGAACTCTCTGGTGCATTGTTCACTAATAGGGATCTTCATTATCTAGAAATACAATCTATAATACCTTGTTCTGTTAACCTATAGAGTGGTATTATATTCATATCAAAAAACAAAAAAAGGGAGAAAGTTAAAAGTACTAAAATAAAACATTAAACAATGTAACTAGTTCTATTTAGACGTCCAATCACTATTTACTCTAGTAACATATTATAGTATTATGGTATTGTACGACCATGTGGTCATTCATATAAACAGGGAAATTCAATAAAAGTTCTTATCATTGGTGCTAATTTTGCCCAACCAATCAGATCTTACATTAACATTTGAAAGCTAAAATCTGATTGGTTAGGGCAAATTTTATGATAAGAACTTTTATTGAGTCTCCCTGTAAATATGTAATAAATATGCCCCACAGTCCCAAGCGTTCTCCATATATAAAGTATAGAAAGAACATTATACTATAGTGACCTGCAGACTTGGTAAGTATCATGCAGTATGATGCAGAAAAGTAAAAGTAATTTTCTTTGTGTTTAAACATTGTTGTCTAGTTATTTGTTCTACTAGTAAGAGTTCAGCTACTCTAATACAGTAATATGAAAGTATTATTTTGAACTAAAATAATAATTGAAAAAAAAGTTTAGTCTAGCCATCTGCTGGGTTGTGTGCCCCCGCTGCTGTGTTTATTATTCCCTGGTCCGACTGCGGATGATGATTGTAACTTGACAGATGGGCGGTTCGTCTCACCATGTGAGTTCGTATTGGGAGTTGTTGACATGATGACATAATGTTCTGACGCGGCGGACGTGGGAGTGGCTTACGGCGAAGCGTGGTCTCTGGCTATGGTTATGGGGCGCTTTACTTAACCCGCTGATGGCGTTTTCACTGATATTTACAGGTGTGTTGGTGGAGATTGACACAAAGGGGGGTGGGGGGGTAGCTTTTTTAAGGGGGAGGTTTTCGTGGTGTATGTAGTCCTGACGATGACCCGTTTGGGTTGAAACCGTAGACGTTCATCTGAATAAGTTGCTGTTTCAAGACCCGTTGAGTGCTTGTGTTTTGAGAGGATATATTATATATATATATATATATATTAGATAATAATATTATTATATATATATATTATAAGACAAAAAAGCGCAGCACCTAGGGGCCAATTTATATGCCGGTAGCTGTATGTACTAAAAAGCGATACCGTGTCTTTATAAATATGACCCACATAATCATGTTCCTTTAAAGGCAAGGGTGTGAATCTCTAAAGGGACACCCAATGTCCCAACCACTCAATAGTGAACAATTTGAGCCGCACACCAGCTTTCTGAAGAATATAAAGGCTTTTATCAATAAATGCTCACATAATAACAGCACCACGTTTATTGTAAAAGCCTTTGTAATCTTCAGAAAATGGGTAGCAGCTCGAATGTGTCTTACTATATATATATCTATATATATATATATATATATATATATATACACTGAGATACAAGTTATCTGGTATGAAGGACATAACTGTGTTTTACAACAGGGGCTGCATTTATTGCAGACTGTTTGCTTTTACACTGCAATTATTCAACTCAGCTTTCTGCATGTGTTTCTGATATCCCTTGATTACCATTTTGCTCTCTAGACTGGTTTGCAATCATATCCCTATGCTCTACATTGACGATTATATCTGGTGAAATATTGGAACCAGATTTCCAAAACATCAACAGCACCAGTATTCAGATCTCCTGTTGATTACTTAGTTGGGATAGCAAACCAAACTTTGCTGGATTATTTTTTATTTTAGATACTGATTGCCAAATACTGAGAACTAAACTGAGAGGTGGGGGGGTTCGACACAACTGTCTGCCATGTACAATGCTGTTTTGACACCTTACCCTGGACATTCCTATAACACCTCTTAGCCACTAAGATCCAAAAGATTTAAGTATCTAGAACCAATCAGATTTTGGGGGTGGGTTTTGGAGACACTATAAATGGCATGACATCTTCAGAGGAGCTCAGTTTCTAATAAGCAATCAAACTAGCAGGTCTTGCCTTTATATTTAGGTTAGCGATTTCTAAATAGATGGCTGGTTGCTTGGTTGGACTGCAGAAATAAATAGCTCCTGGGTTTCTTTCCTATGATGTCATTGTGCAGCATCCATAAACAACACATGCATGTTGATATACAGTTAAATAAAAATAGATTTTTTGATCATCAAAAGAATGTAATTGTCGTACAGCCTGCAGTACTGATCTCCTAAAGAGGCTTTGGTGGTACAGCAAGTAAGAGAAAAAATTAAACCCATTTGTTCACATACAGTATTTATATAATTAACAATTTAATATAACCTAACAATATTATGCAATAGTATATATATATATATATTTATATTTATTTTTTTTTAAGAAAAAATCAAGATTTTTTTTTCCTCAAAGGCTTTTCTTTTTTAAATCTTTTGTAGAAAAACAGATTGTGCAGTCAGTCCTGATTAATTCCATCTGGTCAGATACGCACATGTTGGTGTTCAATATTCAATTTCAAACCTTCGTAATATCAAATTCCTTTTTTACCAAGTCCTTTAAACACTGTTCTAAAAATCAAACCTAAGTTTTTACACAAATTAAATAGTTTACCAATTTTGGCAAAACTCTTTAGATGATTTAAAGATTTTTTTTAATGTATATCTTGCTTGGTAAATGTATTTGTAATTAACTTGTTTTATGTTAATATGAAAAACTGTCAACCCCCCCAAAAAAAAACCGAATTTGTGTAAAATGATATGTTCCTGTAAATCTTTTAAACCGAAAAAAATATCAGAAGACAACATTGACTCATTTGTTTCCTTTATGAAATTAACAATAAATTCAAAGATAAAACACCTCCTAACACTTATTTATTTAATAGAGATGGCCGAAACTTACTAGTTTCGTTCCATTTTCAGATTTCCAGATCTTGGAATCCTGAAGATCCGACAATCAGAAACTGGAAATCATTTTCAATAATTTTCTAAAGTACGGGGCTATTTTTGATAATTTTTGAAAATAGCCTTTAACGTTCGAAAATTATTGAAAATACGATCGGAGACCATTTTCGCGTTTCCGATCGATTTTTTAAGATTTTCGAATGTTCGAGGCTATTTCAGAAAATGATCAAAAATAGCCTTGAATGTTCTTTTTTTCGAAAATACAACCGGAAACTCGAAAATGGTCTCTGATCTATTTTCGATAATTTTCGAACGTTCAAGGCTATTTTCGACAATTATCAAAAATAGCCCCGTACTTTAGAAAATTTCAAAAATGTTTCCGAATCCCAAAATCCAGAAGATCCATCTGGACTTGTACCGATCTTTCGGATTTTGGAAACGAGGGGTTCTGTGTCGGATCCGGGTTCATGTGTCGAACCCGATCCCATCTCTACTATTCAAGATATGTAAATAAGTATATTCTGTGCTTCCATTCCATGTACTATCAAAGAGACTTGTGAGAATTAGCACCTATTGGCTACGCCCCTACAATACTATTCACTGTCTCTTTACAGATTTTCTATACAGTAGTCTCCAAATCAATATGGAAGTCCCTTATAAGACTTGAAAGCTGCTTGTTATCCTGCATTTATTTTCTAGTCAGCATGCATTACTGACCAGGAACAAAACAAAACAATCAACTGTCTTTACTGCTATTGCTACTTTCTTTTATACTTTTTTGCATCTATTCTGTTTCAAAATGTGAAATTTCTAAAAGGTTTTTTTTTGTATGTCTGTATACACAGACCATGAGTAGAGTTAGCAGTAGAAAGTTTTAGCAGTAAAACTGCTAAAATTCATTCCACCTGCAGATTCATGGATTTCTGAAAACATTTAACATTCGAAAATCAGTGGAAAATCAATGGGAGAAAAAATCTGCAAATATCCCCTAAATATAAGGTAAAATAGCAATGGTAACTTACTGTACATGGCTCTGGGACCTGAAGAATGGTCTGGAGAGCACGTACTATATCCAGAACTAACTGGATTAACTTTTTCTCACAGTCGCACTGTTTCTTCAGCTTCCACATTCTATTTTTGAGCCGCGTTCAAAATATTTTGAAAGTTCGAGTTTTAAAGGAATTTTATGTTTTCAAGGAATTTTTTAATTTAAAAAAAAAAATGATACAGGAACTTACTGTATTGCTCTGGGACCTTGAATGGTCTGCGGAACAGACCAATCTGATTGTAATCAATTGTAATTGAAAAATAATCTTTTTGGTTAGTATACCAATCAGATTAATTCTGAAATATTTTAATGTTATCCATATCAGAATTGCTTACAAATAAAGGTAAAGTTTTAAAACCCTCCAGCTTAAAGCCCGTTGTTTGCAGTGTATATGTTTTCATGCTGAAAGGCCGCTGACGTGGAGCTCCGCTAATGGAGGGGGTAGGTGAATGCTCCCCTTTTTATGTTTAGGTTTTGGAGTATTCGAGAAACTCAGTTCGAACATTCTGTAATTATAAAATTCAATAATCACAAAAGTATCAAGTTCAAAATCCGGAATTGTTCGGGTCGTACAAACTGTTAAGCTTGGGTTCAAGTTAATCGAAATGGGTCTAGTCCAACTCTTGTCATGAACTTCCTGTTCAGAACCCCCCTTAAAAATCCTGCCCTTGCCCTGGATTTGAAGCATTCCAATGGGCACCAGGCACGTACACGCCAGAAGTGCACTATATGGAGGGGCTACTAGAGCAGGCTGGCACATCGTTTTGCCATCCATACACTGTCTTGGTCCTCCATAATTGGTTAGTTATTAACAAATGTTCAGCATAATGTACAGCCACATTCAAACATTATCGATAGCATTAGTCCTCAAAAGGACTTTTCATTGAATGCAGGAGTGGTTAACAACAAGTGTTATATCCAACACACTAAAATTCCACACAAAAGCTCAAAAAGCAGAAAAAAAACCTCTTTCAACTCTTACACCTGTCAGTCAGGACTCCACTTTAATACACTGACAAAGTGGTGCCTATCTAGCCGCCTTTTATACCCAGGGGGTTGGCACGGCTAAAAATAGCTGCCATTGATGAATTGGATACATGAAAATCGTGTTTCTGAAAACCCGGAAAGTGAATTTCTGGAAAAATTCTCAAGTTCCACGGATTCGCATATCGGATATCCGCTGTGGAACCATTTTCGGATCCGCAATCCTGTCCATCTCTAGTTAGTATGCCAATCAGATATTTCTGAAAGAATCTGATTGTATACAATCATAATTGAAAGAATCTGATTGGTATGCTTTCTGGAAGAATCTGATGTATTGGTTAGTATACCAATCAGATTCTATTGAAAATTCTGTAACTAATCAGAATTGGTTTCAATCAGATTCTTTCTGAAAGAATCTGTTGTCTGTTCTCCAGGTCCAGGGCCATTTACAGTAAGTTACTTTAAACTACTATACAGTAATTTTAGCTTTAAAAAAGGCCTAGATAATTTCTAAAACTAAAAATATTGAGAATTACTGGTATTAATACTTTCCAAATGCCGTTTGGAGTCAGGAAGGAATTCCCCCCCCCCCCTTTTTTTTTTGCTGTTTTTTTGCCTTCCTCTGGATCAACTGTTACTATAGGGTTAAAAAAAATAAGGGTGAATAGATTGGACTTGATGGACGTATGTCTTTATTTAACCTCAATTACTATGTTACTATGTTTTCTATGTACAATTTTTACCAAATTTTTGAAAATTCCTTGAAATTACCACCCCAGGGGCATAGCTGCAATATATTATAGTCTGCAATATAAGAAATAATCATTTAACCCCGCTGACCATAAATTATTGAATAAGGGTCTCTCCTTCATACCCACTCCCGTGTATGACCCTTTGAGAGATGAAATTGACCTTGAGTTTACCAACTCAAACTAAGCGACCATTTTTGTAAACAAGAGCCTACGTATAATCAATTTAAAGCCAAAGCACATATGAGCCCCCCAACATGGCCCGGCCATTAAAGTCTATGGGAAATGGTCAAAAATGACCTTACTATGGCTAATGGAAAGACAAACAAAGTACCAAATGGTCTAATTTACCAAAGATAAAAGGCTATACAGTCCTCAAATGAGATCCCCACCTATAATAAAAAAGAACTCAAATCCTGGGTTTAAAATCTATAAATTCATCAGAACAAATAGAAAAACAAAACAGATTAAAGTAATCTGTAATAAAAAAAGTAAAAATACAGCAAATAAACATGGATAATGCCTTATATTATCTTCATCTAGATGCTAAGTTACACTTAATGTATATTTACCCCATGTATTTTTAGCAATGCTATATTAATAGGATGAGGCTGTACCTTTTGTTGTATGAAATCTCTATTTAAATAAGGTCAGTGGACATCTAAGAAGATGGAATTAATTCCCATTTTTCTAGTCAGCAGCTATGTGAAGCTGAAGCTGAAGATTCCCTACTACAGAACGGTCTGTCTTTTGTGCCTATTTCTATATCTAATACTTTTGAATGTGAATATTTAATAAATTTAATAGACAAATTTGGAAACTTTTGGAGGTAGCAGTACCGAGGTGAACCAACAATTAAAACTCAGGAGTGCTTGAACTCTTGAATCTCAGGTGTCCAATTCATCTGTAAATATTTTCAAAAGACTGTGATGGCAAACATCACCAGAGCCTTGAGGGGTAAGAAAAGCATTTTAATCTAACTTTTAAGGATTAGATTGTGGAGTTATAACCAGACTCGCCAATGTGATTAGACCAGCGGATAAGGGTGGGGGCCTGGTGATATTGGATTACCGTTATACTCGAGTATAGCCGACTCGAGTTAGCCGAGGCACCCATTTTTGCCTCAAAAATTAAAAAGATGATTGACCCGAGTATAAGCGAGGGTATACAGTAACCCTAATACCTTCCACTGTAGATGATTGGAACTACAAACTCCCCAGCATGCTTGGTTGCTGGGAGTTGTAGTTTCCAACCACTTTTTAGACACTTTTGGCAGATCTGGCACCACAAACTTTAATCCAAAGAAAACAATTCAAAGATGTAACCACTATATTGAGACTACGGAAGATACCACACGGATGGGGATTTCCCTAAAGCTGAACATAACATATGGAGAATCACAATATTCTGTGACTTCTAGGGACTCTGCAGTGGAGTTACTAAAAAATGGGGTATCTGGAATATCGAAGCTAACAGAGAATCTAACGCCTCACCTGCTAGAAAATCTCCAACAAGAATCCCGTTGGAATGGGCCAAACTTGACAGACATTCCTAAAGTAAAGGATATAAAATGGAAAAGTTGAAATATGAACTGGTGAAACAACACAAACATGTGAGCATATTTCAAACGGACATATACAGTGTAACACTGTTTGTGGGTTATCCTTTTCCTTTTATACTTATGAAACAAATAATTATATAATCGAATGCGGGTATTTTATAAAAAAGTACATATCAAAGTCAACTGATTTGAATGCAACAGCATAGATTAAATTTAAAATTGTTGGTGGGTAGGGGTCTTGAACATATGATACAGACTACTTGTAAGGTATACCAAGTTGTCCTTTTTATAGACATGATATATACCCAATCAATGTTGCAAAGGTAACATAGATAAAACTAAGCATCTTGCCTACTGGTGGCTCCGCATATGTTGAACAAATTAACCACAAGTGTGCCTGGGGGCCCTACAGTGGATAAAGTGTGTATAGGAGTCAACTGGTAGGAACTCAAAAATATAGATCAGACTAGTATAAGGTTTGGTGTGAGGCCTATGTATATATGAAACAACCAAACGTACAGTGAAATATGAGATATTACTATAATTACGGTTAAATAATACTCAATACGAATGATATAAACATATACCATGGATTAAAACAAACATAGTGTCTATGAAGGGTTACGGAATATGTGAAACATATCATTCATTGGATATAGCTAAGGGTCCCCTTGTCGTTGAGGGTTACATAAGGGACTAGGATATGAACACAATAACAAAGACCAGGAATAAAAACTATTGTTTAATAGGGAGTCATTAATAAGTGATTTAACTACTTACAAATATACCAAGAGATCTAGACATAAATATGAAAACTGTATATTAATAATAAGTGTAATAATTGTTATGAACCTAGGAACATAGTTGAAAACCAGTATATGGTGTTTAAGGGTTCAGTGTATATGAAACAAACTATCACATGGTATGATTGGGGTTCCCATGTATGTGGAAAATATTATTATAGAGGTTTCCGGAGCTTTATGTGGCAATGCATGATGGAAAATGGGGACAATGGAAACGTATATATATGTGTGGGATTTATAAAAGAGTATACAACAGAACATAGAGAAGAAGGAAGGGGAAAGACAAAATCAGACAAGTGACCAATCTGCACGCCAATATAATCTTAACCATTATCCAAAATATTGAGAAAAGAGAATAACATACCCACGTAACATTAAATGGAATAACTACAATTTAGGCCTTAAATAAAGTAACAACTAAGGGCAAGTAAAGCCAGGAAAGAAAAGAAAGGGAAAGAGGAGAAGGGGAAAAGAAAGAATAAGGAAAGATAATTTAGCCTCCTATTTAAAATGAGGAATGAATATCCTCAATCATGTAAATATGTTTGCGTTCAGTTTGTTTTTATTATGTTGCCATAATTGGCTCAGTTTACTTAACTAGGAATACCCAGGTTGTGAGCAGAGTTTACCTGACGTTCTCCCTACAGAATATAATGTGTATAAGTTTCTTTAAAACAAATCAACCCCACACCTAAATGGTAATCAAAATAATGGCTATAATGTGAGAGGAATGATTCCCCATTTAAAAGATTTATGGTTTGGAAAGAATCTCTTCAAAACAAGTAGACATCTATGTGTGCAGGAAACACATTTAACCCAAAATTTTGAACATCTCTAACAACATAAAATTCCCAACATTACAAAGCATCAACAAATAAGAAGAAGAGAGGTAGCGATCGCCATCAGAAACACAGTAGCATACGAAGAAAAGAAAGTATATAGACAAAAAGGCAGATTTATAATATTACAATGTAAAATAAATAATGAACAGTATATTTTAATCCAATGTATATGCTCCAAATAAACATCAACAAAAATGTATAAACAAAGTTATAAACAAAGCCAAACAGATACAAACCTATAACATAATCATAACTGGAGACTTTAATCTTACCCTAGACCCACAAATAGACTCAACAGGAAAAAAAAACACCAATAGGAATCCAAACCTAAGCAATATAACATTTAAAGAGGACCTTTATGATGTATGGAGAGTGCTACACCCTTTAGATAGAGACTACACATACTTTTCTAAAACACATAATGTACATTCTAGACTAGATACTTTCCTTACAGATAAATGGCTATTACAAAAATTCATTCACTCCAAGATTCTAAATAGATCAATTTCAGATCACGCACCTATTGTTTCATGGATAAAAGAAGATAATTAATTTAACTAAACCCACACTGTGGAAACTAAACCTATCTATTGAACAAACCAGAAATTCAATCCTCAATTAAGAACTCAATCAAAGAATATTTCGAATTAAATGATAACGACCAAACAAATCAATTTACAGTATGGAACGCACATAAAGCTGTTATTAGGGGAGAATTCATTAAAATAGCAGCTACCCCCCCAAAAAAAAAGAGAATAGAAAAGAAAATGAAGTTAATAGAACAAATCCAAAAGATGGAAGAAATCCATAAGACATCTCCTACGGACATAAATTACCAAAATCTAAGAGAAGCTAATGAAAAATTACATTATCTTAACATGTATAATTACGATAAATATATCAGACGTATTAATGCTAACTACTATGCACAGGGCCCAAAAGCTACTAAAATACTGGCTAACAAATTTAAAAATAAAGTAGTAAAATCCAAAATACCTTATATTCTCAACCGAGATAATAGTAAAACTTATAATCCCAATGATATAGCAGACCAATTTGCAATATACTACAAAACTCTATATAATTTAAATGAAGAAGTAAATCTCCATAACCCTTCTAGTGAAGATATTGAAGTATTTCTAAATAAAATCAATCTGCCCTCATTATCAGAAACACAATTAACTGCAATTAACAAACCAATAACATTATCTGAAATCAAAAAAACTATTTATTGTCTCCCTAAGAATAAAGCTCCAGGAGTGGATGGATTCATAAACGAATACTATAAAACTTATATGGATATAATGGCCCCATACCTACAAAAAATCTTCAAATTAGCTACAGACGAATCTGGATTCCCTCAAGAAATGTTAAAAGCCACAATTGTCCCCATTCCAAAACCAAATAAGGAAAACTACATGATCCAAAATTACAGACCTATATCCCTATTGAACACTGACATTAAGATATATTCCAAAATTATAGCAAATAGAATACAACCACTATTAGAATCGCTAATTTCCCCAGACCAAGTAGGATTTATCTCCCATAGACAACCCGGGGATAATACAAGAAGATTTATAAATATAATGGAATGGGCCGAAAAAAAGAAAATAACCACTCTAATTCTGACATTAGACGCCGAAAAGGCATTCGACTGTTTAAATTGGAGGTATCTTGAGGCAGTGGTAAGTAAGTTTAATTTTAAAGGATGGATAAATACCGCAATTTTGGCATTATATACCAACCCCTCAGCCACGGTATATATTTCAAATATGCTTTCAAAATCCTTTACTATATCTAACGGAACTAGACAGGGATGCCCATTATCCCCTCTGATATTTGATTTAGCAATTGAACCCCTTGCAGAATCGATCAGAAATAACTCTAACATACAAGGCATAAAAATTGGTAACGAAGAACACAAAATAGCCCTATACGCAGATGATTTAATATGTGCCATTACAAATCCTATTAAGTCCCTAGTACATCTACAAGAACTGTTCAAATTATACAGCAAAGTTTCATATCATAAGATAAATGAAAACAAATCCTTTATACTGGGCTTAAATGTATCGTTGGCCTTAAAAACCTTTCTATCCGCTAAGTACAATTACAAATGGGAAGAGAAGGAAATGACTTATCTGGGAATCCAACTAACCACTCCAACAAACGATCTATTCCAAAAAAAAATTGTCCCTCTTGAACAAGAACTCCAAAAAGACTTACTAAGATGGTCATCCAAATACTTATCTTGGTTAAACAAATGTTCGATAATAAAAATGCTAATACTACCAAAGCTACTATACAAATTTAGGACCATTCCTATTTTGATACCGGACTCGTATTTCCATAAATTACAGATGGAAACGAATAGGTTTATTTGGAATGGGAGGAAATCCAGGATAGGCATATCCATTTTATCTAAGACTAAAAAATCAGGAGGTATAAACTTCCCAGTTATTAGGGATTATTACTATTCAGCCATTATGGATCAACTGAAATCTTGGTTAAATGAAAATTCACAGAAGAAATGACTAAATATAGAACTATACATGAATAGTGGTAATTCCCTTAAGAGTAATCTAGATTTGTCCATACTACAAAATAAAAAGGTTGCATCTGATTATATACCAATTACAACAACCAACAATGTTTGGTATAAAATTTCTAAAATACACGACCTAAGGAAATCATACTTGCCTTGGGTATCAATTGAGAGTATGAAGAGATGTATAGAGGGTCTGAATATTTGTCATTGGAGCAAAAACGGTCTCTCCCAATTAGCGGATCTTGTTGAAGATTCCTCATTCATTCCATTCCAGATTCTAAAACAAAAATTTAGATTAAAAGATAGAGACTGGTACTACCATTACCAAATAATTAGCTATTTAAAGAAAATACCCTTCCTTTTTGAAAGAAATGAACATAGAATAATAGACCTATGCCTTCTAGAATCGCCTAAAAGAAAGAATATTTCAAAATTTTATTCATTAATCAATAGTAAAGACACATTTGTGAAACTTAAATGCATAGATAGGTGGGAGAGAGATCTGAATATGGAAATTCGGGAACCACAATGTATAAAGGCATTTCAGCTCACCTTTAAAATGTCCAAATGTATAACACATTGGGAAGTTAACAAAAAATTATTCTATCGATTTTACAGAACTCCCAGTAACCTTAATAAGTGGTATAATGAAACATCTCCGGAATGCTGGAGGAAATGCGGTAATAGTGGCACCTTATTACACATATGGTGGGATTGCATTAAAATAAAGAAAATGTGGTATAAGATATACAATTTACTGAGGAGTATATTGGAATGCGATATAATTCCTAACCCAGGTTTGTCCTTGTTGAATTTAG
This sequence comes from Hymenochirus boettgeri, assembly GCA_019447015.1. Lineage (NCBI taxonomy): Eukaryota > Metazoa > Chordata > Amphibia > Anura > Pipidae > Hymenochirus > Hymenochirus boettgeri. The sequence goes on from CM033475.1 coordinate 83,402,594, forward strand.
GATTGGATAAATATAACAATTCACAGAAAACTATTTTATACCATGTCTTTACTGTTGCCAAAATACTTATAACCAAAAACTGGGGAACTAACAAAATACCTAGCATAAAAGAAATAACCATAATGTTAAACAGAAACATGAATTATGAAAAAATGTTTGCAATCTCACAGAACAGTTTTGCGAGATTCTATAAAAATTGGGAATCTTGGTATATAGATAACAGATCTCTAACTATATAAATCGAGTTACAGGGACTGTAATAGGTATGGGCATAGGAATATAGGAATATAAAGTGTATATGGTTGTGTGATGTCTCGAGGATACTCTGTAAATTTAAGAAGAGAAGCTATAGAGAAAATACTGACTCAATGTAAACTGATGTTATATGGTATAGGTTATATGATATATGTTTCTTTTTTTTTTTTTATATTATAATGTATTAATAAAGACTTTCTCAATATATCAATATGAAATAGAAAGCTTTTTTATGGTTTTTTTTTAATTACAAAAATTTTAAAAAAAATTTAATGATTAAAAAAAAAAAAAAAAAGGTTTAAGCAACTCACAATGTTTTGTTAGTTGGCTTAGAGTCACTGTACATCTTTTACGGCATATTGCAATATTCTATATAAAGCAATTGCGGAATGCTGCCAGTGCAAATACTGTGTAAAGGAAGCTCAAAGTAGGCTACCAGACTCAAACATGCCACGCTTGGCCTTCCCAAAAGAAACATTTTAAATCCAGGGTTTAGGGTCACCAAAGAGACCTTTAAGGACAATTATACTGCCCTTGACTAGAATTAAAAAAACATTCTAGCTGGTGGTTTGAATTTTTTCCTACCTTTCTTTTTCCCTCATCCAGTGTTCTTAGCTAGAATTATATTTTAATTCTAGCAGAGGTTTCTTTTCAGTGACATTGCACTTTATTAGAAAATATTTTCAGAAAATAAAGCTAGGTTTCTTTTGTAACACAAAGATTCACAAGAGCCCAATATCTAAAATGGATACAAAATGGATGGACTTCATTAAGAGTGGAAGCTAGATAGAACATTGAATATAACAAGCAATAGAATATACAAAGAAAGACTGAATACATTTTGTGCAAAAATGCCTTATAAATCTTGTATTAAATTCTAGCAAAGTAAAACTAACATTGCTGATTATGTAGCTTAGGTTTGCATAATGATCTTATGGATTAAACCAAGGTAACTTTGTATATAAAGTAGCACGTTTACCAGTAAACTCATTTGGCCTCAGTTCTATGAAAACATTGCCACTCATTTATAGTTTTAAAGGGCAACTATAGTGAGAAAAAAAACTTTGTCTATATACACTGTACAGATCACTTAGTATAAGCTGCCTCACTTTCATCTTGCTGTGTGGCTTCGTTTCTTCACACTGGCAGAAGTTTGTACCAAGCTGTCTAGTCCCCCTCCCCTCTCAGTCTACTCCCCCTCAAGCAGTAAAGGGCTGTATGAAAAGTCTGGGCATGTTCAGTTGAAAGGACTTTAAATGAAGTGCTGACATCCTTTTGACCCCTCCCTTCCAGAGCTAGATGACAAGCAAGCAAAGTGTGGGAGAAAGTAGCAATATGCTGAAGGGAGGGGCAGAGGGGGAGAGAGGAGGACGAGTGGTGCTGAGATTCTTTACAAGTAAGTTACTGAACTCTGCCTGTTCTCTAAGTTTGCTAATTGTTATTTATTTTTGTTATATATCTCTCCCCCTGCTTAGCTTAGATCATAATCACTGAAGACTTGGCTTGTTATCCTGATATATTTCAGTTGCTTTAGTCTATATATTTCATAGATTGTTTGGTATATAGTCTGTATTACTATATTATTATATACACTGTATTACTGTATTATTATATATACTATGTGTCTTGTTTGATATATAGTCTGCATTACTGTATTATTATATATACTGTATTATTATTTATGATGTATAACTGTATTATTATATATACTGCATTAGTGTTTACTTGGTGATGTCCATTTCAGTCACTGGTTTTGTATGAATATAAGATTTTTTTTGGGGGGGGGAGGGGCTGTTTTATAGTGTGTTATGCTCATATTGCTGGGTTAATGGTTTATTGATTGTGTTTAGCACTACAGCATTTGACTATGTGTGGCTCATGGTACTAATAGTGTGGGTAAGGGAGTGTGTGACAGTACTGCTTTGGATTGTGTGGGTGTGTGCCTTTGAGTGACAGATGAGGTGTAGCAGCTCCTACAAATCACAGCATATTCAAAGGCTTATATCTCGGGGACTGTGAAGAATTTAAAGAAACTAAAGGTACCCTGGTGGTTGGGATGACTTATAGGATACATTAGAAGGAATAAAAAAAAAAGATTCTAACTATAATTGCCCTTTAAAAGAGCCAAACTCTTTGCATGGATCAAACTGACTCTCATTTGTAAAAACAACCAATTTTCAAGGGTTAATACTGATCTGATTATACTGTAACTGAGTCAGCAAGTACAAAATTTAAAGGATTAGTTAGAAGACAGCCTTAACATTACACTATACATGTGGCACGTGGATTTGTTAAATAAATGAGGCTTAGTTTACAATGATAAAGACATGTAGTACTGACATCCTATAATCCTCCTGCCTTCTTCAGAGACCGGTTGTTATAGATTTCTACATTTCAGAGTTTTAGTGTTTCTTCTCTGTCCTAAAACTGAACACATAAAAATACACAAGAAAGACAAACTGGTGACCATTTACTAATTACCAGAGAATCAGTGGTAATCTAAATTTCACCTGCAGACCAGTCATTTTCTCAGCACAAACAGACCAAATATTCTATACACCCTTATATTGTCTGACAAAATTGTCATGTGTCTCTGGTTTAACCATACAAATGTAGATATCCAGGCAGCAGGTCCAGATTGAAGAGGCTAGATTGTGTATAGGGGGTTTACCACTTTCCCAACAACTTGAACAATCACTCAGAAAAATATTAACTCAAGAGCCAACAAACAGAACATTGCTGTTATCTCCAATAAGTCATTGTGAGCACTGCTCGTTGGCTCTTGTGTGAATATTTTTTACTGATTGTCCATGGTTTAATTTGCAGGATTCTGTAAAAAACAATTCTTGGAAAAGTTTAGATTGGGTTAATGTTCTGACATTACCAAATACCACATTAGAATTGTGCATCCCTTTTGCAGACCAGCTACCGTACTATTACCAGCTATTAGCATAATGTATCATGCAGTTTTATCAAGACTGAATGGCATCAGCTCCCCAGCCCTTTCAAAGGATGATTTCTACTAAATGCTGCAACTCGGCAGGGACAATCCTTGGTGCTTGATCCTTCTTTTATCTACTAAATAATACATTTATGGCCACATTGTTAGAAAAATATGTAGAAGCTTACAAACTGTTTTGCTCTTTTGTGTTCATGCATCTGCATATGTTAAATTTTATATTCGGAAAGAAATGTTATCACAAATAAATATGATATAGATGAGCTACTGTTAGGCTGGGTACACACGGGTTGATAGTTTGTCCCAACTGAGCGTTCGATATGAGTGAGCACACGGCCGGGACAAATGACTGTTGGTCGCGGCAATAGTGGCTGCAGCCAACAGTTTGCACGACCAATCGTGATTTACCGTCATGTCCAATTGCCTGTTTGTCCACTTCGGACGAATGGGCAACTGAGCTTGGTCGCGGCTAGCTGCCCCACACAAGCAGATATTTTTGGCTGACTGACCGATTGTGCCTTGGATAGGTCGGTTGGCCAAAAATATCTGCTGGTTTGTACCCAGCCTAACTATTAATTCTGCTACAGACTTAATAATAATGCCATTAAAAAAGAAATGTACTACAGGTGTGCAGTAAAAGGGTAAATCACTCAGCATGACTTGCTGTAATTTGGGAATTGGGATGTGGGGTACACATATTTTACAGGCATGACCAAATTTGTCTTTATATGGATTTCCTCCATTTTCATTATTTTACTTAATTAAAATATAGATTATACAAAGTACTGCCAATATCTTATATGTCATACTTAACTTCTCAGAGAAAAACAACTATACAGTTAGATATCACTATTAAATGAAAATTAACAGATTATTTATTTTCTGAGATCTCTAAAATACACTTAAGTATATGTGTATGGCATTTCCTTGTTACCTACCGTGAATTTAAGTGCATCTGAATTGCTGGACTGGCAATTGTACAATGCTTGGACTGCTGTGAAAAATCAATCAAGAACAATTATGCATATTTTGGCAAGAATGTATTTGGCTTTAAACCTTCTTTACAATGCATAACACAGTTAAAATGCTCCCTTTGGTTTATACTGAAAGCTCTATGCATACTGAATCCAGTTTCTTTGTTAACAGGACAGATTGTGTGTGAAAATTCTTAATTTACAATAATATTGCTAAAAACTTCACATGGTGTTCATATTTTAAATAAAAACAAAATACTAAGCTTCACATCTCAGCTGCATTTATGGCTGCATTTTTATTACATTTAGTTGAAAGTTTTTCCTTTGTTAGTGATGTGTCTCCAGAATCTCACTTCCTGCTGTCCTTAAGGAGGCTAATATACCTTCCTATCCTAGTAACTCTAAAGTCAAAATTTATAATTAAATCCATTAACATTTTAATTTAATTCCTGCTGTTTTAAACCAACCTATTAGTACTCCAAGTGACTTTCTATGAGCCCAGGCAAAAGCAACCACTGCCCCGATTAAACAAAAGCTCTTGTACTATGTTACAAAATGTGGTTTGTGTAAGGGTGCTAAACTCCAAAGTCTTTTAAAACAGTGGTTTAAAATGAGGCAATGGGAATTCTGGAACATGTCACATCTTGGAGCAGCGGTTTCTTGGAACCTATGTTTGTGTCTGATGTAAGTGGGTCTCCTTGGGAGAAGAGCAAGTAGATGGACGGAAATTGGGAAGAATGGTAAAAGTGTAAAGGTTACCAGGGGAAGTAGGGAACAGAACAATAGGGTTGTTCTTTCCAGATAGTCCAAGCCTATAGGTTACCTGTCTTCAAGAAGTATCCGCACAATACATTGGTTACGATGGTTACACAGCCAAATTTTTGTGCACTGCTGCAATCGTCTTTATTTGTGTCTTAAAGCCAAACTAACCCATGGTACATTGGTTTAGGTGGCTTTAAGACACAAACAGCTGGTAGCTGCTCTCAATACATAGGTCTATAGCACAAGAAAAATGATAATGGGGGAGCACACTAATAAGGTGAATCCAAAAATGTGTTTATTTAAAACAACATACACAACGTACCTTGTACCTGAGGAAGGGACAGTACATCCCGTAACTTTGTGTATGTTGTTTTAAATAAACACATTTTTGGATTCACCTGATTAGTGTGCTCCCCCATTATCATTTTTCTTGTGCTATAAAACTATTTGGCCCTTGGAGTGGAGGGCTAGGGGGATAGCACCTATCTATTTGTCTGGCATACAGCCAACATCGGTGTGCTGGAGTGTACTCTGAACAGTGCTCTCAATACATAGGCCTGTTAGTTACTATGCCATGATGCACACACACAATACATTTTGAGTTTATCGGAGAATGTAAGACTACAAAGCTACAAAGTTTACATTTACTACCAGTGTTCCTAGACAATTGTGCATTCTGATTTGGTCATTCAAAATGACTGAATTGATGAGCAATGCTGAACAATTCGGAAAGACTGAACTGATGAACAATGCCCAGAAGAGTTTATTGTATGTCCCATTAATGTATTTGTATAAATTGATCATATCCCCACATAAGCATCTCCTGTTCAGTGTGAATAATTTATCTAATCTAATAATCCAGCCAGTTGGAGAGCTGCAAAAACAGTCAATTATTAAGCAAAAAGGACACAGAAGCAAATCTTTTTAAAGGGCATGTCCACCCTCAAGCCCCATTCATAATTAAGTTAAGGGCCCTGCAAACCCTGATATTGTGATAATTACCTTTGTCCTCACGGCTCCTGAAGAGCTGGATTGCATCTGATCTTTGGATGGTCCTCTCTGTGAACTGCTCTTCCATCATGGTAACAGCCATCAGTCACATCAAGGCCAATGATGTATGGCTAATTACCAGCACACCTTATCTTATACAAGGGTAAGTATAACAATTTCAGGGTTTGGGGGGGTCCTTTAATCTGTTTGAGGCTAAAGCAGGAGAAAGCAGAGGAAATCTCAGAGGGGCGGAGCTTAACATTCAGCAAACCAGTAACAAGATGTCAGCAACTTTCAAGGCACAAAACTAGGCTCTAGAGGGGCATAGGTGAAAAAAATATGGCAACAGTATTTTTAAAGCTGCAGTTTACAAATGAATATAACTTGATTTTACAGTGCACTTATCCTTTAACGTTTCTGATGAAATATAATTCCATTTGTTGTTTCTGGCAATGCCTTTTGGGCAATTAACCTTTAAAGGATATTTTATGGACTGTTTTTCCTATTTATGTGCAAAAGTGCAGTAACTATACACTACTTCTTTTTGCCCCTCTCCACGGGAGTCAAGCCTAGAAACTGCATACTCCAAAAATACCCCCCTAAATTATTATGATGTCACTCCGTTACCCACTTTTTAAATATTACTTGTTCTATCACTTGGAGGTAGTCCTACTTTATTTCTATAACAATATATAAATGGTAATGAACAAAGTTATTAAATTTTTTTTTATTTCAGATGTTTTTAACATAAAAGCATTTTACTATTAAAAGTGACCTTGTCCTTTTTTATAACAATTTCAGGTGATGACTTAAAAGAAACAAGAACATTACATGATTATGTAATATCCTGGTGACACTTAACAATTTAATAATTTATGGCCTTTCTGTTCTTTAGTTGTTAAAATAGTATTAAATCTGGGAACTGCATTAACATTACTGTTACTCAATGAAAAATAAAATAATTTATAGTTAGCCTTTCTTTCATTTAATATGAATACACACATGACGACACTTTCTGATGTGATGACTTTTTCCTTCATTATAAAGTGTAACTCTTTTTCATTGGCATGTCATAGTATGTTCTTGAAACCTTTTTATACATTGATGTGGCAGTAGACTTGCCATGGCCAACTGTAAAGAAGACCAATTGCAGTAAAAAGTACTTAAAAAGTCCTTGACATTTCTTGAAGGGTATTTAATATTCTAAGTAGCCAAATAAAAAAAGACTAAAAGATTTAGTGGCAAATTAATCTTGCTCAGTAGATTGTACTTACTGTACTTATGTAATCACTGGACACCGACTAATAAGAAACACGAGACCTCCCAATCATAATTGAGCCCTAATGGGACCCGTGTCTCTATATTACTCCACATGTCCAGTGATTACATTAACTCCACATGGTTGAGATACTGTTCATATGTTTTATATAATATGTAATACAAATTCCCAAATTTGATCTCAAACCAGAACATATATATTTAGTGCAATGTGCAATCTATTTTTATACATCAATAGATTTAGCCTTTAAGATATATAAAAAACATGTCAAATGAAATTTATATATATTTATGTTTATTATAAATAATGTCCATTTCCATATAGTCATTTCCTCTATTATACATTTTGTATAGTGATGTTTTTAACGTATTGTGTATATAAATATGTATGATTGTACAGCTCCTATAGAGACATGTATATTGAATAGTGCTGCTTGCCCAGCTAGGGTTAATATTGTTCATTCCAATTGAACATGTCAATCTGTAACCAAGATTACAGATAATCTTTAATTATGTATGCTAATGGCATTGCAGGCTATTTAAGATACAGGTGTATAGTAGCCAATTTCCGCTGATGAAGTGTCCGTTGGACCCGAAACACGTCAGGCAGTTGGTGGTCTGATTGTATGTTTAAATGGACTAGACATCTATGCCATAGATGGTTTTAATATTTATTAAATAAATGTTACGTTTTATCTGCTGCTGATTGTTCATCTCCTGATTGACATCCATTGAGGTGGCCCGCCTTTGACAAGCTTCTCTGTTCTCTTACTGGTTCAATCAGGGAGGTTTCTGACTCTCCCATGGAAGCATGGCCACTCAGCCAGTTTGGACATATGGTGAGGGGGAGTGTCCCGTAAGCCATCACGCAAGCTACTAACAGGGACACTAACTAACCTGACCTAGCCTAACTAGCCTAACAAACTAATGCTAACTTAACCATATAAAACAACATCATATCTATTATTAGGGAAACTTTAATTGGAGTCATTTAGTTAAATCTTTTGGTCAAAATCTTTAAATACTATCAAACAAAACATATTACAATCATGTGTGAACAGACAGTAAAACATTATTCTTACTTTATCATTACTATTTCAATGCAACTAGTAAAAACATTATGTTAAAATTGATTGATTCTTATCTGGTGCCCTCTTCTATTCAGAGGGCATCAAGTTTTACTGTGCTTTGAGGTACAGTAACTGAGCCACTGCCATTGCCATTGTGATTTCATCTTATACAGACAGGAAAGGCAATTCTAACCACCAGCAGGTTTTCTCATGGATGCAATGACTTCAGAGACATTGACTGCTTAGCTCCTTGAAGCGAAGACACCCTGAAAAAAAAACTGCTGAATTTAAAATGGATATTTTACAGAATACAGAACAGAAGAAATCAAAGTTATGTAGTGGGCATATAAGTGTATGTGTGTATATAAATATATGACAATGCAGACATTTCTTACCATGATTGCGAAGGGGATCGATCAGCTCCTAAGTTGATTGCAGCTTATCCTGTGGATGGGACAACACAGCAGGTGGAGACTTCCAATTGCTCAGCTCTTTGAAATTAGGAGACCCTGGAATAGAAAAAGTAAAGCAGTGGACATACAAGTGTTTTTATGTATGTGTTTGGAAATGCAGACAATGTCTTAACGTGAATGCAAAGGGGATCCGGTGTTTGCCAGCCAAATCAGCTCCCGAGTTGATTGGAGAATGTAGCTTTTCCTGTGAATGGGACGACTGCAGGTAGAGATTTTGGACTTGCTACATGTTTACAAATGCCAACTTTTATACCTGAGGTCTTTTAGTATTCAGTTTGGGCCCAGGCACACTCCATGGCAATTTGTCAGTCACTGGTGCTACCCCAGTCAGTTCTCTAGCTAGTGACTGTAAAGCTATAGCACAAGCAAGAAAAGTACTGAGGCACACACTATTCAAGTGGATTTCTGTTTATTGGTGAATCATAAAACACAGAAATTTCTGTAAAGTGAACATAAAAAAACATTTTCTTATTGAGTAAAGTGCAATAATAAAAAATAATAAAAATAATAAAAAAAATAGAATACAATGGCAACTTAACAATTTGTTGTTGAATGTTTTCTAGTGAAAATAGGCTCACCAAGGTGCCCTCCTTGCCTTCTGAGAAAACACTTGAATTGCAACATCAAGATTTAAGATGTAAGCCAACTCACATTCAATAGATATTGTAGCAAGCCCAACAAGCCTCTCTGCTGTCATTGTTGATCGTAGATAAGTTTTTATTAGTTTTAACTTAGAAAAACTGTGTTCACCACTTGCAACAGTAACAGGAAGGGTAAGTATCATACAAATGGCAAACAGACATTTAGAAAGATTGTACTCCAAACAGCCCGTGGTGTCTTACAGTTTGTGGGTGCAAACAGCTCATATCACTTATATCAATATCTCGTTGGCTATCATGTGAAAGTGCTTTTCAAATTTTTGACCGATAATTTCACAGGTACAGTCTGGTGTATTCTATCTGTTCCACTGCACCATATAGGTCTGCCTCTATTTTCTGTTGTCTTTTACTTGTGATGTTAACTTTTTTATAGTCTAGATTTAGACTAAGCTGCTCCTCTTCCATAACAGCAGAGAGGGCATCCTCTATTTTCCCAAGCTAGTTTTAGACAGCTTTTACTGCATCAATGCAGCTTTCCCAATGAGTGGTTTAAGTGTGAACCACTAATGTGTCGTTGCCAGGTCTTGCTTCAAAACATTCCAGGGTTGTGTTGATGCAGAGAAGAACACATATTGACTCTGGGTTATATTAAAAAAAATACTGCCTCGATACAGCAGGAAGCAACATCACTAACCACAAGATTAAATGAATGCGCATTGCATAGCACATAGAAAGCTTTAGGGTATAAGCCTCATACCTGAGCCTGAACACCTCTGCTTTTTCTTTTCATGTTTAACCTCCCCCCCAAACATAAATCTAATTCAGATTTACCTAATTACTCCCACAATGTATTAAGCACTTTGCAAACATTAAAACATTCTGGAAATGCGATTGTGTCTTGAGCATTAATTTTTTAAAAATTTGTTGCATTGCATGTAAGAAAATTGCAACAAAGCACAGGCAACAAAAAACCCTTGCAAACCTGTGAGCTAGAAATTATAAAAGGTTCTTACATCGAAAAGTGATACATATAATATTTTCTGATACAGGTAGTAGAGGTGTCTGAAACTCACCAGTTTTGTTCCGTTTTCAGATTCCCGGATCTCGGGACAATGCCACAGATCCAAAAACAGAATGAATTTTCAATTATTATCGAATGTTCAAGGCTATCTTTGAGGATTATCGAAAATAGCCTGGACAATAGTCCTTGAAAATACGATCGGAGATGAGTTTCCGATCGTATTTTTGAGGATTATCGAACGTTCGAGGCTATTTTCGATAATCCTCGAACATTCGATAATTATAGAAAATAGGCTCCTAAGTCCCAAAATCTGGATACCCGTCTGGACTTGGACAGATCATTCGGATTTCAGAACCGAGGGGTTCCGTGTCGGAGCCAGGTCCAAGTCGGACCCGGATCCCATCTCTAGCAGGGAGTAAATGGAAACATATTTTGTTAGTGTGCAGAAAACCAAGTATGTTGAAAGCATGGCACCTATATTCCTATGTTTTGCAAATAAAAATGTTATGGGTTTTATGGAACTAACCCATTTATTGTGAGGGAGTTCCTTTTTTCCCATTGCATTATTGAGATGTGGCCAGAACCAAAAGCTAGAACCACAGGTAACCCCTAGAAATACATTATCAGGGAGATTCAATATGCCCCTTTTTAGAGCACAGCGCCATTTCCGAATGTTTTTGGAAATAGCGTTGTGCTAACGATCCAAAACCCCTGCCGTTAAGTTTTGCGTTACCTCGTAGCGCGAAACTTAACGGTAAAGGCTGTGGAGCGTTAAGTTCGCGCTCCTTACCTTAGCCCGATCCCATGATGCAATAACTGATGTAATCCCGTTTACGTCAGTTATTGTTTCACGGGATCGGGCTAAGGTAAGTAACGCGATCGGAAGTATTGAATCTCCCCCTAACTTGTTTATTTTATTTCTATATTTTATCTTCTTTTTTTTTTTTAAATGATATGGAAAGTTTTCATCCTACTGTTATTTCAATTGTGTAGTAGAATCACAATTGTAAATGGAGAAATGTCATTGGCTGGAGCTAAAATATTCCCTTTCTGCCAATTGCATAATAAATATAAATGTCCTGAGTACACTAATATTTTAAGCACATGTTTATACTGAATCTGTTGGTGGCACAGAGTAAGAGATGAGCAGTCTATTTAAACAGTCTTTTGTCATTGCTTAGTACATCAATATATGTGCAGAATGTCTACTTATCCCATAAGGAAATTGTTTTATACTTTGTGACTAAATGCTGTCATACATTGGAAGTAATTTAACAGCACAAAGAAGTTGAACCTATTTTAATATGTTTTACGTGAGCATGCCATTGTTCCATGTACCAATCTGTAGAGCGTAGTGGTGATTTCCCACTTCAACAAAGGTGCTTTTCTTGACATCTTTCTAGGAACTCTGGTGCAATATTGAAGCTTTTGCTGTTTCTGAGACAAGTAATTTATCATAGGTATATGCCTGCATTCCGTGTCACTTCTTATAAAAGTAAAAAGCATACACTTCAGTGCTTGTTAAGCCATTCCTATATATTGAACATAAGTGAAGATAATAAAAGGAGACTAGAAATATAACTAAATAGAATGTATGTGACAGCATATGCTGCTTCTTTGCCTTTACCAGCAATTTGTGTGTGGATTTCCCTGGGATGTGTGTTTAAAATTACTAGCCTTTTGTATTTCATACAGATTACGATAATTTACTGAATAGCCTATAATATACATTTATAATCATTTGAAGCAGTGTCAGTTTCTGCTTGTGTCTGTCAACACAGTAATGTTGCTATTATACTAACTATAATATAATTTCAAAGAACTGATAAGAGAGTAAGATTTCACAGAGCTATAAACAGAGGATAAGCAGTTCAAAGAGTTACATTTTCTAAAGGATGAATTGCAGTGCTAAGTCTAAGACAGTGATGGCAAACCTTGTAGAGACCTATAAGACCATGTATTGAGAGTTAGTATCACTCTCGATTGCCTCCTCTAGGCAATGCATTGAGCCGGCTCTCAGTGCATAGTAAATGGGGTTTTCCCATTCAAAACTAACACCAGCTATCTTCTGGCATTACGTTTTCTGTCTTAAAGAGCCAGTACATAGCTTGCAGTGGTTGCGTGACACAGTTTTTGCACACAGCCGTAAGTTATGTCTTAAAGTCACATTAACCCTTGGTACATGGGTTAACGTGACTTTAAGACAGAAAAAAATGATGACTCAGTAGTCCCAAACTCAACCCAAAACCCACTTTAACCTGAATACTGAGGTTTTATTTTAGAAAAAACAACTCAAACAGATACAGTTATATGAATCAATTATAGATTAACTATTAAGTTTGAGGTTCAAAACATTAACACCTACATCAGACAAGAGTTTGAGACCATAAGAGTGACTCAAAAAGAGCTTTTAAAGCACAAAATAATAATTTAAAGCACAAAATAAAATCAATTTACTTTTATTTTGGGTAAGTAATTCCCTTTCCCTTTCCCCTGGCTTGTCTGGTTCCCAATGAAACTTAGCAATGGCAGCAGTAGTTTATTCAGGCAGTAAAAACAACCCCAGTCCCCTTAAAACTATGCAGAGCAAATAGAGACAGCAGTAAATTAAAATAATTTGACATTCTTAGCGTGCTGTGGCAGGCACAGGAAAGAGTAGGACAGAGAGTGCATGCACAGCAGTTTCTCACTTACTATTCAAAGAGCTTTTATACATTTGAGCATGTGCAGAGGAGGCAGCAGCGGAATCAGCAGTCAATTGTTGGTTGTGATGCCAGCAGTCACCAACTTGATTGCAGGGAGGGAGGAATCAGCATACTTTGCCAGAATGAAGGCAATAATTGACCTTAAATATCTAGTTAGTAATGCATCTTATAGTGTTCTGAATATGTTTGGGTCAGGGTTTAGGGTTTGAGTCCGGTAACAGACATAAGACCAGATTTTTGCTTTAAGGGTGAACATGCACTTTAAAAGGGTAATTTTTAATAATGTGTGCTTAGTTGGAAACTGATTTATCGCAGTTTACATGACCTTTAATATTTAGTTCTCCTTTAACAAAAATATTTCTGATCTCCAGTATTCTCCTTTTCTCTCTTTAGTTTATGATCCTTTTGGTAGCGGAAAGCCATAAACAAACTGACACATCATACACCATTATACAGTATTCAGCAAAATAAAAGAGTTTTCTGGTGTTTATATCCATTTTCCATAAATTCACACATACACTATTTTTCTGTTTTTAATGTGATTTGTTGAGTCTGACTACTTTTTGTTGTATAATGCATAGCCAGATCTTAAACATAAACATTATATTTAATTCACCTTATTTAAATGTTTATTTGGATCCATTTCTTTATAAAGCACAAAAAAAACAATTACTTTAGATCTGAGTTTCAAACAGGATGTATGTTTGAAAGAAATTGCTAGCAGTTGCATATTCTGAACAATAAACAAAACTTGCATAATTTTGATGTGTTATGGTAACAGTAACACAAGTTTAATAGCACTTTAGTCTAGTCCTCAGATGTATTCTCAAAGTTGTTCTTTTTGTTTCCTTACTTAAACCTGTTGCAGCACCATCTGTAATGCATTTTCAGATCTAACTTAGGTTGCAAATTGCAAAATAATATACTTGAAAATCAAACTCAAATCCTTAGAAACTCACAATTCTTTTCTTTCTTTCTTTTTTTGTACGTTATTTCATCTCATTGGTATTCACATTTCTATGCAATATCTTTGAATTATGCGTTCCCTCCTTTATCATGTACAAAAAATATTCTGTATGCATCAGCTTTGTGCAGTCACGGTTATGTACAGTATGAGCTTATGTGTAATTCATGACTAATATTCAAAAAACAATGGAATATTCTCTGTTCAAAGCAATTGCCATTTAAAGTATCCATGTGCACTATATAGGGCAAAAAAAAGTATTGTATGAAAAGTTGCCAATGAAGTAAAACAGAATCACTTTATATTACAAAATAAAAATATGAGCTATGAATTTCCATTTTAATACCTGTCAGTGCAAATATAAAATAAATGACTGTGTGTTTATTATGGTAATTACTGTGTGATTTCATAATATTGCTTTCTTGAAAACTGTGTACAAATTTATCAGGTTTAACATAATTCTAGACATTTTTTATGAAACGTGAGTAAACCATATATTGTTTAGGAAATCATTTTACAATTTTTACAATGGGGTGATTTTTTTTAATCTGTCTGTCTATCCATTTATCTACATGCACACATAAAGGCAAATCAGATTAACATATACCTTATAATCAAATACAGGGCTGCCATCAGAAATGTTTATGCGCCATACTATGTAACTATCTTTACCCCTATGGGTTCCTATAGCAATACCTGTCCATCGTCGTACAGGAGTATAGAGATGATTGAAAGTACTTGAGTTTATTTTGGTGGTGGTCTCAGAAGCTTTAAAGGGACAGTTCAGTGAAAATTATCAATATTAGTTAAATTGTTAGTTTGTGTAATGCATTCTTAGTTATTCTACATATTCTCTCCCATTTGGGAAAATCAGTTGATTTCATACCCTTTGCTGTTCCCTGCTGTTGACATTAGTGAGCTGACATTTCAGGTTCTAACGGTCCTTCTTCTTCCCAGGATGCATCACATCCTTGGAATGTTCCTAACAGTAATTTCTACTGATTGGCTGTTGGATGGGTCAAACATGCTCAGATCTCTACTGAGCAACTGAATCAACCCAGGCGCTTGGTCAAGGGCAAGACCAGTCGGTAGACAGTCTCTACTAGGGGTCCTGCATACAGGAAGTCAGTATTTATTTATACACAGACTAGATGGTGAATTGGCAGATTAAGATCATTGGGATGAATAAATACTGCTCTGTTTTCTGAATAATATATGTATTTGCACTGAACTTTCCCTTTAATCCATTTCTGGGAAACCAATGCTTATTAAATTTAATGGGGTTAAATTTAACAATGCATGCAATTAACATGCTTTATTTTAAAAGGTCGCTATACTCACTTAACATTATCTGAAACTACAATTTGAGAGAAGTAAAATGGTGGTACTCGCATATTTATCTATGCTTGCTTTTCATTAAATTATTAATGTATAGTGAGTGCTCCAAATTTCCCCCACCTTATTCTCTGCCTTCTTGTAGTGTCTGTGACAGACACAGCCTCACGACAGACACTGCTCTGCTTACACATCTCACCTGCCCTCCTCCTGCCTTCCTTTCTCTGTTTATTCTCTTTATTGTTGCAGAAAGTGTGCTGGCAGACAGACAAAATCCCAGCAAGAGGTCATTGATAGGGCACATATTATAATTTCTGCTTCTGGAGTTAGTATAGTATTTGTGGTTGAATAAAAACATATGTCCATCAAGTCCAACCCATCTAGCAATATCCTCATTTCCTGCCTAACTGTTGATCCAGAGGAAGGCAAAAAAAACCCCACCAAATTTATGAAGGGAGAAAAAAATCCTTCCTGACTCCAAGTGGAGTCCCTGGATCAACTCTACTTTATGTATCAATACCAGTAACTTGCAACATTCCTTGTTTGCAGAAACTCATCCAGCTTTTTTTTTAAACTGACCAATGAACCTGCCATAACAACGTCCACTGGAAGACAGTTCCATAGCTTTTCCGTTCTCACTGTGAAAAACCCTTTCCGAGCTTGAAGCCTAAACCTTTTTTCTTCAAGTCTTAAGGGATGTCTTTGTGTCCTCTGACATGTTCTATTGGTGAACAATGCCCCAGATAATTTATTGTATGGCCCATAAATGTATTTATACACAGTAATCATATCCCCACGCAAGCGCCTTTTCTCCAGCGTACACAATTGTAACTTTTCCAGTCACTCTTCATATTCAAGCTCCCCCAATCCCCTTATTAATTTAGTTGCCGTCAGCAAACACAGAAACCTTGCTGACAATACCCACTTTCAAATCATCAATAAATAGATTAAATAGAAGCAGCCCCAGCACAGAACCCTGTGGCACCCCACTTAGCACTTTTGTCCATAATGATGAAGCCCCATTTACAACTACTCTCTGCATCCTATTCATTAACCAATTTTCTATCCATGTACAAATGTGACTCCACAGACCAACAGTCCTCAGCTTATACATTAGTCTCCTATGGGGGATTGTATCAAAAGCCTTTGCAAAATCCAAGTAAACTACATCTACTGCTATGCCAGAGTCTAAATTTCTACTTACTTCCTCATAAAAGCCAAGCAAGTGAGTTTGACAAGATCTATTCCTCCTAAATCCATGCTGGTTACTACTTATAATGTCAGTCCTTGAAATATACTCTAGAACATGTTCCCTTATTAAACTTTCCAGGAACTTCCCCACCACTGAAGTCAAACTTACAGGCCTGTAATTACCCGGCTGTGAACGACTACCCTTTTTGAATATTGGGATAACATCAGCCTTTTTCCAATCCAGAGGCACACCACCGGACATGAGGGAATCTGCAAAAATAAGAAGCAATGGCCTAGATAAAACTGAACTTAGCTCCCTAAGTACCCGAGGATGTATTTATTAATATTAACCTTATTTAGTTCTTTCTGTACCATATCTTCGGTTAACCAAAGTGCACTTGAATCTTTATACCATTATTGCTACTATACTCTATGATATATGTACTGGGATCTTCTATAGTGTATACAGAGGGGAAAAAAATATTCAAGACATTTGCTTTATCGCCATCCTCTATAACTAACTTATCCCCATTAATTAATGGTGCCACATTCTCAGTCCTCATCTTCTTACTATAATTAGACTTTTTAGGCTTAGGGGCATATTTATAAAAGAGCGAAAAGTAGCGAAATGTATTCGCATTCGCTTTTCGCATGGGTTTTAGCCAAAAAGACAGTTAACGCTATTTATAAAGGTATCGTTAATGAATGGCGAAACCGTTTCCGCGAGCTATCCTAAACCCTTTTCGCCTTACTTCGCAATGGTAATTTAGGGCGAAAAAAAGGCATAACGCGATTTACAAAAGAGCGAAAGGTGGTTTTGGCGTTAAAAAGAACAAAAGATTAGCGTGACCCTGAAGGTGGTGAAAAGTCATTGTTTGAGCGAAAAGGCATTCTAATGGGTAATATGCCTTGAAAAAGCGAACGCGCATTAGAAGGGCGATCACGCATTAGAGTGTAATATGCCTTGGAAAAGCGACATTAGAAAGGCGAACGCGCATTAGAATGTAATATGCCTTGGAAAAGCGACAATAGAAAGGCGAACGCGCATTAGAATGTAATATGCCTTGGAAAAGCGACATTAGAAAGGCGATCGCGCATTAGAATGTAATATGCCTTGGAAAAGCGAACGCGCATTAGAAAGGCGAACGCGCATTAGAAAGGCGAACGCACATTATAATGGAATATGCCTTGGAAAAGCGAACGCACATTAGAAAGGCGAACGCACATTAGAAAGGCGAACGCACATTAGAAAGGCGATCGCACATTATAATGGAATATGCCTTGGAAAAGCGAACGCGCATTAGAAAGGCGAACGCACATTAGAAAGGCGAACGCGCATTAGAAAGGCGAATGTGCAGTGCAAAAGAAAATTGTATTCCAATTGAGAAATTCTAAGAAGATTGACTAAATAAGACATGGCTGACTTCTTGGTAAATGTGAGGTGGCCATTTTGAACTTAACATCATTTTCTAGTGGGCTTTTCTGGTTTCGAATGGTTATTACAATGCAGTCTTCTTAGATGCGTTTTCGCTCTTTATCGCGTCCGTTCGCCTTTTTCAGCCGCGAAGTGTGTTTTTTTTGCTTTTTTTATAAATAAGGCGAAACGAAGCCCCAAATCGCGCTATTTTCGCTGCGATGTGCTGCGCTAATTATTTGGCGAAAAAGACAATCCTTTATAAATATGCCCCTTAGTGATGCTTTATTCAGCTATCCTAACTTCATTATTAAGTTTAGCTAATTTGATTGCTTTCTTACACTCCTTGTTACAGTTTTTATAATCCGTAAAGGCCCTTTCCGTTCCCTCAGCCTTAAAGGTTTTAAATGCCTTTTTCTTCCTTTCCATTTGCCTCTTTACATCAGAATTCAGCCACATGGGCACATTTTTATTTTTTTTTTTACATTTCCAAAGGGTATAAATTTAGATGTGAACTGGCTTAAAATCCCCTTAAACACAGTCCACTTCTGTTCAGTACCTTTACCTGATAATACATTATCCCAGTTGACATTCTGAAGAGCTGCTTTTAAACTGGGAAACTTTGCCTTTACCGAAATTAAAAGTCTTTGTTAACCCAGCGCACTTTTCCTTTCGATAACAAAGTCCAAATGCCACTATTTCATGGTCACTATTTCCTAAGCCTCCAGTTACCTTTATATCTATAATGCGAGTTACACGTCTTTCCCTCTAAATGCTGTGATTTCAAATGATGATTTCTCAGCATCCACAGCTTAGAATTAAAATCTGAAACAAAGTTTTGAAATATTTGAAAAATGTACCCTTTAAAGACCAATAGCTATAATAAAAACAGATTCATTGCATAGAAAACTAGGAAATGGCACGAGAAACTTGTGCCAATATTAAAGTCACATATTTGAGTAACCTGTTAAAGGCTGGGGGCCATATCCTGATCCTCCCCTGCCCTACCCATTGCCACTCCCACCCATTGGTATAGAGGGCCATACATTTTGTCGAATGGGCCAAAGGTTGGGCACATATGATTTTAGGTAAACCTTGTATAAAGAGAGGGCAGAATTGTTTTAAGATAAGATAACTCTTTGTTATGTCAGTCAAATGGTGCTTCAATATACAGACTAGAATTGTCCTCTTTGCAGAAAAGTAGCTCAACATAGCAGAACCCAATCTATAAAGGTCCTTCTAGTTCTGCATTAAGCTTAAGTAGTGATCTGCTAGACGAACACATGATGTATGATTTGCATTCTCTTACAGATAAAACTAAACCATTTTCAAATTAGTTGCCTGATAGCAATAGCCTATAGTAACAGCAAATTCTATGTTTTTTGTTTTTTTCTTGAGAAATTCATTAAACTTTGGTAAAATTGATGAACCAAACAGCGCAATGCACTCCCCCCCACCCTCACCCCTCAAAAATAAAAATAAATTTTGTCGTACTCTATGTGCAGCAAAATCATACAAATTGCAATTCTGCCCAGCACAAGTGATGTAATATAAATTAAGATTGTGAAACACAGGTTTTACTTACACTTACTGCAATGCACAAACATGCAAGTGGTTTAGGACCATCTACCCCTTTCATATGTCCTTATTGTAGCTAGTAGGCAGCCTAGAGGTTTCCAAATATGGATTAGCTATATTTAACCTTTCCATACACAGCCTAACAGGGGCACAATGGTTAGTACTGACTTGGCTTTTGTCCATCAAGAGAATTGTCAACACTTTTGAAAGATCCCTCCTCATGACTTTAAACATCTGAAACCATATTTGCAGATGGGCTAAAATTTCAACCCAAGAGCTATTTTACACCATATTTTTTTGAATCTGCATCTATTTAGAAATAGTTAATATGCCTCACACCTTTGTACATAATAGCTATATTTCCACAAAGGATTCGATAACACTAAAAGAATTAAAGAACAATAATACGAATCCAAACCAACCCCTAGCAGTTAATAGTGTCCAGAGTGAGGAAATAAACTGCGGTTTCCTCACCTCTGGGTCTTACTTTATGTCTGATATTGAGCCCTGTAAAGTCAGCTTTATCAAAGCTTTCCTGTCATAATCTCAGTCTATGGCAGAGCTGACAAGTGGGGTGAAGGCTGAGGAAGTAGAGGGTGAAGTCAGGAGCCAGCTTTGACAAAGCAAACTTTGAAGGGCTAGTGTTCAGCAATAAGGTAAGGAACCTAGAAGTTTAGGACCTCACACTGGGTACTATTACTGGCAGAGGGGGCTGGTGGCAGAATGTGGGGGGGGCAGAGTTATTCTTTCAAGGACATGAATTACATTATAATTAAAAGATCTGACGAAGGAGATAACTTGTGTTGTGGCCCAAAGACATGTATATCACAGAAGCAAGATGACAACTAAAGAACAAGTATAATTATTTTATACCATGTTCTATATCTATTTCTGACCTGTACAATAAGAGATTTGCAAACATTCTTGAGTAAGCATTTGACTCCCCATTAATGGTAAAGAAGTCAAATTCCTTCATGTACAACTTTCGGTAGTACTCACTCGTTTTGCAATAAAAAAAGATGGTGAAAAAGTAATTTTAATGCAAATAATTCACAAAATAATTTAAATCCAAGTCCATTTATACATTTTTGGGGTGTACTAAGGAATGTTTCCCTATTAACATAACTGCACAAATGCAAAGGCATATTAATTATGGCCTCGTAATTAATGTAAAAAAAAGTTAGAGGTTAGGACTTTCCAGACTGGGGTTACCTTGACGTGGTTGAACGGCTTTTCATTCATGTGATCACAGTAATTTATACTAAAACCCCTTTGTTTATAATGTATGCCAATGTATGTTGTCGAAGCACCCCTAACATGACCCTTTGGGGGTCCTATGCCTTTAATATAAAGCACTGGATAGACAGCCTAGCGGGGGGTGGGAGTGAAAAAGCCTGCCATATTGATCCAGTGTGCAAGAATGAGAAATGCAAAACGTAATGAAGCTAAAAAAAGTTAGGACCTTCCAGACTGGGGTTACCTTGATATGATTGGAAGGCTTCTCATTTGTGTGTAATGTATACTAATACCCCTTTGTTTATAATGTATACAAATTTGCAGATAAAATGATATTCTATGGGGCCTAGGAATGTGTGCATTAATTATCTTTTCAAAGTTTGTATAAAAGATATTCAGTGTTTTTACTGGCAAATTTTATTTGATAAACATTAACAAACTTAGAAATGGATATTTGCAACACACTCTAAAAAAACGGTGGCAAATATATCATTGGGCTATATACACTTTTCTTTTAATTACACAATTAAAACAACAAACAAATTGTTACTGTTTTTCAAGTGAAATTTTTTATACAAAATGTGACCTGCTCAACAGTATTTTATCTAATTCTCCTCTTCAAGATGTGATGAATATTTTCAATAGAAGACGAATACATTTTTTTAATTAGATGCAAAAAAAGTCAGAACTTATGAAAAACTTATGAAAAATTAAAATTTTAAAAAAAGCTGAGAGATTCAAAAATTGAAAATCATGCCGAAAGTTGAAAAACACAATTGAAAATTTTAAAATGCTAGATGAAAATCAAATCGCAGTTTGGGCACTCTTAAAGGTTCGCCATCACTGTTATAAACCATATATTTCTGGAGCTCTAACTTGCAAGTAATACCATACCTATAAAATCCATTTGCTGCAGCCTCCCTTTTAGAATAACCACCTTTAAATTTTGATGCTCAAATTAACGGAGATGCATTTAAACTGGAGCAAATTGGGCAAATGTCATAAATGTTCTTATACAATAATAATATACTAAAGGCGACATGAAGAAAAAATCATTGTGAACTTATTATTAATCTATATAGTTGTTTTACTTTCTGATCTAGAAACAGCCTAGAATACGCCACACCTAATGTAATATAACATGTGTCAGCGGATTATACAAAACAATTTAGGGTGATTAATTATATACTGTAAGTATATATCATTACAATCTGATTAATTTATAATGTAAGTGAAACAGCAATAATTCACCAACTGTAAAGATAACATCTTCACTGAACATTAGAGATGGACGAACTTTCAAAAGTTCGGTCCGTTTTCGAACTTTCAAACTATATTGAAAGTTTGAAAGTTCAAAAACGAACCTATTGATGGGAGTCAAATAGTTTGAAAAGTTTGAATGAAATACAATGAAAATATCAATGGTAATGTAATGTAAATAGCTGTGGGACCTGGAAAATGATCTGTGGAACATGCTTGAATATCCAGGAATTTTGAAAACTCGATCTTACTCTCACGCGTGCTACTTTCGAGCTTTTGTGTTCGAACATTCGATAATTATCCCGTCAACAACTCGCGGATTCGAGAATTCGATATTTACTCGCGTATTGGTATAATAGACATTTTACTTGTGGATTCGAGAATTCAATATTTACTCGCTTATAGGTATAATAGACATTTTACTTGCATATTCGCATGCCTCGAACGTTCGAACGTTCGATAATTAACAAAAGTCTGAAAAATATTGAAAATCTGGGTGCGGGATAATTCAAGAAGTCCAAGTCCGTTCGAACTCGAATAGTTCTGTTCACGGTGAAGCCAAGAGGAACTTAAATTAGAAACAAGTGCAATTTTTCTGTGCTCGGGTAACAACATTAAAAATCTCCAGGCTTGGGCACAACCAGTAATCTCCTTGCAAAGATAGAAACTGCAGTGCCCTACGCAGCACTCCTACAAAAGAGGTTGTATTCAGCATCAAGATTCTAGACGCCAGTCCAAGACAATAGCTGATATCATATAAGCACAGCATCCAGATATCACATGGTATCACATGAGTACTGCTTCCCACAAAATAGCTATAGTTTATAAAACAAGCACACTACATTTTACAAAGGCAAGTTATACAAATGGAAATTATATAAGGCTATTCACAGTTAAGGCCAGCTATAAACGTTTATTGACAGTTTATAAGAACAAATATGCTAATCTACAGTTCATAAGTAGGGATGGCATAGAACTCGAACTCGAACCCGAGTTCGAGCCGAACTGTTCGAGTTCGAACGGACCCGGACTTCTCGAACTATCTCGGACGCGGACTTTCGATATTTCCCGAACTTTCGATGATTTATCGAATGTTCGACCGTTCGAACGTTCGAATCCGCGAGTAAAATTTACATGGTATCTAGGCGCGAACATCGAATCCGTTAGTAAAGTCTCCATTAAAGCCTATAGGCGAGCATCGAATCTGCGAGTAAAATGTCCATTGTTACCTCGAATGTTCGAACGTGAAAGCTCGAAAGTAGCGTGCGTGAGAGTAAAATCGATTTTACGAAAGTCCTGGATATTGGAACATGCTCCCCAGACCATTTCCCAGGTCCCACAGCCATTTACATTAAGTTACCATTAATATTTTGGTTGTATTTGACTCGAACTTTTCGAACTATTTGCCTCCCATAAGCTTAATGGGTCCGTTTTCGAACTTTCGAACTTTCGAACTTTACAATAGTTCGAAAGTTCGAAAACGGACCGAACTTTCAATAGTTCGACCATCTCTATTCATAGAACAAGTAATATAAGCAAGATTATGCACAATATAGTTTCATTGCTACAAAATGGCTCCAGTCGAACCATGGATTCACTATCTACAGGGTAACCCATCAATTATATCACATTTGTATCACAAAAGGGGAGGAAACAGATTCAGCTATCCAAATGGATTATACAGCAGTAATAATAATAAAGTCTTATTACATATGTATATTAAAGGTATGCCAAGAATTTATATCCGTGTAAATTGTACATAAACCTGTGCAGCATACAATTAGTAATATAAAATAGAGATATGCTACTAGAATGAACAGGTGCAATTGGGGAAACCTCCTCTTTATTAAATGTACAAAAGCATTCCAATGTTTTGACAACAGAGCCTCCCTTCCTCAGAGATAGCAAAATACTATTTAGTTTAATGAGAACGTTAAAACTGTATTTAATGCATAACTTCCAGTTTCTTTATTGGTCATATATATTAAAGGACATATCACCCTTACAACAAAAAAATGGTCAATTGTCAGTTACCTCCCCCAACCCCAACTTTATTACAATTATTGCCCCCATTCTGGCAGAGTAAGATGGCTTCTCCTTTCATACAGCCAGTCAAGACTGTGATGCTGGACTTCACAACCAATGATTGACTGCTGTCTAACTGCTGCCTTCCTGCACACGCTCAAGCTATAAAATTCTCTATATTCTCTTTATAATTTAAAGAGAATGGTATTTATCTAGTGATCCCAATATAGACAGAATGTTGGCAGTACAAAGTTACTTTTCTCTCTGGCCAGATGAAGAAAGCTTATACACAACCACATGAAAGTAAAGAGGGATATTATTTATTCTTATTGAATTAGTATATTTCTTTAGCTTTCTTTGTGATGTGTGCCCACCCTCTGGGGTTTAGACGACGTTAACATTGTGTAAAACCCGTTCTCTTGTTACACCCCTGGTGTGCATGCGCATCGCGATCCCCCAGCGAGGACCCTGTCCGCGTTACAAACAATCCCACTGTGTGCCCAACTCTCCCTCTCCAACCCCGCCACATTCCCGTCAACGTGCTCACAGACGACGTAATTCGGATACCAGTCGGACACCCCCGAGGTATTGTGTGTTTACATCCCAAAATGAGACTTGTTCATCACATTCATAAGCATCCATCTTTAAAGTGTCTTACTGTTTTTTTCTACCCTAAAGCTACCAGTTCTGTGTATTACCTGTTCCCTCCTTTCGTCCCACCCCGCGCACCTATCCCCCAGTATAAATCATTCAGGAGCAGGACAACAGGTTTAGCGTAGCGAGTAGACAGATCCTGGACGGTTATTCCAGTCGAAATATGGTTTCTACAGACAGCTACATAAATCAAGTGTGTGCTCACGCAGATCGCGTTGACCTATACCCACCAAGTGCGACAACACAACGTACGCCACCGATGATACTGCGACAGCACGCGTCGTCGTGCATCATAGCCGCGCACGTGCAGGACCGCACTCCGGGTCTAGATTCCGACGGCATAGTGCCTCAGCGCTACACTGGCGCCCGGCGGGCAGAGCCGCACAAGATGCAAGCACACAGCCAGAGCGCGCGACAAGGGTGTGTCCCCCAAAAGCATGCCTCCGTCCATTACCTGTCAACAGACTGCTACACAGTCGGTTATTAGCAATATGTGATTTGTATTTTTATTCCATGACATGTCTCATTTTATTTATTACATTGTGAAGGATAATGGTCATTCATGGTAATTTTTTCTTATAGACCTAAAGCAAGGACATAGGTATAATACACTACATAGGTATACATACAATATATACACTATCGTAGTTAGCTAGACAAGCTTATGTGAAAACTCTTATTTCATCTAATCAAATAACAGGTGGAAAAATGTGTCCCGAAACATACTGGTTAATATTCTAGTGGCACAGAATCATGCATAAATCACATAGACTAAGCCCAAAATTAATGTTATATACACAAATCCCTAGCCATCCTCAATTACATTTAAATTAACAACTTACAAGGAGAGAATTCAACCTCAAAGATAGGATTCCCAACTCAATACAACGTGTCCTATCTACTGTCAACACGAACACAAAATAAAAAGCTTATAATCCAGTGTTGGAAGGAGCACCCCTGGGTCTTAATGAATCCACTTCATTAAACAAACATAACAGTCGCGACCACCCACCGCGCACCCCCTCCCCAGCAGCCCCTCCAAGCCCCCTGCCCCGCCACTGGCAGGAGGTAATATCAGAGGACACGTGGACATCCTTTAAGGTTGGGAAGAAAAGAAGTTTCATCTTCAGGTTAGGAAAGGTTTCTTTACAGTGAGAACGGTGTGAAAATGTGGAACTGTCTTCCAGCAGATGTTGTGGTAATGGCAAGTTCATTGAATAACTTTAAAAAAGGCCGGATAAGTTTCTAAAACTAAAAAATATTGAGAATTACTGGTATTAATGCATATAGATCTGGTTGATCCAGGGATACTTTCCGATTGCCGTTTGGAGTCGGGAAGGAATTTTCCCCCCCTTTTTAGCTGTTTTTTTTTGCCTTCCTCTGGATCAACTGTTAGGTAGGGTTAAAAAAAAAAAAGTGAGTAGGTTGGACTTGATGGACGTCTGTCTTTATTCAACCTTAATTACTATGTAACTATGTAACTATGCTCCAATTGTTCTCCACCAATGCTTGTCCAAAGTCCAGGAAAGTGAAGTGAAGGAGGTGTCTGTGAGCCATCCGGTCCTTGCTGATTCTTCAACCTCGACAAGGAATGTGACATGCGCTGTGGAGCCCTTTGCTGCCCTCCCTCCCTCCATCAGGATCCATCCTCTTTGGCCGTTGCACCTAGCATGAAAAGGTTTGGTTACAAGGTAGGTGCTCCCTGCCCACCCCCAACCGCCACAATATTTTTGCAAAATAATGCTCTCACCGTTACTTACGGACCCTTATCTCCCACACCATCTTGGATGACGTCACGCCGCATCTGTGATTGGCTGCGTCTTAGTCAATTACAGAAGCGGCTGTGAGTCTAGCCCTGCTTGCGGTTTCCGCAAGCAGGGAGGGATTACAGATGGGCGGGGAGAGAATGGTCCATAAGTAATGATGGGAGCATTATTTTCCATAAATATTTTGGTGGTTGGGGGTGGGCAAGGGGCACCTACCTTGTAACCAAAATTGAGTTTTTGGGCATGCCCTTGATAAAAATGGAATTATCTGGTGAATGAAGGACATAACTGTTGTTACAAGCAGGGCTGCATTTATTGCAGACTGGTTGCTTTTACACTGCAATTATTCAGACTCAGCTTTGCTGCATGTGTTTCTGATATCCCTTTGATTACCATGTTGCTCTCTAGACTGGTTTGCAATCATATCCCTATGCTCTATCATTGACGATTATATCTGGTGAAATATTGGAACCAGATATTCCAAAACATCAACAGCACCAGTATTCAGATCTCCTGTTGAGTACTTAGTTGGGATAGCAAACCAAACTTTTGCTGGATTATTTTTATTTTAGATACTGATTGCCAAATACTGAGAACTAAACTGAGAGGTGGGGGGGTTCGACACCAACTGTCTGCCATGTACAATGCTGTTTTGACACCTTACCCTGGACATTCCTATAACACCTCTTAGCCACTAAGATCCAATAAGATTTAAGTATCTAGACCAATCAGATTTTGGGGGTGGGTTTTGGAGACACTATAAAATGGCATGACATCTTCAGAGGAGCTCAGTTTCTAATAAGCAATCAAACTAGCAGGTCTTGCCTTTATATTTAGGTTAGCGATTTCTAAATAGATGGCTGGTTGCTTGGTTGGACTGCAGAAATAAATAGCTCCTGGGTTTCTTTCCTATGATGTCATTGTGCAGCAGTCCATAAACAACACATGCATGTTGATATAACAGTTAAATAATAAAAATAGATTTTTGATCATCAAAAGAATGTAATTGTCGTACAGCCTGCAGTACTGATGCCTGAATAAAGGCTTTGGTGGGTACAGCAAGTAAAGAAGAAAAATTAAACCCATTTGTTCACATACAGTATTTATATAATATAACAATTTAATATAACCTAACAATATGTGATGCAATAGTATATATATATATATATATTTTTTTTTTTTAGAAAAAAATCAAGATTTTTTTTTCCTCAAAGGCTTTTCTTTTTAAATCTTTTGTAGAAAAACAGATGTGCAGTCAGTCCTGATTAATTCCATCTGGTCAGATACGCACATGTGGGTTTCAATTATTTCAAACCTTCGTAATATCAAATTCTTTTTTACCCAATGTCCTTTTAAACAGCTGTTCTAAAAATCAAACCTAAGTTTTTACACAAATAAATAGTTTACCAATTTGGCAAACTCTTTAGATAGATTTAAAGATTTTTTTTAATGTTATCTTGCTGGTGTATTGTTATAACCTTGTTTATGTAAAAAAAAACTGTCAACCCCCCCCCCCCAAAAAAAAAAACCGAATTGTGTAAAATGATAATGTTCCTGTAATCTTTAAACCGAAAAAAATATCAGAAGACAACATTGACTCATTTGTTTCCTTATGAAATTAACAATAAATTCAAAGATAAAACACCTCCTAAACACTTATTTATTTAATAGAGATGGCCGAAACTTACTAGTTTCGTTCCATTTTCAGATTTCCAGATCTTTGGAAAATCCTGAAGATCCGACAATCAGAAACTGGAAATCATTTTCAATAATTTTCTAAAGTACGGGGCTATTTTTGATAATTTTTGAAAATAGCCTTTAACGTTCGAAAATTATTGAAAATACGATCGGAGACCATTTTCGCGTTTCCGATCGTATTTTTTAAGATTTTCGAATGTTCGAGGCTATTTCAGAAAATGATCAAAAATAGCCTTGAATGTTCTTTTTTTCGAAAATACAACCGGAAACTCGAAAATGGTCTCTGATCGTATTTTCGATAATTTTCGAACGTTCAAGGCTATTTTCGACAATTATCAAAAATAGCCCCGTACTTTAGAAAATTATCAAAAATGTATTCCGAAGTCCCAAAATCCAGAAGATCCATCTGGACTTGTACCGATCTTTCGGATTTTGGAAACGAGGGGTTCTGTGTCGGATCCGGGTTCATGTGTCGAACCCGGATCCCATCTCTACTATTCAAGATATGTAAATAAGTATATTCTGTAGCTTCCATTCCATGTACTATTCAAAGAGACTTGTGAGAATTAGCACCTATTGGCTACGCCCCTACAATACTACTCACTGTCTCTATTTACAGATTTTCTATACAGTAGTCTCCAAATCAATATGGAAGTCCCTTATAAGACTTTGAAAGCTGCTTGTTATCCTGCATTTATTTTCTAGTCAGCATGCATTACTGACCAGGAACAAAACAAAACAATCAACTGTCTTTACTGCTACTTTCTTTTATACATTTTTGCATCTATTCTGTTTCAAAATGTGAAATTTCTAAAAGGTTTTTTTTTGTATGTCTGTATACACAGACCATGAGTAGAGTTAGCAGTAGAATAGTTTTAGCAGTAGAAACTGCTAAAATTCATTCCACCTGCAGATTCATGGATTTCTGAAAACATTTAACATTCGAAAATCAGTGGAAAATCAATGGGAGAAAAAAATCTGCAAATATCCACCTAAATATAAGGTAAAATAGCAATGGTAACTTACTGTACATGGCTTCCACATTCTATTTTTGAGCCGCGTTCAAAATATTTTGAAAGTTCGAGTTTTAAAGGAATTTTTGAGTTTTCAAGGAATTTTTTAAATTTAAAAAAAAAAATGATACAGGAACTTACTGTAAATTGCTCTGGGACCTTGGAAATGGTCTGCGGAACAGACCAATCTGATTGTAATCAATTGTAATTGAAAAATAATCTTTTTGGTTAGTATACCAATCAGATTAATTCTGAAATAATTTTAATGTATCCAATCAGAATTGCTTACAAATAAAGGTAAAGTTTTAAAACCCTCCAGCTTAAAGCCCGTTGTTTGCAGTGTATATGTTTTCATGCTGAAAGGCCGCTGACGTGGAGCTCCGCTAATGGAGGGGGTAGGTGAATGCTCCCCTTTTTATGTTTAGGTTTTGGAGTATTCAAGAAACATCAGTTCGAACATTCTGTAATTATAGAAAATTCAATAATCACTAAAAGTTCAGAAGTTCAAAATCCGGAATTGTTCGGGTCGTACAAACTGTTAAAGCTTGGGTTCAAGTTCATCGAAAATGGGTCTAGTCCAACTCTTGTCATGAACTTCCTGTTCAGAACCCCCCTTAAAAATCCTGCCCTTGCCCCTGGATTTGAAGCATTCCAATGGGCACCAGGCACGTACAGCGCCAGAAGTGCACTATAATGGAGGGGCTACATAGCACTGGCTGGCACATCGTTTTGCCATCCATACCACTGTCTTGGTCCTCCATAATTGGTTAGTTAATTAACAAATGTTCAGCATAAATGTACAGCCACATTCAAACATTATCGATAGCATTAGTCCTCAAAAGGACTTTTCAGTGAATGCAGGAGTGGTTAACAACAAGTGTTTATCCAACACACTAAAATTCACACACAGAAAGCTCAAAAAGCAGGAAAAAAACCTCTTTCCAACTCTTACACCGTCAGGACTCCACTTTAATACACTGACAAAGTGGTGCCTATCTAGCCGCCTTTTATACCCAGGGGGTTGGCACGGCTAAAAATAGCTGCCATTGATGAATTGGATACATGAAAATCGTGGGTTCTGAAAACCTGGAAAGTGAATTTCTGGAAAAATTCTCAAGTTCCACGGATTCGCAGATATCGGATATCCGCTGTGGAACCATGTTCGGATCCGCAATCCTGTCCATCTCTAGTTAGTATGCCAATCAGATTATTTCTGAAAGAATCTGATTGTATACAATCATAATTGAAAGAATCTGATTGGTATGCTTTCTGGAAGAATCTGATGTGATTGGTTAGTATACCAATCAGATTCTTATTGAAAATTCTGTAACTAATCAGAATTGGTTTCAATCAGATTCTTTCTGAAAGAATCTGGTTGTCTGTTCTCCAGGTCCAGGGCCATTTACAGTAAGTTACTTTAAACTACTATACAGTAAGTTAGCTTTAAAAAAGGCCTAGATAAATTTCTAAAACTAAAAAATATTGAGAATTACTGGTATTAATACTTTCCAAATGCCGTTTGGAGTCAGGAAGGAATTCCCCCCCCCCCCCTTTTTTTTTTGCTGTTTTTTTGCCTTCCTCTGGATCAACTGTTACTATAGGGTTAAAAAAAATAAGGGTGAATAGATTGGACTTGATGGACGTATGTCTTTATTTAACCTCAATTACTATGTTACTATGTTTCTATGTACAATTTTTACCAAATTTTTGAAAATTCCTTGAAATTTACCACCCCAGGGGCATAGTCTGCAATATATTATAGTCTGCAATATAAGAAATAATCATTTAACCCCGCATGACCATAAATTATTGAATAAGGGTCTCTCCTTCATACCCACTCCCGTGTATGACCCTTTGAGAGATGAAATTGACCTTGAGTTTTTACCAACTCAAACTAAGCGACCAGTTTGTAAACAAAGAGCCTACGTATAATCAATTTAAAGCCAAAAGCACATATGAGTCCCCCAACATGGCTCCGGCCATTAAAGTCTATGGGGAAATGGTCAAAAATGACCTTACTATGGCTAATGGAAAGACAAACAAAGTACCAAATGGTCTAATTTACCAAAGATAAAAGGCTATACAGTCCCTAAAATGAGATCCCCACCTTATAATAAAAAAGAACTCAAATCCTGGGTTTAAATATCTATAAATTCATCAGAACAAATAGAAAAACAAAACAGATTAAAGTAATCTGTAATAAAAAAAGTAAAAATACAGCAAATATAACATGGATAATGCCTTATATTATCTTCATCTAGATGCTAAGTTACACTTAATGTATATTTACCCCATGTATTTTTAAGCAATGCTATATTAATAGGATGAGGCTGTACCTTTTGTTGTATGAAATCTCTATTTAAATAAGGTCAGTGGCATCTAGAAATGGAATTAATTCCCATTT
Source organism: Hymenochirus boettgeri (assembly GCA_019447015.1). Taxonomy (NCBI): domain Eukaryota; kingdom Metazoa; phylum Chordata; class Amphibia; order Anura; family Pipidae; genus Hymenochirus; species Hymenochirus boettgeri. The sequence goes on from CM033475.1 coordinate 83,434,218, forward strand.
TTCTAGTCAGCAGCTATGTGAAGCTGAAGCTGAAGATTCCCTACTACAGAACGGTCTGTCTTTTGTGCCTATTTCTTATCTAATACTTTTGAATGTGAATAATATTTATAAATTTAATAGACAAATATAGGAAACTTTTGGAGGTAGCAGTACCGAGGTGAACCAACATTAAAACTCAGGAGTGCTTGAACTCTTGAATCTAGGTGTCCATTCATCTGTAAATATTTTCAAAAGACTGTGATGGCAAACATCACCAGAGCCATTGAGGGAGGTAAGAAAAAGCATTTTAATCTAACTTTTAAGGATTAGATTGTGGAGTTATAACCAGACTCCCCAATAGTGATTAGACCAGCGGATAAGGGTGGGGGCCTGGTGATATTGGATTACCGTATATACTCGAGTATAAGCCGACTCGAGTATAAGCCGAGGCACCCATTTTTGCCTCAAAAATTAGAAAAGATGATTGACCCAGTATAAGCCGAGGGTATACAGTAACCCTAATACCTTTCCACTGTAGATGATTGGAAACTACAACTCCCAGCATGTGGTTGCTGGGATTTGTAGTTTCCAACCACCTATAGTAGAAAGGTATTGGGGGTTACTGTATGGCATACTGTCCCCCACCCTATACCTTCCACTGTAATGTTTGAAACTACAACTCCCAGCATGCTTGGTTGCTGGGAGTTGTGTTTCCAACCACCTATAGTAAAAAGGTATGTGGGTGTCTGCATGGCATACTGTCCCCCCAGCCCTCCCCCCAGTCACCCAGCCCTCCCCCCAGTCCCCCCCCCAGCTCACTTACCCGTACCTGGTCTTCAGTCTTCCTCTCTCTGCAATTCCCGCCAGCGTGCGTGATGACGTCATCTAGCGCAACCGCAAGAACTACTGGGAACTGCGGCCAGACTCGCGGCTGCCCTCTGGATTGCAGGTAAGTTCCTTGTGACTCGAGTATAAGCCGAGTCAAGGTTTTTAGGTTAATTTTTAAACCTAAAAACCTCGGCTTATACTCAAGTATATACGGTATATAGACTATTGTGAGGAATTGATGTCCCAGTTAAATAATGTAGACATTTATGAGAAACTACCAGGTGACCCCACTATACAGTATGAGAATGCATTAAAAATAAAGGTACGAAATGCTGTAACAATTGGTTTTTCACCAAGGAGCAAGGTGAATATTTGGTACATGAATATCCAAAGAGCCCAATTATAGATACTTTGCCCAAGGTCCATAAAAAGTTGGAAAGGCCACCCGGACGCCCTATTATCTCAGTCAGCCTATGCTAACATTTACATGTATGAGAAGAAGTATATACCTGCGGGCTATAGTGGCCAGATATTGTTTTATACCAGATTTATTGATGTTCTGTTTTCCATTTGGCAAGGTACTTTTACTATACTGGAGACAAAAAAATAGTATAATTAACTTAAAATTTTATTCACAGAGTATTTATTCACAAGATCACAAGATCTATGCACTATAAGCCATGAAGGAAGTATTTGTTTTTTTTACTTATTTTAACATGGTTGCAATAGCACCTACATAAAGGTCTTGTGTAAAGTATCACTTTTTGTGAATGTTCTATGATGTCACTGAAAAAGGTGTAGAAAGGTCTTAGGAAACACACCGAAATGTTGCCTGCACTTTGTTGCACTGTTTGCAATTAAACAAGACAAGACCCAGGAGTGCACTGTAATCTCAGCTAGCACCCGGCCACTAACCTAGGCTTGGAGCATGTCTTCTCCATATATATATATATATATATACATACTAGCAAAAGTGTGCCCGTTGGTGCATAGTAGGTTTTTTATGTGTTAATTTTATTTAGTTTAATTTGCTGGAGTGTTAGTTACATATATTTATTAAAATATAGGTAAGCTACCTGCCCTTACAAGGTCCTCCATATAGGGTAGTCCTATCTAAGAATGACATATATGAAGTAATAATGCTGTTATTTTGTAGTGTAATTATTATGTTTAAGATAACGTTTTTACCTAATGATAACTTCCCGCGCCACTTGGAGCCTTTCCTGGTAGTTCCGTCTTCCAGGGTAGTTTGCCGTTGTACGCAGCCGAAAACCAGGCTCCCAGGCCCCGCCGCGAGTGTTGGGAAGCTCCGCGGGACTTCCTCGGCACTGGAGCTCTTCCTGGTAGTTCCAACTTCCAGGGGGTGTTTGAGTTGTTCTCGGCCAAAAAACCAGGCTCCCAGGCCCCGCGCGAGTGTTGGGAGGCTCGCGGGACTTCCCGCAGCACTTGGAGCTCTTCCTGGTGTAGTTCCAACTTCCAGGGGGTGTTTGCGGTTGTTCTTGGCCACAAAACAGGCTCCCAGGCCCCGCCGTGAGTGTTGGGAGGAGCTCTGCGGCACTTGGAGCCTTTCCCGGTAGTTCTGTCTCCAGGGGGGGGTGTTTGCGGTTGTTCGCGGCCAAAAACAGGCTCCCAGGCGCCGCCGCGAGTGTTGGGAGGCCTGCGGGGCTTCCATCAGCACTTGGAGCCCCAGACAGGTGCTCTCAAGTTGTATACATACAATACTGTACAAAATTAACTCCCTCCTCCAGCTAATCCCCAGGGTCTCAAGCAGGAACAGGCAGCGCTCAATACCTAGCAACAGCAGGGATCGCCCACCATTCTATAGGCAATGCCTTTCTCCTCAGTTTAAACAGAACAACATTGGCTTTACCTGGATTCCGACCAATGTGGAAGGGCTTTGTTAGATGCTGTGTAGTTTACTCACATGCGGCAGTAAGGAGGAAAGGTGCTGTGTTAATATGGGGTATTCCTATTGGCTAGAATACAGTCGGCCCACTATTACAGTAATGTGACAATTCATAATAATAGTACTAACCTGGAAGCTGATCATTGTGAGCACCGGCTAACAGGACAGGAGAAGAAAGAGAAGAGAGAGACAGGACAGACAGAGAGAGAGAGAGAGGAAGAGAGAGAGAGACAGACAGAGAGAGCAGACAGGAAGAGAGAGAGAGACAGAGAGAGCAGAGACAGACAGACAGACAGAGAGAGACAGACAGACAGAGGGAGAGACAGAGAGAGAGAGAGACAGACAGAGAGAGAGACAGACAGAGAGAGAGAGAGACAGACAGAGGGAGAGACAGACAGAGGGAGGACAAACAGGAGAGAGAGAGAAACAGAGAGACTGTTCACTAAAGCAAAAAACTAATAACATTTAGATACTTACCAGCATAAGTAGGAAACTTCCCTTAAGGGGAAGTCTTCATAGTAAAGCAGTGTTCATTTGGCCTCATGCACCCACTCCTATTACACATTGCATCAGGATGTGAAGCTCTTCCCACCAATGCAATACAGCTGGATATCATCTACACTTACTGGAAAAGCAAACTTTCTTTTGATTGGCCATTAACTCGCACATGCTCACTAAGTCTCTCCCCCAATGCAATACAGCTGGATATCATCTACACTACTGGGAAAGCAAAACTTTTTTGATTGGCCATAACTCGCCACATGCTCAGTAAGTCTCTCCCCACAATGCAATACAGCTGGATATCATCTACACTTACTGGGAAAGCAAACTTTCTTTTGATTGGCCATTAACTCGCACATGCTCAGTAAGTCTCTCCCACAATGCAAAGCTAAAGGATGTTACTGTAAAGCATGCATTGCGTCAGGATGTGATGTAGTGCTACAGCAGCTACAAGAAGCACACCTATTGGATAATAAGGACATAAGGAAATGACAGCAAACTTCCATGCAGAATTTAATAAATTTGAGAGGTGTGTCTATAGCTCCCATTTTGACCAGTCCATTCAAACGTGGGGAGATTTCTGTATGTTAGTAATTTTTTTTCATATCCATTTACACACTGTTACACACTTATATATCTTTATTAGAACAGATAACAAACTAATGTTACCTTTTACATTACAATATACACTTAACATTGATAATATTATTAGCCTACCCCCACCTAATAGTACAGTCTAAAAACTCAATGCAATCTCCACCAAAAATGGAAAATAATTTTATATAAAGGAAGGATATATATATATATATATTATATATATAGTAAATATATATAATATATATATAGTATATATATTTTACAGGGTTATTCAATAAAAGTGCTTATCATAAAATTGGTGCTCATTTTGCCCCAACCATTCAGATATTAGCTTTAAATGTTAAATAAGATCTGATTGGTTGGGACAAAATTAGCACCATTTTAAACGATAAGTGAGTTCAACTTACCAAAAACAGATACAGACGAAATAATAAAAACTATAATTTATATCTATTTTTGTAATAAAGGATAGGGAGGTGTCTATTTTGTCCATATCTTTTGTCTACTTTGGAAAGTAGAAATGAGAAATGAGAAATGCTTACAATGGTATTGCATTGATAATAATTGTAATAAAAATATATATATATATATATATATATATATATATATATATATATACTAGCAAAAGTGTGCCCATAAGTGCACAGTGGAAATTATGTGTGTATGTTTTGACAGGTAATCCTGCCACAATGTGCAGTTCAACCTAAACAGCACCATTTTTATTTAATATTTTTATTGAAAGCTCTGGGTCATGCTTTCAGTGATACCAACACAAATTGCCTGTCTGCCTCTCCTTTATGGCCAAAGCTGTTAAGCTGTAGGGCCAGAGTGAGGCTACTTACATCATTTCAGCTGGTATGTATCAGGATCCATTCCCAACTTGCTCTCCCTTTCCACTCCAAGCAAGTATTCAGGGGGAGGCTCAAATGGTATAAGTCTGAAAGTCTTAAAAAGGACTCCTTTCGAATGCTCCTTTGGTATTTATATGTATGGTATATTAATATATATATTTATCTTTATGAGATTAGAAAAGAACAATTAGTTCTATTGGTTTTTCAAATTAATGGTAACACGGATTATCATTATTTACACAATGTGCTAGTTGCAATGAGCCTTTTTAAAATATTGTTTTTTAAAAATATATGTATTTTTTAAGATACATGTATGTGATTTCTTCTTTTGAAATCTTTCACCCTTTGTATTTACATTTCCAAACAATTTTTGTTCTATTACGTTCTAATGTTTTTATAGATATTCACCCCTTTAGATGTATTCTCTTTAAGTCTAGACTACATCACTTGTATTGTACCTTTAAAAGGGTTGTGTTTGGTATGGGGGTGAATTCCCTCTAATGAAATGACTGTAGGTCAAATCAGGGCTATGACCTTTCTCCTTTCATGTGTTTAATCCATTTAATAAAAGTTATATTATATATTTTTTTATCACACTGGTTGCCCGTGTTTTTTTCTTATTTATACTAGAGGTTATAAATAAGAAATTTATGCTGGAGGTTCCGGTTCTCCTTTAAACTGAGAGTCTCCCATGTATGACTCGGGTGGAGAGTGGATGTATGGTGTATCCACTTACTAGTCCAATTAATTTCGTGGATGAACCCATGATCATAAGAATTCCCTACAACAAATAATTTGATTAGTTATCTTGAAAAAAAATTAAAAATGCCCCTCTTTGTATATTCTTATATAGTATGACAGCTCATGAAAAGCAATAAATAAACACAAAACAAAGTAATCCATGGGGTTTGGATTGTCTCTGACAAGAGAAAACAACACATGTACCTAGTGCTTTAGTTTTAGCAGCATCACAGAAAAAATAATGACTAAATATGTATGGAATTTGTCAAGCCAAACAACACTAGCTGCAGGGACTATCATCAAAACATGAGGATAGTAGTAGGGGTGCAGAAGCTACAGTTACTGGCAGAAAATTGTGAAACACTGGCCATAGGAACAATTCCAGGCTGTCTACAGAAAATACATTTTCTAGTTTGGCAAGGTAAATAGGCAATCAATGTAAATTGAAAGACAAATGTTCAGGTTAACTTTTTGCATAGATTTTCACTTTTGAATAAAACACTTTTCAATATTACTTTAAATAAAGTTTAGACAAAATAAAATCAATTAGTAGTATATTCCTATATAACAAAAGAAATATTTTCATTATAATAATGATTATCAAAAGGACCCAAAAGGTCTAAAATATAGGTAGGTAATATGCAGGCAAATAGGGAAGGGGGAGGGGGATGTCATATGTGAACTCCTAAACTTCTAAATGCTAAATACATATTCTTATATTATGCTGCAGCTTTTTGAGTCAGGTTTAGAATTAACCTACTGATGGAGATTTCTTGAAAACAGTGTGGTAAATGATTCCAAAGCAGGTTTGGATGGGATTGCCCAACTGCTGCCCAACTGCAGGTCCCACATTTATTCCATCCTCTGAATGGCACTGGAAGTTCCTGCCTCAGAAGGCCATTCTCCACCTTCCTCTGGCTTCACAGCTGCCAAAACCTAGCAACCCTGTTCCAGAGGTAAAGGAAAACAAGCCAGAAAGTTTTATGGTGGAAGGAAGTAGTGGATGTATGATTTTACAAATAAGAAAAACAGAAATTTAATATAGGCTTGCAGTTGTCAATATGTCATTGGATGTGAACTAGCTTGAGCATTAAAGTAGCTGAAGCAATTTTGTATATTACCCAGTTAATAAATTGAATTGTATTTCAACTGAAACAGGGATGGCAGAGGTTGGGCCTAGTGTAGACTTGTGATTTGGCATACAATAACAGATCTTAAGAGTATAACTTAATTATGTCTTTGGAAGCCTGATCTGAGGAAAGCTAATCCTGTTAATACAGATTTGCAGTAAAACATTCAAAATCCCTTTTTGGGCAGTCCCCATGAGTTTTGCAGTAAAACATTCAAAATCCCTTTTTGGGCAGTCCCCATGAGTTAATACGTAAGCTCAGGGGTTGACGGGAACAGTGAACACGCTGTGTTTGATGTCCAGCCTAAAATAAAGCCAGCTTAGAAATGTTTAACACCCCCCCCACACACACACACACCTAGGTTTGGCATTATCCTTAAGTTTCAAAGACACACACACACACACCTAGGTTTGGCATTATCCTTAAGTTTCAAAGATTCCCCTGAAGTTACTTACTTGACCTGGTCCCTTGACACTTCTCATCTGCGGTAGACAGCCTCTCCACTTCCCGGTTTGCGGCTGTCAATAAAGGTGCAATGTGATGTCACGCCCCATTCGTCTGACAGCCACAACCAGGAAGTAGAGCGGCTGTCAGTGCAAAAGCCCTCTGCTCCTGTTTTTTCTTGAAATGGGAGCAGGGGGTGGCAAAGGATCGGTGGTAATCTTTTGAATTTAAGGATTATGTGAAACCTAGGTTTGGGGGGTGTTAAAAATTTACAAGCAAATTTTATTTTAGGGTAACTTGCCTTTAAATAAATGTTCCCTCTCAAAATAAATCAAACAAGTGCTGGGGAATTGCAAACTTTTTTCAGTTTGGTGCCCAGGCCCCTGGCACACACCCCTCCCATCTTTTTAAACAGCTGATTGCGGGTATGCAGTAATGTGTGATCAGCTGTTAAAAAGACAGCGGATTGAGCATATCTTTACTGCATACACACGATTAGCTGTTTAAAAAAGCTGATCTCGGACCCCCTTTGTCCTCAGCCCCCCACCCCCGCTTTGCGGGCCCAATAGTTATGCCACTGATATTCTTCCTCTTATTCACCCTTTCTACACTCTCATTAATAAACAATGGAAAACATCTACAGTGTATGTATAACCCTCTAGTTCCACTGTGTGGGTAACCTGAGGGGTTCTCCTGTCTCTGCAGGAGTCCTGAGCCTCCGCTTAAGGGGAAAGTGGTGTTATGTCTAAATTGGTGTGCCTCCACCCACCCTTGGGAATATAATAAGATCCCCTAGTGGGACCAATAAACTTTAGAATAAACACAAAAGCAAAATATGGTAAAGCAGTGCAAGGACTTATTGTATAATGTAAGGCAAACAATTATAATGCAAAACTGAATATATAATTATAGATTGTGAAATATAATGATATGAATAATAGAGATGTAATGTGAGTTTCGAATCGAATCTGAGGGTTTCAAAGTCCTGCTCAAATGTTCGGAACTCCCGAATTTCACAGAACCCGGATTTTTGGAATTTTCGATTTTTATCAAAAATCGAAAGTAGACAATCATCGAAAATAGAAAAACGAAAGTAGACAATTTTCAAAAATCAAATGTAGACGATTTTCAAAAATCCATTATCGAAAGTAGATGATTTTCGAAAATTGAAAGTAGGTGATTTTCGAAAGCAGATAATTTTCGAAAATCGAAAGTAGACAAATTTAAAAAATAAACGATTTTCGAAAATCGAAACTCGAACTTTCGAACTTTCTGAAAATTTGAAAATGGAACAAAACTCAATAGTTTCGAACATCTCTAATGAATAACACATATAACCATATAGCATTGCAATCTCCAGTGTTCAAGTGTCCCTGGGTAGTGCTACCCACACCAGTTGCAGGCCTGTGGGTTGTATTTAAGGTACCTGTTACTTAATGGTGCAAAGAAAGGAAAGTGGGAAACAACTCCTTATCCTTTATTCTTTGGGCACAGGTAATTCCTGGGGTAGTGCAGCAGGTGAATTCTGGAACAATGCCTCTAGAAAACAGAATCTCTTTGGCAGCTAGTCGGTAATCCAGCCAGGCAGGAAGAAAGGCTCTCAGGCCTGTTTATCCAGTCAGCAGTGTAGCACAGCTTTTCTACCTTGTTGCTGGAAAATCCCAAGAGAGAGAGAGGCTCCTTTTTTCCCTTTAGCTTTTATATTCTCAGAAAATATCCCATCATTCATCCAATAACTCATATTGATGACCTGGACACAGTGCCAATGGTTCATACAGCAGGTATATTACAAGTCAATCCCTACATATGGTTTTCCACTCTGGATCCTCTGTAACTAACATACAGATCTTTTTGGGCCCTCGCTCTCAGCTTTCAAACTGATCTACTGATATACTTCAATATTTGGGATGAAAGTACTTTGTTTAGCAATAAATTCCACAATTTGTAACTTAGCTTACCTTATTGCTATCATAAATCCTTTATTATAGTCTTTATTGTTTCTAAATGGCTGCACTGTTTTAAGAAGTAATTAACGCTTTTTATTCACTACTTTGAATTAAACCACATGGATTTAAACTTACATTTATTCTGAACATTTGAATAGTAAATTCCTTTTCTAGAAATTAGGCATCTTGGTTAACCTTCTGAATACAGTATATGATTTGTGCAGCATATATTAAATTATTATTATTTTTTATTACCGTAGGAAAACCCACACTGACCCGAGTATAAACCGAGGGGGTAGTATTTGCCACTAAAGATGTTTGGAAACTACAACTCCCAGCATGCTTTATTGGTGGGAGTTGTAGTTTTCAAACATCTTAAGTTGCAAATACTTACAAATAAGAGTAAAACCTTCTTTATTTGTGCATACAGTATGCACAAATAAAGAAGGTTTTACTCTTATTCGTAAGTATTTGCATTCCGGTGAAAGCAAAAGTTTCTCCTACCTTATCCGCATCGTCGCTCCACAGCCTCTGCGCATCCGGATGATGTCACTACCCGGCGCCTCTCACTTTGCGGCGCCAGGTAGTGACATCATCCGGATGCGCAGAAGCTGTGGAGCAGGGATGCGGATCGTGCGCGCGGCGACAAGGTAGGAGATAGGCTGACTCGAGTATAAACCGAGGTAAGATTTTCAGGCTTTTTTTAAATATATACGGTATTATTGTGGATTTATATAGCGCCAACATCTTCCGTAGCGCTATACAATTACATGCATACATTCACATCAGGCCCTGCCCCGAAAAGCTTACAATCTAAGCACATTTATTTGACACATACAACCTATCAGTATGTCTTTATAATTGTGGGGAAAACCAAAGTGCCCGGAGGAAACCCACACAAGCACGGGGAGAACATACAAACCCCTTGTGTCCAAGGGTGGAATCGAAAGCAGCGCTGCAAGACATCAGTGCTATCCACTGAGCCACCATGATATATTGCGATATATTTGACCATTGTTCCCCACACTTTTTTTAATTTTATCATCATTTGTTGTAATGTCTATATTGGTAAAGAATAACCTCATCCAATAATGTGGTGTTTTGTTTTTTTGTTAGAAGCCTCAGTGATTCCTGGAATTGCTCATTTAACCATTTTGCGAATTTAACTGTATTTATCATGCCTGTATTTGCTGATCCTCTTTATATTTACTATGGTAAATTGTATGTTTCTTATAATGTATTTCTGCCTTAACCCAGTCCTATATACAGTAATTGAAGACTTCCAACCTTTTTATAGAACATAGGCGTAGTGCTCTACAGTAAGTCCAAATTAAATTTAAACCTGTGCCTCTCACTCTCTAACTACAGTAAGATAGATCAATACAGCATAATTAAACCAAAATTAAATGTTCACATGTTATGATTTTCTTTGCAGAAACCATGAAAACCCTTCATCTTTATTCTGTCAGAAACGACAAGGTCACTGACAGACTTGTAATAAATACTAATCCATTGCTAAGAAAGAAATAAAGAAAAATATGCTAAAAAGGTCCTTTGTAATTGAAATACTGCTAAAACCATAGAGGACTAAAGTGGATCTTTTCCAAATTGTTATTAGCAGGCTGGAGGCAATAAGTCCGTAAAATACATTCACTATAAAAATAGACTGACCTTAAATATAAAATCAATATGGGGAAATAATGAAACACCAGCAAACAGGAAATAACACAGAGGTGTCTTATTTTTATATATAATTTATATATATATATAAATATATATATATATATATATATATTGTCTAAAAAAGTGATTGCACTCCGTAAAAAATATCATACTTGCCCGGGTGCTGTCCCAACCAGAATCCAGAAACGTAGAAAAAATGACGCACTCACAGGTCTTAGCAATACGCCAAATGGTATATCCTTTATTCAGCCGACATGTTTCAACCTTAGTCAGGCCGTCATCAGGACTTAAATAACCATATCCCAAACATCTGTTTATATAGCTACCCTGTGACCACCCCCACTGTGAATCCCCATACCCTGTAAAAAACATATATAAAAACACCAATATTATTGCACATCCCTATGCCTAAACACATTAAAACCACATTAAAAAAAGAAAATTTTATCAATACTGTACATACTGTGGATCAGAGCAAGCATCATGTATCCATCTCACAACCTCTAAGCTGGTCAAAAACATAGTGCATCTTAGAGTTCTATTTAAACAGATGTTTGTGATATGGTTATTTAAGTCCTGATGACGGCCTGACTAAGGTTGAAACATGCTGGCTGAATAAAATATATACCGTTTGGCGTGTTGCTAAGACCTGTGAGTGCGTAATTTTTTCTACGTTTATATTTATATATAAATAAATGGACAAGGACTGGCACTCACATTCAAGGTACAACTGCCAGGGTGCTCCCAACAGATCCGATAATATAGTAGAAATAATAGATCAGGGCACTCCTTGGTCTTACACCAAAAAAGTGGGTTTATTCACATCACATCAAATGGCAACGTTTCGGTCCCTGGTCTTGGACCTTTATCAAGCCTACACACAGTTACAGTAGCAAAACCTCTTAAAGAGGAAAAGTGATACGCCCCCCGTGACTCATTTCCTGTGGGCGGAGTCAACAAAGGCAACAGTGAAAAACAACACCATACATACAATATTCTACCCATAAATACATACCTGTATGTACATATCAAGGTATACTGGATAAAAGTGCACTACTATTAAAGTGCTCTAGTGACAGTAGTAAAGTGACAAGTGACTGTACTATTAAAAGTGACTATAAAATTAAAAAGCCATATAAGTGGACAGTGTAAAAAGTGTAAAAAAAGGGGGTCCTAAAATACAGCGAGGAACAGTCCAAGATGCACCAACTCTTAATAGAATAAATAAGAAAAAATAAGAATCACATAGCTCAATAAATAGCATAAACCGCATAAATAAAGGTAATCCCAAGGGGTACGCAAATGTCACATTATCTCTCCTGAAGAAAACATCTGAACAAACAATTTTCATTTAATCCTTTAGGGGCTACTGTGTCCAGGGTCCGGATCCAATATGTTTCCCTTTGCAGTGCTTCTGCATGTAAGATACTTCCACACCATTATGGAATTCCCTGATAAGACTTTGAAAGTTGCTTGTTATCCAGCAGTTTATTTACCAGTCAGTGTGAATAATATACAGCCTTCCTGGGGCAATACACAATATTCAGTCATTTTACTTAACTTTTTGTATTATTATTCTGTTCCTAGCAAAAGATACAGCTTCTAAATGTTATGTTATTTGCACATGTTTTTAGTACACACAGTCCAAAAGGTCACAGTTTCAAATCCCCAGACTTTTTTTTTGTTTCCCTTGTGTTTCTAGCAAAAGATAATGTACTAGTGATTCATGTATTATTTATGTTTGGGATAGGGGAAAAGCCTTGCAACCTTTTACACAAGGTTGCAAGTTCAATTCCCCAGACCTACCACTGAAATGTTAACATTCTGTTTCTTACATCAATGCTAGCTTAGAAGTACACTGCAAAGATTATTTTTCTTTTTTGTATGAAAACTTAAAGGGAAACTATAGTGCGTATAAAGTTTTTTTAAAAAAAACAGTTAAAATAGAAAGTACCTGGGGCAGGGAGATAGTATTGGTGCTTTTTACCTCCCAATATCATTTCTATGAGAAGCAGCAAGACGAAGAAAACTGCTTCTGCCAGCCTTCCTGTATGCTTCAGAACTATCTTTAATATAGAATGGCCCAGGTGAAAACTGTATGTGCTGTAGCTCCTCAACAAAACAATATTGGGAGGTAGGAATAATCAATCCTATCTCCTTGCCCCAGGTGCTTTTCATTTTTAAAAAGTTAATTTTTACAGTATAGTTGTCCTTTAAGTATTATATAATTGTTAGAACAGGAGCATTGAATGTGTTTGAAACAAAAAAAAACTGAAACCCCTGTTTAATGTCTTGGAGTTGGAGGATCCCTGTACTGTTATATGTTTGGCTGTCAGCTTCTATGAAGCAAGGCTGTAACTTCCTTGTTTTGATCTATTGAGAACTACAAAGCAGATGAAGAGTGCTCTGCACACTTATCTGGGGTTAGGAAGCTAAAGTGGATTAAGGGAGCTGACCCCTATTATCCACAGGTTAATTTCATAGAACACCCAGAAGCCACAGCAAAGGGAGAGGTAAGACACAGCTTGTTGTGTGTTTGTGAATGTGCTCTGTCTATTGGAACAATGGTTTCTTGTTTGGCAATGTTGGTTTTTACAGTTGGATCACTTTGTATGTTTTAATGAAAATAAATTAACATTTACAATCATTAAAAAAAAGGTTTGTCTCCACTCAAGCTCTCATTGACTATGGCGATGCTGCTCACAGATTATCATCCTAATTCTTAGCTGCTGGATGCATAGAGTCTTCCTTTATTTACCCCCCATAAAGTAATTTTGGCAGAATGGGATGTCTGCAAGTATATCAGTCCAAGCTGAACACTAACATCAGATGCAAGCATAGTTTGAATACTGTTGTCACAATTACTACTGTTTTAAGGGCATGTCCACCTCCATGTCTAAAATGTGTATAAAACACCAGGAAAAGGGAACGAATTGCAGTTCCAGGGTTTTGGGGGAAGGGGTTATATACAAAGTTAAGATACAGTATGGGGAGGACAAATATGGGAAATGGTATAAAGAAAGATGAAAGAACAGTTCAAACTGTTGGATAGTTGAAAGGCATCACCAATAAATTAAATAGGATAGAGACTAGAGATGTCCGAACTTCGCAAAATCCGGTCCGCTCAAAGATCTTTTCAAAAAAATTCGAAAATCCGTGAGCGGACCCGTTAAAATGAAAAATATCCTCGAAAATACGTATTTACGAAAATAAGAGAAATCCGCGTATTTTCGAAAATTTTCGAAAATACGAAAAATCTCGTAATTTCGAAAAATTTCGAAAATACGAGAAATCCGCGGTTCAGAAGTTCGGAAGGCGGAAAATAAGGAAAAATCCGCCGTTCGTGAACTGGATAAATCCGCGGCAGATACGGGTTCGGATCCGCGAACCTGCCATCACTAATAGAGACAATAAAGGCTTTGAAACTCCCCTTTCAGCAATATGCAAATAAGGAACAAAGACTTCTGGGAATTTACCATGTTTCCATCGAGGCTTATAGGAAACTATATCTTTAAAAAGACTTTTACAGCATTTTTATATCTTTAAAAAGACTTTTACAGCATTCCCTGTGAAATGCTATAAAAGTATTTTTAAAGATATAGCTTCCTAAAAGCCTCCATGGAAACATGGTAAATACCCAGAAGTCTTTGTTCCTTATTTGCCTATAATTGAAAGGTAGGTCAGGAGTTTTAGTGAAGGATCTACAGTTACTGTACAGTTGGAAAGGTTGTACAGATAAAGTAAATCCTGCATTAACAAACTGCTAAGAAATTTGTAATGTTATATAATAAAAAAAACACTTACATTTTGTACATTTTGATTATAAAATGTATCACATACATTAAAATTGCATTAAGCAGTGATTAACCAGATGTATAATTCTTTATAGTTTAAAATGTAAAGAACACACAGCTAATTGACATATTAGAATGCAACTAAGCATCTGAAAATTAAATATAGTTTGTGTACTATGAAGTTAATATCTTTGTAATATCTTTGGAGAATAGTTACTGAAATGACTTGCAGAGATTAAAAATGAAACAATTTACTGGCTTAATTCTGTGTACCGTATATACTCGAGTATAAACCATCCCGAGTATAAACCGAGGTACCTATTTTTGCCTGAAAAAAGGAATAAAAGTGTTGACTCGAGTATAAACCGAGATGTTCTGCAAACTTTCTAAACCACCCCACCCCTCCACTGTACAGACCTATTAGCCCACCCCTAAACCCCTCATACACATGAATTCCTTATCCTCTATGTACATCTGGGATGCAGTCAGGAAAAAAGAAGCCATACTGTTGGAGATTGGACCATTCGGTGGGAGCGAGCAGACCGCAGACCAGGACCGGAAGAGTTACGGTAGAGGTGCAGGCAGGACCATTCGGTGAGGAGCGAGCAGACGGAGACCAGGACCGGAGCAGTTATGGTAGAGGTGCAAGGCAGGACCATTCGGTGAGGAGCGAGAAGACGGAGACCAGGACCGGAGCAGTTAGAGGTGCAGCAGTATGCTGATGACGTATAGATATGCGTGGGATGTGATAACTTACGTGCCCACGCGTATCACTTACGTCATCAGCATACTGCCTGCACCTAATGCTCCGGTCTGGTCTCCGGTCTTCTCGCTCCTCACCGAATGGTCCTGCCTGCACCTCTACGTAACTGCTCCGGTCCTGGTCTCCGGTCTGCTCGCTCCTCACCGAATGGTACAATCTCAACTGGTAGGCTTCTTTTTGTCGTACAAAACTTAATCTGTGTGTGACCCGAGTATAAACCGAGGTCAGGTTTAAAAGGTATTTTTTAAACCTAAAAACCTCGGTTTATACTCGAGTATATACGGTAGTTCTTTTTTTTAAACAATGTAGGATCCAATGTATGATCAAAACCACCAGCTGTGTTTATTATCTATTGTAGTTACATTGTTTTTAACCCATTAGCAGAAATAAACCATTGTAATAACAAGTTTATGTGGTTCCTGTGCAATGATGACATAGATTATCTGTTGTATTCAATTAGATCAACTGGACTTGAAATGTAGTTCTTGAAGACGTTTCGCTAGTCATCCGACTGGCTTTCTCAATTCAGAATGACTTGTACAAGAATCTGTGGCAATTATGTACCCTGGAGAATCCCAATTAGCATATCACAGCCAGGTGTTAAGGGTGTGATTAGATAGTGGCTAAGAGGTGTATAGGAACGCCCAGAGTAAGGTGTTAAAACAGCATTGTACATGGCAGACAGTTGGTGTCGAACCCCCCCACCTCTATTTAGGCTTGGTTTCTTTATTTTCACATAAATGGCCTCTTAACACCTCTTGAACAGTCACGTTCTCGCCAGTATGTTAACATTACAATCTTCAAAGGTATTCCTTTATCCTTAAGATGCAGATACACGGCTGAGTCCTGACCCGAGGAATTGGCTCTTCTGTGCTGGGCCATACGTGATTGCAGTTGCTGTTTGGTCTCCCCCACATACAAATCAGAGCATTCTTTACTGCACTGCCCCGCATATATGATGTCGCTTTTCTTGTGTTTTGGTATTGGGTCTTTGGATGTACCAATTGCTGCCTCAGCGTGTTGCTCGGTTTAAAGCAGACAGGGATACGATGTTTTTTGAAAATTCTTCTTAATTTCTCGGAGACCCTGCTACATATGGGATGACCATGTCTTCCTCCGTCTCTGCTTTCCCCTTCACTGTTGGTATTTGTGTTCTTTTCTTCCTTCTACTTCTTATGACAAAGGCCCAGTCTGGATATCCACAAGTTTTAAGGGCTCCAAGAGCCATGGAAAATACATCTAAAATAAAAGACTTTTTGCAAGATGAATGTGAAACCATCTTATGTCTTATTATGAAATGTATGCCACATGAAAAAAATGTGTGACATTTATGTAAATGTTGTCATTGTCCTCTGTAAGTTCATTTCCTATTTCTTCACCAACTGTTCTGGGAAAAAATCATTTAATTTCTACAAAGAGTCAAAAACTCATTTAAAAAAAAAAACACGGCACAGGAAAGGCACTTTCTCTTCTAAGATAATTGAAGACACTTGACATTATTGTTATAATTACATAAAAGAAGTAGATACTGCAAACTGCAGAGGTTTTGCCCAATCATTTTATAAAATGTAATTTTATTTTCAAATTATTTCTTGGTAAGCAGTTACAGTGTTTAATAAAGATGTTTGTTATGTCATTTATGTCATTTCATGTTAATTTTCACTGTGAGTGTAACCCTTTTTACATAAGAAGATTAAGGATATGTGCCAAGCTCCTGAATCATTCCTGGGCCCTATACAATATCATATATCAGACTACTGGCATACATTATAAACAAAGGGGTTTTAGTATACATTACTGTAATTACATGAAGGAAAAACCTTCCAACCACATCAAGGGAACCCCTGTCTGGAAGGTTTTTTTACATTGATTATGATTAGCAAACTTTTGCATTTCTCATACTTTCACGCTAGAACAAAATAGCAGGCTTTCTCACTTCTCCCTGCCCACTGGATTTATTTTAGTGAATGAAGAGACTGTGCATCCAGGTTTTTATAATAAAGGCATAGCACCTCCAATAAAAGGGCTGGGTTGGAGGTGCTATTACTGTATGTAATTCAGGAGTGCTTTCACAGTCCCAATATATGTATATATATATATTTTTATATATATATATATATATCTTTATATATATATATATATATATATATATATATATAATGTAGTAACACAGGACTTGTGCAAAAAATGTCTTTGTTTCATGAGCAAAAAACAGATAGCAATGTTTCAGTCACTTTTCAGATTATTAGCACAATGCTATTATAATAGCAAGAGGCTGTGCGGTACCTTCTGTTATAAGAAGGCTCTATTTCTATACTCTGCTTTTAGCACTTTTAACCCCCATCTCACCGTAACCTATAAAGCTAACCAGTATCCTGTGCTCCCAAGTCCTAATCCCATAGCAATTGTAAATCTGGTACTTGCTGTGGTAAATACTATTAAGTATGACCCTAGCATGTTAATATGGATCCTGTATAAGGTCTCATGTTGCCCAATGGTGCTGTTAAGTTTGAAGTGCACATTGTGGCAGGATTGCCTGGGTCTATTATCAGACCTGAATGTACATTCCAGTTAGCCTCTCTGGATACTTGTTACTAGGTAGTTGGAATAGGAAAGGGAGAGCAAGTTTGACAAGGTTCATGACTCCATTCTGCCTAAATTAAACTATATAATCCTTCCCTATTCTAATAGTGTAAATGGATGTAAGGGAAGGGTTGATGGTTCACTTGCATGTTCGAGCCCTTGGGTAGGAATTGCTAAAGCACAACTGTGGGCTTTTAATGTCTGTAAGCCAGAAAAAAAAATTACATTTTCCAACATTCTGTGCTGGGAGTTTTTAAACATGTGAAATGTTCAGCACCCAAGCTCTATATCATTAAGCTTGGTACAGGAAAAGCATAAGAGCAGGAGAACTAAAGATAAAATATAAATGACCCTGAATGAATTGTAGAATTTCTAGTTGTATCTTTTACCCCTTCAATCGGCGCAGGATTGTGGAGAAATTGTCTTTAATTCTGCAGGTTTTTTTTCTTTTCCTGAATTTTGTGACTTTCTTTTCCCTAGCCTCCTTTCCTCTAAACTCTCCCAGAGCTGTTAGTTATCTAATAGTCCACCTTACCCGTGTAATCAAGACTGAGCATATTGAAAACCATTTGTTACTTAACAGGAAGGAAAAATCAGTAAATGCCATAACCCTACATATTTCTCCACTATGCTACAGATTTAAGAGATAGGAGTTGCAGTTATCTACTAGTTATCTAAGAGTTAAAAGGTTCCATCTTTTAGAATCATCTTTATTTTAGCTTTGCTTCTCCTTTAGATTTACAAGTATATATGTTTTTTTTAAGTTCTACAAGTATATATGTTTAATACGTTTATAGTTTTGTAAAGAAAATGGCTAAATATGAAATGCATACACCATTAAAATTATCGCCTCATATTATTGTAATTACCCTATTTAAAAAGTGTTTGCCTAGTTACTGTAAAAATATTACTGAAACAATCAACTAGCAGCCTTTAGAAATGTGCTTGTCATTACTCACCTTGTATTCTTTCTATGCATTAAAATGTAGCATAGCAAATGATGTCAAGTGTCTATTTGTGTCTATATGTTTGAAAAACACAATAGACTGCACCAAACCATTCTTACTTTACATTCTTGTTATCTGTTCCAGAATCAAGTCTTGCAATGATTTGTCTGGCTCGTCTTTGTGTGCTTCAAGTATACTTAATTCTGCCTTTTAGTTTGCAGAGACAAGAACACACATTAAAATCACATTAAAGGTCAACCAGCAGGAAATGTTGAAGATGACAAATCACTGCTTCCTCAACTCAGTTATCTTAGCTAGGTTTGACATATGTCCTGCACACTTTAACCTGCAGTATCCTATTTATCCCCCCCCCCCCTGTATAATCAAAATGAGCAGTGTACTCCCTGCATAGTCTTATCTGCACTTAAAAAGCTGTACTAAAGTTAGCCACTTACCATGTTCACATGAGCAACTCTGTGTCCTAATAGCTATCTTCATCATTTGTGGGATTACTTATTTGGCTGAAAATTACATTTGGTTGCTGTTGTGGCCCTGTGAGGAAAGTGGACAATACACCTACAAAGACTTAGTCAAAGAAAGAGAATTACCCCAAAACTTTTTATTCTATTATATGGGGAGAATAACCAGAGCTATGTAGGTGCAAATTGTAGGAAATTACCATCAGAGGCATTATAGGCCACCCCTCTTCAAACACAATGTGGGGCACCGCAAGAAATGTGTGTGGCTTTTGCCCAGAAGTGGGTGTGCTTTTGTCCAGAAGTGGGTATGCTTTTGTCCAGAAGTGGGTGTGGGGCTTGTCCGGAACTTGTGATGCTTTTGGAGATAAGTAAGTAAAGTATGTTATAGCTGTGTACTGGCCGCTGGAGAATAATTGCGTGGGGGGGATGTTTCTGTACAAATGACTGCCCCACACAGCCTTATTAAAGTTGTGGGATTACAGCCCTGGTCTTGTATTAGTGCTTCTTTCTAAACATGCTCCTTAAACAATTTTATAATATAGGGTTTTTTTTTTAGATACATCCCTTTTCTTCTAAGGACATTTGTAAAATGTAACTATGCCATAACACTTTTATTTATGGTACCAGTACCAAAGTACTGTTTATATTAGAAATGGAAACAAATAATTGCACTAGCTACAGTTTCTACATCTGCCCCTTACAAATGTCACTAATGTTATAATCTATCATAATATTGCTGCCCCAATCATAACAAATCATGCTACAGGTGTAAATGTGGGAACTGACACAATGTTTGGAAGAGTGAAAAAGATGATTTAACTGCTCATAATGAATGCTATAGTAGCTATTCCTTTTAGCTGGAATTTATTTCTTCACATAAGTATTGATTTGTGCATTTCTGAGTTGCTACCTGAACATTATTTTAATGCTTTTTTGACACAACTCATTCCAGTAACTGAATTCTTTGTATTGACTGACAGCTCATTTCAATGAGGCTCATTTTGCTGTCACAGCTCTTCCTGCCAGGTTCTACCTTTCTATTGTTGCTGAATGCAATAATATCCTTGGACACAGATTCTCTGGATACACCAAAAGGAACACATTTCCTCACAGACTCCCTTGATAGATCCGTAACAATGATCTATGTAGTACCAAATTCAGAAAAATAAGCCATTTTTATGTTTCATGTAGCCCAGATAAATAAATCCTTCTAAATAATAATCAAGCTGAAAGTCGTACAGTTCAGTTGAATTGCACTTATAAACTGCTGTGCAATTCACTGCATAAAGCATTAAAAAAAAGCAAGCAGCAAGTGACAGACATATAACCTTTCTGAGTAATCAATTCATCAGATACACTCAAATTATAAATCTGTTTTTGTGGTAGTCAAACAATGAAATAAACCTATGTGTGGTTCCCTTTATACAGCTTAAATAAATAGTTCACTGAAAAAGTGAACTTTTTTTTAATACATTGATTGCAGAATGCGAGGTAAAGGACCTATTACTCTCCTTTGTTCCAGGCTACGCTACAATCAATTGAAGAATGTAAGGCATAGGTCCTTTACCTCCTGTTCTTCAATCAATGCATTAAAGGAATAGCTCACTTTTTCAGAAAAAAACTATTCCTTTAGGGCTAGGCCACACTAGTGCGTTTTTCGCTAACATGGAAATCGTTCGCGTTTTGCGGTGAGCAATTTTTGCACAATCGCTTGCGGTTTGCTTTAAAGATAGCGAAAACGCTGGTGCAAACGTGAAAATAATGCACGCTAATGCACAAAAAGCGTGCACGCTTGATGCGTTGTAGTGTGGCCTCAGCCTAAATGTTATATAGTAAGGAAACAAACTCACAGTCAAAGGATTTTTGTCTACTACAGTAGCTAGTGAGCACTTCATTAACTAACTTATTAGTCTTTTTTTAGCTTTCAAAATCCAAAAAAGGGTCTTAAAATATAATAGAAGAAACCCTTATATGCCTTTGCTAACCTTTGAATAATAAGAAGTAGCCAACATGGGGAGAAGAAGCCATTCACAACTAGTTATGTGTCAAGGTTTGAATTCGGAATGGCCTGTTTAGAAAATCCTCGGATCCAGTAACATTTTCAAAACTCAGAACTTGTGATCGAAAATCGAATATTAGAAAACTGAAAATTTGGAAAACAGAAAATTAGGGTCGATTATTAAAAGATTTTGACAGAAAATTTTAAAAATTTAGATTCAATTGGGTTCAAATTAAATTTACATGGAAATGCTGTTGGAACAAATATTGACAGTTTTGTTCATCTCTAATCACAATGTTTTGGCTACCTGGGAGCCTGCATGCTCTGACCTAGCACTATCATGAAAATAACAAAAAGAATATTGGATGTAAATGCAATAAAAAGTGTGAATGAAAACTGCTTCACTCCAAATGTTTCAGGCTCCTAAAGTATTGTGTAAATAAAGACACAGGGAATGGAATTTCGGTACCCCCCCCTCCCAGGTAAATAGTCTAATCAATCCAAGGGAAAAGCAATATCCACAGTTATTGAAAGTAAAAACAAGTAATCCAGTGGCAAAGAAGGCATCTCACAACAGTCTGCCTGGGGTTAATAAAGGTCCAAACTAAAGTCCATATGTTAAATACACATGAGGCAGTAAGTAAAACGCAGCATGGACAAAAGCCAGGGACTAATTCCCATCGCTAGAAAAAATTATGGCACATAATGAATATAGTAAAAAAGAAATTGCAACAAAAATGACTAGACAAATTGCTACTGTCTGTCTGCACACCAATATAAAAAACTTAAGTTTGAGTTTTGATTCAAAGTATGATTGTCAAATCAAATGTGTAAATTCAGACTTTTTAACATCTTAACATTTCCGCAACTTTACCTTGCCTGGCTAATTGATTTGCAATTGAAAGTTGTTTAGGCCAGGTAGCTGTCTGGATGCCAATTGACTGCTGTGAGATAGTCAGGAGGTATAATTGCTTTAGCCAATATTAATTCATTAATCACCCCAAAAGAAATGTTTATTAAATAGCACATTAGTTTGTTTGAAAAGTAATTTTATTGTTCTGTTGTTTCAGATATGATATATTTACATATATGACATATTTGATACATGAAAATATACATTTCACAAGGTTTCTATAGTAATAACAATAATATTCACTTACAACTTTGTTATCATTTGAATGTTATGTTATTAATTTTGTTAATAACATCCCAATGTCCTTGACATACCTATAAAATGTTTGTTTGTAATCAAATCATTTAGTTTGCTCTGTTTTCTTAATTGGCCGTTTGATGAATGTCTTGTCTTAGACTTTAAGAAAGAAAGTTATTGATTGAAAAAAAAAATATTTTCCTATTACACAGAAGTTTGTTTAGTAAAGTAAAATTATTTCCTGGAATAATGTTTTTAACTTTATCCTTAAAGGAAATTAAAGGGCATGTCTACCCAAAAAAATAAGTAATGCTGTTCAGCTTATTCACCTCCTAAAAGTGGACTTTCGATTTAACCTTACCTTGATTTGATGCTCCCACACTAAGCTGTATCTATTTTAACATAAGCTGATACCTCGTCAGAAGTCCCGCCTCCTGTTTTGGTTATGTTGACGTCACAGCCAATGGCTGTCAGTCCACACCCCGGAAGAGCCAGTTACAAGCATGCTCTGCTCCTGCAGGCTTGTAACCAACTTGAACCAGTAGGATGGAAGCGGGACTTAAAAACAGGTACATTAACAGAAAAAGGCAGGTAGCTAATGTATATATATAAAAATATAAATAAAAGAATGTCATACTAGTTGGGACCTAGCTGTATTGGTATCCTTATCCCAATTCATAGCCCCTATGGGACTTGGGATGTCCAGATACCAGCGCAACTATTTGAAACACTGAACTACATGCTAGTGCTTAGGGTGTGCATTTTAATTTTAAATACTTAATACTTAAAATGTATGTGATTATGGGAGTTGCTATACTTTTTCTTCCCATGAACCTCTACTGCTATTAAACTCTTACAATCAGACACATTTTATTTAGCACACAGACTTGCATTCAGTAGACAGAGATGCCCCTATAGATTTTCCAAAAACTGTAGACTGCTGCCCCAAAAGTCATTAGAAAAACATAAACCATGAAAGGTATAGCTCTCCCCAAATGTAAATCTGTAAAAAAAAAACCTCCAGCAAATAAGAAATAATGCCCTCATGATTCCTCTGTAATTCCTTTAATAATAATTAATCAAGTATACTGAACACTTATCATTATTTTGTTTGAATGAATTTTGCCTAATGTTTAAGATCGCTTAGTAAATATATTTTGTTATCTTATTTATTGCACACATAGGATAATATCCATGATGTCATCCACGCACATCTGCTGCATGTGAGTAGAGATGTACTGTGGGTTCTAATCTGAACCCAGTTTCAAATCGAATCCGAGGGTTTCAAAGTCCCAACGAAACTTTCGGAACTCCCTGAATTTACGAAACCCGAATTTTCTGAGTTTGCGATTTTATCAAGAATTTTATAATTATCGAAATCGAAAGTAGACGATTATTGAAATCAAAAGTAGATGATTATCAAAAGTAGATGATTATCGAAAGTAGATAATTATCGAAAATCGAAAGTAGACAATTTTTGAAAATCGAAAGTAGATAATTATCGAAAGTAGATAATTATCGTAAATCGAAAGTAGATGATTTTTGAAAATCGAAAGTAGACGATTTTCGAAAATCGAAAGTAGACGATTTTTGAAAATCAAAAATCGAAAGTAGACAATTTTCGAAAATAGTCAATTTTCGAAAATTGAAAATTGAAAGTAGACAATTTTCACAAATCGAAAATCGAAAGTAGACAATTTTCGAAAATAGTCGATTTTCGAAAATTGAAAGTAGACGATTTTCACAAATCGAAAATCGAAAGTAGACTATTTTTGAATAACGAAACTCGAA
Source organism: Hymenochirus boettgeri (assembly GCA_019447015.1). Taxonomy (NCBI): domain Eukaryota; kingdom Metazoa; phylum Chordata; class Amphibia; order Anura; family Pipidae; genus Hymenochirus; species Hymenochirus boettgeri. Next base: position 83,458,330 of record CM033475.1, read on the forward strand.
ATTTGTGGGCTTTCAAAATTTCCCAAAAATTTTGAAAATTCGAAAAGGAAACGAAACTCAACAGTTTCGAACATCTCTACATGTGAGTTGTACCTTATTTTAGCTGTTAAAAGAAACCAGCAGTACATATGTCATATAATAATGGCACAATGCCATGTAAAATAACAACCACCAAAAATTAAATTCTAATCAAAATAATCTCTATATTTATGGGCAGCTAAGTGAAAAGTAAAAGATACTAACCAGTGTACAGTAATGATTTGAAAATTTGTAGTTCTTGTATGTCATTCAAATGCGCAATATATAGGCCTGCATTAACAATAAAGATTATTAATGTTGATGAAATCAACATTATTTGGACCTAACAAAAGGAAGTTTCCTGTGAGTGAAACGAACTTGTGAGTGGCCCTTTCTCTTAAGGACCTTGATCTCAAGGACATAGAAAAAGAAGGACATTGAAACAAGAAGGACAATTAAACAAGGTTTGTGTGTCACTGTGTTGGTGTTGTGTATTAGAAGGGACAGTTTTGTCAGTACCATGCAATGTGCATCGTGCCACATGTATGGGAACCTGGAGCAGATATTCCGGGGAACCTATGTCTGTGTCAGGTGTGAGTGGGTTGCCCGTTTGGAAGCTGAGGTGGAGAGTCTAAGGGGGCAGCTTGCAGCATTGCGGGGATTGGAAGAACTGGGGGGTCAGCAGGCACTGGCTGGGGCCAGTATAGAGGTGGGTGGAAGAGGGACAAGAAAGGATGAGGAAGGAGGTAGTTTTGTTAGGATTACTAGGGGAAGTGGGGGACGGAAGAGTAGGGGGGCTTCTTCCCAGATTGTCCATCCCAACAGATTTGCCGCCTTAGGTAATGAAGTGGAGGAGGACACCTCGGAATTAGCGTGTATGGAGCGGGCTAGTCCCTTGAGCACCCAGGGGACTGCCATCTCTGATACAAGGGAGGAGGAACGAAGGGTCAGGAATGCAAGGCAGGTGGTAGTGGTAGGGGACTCCATTATAAGGAAGGTAGATAGGGTAATCTGCCGCCAAGACCCTACATGCCGAACTGTGTGTTGCCTGCCTGGTGCTAGGGTTTGGCATGTGGTGGATCGTGTAGACAGATTATTGGGTGGGGCCGGGTGTGACCAGGCGGTCTTGGTTCACATTGGTGCCAATGACAAAGTTAGAGGTGGAGGTGAGGTCCTTAAACATGATTTCGGAGAACTAGGGGCCAAGATAAAAGCAAGGACCTCCAGGGTAGTGTTTTCAGAAATACTACCGCAGCCACGTGCTAAGCCAGGGAGACAGCGGGAGCTTAGGAGCATTAATGCGTGGCTAAGAGAGTGGTGTAAGGAAGAAGGGTTTGGGTTTATTGAGAACTGGGCAGACTTTGCTGTCGGCTACAGGCTCTTTAGTAGGGATGGGTTGCACCTCACTGATGGTGGTGCAGCTGTTTTAGGGGTAAATATGACTAGAGTGTTGGAGGAGATTTTAAACTAGGTTTGGGGGGAGGGTATTAGCAGTCTCACTGGGATAGATAGTCCGGAGGAAAGCAGGTGGTGTAGATAGGCCAGTGTGTGGCGGAAAGGGGGGTGGGGTCTAGTATAGGGGATAGGGAGGCATGTGTATTAAAGTGTACGAATAAATTACAGGATCATAATCTAAAATGTATGTTTGCAAATGCGAGAAGCCTGGCTGCAAAATGGGTAAATTGGAATGATGGCATTGAATGAAAAAGTATGATGTAATAGGTATAGCAGAAACGTGTTGAACAGTTCTCACGACTGGCTGTAAAATATAGAAGGATATGCCTTTTTAGGCAGGACAGAAATAAAGGAAAGGGGGAGGAGTATGTGTTTATGTTAAAAAAGATTGAACCAAATTTAAAAGAAGAGATAACTGGTGATATGGATGATAAAGTGGAGGCAATATGGGTGGAATTAGGCAACGAAAGGTGGTATGTCATTGTTGGTGTCTGTTATTAGCAGAGAGGAGGTAGTCAACTTCATATGCAGTTGGCAAGGGCTGCAAGTTTGGGGAGTGGTGCTCATATGGGGACTTCAATTACCCTGACATTGATTGGTGTGGTGGAACTGCCATCACAGAAAAAGGTGATGTGTTCCTGAATTTGCTGCAGGATAATTTTCTCTCACAGGTGGTTGAGGTTCCTACTAGAAAAGGAGCTCTGTTGGATCTGGTAATATCTAACATTGTGGAGCGCATTATAGATATAAAGGTAACTGGAGGCTTAGGGAATAGTGACCATGAAATAGTGGCATTTGGACTTTGTTATCGAAAGGAAAAGTGCGCTGGGTTAACAAAGACATTTAATTTCAGGAAAGCAAATTTTCCCAGGTTAAAAGCAGCTCTTCAGAACTGGGATAATGTATTATCAGGTAAATGTACTGAACAGAAGTGGACTGTGTTCAAGGGGATTTTAAGTTCACATCTAAATTTATACCCTTGGGAAATAAATGTAAAAAAAATAAATCCACGCCCATGTGGCTGAATTCTGATGTAAAGAGGCAAATGGTAAGGAAGAAAAAGGCATTTAAAACCTTTAAGGCCGAGGGAACGGAAAGGGCCTTTAGGGAATATAAAAACTGTAACAACGAGTGTAAGAAAGCAATCAAACTAGCTAAAATTAATAATGAAGTTAGGATAGCTGAAGAAAGCATCACTAAGCCTAAACATTTTTTTAAGTATATTAATAGTAAGAAGATGAGGACTGAGAATGTGGCACCATTAATTAATGGGAATAAGTTAGTTATAGAGGATGGCGATAAAGCAAATGTCTTGAATAATTTTTTTCCCTCTGTATACACTATAGAAGATCCAAGTACAGATATCATAGAGTATAGTAGCAATAATGGTATAAAAGATTCAAGTGCACTTTGGTTAACCGAGGATATGGTACAGAAAGAACTAAAGAAGGTTAATATTAATAAATCTCCTGGACCGGATAAAATACATCCTCGGGTACGTAAGGAGCTAAGTTCAGTTTTATCTAGGCCATTGTTTCTTATTTTTGCTGATTCCCTCATGTCCGGTGGTGTGCCTCTGGATTGGAAAAAGGCTGATGTTATTCCAACATTCAAAAAGGGTAGTCGTTCACAGCCAGGTAATTACAGGCCTGTAAGTTTAACTTCAGTGGTGGGGAAGATCCTGGAAAGTTTAATAAGGGAACATGTTCTAGAGTATGTTTCAAGGACTAACATTATAAGTAGTAACCAGCATGGATTTAGGAGGAATAGATCTTGTCAAACTAACTTGCTTGGCTTTTATGAGGAAGTAAGTAGAAATTTAGACTCTGGTATAGCAGTAGATGTAGTTTACTTGGATTTTGCAAAGGCTTTTGATACAGTCCCCCATAGGCGACTAATGAATAAGCTAAGGTCTGTTGGTCTGGGGAGTCACATTTGTACATGGATAGAAAATTGGTTAATGAATAGGATGCAGAGAGTAGTTGTTAATGGGGCTTCATCATTATGGACTAAAGTGCTAAGTGGGGTTGCCAAAGGTGTTATGTGTGGGGCCGCTTCTATTTAATCTATTTATTAATGATTTGGAAGTGGGTATTGTCAGCAAGGTTTCTGTGTTTGCTGATGACACAAAACTTTGTCGACCATTAAAAACTTCAGAGGATGTGCAATTGTTGCAAGGGGATCTAGATAGATTATCACATTGGGCTGCTAAGTGGCAGATGAAATTCAATGTTGATAAATGTAAGGTGATGCATTTTGGACTTAAAAATCCTTGTGCTACTTATACTATAAATGGCTCTGTGTTAAGTGAATCCCTGTTGGAAAGGGATCTTGGAGTTTTGGTGGATAACAAACTTAAAGGTAGCAAGCAGTGCCAGGCGGCAACAGCCAGAGCCAGCATGGTATTGTCTTGTATAAAGAAAGGTATGGATTCAAGGGAGGAAAATGTAATTCTCCCTCTTTACAAAGCATTGGTAAGGCCTCATTTGCAATATGCAGTGCAATTTTGGAATCCTGTGTACAAAAAGGACATCTTTGAAATGGAAAGGGTTCAGAGAAGGGCAACTAAATTAATAAGGGGATTGGGGGAGCTTGAATATGAAGAGAGACTGGAAAAGTTACAATTATGTACGCTGGAGAAAAGGCGCTTGCGTGGGGATATGATTACTGTGTATAAATACATTAACGGGCCATACAATAAACTATCTGGGGCATTGTTCACCAGTAGAACATGTCAAAGGACACGAGGACATCCCTTAAGACTTGAAGAAAAAAGGTTTAGGCTTCAAGCTCGGAAAGGGTTTTTCACTGTGAGAACGGTAAAGCTATGGAACTGTCTTCCAGTGGACATTGTAATGGCAGGTTCATTGGTCAGTTTCAAAAAAAAGCTGGATGAGTTTCTGCAAACAAGGAATGTTGCAAGTTACTGGTATTGATACATAAAGTAGAGTTGATCCAGGGAAATTTCCGATTGCCGCTTGGAGTCAGGAAGGAATTTTTTCCCCCTTCATAAATTTGGTGGGTTTTTTTTGCCTTCCTCTGGATCAACAGTTAGGCAGGAAATGAGGATATTGCTAGATGGGTTGGACTGGATGGACGTATGTCTTTATTCAACCTCAAATACTATACTATCAGAAGGATCACACTGTATGTAGTTAATATAAATATATTCAGTATGGTTTAAACTGACTGAATATTTTTGCATTACACAAAAAAGATTAAAGATTTATTCAATTCTAATTTCAATGTGTTGCAAGAATCAAATGCATTATAGATGTGTCTTTGTTGGTATGCAAAAGATACATTCACTGGCATGTTTTAAATGTCAAGTACTCAATCAACAGCACATTCTGTTCAAATGCTAAGCATTCTATGATAGAAAAGAGAAATGAGCAATAATTGTGCTAGTGGTAATATCATATTTTTGTGTAAAAATCATTCTGTGTAAAAATCATTTATTGAAAATGTTATTTTTTTCATATCGTTATCTGCTACTGATATTTTAGAGAGTGGTTCATATTACTTTTAAAAAGTACATTTTATATGGTAAGTTTGAACACAAAACTAAAATTTGTACAAAGCTAAATATTACTCCTCTAACACAATACATACTTTGCTCCACAATTCAGAGGAGGAGACATCAAGGAGGAAGAGGAGGGTGTTGTAGCCCAGCCCACTCACAGGTGTTGTGGCCCCGCCCACTAGCTGGTGCATAAGTCCTGCCCACTTGTGGGTGTATAAGCCCCGCCTACTTGTGAGTGTCTAAATTCCGCCCACTCGCGGGTGCCATGGGTTACTCAGACCCTCCCCCTCCTACAGAAAACTCTGTGGAAACAGCCTTTTCAGGCATAGTGAGAACTGTGTTTTTACACAGTGAAAGAGAAGGGCTGTAGATTCCATTACCTTCTCTGTCAGGATTTCACACAGCAGAGAGGAGGAGGGACTTCCTGTCTCTCTCACACACTGAGGGAGCCTGAGGATGTGCTCGAAGGCGGCACTGTGCAGGAGAAGCCTTAGGAATGTCACATGTCAGCCTCCCACCCATTAACTTTCTGGTCAGTCATTTCTTTATATCTTGGGCTGTGGAGCACGTAGAGAGGTGGTTGATGGCTCATTTTAAAGGTAGTTTTTATTAAAGGTAGGCCTTTTATTTAAACTTAACTTGTTTGGAGACCACAGTTCCCCTTTAATACTTTCTTTTCCCTATCTCCTACCTGGCCCAAAAGCATATTAAAAAAATCATTGCCAGAAATTCCATTACTAATGCTAATGTTGCCATGGGGTGCATTTCTTGTAAAATCAACCTTAAAATTGTATTTTATTACTATTAAAGGGCATGTATACCGAAAAATAGGTTATTTTAAATTGACCAGAACTGGAAGCTATAATTCTTCCCAACCACCACTGTATGATTTTTTTTGTTGTTGATTTACCCCCTATTTCTTATAGATATAGATATCCAATCTAAAACTTGTTATATTTCAGCTGTCAATCAAGTTCCTTGCTCTCAAAAACTATTCTTCTGTGAGTAGTTTTACTGTAGCTGGAATGGTGGCAGAGTTTTGAAAGTTGGAATGCTGTATGCTGTGTGCAGGCTTGACAGTTGGTTTGTGAGAAAAAATCAGGTCGGGTGGAAGTGGAAGTGGTTTAAAGAGGGAGGGGGGATACTGCTCCTAAACAAAATGTGTGCTGGATTAAAGGTATGCAGCAACACACGCAAATCAGAGTGCTACTTACATGTATTCAATTATAGATTAAGATGAGGCAAAGTCATTTTTTCAGTATAGTGTCCCTTGAGGAGAACTATATGAAACATTCCAAATTTTCTCTTGTCCACTTCCCGTCTCTTAACATTTTCTCACCTCCACATGAAGTCAGTTTACATTATAGCCAATATAGTAGCAGCTCAAACATATAAGTATGAGAGTGCACAGACCATAACCATTTTTAGACTGTGGTACGCTGTTTACAGCGGTGCCTCAAGGGGAAAACTAAACGATTAAATACAACAAAATGCTGGCTCCAAGAAAGTCCAGCAAAAGTCCCCTCAGACATAGGCATGCCCACTTGATTCTAATCACTATATTAAAGTACGCTAGGCTGGATTCACATCTAGAAAATATGTTTTGTGCATTTATATATGTTTATTTTACATATATAAATGCACAAAATACTAAAGTGCCTATGCAATCACAACAAATACATCAAAAAGCACACATTTATTATCAATCCATATGAAGAAAAAGTTATAACCGATCAGGCGTCCCTGATCGCTATATAAAATACTAAGTGATGCTGGGCCTCTTCACTCCCTCCCCTCCATGTCCCAGTGTCAATTTCCCAAGTCATCCCTCAGATGACCACCAGCACAGTGGTCAAAGAATATAAGGCATAGGCTCCTATATGCCTGGTAACAAATCCCTTATGTGCTGCAACACTGTTGCTAATATGCAGTCGACTGGCAATTGGAGTAAGAATGTAACAAGCTGCAGAGTGACACAAACATAACATTTCTCCAGCTGCTTTACAGACCAGGGCAATTTGCTTTAGCAGCTACATGGTCCAAATTCCAAATTGCCAGCCCTTGTTGTAAAGATGTGACATTTCCTGGAACAAAATACATGTTGAAACTGAATTAGTAAACATTACAGTATCACGATTCAGGGTGGTAAATGCTAATATTCATGTAATGTTCCAAATATCTATATTAAAGCAATATAAAGTCTTACCCACTGAATAAAATGGATTGTAGATAAAATTACTTCTGCATTTAGATATATTCAGAATAACAGAAAACTGAACTAATAACAAAGCACTAATTGAACATGTTTAGAATCTAATTTAATGCCAATTTCAGGATGTAATACTTATTACAAGTATAAATGTTACAAACATATACATTATGCAATGAAGTTACTTTTCAAGCATATAAAAAATGTGCAGATTCTAAAAACAAATTTTAATGATTGTGATGTTGGGGTTATAGACATTTTAAAGAGGCAAGGCATTGCAATGTAGTATTTAAAAATCCTAATGTTAAAGCTTTTCTCCCCAAATCACCTATATATTGTAAGATTATTCTCTAGTTGCATTTAGTGCATGTAAGTAATAGATTCTATAACTAAGAAGGCTTCCATGTTGTTACCAATGCAACTCATAGCCCATGTAGTCAAAGACACCAGTATTCAATGTCTCTATGCAAATATGTATTTTCTATACAGGTGTCTTCACACAAATATGGAATAAAAATATGCTTGTTACTCTGCAGTTTATTACTAGCCAGTGTAAATTGCATAATGCCTTCCTGAAGAAATACAAAATATTCAGACAGTTTTGCTAACTTTTTAAAAATAATTTTCTTAGTAAAAGATAAAGCTCACCTGATTAAGCACTTGTTTTAGGAGCACACAGCATACAAGGTTACAGACTGAAATCCCCAGACTACTTTACTTTTTACAATGAAAAGCAAATGATTATATCATTGTTAGGACAGAAGCATTAATGTTCAATACATTTTTATTGGTTTAAAAATTTTGTCTCATATTGTATACATATTTGTTGACATTCACAAATATTGACTTTTGTATTAACATTAATAAATCATATAACGTTCAAAATGATATCAAGTCTTTCATAACTTATACGTCAACATAAAACGTGAAAATAAATAATAAATATATAATAAGTAAAACCGACATGCACTGCTTTGTTTCTTTATTCTTATTTTGAGTTTGTCCCCTGCATTTCCATCTTTCTTCTTAACTCACATATTTTTATCACAGTTTTGTTTTGCCTATCTAATCTCTCCTCATCTTGTTAAAACGGTAGGTTTATGGAGTATTCACTGGTGGTCCAAGGCGTCCAGACCCTGGTAAATGTTTGTAGTGTATCCTGGAGCACATGGAAGATTCTTTCATTTATCATTATAGTGTTGGTTCTGTTGATTATCTTTGTTAGTTCTAGTGAGTGTGTTCTCCACTGTGCTCCAATATGTATTTTGGTTGCTAATGTAATATATTGTACTAGTTTATTGCTTTGTCTATTGAGTTCCAGGACATTTTGTCCCAGTAGGGCCACCAGTGGAGAAGGCTCAATTTGTCTATAAAATATTTTAGATATTATTTTGAAGACCTCTTTCCATATTTTTTGTACATTTTCACATTTCCACCATATATGAAAAAAGTCTCCAGTCTGATTACAATTTCTAATACACAGTGGGGGATATTGTTGGGTAGATTTTAGCCAGCAATGCGGGTACTCTATAGGTTCTGTACATAACTTTTAGGGATGTTTCCCTCAGTGCTACATTTAAACTTCCTTTATTTAAATTTTCATATATTTCCCTCCATTGTTCTGGGGTGATGGACAGAAGCATTAAATGTGTTTAAACCCCCCCCCCCCAAAAATGAAATCCATGTTCTGTGCCAAGGAGAGTGAGTATCTGTGGGCTGCTTAATGATTAGATGTCAGCTTCTAGGAGGCAGTTCTGCAACCTTCTTGTGTTGATCCATACAGACCATGTTAAGCGTTCTGTGTGCACTTAGCTGGGGTTCATCTAACTAAGGTGAATTAGGGGAGATTAGTACCCACGGGTTAATTTCAGAAATCACTCAGCAGCCACAACAAAGGAGGAGGTGAGACACAGCTTGTGGTATGTTTTTGAATGTGCTCTGTCTATTGGAACAATGTAGTCTGGAGACTTTAGTTTCCCTTTAAACAAGCATGGTACTCTATTTTACTCATCAGGTAAACATTACATCCCATGGCATTTTAAATCATATTTTATTCATACAACACTGTAGCAGAACACTGAGACTATTTCAACAAGACAGATATGTCATAACAATAACAAAAAAAACTCGGCATCCCAAGCCATACAGAGGCATTTTTTTATTATGCCCGCTTATAAGAAAAAGTTTATACCCTGAATAAAGTATTTATCAAGTTGCAAATTTGCACTAAAAAGCATTTTTAGTTTGGAGTTTAAACCAGCTAATCCTCTTGACATAATGAATACTAATGCAGAGGCAAAGCCAGTTAGGCAGCTATACTCACTAAAATCATTGAATCTTTACTAGAAAGCATAAACCATAAATATAATGACATAACAAAGCCAAAAGGTTCTACAAATTTTGGTAAGACATTGTAATCAGGGTTTTAATGGAGTAATATTGTAGCTTTTATTACTCAATTAAAATCAGCAAGCAGGTAGGGCAGCATGTACAAGGACCTGACATCTTCCAAGCCACAAATGACACTTAATCAGAAGTGAAGCTTCTTTGCAATCATATTAAAGAGACATGAATAATATTTTTAGAAATTGTGAGGGCTTGTTCTTCTTGGGACAAATTCTAGGTACAAGCAATACAATTGTAAATTTTCCTCCTGGCGAGTAGCTATAACCCCAAAAAGTAACGGTAGGGCTGTTTTGTCTGACTGTATGTCCTCCAGTGGTTATACTAGCTGATGTCTAAGACATCATATTAACCATAAAAAGGATAGCAGTAGTTTAAAATTAATCCCCAACCAAAATCTGCAACTGTATTGGGTGGTGCTATTTAGCAATCCCTCTTTGGCTGGGGTCTAACCCAAATGACCGGGGATCCCATATTGACAATTGACATTGATTGCCAATTTAGTTTCTTACTTACACTTAAATCCCAAAATAAAAGCTGGTTTAATTTAACTGGCTGTTTTATTTACAGGGCATGTCTACCCCCAAAACTAAATTTTAACCTCATACCAGCCCCACTTTACAGTTTAAAAAAACCCTTACCTTACAATCCTGCTCTTTATGGTTCTTCTGCAATCCATGTCCAAATTCCACTAAAGTGAAGGGTAGTGGCTTTCTTCCTGTCCAAATGTTCCTGCCTTCTTTCTCTCCTCCGGGAGGGATAGTGACATGCACACAGGAGCCCTTTCACTCCCCTCCCGATTCCTTTCAGCAAAAAACTCCCCTAGCGTAAAAACATGCAGAGGAGCCAGACAAGAGCAATGCTGGAATCAGGATCTGTAAGTAGTGTATGGGATCAATTTTTAAGCTTTTAACTTGGCAGTTGGGGGTGGGAGGTTTTGCTCTACAATATGCAGGAATGTTTCTTTGGAGGGTGGAAATGCCCTTTAAAAGTGTAAAGAATCAGTGTAAAATATGTCATGTACTTGTTTTGTGGATATATGTCAGAGGCATGTTCTGGAGTATCCATGATTTGCTCTACCGCTGTTAAAATTGACAGAGGTGGATGGTGAGCCCTGCCTGATAGTGTAACATCTAAATATAGTATGCACACACTGAATACACTGTAGTATCAGACATTATCAGTCAGGCTTGATGCATTTTGTGGATTACTACACTTAATCATAAGTCTGACATTTCTGTCACACTTTTAGTCAAAAGAATTACATTTTTTCTTGCCATCTGTGCCAGAAGAATTTTCAGGATTTTGCTCTCAATCAAATCAAAAGGCACCCGTGGGTGGGCGTGGTCACACAGGGCTGTAAGGGAAGGGGCCAAGGGGGGCCTGCAAATGGAGTTCATTAGGAGGAGGGACCAAGGGGGCTTGCAAGAGGAAGGGGGCTGCATGGGGAGGAGGAGACACAGGGCAGATTGACTGTCATCCACTGACATGGTTTCAGAACAGGAAGCAGGAAGTTGCCATATCACATACAAATATGTAAAATAATGTAAATATCTTCAAAAATTCTCTAAAAATTCTCAGGTGAGCAATTCTTATCAATTTACCTAAAGTCATTTTTGGTAAATTCTGATGAGTAATCAGAATGCTGTTTGCTGTTGTGACCTTTTGTGTCCAAAATATTCATTTGCACAAATGAAAACAACTAACACATTGTGGGTAGGCATTTCTACTAATTTAAGGGTTTCATTGAAAAATTACATAGAACACAGTTGATGTTGGCATTCCCATATCATCATTAAAAGATCATTTTTTGCAATCTAAATAAAGCTTTATTTTTTTCCTATTCTTTTTATCAACCTTTAAGTGAAATGGTGGACTTGAAAGCAATACATTTTAGTATAAAAAGTATTTGAGGTTGAATAAAGATATATAGTAACATAGTACTTAAGGTTGAATAAAGACATACGTCCATCAAGTCCAAGTCACCCTCCTTTTTTTTTAACCCAACCTAACAGTTGATCCAGAGGAAGGCAAAAAAAAACCAGCTTAAAAGGGGGAAAAAAATTCCTTCCTGACTCCAAACGGCAATCAGAAAGTATCCCTGGATCAACCAGATCTATATGTATTAATACCAGTAATTCTCAATATTGCTTAGTTTTAAAAACTTATCCAGGCCTTTTTTTAAAGCTATTTAATGAACTTGCTATTACCACATCTGCTGGAAGACAGTTCCACAGTTTCACCGTTCTCACTGTAAAGAAACCTTTCCTATACTGAAGATGAAACTTCTTTTCTTCCAACCTTAAAGGATGTCCACAAGTCCTCTGATATGACCTATTAGTGAACAATGCGCAAGAGAGTTCCTTGTATGGCCCATTAATATATTTGTATAAGGTTATCATATCGCCACGCAAACGTTGCTTCTCCAATGTAAACAGCCCTAACTTGTCTAATCTGCCTGCATATTCATGCCCCTCCATTCCCCTATTAATTTAGTTGCCCTTCTCTGAACTGCTTCCATTTCCAATATGTTCCTTTTGTATATGGGATTCCAAAACTGCACTGCATATTCCAAAAGAGGCCTTACCAGTGCCTTGTAAAGAGGGAGAATAATTTCTTTCTCTCTTGAATCCATTCCCCTCTTTATACAAGACAATATCTTTCTAGCTCTAGTCAATGCTACCTGGCATTGTTTGCTAAAGCTAAGTCTGTTATCTACCAAAACCCCCGAATCTTTTTCCATTACAGATGCACTTAACACAGAGTTATTTATGGTGTAGGTGGCACAGGGATTATTAAATCCCAAATGCATCACCTTACATTTATCAACATTGAATCTCATCTGCCATTCTGCTACCCATTTTGACTCTTGCACATCATTTGAAGTTTCCAAAGCTCTGCATAGTTTAGTGTCATCAGCAAATACTGAGACCTTGCTCTCAATGCCCCCTTCTAAGTCATTTATAAACAGATTAAATGACTGTTTATTACTGAGTCCAACTAACTCAGTAATAGAGATGGACAGACATCCTAAGGTGTGATTCGTTTTAAAACTATAGATCTTCAATAAAAGTTCTATAGTTCGAAAACGGACCATTAAAGTCAATGGGGAAAAATAGTCTGAAAAGTTCTGATAAAATACAGTTAAAATAGTAATGGTAACTTACTGTAAATGGCTCTGGGACCTGGGAAATGGTCTGGGGAAAATATCACCAAAACTTAAATGTTTGTCTGAGGAAGGAACCGGTTTGGTTCCGAAACGTCACACAATAAACGGTTGAATTAAGACTGGTGTGCCTGGCTTAGCTATAGATTGTATCACCAAAACTTGTTTAAACACTAACTTTGGCCACGATTGGGCAATTGTCGGGTTTCCGCATTGAATTTCCAAAGGCTACCAAAATTGATAGCCACATTCGATTATCATCGAATCCAGGGTATCCTGAACGCTGTATTCGAAGGTTATGTACATATTTGAGTTATGGCCAAATTTGAGGGTTAGCGAACAATACATTTGAGGGTTATCGCCAAATTTGAGGGTTAGCGAAAGCTACATTTGAGGGTTATTACCATTGGCTAACCCTAGAATTCAGCCATAACACTTAAATGCGGGATTTGGTAACATTTGAATTTCATGATAACCCTTGACTATAACATTCGCTAAGCCTTGAAATTACCGATAACCCTGAAATGTAGTGTTTGCTAACACTCAAATTCACCAATAACCCTCAAATGTACTGAACGCCACATTCTAGGGCTATGGAGCACTAAAGTAGATGGTTATCGATTAAAAAATCCTTACATTTTTTATAATTATCGAAATTATATCTGCTAGTTAGGAAAACCCGAAAGTTCATATTTTGGAGATTTATAAAAAGTCTAACAGGGAGATTCATTAAAAGTTCTTATCGTTAAAAGTGGTGCTAATTTTTCCCCAACCAATCAGATGTTAGCTTTCAAATGCTGATTGGTTGGGGCATAATTAGCACCATTTTAAATGATAAGAACTTTTGAGTAACCCTGTAAGATCGTTCAAACTTATAAAATCCATCTCAAACTCGGGTTCGATTTCGAGTTTTGGTCCATACCTACTCAGCAAAGAAGGGCAAAAAAACAAATAAACAGTTTTAGGGGGAAAAACAAATTCCTTCCTGACTCCAAGTGGCAAACGGAACTATTCCTGGACAATACCATTAATATGCATCACTCTTTCTTTTTAATTATCATTTCTTCTGAATGTAGACAGTTCCACAGTTTTACCTTTCTCACAGTAAAAAAAAAAACCTTTTGGGAACTTCAAAACTTTTCTTCCAGTTTTAAGAGATGTATGTGCATCCCCTAACATTTTATATTGGTGGACAATGCACCTGATTGTAAAATGATCTGCTATGTTAAAATACAATGCATATTGACAAACTTAAGTCCATATTTACAAAGCACAATTAATAACGACACTCTGTATCCAATTGATTAAACAATTTTCTATCCATGCACAAATGAGCCACTCAAGCCCAACAGACCTTAGCTTTTACATAATTCACTTATGGGGGACTGTATCAAAATCCTTAGCAAAATCCAAATGCTGTGTATTTAGAAGGGACAGTTTGTTGGTATTGTATCATGCAATGTGCATCCTGCCACATGAATTGGAATTTGGAGCGGTAATTCCAGGGGTCCTTTGTCTTTATCAGGTGCAAATGGGTTGTCCATATGGAATCTGAGGTGGAGAGTCTAAGGGCCATATTTATAATGCCGCGGAATCGCATTTTTACCGCCGGTTAGTTAATTTACAATTGCAGTTGTTAATTAACAAATGTTCGATCGTAGAATACCGTGCAGTATTAAACTACCGCAATGGTATTCTATGGTTATCGTAGATTTACGATCGGTATTTTAAATTTACGATCGTTAAACCGATCGTTAATCTCCAATTGGTTTAACGATCCTAAATTTATGATACCACTCATTATAAATATGGCCCTAAGAGGGAAACTTGCAGCATTGCAGAGTTCAGCAAATCTGGGGGGACAGTATGCACTGGCTGGGGCCAGTATATAGGGGGTTGGTGGAGCAGGGTAGGTTGAAGGAGGAGTTAGTTTTTAAGGTTTACTAGGGGAAATGGAGGATGGAAGCGTAGGGTTGCTTCTTCCAAACTAATGCATACCATTGGATTTGCTTGGGGGACAGAAAGGTTAAGAGGGTTATTTGCCACCAAGCCCCTACATACCCAACAGTGTGGTGTTAGGGTTCAACATGTGGTGTATCATGTAGACATATTATTTGGTGGGACTCGGGGTGACACAGCGCTATTGGTTCACATCAGGGCCAATTACAAAACTAGAGGATGAAGGAAGGTCCTTAAAAATGGAGCCAAGTTAAAAGCAAGGACCTCCAGGGTAGTCCAGGGTGTTGACGGGCCACATCTACATTTTTACCCTTGGGAAATGAATGTAAAAAAAAAAAAGTCCACACCCATGTGGCTGAATTCTGATGTAAAGAAGAAAATTGAAAAAAAGAGAATGGCCTTAATTGACTGCATTGAGGTAGGGGCCAGCTTACTCTGCCAGAATAGGGACAATATGTATACTTAAATATCTGGTTAGTAGAGATGGCTGAACTTCGGTTAATTTTAAATTTTGTTTAAATACCCACTTTCCCCACGACTGGGCTACATTCGTGCTTCCACATTGAAATTTCTGGTGAAATTTTACCTCTAAAAACCGAACAGAACCTCTAAAAACAAACAGAAGTGAAGCTGCAGGCTTTAGGACCCTGCAGTAGATGTCAGTTGGAGACTCACTTCCTGCCTGCTGGGGGCAGGGCTGATAGTACTGAATGGAGCTGCTAGGGATAATAAAGCATGGATTGAAAGACAGCAATCAAACAAGCATGATCTAGTTTAGTATAAAGTTTGGATATGCCTGTTACACTGCAATGTCCATCTGGTTTGTTCTCAGTAACAGACAACTTATTAACCCTTCCCTCACTGAAGGGTTAATAAGTTGCCTGTTGCTGAAAAAAAACCTCAGATGGACATTGCATTTAGTTTAACAGTACTACTTCTGCTGCCTGGGGAAGGGGGGAGTCCCACAATACCCTCTAGTCAGTGTAAAGTCAATCCTTCTGTTCAAAACCAGTGTCTGTCAGTCCTTCTGTTCAAAACCAGTGTCTGTCAGTCCTTCTGTTCAAAACCAGTGTCTGTCAGTCCTTCTGTTCAAAACCAGTGTCTGTCAGTCCTTCTGTTCAAAACCAGTGTCTGTCAGTCCTCCTGTTCAAAACCAGTGTCTGTCAGTCCTCCTGTTCAAGACCCAGTGTCTGTCAGTCCTCCTATTCAAAATCTGTGTCTGTCAGTCCTCCTGTTCAAAACCAGTAACTGTCAGTCCTGTTCAAAACTAGTTTCTGTCAGTCCTCCTGTTCAAAACCCAGTGTCTGTCATTCCTTCTTTTCAAACCCAGTGTCTGTCAGACCTCGTTGTTCAAAATCCAGTGCCTGTCAGTCCTCCTGTTCAAACTCAGTGTCTGTCTGTCTTCCTGTTCAAAACCCAGTGTCTGGCAGTCCTCCTGATCAAAACCAGTGTCTGTCAGTCCTCCTGTTCAAAAATCAGGGTCTGTCAGTCCTCCTGTTCAAAACCAGTGTCTGTCAGTCCTTCTGTTAAAAAAACAACAACATTGGTAGGGGCAGTAAAAGACACTTTCAGCAAATTGCCTTGAACACAAATCAAGTTAAATTTCAATATTTTTAAACATGCAAGCTGTCATATAGAAATCTAAGTTATAAGAATAAGGACGGAATTTAAATACAATAAGTAAAATGTTAAAACAAAATTAAAAACAATCAGGGATATTTAAATGCAGCCACAGCGCTGCAGGCAAGGGTTAAAGTCACGCTAACCAATTTATGATCAGCTGTTAGTATGAACTTTAACCTCTTGCTTGCAAGTATCACAAATGACACTTGGCAGTGCTGTTCCTAGGGTTTTTGGCTCCTGAAAAAAACTTTTAAATGGCGCCTATAGGCATATGGGAGACAGTTTGCAAGTAAAGTGGGCATAGCTTGAGGGGTTGGGCTGACTTAACACGGGCTGGTGGACTGGAGGGCTGACTTAACACTGGCTGGTGAACTGGAGGGCTAACTTAACACTGGCTGGTGAACTGGAGGGCTAACTTAACACTGGCCTGTGGACTGGAGGGATGACTTAGCTGGAGAATAAGAGGGCTGGTGAACTGGTAAATATGTATCACAACACCAAAATAGGCCCTCCCAAAATTAAATTTTATATATATAGGGGAGATAGCCTAGCCTGGATCCCCCTTAGGCTATAAACAGCATTACTACCTGTAATGCTAAATAACAAAGTATCAAGAAAAAATGGAACCCCACTCATTTTAAAATATCTTATAAAATTACGAGAATTGATTTCTCTTGAATCCAATTTTATTCAAACACAATTTTTAACTAATAGAACACCAACTATAAAAAGACCTATTTTTTACACTGTTTATACATCCACAAAAATCATGGTTGGCCAGCCCATACTTATAAAAAGAAAAAACAGCACTGTTAAAAACATTTAAACAATAAATACTATAAAATAAACATCAATGCACAGTCCCAGTAACTTCATATACTTGTAACTGTTATTGCAATTGAGTTGATACGGAACTTAGTTCTGTTACTAAAGTCCACTTCACAGTGAGTTGTAACAAATGTATTTTATCAATGTTCCTGGTAGTTCAATGTAACAGACAGGTAAGCAGTAAAAAGACACAATTTTGTAGGCTTGCTGTTATATTTATAGAGTCTGTCGCTTGTCTCTCCAATGCACTATTTGGGGGAGGATCGGAGATATATCCGGGTGACCTTAATCCCTTAGCGGCATTCGTTGAAACTCTTGATGTTTAATCAAACTTCGTTTTTACTTTACATGAGTTTATATGTGGAAACTGACCCCGTAGCTCTCCTCACTCTTCTTTAGTGGGCTTGGCGCTCGGGCTATCCTAGTCCGCATCACGGAAGCTGACTCTGTAGCTCTCCTCACTTTGCTTTAGTGGGCTCTTGCGCTTGGAGCATCCAAGTCCGCGTCCCAACAGCCTCGCTCGGTGTTCCACGTTTCCACTACGTCCCACTGAGATGATGTCACTCTTCCTTACTCCTCCTCCTGTTCGGCAATGTTTGTAATTTGGCACAGTAACATTTCCAAATCTTACCAGAACATATAACTATAGATTATAGTAATGCGTTTCACCCTCAGGCTTCCTCAGGTGAATAATATTTCTACAGTTCATTATCCTATATTTATAGCTGGTGTTCCCACCCTTCATTATCTACCCTATTATCACCTCCTCCTTCCTTAAAAATACATACACATCACAATCTCTTTAACCCCTTGGTCATCACATTATAATTGTATTAATTATAAACACTAGATATCTTGTAAAAATGCAGCAATTTCGATATTGTCATTCAATCCTTGAGGTTTAAGGGAATTAAATTCATAGATGTATATTTGCTCTAATCTTACCAACATATTACTTAAATTCCCCCCCCCCCCCCCCCCCCCTTAACCCCCCCCATCACTTTAAACACACTGTCTTCAAATTTACTCTCGTGAAATTCCATGGGGTGTTCATATAAAAAGGGGATAGATAAACCCTTCAATTTCCTATTTGTGGCATTTTTAATGCAACTGCTGTGTTCACTTATTCTACTCCCAACCATTCTATCTGTTTTCCCCTATATAACTTTTGTGACATGGACACCTAATTGTATAAATTACCCCCCTAGATTTGCAGTTAAAACTCCCCTTTCCGCCTTATCCTCCCACACAAATTTACAATTAATGCATGAACCACACTTCACCATTCCCATTTCTTTGAAAAAAACCTACACCCTTATTAAGTCTGAGTTCACTAGGTGCCATAATTTCTTTTAAATTTCTTATCCTTTTGTACGTGAATATTGGTCTATCACTAATAAATTTGGTTAATTCACTATCCCCCTTCAAAATATACCAATACTTCCTAATATTTTTTTCAATCCGCCACATGTTTGTTCCATATTCCGTTATGATCCTTATAGCACTACACTCTCTATTCACCACATTTTCTTGTTTTCTTATCTTTAACAAATCCCCTCTCTTCAACTTATCTATTCTGGTTATTGCTCCTTCCTAGATGTTCTTTTTATATTCTTTCTCTTTAAATCTGTCTATAATAACCTTATCTTGTTTTTTATAAGTACCTTCTTCCGTACAATTTCTTTTTTATACGCATCAATTGCCCATACGGGGCATTGTCCTTCCATATTTTCTTATGGCAACTTCCATAATTTATGTAAGAGTTAGCATCAACAGATTTAAAATTATTTTCTGTTATCAATTTATCCCCATTGTAAAGTAAAAACAAAGTTTGATTAAACATTCCACGAATAGAGTGCCGCTAAGGGATTAAGGCCACCCGGATATATCTCCGATCCTTCCCCAAATAGTGCATTGGAGAGACAAGCAACAGACTAGATAAGTATAACAGCAAGCCTGCAAAATTTTGTCTTTTTACTGCTTACCTGTCTGTTACATTGAACTACCAGGAACATTGATACATTAAATTTGTTACAACTCTCTGTGAAGTGGACAAGTAACTGAACTAAGTTACATATGAACTCAATTGCAATAACAGTTACAAGTATATGAAGTTACTGGGACTGTGCATTGATGTTTATTTTATAGGATTATAGTGTTTAAATGTTTTTAACAGTACTGCTTTTTCTTTTTATAAGTATGGGCTGGCCAGCCATGATTTTTATGGATGTATAAACAGTGTAAAAATAGGTCTTTTTATAGTTGGTGTTCTATTAGTTAAAAATTGTGTTTGAATAAAATTGAATACAAGAGGAATTAATTCTTGTAATTTTATAAGATATAAGATATTTTAAAAGAACTGGTAAATATGCCCACAATACAGACTGGTAAATATAAGATGCCCACGCATAGTGTACAGAATGGCACACATGCATACAGATACACTCAAATGCGTAGATAAATGCATGCAGACAGGCACAAACATGCATAACCACATATACATGAATTTGGAAACATACACAGATACACACACACACACAGATACACACACAGACACATGCATACAGAAGAGTTAACTAAACTTAACAAATGTCCCCCCTGACCACAGTTCCCATTATTCTCCTTTTCCACACTCTAACCCAGGGCACAGGCAACACATAAAATGGTCTTAACCAGCCCCCCCAGACAGTGTTTGTCAGAACCATGTGTTCAGTCCTAACCATGAGGAAGTGTGTTCAGTCCCACCAACTGCCACTTTTGAGATAGTGTGAGTGGAATGCTTTCTATTACTAGTTACAACTACTTACTGACCATTCTGTTCCATTCCCAGGTACAGGCACAGCAAGTTGAAGTATACACACCCTTTCCCTTTCCTTCTTATGCACCTGGTGTTCAGTATGCAGTTCTACAGGAGGATTTAAAAAAAAATGAACTGCAGCCTTTCTAAGTGACCACAAGGGTTACCATGAGCAAATGTTTTATTTTGCTTCATGGATGGGAAGCCCCTGACACTGATACAGGCAATGGAAGCTTTTCACCAGCGGTTGCCTAGCTGGCATAAAATAGTCACGTAAGGGGGAATAACTTCCATGATTTACCCAGAGCCACACAGTCGCTAGTGAATCTCTGTTAGGGAGATTTGCCCAAGCAGCTGTACCATGTGCAAAATATAAGTAGTATACAATGGAGATAGCTCAGTTTTGAAATAAATATTAACTTTAAAAAGGAACAAGTAGCACAGAGGAAGTCAAATATTTATACATACATTGCTTTAGTTGGATTTTACTGGTCATTTGCTCCTTTTTGGAAACTAATAAGGTAGATTTGTGTTATCCGTGTTATAATTTATCCAACACCATTTAATTACTTCATTGATCATGAGGCATAAAATGTGGCCTGTCAGCATATTAAGCTATAAAAATGTGCTCCTAAATAAAGCTGTTAGTTTGAGACAGCTCATATAAATCAAAAAGTAATCTATGGCTTAGTAACAAAAATGAGGACGAAAAAATTGTTTGATAAATGCTGCTAGCAACTGGATATTTTGACATTCAAAGAAGAATACAGGGACACTAAATTCTTCATTTTTAGTTTTTAAACTATAACTTAGCCTTTATTTATGAAATTAAAGAGACATTAGAAATACAGGAAAGTGTGGAAACTATGAAAATAAAATAAAAGAACCTTGATTATTTGGCCATTGTTAAATTAGGTTTCAAAAAGAGTGAGGCAACATTTAGAGTCTTGCGGGGCAATTCACTGAGGAGCACTGCAGCCGCGCTCCTTTCTCCCCTTAACGTTTTACGATCGGTTAGCGCAACATTAAGTTTCGCTTTGCGAGTCCCAGAAGAGGCACTTGCGCAGCCGGCACAAATCGGTTTACCAGAGGCTGCACGGGTCTTACCACGTAAGTATTTAACGCCAGCTATAGCTGGCATTAAATACTTACGTGCGGGTGAGATTTACCCAAAACCATGCAGCCTCTGGTTAATCCCATTTGTGAGATTTGCCCAGAGCATTTGTGGCTCTGGGTTAATCTCCCTACTGGAGTTATTAAGAATTGATTTCTTTATTACCCTTACAAAGTCTGTGAATATGCTGGTATTTTAATGATTAAATGTCATCTTTAATAGTAACTATGTTATAGGTGATGACATAGATTTTTATTTATGTGACAAAAGATATCCAACTAGTAATCTCTTTTATTAATAAAATTGTTGGTCAGCATTATATAACAGCTTTGAATGCTTCAATATCTACATTCCTGGAAAAGTAGCATTTAAAGAAAAGGAGGGATTGTCTTACAATGAACAAGGTGAAAAGTCACCCAATGAATATAAAACACAGTATTACATATTACAACAAAAGGGAATATGCTTATTCCATAAAAATGTAACTCCCCAACAAAAAATACGATGGAACTGTGTGAGGGTACAGGTATTTGCAAGGTACTTAATATGCTCCATTATATCCTGAAGACCACAACATTCCATTCTAATCCAAATTTGCTCACGTTGACTATTTTTATTCATTTACAATCATTTAATTTCTGAATTTTCCTTTCACATATTTGTTGTTTTTTCATTCCTTTTCTATGCACAGGAGAAATAAATGTGTGCACATTCCTAATACAGTATCTGCACACTTTTAAACTAGCTGTGAAAAAGAAACGTGCATGCAAACAGCCAAGATTAATTTCATCAAAGCCCCATATTGAGTGTATATTCACCATCATCTGTATGTCAATAGATTCGTTGGGCCTGCCAACTTTTAACAGCTCATATTAATGATTATCCAGCAGGGGGTGAGAGAATGCAAACTGTTAAGGGAAGCAAATCCAGTGCTAAAGGCTTGCATATGAAAAAACACATTTTGATTGGAAGTGGATCACCTATTTAAATAACCTAGCTGTATTTCAGTTTGTAACCTTTTTTATATAGGTTTGCTTATACAGGGAACATTAAATAACCTTTCAAAATATATACTTGTGTCAAAGGCAAACTTTAAAACACCAGTATACCTTGCTTCTAAATGTGTAAATTTATAAGCTTTTGCTGAACACACTTTTTTTGAAACTGTATCTATTTATTTTGCATTATTATATTTTGTATTATAATATACTATAATCACTACACGTATTTTCTAACCTAGAGGGGTGTATCGTCAGTGTCAGTGGATGTGATTACCTTGGATTTTGCAAAAGCATTTCATATGCTTTTGTAGCTCATAGAAAGTTACTTAAAGGGCATGTCCACTACCTAAATCAAATTTTGTATGCAGCCCCCCAAAACCTAGAAACCACTTTACATGCAATATACATAAACAAAGCTAAATAGCCCTTCTAGAAGTGGGGAATAGTTGCTGTGATTTACATTATAAAATGTCTGCACAAAAAAAACGCAAGCGGAGAGACAAACGGTAGCGGATCAAAAAATGCACGAAAAAAGCTAGAGTGGGGCCTATCCCTGAATAATGCCCTGTATGCAAAACACGATTCAACCTGTAATAACATCCACTATATGCAAAATGTATTGCTTTCAAATTATACTTATACGGTATATTAACAGGGAGATGCACCATGGGGAAGAGGTGTTATTTACCAGCAATGTTTGGGGGCATGGCCATGCTATTTTAAAACGTGGGTGTGACAGTGTAATTTGGGGGTGTGGGTATGATATTTTGGGGCATGGGTGCATGGAGCCAAGGACCTTCTGAGTTCCTGAATTGGGGCATCACACTCTGTGACGTGCAGGCTTTTTGTTGTAGAACTTGGACTTCACTGGCGTCGGCCCTTTCAGAGGGTGTCACCGCTATCTGTATACATTCAGGGGTTTGGCTGTGAGGTGAGCACATACATACATACATACATTAGAGATGGCCAAAACTTAGTAGTTTCGTTTCGTTTTTGGATTTCCGGATCTCGGGAAAATCTGAAACCGGAACAAATTTTTCGATAATTATCGAAAGTACGGGGCTATTTTCGATAATTATCAAAAGTACTGGGCTATTTTCAATTATTATCAAAAATAGCCCCGTACTTTCGATAATTATTGAAAATACATTCCGAAGTCCCGAAATCCAGAGGATCCGTCCGGATTCAGACGGATCTTTCGGATTTCGGAACAGAGGGGTGTCAAACCTTGATCCCATCTCTAACATACATACATACATACTTACATACATACAAGATTTCTACTTAAATATAGTAGAGTGATTTTTGCTATGGTTACATCAATATCGGAAATTCTGCAAGTTATGCAGGGCAGAAGCAAGAAACAGTTGTGGTTGTATGATTCTTTTGCTGCACAAATTGGGAAGCAGAAGTGTAGACTTAATTCATTAATGGATTAGAAAGTGTTTATTGAACCTTTAAAATTATAAACAATGAATACAATTTCATGATATTTAAGCTATTAAAACAATCTATCGTTTAATTTAACACCTTTTTTCCATTTTTACTCTGTCATCCATTTAAATGAAAATTCTACAGACCTCCTTACATGAAATAATGGAAATCCCAGCACAGAAAACTGATGAGTGACTGCCCCTAGACTTTTTGATCTTTTTACAGACAGAAAAAATACATCTCTCAATCTGCCTCTGCCTTCCAGGCTGAGGAAAGCATGTGAAAAAGATGCAAACTTGAAAATAGCTATAAAAAAGACTTGTTGGCTGCCAATAAAGGCAGATAAGTGTGTTGGTCACATGGGCACAGGCTGCTGAAAACAGAGAGTGTTCCTGAAGTTTTATTACAGAACCTTATGAGCAATATAACTTTCCACGTTTTTTATGTAGAGATGTGATCCAGAGCTGATTTAAAGGTAAGACTTTAGGCTTTAATTTAATCCTAACATGTTTCGAGACGACAGTTCCCTTTTAAATAGTGTATTCACTAAAAAACACAAAATGCTATAACTATAAAAATGGTTGGTTAATAGTAAAAAAAAGTAACATTTTGGATTTTCAAAAAAAAATTTCTAATACAAATTTTTAATCTAATTTTTGATTTTTCAATGATAGTTCCAAATTTTGAACATTTTGAAAATTCCGTCAGATCAGTGGATTTTTGAAATTGACAGTTCTGATAGAAACTACTGTAGCTTTGTTTCAAAACTGATACTCATCTCTACTAAAAATGACTGATACTTCAGAAAGAAATGTGCCTTCAAAAGCTTGTTAGCATCTTAGAGCTCAATGCTTGTTTTAAAATGCAATTATTTCAATTATTTCATTTAATTATTTATTGAAACTAAAACTTTATTTATTGTAATACAATAAATAAAATGTAAATGTATGCATATTTAGTTATTTAGTTAATGTTGCAATAGGAAGCCCCTGATATAGTTAAATAACTTAAAGACAATGCACAGTTAAACCACAAGTATTCTTTGCACAGTAATTGAAGAAGATACTTAAAGGACAATCACCCCTCATATCTCCCTTCCTACCATTGAAGTATCCAGGGTTTGGAGTGGACCTGAACTGCTCAGTCCTCACCCCTGGGATTGCAATAGTTAAAGGGCATGTCCACCCCCAAAACTATAATCCCCCCAACTACTGGCCCCACCATGTAGTGTAGTTTAATCCTTACCTAACATGCCAGCTCCATAGGGTTCTCCTGTAGTCCCCCCCCAAAGTCCCAAAAACTGCCCACCAGGAGGCTAGCAGAGTCCATATAGGACTCTGCCTCCTACCTGGCCTCAGGTAGATTTTTGCCATGCGTACTGCAGCCCTTCTCCCCCCCCCCCCCCCCCCCATCCCTCTCCCTCTCCCTCCCTCTCCCTCCCTCTCCCGATTCCCTCCCCCTAGCGTTTAACCCTTTAGTATAGGCTTCCCACTGGTCCCCCAGCCCCAACCGCATCATTTTTATTTTAAGAAAGCTCCCCAAACTCTTACTTACCTCTCCTCTTTCCTCCGCTAAGTTAGCTGCCGGCAGCCGCGTCCGTGATTGGCTGCAGCTCAGCCAATCACAGACGCGGCTGCCGGTCCCGCCCCTCTGCTTGCATTTCTCGCAAGCAGAGGGCCGGGAGCGCGGCGGAGGAAAGAGGGGAGGTAAGTAAGAGTTTGGGGAGCTTTCTTAAAATAAAAATAATGCGGTTGGGGCTGGGGGACCAGGGGGAAGCCTATATTAAAAGTAAGATTTAAGGGTGGACATACCCTTTAATGAGTAATAGTTACCTAATATCATACTCCCCCTTATTGTGTCTGTGACCTAGCCTAATGGAAGACATGCACTGCAAGAACTGCATTTGGTCAAGTCCGGATTCAGAAAGTTGACTGGAACTCTGGGAGCTTTACTTTAAGTATTAACCATTAATCATTGCGACCCAAGGGGTAAGGGCAGAGTGGTTCAGGTACTCATCTAGGCTACTTTAATGGGGGGAGAAAAGGCAGGAGGGGTTTGGGAAATTGAGTAGTTCTTTAAAGACACATATGGGTTTGTCTGTAACCATGGGGTGGTATAGGTTGGCTCTGCATAAGATCTAAGCTGGGTACACACATTACTGATAAAGCGTCAATCTCATCAGTATCAACTGATCCTTTTTTGGTAATGTGTGTACACCCATAATGACCGTTTCCAATGCCAACATTTGGCGTCTGCATCTGAAACGTTTGATACAGACGGAAAAGTTTCATTGGCCATAGTCGGCTCCCTGTACTAAATTATAAGGAGTCGTCCGCTACCAAAAGGTGTCTGGTAGTCACGAGCAATCTCTCTATACATTACATAGGGAGAACACTTGTGACTTTGTGTTTCTTTCAAGAAACTTACAGATCCTGTCTGTCATCTTTAAAAGATCGGTACTGTGTGTACCCAGCATAAAAAATAACTTTTGTGCAATGTATGCTAATGTAATCAAATTAACTACAAATCTTCAACATACCTTACTCTTTTAGGACATACCTTACTCTTTTAGGACATACCTTACTCTTTTAAGACATACCTTACTCTTGGACATTTGGGGCAGTGCTACAAGTTTTGCTCACCTGGCTCTTGCTCCATCTTTTTTACTATTTATTATGGGTTACCCTTTCAACTTTCCTGTTTAAAAACTATCCCTATATACCTTCATTTGATTTACCATATCTCTCTCATAAGACCTGGCCACACCCAGTTAAATTCATTTCTCAAAAGTGATGACGATACATATAAATAATTTTTTTACCAATAGGATAACAGTGTGCACACTTAAAAAGACAGCTTTACGTATGTTATAAACAACTCACAGAAGATGAATAGGATAGCAAGAGCAAGAGTAGGGGTGCAGAAAAATGCTTGGGAAGGAAAAGAATCTGGTATCAATATTATAACTATAGACTAAGAGCTGGGCCACACTAGCGCATTTTTTCACGTTTGTGCATGCGTTTTGCTCACGTGATTGCACCTGCGATTTTGGGTAGAATGGAAATTGCGGGAACGCAAAGATTCCTGCAATTTCCGATGCGCATGCGATTGTGCTTCCATTTCTGTTTTGCGTGCACGCATGCGTTTCTATAATGTTAAATTACAAAATCACATGCAAAAACGTGGGACAATGCACCAGAATTGCACACACGATGCATGCGATAATGCTTGCAATTACGCGAACGCTTTGGTGTGTTGTTGTGGGGCCTCAGCCTTAATATATTATGTTCTAAGCTAGGGTTGCCCAACCCAGGCAATGCTGGGGGCTGCACTAGCAGCACTAAACACTGTGAGTGGGCTGTGGAGAGTAGCTCTGCCCACGACCTGCCCGCTTATGCCCCCGGTACGCCCCTTTCCACGCCCACCTGCAGCTCCGTGCGGGCCGTGAGAAAACACGTCTGGGCCGCTTGAGGTTCACGGGCCACGTTTCTACGGGTTTCCACGGGTCACTGTTCTAAGCAGATACAACATTCGGGTATATATTTTGCAATTGATCAAATATGACGATGCAATTAAATGCCCACACACTTTACAAAATCTTCAATCATTTTTTCAACAGCTGTGCAATATAAGGAGCTAAATTACTAAATATTATTTAAATAGATCTTAAAGCTGGCCATACACTACAAACCTACCTCCCAACATTAGAGCATTGTTCCAACAACCACCTGGCCTGATCATTTTGTAATCGATGATTGCTTTTGTGCAAATAAAGAAAATATTCAGACATTTTAAATTATACTTTGCAATTCAAGTGTAAAATTTTAAATGATACATATACAGGAGGATTTACAGACGTGTGCTGCTAACCGCTGCGCTTATGATTATAGAGTCAGACACAAACTGACCCTATAAATATTTACACATCAGGCTTTCAGCAGGAGCAGCCACTGCTTGGGTGACAGGAAACCCAGGTCCCCAGAATGTGATCTTACATTCCAGCAGCTAAGGGTGGCACAAATCATGCAGATCTGTGGAAGATGGTGCTGCTGCTGTAATTTGGCCAGGCGAACTGTGGCTGTTTGTCACACCGTGTTGAGCCACCTGCACACCTCACATGCTGTCTGGGGCACCAGTAACAGATGTTGTTGCTTTTTTTCCACAAACAACAGTTTGTGCACTGCCTCTGCTCCTGCTTCTGGCTACAGTCAGCCTCTGGGATCTGGCTCATGTTCTCCATCAGAGATACCTTTTTCCTCTCCCACTAGATGATCCCATGGATTGATCGATTGATTACCTTATCATCCATTTCCACCTTACTACTTATTACTGGTGACTATTTCCCAGAATGCAGCAGTACCTGGAACCTCATACCCATGATTTGTTTTCCGCTGCTGTTCCTGGACTGGTGTGTATCCTGTCCCCTGTGCACAGACCACTTTCCTTAGACAGTAGGATTGAATGTGCAGCAGTGCAAATCTTTTCCTCTTGAACACTAGCGCCACACATGGGGGCATATTTGAAAGGTGCATTAAGTTTTTGCCACCATTAATGTCATTGTGTCCAGCAGAATTGAATAAAGCTGAGAAAACAGTTTCCGAGACATATCGCCCTTGTTAAAATTAGTGCACATTGTGCCGAAAAATGTTTGGTACAATTCATATTCATATGGAGTTAAGATAAGCCTCCAAAAACTGCCAAATAATGTATTGGTGAGGACATTATTATTATTATTACGGATTTATACATCGCCAACATATAATTTGTTGTTTTACAATTTACTAATGATTACATTTTTTTTACAAATTACTAATGATTCAATGCCCTAAACAGCTTACAATTATTTATTTCACACATACAACCTATTAGCATGTCTTGATGGTTATGGGGAAACAGCTCTAAGGTGTAAGTGCTAACTACTGAGCCAAGGTAATGACAAAAAAAAGTGTCATGGGGATGTTAGATATTTTCATTCATTTACTGACAAAATGATTATCGTTTTTTGTTTTTTCGCTAATTTTCAAAAAAATTGCCTGGGTTCTCATTTCCACTCATACAGAATTGTCCCCTAAGGATCTAACCCCAATAGTATTCACTTCTAAACAGCCTTCTGTAATGCTGCCTATTTATCAGTTACAGCCCTGACCTGGTATTGGGAGGGGTTCTGGTGACATTTCTCTATTTTGCCATGTTATATCACTTAACACAATATTATTCAACAAGAAAGGTGCATAGATATAAAACGGTGGGGTAATTGTTCCTATAACACAATATTATTGTTGCATATCGTATGGCAATAATCTTTGCAGCAATAAACATAGTTTTTTATCAATATGAAGGTACAGACCATTTGGTCGATGAACTCCTGATAATCAGGTTTAGAGATGAAGTTCAGCTAGTTTCCGAACTTACGAAATTCAGTTAAAATTCAGGAGTTCGGAAAATCCGAAACAAAAACATTAAAGTCAATGGGGAGTGATAGTTCGAAAAGTTTGGATGATTTACACATAAAATAACAATGGTAACTTATTGTAAATGGCTGTGGCACCTGGGAAATGGTCTGGGGACATGTCACTATCACCAAAACTTGTTAAAACACTTCTTACTTCATGATCGGACAATTGTCGGGTTTGTGCAAGCTACATTTGAGGGTTACAGCCAATTTAAGGGTTACCGAACGATACTTTTGAGAGTTAACTTGTATAATTCCTAAATTCCTACACCAAAAAATAGGGCACAGGTTGAAAATGAAATGGTTTATTAACTTTTTAATTCAAGTAATAAACCCTAAGTAATACATTAAACACATCAAGCTTGTGAAGGTTCCCATTCATCCAGGTCATGGTATATCTGTTGTATTTAGTTAGATCAACTGGACTTAAAGTTTAGTTCTTGAAGATGTTTAGCTAGTCATCCGACTGGCTTTCTCAATTCAGAATGACTTGTACAAGAATCTGTTGGCAATATTGTATCCTGGAAAGTGCCAATTAGCATATCACAGCCAGGTGTTAAGGGTGTGATTGGATAGTGGCTAAGAGGTGTTATAGGAACGCCCAGAGTAAGGTGTTAAAACAGCATTGTACATGGCAGACAGTTGGTGTCGAACCCCCCCACCTCTATTTAGGCTTGGTTTCTTTATTTTCAATACACATATTATTTAGCTAGCTATATGTCTGGTACTTATAATTGTATAAACTACCATTAATGCCAGTACACACACCACATGGCCACATTCCCCTATATAGTAGTTTGCACACAACAAGGCAAAGAGGCGATGGGGGTACTGGTTTACATAATGTCCACTGCGGTTTGCCACCATTGTGGGGCCAGGCAGGCTTGGCCCACTGGGACATACCCCTCACCCATTGGCTACTCTCCTCAGAGTGATGATCGGCAAGGGAAAGCAGGTGAAAGGGTAAGCTTCGTAGGGAACAGCACCATGAGTTACAGCAGGCCCACTGCAGTTTGCCACATATTGTGGGGCCAGGCAGGCTTGGCCCACTGGACTACCCCTCACCCATTGGCTACTCTCCCTCAAGATATGCATCGTGCTAGGGAAAGCAGGTGAAAGGGTTAAGGCTTCGTGAGGAACAGCCGCATTGAGTTACAGCAGGCACACTGCAGTTTGGCACCATTGTTGAAGAGCCAGGAAGCTTGGCCCCACTGGACATACCCTCACCCATTGGCTACCACCTCAAGGTATGCATCGTGCTAGGGAAAGCAGGTGAAAGGGTAATGCTTGTAGGAACGCACATTGAGTTACAGCAGGCCCACTGCAGTTTGCCACCATTATTGTGGGGCCAGGAGGCTTGGCCTCACTGGACATACCCCTCACCCCAATGGCTACTCCCTTCAAGACTGCATCGTGCTAGGGAAGCAGGTGAAAGGGTAAGGCTTCGTAGGAACAGCAGCATTGAGTTACCAGGCACATAGCCAGTTTGCCACCATGTTAAGAGCCAGGCAAGCTTGGCCCCACTGGACAACCCCTCACCATTGGATACTCTCCTCAAGGTATGCATCGTGCTAGGGAAGCAGGTGAAAGGGTAATGCTTGTAGGAACAGCACCATTGTGTACAGCAGGCCACTGCAGTTTGCCACCATTGTTGTGGGGGCCAGGCAGGCTTGGCCCACTGGACATACCCTCACACCATTGGCTACTCCCTCAGAGTATGCATCGTGCAAGGGAAAGCAGTGAAAGGGTAATGTTGTAGGAACAGCACCATTGAGTTACAGCAGGCACACTGCAGTTTGCCACCATTGTTGAAGAGCAGGCAGGCCTGGCCCCACTGGACATGGAGTACTGTCTCGGGCCAGGCAGGATAGACCCAGAGCTGAAAACATTAGCCAAGAGTAGCTGTTTGCGGCTGTATGAGATGGTCAGAGTAGGTGACACACAAAGGTGCCTCATGGAGAGAGAACGAAGATCAAATATGGAGTACTGCTCTCGGGACAGGGCAAGATTGACCAGAGCTGAAAATTAGCCACAGAGTAGCTGTTGCGGCTGTATGAGATGGTCAGAGTAGGTGACACCACAAAGGTGCCTCATGGAGAAAGAACGAAGACATCAAATATGGAGTACTGCTCTCGGGGCCAGGCAGGATAGACCCAGAGCTGAAAACATTAGCCACCGAGGAGCTGTGTTGCGGCTGTATGAGATGGTCAGAGTAGGTGGCACACAAAGGTGCCTCATGGAGAGAGAACGAAGATCAAATATGGAGTACTGCTCCGGGCCAGGCAGGATGACCCAGAGCTGAAAACATTAGCCACAGAGTACAGAGTAGCTGTTGCGGCTGTATGAGATGGTCAGAGTAGGTGACACACAAAGGTGCCTCAGGAGAGAGAACGAAGATCAAATATGGAGTACTGCTCTCGGGCCAGGCAGGAAGACCCAGAGCTGAAAAACATTAGCCACAGAGTAGCTGTTGCGGCTGTATGAGATGGTCAGAGTAGGTGACACCACAAGGTGCCTCATGGAGAGAGAACGAAGATCAAATATGTAGAGTACGCTCCGCGGAACAGGCAGGATAAACCCAGAGCTGAAAACATAGCCAACAGAGTAGCGTTGCGGCTGTATGAGATGGTCAGAGTAGGTGACACCACAAAGGTGCCTCTGGAGAGAGAACGAAGATCAAATATGGAGGAGTACTGCTCTCGGGCCAGGCAGGATTGAACCAGAGTGAAACATTAGCCACAGAGTAGCGGTTGCGGCTGTATGAGATGGTCAGAGTAGGTGACACCACAAAGGTGCCTCATGGAAGAGGAGAACGAAGTCAAATATGGAGTACTATGCTCTCGGGCCAGGCAGGATAGACCCAGAGCTGAAAACATTAGCCACAGAGTAGCTGTTGCGGCTGTATGAGATGGTCAGAGTAGGTGACACCACAAAGGTGCCTCATGGAGAGAGAACGAAGATCAAATATGGGGAGTACGCTCTGGGCCAGCAGGATGACCCAGAGCTGAAAACATTAGCCACAGAGTAGCTGTTGCGGCTGTATGAGATGGTCAGAGTAGGTGCAACCAAAGGTGCCTCATGAGGGGAGAACGAAGATCAAATATGGAGTACTGCTCTCGGGCCAGGCAGGATAGACACCAGAGCTGAAAACATTGCCACAAGAGTAGCTGTTGCGGCTGTATGAGATGGTCAGAGTAGGTGAACCACAAAGGTGCCTCATGGGAAGAGAGAACGAAGATCAAATATGGAGTACTGCTCTCGGGCCAGGCAGGATTGACCCAGAGCTGAAAAAACTTAGCACAGAGGTAAGCTGTTGCGGCTGATGAGTGGTCAGAGTGGTGACACCACAAAGGTGCCTCATGGAGAGAGACGAGATCCAAATATGAGTACTGCTCTCGGGCAGGCCAGGATAACCACAGAGCTGAAAACATAGCCACAGAGTAGTGTTGCGGCTGTATGAGATGGTCAGAGTAGGGTGACCCACCAAAAGGTGCGTCATGGAGGAGAACGAAGATCAAATATGGATACTGCTCTCGGGCCAAGTAGGATGACCCAATCTTAGAAAAATTAGCCACAGAGTAGCTGTTGTCGCAGAGCATTTGTGTATTTCATAACCTGAATGGCGTAGAGCAAGGTAGGACCATATATGGCCCTGCAATAAGAAAATTTGCCATTTGCCAGCTAAGCTGGCATCAGCTAAGCCTCTAGGTGGAAAATGAGGCGGAAGGAGCAGTATGGGTGGCCAGGGGCAGGAGGCTTCAGTCACGGGCATCAGCAATAGGGGTGCTGTATTGAGATGTGATCCAGCCTCATCATCTTGATGAAGGTAAGGCGGTCCACATTCTCAGGGAGAGACGGGTCCTCCTCTCCGTTACACACCCTGCTGCGCTGAAGGTCCTCTCCGAAAGAACCGGATGACGGCATGAAAGGACCTCGATGGCATACTGTGCCAACTCGGCCAGATATCAAGCCTCGCCAACAGTAGCCAGTGGATCCTCAGTCTCTGATGTGGCTACACAGGCCCTGGATCCGAGTAGTCGGTGACCTGGCGACTGAGGTGTTGCCTGGTGGAGGTGCCAGTGGATGGCCTGGCAACTGTGGCTGGAAGAACAGCCTGAATTGGCACGAGGCCGCCTCCAGTACTGCTGCTCCTCCTGTCAGGCACAGGGGGACGTGAGCCTGTTGATCCCCAACATCAGGTGCTGTAGGCCTGCCAGCACCTGGGAAGGCAGAACAGAGGCAGTAGCAGTGTTGCCTCATAGTGCTGCATTCTACCTTCCCTCTGAGATGCGGGGATAACTCCGACACTTTACCCTTATAGCGGGGATCTATAAGGGTGGCCACCCAGTACTGCTCCTTCTCTTGATGGCCTTAATCCTGGGGTCCTTGCGAAGGCATTGCAGCATGAAAGAGCCCATGAGCCGCAAACTGCCTGCCGCAGAGGGCCCCATGTCCTCGATGTCACTGAGGACAAGTAGTGGTCGGGCTAACCTCTCCCCACCACGAATGACATGTGTACTTGGGAGGGTTGAGATGTCCCCCTAGAGGAATGCCCCATTTCCCCTTGGTCCAGGTCACCTAAATCCCCCTCCTCCTATCGACGGCTGCTCTGCACCGTGATGTTCGGGCTGGAAAGCATCACGGTGTCGGCGTCCTCCTCTTCCAGTGCCTGCTGCTCGACAGCGAGGGCCCTGTCGAGTATGCCGCGCAGAGTGTGCTCAAGGAGGAAACACCACGGGGATGGTGATCCGCAATGGTTGCATCATTGCAGCTTACATCCTGGTGGCCTCCTCAAATGGCGTCGAGCACAAGGCAGGCATCTCTAATCAGCAGCCACTGCCGGGGAACAGCAAACCCAGGTCCAGAGCCTGATCTTGCCTCGTACCGTACAAGTAGTTATGAGGATCGCTCTGCTGGAGCAGCCTCAGCAGCATCATAGACTAGAGTTCAGCGGGTGGGGGGTTCACAAATCAGGCGGTTTCTGCGGCAGACCTTTGATGCTGAAACTCGGCCAGACGAATGTGGCGTGTATGACGCCTGAAGTGACTGGACACCTCTAGCCATCCTCAGTACCTCCTGGAGACCAGGGTACTTGTGAGGAACCGCTGGACGACCAGGTTGAGAACGTGTGCCAGGCAAGGAAACATGTGTTGACTCTGCATGCGAAGGGCAGACAGGATATTGGTGGCATTGTCACACATGACTTGCCTATGAGAGTGGGGTGGGGTCCCACCTCTCAACCGCCCTGCAGTGCTGCCAGCAACTCGGCCCCGGTGTGTGGATCCATCTACCGAGGCACACAAGCTGCAAACAACTGCATGGCACCGTCCG
This sequence comes from Hymenochirus boettgeri, assembly GCA_019447015.1. NCBI lineage: Eukaryota > Metazoa > Chordata > Amphibia > Anura > Pipidae > Hymenochirus > Hymenochirus boettgeri. The sequence goes on from CM033475.1 coordinate 83,492,643, forward strand.
CCTGGCACGAAGCATAGGTCTGGGGGGGACACGGAGGTCGGGAAGAGGGCTACCGGATGGAGGAGGGGGGGGTGGAGACTGGCGTATCACCAATGCGTGGTGGTACCACCATCTCCCCACTTGCGCTCCGTGCGCGTCTCTGCCGGCTAGCAGAGTGACCCATTGGGTGGTAAATGACCACATACCGCCCCTGGCCGTGCTTGCTGGACCACGCGTCCATAGTAATGTGGACACACTTGCCCACACTGTGGTCCAGCGAAGCAGATATATGCCCTGCAGATGGTCGTGCAGGGTGTACTGCTTTGGCAAAGTACCTATGGCCAGGGGACCTGCCACTGTGGTTGTGCCAATGGCCACAAACTCCCTGAACGCTGCACTGTTACCAGGCTGAAAGGTAGCAGCTGCACTGCCAGGAGTTTGGCTAAGCCGGCAGTGAGAGCTGGGCTTGGGGGTGACTGGGGGGACAGTTTCTGCCTCCGCTCCAACAACTGGGGAAGAGAGACCTGCCTTTAGCTGACGCTCCAGCAGCAGTGTCAAGAGGCCTCTTAACACCACGTGCTGGGGCCAAAGGCTGCCTCTCCTCCCTAACTTCACCGACGAAAGCAGCTGATGGGGGCGGAGGGGGGAGGAGGAGGAGGAACGGTGGCTACTGGGCAAGAGGTAGGGAACGTGTGGGTGCCTGCACGTTCCTGTCGCTGCTCCCAAGGGCAAAGTGGTGCAGAATCATATGCTCCTCATAGAGGAGGTGCCCAAATGTGATGTGGTCTTCCACGGCTAACACGTTGCAGGCACAACTTGCACACTGCAAATGTGTTGTCACCTGGAGCCAGTGAGAAGAAACTCCCACACCGCGGAGCCACCGACACGACTCGGAGCAGAGGTCACCTGCTGGTTGTGGGGCATGGCACCAGATCTCATTGGTGCCGTACCTCCACGTGCACACCATAGGTGCACGCCTATGCCCCGGCCCCTGCCCCCAGTCCTGCCTCTGGGTTCAGGATCGTGCTCATGCTCTGAGGGAATCCCTCAGAGACACTATCCTCCTCCTCTCTCACAGGGGCACCCATGGACGATCGGTGACCTCATCGTCCACTTCCACCTCTCAATATGGAGGCTGCATCACTAACAGCAGCAGCATCTGGAACCTCACCCCCTGCAAGTTCCTGGCTGCTCACAGACTGCTGCGTGAATCGTCAGCCTCCTGTCCCCTGTGCACTGAGCACTTCCTCCGCCGCGGGCGACAGGAAAGATTGTGCATCAGTGCACAGCTCCTCCTCAAGCACACTAGCCCCACACCATAGTGTGCGAAAACATATCCTGAGACTCCTCCTCCGGATCCCCGAAGGTAAGGGCCATGTGGGCAACGAACTCCTGATAGAGCGGATCAGGTTCCATGCCCACAGTAGGAGCCTCAGGTGAGGAAGGAGCAGGCACAATATCTACAGTAGCAGATCGGCTGCTGCTGTGCTGTGAGGAGGTGGATGAGGAAGGCTGGGTAATCCACTCTACTACCGCCTTCCTTGATCAGAAGGGATAGCCCTAGCCCGGCTACCCCTAAAAATATCGGGCCGGTAACCGGCTGCCCTGCGAAGGGCCAGGTAGCCTGGCCAGAGCCTCAGTAGGCTCTCCTCTGCCTCTCCCTCTCCCTCCACGTGCAGAACAAGCCGTCCTGGGTCTCCCTCTTGCCTGCCAGGCATTTCCCTCTCCCAAAATTATCCCCCAAAAAAATTAATATATATATATATATATATACACACACACACACACACACAACAAACACAAAAGACAAAGCAAGCAACAAAACAAACACAGAAGCAACACAAATAAACACAAAGCTTTTTTTTTTTTTTTTTTTTACACTAAAAGCACAAATAGGACACAGACACAACTGACAGCAAACAGCAGATCAGACAGCAAAAGCTGCTGATTGCTGCTAAAGGCAGCACTGTCAGCTACACCAAAACACACAGGACACTGACACACAGATACAGAAAGACAAACAAAAAAACAGGACACCTAGACCTCTTAAAAGGTCAACACAAAATTTGTCCAAAGGACTTACAGGGGGGTTAGTCTTAAAAGGACTTTGGGTCTACACAAGTTGTCCTTAAAAGGACTGTTGGGTCTCAAGATGTGTGTGAATACAGGGGTGGGTAAAACAAGTGCTAAACCACCACACTGAAACCAACACAGAAGCTCAAAAAGCTAAAAAAGCACAAAAATCTCTCCCAAATCCTACCTGTCAGGTCTCCACTAAACACAATCCAACACACTGACAAAAGTTCGCCTGTGAAGCAGCATTTATACCCAGGGGGCTGGCATAATCATGTTAGCTGCAATGGCTAATTGGGTCATGTGGCTTGCTCCGTCTTGAAAATAAGCCCCAAAATTTGAATTTACAAGAATGTCTCGTGTTTTCCGAAAATTCTGTAATTACGAGAATCCTCGTTACGACGAGGAATTCGGGTTTTCCGGGCCCCGGAAGATCGCGGATTCTCGTAATTACGGAGATACTCGTATTTTCGAAAATTTTCTAAAAAAAAAATCCGCGGTTCGGAAGTTCAGGAGGCGGAAAATCCGGAAAATCCGGAATAATCGCCGTTCGCGGACGTGATATCTGCGGCGGATCCAGGTTCGGGTCCGCGAACCGGCCATCTTACAGACAAATGTTATTTAGTCCACTTTACTGACAAAAATCAAACTGTATCAACAACCCAAAAAATATTAATTAAATGACCATTAAGTTACCATGGCAGCCATAATCAAATCTAATCTACAGAAGACCCAGTGGCATATAGTGGTAACAACTAACTGCTTAGTTTCTTGGTACCCTGTTGTGTAGTAAGATACAGGATTTATATTATATAGAAAACAATGTATATCGTACTGACTTTAATGCCCCTTATGTGGGTTGTGTTACAGTTACAAAAAAGTTGCACAAAAACCATAGAAAACCATTGAAACATAGAAGCTACTGCGAATCAATGTCAACTAGGCCATCTTTGTTTTTATTTATTTCATTTCTCCTAAAATAAAAACTGCATACAAAAACATGGGCAAATTGAGGAAATGAGTCAATGAAATTTCAACAAAAACAATCAAAAAAAGAAAAAACCCTTTCAGAAATACCCCCCAACAAACTATTTTATAATTGGACTTACACACCACTACGTGGTAGAGACACTGTTTAATATGAATTTTGCTGGCAGCATTCTTTATAAAAAAAAATATTGTGCTGTGTGCTTTTACAATTTTTGGAAAAACAAGTTTGAATTTTGCAAAAAATGGTCCCTGAAACTAAACCAAGGAGAGAACTGCGCCACCTACTGAAAGACAGCAAAATCGCATCAGACAGTGCTGTTTTGGCTGCAAAAATGCAGGCCTGCAACTGTGGGTCTCTGTTCTAGCTGCCAGAAGGGGTCCTCACCCTTTCTGGCTGCCAGAACATGGGTCGCATCCTGGGCCAAACTTAAATCTCTGAACCAGAGATTGGTAAATTAAGTGTCCCAGAAAATTTAAATTTAAAGATAGCTATACTACTTACTTTTAAAATGTGTGAAGTACTGGGTTAGGGAGGTAGGATTGATTATTCCTAACTCACGATATTGTTTCACTGAGGAGCTACAGCACGTACCGTTATTTGTCAGGTTAGTCTTGGACTAGTCCTGTATTAAAGATAGTGCTGAAGCCAGGAGAAGGACTGGCAGAATCGGTTTTTTGAGCTGGTGCTCCTACAGAAACAATATTGAGAGGGAGGAATTACAATCCTATACTCTGTCCCAATTAGCTTCATTTTAAAAAACTTATACACACTTAGTTCTCTTTTAAGTGCCCCCAGAGACTTGTAAATATGTATCCCAGAAAATTGGGGTACATATGAGTCTTGGGGGCACTCTGTGGGTCATTCTGAGAACAGGGCCTGCACCTTTGGGACTCTGTTCTGGCTGTGGAATGTGTTTCTACACCCTTGGAACTCTGTTTTTGGTACCAGAATGGGGGTCTTCACCTTAGGATTGTATCCTGGAAGACATATTTGCATATTGGGAAACTTTTCTGGCTGCCGAAATGGAGGTATTAAACTTTGGAACTCAATCTGGCTGCGGGAAAACTACACACATACAGGGTGATGCACACAATGGGCACATCGCTCCTTATTTGGAGTTTAAGTCACTCAACCAATGTTAGCAGACTTTTAACTCCTTCCTTGCAGCGGCTGCGTGGCTAACGTGAAAGTTAACAGCGCAGACACTCAAGTGATGCTATAGCGGTAGTATTACTTTATTATCTGCTTTGGGTTATCTGCCACACTGTTGTATTATTATTGTATTGTATTATATATTTTTTAGGGTAAGCATGTGTGCATTTAACATTGTGTAATATTTAGTGTTATATATGTTGATATACCCACATTACGAATATCTACCTTTTTAAGTGCTTACTACTTAATTAACACTGTGTACTTAACCTCAGAGCTCATTACTTCAATACACTGTGTGCTCACTAGGTGCACGTTTATACAGCATAACACAGACATCACACTGATGTGTTGTGTTTCTGTGTAGTGCCTGAGATATCGGTATATCCTGTACTTGCTATAATCATTTGCTAATAGGACTGTAATCAGAGAGGGTTTTTACCCTTTCACTGCCAGGAGATTTTCTTTTTTTTTGCGTTAACTGCCAGAAGAATTTTCAGGATTGTGTCCTTAATCGCTTTAGACTAATTTACAGTAGGAAACTTGCAGTAAATCAGGAATATTATACATTGTTTTTTTCAGCACAAAGTGTACTTAATATGGTAACAAAATTTGTAACTTTTCTGGAAATTTTACTGGAATTATGGGTAAAATATAAAAAAAAAATGAAAAATTTGCAAATTTCATGGATTTTCCCTTTTTACTTATAGGATCTTAAGGTTACACACAAAAATCTTACTGTTCTAAAGCTCAGATACTCCCGAGTACAACGATACCAGATATATGTAGGTACCCGACGTTTCCTGTACAGGAGACACCCCCCAAACTAAAACTGCACCTCCTAGAATATTACACCAAATTAAAATGTGTAACCACTGACGAAGTTAACATAGAATATCTACCAAATATCTAAACTATCCCCCCCAAGTGAGATATTTTAGAAACACACACTCGCAGGATTTTACGAGTGAGGTTAGTTTCGATCAAAATGAGAATACCCGGACGCAGCTCTTCGTCAATTGTAAGTTACTTTCTCACATTTTCCTTTTTTCCTCAACTGTAAAATCAGAGACAAATCACAATGCGAATTTCAGCTAAAAACTGTGGAGGAAAGTCAAAACGCATCTCAAATATGAAAGCCTAACCCCTCCCGAATAAAACGGTATGCCACATTCATGGGTGTACCCAGAGACATGGCTACCAACTAACCCAGAGCGTGACCAGTGCCAAATGTCAGTAGCAGCAAAAAAAAATTAGCCAGTTTTGTATTTGAACAGTCTGCAGTTTTTCCACAAAACACCCCCCCCAACTCAAAAATTACCCCCACAAACTATATATCCTGAAATCTACACAACTTCAGCTATGTAACGCTGTAGTTCGTTCATTCATACCATCAATGGTGTGGGCGCAGTTCTTCGTAAGTAGTTTGCACTTTTACCAGATTTTAAAAAAAATGAAACATCAAACACGTTCAAAAAGGTCGAAATCATGTCAAAACCCCATGGAATGTTAAAAAAAGGTACCAAATATCAATCTCCCAATGTCCTGAATCAAACGGTATGCCATATGTGTGGTTACACACGCGGACGTGGAAGCGAAAAGCCACAAAGTGAGACAATGCACGATGGCTCAGAAACAGCGAAAATATTTAGCCAACTCCGAATTTGGACAGTCTGCAGTTTTTTCCACAAAACACCCCCGTAAACTTAGAAATAACCCCACAAACTATATATTCCTGAAATCTACACACCTTCAGCTATGTAACGCTGTAGTTTGTTCATTCATACCATCAATGGTGTGGGCGCAGTTCTTCGTAGAAGTTCGCACTTTTCTGAAAAAATGAACAAAAAACAACTTCAAAAGGTAGAAATCATGCCAAAACCTGAGAATCTAAAAAAAATTACTAAATTCAATCTCCCAAATGTCCTGAATCAAACGGTATGCCATATGTGTGGTTACACATGCGGACGTGGAAGCGGAAAAGCCACAAAGTGAGACAATGCACGATGGCTCAGAAACAGCGAAAATATTTAGCCAACTCTGAATTTGGACAGTCTGCAGTTTTTTCCACAAAACACCCCCGTACTTAGAAATAACCCCCACAAACTATATATTCCTGAAATCTACACACCTTCAGCTATGTAAAGCTGTAGTTTGTTCATTCATACCATCAATGGTGTGGGCGCGCAGTTCTTTGGAAGTTCGCATTTTCTGAAAAAAAAATGACAAAACAAATTCAAAAGGTAGAAATCATGCCAAAACCTGATGGAATCTAAAAAAAAGTTACTAAATATCAATCTCCCAAATGTCCTGAATCAAACGGTATGCCATATGTGGGTTACACATGCGGACGGGGAAGCGAAAAGCCACAAAGTGAGACAATGCACGATGGCTCAGAAACAGCGAAAATATTAGCCAACTCCGAATTTGGACAGTCTGCAGTTTTTTCCACAAAACACCCTGATAACTCAGAAATACCCCCACAAACTATATATCCTGAAATCTAAACACCTTCAGCTATGTAGCACTGTAGTTCGTTCATTCATACCATCAATGGTGGGGCGCGAGTTCTTCGTAGAATTTCGCATTCTAACAATTTTGGAAAAATAGAGAAAAATACATTTCAAAGTTACAAAATCACACCAAAACCCATGTAATGTAAAAAAAACTACCAAAATCAATCTCCTAAATGTCCTGAATCAAAACGTGTGCCATAGTGTGGGTTACACACAGACGTGGAAGCGACTAGTCAAAATGTAAAACAATGGCGCAGTGAGCCAATAACAGCATTTTCCAGATTTTCCAAATGAAAACCCCTCTAACTTGGAAATACCCCGCAAACTATATATTCTCAGAATCTACTACCTTCAGCTACGTAACGCTGTAGTTTGTTCATTCATACAATCAATGGTGTGGGCGCAGTTCTTCGTAGAAGTTCGCATTTGTCTGAAAAATGAACAAAACAACTTCAAAAGGTGAAATCATGCCAAAACCCCAGGAATGTAAAAAAAAGTTACCAAATATCAATCTCCAAATGTTCTGAATCAAACGGTATGCCCTATGTATGGTTACACACGCAGACGTGGAATCAACTAGCCACAAAGTGAGCCAATGAAACAGTGGCCCAATTACAGCAACTTTTCAGATTTGTCAGACTAAACACCCCTCTATATTAGAAATACCCCCCAAAACTATATATTCTTGGACTCTACACACCTTCAGCTACACAATGGTGTGATTCTTTTATGCATACCACCAATGGTGTGGGTGCAGTTTTGTTACAATTTCGCTTCTTACCAGATTTTCAGGAAAAATTTAAAAAATACAATTCAAAGTTAAAAATCATGGCAAATTTTCATGTCATGTAAAAAAAACTTGTCAATTATCAATCTTCCAAATGCCCTGAATCAAACGGTATGCCATATGCGTGGATTCACACAGGGACGTGGCCACCAACTAGCTCAAATGGGACGCATGCACCAGTGTAATTACAAGAAAAATATCAAAGTGCTCTGTAATTTCAAACAGCCCCAAAACTTTGAAATGCCCCCGCAAATAAACCCCCCCACTAAATATCAATCTCCCACATTTTCTGAATCAACGGTATGCCATATGCGTGGATGCACACAGAGACGTGGCCACCAACTAGCTCAAATGGGACGCATGCACAAATGCAATTACAAGAAAAATCAAAGTGCTCTGTAATTTGAACAGCCTACACTTTTTCTAAGGAAAACAGTCCCGAAACATGGAAATTCCCTCCACAAAACTATATATTTTGGAATCTACACGCCTTCAGCTACGTTACGGTGCCAAGCTTTCATACATGCATGAAGAATTCCACGACCAGCGATCCAAAGAAATCGGTGTGTTTTTACGAGATTTTGTGAAAAAAATAAAATGAGATGATTCAAGGGTTGAAATCCTACTAAACCACTTGACCAGCAAAAAAAACCCACTAAATAGCAATCTCCCACATGTCTGAATCAAACGGTGTGCCATTTGCGTGGGTGCAAACAGAAGACGAGGCCACCCAACTAGCTCAAATGGGACGCATTTAGAAGGTGCAGTTACAAGAAAAATGTTTAAAAACGCCACAACCCCCCCCCCACACACACTCTCCCCCTTTTAGTGGTTATTTTAGTGAAGTCGGTTAGTATGGAGAGTCACACACACGTTTTTGCACACTTTACTGATCTAAAAATTCAATACGGTCTTTATTTGGTACCTCTGCAAAATTTCCTTATAAAATATAGGCTTAGTTTCCCTTGAAATCGAACAAATAAGTATCCGCGTTTACTTTACCGATATCACTGGGGACATTGGGGAGCTTGGAGAAGACAAACTTTTTTCTAATTTATAGTTTTAGGGTAAAAAAAAAAAAAAAGGGGTGTGGGTATCACTTTAAGAATTTTTTTGTGTGTATTTCCCCTTTTTTTCCCGATCATTCCCAAGATAATCATCAGATCATCTTAGGGAATGATACCGAACTTGGAATACGGGCATAAATGCCCGTTTTCCAATTCGAAATCCGATCGGAAAAATCACTTCCCGGAAATCATTTTCCAGGAAGTGATTTTTCATTCATTGGCAAAGATCAATAATTGGTGATCAGAAGTGATCACCAAATATTGATCTCTGTCCCCATTTTTTTTCTAAGTCTTCGCTAAGTAGCAAAGACTTAGAAAAAAATCCTATTTGTGAATGGAACTTTGAGTTCCATTCACCAAAATGTATAGAAAAGCTGGCAGCTGACAGCTTTTCTATACTAGGTACTGCACATGATCAAATTGAGATCAGGCTGCAGTACCTCAATTTAACCACCAGGGGCAGCATCTTAGACATTCAAGGGAAGACCCCGGTGAAGGAGGAAGCTCCGTGACGTCACGGGGTCTCCCTTCCGCTTCCTGCACAGACTCCACGTGGGACTGGCTGCACATCGCGGGACCCGGCTAAAGGTAAGCGTATCTTCCGATCCCCCCCGGATTTGGATCAGACCGAGGGGGATCGAGAGGGCTAGGGGGGCAGTTGAATGCTTGCCCCCTGATCGCCCCTAGCGGGGGCCAATTTTTTTTTAGGTGCAGGGAAGCCAAAGATCGTATATTCACGATCTGTGGCAGTTAAAGCATTCTCTGCACAGTCGTGAATATACGATCTGTGGCAGGGAAAGGGTTAATGGGTAGAGGGATTGTTTCTTCCAGTCTTATGTGTATTAACACTTTATGTTACTCCCATTTTTTGAAATAAAGGAGATATTTTGCTATACTTTTTTGGAGGTGTGCCCAATCTTTATTCACTGCTTTCATTTTCTTTTGTTTTTATTTGATTCCTATTAAGTGAATAGAGCACCCTTCTAAATAGTAACTTTTTCTCCTATTTTGAAGATATATGAGACCAGTGCCCATTGGATATTTTTTACTACTGATTGCCCAATGAGGTCCTTCACCCTTGGAACTCTTTTCTGGCTAACAAAACAATTCTGATGCAAGCCATACCAGGTGTTTTATTTTAATAAGGCTAATTTTGCCTCAAGTGGAACCCCTTGGGAAATTAGAGGCAACCAAAAATTTTGCCAACCAACTCTTTCCTTTAAATATTTAAGGCAATCCTGAACATTAGCAGAGTGGAGGGACAAAACAACATTATTCCTAAAAAACAAATATTGTGCATTTAGCAGATTATCTGAAAAAATTAAGGAAATACAGCCCTTCAGTAACTTTTTGCCAATAATAGTTTACCTTTCCCCAGCCCCAACCACTATAAATTATTGTTAAAAAGTGCCCCAATAGTATTACCTTCCCTCTATCCTCCACCGCACAGTCCGGCCCTCTGCTTGCCTAGAACTGCAGAAGGGGCGGGACGGCAGTTGCATCTGTGATTGGCTAAGAGGCAACCAATCACGGACGCGGCTGCCAGCTGCACAGAAAGCCGGAGGATAGAGGGAAGGTAAGTAACTATCGGGGCACTTTCTAAGAAATCGTTAAGTGGTTGGGGCTGGGGGAAGAGAACTATTATTTGGCAAAGGGAAATTACACTAGGGGGAGGGATCGCAAAATAGAGGGAGAGGGAGTGGGAGGGAGGAGGAGAAGGGCTGCAGTGCGCATGGCAAACTTCTCCCGGAGGGGAGACAGGAGGCAGAGTCCTATATGGACTCTGCTAACCTCCTGGTGGGCAGGTTTTGTTACGGGGGGGGATTACTAGAGAACCATTTGGAGCTGGGATGTAAGGTAAGGATTTCTATTCACTACAGAGTGGGGCCAGTAATGGGGGGAATTATAGGTTTGGGGTGGACATGCCATTTAAAATCTTGCTCAAACCCTGTGACAAGTTGTGTTCCTTAGACTCCAGTACATTATATTAGATCATATATTAGATATATAAAGCAGTATTGTGGGAAAAATCTAATTCATATTCATTCTTGTGTGAATTATGAAGATTATTAGTTAATTTGTTATAGTCAATGGAAATGTCTATATCTACAGTTGTCTGTTATTTATACTACATTAGGCTTTAAATGTGGTGTGGACAACTGTCTAGGGGCACATGCAGCAAGATTAAGAGTGTAATAAGGCAAGAAGATTACATTTTATAACTTAAATGCCCTTCTGGGAAACAGCATTAGAATCTTAAATAGTTCTGTCTTATAATGGACATAATTAGTTACATATATTTACAGGATTTATAATTTGGAATATAATTGTATTGATTTAGAATTTAAACTTCTACTGTATTTTCTTAGACCCATCATGTGATTCGTCTTTACATCAATTGTTGGCCTCAAAGATCAACAGCATTGGAATTATTTACAATTTTTTTTAAAAATAATTTATTATTTACAGTCTGACCCAAACTTTGGCAGTGACACAGATATTAAGTTTTGCAAAATGTGTGGCTTCATGTTGTGGTTTCACAAAAGTCACATTGATTTTAGATATTGTGCAGAGAAATCATATGCATATTAATAATAGTAAGCAGATTTTTAACATACAAAGTTAACTTTATCCCAAATTCACTGTAATTTGGTCCTGGCAGAAAATTATAAGATTATTTTATTATAATAGTTATTAGCACATCTGATTCTGATTGAATTACAAGGGTAGACTGCTAGAAGATGCACGATGTGCTTAAAATCCTTATGTTCTTGTGTTAGCAAGATTGTTTTAAAAATAAAAATAAATAATAAAACATCATCCTTTGCATCAAAATGGCCTTACATACAAAAAAATGTTTCTTAGAATCGTTAACACCTTATAAAACCATTATGTGAATAGTGGTTTTCAATTTGGCGTGGTGGATTTGCGGATTCATTAGCTAAATGGCCAAAAATCACCAATAACAACTATTTTTGAGCTGTGCTAATTCCCTGGGTATAAAAGGTGCCCAGTGCCATTTTGTCAGTGTGTGGAGAGAGAAACTTTTTTTGTGTGTAAATTTCAGTGGGGCCCAAAAGCATCTTAAGAACTAACCTAACTTAATTTGTTTATCTGTTGTATTCAGTTAGATCATCAACTGGACTTAAAGTTTAGTTCTTGAAGACAGTTTCGCTTGTCATTGACTGGCTTTCTCATTCAGAATGACTTGTACAAGAATCTGTGGCAATTATGTACCTGGAAAATCCCAATTAGCATATCATAGCCATATAGCCAGGTGTTAAGGACCTTTTGAATGCAAGACGTGATAGCATTGTGGCTAAGGGGTGTTATAGGAACGCCCAGGGTAAAGTGTCAAAACAGCATTGTACATGGAGACAGTTGGTGTCGAACCCCCCACATCTATTCAGGCTTGGTTTCTTTATTTTCACATAAATGGCCTCCTTGACACCTCTCTTTAACCAGTCATGTTCCTTTGCCAACATGTTAACATTACAATCTTCAAGGGGTGTCCTTTTCCTTTAAGATGTAGGTTCACGGCCTGACCTGCGGAATGGCTCTTCTGTGCTGGGTCATACGTAGTGAAGCAGTTGCTGTTGTTGTCTCCCCCACATAAAAATCAGAGCACACTGCACTGCTGCGATTATGATGTAGCTTTTTTTTTGTGTTAAATTCTCAGAGACCCTGTCTTGCTTTTCCCTTTCACTGTTGGTATATGTTTTTTTTCTTTCTTCTTCTACTTCTACTTCTTTTGACAAAGGCCCAGTCTGGATATCCACAAGTTTAACGGCTCTCGAGATGTTTCATTTTTAAAGCCTTTGTCTCTGTGCTAGTGGGGTGTTCTCTGCTCTCGTGTTTTAGGGTTTGATGACACCCAGCTTGTGATCTAAAGGGTGGTGGGAGTGAAACATCAAATATGATCTTTGTGGGTTGGTTTTGTAAACCTCTACTTCCAGTTTACCATTTTCCTGACTCTACCAAACGTCCAAGAAAGCCAATTTGTTGTTTTGTACCTCTTCCCTTGTATATTTGATGTTCTGGTCTACAGCATTGATGTGTTCTGTGAAGGATGTACTTCCTTCCATATCTGAACCAGTTGCTGGGTGCTATGCTCTAAAAGGTATTAAGCGTCTATTTTTCCACTCCTCCATGTAAATGTTAGCCACAATGAGTGAAACTGAAGATCCCATAGCACATCACATGTTTTTGCTTTAGAACTTATCCATGTATTTGAAATAGGTGGTATTCAGGCACAAGTCCAGTAGGAAACACACCTGTTCTGGGTTAAGATCAATTCTGCTGGTAGAGTGTGCTGTCTTGGCCTAGCCCTTTTCTCACCATGTCAACAGCCTCCTTGGTGGTATACAGGTGAAGAGAGATGTCACATCATAGGACACCACAGTTTCTTCTGCAGTGAGTACTATATCTTAATCTTGTGTGGTGAAATCCTGGAGTTCTGGTTGTGATGCTTGAACATGATCGAGCAACCCAAAAGTAGCAACACCAAACTTCAACCAGCAGAACTCCCACCACATGCTTGTGAAGGTTCTCATTCATCCAGGTCCTGGTATATTGTTGTATCAATTAGATCACACTGGACTTGAAATGTAGTTCTTGAAGATGTTTCGCTAGTCATGACTGGCTTCTCAATTCAGAATGACTTGTACAAGAATTTGTGGCAATTAGTACCTGGAAAATCCCATTAGCATATCACAGCCAGGTGTTAAGGGTGTGTGTGATTGGATAGTGGCAAGAGGTGTATAGGAACGCCAGAGTAAGGTGTTTTAAAAACAGCATTGTACATGGCAGACACAAGAAAAGCGACATCATATATGCAGTGCAGTGCAGTGAAGATGCTCTGATTTGTATGTGTGGGGAGACCAAACAGCAACTGCATACAACGTATGGCCCAGCACAGAAGAGCAATCTCCTGGTCAGGACTCAGCCGTGTATGCATCTTAAGGATAAAGGACATACCTTTGAAGATTGTAATGTTAACATACTGGCGAAGATACGTGACTGGTTCAAGAGAGGTGTTAAGGAGGCCATTTATGTGAAATCAAGAACCAAGCCTAAATAGAGGTGGGGGGTTCGACACCAACTGTCGGCCATGTACAATGCTGTTTTAACACCTACTCTGGGCGTCCTATAACACCCCTCTTAGCCACTATCCAATCACACCCTTAACACCTGGCTGTGATATGCTAATTGGCACTTTCCAGATACAATATTGCCAACAGATTCTTGTACAAGTCATTCTGAATTGAGAAAGCCAGTCGGATGACTAGCTAAACATCTTCAAGAACTAAACTTTAAGTCCAGTTGATCTAACTAAATACAACAGATATACCATGACCGGATGAATGGGAACCTTCACAAGCTTGATGTGTTTAATGTATTACTTAGGGTTTATTACTTGAATTAAAAAGTTAATAAACCATTTCATTTTCAACCTGTGCCCTATTTTTTGGTGTAGGAATTTAGGAATTATACAAGTTAACTCCAAAAGTATCGTTCGGTAACCCTTAAATTGGGCTGTAACCCTCAAATGTAGCTTCACAAACCCGACAATTGTCGATCATGAAGTAAGAAGTGTTTAACAAGTTTTGGTGATAGTGACATGTCCCCAGACCATTTCCCAGGTGCCACAGCCATTTACAATAAGTTACCATTGTTATTTATGTGTAAATATCCAAACTTTTGAACTATCACTCCCCATTGACTTTAATGTTTTTGTTTCGGATTTTCCGAACTCCTGAATTTTAACTGAATTTCGTAAGTTCGGAAACTAGCTGAACTTCATCTCTAAACCTGATTATCAGAGTTCATCGACCAAATGGTCTGTACCTTCATATTGATAAAAAACTATGTTTTTGCTGCAAAGATTATTGCCATACGATATCAACAATAATATTGTGTTATAGGAACAATTACCCCACCGTTTTATATCTATGCACCTTTCTTGTTGAATAATATTGTGTTTAAGTGATATAACATGGCAAAATAGAGAAATGTCACCAGAACCCCCCCAATACCAGGTCAGGGCTGTAACTGATAATAGGCACATTACAAAGGCTGTTTAGAAGTGAATACTATTGGGGTTAGATCCTTAGGGGACAATTCTGTATGAGTGGAAATGAGAACCCAGGCAATTTTTTTGAAAATTAGCGAAAAAAACAAAAAACGATAATCATTTTGTCAGTAAATGAATGAAAATATCTACATCCCCATGACACTTTTTTTTGTCATTACCTTGGCTCTAGTTAGCACTTACACCTTAGAGCTGTTTCCCCATAACCATCAAGACTGCTAATAGGTTGTATGTGTGAAATAAAATTGTAAGCTGTTTAGGGCATTGAATCATTAGTAATTTGTAAAAAAAATGTAATCATTAGTAAATTGTAAAACAACAAATTATATGTTGGCGATGTATAAATCCGTAATAATAATAATAATGTCCTCACCAATACATTATTTGGCAGTTTTTGGAGGCTTATCTTAACTCCATATGAATAGATTGTACCAAAACATTTTTCGGCACAATGTGCACTAATTTAACAAGGGCGATATGTCTCGGAAACTGTTTTCTCAGCTTTATTCATTCTGCTGGACACAATGACATTAATGTGCAAAAACTTAATGCACCTTTCAAATATGCCCCCATTGTGGCGCTAGTGTGCAGGAAAAGATTGCACTGCTGCACATTCAATCCTACTGTCTAAGGAAAGTGGTCTGTGCACAGGGGACAGGATACACACCAGTCCAGGAACAGCAGCGGAAAACAAATCATGGGTATGAGGTTCCAGGTACTGCTGCATTCTGGGAAATAGTCACCAGTATGTAGTAAGTGGAAATGGATGATAAGGTAATCAATCGACAATCCATGGGATCATCTAGTGGGAGAGGAAAAAGGTATCTCTGATGGAGAACATGAGCCAGATCCCAGAGGCTGACTGTAGCCAGAAGCAGGAGCAGAGCAGTGCACAAACTGTTGTTTGTGGAAAAAAAGCAACAACATCTTTACTGGTGCCCCAGACAGCATGTGAGGTGTGCAGGTGGCTCAACACGGTGTACAAACAGCCACAGTTCGCCTGGCCAAATTACAGCAGCAGCACATCTTCCACAAGATCTGCATGATTTGTGCCACCCTTAGCTGCTGGAATGTAAAATCACATTCTGGGGACCTGGGTTTCCTGTCACCCAAGCAGTGGCTGCTCCTGCTGAAAGCCTGATGTGTAAATATTTATAGGGTCAGTTTTGTCTGACTCTATAATCATAAGCGCAGCGGTTAGCAGCACACGTCTGTAAATCCTCCTGTAATGTATCATTTAAAATTTTACACTTGAATTGCAAAGTATAATTTAAAATGTCTGAATATTTTCTTTATTTGCACAAAGCAATCATCGATTACAAAATGATCAAGCCAGGTGGTTGTTGGAACAATGCTCTAATGTTGGGAGGTAGGTTTGTAGTGTATGGCCAGCTTTAAGATCTATTTAAATAATATTTAGTAATTTAGCTCCTTATATTGCACAGCTGTTGAAAAATGATTGAAGATTTTGTAAAGTGTGTGGGCATTTATTGCATCGTCATATTTGATCAATTGCAAAATATACCCAATGTTGTATCTGCTTAGAACAGTGACCCGTGGAAACCCGTAGAAACGTGCCCCGTGAACTCAAGCGGCCCAACGTGTTTTCTCACGCCCCGCACGGAGCTGCAGGTGGGCGTGGAAAGGGGGCGTACCGGGGGCATAAGCGGGCAGGTCGTGGCAGAGCTATCTCCACAGCCCACTCCCAGTGTTTAGTGCTGTCTAGTGCAGCCCCCAGCATTGCCTGGGTTGGGCACCCTAGCTTAGAACATATATTTAAGGCTGAGGCCCCACCACACCACACCAAAGCGTTGCGTAATTGCAACATAATCGCATGCATCGTGTGTGCAATTCTGGTGCATTGTCCCACGTTTTGCATGTATTTTGTAATTTAACATATGAAACGCATGCGTGCACGCAAAACAGAAATGGAAGCACAATCGCATGCGCATCGGAAATTGAGGAATCTTTGCGTTCCCGCAATTTCCATTCTACCCAAAATCGCGGTGCAATCACGTGAGCAAAACGCATGCACAAAACGTGAAAAAATGCGCTAAGTGTGCCACTCTTAGTTATAGTTAATTTGATCCAGATTCTTTCTTCCCAAGCATTTTTCTGCACCCACTACTCTTGCTCTTTATCCTATTCATCTTCTGTGAGTTGTTTATAACATACGTAAGCTGTCTTTTTAAGTGTGCACACTGTTATCCTATTGGTAAAAAAATTATTTATATGTATCGTCATCACTTTTGAGAAATGATTTAACTGGGTGTGCCAGGTCTTATGAGAGAGATATGGTAAATCAAATGAAGGTATATAGGATAGTTTTTAACAGGAAAGTTGAAAGGGTAACCCATAATAATAGTAAAAAGATGGAGCAAGAGCCAGGTGAGAAAATTGTAGCACTGCCCCAAATGTCCAAGAGTAAGGTATGTCTTAAAAGAGTAAGGTATGTCCTAAAAGAGTAAGGTATGTCCTAAAAGAGTAAGTATGTTGAAGATTTGTATTTATTTGATTACATTAGCATACATTGCACAAAGTTATTTTTTATGCTGGGTACACACAGTACCGATCTTTTAAAGATGACAGACAGGATCTGTAAGTTTCTTGAAAGAAACACCAAAGTCACAAGTGTTTCCCTATGTAATGTATAGAGAGATTGCTCGTGACTACCAACACCTTTTGGTAGCGGACGACTCCTTATAATTTAGTACAGGGAGCCGACTATGGCCAATGAAACTTTCCGTCTGTATTAAACGTTCAGATGCAGACGCCAAATGTTGGCATTGGAAACGTCATTATGGTGTACACACATTACCAAAAAAGGATCAGTTGATACTGAGAGATTGACGCTTTATCATTAATGTGTGTACCCAGCTTAGATCTTATGCAGAGCCAACCTATACCACCCCATGGTTACAGACAACCCATATGTGTCTTAAAGAACTACTCATTTCCAAACCCCTCCTGCCTTTTCTCCCCATTAAAGTAGCCTAGATGAGTACCTGAACCACTCTGCCCTTACCCCTTGGGTCGCAATGATTAATGGTTAATACTTAAAGTAAAGCTCCCAGAGTTCCAGTCAACTTTCTGAATCCGGACTTGACCAAATGCAGTTCTTGCAGTTGCATGTCTTCCATTAGGCTAGGTCACAGACACAATAAGGGGGAGATGATATTAGGTAACTATTACTCATTAAAGGGTATGTCCACCCTTAAATCTTACTTTAAATATAGCTTCCCCCTGGTCCCCCACCACCCCAACCGCATATTTTATTTTAAGAAAGCTCCCCAAACTCTTACTTACCTCCCCTCTTTCCTCCGCCGCGCTCCCAGCCCTCTGCTTGCGAGAAATGCAAGCAGAGGGGCGGGACCGGCAGCCGCGTCTGTGATTGGCTGAGCTGCACCAATCACGGACGGCTGCCGGCAGCTAACTTCAGCGGAGGAAAGAGGAGAGGTAAGTAAGAGTTTGGGAGCTTTCTTAAAATAAAAATGATGCGTGTTGGGCTGGGGGACCAGTGGGAAGCCTATACTAAAGGGTTAAACGCTAGGGGGAGGAGATCGGGAGAGGGAGCCACATCGCTCTCTCTCCTGAGGCCAGGTAGAGCAATCCTATATGGACTCTGCTAGCCTCTTGGTGGGCAGTTTTTGGGGACTTTGGGGGGGACTACAGGAGAACCCTATGGAGACTGGCATGTTAGGTAAGGATTAAACTACACTACATGTGGGGCCAGTAGTTGGGGATTATAGTTTTGGGGGTGGACATGCCCTTTAACTATTGCAATCCCAGGGGTGAGGACTGAGCAGTTCAGGTCCACTCCAAACCCTGGATACTTCAATGGTAGGAAGGGAGATATGAGGGTGATTGTCCTTTAAGTATCTTCTTCAATTACTGTGCAAAGAATACTTGTGGTTAACTGTGTCATGTCTTTAAGTTATTTAACTATATCAGGGGCTTCCTATTGCAACATTAACTAAATAACTAAATATGCATACATTTCATTTTATTTATTGTATTACAATAAATAAAGTTTTAGTTTCAATAAATAATTAATGAAATAATTGAAATAATTGCATTTTAAAACAAGCATTGAGCTCTAAGATGCTAACAAGCTTTTGAAGGCACATTTCTTTCTCGAAGTATCAGTCTTTTTAGTAGAGATGAGTATCAGTTTTGAAACAAAGCTACAGTAGTTTCTATCAGAACTGTCAATTTCAAAAATCCACTGATCTGACGAATTTTCAAAATGTTCAAAATTTGGAACATCATTGAAAAATCAAAAATTAGATTAAAAATTTGTATTAGATTTTTTTTGAAAATCCAAAATGTTACTTTTTTTTACTATTAACCAACCATTTTTATAGTTATAGCATTTTGTGTTTTTTAGTGAATACACTATTTAAAAGGGAACTGTCGTCTCGAAACATGTTAGGATTAAATTAAAGCTAAAGTCTTACCTTTAAATCAGCTCTGGATCACATCTCTACATAAAAAATGGAAAGTTATATTGCTCATAAGGTTCTGTAATAAAACTTCAGGAACACTCTCTGTTTTCAGCAGCCTGTGCCCATGTGACCAACACACTTATCTGCCTTTATTGGCAGCCAACAAGTTCTTTTTTATAGCTATTTTCAAGTTTGCATCTTTTTCACATGCTTTCCTCAGCCTGGAAGGCAGAGGGCAGATTGAGAGATGTATTTTTTCTGTCTGTAAAAAGATCAAAAGTCTAGGGCAGTCACTCATCAGTTTTCTGTGCTGGGATTCCATTATTTCATGTAAGGAGGTCTGTAGAATTTTCATTTAAATGGATGACAGAGTAAAAATGGAAAAAAGGTGTTAAATTAAACGATAGATTGTTTTTAATAGCTTAAATATCATGAAATTGTATTCATTGTTTATAATTTTAAAGGTTCAATAAACACTTTCTAATCCATTATGAATTAAGTCTACACTTCTGCTTCCTCGTCAATTTGCAGCAAAAAATCATACAACACACAACTGTTTCTTGCTCTGCCCTGCATAACTTGCAGAATTTCCGATATTGATGTAACCATAGCAAAAATCACTCTACTATATTTAAGTAGAAATCGTGTATGTATGTAAGTATGTATGTATGTATGTTAGAGATGGGATCAAGTTTTGACACCCCCTCTGTTCCGAAATCCGAAAGATCCGTCTGAATCCGGACGGATCCTCTGGATTTCGGGACTTCGGAATGTATTTTCAATAATTATCGAAAGTACGGGGCTATTTTAATAGTAATTGAAAATAGCCCAGTACTTTTGTAATTATCGAAAATAGCCCCGTACTTTCGATAATTATGAAAAATTTGTTCCGGTTTCAGATTTTCCCAGATCCGATCCAAAAACGAAACGAAACTACTAAGTTTTGGCCATCTCTAATGTATGTATGTATGTATGTGCTCACTCACAGCCAAACCCTGAATGTATAACAGATAGCGGGACACACCCTCTGAAAGGGCCGACGCCCTGAAGTCTAAGTTCTACAACAAAAAGCTGCACGTCACTTACAGAGTGTGATGCCCCAATTCAGGAACTCAGAAGGTCCTTGGCTCCATGCACCCATGCCCCAAAATATCATACCCACACCCCCAAATTAGACCTGTCACACCCACGTTTTAAAATAGCATGGCCATGCCCCCAAACATTGCTGGTAAATAACACCTCTTCCCCATGGTGCATCTCCCTGTTAATATACCTATAAGTATATATTGAAAGCAATACATTTTGCATATAGTGGATGTTATACAGGTTGAATCGTGTTTGTGCATACAGGGCATTATCAGGGATAGGCCCACTCTAGCTTTTTTCGTGCATTTTTTGATCCGCTACCGTTTGTCTCTCCGCTTGCGTTTTTTTTGTGCAGACATTTTATAATGTAAATCACAGCAACTATTCCCCACTCTAGAAGGGCTATTTAGCTTTGTTTATATATTGCATTAAAGTGGTTTCTAGGTTTTGGGGGGCTGCATACAAATTTGATTTAGGTATGAACATGCCCTTTCAGACTTTTCTATGAGCTACAAAAGCATATGAAATGCTTTTGCAAATCCAAGGTAACACATCCACTGACACTGACGATCACCCCTCTAGGTTAGAAAATACGTGTAGTGATTATAGTATATTATAAACAAAATATAATAATGCAAAATAAATATACAGTTTCAAAAAAATGTGTTCAGCAAAAGCTTATAATTTACACATTTAGAAGCAAGGTATACTGGTTGTTTTAAAGTTTGCCTTTGACACAAGTATATATTTGAAAGGTTATTTAATGTTCCCTGTATAAGCAAACCTATATAAAAAAAAGGTTACAAACTGAAATACAGCTAGGTTATTTAAATAGGTGATCCACTTCCAATCAAAATGTGTTTTTTCATATGCAAGCCTTTAGCACTGATTTGCTTCCCTTAACAGTTTGCATTCTCTCACCCCCTGCTGGATATATCATTAATATGAGCTGTAAAAGTTGGCAGGCCCAACGAATCTATTGACATACAGATGATGGTGAATATACACTCAATATGGGGCTTTGATGAAATTAATCTTGGCTGTTTGCATGCACGTTTCTTTTTCACAGCTAGTTTAAAGTGTGCAGATACTGATTAGGAATGTGCACACATTTATTTTTCTCCTGTGCATAAAAAGGAATGAAAAAACAACAAATATGTGAAAGGAAAATTCAGAAATTAAATGATTGTAAATGAATAAAAATAGTCAACGTGAGCAAATTTGATTAGAATGGGAATGTTGTGGTCTTCAGGATATAATGGAGCATATTAAGTACCTTGCAAATACCTGTACCCCTCACACAGTTCCATCGTATTTTTTCTGTTTGTTGGGGAGTTCATTTTTATGGAATAAGCATATTCCCTTTTGTTGTAATATGTAATACTGTGTTTTATATTCATTGGGTGACTTTTCACCTTGTTCATTGTAAGACAATCCCTCCTTTTCTTTAAATGCTACTTTTCCAGGAATGTAGATATTGAAGCATTCAAAGCTGTTATTAATGCTGACCTACAATTTATTAATAAAAGAGATTACTAGTTGGATATCTTTTGTCACATAATAAAAATCTATGTCATCACTATAACATAGTTACTATTAAAGATGACATTTAATCATTAAAAACCAGCATATTCACAGACTTTGTAAGGGTAATAAAGAAATCATTCTTAATAACTCCAGTAGGGAGATTAACCCACAGAGCCACAAATGCTCTGGGCAAATCTCACAAATGGGATTAACCGAGGCTGCATGGTTTTGGGTAAATCTCACCCGCACGTAAGTATTTAATGCCAGCTATGCTGGCGTTAAATACTTACGTGGTAAGACCCGTGCAGCCTCTGGTAAACCGATTTGTGCCGGCTGCGCAAGTGCCTCTTCTGGGACTCGCAAAGCGAAACTTAATGTGCCTAACCGATCGTAAAACGTTAAGGGGAGAAAGGAGCGCGGCTGCAGTTCTCCTCAGTGAATTGCCCCGCAAGACTCTAAATGTTTGCCATCACTCTTTTTGAAACCTAATTTAAAACATGGCCAAATAATCAAGGTTCTTTTATTTATTTTCATAGTTTCCACACTTTCCTGTATTTCTAATGTCTCTTTATTTCATAAATAAAGCTAAGTTTAGTTTAAAAACTAAAAATGAAGAATTTAGTGTCCCGTATTCTTCTTTGAATGTCAAAATATCCAGTTGCTAGCAGCATTTATCAAACAATTTTTCATCCTCATTTTTGTTACTAAGCCATAGATTACTTTTTGATTTATATGAGCTGTCTCAAACTAACAGCTTTATTTAGAGCACTTTTTATAGCTTAATATGCTGACAGGCCACATTTTATGCCTCATGATCAATGAAGTAATTAAATGGTGTTGGATAAATTATAACACGGGATAACACAAATCTACCTTATTAGTTTCCAAAAAGGAGCAAATGACCAGTAAAATCCAACTAAAGCAATGTATGTATAAATATTTGACTTCCTCTGTGCTACTTGTTCTTTTAAAGTTAATATTTATTTCAAAACACTGAGCTATCTCCATTGTATACTACTTATATTTTGCACATGGTACACAGCTGCTTGGGCAAATCTCCCTAACAGAGATTCACTAGCGACTGTGTGGTCTGGGTAAATCATGGAAGTTATTCCCCCTTACGTGACATTTTATGCCAGCTAGGCAACCGCTGGTGAAAAAGCTTCCATTGCCTGTATCAGTGTCAGGGGCTTCCCACCTGAAGCAAAATAAAACATTTGCTCATGGTAACCCTTGTGGTCACTTAGAAAGGCTGCAGTTCATTTTTTTTTAAATCCTCCGTAGAACTGCATACTGAACACCAGGTGCATAAGAAGGAAAGGGAAAGGGTTGTGTATACTTCAACTTGCTGTGCCTGTACCTTGGGAATGGAACAGAATGGTCAGTAAGTAGTTGTAACTAGTAATAGAAAGCATTCCACTCACACTATCTCAAAAGTGGCAGTTGGTGGACTGAACACACTTCCTCATGGTTAGGACTGAACACATGGTTCTGACAAACACTGTCTGGGGCGGGGGCTGGTTAAGACCATTTTATGTTGGCCTGTGCCCTGGGTTAGAGTGTGAAAAGAAATATGGGAACTGTGGTCAGGGGTGGACATTTGTTAAGTTAGTTACTCTTCTGTATGCATGTGTCTGTGTGTGTATCTGTGTGTGTGTGTGTATCTGTGTATGTTTCCAAATTCATGTATATGTGGTTATGCATGTTTGTGCCTGTCTGCATGCATTTATCTACGCATTTGAGTGTATCTGTATGCATTGTGCCATTCTGTACACTATGCGTGGGCATCTTATATTACCTACAGTCTGTATTGTGGGCATATTTACCAGTTCTTTTAAAATATCTTTATCTTATAAAATTACAAGAATTAATTCCTCTTGTATTCAATTTTATTCAAACACAATTTTTAACTAATAGAACACACCAACTATAAAAAACCTATTTTTTACACTGTTTATACATCCATAAAAATCATGGCTGGCCAGCCCATACTTATAAAAAAGAAAAAGCAGTACTGTTAAAAAAACATTTAAACACTATAATCCTATAAATAAACATCAATGCACAGTCCCAGTAACTTCATATACTTGTACTGTTATTGCAATTGAGTTCATATGTAACTTAGTTCGTTACTTGTCCACTTCACAGAGAGTTGTAAACAATTTAATGTATCAATGTTCCTGGTAGTTCAATGTAACAGACAGGTTCAAGTAAAAAAGACAAAATTTTGCAGGCTTGCTGTTATACTATCTAGTCTGTTGCATTGTGAAGGTTCTCATTCATCATGTCCATGGTATATCTGTTGTTTTCAATTAGTCAACTGGACTTGAAATGTAGTTCTTGAAGACGTTTCGCTAGTCATTCCGACTGGCTTTCTCAATTCAGAATGACTTGTCAAGAATCTGTGGCAATTATGTACCACTGGAAATCCCAATTAGCATATCACAGCCAGGTGTTAAGGGTGTGATTAGGATGTGGCTAAGGTGTTATAGGAACGCCCAGAGTAAGGTGTTTAAAACAGCATTGTACATGGCAGACAGTGGTGTCGACCCCCCCACCTCATTTCGGCCTTGGTTTCTTATTTCACAGACATGGCCTCCTTAACACCTCTCTTGAACCAGTCACGTATCTTCGCCAGTATGTTAACATTACAATCTTCAAAGGTATGTCCTTTATCCTTAAGATGCAGATACACGGCTGAGTCCTGACCCGAGGAATTGGCTCTTCTGTGCTGGGCCAACGTTGATGCAGTTGCTGTTTGGTCTCCCCCACATACAAATCAGAGCATTCTTCACTGCACTGCACTGCATATATGATGTCGCTTTTCTTGTGTCTGCCATGTACAATGCTGTTTTAACACCTTACTCTGGGCGTTCCTATAACACCTCTTAGCCACTATCCAATCACACCCCTTAACACCTGGCTGTGATATGCTAATGGGATTTTCCAGGTACATAATTGCCACAAATTCTTGTACAAGTCATTCTGAATTGAGAAAGCCAGTCATGACTAGCGAAACATCTTCAAGAACTACATTTCAAGTCCAGTTGATCTAATTGAATACAACAATATACCAGACCTGGATGAATGAGAACCTTCACAAGCAGTGGTGTGGGGGGGGGGGGGTGGGTGTGTAGGTTTGGTTTGTGTGTCGTTTGTTTTGTTTTTTTTTTTCTTTTGTTGTGTTTTTTGTGGATTTAGTTTTTTTTTGTTGTTGTTTTGTTGTTTTGTTCTTGGTTTTTTATCTTTTTTTTTTTTGGTGTTTTCGTTGTCTTTCCGGTTTTTTTTTCTTTTGTTTTTTGTTTTTGTTTTTTCTTGGGTTTTTTTTTGCCGTTTTTTTTTGTGTTTTGTCTTTGGTTGCATTGCACCCCTTTTTTTTTTGTTTCTCAAGCATCACAACCAGAACTCCAGGATTTCACCACCAACAAGATTTAAGAATAGTACTACTGCAGAAAGAAACCTGTGGTGTCCTATGATGTGACATCTCTCTTCACCTGTATACCAACCAAGGAGGCTGTTGACATGGTGAGAAAAGGGCTAGGCCAAGACAGCACTCTTACCAGCAGAATTGATCTTAACCCAGAACAGGTGTGTTTCCTACTGGACTTGTGCCTGAATACCACCTATTTCAAATACATGGATAAGTTCTATAAGCAAAAACATGTGATGTGCTATGGGATCTTCAGTTTCACTCATTGTGGCTAACATTTACATGGAGGAAGTGGAAAAATAGACGCTTAATACCTTTTAGAGCATAGCACCCAGCAACTGGTTCAGATATGGAAGGAAGTACATGCCTTCACAGAACACATCAATGCTGTAGACCAGAACATCAAATATACAAGGGAAGAGGTACAAAACAACAAATTGGCTTTCTTGGACTGTTTGGTAGAAGTCAGGGAAAATGGTAAACTGGAAGTAGAGGTTTACAGAAAACCAACCCACAAAGATCAGTATTTGATGTTTCACTCCCACCACCCTTTAGATCACAAGCTGGGTGTCATCAGAACCCTAAAACACAGAGCAGAGAACACCCCACTAGCACAGAGACAAAGGCTTTAAAAATGAAACATCTCAGAGGAGCCGTTAAAACTTGTGGATATCCAGACTGGGCCTTTGTCAAAAGAAGTAGAAGTAGAAGGAAAGAAAAAAACACATATACCAACAGTGAAAGGGAAAAGCAAGACAGGGTCTCTGAGAATTTAACACAAAAAAAAAGCTACATCATATACGCAGGGCAGTGCAGTGTGCTCTGATTTTTATGTGGGGGAGACCAAACAGCAACTGCTTCAACGTATGACCCAGCACAGAAGAGCCAATTCCGCAGGTCAGGCCGTGAACCTACATCTTAAAGGAAAAAGGACACACCTTTGAAGATTGTAATGTTAACATGTTGGCAAAGGAACATGACTGGTTAAAGAGAGGTGTCAAGGAGGCCATTTATGTGAAAATAAAGAAACCAAGCCTGAATAGATGTGGGGGGGTTCGACACCAACTGTCTGCCATGTACAATGCTGTTTTGACACTTTACCCTGGGCGTTCCTATAACACCCCTTAGCCACAATGCTATCACGTCTTGCATTCAAAAGGTCCTTAACACCTGGCTATGATGGCTATGATATGCTAATTGGGATTTTCCAGGGTACATAATTGCCACAGATTCTTGTACAAGTCATTCTGAATTGAGAAAGCCAGTCATATGACTAGCGAAACGTCTTCAAGAACTAAACTTTAAGTCCAGTTGATTGATCTAACTGAATACAACAGATAAACAAATTAAGTTAGGTTAGTTCTTAAAAGTGCTTTTGGGCCCACTGAAATTTACACACAAAAAAAGTTTCTCTCTCCAACACACTGACAAAATGGCACTTGGCAGCCTTTTATACCCAGGGAATTAGCACAGCTCAAAAATAGTTGTTATTGGTGATTTTTGGCCATTTAGCTAATGAATCCGCAAATCCACCACGTCCAAATTGAAAACCACTATTCACATAAATGGTTTTATAAGGTGTTAACGATTCTAAGAAACAAATTTTTTGTATGTAAGGCCATTTTGATGCAAAAGGATGATGTTTTATTTATTTTATTTTTTAACAAATCATTGCTAACACAAGAACATAAGGATTTTAAGCACATCTGCATCTTCTAGCAGTCTACCCTTGTAATTCAATCAGAATCAGATGTGCTAATAACATTATTATAATAAAATAATCTTATAATTTTCTGCCAGGACCAAATTACAGTGAATTTGGGATAAAGTTAACTTTGTATGTTAATAAATCTGCTTACTATTAATTAATATGCATATGATTTCTCTGCACAATAATCTAAAATCAATGTGACTTTTGTGAAACCACAACATGAAGCCACACATTTTGCAAAACTTAATATCTGTGTCACTGCCAAAGGTTTGGGTCAAGACTGTAAATAATAAAATTATTTTTAAAAAAAATTGTAAATAATTCCAAATGCTGTTGATCTTTGAGGCCAACAATTGATGTAAAGAACGAATCACATGATGGGTCTAAAGAGAATAGCAGTAGAAGTTTAAATTCTAAAATCAATACAATTATATTCCAAATTATAAATCCTGTAAATATATGTAACTAATTATGTCCATTATAAGACAGAACTATTTAAGATTCTAATGCTGTTTCCCAGAAGGGCATTTAAGTTATAAAATGTAATCTTCTTGCCTTATTACACTCTTAATCTTGCTGCATGTGCCCCTAGACAGTTGTCCACACCACATTTAAAGCCTAATGTAGTATAAATAACATAGACAACTGTAGATATAAGACATTTCCATTGACTATAACAAATTAACTAATAATCTTCATAATTCACACAAGAATGAATAATGAATTAGATTTTTCCCACAATACTGCTTTATATATCTAATATATGATCTAATATAATGTACTGGAGTCTTAAGGAACACAACTTGTCACAGGGGTTTGAGCAAGATTTTAAATGGCATGTCCACCCCAAACCTATAATTCCCCCCATTACTGGCCCCACTCTGTAGTGAATAGAAATCCTTACCTTACATCCCAGCTCCAAATGGTTCTCTAGTAATCCCCCCCCCGTAACAAAAACTGCCCACCAGGAGGTTAGCAGAGTCCATATAGGACTCTGCCTCCTGTCTCCCCTCCGGGAGAAGTTTGCCATGCGCACTGCAGCCCTTCTCCTCCTCCCTCCCACTCCCTCTCCCTTCTATTTTGCGATCCCTCCCCCTAGTGTAATTTCCCTTTGCCAAATAATAGTTCTCTTTCCCCCAGCCCCAACCACTATAAACGATTTCTTAGAAAGTGCCCCGATAGTTACTTACCTTCCCTCTATCCTCCGGCGTTCTGTGCAGCTGGCAGCCGCGTCCGTGATTGGTTGCCTCTTAGCCAATCACAGATGCAACTGCCGGTCCCGCCCCCTGCTTGCAGTTCTATGCAAGCAGAGGGCCGGGACTGTGCGGTGGAGGATAGAGGGAAGGTAAATAACTATTGGGGCACTTTTTAACAAATAATTTATAGTGGTTGGGGCTGGGGAAAGGTAAACTATTATTTGGCAAAAAGTTACTGAAAGGGCTGTATTTCCTTAATTTTTTCAGATAATCTGCTAAATGCACAATATTTGTTTTTTAGGAATAATGTTGTTTTGTCCCTCCACTCTGCTAATGTTCAGGATTGCCTTAAATATTTAAAGGGAAAGAGTTGGTTGGCAAAATTTTTTTGGTTGCCTCTAATTTCCCAAGGGGTTCCACTTGAGGCAAAATTAGCCTTATTAAAATAAAACACCTGGTAGTGGCTTGCATCAGAATTGTTTTGTTAGCCAGAAAAGAGTTCCAAGGGTGAAGGACCTCATTTGGCAATCAGTAGTAAAAAAATATCCAATAGGGCACTGGTCTCATATATCTTCAAAATAGGAGAAAAAGTTACTATTTAGAAGGGTGCTCTATTCACTTAATAGGAAATCAAATAAAAACAAAAAGAAAATGAAAGCAGTGAATAAAGATTGGGCACACCTCCAAAAAAGTATAGCAAAAATATCTCCTTTATTTCAAAAAAATGGGAGTAACAATAAAGTGTTAAATACACAAAAGATGAAAAGCTCCTGGCAGTGAAAGGGTTAAAAACACTCCTCTGATTACAGTCCATAGTAGCAAATGATTATAGCAAGTACAGGATATACCGGTATATCTCAGGCACTACACAGAGACACAACACATCAGTGTGTATGTCTGTGTTATGCTGTATAAACGTGCACCTAGTGAGCACACAGTGTATTGAAGTAATGAGCTCTGAGGTTAAAGTACACAGTGTTAATTAAGTAGTAAGCACTTAAAAGGTAGATATTCGTAATGTGGGTATATCAAACATATATAACACTGGAAATATTACACATGTTAAATGCACACATTGCTTAACCTAAAAAATATATAATACAATACAATATATAATACAACAGTGTGGCAGATAACCCAAAGCAGATAATAAAGTAATACTACCGCATATAGCATCGCTTGAGGTGGCTGCGCTGTTAACTTTCACGTTAGCCACGCAGCCGCTGCAAGGAAGGAGTTAAAGTCATGCTAACATTGGTTAGAGTGACTTAAACTCCAAATAAGGAGCGATGTGCCCATTGGTGCATCACCCTGTATGTGTGTAGATTTCCCGGCAGCCAGAGTTGAGTTCCAAAGTTTAATACCTCCATTTCGGCAGCCAGAAAAGTTTCCCAGATATGCAGAATATGTCTTCCAGGATACAATCCTAACGGTGAAGACCCCCATTCTGGTAGCCAAAACAGAGTTCCAAGGGTGTAGAAACACATTCCAGCAGCCAGAACAGAGTCCCAAAGGTGCAGGCCCTGTAATCAGAATAGACCCACAAGAGTGCCCCCAGAGACTCATATGTACCCCAATTTTCTGGGATACATATTTACAAGTCTCTGGGGGCACTTAAAAGAGAACTATAGTGTGTATAAAGTTTTTTAAAATGAAAGCTAATTGGGACAGAGATATAGGATTGGTAATTCCTCCCTCTCAATATTGTTTCTGTGAGGAGCACCAGCTCAAAGAAAACCGATTCTGCCAGTCCTTCTCCTGGCTTCAGCACTATCTTTAATACAGGACTAGTCCAAGACTAACCTGACAAATAAAAACTGTACGTGCTGTAGCTCCTCAGTGAAACAATATCGTGAGTTAGGAATAATCAATCCTACCTCCCTAACCCAGGTACTTCACACTTTTTAAAAGTAAGTAGTATAGCTATACTTTAAATTTAAAATTTTCTGGGACACTTAAATTTACCAATCTCTGGGGTCAGAGATTTAAGTTTTGGCCCAAGGATGCAGACCCATGTTCTGGCAGCCAGAAAGGGTGAGGACCCCTTCTGGCAGCTAGAACAGAGACCCACAGTTGCAGGCCTGCATTTTTGCAGCCAAAACAGCAACTGTCTGATGCGATTTTGCTGTCTTTCAGTAGGTGGCGCAGTTCTCTCCTTGGTTTAGTTTCAGGGACCATTTTTTGCAAAATTCAAACTTGTGTTTTTCCAAAAATATGCTAAAAGCACACAGCACAATATTTTTTTTTATAAAGAATGCTGCCAGAATTCTATATTAAACAGTGTCTCTACCACGTAGTGGTGTGTAAGTTCCAATTATAAATAGTTTGTTGGGGGGTATTTCTGAAAGGGTTTTTTCTTGTTTGATTGTTATTTGTTGAAATTTCATTGACTCATTTCCTCAATTTGCCCATGTTTTTGTATGCATGTTTTATTTAGGAGAAATGAAATAAATAAAAACAAAGATGGCCTAGTTGACATTGATTCGCAGTAGCTTCTATGGTTTCAATGGTTTTCTATGGTTTTGTGCAACTTTTTTGTAACTGTAACACAACCCACATAAGTGGCATTAAAGTCAGTACGATATACAGTGTTTTCTATATAATATAAATCCCTGTATCTTACTACACAACAGGGTAGCCCAAAGAAACTAAGCAGTTATAGTTGTTACCACTATATGCCACTGGGTCTTCTGTAGATTAGATTTGATTATGGCTGCCATGGTAACTTAATGGTCATTTAATTAATATTTTTATGGGATTGTATGATACAGTTTGGATTTTTGTCAGTAAAGTGGACTAAATATACATTTGTCTGTTATATTTATTTTCTTTAGGACATTTTTAGATGCAAAGATATAGTCCAAACTAGCCCTTTTTGATTATTTACCATAACATGAACAAATAATATGTAATTATGCTGTAAACAATAAACTAAATCTAACCAGATACTGTACACATTACATTCTGTGACATAAGGAAAATGAGACGTTTATAGTTATTATAGTAAATGATATCTTCTAATCATGTCCTTGCATTTAAAGGGCATAGTGTCAAGGTATGATATTGCTAGGAATAAAATAAGTTTTAGGAGTTTAAGGAGCTAGAACTTACCTTCCGTTCTTCAATCGATGCCTGTGGAGCCAGGAATGAAGATAAAAGAAACTTACTTTTCACCTGATCTACCACAGTAGCACTAACAGTTTCAGTGAATGTGAGATAATTATACAGAACCAGGAAGCTGTCTGGAATTTCAGTGCTGCTGCGGATGATCGCATGAAAGGTAAGTTTGTTCTATTTTTGTTCCTGGTTCCCACCTGGGAAATGGTCTGGGGAAGACGTCCATATCACCAAAACTCGTTTAAACACTATCTTCCCCCATAATCAGGCAATTGTTGGGTTTCGGCATGCTACATTCTAGGGTTATGGCCAATTCTAGGGTTACCATATGCTGCATTCCAGGGTTATTGAAATCGAAGGCTACATTCAAGCCTTCAAACTACTTTTCCCTATTGGGTTCATTTCCGAACTTCCAAACATTTACTGAAGTTTGGAATTTCGGGAACGAACCAAGCTTCAGGAAGTTCATCGCTCCCTATTGACAATCTTATGTGGATCTGGAGAGGAACAGGATTAGAGTTTGAAATATGGATGTCTTTTCTTAATAACAATTCATACAACATAAGGTTTAGCCATAATATAGAATGATGTCATGAGAAACTGCCACGGGAACGAAGGGCTGTAAGTTTAGTTACGATTATTTTTTTAATAAATAATACTGCATTTAGGTCTGGGCAGGGGGCATCTGTGATATTCTAAAAGGATTTTACGATAGGTTGGAGGGGGGCCGAGGATGGATCCAGATGGTGGGAGGGAGGCGAAAAGGGAGGCTGAAGGCATGGAAAAAGCTCGGCTTGAGGTGATGTTGGAAAAAAATAGTTGGAAAAATGATAGTTTTGGGGGTGGACATTCCCTTATATTTGCCGTGCTCAGAATTCATCCTTTTGGAGGCACGTCGAAAAGTCCATTTGCTGTGGCAGTATTAATTTTGACCAAGTGAAGGGTGTGGGGCCAGCTACACTGGGACCACAGAGAGAAAGTGTGTTTCTAATATAGCAGGTGGTAAATGTGATGCACAGACCGCAAGATGGTATACTCGGGTGGATTAAATAGGATTCCACACACAACAGAGGTTTGTGCACCTGGACCACCACCACACATAAGTAAGCATTGGTGGCATTTTACCAATACAATGAGAAATATAATTAAGCCTGTTACATGTAGCAACCCATCCTTATGAAGGGGGGCACCAGGGGGTCCGATACTTAGTTTATTATGGTTTTACGTGTTATCAACACAACCCAGGGTAAGGCATCAAAACAGCATTGTACATGGAAGACAATTGCCACCAAGCCCCCACCACCTTTATTCAGGCTTGGATTCTTTATTTTGACATAATTGACCTCCATGACACCTCTTTTAAACCAATCTTTTGCCAAGATGTTGACATTATAATCTTCAAACATGTGTCTTTTTTCTTTGTCACGAGGCACTGCCTATTCTGTGCTGGGCCATATGTAGGTGCAGCTGCTGTTTTGTCTTCCCCACATATAAATCAAACCTGAACTGATGTTTCTCTTTTTGCATGGCTTACATTCATGAGGTTCCTGACACCTTGCTGTTATATGCTGATTAGGGTACATTCCAGGGTATATAAGTCATTCTAAATTAAGAATGCCAGTCAGATGAGTAGCAAAACTTCTTCAAGAACTAAACTTTAAGGCCAGTTGATCTAATTGAATTCTAGAGATTCACACAATGACTTTTAAAGATATTTTATATAAAAAAATGATAAGCCAAGCATGCAATAATATATTACAATAGGTATTCAGGATCTTTTTTGAATTTCTTTTGAAATGCCAGCTTAACTTCTTTTTACTCATCCAAAAAGTATTTTGGACATTATTTACAGAGACAAGACTTATTCATAACATAGCATCACTTGAACTGAAAAATTCTCCATATTACTGTACAGTAGCAGAACAGAGATACTGCTTCTAAATAACACAAAAAAAATAAATTGTCAACTAAAGGTTTGTCAAAAATGATAAAAGAAATGATTATTTTAGACTGACATGTACAAAGGAATTTTAAACATGTTATGTTTGTGCAATGGAAAATAACATACATTCGGGGAGATACAATATCACTTCTCCCGTTACTTACCTTAGCCCGATCCCGCGATACAATAACTGACGTAAGCGAGATTACGTCAGTTATTGCATCGCGGGATCGGGCAAAGGTAAGGAGCAGGAGTTTAACACTCCATAACCCGTAGCGTTGTTTCACGCTAGAAAGTAGTGCAAAACTTAACACTACAGGTTTTGGATCGTTAGCACAGCGCTATTTCCAAAAACATTCAGAAATGGCGCTGTGCTCGAAAATCTGTCCAAAATCCAAGTTAACCCAAATTTTTTTAGGGTAAACGTGGGTTTTAGACGGAAAATGGCTATATTGTATCTCCCCCATTATGTTTTAAATTAAATGGAAATGCTTATTTTAGTAAAAATGTGAAAGAAAATTTTTAGATTGTTATAGCATCGCTACAAAACCTTCCAAATCATAGAAACATGTAAACCCCATGTACCATAACAACATCATAAAGCTAATATAAAAACATTGATAAACTTTATTACATTAGATCACAGTGATTTAGTATTAGTATACAGGCTGACAATGGGAACATTTATTTATTTCAATGAAAATGTTTCATTACAGGCACATTCTATGTATTTATTCAAGATTGCATATGAAATAGATTAATTTCTCTTGGGGTGTGAATATTTTCACATCATGTCAGTTACTGATTCATTTGTTTATTAACGGTAACAGTCAAGGTGATACATATTGACTTTATCTTGCTTCTTTATCCAGGTATCCAAAAAATAAAATATTAATGTCATGTCTGGTTCAAAAGTAATTTGTTGTAATAGTGTAATTAATAAATATAGAGAATACCTAAGAAGATCAAATACATGTTAGAATAGGACATATTCATAAAACTTTGAATGCCTAACAGTTAAAGTGGCATCTATTAAAAAGAACACACTCCTAACATTGAAAATAAATCCAGGGTCACTCTTCTAGCTGCAGTCTATCCAAACTAGAGATGGGATCCGGGTCCGACAAGGAACCCCTCGGTTCCCAAATCCGAATTATAAGGATGGAGCACTCGGATTTTCGATTATCGAATGTTGGAGCCTATTTTTGATAACTTTCGAAAATAGCCTTGAACGTTTGATAACCCTCGAAAATACGAACGGAAACTCATTTTCATTGGACTTTCTCTTTAAACCATATTGTTATTGTGACATTTTTATTGCGCCCTGCCTAGAAACCCCTTTGATCTCATATCAGCACAGGAATTACACTTCTTAAAATTAGCCCTAATTATTCCCCTCTTCTGCATCACACACGCACACACACATACACACACACACACACACACACACTCAGACTCAGACTTCAAAATACAGTTATTTATACATTGTGGATAAGTGGGAATGTGACACTAGGGGATGAGTGGGAATGTGACACTGGGGGATAAGTGGGTGGGTGACAGTGAGCTACTTTTAACACCACTTCTTGTCAGTTAGAAGCTAATCACACATACTTTCTTCCCCACCAGCTCCATTAGAAG
This sequence comes from Hymenochirus boettgeri, assembly GCA_019447015.1. Taxonomy (NCBI): domain Eukaryota; kingdom Metazoa; phylum Chordata; class Amphibia; order Anura; family Pipidae; genus Hymenochirus; species Hymenochirus boettgeri. The sequence goes on from CM033475.1 coordinate 83,527,391, forward strand.
ACTTGTCTCTCCCCAGTCCCTCTTACCATAAAGGCCCCTTACCTGCTTCCATATTTTAGCTGAAACTCCCAATCCACAGCTGTTTGGAAGCAAGGGGCATGCATGGTAGGTGCTGTATCCTCTAGCTGATGTCAGCAGTTGTGCACACAGGATGGGCCTCGAAGACAAGATGGACCCCCACACACACACACTTTTTCACACAACCCTTAAACACACACTCTCACACACACACTTTCACACACGTTCACACTCATACACACACTCACACACACACACACACACACACTTGGAAAGGAAAGGTTTTTTTCCTTTAATTAAATCAACATCACTTTTCTACCACCATACATTCTTACATTTCTATGTAACGGTTGTAGACTGATTTTTAGTTTATTCAGCTTTCTTCAGTACAAAATAGACAACTTTTTTTCTAACATGGCATATGTGTCATATGAGTCAGAGAGAGACCTGGTTATGCTTTCTTTTCTGAAGACCTGTTATTTTTTTTTAAAAAATTATTGAGCCTTTGTTAGTACAGATTTAAGTAAACAAATGTGATCTTTGAATAAAAGGCTCCACAAGAATATTTATAACATGTTAGCAATATGGATACTATAATGCAAAAATGTATTATATATTCACCAGATAAAAACTTAATTTTGTAAAAGTAAATATAGATACACTCACTTGGCTAGCCAGCCTTATCAGTTTATCAATTAATACATTTAGATCCATAACTGTAAGTCAAAAACTTAAAGTTTGAGCAATTATAATATGTACAAAGCACTTTAGCAATATATAATTGTTCGGCATCTTTTTAAATTTATAATTTATTATGGTTATAACTGTATTTATTGTTCTACTGATTAGGCTGGTCAGCCAAGTCAGTGTATCTATATTTACTTTCACACAATTGAGTTTTAATCTAGTGCATATTAAATACATTTGTTATTTTTGGATCATAGCATCCACATTGCTAACATAACAGGTGGTTTTGTGTTATATATATATACTTGTGGAGTCTTTCCTGCCTTTTGAGTAGAATTTCTGGAGGGGTCCCAGAGATCTGTATTTTATATAGTTTTCTAATTGGAGAAAGTTTATAACGGCAGAAAATGTAATATGTATGTATTTTACAGAACCACAAACATTTGCCTATGAAAGGACAATAATACTGTAAAAATGTACTTTTTAAATGGAAAGTACTTGGGTCAGGGAGGAAGGATTGATTATTTGGACCTCCCAATAATGTTTTTTGTCAGGAGCTACAGCACGTACAGTTTTCATCTGCCACGTTATGGCCCTGGGCCTTCCTGTACTGTATTAATGATAGTGCTGAAGCTCCCAGGAAGGCTGGCAGATGCAGTTTTCTTTGTGCTGCCGCTCCTCATAGAAATTATATTGGGAGGTAGAAAATAATAATCCTACCTCCCTGCTTCAGGTACTTATTTTAACTGTTTTGAAAAAAATTCATGTGCGCTACAGTTCTTCTTTAGTAATCCATTTTATAATTTAAAGGGCATGATGAAAACCATTTTTCCTGTAATGTAGTGCCCCCCACTCAACACAAATTGCATTGTCCTTCTGTAAAAAAAACCCCAGAGAGGGATCCCGCGGCCTCAGTCCCCAATGCAATTTCCGGGAACAGAGTTGCATTGGGGGCTTGGCCAGCAGCCTCGTCTGTGATTGGCTGAGAGTCAGCCAATCACAGACACGGCTGCTCGCTATTGAGTTAGCCGTGGGATCCCGGGCTGGTAAGTAATGTTCTCTGGGTTTTTTTTACAAAAGAACAATGTGGTTTGGGTTGGGTTGGGGAGAGCTACATTACAGAAAAAGGGTTTACTGGTATACTGCATCTGCAGCCCGATGGATCTAGATGGTGGGAGGGAGGGGGGGGAATCTGCTCCATTGCGCATGCCACTTTTCTCCAGGAGGCTGCAGGAGAGGCAGAAACCTTTACATTGGAAGACGGGCTTCTACTATTCACTTTGTGGAACTTTTATCAGGCAGTGCAGAGGAACTATGTTGAGCAAAGCTGTAAGGTAAGTTTTTTTAACACTAAATACTGGGCCAGTAGTGGGTTAAATTATAGATTTGAGGGTGGACATGCCCTTTAAGATGTATCTTATATTATTATAATAGAAACTGAATAATGTGGACCTTGGTGAAGTATGAGTTAAGGAAGGTTTAGATTTTGGATATTAAATTGGCTTTGTTGAATGGCTGAGATTACAAAAGACCAAAGTATCATTGTGGTAATCCAAAAGTTTATAGTAAAAGAGAAAAACAGTTCTTGGACAGCAATTTAAATATATTAGAAAGAGAACAAAACAGATAATATAATATAAATAATAGTTTGAATAGACCAATTTAGAATTTGTATGTTTTCACAGCTAATTAATCATTTACGAAAACAACTAAAAGGTTGGCAAATTATGTCCTTGGAATTCCAACACGTTATTTACTTGGCTTATTGATCATGCAGAACCAGGTATTACAAAACTTAAACAGAAAATAAACTTAAAGGACAACAATATATAAAAAAATAACATCACCCCCATTACATGTCCACACTTCCAGCAGCAGAAATCGCTTGCTCACATTTACAACCGTGCTGCCCTCCCTTAGTTATCACAGAGCAAAGATGAGTGCTAAAAGCCTGCCCAGGGCCATGGTTAACATAACACTTGTCATTGGCTGGTGGGAATGTCTGTTACAACCTCTCTCCTCCTCCTCTGACAGTCAAACAAGCTTAAAATGCCCTGTTGCTAGGATACAGCCTACATAATCAAGCTGATCAAGGGTGGGTGGAGGAGTGTTTTCTCGCATGCTAGCTTTGAGTGACAGTTAGAGGCAGACAGAATTGTTACGCCCCTTCACAGCATGGCTAATTCAAGGATAATTGAAGGCAGAAAGAGGCTCGAAATCAGAAAAAAATGTACTTGGAGGGCTGGATACCTTAACTCTTTTGAAAACAATTTTAAAAAAATGCATTGAGGCAATACAGTTTTACTTTAAAGGGGAACTATATATTATATATGCTATATTATATATATAAATTGTTTGTATAAAGGCAGGAACTAAAAGTTGCAGCAGACATTAAAAGGGATATAAAGTCTGGAAACATGAATCAATACATTTTCTATTATTAAACAGAATGCTGTCTAGATAAAGACCTTCTGAATAGATTTAAATATATTTGCCCTCTGGGTAAGGCACAGAGAACCGGCTGCACTAAAATACTATGATCTTGAGACTGATTTACTAAATGTGTATGTGCTATATTTAATCAGATGAGAGAAAATAATTTCCGTACGCATTCCTCAGTATGCATTAATTTGGTAAATAAAAGACGTAGCAAAATTAGCACCAATGATGCAAAATCTCATAAATGTGCTTCGTTTAGCTTAAATAAGTATTTAATACAAAATGCATATTTTTGCATTAGTATCTGTATAACACCTTAGTACCTATCAGTCAACTTAGTGTAAAAGTCTTCCATTCTTAGATACAGGATCAAAAACATTGGATGCACAGTCCAGATTTCTTTATTACAAAACAAAATGCCAAAGGTTACGGTCCACCAGATGTCAGTCTAACATAATACATTTGCCAAACTGCAACCTTTATAACAGAAGGAAAACTCTGAATAACTGTACAAAAATAAGTAGCATTGCTGCACAAGTGGTTTGGTGTTAACACATACACATGTTTTTAAAATATATGGTTCAATATATATATACTGTACAGTATATGACAAAGGATGAAAGTCCAGTGAAGTGTATTATTTTGACATTTACATTACTTTGTGGTATGCACTTGGGCAGGGTCGTTTTTAGGCATAGGCCACCTAGGCAATGAACTAGGGTGCCCATGTTAAACCAGGGCCTGAACAGTGTTCTCCCTAGCATCTACCTGTCAGCTTTTACTTACTGTTTTAGAACTGCTCTCCTTGTTCTGCTGCTGTAATTTGTAGTGAGTACAGAGCCTGAACTGAGCTAACTCTACTTGAAACAATGTTGCAAATGAACTAAAGGTGAAGGAAGGAGGGGGGGAGGATGAGCTCAGCTAAAAGAACTGAGGAGAGCAGTTCTAAAACAGCAAGTGAGGAGTGAACAATTTAATGGAGAAGACATGGGAAGTAGGTACATACTGTATATCATGTTATATTCTGCTGGCACTTAAAGTGTTAATGGCAATATTCTGGGAAAGTGCTGGCACTGAAGGGTTAATGGTAATACTGTAATACTCTGTTAAAGTCCTGGCACTGAAAGTGTTAATGCCAATACTCTTGGAAAATCTGCTGGCACTGAAAGAGTTAAACATCTCAGGTATCACCAAATTTCCATGTTCCACCCACCTGGCAACTTTTTAATGCCATCCGGCTGGAAATAATTTTTAGGAAGAACAGTGGCACCACTTACAGCGCATCCACTGAGAACAGATCCCCACCTGGTACAGCTCCAACTAAAAAACTAAAGTGGTCCCACTATAAGAAACATCCACTGGCATACATTATAAAAAAAGGGGTTATTATCACATGGAAGCTTGAACATGATTCCTAATAAATACATATAATTGAAGGACTGTGGAAGTACTCCACCTATATCGTTAAATCCTAACTCCCAGGTACTTCAGTTGTTAAACTTAAAGTTTACCTTTGCACTCGGGTCCATTCCACCCCTATGCCACAGTCAGTGACAGTTTACAAAGTAGCCAACGGGAAGACATGATTCTTTGCAGAAAGTGTCTTCCCATTGGGTACATCATGGAAACTAGAAAAGGACCCGAAATGCCAAGGGAAACTAAATGTAATTATGTATTGCTGCTAGGTAAAATACCCAGGTTGTGAGCGGTTTAGGTCCTCGCACTGAGTATTATGCAGCCAAAGAAGAAGAAGAACGAGGGGGAGGTAAGTATAATTATCCTTTAAATACCCCAGTAAAACTCCACCCTCACTAACATGTACAACTCAATAAAAATAAACCAGCACATACCCAATAAAAAAAACTGTTTATACACTTAAATTCACTTACACTGTCACCATGACAGATAAACTGATCAAGCTATTTCATGCCATGGCCACATGGAATGCTATCAGGTTTCCATTGAAACATCCAATTACCACAACGCATAGCGGTATCCTACAGATACCCAGATGGGGAAGCCCAGTTTATCTAGACTTTAGATCAGGTAAATGGGAGTTACGGTGAAGTGTAAGTGAATTTAAATGTATACAGTTTATGTAATGTGTGCGCTGTATATTATTATTGTATTGTACGTGTTGGTGAGGGGCAAAATTTCACTGAGGTATTCAAGGGGAATAAATGTCACATTGGTGTTATCCTAATGACAGCCTGTAAGGGACAGTATAGTAGTAAGGGAACACTCTTTATCAACAAGGTTAATTGATAAGACCTGTTTGAACTGTGATCTATGCATTTCATCCATGTCTCTGACCATCATCAGTATTTAATTTCCTGACAATAGCAAGAGACATGACTTAAATGTTATTAACATGTGTTTAGGTTTTGGCACCCGGGCAGAGTAAGCAGTGAAGTATATCCTCCTTCCTATTTTATATATATATAAAACTAGATTTTTTTTAACAAAATGTAATAGAAAGAATAAGAGAATAAAACCAACTTGCCTAAAGGATCCAACTGTGGATTTGACATTCTGTCAGATTTCTGCCTTCGCTTGCCAGAAACTTTCTCCCTTGCAATTGAAAAGCCAGAAACCCTGCAAGCTCTAAATATTTCCTGGTTTTATCTGCATGGAAGGACTGCACTGCCAGATGAACTGTATCCAAAAAAGCTGAGCTTTTAAAATCTTTCTTACACAGACACACAGACTATTTGAAATACACGTTTTACACTATCGGGGGGGTGCAATGTTTTATGTTCAGTATGCATACTGTACTTTCAATGTTACTGCAAGTACTAAACACTTTACCTCTGTAGGTACATGGTGGGGGCGTGGAAGGTAAGTATAGTTTTGAATGCTTTGTGTGCTTTTCATGTTGCTCAATTTATTTTACATTAAGTTTTCCTGTAAATAGCACCAAATAAACATAGGGGCATATTTATAAAAGGTCATTAACTTTTCGCCACTGTTATCCCATGCCCCTTAAAGTGTGGTGTTCCTCATAACACTTGCATACTGTTTTATTTACACTTGTAGATAAGATAGCAGTGAGAGGCCAATGAAAGTTTTTAAATGCTTTTTATCTAATTACAGATTTATGCTTTTAGTGCAATTCTAAATGCATGCATGCCAAATTCATGATTGTACCATTGCACCAATGGTTATTTTTTGTGCTGCTCGGAAAAACAAGCCTCAGAAAATAGGAATTGTCAAATCTAAAGGAATAGTCAAAATCTAAAGGAATAATCATTTTAAAAGTTTTTTTAAAGGGCTTTAAAGGGCAACTGTGGTCTCCAAACAAGTTAGGGTTAAATGAAAGCCTGCAGTATTTCCTTTATAATGAGCTGACAATCACATCTCTGGCTTCACCCTGTGAGAAATGATATCAAGGTGAATGTTCAGACTTCCTGCTTCCAGTAGGTTGAGTGACATCACTTTACCTCTGCTAGCCCCTCTGCCCCGGGGGAGAAGCATGCTCAGTAAAGACTTAATGCTGGGGAAATCAGGAAGTACCTGGGGGGAAAATTTACAATTGAGAAGGGGAGCCTATTAATGCAGACAGGCTAGTCACATGGCTGAAAACAGGTTTTATTTTGAAGGTACGATAGAAGGCTTTTTATATAATTCTTACTAGTTTGGAAAAATTGGGGACCACAGTTACCCTTTAATATATTTAAACATTCTAAACAAACAGAATATAAGTCTGTTTTTGTATTTCATTGGAATAAGATACTGTTTGGAGTAATACTATGTCTGTTTATGCTGCTTTATGCAGGAAGCTTGAATCTGCCAATTCTCTTTTAAATGCCAGCTCTAATCACCCTTTGCACTTCAAAGAAAGTGTCACTAGAGGCCAATTTTCAACAGATTAGAAGACATTGCTCAAATGATGCTGAATTCCTTAGACTATCATCTATTTTTCTGATTACATATTTTTATTCAAGGTTTACACAAATCTATTATTTTGTTTTTTTATGTAATGTAGTTTTGATTCATTCTCTATGATTTTGTTCTAAAAATGTATTTAGGACTTTCCAGTTTAATGTTAACAAAATGTCAATATAACCTAACCTCTGAATTGTAAATATTAGATATTAAATACTAACCAATATAAAATGTTTATTTTATTTGTAATTGTAAAATTAGTAAACATTTGGTCACCAACACCCTTTTTGATTAAAGGGCATCTATTAACCTTGTAAAACTATATTTTCCAGGGTAGTAGGAGACTACTAAAAAGCAGCTTGTGCCATGTCTGATAGCTCTCCTACCACTTCACCAGCCCACTCCTTACTCTTTCTCTAAAATATACCTATCCATGACCATGTTAGAGATGGGGGGGGGGGGGGAATCAGAGCCATAGTTAGTCAATGCAGTGGGAAAGCTTACAGCAGCAGATTTTTAACAGCTCACCAGTTGAGTTAGAATAACTCAGTAATTGGGTTGGAAACTATAGAATGCTTCTTAATGGCAAAATGAAATGGCTCAGAAATGTTACTACATCTACGAAATTATATCTTAAACAGAAGAATGATATTAAGTATCAAGCCTAAGGCTACTTCAGATGAACTACCATATATATATATATATATATATATATATATATATATATATATATATGATAATAGAATACACCGCACTGGCTCATGATCAGGTAGCATTTAACATTCTTAAAGGCAGGTGTATACACAAAATCCGTATGATATCCAAAAATGGAAAAAGACAATAGGGGATCCTATGGCACGACATAGCGAACCCTGGAAAACAATATAATGTGGAATATTATACTATAGACCATAAAAAGATATGTAGATCATAATCACGGTTAAGTGGATAAAATGTCTTTAAGCAATGTCTCTTTTTTTAAGTATTAGTTCCCTATCCCCCCACGCTTGGGTCTAGGAACATACTCTAAACCCAAAAAGAGCAGATCTGATTCACTATGGTGGGCTTCATTAAAGTGAATGGGGACTGGTAATTTGGAGTTCTTTTATTTGAAACTCGATTTATGTTGTGAGATTCTATTTTTAACGGGCTGTGTGGTCTCCCCAATATTGATCTTATTAAATGGGCAGAGCACATACATATTTGGTTTCACATGTAAAGTACCCCCTGAGGGGAAAAATTTGTTTTGTACTGGGATGTATACATTCCTTAGTTTTAATGACTTGTTTGCACTGTTACATGATCTACACAGAAACATCCCCCCATTCAACGTGTTTTGGCCATCTTGTGGCCGTCATCAGGAATGACGTACATGCAATGTGCCATGGTATATAACATCACAAGTCACACACCCCTCACACCCCCACTCCCGCCCCCCATCCCGCCCCCATCCTGCACAAGATCAAATAACTGCGATTAAAGGCACTTTATATTCTCACACAGGTTTTCCCAATACTGATAAACTATCAAGGGGATATATATATATCACCATATAGTTAATGTCAAACTACACTACCCCCAACATTAAGAGTACTGTCGGATTCAAAGGAAGCACAATAAGACCAACTGCTCATTCAGGCCTCTGGGTGACAGGATGTCTAAAGTCCTGATCCACGTAGCCTCCTGTCTCAAGAGCTGTCTTTTGCAATCCTCATGTTTCCCATCATCAGGGACATGATCGATTGCCATTTATTTTAGGCTAGAAACTCCATGTTTTGCCACCCTGCAGTGTCTGGCCACGGGTGGCAAAACATGGAGTTTCTAGCCTAAAATGGATGGCGATCGATCATGCCCCTGATGATGGGAAACATGAGGATTATATATGCATGTATATAATGATTTATTTATACATGCATATTGGCAACGTTTTGGTCCAGCATCTAGGACCAATATGCATGTATAAATAAAGCACTTTATATATTTTGGAAAGTCCGTTGTGTGCACTGAAATTTCTTCCCCTTTCTTTTTATTATTGGATTATCAGGAGCACCATGGCAGTTTTAGGACACTCGAGTGCCTGCTACATACGAAGCTATATATATAAAACTATCCAAAGGAAGGCACTCCAGCTTCATAAATAAATCCGCCTGGGTGCTGTTCAATTTTAATATAGTCACTAAGTTGTAGGAACACACTCACAGGACTCTTCCATTAAAGTTTACGCGTGTCCGCTCTCACAGAATGTATTCTTTCGCACAATCACTCGCTGTCTTTCTCAACCTGGGTGCTGCCGAGCTAAAAAACAGATAAACAATACACGTGCACTCAGGATTTTCACAAATATACTTTATTTTGGTGAGATACACCTCGTCCACGTCTATCTAAGCATTTTGGCCATCTTGGAAACAGGCCATCAAAAAGCGTACGTAGACGCGGAGATAAAGTGTCTTTGTGAAAATCCTGTGGAGTGCAATGTGGATTTTATCCATGTTTATAGATATTAGCTTGTAGCCAAGTGACCATTCTCTGAATGCATGAATAGGGCTCCCACCCTCAACTGTTATTTATTTTTTTATTTTTTTAAAGTCTGTTCAGGCATAATAATTAATTGTGCTCAGATACCAGGGACAGGGGTGGCTGTTTCATGCCGAAGCTGCAAAATTTTGTCAGGTTTTAACAGTAAAAAATTCTGTGTCAAAAATTTTGATCCTCAGAATGCTGACAGTGAAATTAAAGGGGAACTGTGGTCTCCAAACAAGTTGAATTTAAATGAAAGGCCAGTTTCCTACCTTTAAAACGAGCCATCAACCAGCTCTCTACGTGCTCCACAGACAAGATATAAAGAAATGACTGACCAGAAAGTTAATGGGTGGAAGGCTGACATGTGACATTCCTAAGGCTTCTTCCTGCACAGTGCCACCGGCGAGCACAGCCTCAGACTCCCTCAGTGTGTAAGGAATACAGGAAGTCCCTCCTCCTCTCTGCTGTGTGAAGGACCTGCAGCTGCAGAGAAGGTAAGGGAATCTACAGTCCTTCTCTCTCACTATGTGAAAACATCCTTTCAGGCAGAGTTCTCACGCTGCCTGAAAAGGCTGTTTCCGCAGAGTTTCTAATATAGATAGATAGATAGCTAGATAGATAGCTAGATAGATAGATAGATATTAAAAGACAAAAAAGCAGCATTGGGAAATTGGGATTTTCCAGAGTACATAATTGCCACAGATTCTTGTACAAGTCATTCTGAATTGAGAAAGCCAGTCGGATGACTAGCGAAACGTCTTCAAGAACTACATTTCAAGTCCAGTTGATCTAATTGAATACAACAGATATACCATGGCCTGGATGAATGAGAACCTTCACTCACAGGTCTGAAACTTTTGAATGGCACCCAGGCATTTCCTTGCTTGGAATGGAGTGCTGATCGCTGCTGTTTGCTCTATAGTAAGACACAACAGTTGTTACAAGCAGGGCTGCATTTATTACACACTGGTTGCTTTTACACTGCAATTATTAAGACTTAGCTTTGCTGCATGTGTTTCTGATATCCCTTTGATTACCATGTTGCTCTCTAGACTGGTTTGCAATCATCTCCCTATGCTCTATCACTGGCGATTATATCTGGTGAAATATTGGAACCAGATATTCCAAAACATCAACAGCACCAGTATTCAGATCGCCTGTTGACAAACTTTTGCTGGAATTTGTTTTAATCTAAGATACTGATTGCCAAATACTGAGAACTAAACCGAGAGCCATGTGAGCTGGGCTGGCCATTCAAGCTACCCAATCCGAACTCAAGAAGCTTATATCCCAGTACATTCCTCAGAACAAAGACATAACATTTCAGATGATGCAAGACTGAAACTAGCTCTCCTTACTGAACATTCACTATTTGTAGTGACTCCAAAACCCACCCCCAATATCTGATTGGTCCACGATCCAACATCCAATCACATTTAAGATTGTAGCTAGACCAATCAGATTTTGGGGGTGGGTTTTGGAGACACTATAAAATGGCATGACATCTTCAGAGCAGCTCAGTTTCTAATCAGCAATCAAACTAGCAGGTCTTGCATTTCTATTTAGGTTAGAGATTTGTATGTAGATGGCTGGTTGCTTGGTTGGACTGCAGAAATGAATATTTTTTCATATTTTTTTTTTTAATATATTATATAGTTTCTTTCCTATGGTGTCATTGTGTAGCAGTCCATAAACAGCACATGCAGATAAATAATAAAAATAGATTTTTGATTACAGAGCCTGAAATTGCTTTACTTTAGCCAAACAGTCTGCAAAATTGTGAATAACCCTAGTGCATATGTAATTGCACTACTTGTTCCACTATTCCCTGACAAGCACTCTCAAACAGCAAAGGGCAGATAGGGAATGTATAGGATATGGGTTGTATATTTGGTGGGGGTTTTTTGCCTTCCTCTGGATCAACAGTTAGGCAGGAGATGAGGATATTGCTAGATGGGTTGGAATGGATGGACGTATGTCTTTATTCAACCTCAAATACTATACTATACTATATTGAAAACATGCAGTGTAAATACAACCAGGTTGTAATGAATGCAGCCCTGCTACTTACATTTACTATAAGCATCCCCCAATAATGAGATGAACTGATAACTAAATATATATCCACTTACAATATAAGCTTATTATTATTATTAAATAAAAAATATGCTAAGAAATGCAAAATCACAGTTTATTCCTGTGCTGTGCTGAGCAGGAATGGTTTCTCTATTGCCCCAGTGCACCGCATAGCCAGGACAAAACCAACTTGTAATAGCGACAACTAAAGAGTTACTATGTAATGTAACATAGTAACTCTTTAGTTGCTGCCATTCCCGTGGCAGGAAGCACATATGCAAAAAGACCTTTCAAATGCGGCAACAAAAATCAAAGTTTATTGCAAGCACTTTCTGCACAAGGTTACACGTATAAAAGGGTATCTATACTGAAAAAATTGTTATCTTTAGATATTCAATCTTAACTATCCTCTGCTGTGTGCAGATTTGCTATAACTAGAATTTTCATGCAAAGTGAATTGCATGATGGGAAATTCCCTCTTCCAATGCTGTCTCTTAGTGATTATTGAGCATGCTTGCCCTCATAGAAACCTTGATGAGGAACAGTTACAGGCAGAAACAAATTACACTAGAAATGGCTCCTAGTCTTTAATTTCTAGGACTTTGAACATACATTGCAGGAGAACCATAAGGAGCTGAGCAGTAAGGTAAGGTATTTTTCAACACTACACAATGGGGCCAGTCGAAGGTTAAATTTTAGTTTTGGGGATGGACATGCCCTTTAAAATAGCACAAAGCGTGTCTTACCTTGCCATGTTCCTGGAATTCAATACCGGATGTGTATTGCACCTTGGGATCACGGCTAGGTAAGACACAGGGGGTTTTGATTTTGGTTCTTCCCCAAATTGCAGTAATAAAATGTAAATATGACTGCTTCTAAAAATCCTAAAGTTACTCTTATTTTTAACCTTGTTTATTTTGTTTGCATTATTGACAGGTGCAGTAATACAACCTCTTTGTACTTTTTATGTAGGCAGTATCTATCTGAAAAAGAAACATTGGGCAGCCTGGTTGTTTATTAATAATTCATCAGAATGATATATTTACTTTTTTTGAGAAAAAAAATACAAAAGCAAATGAATTACTGTGGTCATAGAAGTAGGTTTGCAGTCATGATCAAAGTTTTAGTGAAGAAATGGGTCATCACTCGAGAAGTGAATTAAGGTATATTACCTGCAGGTAAAAAAGAGAGGGAGAATGGACAGGTTTTCTGGAGGGTGTATCTGCTGAGAAAAGATAACGTCTCACAAGAAGTCGAATGTTCAGTTCAGTACGTTACTGATCCGTCTTTGAAGTTTAGTTAGAAAAACAAATCTTAGAAAGAAAAAATATCATGTTCTGCTTCATGCTGCTTAGATTTAATTTTGTCAAAAACTCACCAGATGAGAAACATTTGCCGTGTGCTTTATAGTTTTTCAATCTATTCCTCCTCTGGCATTTTTACCACTGTGAAATGTGTTAGCAAGGGAAAATAAAAATAAATTCACCAAATAAGCATTTACTTCATCTTGTAATTCGGCCTGATAATTATAAGATATCCATTTAAATCAACCATTGGGTTATTTTGATTTATTCAACTGAGATTTGCAGTAAAGTTAGTATTAAGCGCAATTTGTTAATAATGATAACGATCATATTAATCTATTTACCGAAATATTACTGTATGTAATTTTGAGCCATCCTCCTATATAATATGTAGCTATTTTAATTCCAACCTTTTGCGTAGTAATATTATATATCAGAGGAGGATAATGGGTGACAGGAGAAACCTGGGAACTTAGTCTAAGCAACCGCCGGTCTTCAGCAGAGCCTCTAACATTGAGGATGTTTTGCTGCGAGGCAACCACCAGGTCATAGTCTTAAGGAAAAGCAACTCACCCCAGTTAAGAAAAGGCAGAAGGTCTCTTGAGTAAATTCTAGGGAAATGGTAGTCAGAGGATAAGCAGGTCAGGACTGGAAAATCAGGTTTATAAACCACCTAGGGACATGACATCAAAACATTAGAGTCACTGCCATTCTGCCGATAAACTGGCGAACCAAGCAGCAAAAAATCAAAGGCGCGACAGCAACTCTTCAACAGACCTATTTTCAACAACGGCGAAGCTTCAAACTTGTGCAATGGACTTTCATTGTAGGCAGACTAATCTTCGGTACCAACAAATGAACACCATCTATCTCTATTTTTGTGTTACACTAAAAAATGTTATACCCTTTGCAAATCACAAGAACAAGCAGTTTATTAAAAGAATTTAGGAAACAACAGTACTTCAAATTGTACTTTCTATAAACCAATTCCTCATTTAATCTCTTATAAGAAGGAATGATAATTATAGATCCACCTGGCAGCTTTTGAAAATAGTCAGTTTAGCGCCCTTTTAACCCCTTTTACCAAATGCATTTCACCTATCTTACAGTTGATACAATTTATACGAAATGAATTAGCTTAACTACACTGCAAATAAAAAAGGTAGGTGACATCAGAAGAAGTGGCCTTTAATTGTTTCACATTGATTGTTGCAGTGGTACCTGAACATTGTTGTTCATCTCAAAAAAGCTGTGTTTAATAAAACGATCACAAAACAATTACCCAGACATTGGGCTAGAGAGTCATAGATTAAATATAGTACTTGTGGCCTTCAAGTAAAATCCTTTTTACATGGGTTAGCATGGCTTTAGCACAGACATTTATGTACTCTTCTATAAAGAATAGATTGGAAGTTTATTAATATTATTGTGTTTCCTAGGGTTTCTGAGTTATGCTATCACTTCGGTCTAACATTCAATTCAAGTATTACAAGCAAGTGTTACATCAGACTATTAGTTTTCTTTCCAGTTGAACAAGAATTCTGTGGGCATTCATCATTTGGTAAACAGCAAACAGCAGCATGTACAATATGCATAATCCTGCTGGATTTATTTACAATTCCAATAATCATATTATATATAGTATATATATAGTGAAGAATTCAGGTGGACAACTGAAAATCAAACTGCCAAAAAACTGAACTTCTGATATATACCTTTAAAGGGCATGTCCACCCCCCAAATCCAAAATTGCCCACACTGTAGGGACCCCCCAACCCTAAATGCCATATTCAAATGATTAAAATCGGGCCACAGTTGTGCTTACCCACCTTTGTTCCCTCGGCCTAAGCCTCTTCTGTTTCTTCTGGGAACGGAAGATCAGAAGTGGTGTGACCAGCAGCTGCTTCTGTGATTGGGCAATTTTTGTTTTGTGTAAAAGCTTAATGTCAGCACTGAGGGATCCATAGGGTGGGAGGGAGGTTGGAAGAGAGCCTCACAGTGCATGCCAGAGCCCTTTTACAGGACAAGAAGGAGGCAGAAAGCTTTTTATACAAGGGCAGGCTTCTATTCTTCAGTTTCCTGGACTTTCACAAGGCACTGCAGGAGAACCATTTGGAGCAGGGAAGAAAGGTAAGGATTTTTTTAACACTACACAGTGGGGCCAGAAGTTGGGCAAATTTTAGTTTGGGGGTGGACATGCCCTTTAAGCACTGGAGTTAATAGTCTGTGATCCTTGGTGTACTTTAAATAAATTAAATATTTACAAATGTATTTTACATTTACAAAAAACCTATTCTTTAGTAAAAACAACAGACCTTCTATTAATTAAACTCCGGTCTGAATCAAACATTTCTAACAAGCCACACCGAAGTGTTCAGGGTATAGAAGTGTATGACAATGCATAAAAGGAGGTTGTTTTTTTTTTTAGAAACATGAAATAGTTTAGATAAACATGGTATTAGCATTCATATTATAGTCCATTTGAATATGAAAAAGCAGTGTTAGAATAATGTGTTAATGTTTGCTTCAAAGCGAGGCCACAAGAACAACGTTGAAATGCAGAATACTCACTGTTTGATCCTTTTTTGTTCCTAACCTAAAAGAAGTAGAATTAAAAATTCACTCTGTATCTTGAATGTGCTCTGTAGATACAGCCTGGTTTGTCAGTGGGATTCTCTATTCAACTTTTCTCTGTAGTTGCACTAATAAATAAACAATAAGGCAGAATATGGAGAAAGAGAGTCCAATCCAATGTGTTTCATTGTAATGGCAATATCTGATATAGAATGACAAACTGCAACCTAAAGGGAACTTAAAACTGTTTCAAAATATACATTTTTAAACATGTTTATATAATTTTGGGTCCAAGCTGTAAAAAAACAATGTATTGTAATGGCTGATAGCTGCTTACGGACAAACCTTTTCTGGCAATAATTCAGAAACAAAGTTTTTTTCCTTAACAAAGGAAAATAATATAATGCCTCAATGTAAAAGAGACCAATGCATCTTTTTAGTTTAATTTATTTAGTTTCAGAAAATGTTTAACCTACAATAACATTTTCCTGAAAACAGTTGGACTGGGACACTAGGGCCCACCAGGAAAACTTGTGCTGATTGCCACCCACGCTCTAAAAAAATAAAACTGGTCAATTGTCAGTTACCTGCCCCCAATTCCAACTGATATATTTTACATTTTAACGAAATGTAAAATAATATACAAATGTTTTTCCAAGATAGAAATAAGGTAATGTCAAGTATATCAATCAAAACAGTACAAAGAGAATACATTTTAGCTGTACAGTTTGCAATCTTGTTTAAAATGTTAACTCTTCATTGATTATAGCCATCCACATTAGGCCATATGCCAAAGAATCTATAATATACTATTCGGATTAGCAAAAAAAAAGACAAATGTAACCTTGAGATAGTTCAGAACTGAAAAAGGACAAAGTTACAGCCCTGATCATATTCCAATGTAAGATGTGCTGCTTTATGAGAAAATTGTGGTGAACAGGCATTATGAAAACTAAAAAACATAGGGACATATTTATGAAAGTGCTCTGAGGTGTGTGTGTTGCTACATGCCTCCAATACAATACTTGTTTTGCTCAGGCTCTGACTACTGACTTGACTATTTTTCCCTACACCAACTGTCAATACTGCATACAGTATACAGCACACCAACTGCCAAACCATTCCAGCTACAGCAAAACTGTTTACAGAAATGCTGAAATGTAAGATGTAAGATTTTTCCTAATGAAATAGGAGGCAGATCAACAAAAAAATTATACGTGATAGTTGGGATTAATTATAGTTTCCACTAATGGGCAATTTAAAAAAACAAATTTCCCAGTGTACATGCCCTTTAAGCTACTGATGATATGTTGATAATGTGAATAATTTTGACTCATCTACAAAAAAACCCTCATTTTTAGGAATCACATAGAAAGAAAAGTGAAACGCTGTTTTAATCAGCAGATTTGAAGACTAATGCCTTATCCATTATCGAAAACAAATTTCAGTCAAATTTATAATTTTGCGAATGTTCTAATATTCAATTTTTGATGATAATTTTTAGAAAATCCGTGGGTTTTTGAAATCAGCAGTTCCGAAACCACGTTGGTTAAGAAACCAGTATTCATCACTATTTGCAAATGATTTAATTTATTTATTACATTAAATAATCCATTTGCAATTGTAGCTGCTTGAAAAATTATAGTGACATTTAAAAAAGCTCTAGTGTCAGTTGAACATTTGGTTCAATGATTAAAAGACTATATTGTATCTGATGGATTTCCATAGGTTATATTTTTAAATGCTCTGACTGGATGATGATGATACCAGTGGTGGAATGCAATGGGAAAAAATGGGGATAGGTGTTATTGTTAAACAAATTTTTATGAGGATTTGTTTCAAAAAGAAAGAAAACAAATGCTATCTCACTGCTACAACCTTTGAAATAAACTGGGTTACCTCAGCGTAAATTCTATGAAGTAGCCTGGGGACCCTATAAGCCCTATTCACTTATTATCCAATAAAATCCTTCTCTCTCTCTGAAAAGCAAAAAAAATTTTTTTTTGCAGTGCTGTCCAACAATTGAATTACATTAAAAGAGTGCCCCTGTCTTATTACTATTCTAAAGTTGATGGTGGTGATATTTCCCCAGTCCCCAATATTCATAGAAAAAAGTGCCTGAGTTGATTAAATAGTTTTACGCAATTGGGAGTGGTAATTGGTTTGTGAAATTTTTTGCAATGCACACATTCAATCTAAAGGGGGGAAATGAGTTCATTTTAATTGCACATAAAGAGAGGCATGGTCAGATTAATGTTTTAGGGCAGCATATGTCAAGCTTTTCATCCTTGTGGAATCTTCATAAAATGTATGTGTCTCTGGGAACTCCTACAAAAAAATATAATTTTTTTAATCTCTTTTAATCATATATTTAAATTCATCACAAGGGCGGACCCAAGGGTTTGAGAAACAGAATGATAGTGTATCGCTGCATTGTTTCTTCTCTGGTAAACTACTAAATTAAATGTTGGTATTTGTATACCATTGGGCCCACCAATAATGTTTAGCATGGGACAATTGAATTGTTGGTGAGAACAATGATCCAAATCTATTTCCTAGTTTTTATTGTAAAATATATACATTGACCTATTTTTTCTGTTGAATATTTAAAAATTTGCTTTGCAGAAACAATCAGTTCTAAGATTTCAGATTTTGTGTTTCTCATTTTTTAGTTATTTTGTTAACACCCTCAGGCATGTAAAGTATTTTATATGCATGTTATGAACTAATAGGTTTTCTAGATACAATTATTATAATTTGTCTTTATTTTTAAACTGAAAAATGCATGAAATGACTAATTCAAACGTCAAAAGACAAACATTTGGAAATCATTTCTCTAACTTTTCTCCAGGTCAGCAATAGTGAGAAACCTTTATGTGGTGGGGCTGGTATATTATGCCACAGTTTGTTATATAGTTTCATCACTTAAGAAATATAACTAAATAATGTAATTGAAAGTTATGCATAACACAAATAATTGATATACTAGACACAAGTAGATGGCTATCATCTTTTTAGGAGGGAAAAAGGGATTAAAAAAGTTTAAGTTTGTCTCTATGTAAAGCCTTTTACAATCAGGATGCCTGGTGGGTAGATTTCTTTTTATAGGTAACAAGGCTATGGTTTCTACTAAACCCGTTCATTTTACTATCAAAAACTTCTTACCAAGAAGGTAAAGTTATAACTATGAGTGACCCAGACAGTGAATGGAACTATGGAAAATCCAAATCAAAAAAGTATACAGAGAGAAACATAGTAACATAGTAATTGATGTTGAATAAAGACATCAAGTTCAACCTATTCACCCTCTTTTTTTTAACCCTACCTAACAGTTGATCCAGAGGAAGGCAAAAAAACACAGCTAAAAAAGGGGGGGGGGATTACTTCCTGACTCCAAACGGCAATTGGAAAGTATCCCTGGATCAACTAAATCTATATGTATTAATACCAGTAATTCTCAATATTTTTTAGTTTTAGAAACTTATCCAGGCCAATTTTAAAGCAATTAAATGAACTTGCCATTACCACATCTGCTGGAGACATTTCCACAGTTTCACTGTTCTCATTGTAAAGAAACCTTTCCTAACCTGAAGATGAAACTTCTTTTCTTCCAACCTTAAAAGATGTCCAGGAGTCCTCTGATATGACCTATTAGTGAACAATGCACAAGAGAGTTCATTGTATGGACCATTAATATATTTGGGTTTTTCATATATATATATACCCACGCAAACATCTCTTCTCCAATGTAAACAGCACTAACTTGTCTAATCTGCCTGCATATACAAGCCTCCATTCCCCTTATTAATTTAGTTGCCCTTCTCTGAACTGCTTCCATTTCCAAGATGTCCCTTTTGTAAATGGGATTCCAAAACTGCACCACATATTCCAAAAAGGCCTTAGCAGTGCATTGTAAAGACGGAGAATATTATCTTTCTCTCTTGAATCTATTCCCCTCTTTAAACAAGACAATATCTTGCTAGCTCAAGCCATTGCTACCTGGCATTGTTTGCTACAGCTAAGTCTGTTATCTACCTGAACCCCCAAATCTTTTTCCATTACAGATGCACTTAACACAGAGTTATTTATGGTGTAGGTGGCACAGGGATTATTAAATTCCAAATGCAGGAACATTGCTAGGGCGCAGTTTGAGCAAGATTTGATTTTAAATGCAACAAAGCCTTGGAATGTTAGTAGGTAGAGGTGTGTGTTAATTGGCTGGGGTTTAGATAGTTATTTGCCTCCTTACTAGAGCCTCCTTGTCAATGTTAAGTGCAACCCAATGTTATTGCTCAATTACACTTGACTTGATTTTAAATGCCCTATAGACTTAGGGCCATATTTTAATTTTTTTTTTATCAGTATAACAAACCTTTATAGTGATTAGGAAAATGACTGCTATTTGTGTTAGTTTTCTATGGTGATGTTGGTTTTCAGCTGCAGGGAAAATGTTTGCTGTGGTGGAAAAACTGATACTGACTGGCATTTTTATCTCCTCATTGACAAAAAAAGTTCTAGTTTTCATAGTTTAATTCAATGTCTGGATCTCTCATGGTTATAGCCTGATCTTTTCATTAAAATACTAATAAGCAAAGTAGGAACCACAAATGTATGTTAATTGGCTGGTGGCTGGGGTTTAAAAAGTCCTGTCCCTATTCACTAAAGCCTCTGGGCCAATGGTAAGTGTATCATGGTCTTATCACACAGTAACATAGCTATGGGACCAGATTGTAAATGCGCTACTGATCTAGAATGATAATAGGCAGAGTAGGACTTGCATAAACAAGAGGCCTTGACATGGCATGCAAGTTTACATAATTCGGGCATTGTTGTTAAAATTAATTTTAAGGCAAACTGCGTGAAAGCAATTTCCCTCTCTTTTTGTGTACAAATTAAAGATTTATACCACCTGCTCAACCCAAGAATGTGGGTAAGACTAGTGCGCTGGCACTAGGGGGCTTATAGCAGCTGGTCAACGCCACAGATTTTTTAAAATATGTTGAATGAAAAACAAAGATGTTAAGATACTCTACTGTATAACACTTTGTAATTACTAAACATTTTTAAATTATGCATGTATGGGTGCACATTTTAGAAATAGTGATCATAATATGGTCACATTTCAGATCATTTCAGATCAAGGACATCTAAAAACACTAAGGGGCATATATAAAGAGTGCTAAACTTTTTTTTTAAAGCAGCAAATGTTCATTGTGCAAAGTTTTGCAATAATAAAAAGTAGCATTAAAACTTCAAAAATGCAGGAGAAACTGAAAAATTCTGGGGATAAAGTGAAATAGACAAGTGAAAACCTAATATATCTAAATAAAGGATAAGGATTTTATGCAGTTATGTTAATAGGAAAACACACCATGACCAATATACAGCAATGGTAATATAATATAAATTAATAGAGAATTGGATGATGGATCACTGATAGTGATTGTTTTTCAGTGGAGCCTCATCTATATGATTATAAGTGTGGTTCTTATAAAAAAAAAAATACCCTGGAATCTTCGGTTCGTTTTCGAACTTTCGAACTATATGGAAAGTTCGAAAGTTCGAAAATGGACCCATTAAAATCAATGGGAGTCAAATAGTTTGAAAAGTTTAATGAAATACAAATAAAATATTAATGGTAACTTAATGTAAATGGCTGTGGGACCTGGGAAATGGTCTGGGGAATATGTTCGAATATCCAGGACATTCGAAAAATCAATTTTACTCTCACTCGCGCTATTTTCGAGCTCTCGCGTTCGATCATTCGATATTCACGCCTAGGTATCATGTACATTTTACTTGCGGATTCGATGCTCGCATATAGGTTATAATGGACACTTTACTCGCGGATTCAATGCTCTCGTATAGGTATAATAGGCATTTTACTCGCATATTTGAATGGTCGAACATTCAACATTTATCGAAAGTCCGGAAATATCAAAAGTCCGGGTCCGGGATAGTTCGAGAAGTCCGAATTTTATTATTTATTGCCAACGGATTTATTGCCAACAGATTTATTGCCAACGGATCCTTGTACAAGTCATTCTGAATTGAGAAAGCCAGTCAGATATCTAGTAAAATGTCTTCAAAAACACTCATATGTATGAGAAGCATTTTACACACTGTACACTTATTTTTATACCACAATCTGGACCACTTGTTTCTCACCCCTGGGATTTTAATAGAATTATGGAAATTCCTGAATGTATGTATTGTATTGTATACGTATTGAGTATGATGTGCATTTTTAGACTCCTGTCCATAGAAAGGATATTAATAAAATGATCCATCTGGTGGAGCTCTCCCTGGTCAGTAACAATGTAAAATGACCCACGTTGTGCAGGTAGTATTCACTCTCGCGGTACAGCTTCCGCTCCTAACAAACAATCTAAAACAGGCACATTCAATCCAGAGTTGTTTAAATCTTCATATTTATTTGTGCAACTTCACATAAAGACAGTACTAAGGCAGTTCTGCACACATGGGTCTGACGCGGGTCATGGACTGAGCCGCTTCATCAGAGTTCTCACCTTTCTTTGTTTTTGGATTGTTAACAGAAACTAGCAACAAAGCATTACCAACACAAACATATTCCTGGAGAAAATCCTTCCTCAGCCTGCCTGTCATCACATCTGCCCCTGTTAGTTAAAAATTATATAAACAATGACTGTGGGCAACTTATATTGTACCGGTCTATGAGGGCAACTTGGATGTGCAAGTCACTATGGGTAACTTGCATGTACCAGTCACTGTGGGCAACTTGCATGTACTAGTCACTGTGGGCAACTTGCATGTACCAGCTACTGTGCGCAACTTGCATGTACCAGTCACTGTATACAATTTGCATGTACCAGTAACTGTGGGCAAATTGTATGTACCAGTCACTGTGGTCAACTTGCATGTACCAGTCACAATGGAAAACAAATATGTAGCAATCACTGTGGACAACATAGTTAACATATAATGTAGAATGGAGTTCGCCTGTACCCTAAATTACAAATTGGACAATTATAGACCAATTGATTTGTGTTTAATTTGGTAATTAATTATTACACACTCACTTGTAGTGATGGTGGTTCAGGTGCATCTGCCCTGAACCCTTCACTAATATGCCTCAGTATGTTCTCATGTATCCTCTGCCGGTAAACTTGTTGCATCTGCTTATACATAGCAATGTATTCAACATAGAGGAAAATAACTCACTGCTCGATCACTTTTGTGCGGGTGCAGCCCGCCCCGGACCCTTCGCTTGGTCCAAAATCTGTGAATGGAAGGTAATAACGGCCACTGGTCCTGGATAAAAAAATAGTAATAAAGTCAATGCTATTATTACCAGTCTGTTAAAATTTCAATCTTTGTTGCACCATAAATATATTACATACAAAAAAGAAACAGTTTGGATGGTAGCCTTATGCATTTGGACACGTTGGTGTCCTTAATCATAGGCTTGTGTCTCCTCCCTTTCCTGGCTCCCTTATCTAGGCCTGTAGGTTTATGCCCTAAGATTCTTCTTTAACCCTTTATCATTTTAGTTTCTAATATGGAAGCTCCCTAGGGGGGAGATAGCATGCTAGTGGAAAATATGTCTCCATGTTCTCACCTATACATGCTGAAAACATGCTCTATACATATAAACTCATTTAGAGAGAAGAAATTCACTAACATATAAAATATAGATATATAAATAACGTGCCTAGTTGGTGGAATTCCCCATAGCACGAACCGCTTAGGATGTTCACCAGCCCGATACGTTGTAATAAAATGGCAAAATTTATTGGTTGGAAAACAGCTGTTTCTCATTGTAGTTTCTATTGAGAAATGGCAACATTATATTGCTCTAAAGTTTATAGACTCTATATAAACTATATAAAGTAAAAGTATAAAGTAATGACATGTTATTTGTTTCACTGTAATGTATCTGTCATAGTGTATCTATGGGAATGGCCATATATGTATGATATTTAATACAAATAGGGGAAGATTCAATATAGGGCTTTTCCGTCTAAAACCTCTGTTAACCCGAAGAAATTTCGGGTTAATGTGGGTTTTAGATGGATTTTAGAGCATAGCGCCATTTCCAAATATTTTTGGAAATAGCGCCGTGCTATAGATCCAAAAACCGAAGCGTTAGGTTTGGCGCTACTTGGTAGCGCCAAACTTAACGCTAGTGTGTGGGAGCCGTTAAACCCACTCTTAATCTAGCCCGACCCCACGATGTAAAACCTGATGTAATCTTGTTTACATCAGATATTGTATCGCGGGATCGGGCTAAGGTAAGTAATGCCGCTGCCTGTATTGAATCTCCCCGAAAGTATAGTAAGGTCTATCAGGGTTATTCAATAAAAGTTCTTCAGGGTTATTCAATAAAAGTTCTTGTCATTTAAAATGGTGCTAATTTTGCCCCAACCAATCAGATGTAAGCTTACAAATGTTAAATAAGATCTGATTGGTTGGGGCAAAATTAGAACCATTTTAAACAATAAGAACTTTTATTGAATCTCCCTGATAATGGTTTAAAATGATGCTACTTTTGCCCCAACCAATCAGATGTTAGCTTTCAAATGTTAAATAAGATCTGATTGGTTGGGGCTAAATTAGCACCATTTTAAACGATAAGAACTTTTATTGAATGTCCCTGTATATTTCTAAGGGGAAATGAAATGAAATGAGATATTGCTTATCAACGAAACATGATATATCTCCTATTTGATTGAGATCCTTCAGGGATCATGTATCCATACGAAATATCCTTTGGGCCTCCGCTTTAAGGAGCAGAGTTATGTGATCCTGACTCCTTCTTATAGGAGACATCTTTGCTATGCCCTGGATCTGTATGTTCTAATTTGTCTGTGGAGCCTTGTCGCATATTTGCATGTGGGATGCTATATGACTTCTTGCATTATTATTTTTTATATTATATATGTTCTCACATGCGATCTTTTAATGGGCGAGTTGTATATCCCACGTATTGGATTTTACTTTCACTAAAAGCAATAACATACACAACGTGATCTGTTCTACAGTTGATATACTGTTTTAATTTAAATGTTTTTCCATTAGCTGTACTTTTACACTCTTCCAACTTATTGTACTGTATATATTTGCACATTTTGCATCTATTGGCTCCACATGGGAATGTGCCTTTATACTTGTGTTTCCCGATTCCCAGGTTTACTAGTATACAGGCTAGGTGACAATTCTTCATTTAACAAGCTTCATTTAACACTTAAGTACTGGATCCTGTTCCAAAATGGGGATATATTTCCCTATGATCTTTTTAATGTTCCCATATTGTGGGGTTAAATTGGGTGGTAAAATATGTACCCTTATATGTATTTTTCTGTTTAGTTTTGCCTCGGAGGAGTTTTTCCCTATCCATTTGGCTAGCTTTGGTATATGTCCTTTCCAAAGTATCAGTGCCATACCCTCTTTGAAGGAACCTGTGTGTCATATTTTTTGAGGCTGACTGGTGACTGCAAAGATTTTTTAGTGGAGCAATTTCTCCTCAGTCTCAGATGCTGTGTTGCACGTATGGGGTTTGACATGGTTCTCTGTCTTTATCCTGTTCTCCTCTATGTATATAGTGAGGTCCAGATATTGGACCTCTCTGTGTCCTATATTGAAGGTCAATCTTATGTTGTAAGGATTGGCATTGAGGGAGTTCATCATTTCTTTAAATTCGTTCTCCGTGCCACTCCAGACCCACAACAGGTCATCTATAAAACAGTAATAAACATCTACCTTTGGTTCCAATCCTTGAAATTCATGGTGGTGGTAGAGAACCAGTGACTGAAGGCAACTTGCATGTACAAGTCACAATGAAAAACATATATTTACCGATCACTGTGGGCAATTTATATGTACAAGTCACTGTGGGCAACTTATATGTAGCAGTGACTGTGGGCAACTTGCATGTACCAGTCTGTGTGGGCAACTTGCATATATTGGTCTGAGAGGGCAACTTGCATGTACCAGTCTGTGTGGGAAACTTATATGCACCAGTAACAGTGGGCAACTTATATGTACCAGTCAATATGGGCAATTTATATGTACCAGTCATTGCAGGTAATTTAGATGTGCCTGGACTGTGTAATTTATAGTGATTTCAAAAATTTAGTTTTTGGAAGGCTGTCAGCAAGGTATGTTGGCAGGGACATTTACAAGCAGCTTTCAAAATATTATAATTTCCTTCCATATAGGTGTGGAGACATCTACAGTATATAGAAAATACTCTATTGTATTTCACATGTGCATGGAGACAGTGAATAGTGGGGTCAGGGTGCATGGCTTATAGGTGCACATGCTCACATGGGCTGTGAGTTGTACTGGCAACAACCTAGAAGCCTGCTTAGTTACACAATCTATTTCTCACATGTACATAGCAATTTACTAGGGTGTATAGATGTTCCATTGTAAGTTTAAATCTTAATTAAGATAAATATTTGGGTGAAAACACCATGAAAAACACTTTACTGTATAAGAAGGAAAACAGCACATTTTTTTGCCTTTTGGACACCAGCCCAAATAAAAGATATCTAGTATTCCCTATAGCCCTGTCCAGAGGTTATATCTTGATTATTGCCTGCTGGAAGTTGCTCTGATGAATGATGGATCTCCTTGCTTTGTTTAGTATACAGTTTTTGTGGTGTTTGGATATTGGTATCAACATTTTTTGGAAAACCTAGCCATGTGATCCATTTTATATAATCTGCAGGTGGGTTGTAACTCATTACTTTATTAAATATTTACAAATAGGATTTGAGTTCTTTATCCACTGTGGTAGAGTATAGTCTTATTACTAACCGCCTTCCTGCTTTTTTCTGCTTAGGTATCTACCATTAGTGGGTACTGCCATGTGTAAGGACCAGAAAAATTGTATAATACATACCGTTGTTTTAATATCCTTAATTGGAACATGGCAGTAGCCATTATACTAGTATTAGGCCATGTCAGGTCAGTTTGGCCTGGTAGGCAATGGGAAGGTGAAATATTAACTTGCATGTTAACCCATTAGTGACCACTGTTCTAGTCCAGGAAAATGAATAATTTTCAGTTTTTGGTCCAACCCCTACCTCCCCCCATAAAAAAAATCTCCTAAGGGGTCAAAAGAATTTATTTTATATTGAACACATCAAAAAGTTCTATTAGAATGCAACCCTGTTTACCAGATATATAAAATGATTTCTAAGCCTAACTCTGAAAGGTGACTATTTAAGGTCAGACATGGGTCACTGTTATTACCCTGGTTGGTTAAATATTTTACCTTTTTTTTTAAAATGTCTACTAAACAAGATCCTAACGTTATTAATTAAATCATACCACTACAGTAGAATGTCAAAGCATAACATTAAATGTGCTGACATATTAATTGGCAGATTTATCCCTAATTAAATTTAATTTAGCAAATAATCCACACATTATTATTTATTTTATATTTGTTGCAAAGACATTAAATAAGTAGATGTACTGTAGATGTTAGAAACATACTGTATTTTATTATATGTTAAATGATAAAGGCATTGAGGTTAAAATGATTTTTTTGTTAAAAATTAATAGAAATTATTATTATGCAACCCTAACAACTATTTTATGCAACCATATCAAATTGTGTTGTTCCCATATCCAAGAATGCTCATCTCATATAATACAATACCTGCTGGTTGCAAGACATTAAAAAATATATAAATTAAATGGAGTAAGTTGGTGCTGAGACATACTGTATGGGGTCTTGAGTATATATTTATTCAACCTTCTCTTACTACTGTTTATAACTATGTACAGTATGTTTGTAATTTATATATCAATTTTAAAGCAAATAATTAGGAACTGTAATAATTAGAAAATGTACTAGATTTTTTTTTTTTTAAAGGTGTTTGGATCATCCTTATCTTTATTTTAAAATGATTATATGTGTATTTTTTTTTTATCTTTCCCTGTTTTCCCAACACCTCTCATTCTGTTAAAGCAAATGAGTCTTCCATTTAGACACCTTTTGATAGAGCACAAACCTTCCCAGGCAAATCTTTCATTGGTTGCATAATTAATATGGAGACATGGCCAGAATAATGTGCATTTTTTTTCTTTCAGCCTGCTGGCAATTACGATGTACAGAAAGCATCTTTATAGTATGATGTAGCAAACAGAAATGTTCAAACCTATTCATCAATCCTATTTTGGTCATTATCAATTCAACAATAGTCACTCTAATAATATATATGGCATATGCTTGTGAAGGTTCTCATTCATCCAGGTCATGGTTTATCTGTTGTATTCAATTAGATCAACTGGACTTGTTAGTTTAGTTCTTGAAGATGTTTCGCTAGTCATCCGACTGGCTATTGACATGGTTAAAATCTACCAGAAGGAAGTACAAGCTTTCACAGAACACATTAATGCTGTAGATCAAAACATCAAATGGAAGAGGTACAAAACAACAAACTGGCTTTCTTGGACTGCTTGGTAGAAGTTAAGGAAAATGGTAAACTGGAAGTAGAAGTTTACTGAAAACCAACACACACAGATCAGTATTTGATGTCTGATTTGTATGTGGGGGAAACCAAACAGCAACTGCATCAACGTATGGCCCAGCACAGAAGAACCTATTCTTTGGGTCAGGACTCAGCCGTGTACCTGCATCTTAAGGATAAAGGACATACCTTTGAAGATTGTAATGTTAACATATTGGCAAAAGGATGTGACTGGTTCAAGAGAGGTGTCAAGGAGGCCATTTATGTGAAAATAAAGAAACCAAGCCTTAATAGAGGTGGGGAGGTTCAACACCAACTGTCTGCCATGTACAATGCTGTTTTGACACCTTACCCTGGGCGTTCCTATAACACCTTAGCCACTATCACTAGCTGTGATATGCTAATTGGGATTTTCCAGGGTACATAATTGCCACAGATTCTTGTACAAGTTTTGTAATTCTGAATTGAGAAAGCCAGTCGGATGACTAGCGAAACGTCTTCAAGAACTAAACTTCAAGTCCAGTTTATCTAATTGAATACAACAGATATATATGGCATACTTGAGGGTTGTCTCCATCTTAAGCCAGCATTTTCCCCCATGTGCATTTTGAAGGGATACAAAAAATTCTTCCTCTGCTTCTCCCAACAGGAACTGATGTAGAACATACTGTACTTCCAGATAACAAACATAAAAGCCAGCACACATTTGTATCATTAGAAAGCAAATTAAAAAAAAAGAGAAAAGAAAATGTAAAAGGATTTAACATTTTTTCATGTTTGTGTACTCCTCAACATGACATTAAAGTTTCTTTGACTTTAAATACAGTGGTGTCATATTGATTAACTTGCAGGATTTGAAACATTGTTAGACTGTTAAAAATTGCCACTTAACTTTCTCTTGTTACTACAAGGTTACCTCTCTAAGATGGATGGTGGATCTTGGTGGCACGCCCTTAGCTTGGGCACACATTAGGGTCCTGGATTCTGCATGCACATGTCTCCATTACTCATTGATAACAGCCGCAGCCTGCACACTGCTGTTCATTTAGTCAGATGGTACTGCTTGCAACATTGCTTCTGAGGGGGAAGATTTTATTTAATTTTTTAATCTTTTCCTGGACCAATGAAAAGAGTATGTTTTTCTTACTTCACTCTCTGGTTTTCTGTTTAGCTTGACTACTGAGTTTGTAGTTTGATTTGTTGTTTGTCTTTTCTGTTCATTTGTTTGCTCCCTGGATGGACCTTTGCCTGTGACGTCAATTTTGCCTATTTCTTAAAGGGTCACTATACTCACTGAAACAACTTTACATTTTCTGAAACTACAATTTGAGAGAAATAAAATGGGGGTACTCCCATATTTATCTGTGCTTGCTTTGTCATTAAATGTTTAATGAGTGCTCCTAATTCCCCCTACCCTACATTACTCACTGATTTTTGTAGTGTCTGTGACACTTATAAGTTCTGCACAGCCTCACCATGGCTCTGCTTACACATCTCCCCCTCCCTCCCCCCTTTTTTCTTTTCTTTGATGATTCTCTTAAATGTTGCAGAAAGTGTACCGGCAGACAGGCAAAGAGGTCAGGTATGGGTCACATATTATAATTTCTGCTTCTGGAGTGACAGGTCTTCTCCTGTAAAGGTTGTGTTTTCAAATCATGTTTTCTCAGAATCTACAGCTCAGATTTAAAATCTGCAAAAAGTTTTGAATCAGTGGGATCTTGCTGTATCTAAAGGTACACTTTTTGAAAAATTGATCTTTTTAGAGTAAAGATACCCTTTAATATTCCTGTACCTTGCTGGGGCTGACTGATTACCACATATGACCTTAGTTCCATTCCTGACCACAATTTTTTTACTTTTTTAGAATTTTTATTTCCAACTTTAGTTAGGAAATGATAGGACAAAAATGGAAGGTCTGAGTGCTTCTGTTTTTTTCAAGGGTGTCCTAATTAAAAAAAACTTATAATTTAAGAAAAGGAGCTAACTCTGATTTTATACGAAAAAAAAAGTTGGGGTATTCAGATTGAAAGGAGACCAAAGATTAATAAAGCATTACCATAATTTAACATAAGAAGCAAAGGAAGCAATATTACAAGGGGAATTTTTGTATGCTGACTCTTAAGGGAAAAGAGCAAATGTTTCTACAGTAGTAGAATATATTTTATTACATCGATACATTACTGAAACATAAGAGACCCAACAGCTGCATACCCTACTATGTATGTAAAAGCTTGCTGTAAAAGCAACAATTTATAATTTCACAGTGGGCGTACATATTTAAGGAACATAATTACACTTATTGGATAATAGAATAGTTGACTGCCAAACTGGTTATCTTTCAAAGCAGAATTGGAAATAGATGTTAAAAGGGGTGTGCATAATTAGTCAAATGGTTCAGAATTTTACCACTGGACATTTCTTTGCTCTATTTCATAGCAGGTGTAAAAAAAACAAAAGTACTAATAGGGATTAGATAAAACACAATTATATCCAAATTACTCTCTCCCCAAACCCCCTTGTTTGTACCCAGGGTAATGCAAAGTCTTCTCCTCTGGGTTCGCTCTATATGCCTGTGTCTTCCCATATCCAGCACAGTTCTGTGATTTAGCCAATGGGAACATGTGCTCTGCAAGAAGCATGTCTCCCAATTAGACAGTCCAGGAACAGTCCAGAACTATGAGAGAAGGGGTAGGAGAACAAGACTTTGGCAGCTTGTTATGGAGTATAATGAGAAAACACAGGGGTGGGGAGTTAGGTCCTGGGTACTATCAGGTCTGTGTGTGTGTTTGAGGGGAGTTATTTTGAGTATGATTATTCTTTAAATGTATGTATGTATGTATGTATACTTTTATTTATAAATCGCCACTTGGGTACGCAGCGCTGTACATTATAAAATACAGAGTATACAAACAAGAGGATAAGTGCAAGCCATTATACAGATAGATAAAAATTAAGTTAAATACAATTTCATACATCGGTTAAGAAAGCATATATATATAAATAATGTATGAATGGATATAAGTGCAACAAGCCTCAACACATTAGGAATTAGATCCCTGCCCCGAAGAGCTTGCAATCTAAGTGGGGGGACAACATAGAGGTACTTGTGAGGGGGATGGGTACAAAGTGCTTAAAAGGACTAACAATCATTAGATGTGCTGATGCTCAGAAAGGTAGGATGACAGTCTAGATTTGAAAGCATTAATGGATGTCACCAGGTAAAGCGAGAGAGGAGAGAGTTCCAAAGTTAGGGAGCAGCAAATAACTGCTTAGACCCCAACAGAAGACTTGCAAAAATTGCAACACATGCAGCTCACTGGCTGACAGTAACAGACGTAAAATATGGTGCAAGTTTGAGAATTACTTTTTTTGGTTTTTACCAGGAAGTATGGCATCCCTAGTAATCTTTTTGACGTAAAGTAATCTTTTTGACGTAAATAATAAGCTCTCTTTGTTTATGTGGGGAAAATAATGATAATAATGATAATAATAATAATAATAATAATAATAATAATAATAATAATAATAATAGTAATAATAATAATAAATTAAACAAAATACAATGAAAAACAAAACATTAGCTTAGCCATGTATTATGCCTCCTATACTAGGGCTTCTTGTCTTCCCAAAGGCACAGACTGTAACATGCAAGTTCAGAAACACTCAATGGAGTTTTTTTATTATGCAGACTTTTTTTATAAACATAAAATATATCTATTGTCCTATAACTGTACCATAGTTTAGTCCCTAGTGATGGAATTAGTGGCCCATTAACCATAGAGCATAGTATGAAATGAACTTGCATTATCTGCTGTGCTGAAACACCCACAAATCACCATCAATTTCTTAATAGCAGCAACTCTATGCACAAACATGAGACCCTACTCATGGGATGAACATTGATTCATTTTGCATTTATTACAATTTTGTGGTAAGAAAAGCCCTGCTCATATTTATAGGTAACTAATAGGTCCCAGAGGGGCTACATAAAATCTTGTGCCCTTGAATCCTTTTTCCTTGTATCTGTCAATCATCAGTGTATCCAAAACATCAGTAAGCAAGAGTAGCAAGTAATATTTTTCTGTTTTAAAATGTTAACAAACCTCAAACTACAAAATAAAGCCTGTCTAACAATTCCTAAACAACAATAAAAAATACTGGTAAGGCATTTTAATCAGTGATATTGTTCTCTGAATTTTAATGAATGTAGGTTTCTTATCCTCTTGTCAGCACAAGAGATATGAAAGTTTCATGGAGCTTTAATTGCTCAAACTGGAATTTACCTTTTCTTTCTCCTCTTATTGCAAAAAAAGGTGAAAAAAATCTCCACTAAGTTGCTTGATGCCAAAAATTTTGGTGCAGAACCACAGCAGGTTTGTTCATCCTTACTAAATATTAGTGATGGGCCCGAACCTAAACCTGAGTTTGACTGAACCTTATGAGTTCGGACAAACTTGTATTCTCTGAACTCTATCTGAAATAGTTCGAACCCAAACTAGTTTGGGTTTTTTGGAACTCGTGAAGGGCAATTTACCTAGGAGCACTGCCACCGCACAGCGCTCCTGCCCCTTCATAACATTGTGCTAACTGATTTACGCTTGTGCAACATTAAGGTTTGCTTTGCGGCAGCTGCGCTAGATCAGGAACAGGAACTTGCGCAGCCATCACAAACCTATTTACCAGAGGCTGCGCAGCTCTTAAGACGTAAGTATTTAACGCCACTAATAGAAGGCGTTAAATACTTACGTCAGAGTGAGATTCACCCAGAGCCGCGCAGTCTCTGGTAAATCCCGTATGGGAGATTTGCCCAGAGCATTTACGGCTCTGGGTGAATCTCCATAATGGACTTATTTCTGATAATTATTGAAAAATTCAATAATTCTCGAATTCTCAAATCGGTAACCCTCAAATGTATCCTTCGATATTGGTAACCCTCGAATATAGCCTTCGATTTCAGCAACCCTTGAATGTATCGTTCAGAACCCTCAAATGTAGCTGTCAATTTCAGTAACACTCGAATGTAGCTGTCAGTTTTGGTAACCCACCAATGTATCGTTCAGTAATCGATTTCGGTAGTCCTCAAATGTATTGTTTTGTAACCCTCAAAAGTATCCTTCAGTAACCCTCAAATTGCCAGTAACCCTTGAATGTAGTTTGCGGAAACCCGACATTTGGCCGATCCTGGGGAAAAGAAGTGCTTTAATGCGTTTTGGTGAAATGTTCTTGTTTCCCAGACATTATATATAAAATGTCCCCAATGTCCAGTCCACACACTGACCTGTATATATGAAATGTCTCAATGTCCAGTACACACATTTCCCAGGATATTATATAAAATGCCCCCAATGTCCAGTACCCACATTGCAGACACAAGTACATGTCCCCTTCCTTTTCGTTTGCCTTTTCCTCACTCTCTGGGCCCCTTCCAAGTCCGGGCCCCATACTGGAGTACCCCCTTTCCCCCCGATGGCGGCCCTGTACCTATTTACAAGGGAATGTTGTGGGAGAGCATACCAGTGTGCTAAATCTTTACTATTCTGTAGAACCATGTAAAGTGAGGAATTTAAACAATTTTAGGGATACAGCCAATTGATGTAAGGAATGTTTTAACCTTGTACATGCAACATTGTGTGTCTTTGACCTTAAAGGTGAAAATTTTCCAGTAAATTGCCGCTTTATTCAGTTTGTCTGATAAAACAAAACAAGTTACTGTAACTATAGTGAATAAATACAAATTAAAAATTTAGCTCATGCTTTTAAAATCCATGTTTTTAGTTCTCATTTAAAGTTGCTATTTCAAATCTAAAATACAATAAGTGCAGTATTAATCAGTTTTCAATATCCTTGAAAAATACAGTATATAGGAATTTGCTATCTGGCCTCCGTTCAGTAGTGATGGATATAAAACCGAACTTGAACCCAAGTATGAAACGAAATTTTTGAGTTCGGACGAACTTGAACAATTCGAACTAGTTTGTTTTTCGGAATCGCGGCTGTATTTTCATTAATTATCAATAAAATCAATAATTATCGAATTTACGAGCCGTTTGCTAACCTGGTAACCCTTGAAAGTATTGTTAGTTTTCGGTAACCCTCAAATGTATGGATCGTTTTCGCTAACCCTAGAATGTATCGTTCACTAACCCTTGAATGTAGCCTTCGATTTTCGGTAACCTTCGAAAGTATTGTTCGATTTCGGTAACCCTCGAATTTATGGTTCTATTTTCAGTAACCCTCAAATTAGCCGTAACCCTCGAATGAATTGTGCAAACCTGACAATTGCCCGATCATAAAGTAAGAAGTGTTGATGATTATGGCATGCCCATCTTTGCTTCCTACTTCTATGCCCAGTGGCGTGACTACCTTGCCCATCACCCATGCAACCTCCCGTGCTGGGGGGCAAGAGGGCCTGCTTTCCCCTGCTGGGAGATCCACAATCAGCTGTTTTTAAACAGCTGATCACACGTATTAAGTAAACATGCGCAAGCAGTTTATGAAGTAAAGATATGCGCAATCAGCTGTTTAATAACATTTGAGCTTGGATCTCCTAGCTAGGGGAGGGGGGGGTGTCAGGGGCCCAGCCTCCAATTTCACAGGTGGGGGCTGCAGTTACACACCTCTTTCCGTGCCAGAAGCAGACCAATAGGAAAAAGCTTGTCTTTTTATTGGTATGCCTCGGGCCAATAGTAGGAGGCAAAGAAGAGTGTGCCAGGGCAAGTTTAAGGGTTAAGTGTGGGCATTAGTAGCTTAATCCAGGGGTAAGGACCTAGCGGTTTAGGTCCTCACCCAGGGTACTTTCAAATAGAGGAGGGATTAAATGGAAATGATTGTTTCCTTTAATTATACCAATGGCTAAGTACATTTACTGTAGTTAAAGCAAAAAATTAATTATTATTCATTAACGTGTACAAAAAAACTAAATTAAGGGGGAAAAGTTACACAGGTTTAAAATGGCCTTATTCATAGACCTTTAAGCCACAAATTCTCTTTAAAATAAATCACTGTCATCATCTACTGTTACTGCTTATCCAACCAATGTTTCTCATCCCATAAAGTCTCAGTTGTTGCAATTTTGCAAATATTCTTTGCAGTAGATTTCTTTGTTACAATGCAGTTATCGCCACACACATAAATTACCGATTATGAACTGTGGCAGTAAAAGGATCAATATCCTATCCAATATCTTTGGATCCATTATAAATACTGTCTCTTGATGTCATTAGAAATCCATATATACCATATGCAGATCTAAGCAGTATGAATTAGACTTCTTTTCAGTCTGAAAAAAAAAAACGAGTCATCATAATTACTTATTGAAAAACATCCTAAACAAAACTATTCATAAATACTGTAAGTCAGGAAGGAAACGTGATATATTAGCATTATAATTTAAGCTTTCCTGTAATTATTAAAATATTATTGACTGCCTAGAATACTCACAGGTGCATGTCACTGCATGATTTTATCTATAAACGTTATGCATTTTAGACTGACCTTTTGTCTATTTAGTAAACAATAAGATCCTTTTCAACTGTGTTAGTTTTAATGAAGTTCTTAGCTTCTGAGATGTGTTTTCCCATTTATTAGAATTGTCACATTTAATAAGTATTTTTCAAAATGTATTTTGTAATTATTTTAACATACTAATCTATAATTAGCTTTCCAGATATGTATTGTCTATAATATGTGTTAAAATACCCTCATTATATCTATGTAGATCTAATGTTATTATTTCAGTTACAAGTTCCAGAAATATTATCTGTTGAATATATACTTTCTATATACTGCATAAAAAATAAACATCACTGGGAGATATTGAATAATGTTTGAATAATGCCATAAATCAATCAGGCTAATTATAATATGGCTTCTGTTCAGCTTTATTCAGCTCAGGGTAATGAAAGAATGTCAACAAAATCAATTTTCTGTATCATCTCTAGAAAAGAAATAAGCCTGTCCATATGCCAATTATATAAAAAGAGAGGTAACTGGGAAACACTGCAAGCAAGTAGCCAAGGAAACACATTTTAAACATTATATCCCATCAAACTGTTTTGCAAAATATAAGATAGCCATATTTGCTGACAACACTTTTCTGTTCAAAGCCCACAAAGCTCTACACTGGATATTCCACCAGTTGACCCTCTTTGGCTAACTAACAGGCTTCAAAACAATAATTCAAATTCTGTCACCCTCCAGGGTACATAATTGCCAAAGATTCTTGTACAAGTCATTCTGAATTGAGAAAGCCAGTCAGATGACTAGCGAAACGTCCAGTTGATCTAATTTTAATGCTTTAGCTAGATAAGCTCAAATGTTAATGTGGCCAATACCAAGGATCATCAAGGTGGGTAGACTTGAGGTAGAAAATGAGATAATTTCCACAATTCCACTTTTACTATGGATCCAATAGAAAATATGTCACAGCATAGCCATTCATAGACCACACCTTATTTCAATGGTCGAAGTGGAGAAGTAAATACACCTTAACTAGATTTAACTTGACCTCTTTGATCTATAACCCAGACTTTCCACCAGGCCTAAACCAAACACAATGGAAGATCTGGATCCAACTAGGGATAACGAGACTTGTACTCATAACCTCTAATATGAAACTGATTCCCTGGCAAGAAGCAGAACACAAGTTTAAACATCCAGAAACAGAGTTGTATAGGTTTCAACATGCACACCACTTTGCAACAACATTATTCAAAACAGCGGCACCCCTAACACTGTTGCCTTTGGAAAATCTAAACAATCCCAATGGAGCCAAATATATCACAAAAATATACAATACTCCTCTGGCACACAGATTTTTCCTAACACTAAAAGTGACCCAAACATGGGAAGAAAATTTGGATAAAAAGCATCAATCATAACGTTTATAGTTAGGTTATAATTATTGTTATACACCCCATCACCTCTTTCTCCCCTCCCATCCTCCCTTCACCATTTCCCTTTCATACTTAAATGGAAAAAAAATGTATTGCCTCAAAATTTCATATCACTGTGAACATTTCATGTTAACAAACAAGCTTTTTGATTATTCATGTAACTGACTGGCAATATTAATACAAAAAAACTTAATTGTGAAAAAAAACATGTTTGCAACTACAGTATTTTCTTTTTTTAAATGTAGTTTTAATTTCTGTTTATTCTGAATTTCCACTTGACACATTAAGTAACCTAGCAATTTCTATGTCTAATACACCTGCAAATAACTAAACTACTGTAAATCAGAATATCTGTTATGTTGCTCTGGAACATCTTACAATTAATGTAGATTATATTGACTGTAAGGGTTTTTGTAGATTTTGAGATTTATACAGAAATGTAGGTAATTTGTCAAGCAATTAATATAATGGACATGTAAAATACATCTTAACTCTGTATTGAATATAATTTTGAAATATGAGTACTTTTTATTTATTATTAGTTCTTTTTTAACTAAAACATGTACAGGGCTATGTACCGAGAGCCGTTAATAGCTATTTGTGTCTTAAAGTCATGTTAACTGATGAACCAAGTGTTAATGTGACTTTAAGACACAACTAACGACAACGACATCATGCAAAAACTGTGTCGTGCAACTGCCACAACCAATGTACCAAGCCAATAATGGCTCTTTAAAATATAATCTTTATCGCCAGCATATAGTTGGCACTAAAGATTCGCAAAGGGCAAATTCCATTTGCGATGCACTAAGAGCGACTATTGGCTTGTTGCATTGCCTAAAGGAGGCAATAGAGAGCGATAGTGGCACTCGGTACATAGCCCTGGTTATATTATCGCTAGAAAGCATTTGATTTTTTGCAATTCAAAAGCATATTAGTATATTATTTAACACTTCACACATGGCAAGGGTCATATAAATAGTGCGGTTTCCATTTTTATGATTATTGCAAAAAGTAGAAATAATTAATATAAAAACCTTCCTCTCCTATTCAAAATATTTCTAATGAATTATTCACTCCGTCTTAAACATCACAAAAGTAATTATTTAGGTTAACTTGACACATTGAGCAATACTCAAATAGGCTTGTGCAATATTGTGCCTTTACCGGCATTGTAAATTTCAGAGTGGTATTAATATTTTATAATAGTCTGTATTTTTTGCAGCAACTGAAAATACTGACTGCAGTGCAAAATATACTGCTTGGTTATTTGTTGTAAATATCATAACTATAAAACCCTACAAAACTATGAAAAGAAATAGCATTTTCTATAAAGGTTTTCAACTACTGTATAAGCATGAGGTTGAGGGAAGTAAATGAAAGAGTTGTAGGTTGGGTTCTAGGTCAAGCAGCATATTAGAAGGCCAGTGATAGCAGGAGGTATGCAATATGCCTGGGGGCCCATAATAATGTTTCATTGTATAGTTTGTGCTCAACAAATTGACATATATTTGGTGCCTGTGAATTGATAAAAGGCTCCAAAGACTAGTTTTTTTAATTATTTTTTTTTTTGCAGGATTTAGAGGACCAAGTCAGGCAACATATTTCAAGACTGGTTCCTTATCTTTTGAGTAAAGATATCTCATATGCAAAAATGATAGTGTCAGGGGATGAGGGAAACCAAACCTAATTGTTTCCTGGTCCATTCACATGTTTGATGGACACAAACTGAATTCAAATGACTATGGTTAAATAAACAGAAAGGGTGGATTTAGTCAAAAGTAGGAATCTAAATTTGATGGAATAAAAATAGAAGAAAATTATTTCATATTTGCTCTTTTGAAAAAATCTGTCAGGCCAACAATGACATCTGGTATGTAACTTGATTTCACAGGGTGCAATACAAAAAGAAAATCAGCTACATGAGTAATTAGCTAACATGAGAAAGTTGTTATAGAAAGAGACTCACACATAGAAGAGTTTTGAAGGGGAACATTTATACCCCCTTTTGGGCATTTTAAATAACAAATTACCATACCTGCTTGTTCCAATCAAAATACTGCATATTCTTGAACGTGCCTACGGAGTTCTTGTCCTTATACATAAAGCTTAGGAGGAACATTATCAAGTACTCTAGTAATAGCAACAGTTCTGATTTTGTATTAAAAGAGAAACAATTATACTCTGTGTGAATATGTAAGTTTCTACTGTGCTTTTATTAGCGACTCCTACAGATTTAATAAAAAATATGCTAAATATATTTCAACATCTTAATCATTAAAGTAAACATTTAAACGTAGCTGCAAATACTTTTAGAATATAACAAAATGAAACAATCATCATTAGATGAGAATCTAAGGACAAAACATTGACAGCATTTACTTGTGGGTTAAACACATATGCGGGAATTCACTGAGAGCAATTTAATATTTAAAGGGTGTTTCACAGTCATGAGAGTGTTTGTGCAAATAATTGCGCTCTGTTTGGTATATAAATGAGGAACAATCACTCTGTATGACAGAAAACAGTTAGAAAAGTTAATATCAATAAAGCCAGAGGTCTGAAGAAATAGCTTCTCAGGTTTTATCTAGACCACTGTTCCTTATCTTTTCATAATTCCCTTTTGTCTGGTGATGTGCCTCTGAACTGGAAAAAATCCAGTGGTAGGGAAGATACTGGAAACTATTTTACAGGATCATATTCTGGACTTTGCAGTCATCATGGATTTATAAAAAAAATAGATCTTGTCATAGTTGCTTGCTTGGTTTTTATAAAACGTTAAGTAAGAATTTAGATTCTGGCATAGCAATTGATGTAGTATACCTGGTGAGTATGACTTATTTATAAACTAAGGTCTGTTGGCCTAAAAAAAACATTTTTAAAACAATAGAGAATTGGTTGTTGGATCGCATATTGGAAGTAATTAATGGTCAATGGAGCTACATCAATGTGGGCTAAACTGTTTATAAATGACTTAGGATGGGTACACACATGAACGAAAAAGGGACGATTCCATAAAATCCGACAAAATCGCTCCTTTCTCTGCAATCTGTGTACCGCACAAACTAGTGTTCCTGATGCTGAAGAACATTTGCCATCGGTGTTGGGATCACTAGTTTTTTTCAGAAAATTTCTCTCAGGCGCGGTCGTCCCCCCGTACTAAAGTATAGGAAATCGTCCGCAGTTGTAGGAAACATGGCAGTCCTGAACATTCTCCCTAATGATCGGGATAGCGAGTCCCTTCATTTTCGAAAAATGTAAGATTCTGTCATTTTCCAGAGATTAATACTGTGTGTACCCAGCTTTAGAACTGGGTATTGAGAGCAAAGTCTCTTTTATTGCTGATGACACAAAACTATGTAGAGATTTAGAAACTTCAAATGCAATTGCTGCAAACAGACCTAAAATATATTTTAAGGCGATGCACAGGGAACCTTGCTTCAGATTAAAGCTACCTGTTCCCTTGTCTAAATTTTACCAGTAAAAACTACAAAAAAGAGGGGAATGAAACCTTTTGACCACCAATTCACATTTTTGACCGTGATTTCTGATTAGTTCTGACTGAAAATTCGGGCAGATCCATGGATTGCCAAAACTGGCATTTCAGAATCAAAATCAGATTTGTTTCAAACCAGAGATTGCTTTCCATAAAGAAAAGAACATAGTGAAAAAGTGAAAATGTTATTGTTGATTTGTTACTCTTGATAAGAGAAATATAAGCAGTACACATTATTTAAAGAATTAATAACAGAATTTTATAAGTGTGATGTATTCAAAGTAAGATAGTATTATAGTTTGAAAAAATAAATTGTCTGTCTAACCCAACCTTTTTAACCTGCTCATAATGCGTGCCTAGCAGTTCACCCAGAGAAGGGCAAACCCTGACTACAAATGGCATTAAGAAAAATCACCGTACCAACACAAGCTTTATGTATTAAAACTGGTAACTTTCAAAGATCTTCCCCATTTTTTAAGTCATCCATCTAAAAACTTTATCTAATAGACCTGCCATTACCACATCAACAGTTCCACATTTTTAATGTTCACACTGAAAAAATGTTTTTTTTACTATGATCTAATGGAAAACAAAGTGCCTGAAAGTTTATTATATGGCTCATTAATGTGTTTGTATAAATAATTCAATGCAGGTGCCTCTACACATTGAAGTGCCTCAATTCCCCTTTTCTTGCCCTTCTCTGAACCCTGTATCCCAAAACTGCACTACAATTATAATTATATAATTATATAATTAAACAATATATTGCTTGGTCTAGTAATTGCCACCTGGAACATTTATCAACATTTGCCACTTTTCTGTGCATTTTTTTAATATGTCAAAAACAACTGTACATCTTCTGTAGTTTTGTGTCATCGGCAAACATACTCACTTTTAAACCATTCATAAACAGTAATGGCCTAAATTAGAACACTGTGGCACACCAGGGAAAGTTAGATGGCAAAAACAGAGCTTTTTTGAAAACTTCCCCGTGTACACCATTTATTAACCAATAACTCCATCCATGTAGAAAAGTTTTTTCAGGGCCAACGGACCTTATATTTTACATTTGTCATATATGAAGCACATTATAAAAAACTTTAGCAAAAATCCAAATTCATACTCACTTTCTCATAAAGAAGCAAGAATGTTTGTTTGTCAAAATATATTCATCATTTATCCTTTATCCTATTACTATCTTTAGAACATAATGCACAATAGGATTTCATAGCGAACTTTACAGCATTTTTCCCACCACAGATATTAAAGGAGAACTATAGACATACAGTAACTGACTGCTTTCTAACATTAACTGCTTTTAAGCTCCTGCCACTCCTTTATTAAAGGGCATGTCCACCCCCAAAACTAAAATTTAACCCACCACTGGCCCCACTTTACCTTACATCACGAATAGAAAAGCAAATCAGTCTTAAATACCCATGTATTTTAATACTTCATACACAGGGTACACAAACAGTGTAACATTTCGGTACACAAGCTGTACCTTCTTCAGACAACAAGTTGGACTCAGCAAAAATCTACTTGTTA
Organism: Hymenochirus boettgeri; assembly: GCA_019447015.1. Taxonomy (NCBI): domain Eukaryota; kingdom Metazoa; phylum Chordata; class Amphibia; order Anura; family Pipidae; genus Hymenochirus; species Hymenochirus boettgeri. Next base: position 83,569,299 of record CM033475.1, read on the forward strand.
ACTTTCATAGGTGTGTGCAGGATTACCCTTGCTGCTTTGTTATTACCTTACATCTCTGCTCGAAATGGTTCTCTTGTTGTGCTTGTTCAGCCCAGGATGCAAGTTTAGAGGTCAAGTTAACAGAAAACAGTATCAAACCACAAGCAGATGACAAAATATAATGGGGAACTACAAAAACATGGGACAGAAAAACATTTATAGAGAGAGAGGTCCAAAGAAAACAGTGAACCAGGGCAGATTAAACATTAAAAAGTAATAGGACTTACAGCTTGCTCACAAATCTTTTTAGAACTTTAAAGAATTTATTTAAAGAGGCCTTGTAGTTTTGCTAGTGACTGTGTGTATGTGAGCTGTCAGGCCACTCCTCTTGATCTTAGTGACATGCTTTCTTGCCTAATCTGGACAGCAACAGGAATGGCAAGAAACTACTAGTGGGTGTGATCTGCTGTAAAAAGTTCCTCCAGCAGTTAAGTACTGGGCATGTTTGTACATAACATTAAGCTTAAACTGCAATACTGGAATCCTGGGAAATAAACAAATGTGATGTAGTAAATCTTACAAGGGACTTGAAAGCATCATGGGATAATGGTCATCAGGTAAGACGTAACTATTTTTTTTTTTACTACATCAGCCCATATGCCACAGTAATAGAGTGTCCTTAATATTAGCGTAAGCATTTTTGAGCAAAAACATTTTTTGAGCATGACATTAGTTCAAATTTGTAGCTTGGGTTTTGCATTAATTAACCACAATATGGCTGACACAGCATAGGCCGAAAGTGTTTTATATGTTAGTAAGGCAAATCTCCCAGGACCCATATCAAAATGAGTGGAGAGACAAAGATTGCTGATTTTATGTCAAGGTGTTCTGACAGATTTTGTGTTGTTCTGAGGCTTTAGTTGCCTTACAGCACTAATACCTTCCAAATTATAAAAACAATATAGTTATTAGCGTCATACTGTAAGAGGAATGATTTTGAAAATCTAATATTAGAATTTTGCGGGAATTTTTTTACATTGACGTGCCCTTTAAAATAGATTCCTAGATGCTGCATTTACATTATCTTTAGAGACAAGTTTTCTTTATATAAACTTTTAAACAAAAACACTCATTAAGGTCATTTTAGATAAACTACTCTCTCACTAAAGCTGGCAATCAGTATGAACCAAAATCAGTTCTAATGAACCAAGCAATCCTCTTTTCATAGTGAGATTTTATAATTAAACCTTTGCCTCCTACTTGGCAACAAAATTGCTAACAATTTGGACATAAGGCTACAGCTGCATTTTGATTAAATTGTTATAAAGTCTGTTTATTCAAATTTACATTTTTATAAACAGCAAAATATTAGAATATTAGATATTTAGATTCTTGGCAGAATCTTTAAACAACTAAAAAAGAGACTTAAAACTTACGTTATTTGTCCATATAAATGAATGGTGGTTAAACCACATTGTTTATGGTGTTAATGGTGGTTATATGGTAATAAGGTTAAACCACATTTAACATCTGTTAAACCACATATTTTAACCCTGCTATAGGTGGGAGAAGCCTGGTGGTAGCACCTCAAAACACAAATGCAGAGAGCAACATACAGTACAACACAAATACCCCAAAACAATCAAACTATTGTATAAACACAAATAAAAAGGTTACCCACAAATACAATGCACAAAAAAAGGGGATGTTCTACTTACCATAAAATCTGTTTCTCCGAAGCCAAAGGGGGACCCAGGCACAGCAGGGGTTACATTTTCCACCTCTAGGAGTGGACACTTGAAGAAATTAAAAAAACACACCCAGGTGCTCCTCACCCTGTCTTATAAACTGTGGCACCAGGAGCCCAGATCAGTTTGTCCCAAAGAGAGAAAGCGAAAGGAGTACTAGCATAGAAAGTTTGTAAAATTTGTCAACAAATCACACACATAACTATAAAACCATACAAAAGAATAAGAAAACTACGGGAAAAGGCCCAACTAACTGAAATCTAATGTATATTAGAGGGAGGGTAGTGCCTGAGTCCTCCTTCGGCTTCGGAGAAACAGATTTTATGGTAGGTACAAAATTTCCTTTTCAGCCTAGGGCAACCCAGGCACAGCAGGGGATGTTCCAAAGTCCCAACAGTAGAGGGTGGGCAGAAGAATTAATCCTCTGCTGCTTGCAGCACCAGGCGACCAATAGTTGTCTCTGCCAAAGCAAAAACGTTCAAGCTATAGAATTTAATGAACGTGTTAATTGAGGACCAGGTAGCTGCTGTGCAAATCTGGTCTACAGAAGCTCCACAATGAGCTGCCCATGAAGACCCTAATGTCCTGGAAGAATGAGCTGCAACACACAAGGGAGAAGCAGCCCTGACTTCCGCATAACATGCAAAATGACACCACAAATCCATCTAGCCAGAGTCTGAGAAGATGCTCTGGAACCCTTTTGGGGCCCCGCCAGGAGGATAAAGAGAGCTTTGGATGTGCGGAAACATTCAGTTCTGGAAATGTATATCCAGAGAACTCTGACTACGTCCAGGGACTGCAGCCACTTTTCCTTAAGGGAAGATGGTCATGGATACAAGGCTGGGACGATGATTTCCTGACTCAGATGAAACGAAGAGATGACTTTAGGAAGAAAATCAGAATGTGGACAAAGGACCGCCTTGTCCTTGTGGAAGGACAAACCTGAGGGTTCTATAGATAGGGCCGCTAGTTCCGATGCTCTTCGTATAGACAAAATAGCCAGGAGAAATAGTCTTCCAAGACAGGAGAGACAGAGGAATCTATGCTAACAGTTCGAATGGATGGACCTGCAAAACCCGGAGAACGAGAGAGAGGTCCCACGGCTGAACTAACTGTCTGCGAGGAAGGCGAATATGGGCTACTCCCTGTAGGATTGTTTAGATTCTTTTGCAGCACCAATCGGTGATGGAAGTAGATAGATAAGACAGAAATTTGGACCTTGAGAGCACTAAGGGAAAGTCCCTTGTGTAACCCAACCTGAAGGAACCAAAGGAGTCTTGAAAGAACAAATTTACCTGGGGCAAAACCCCTGGAGGATGCCCAACCTATGTATCTCTGCCAGATACGATGATAAGTTCTGGAGGATGATGGTTTACGTGCAGCTAGCATAGTTAGGATGACCTTGGTGGGAATGCCTCTCTTCCTTAGGATGAATGATTCAAGAGCCAGGCCATCAAATTGAGGTGCTGGAGGTCTGGATGCTGGAATGGGCCCTAAAAAATGAGATCCAGCTGAAGAGGTAAGGGAAATGGTTTGTCCACCGAGAGGTCCAGCAGGTCTGAGAACCAAGCCCTCCGTGGTCACCGTGTAGTTATAAGGATAGTTGGAGTCTTTTCCTGACTGACTTTCTTTTTGAGGGATCTTTCTGAGGGATCATGGCTATTGGTGGGAAGGCATAGACCAAATAGAATCGCCACTGGACTACTAGTGCATCCACTAGGTGTGCCTGGGGGTCCTGTGTCCTTGAACAGAAGAGGGGAGCCTTGTGATTGATGCCATGATGTCTATCTCGGAAGTCCCCCACCAATGGGTCAAGTTTGTGACTTCCTGGTGGAGAGTCCACTCCCCCGGATCAAGAGAGTGGAGGCTGAGGAAGTCTGCTTCCGGATTTAGAGTTCCCAGAATGTAAATTGCCGATATTGCTGGAAGGAATTGCTCTGCCCAAGACAAAATGCAATATACTTCTGCCGTGGCCATGTCGCTCCTGATGATTGATATAGGCTACCGCTGTCGCATTGTCCAATTGAATCCGGACGTATTTGTTTATCAGTAGCCAGGTCCAGTGGGATAGAGACATAAATATGGACCGAAGTTCTAGGACATTGATCGGAAGAAGGGATTCCTCCTTAGATCATGTACCCCTGAGTTTTGTGAGACTCATATACTGCTCCCCACCCCGAGAGACTGAAAATTACGGTCCACAGAGGGAGACCAAGAGATTTTCCTTTTTGGAGGTTGTGCTCTATTGTTGACCTGGTCAGGGACCATTGTAGTGGAGAAGGCAGAGATATTCTGTAGTTCTGTAGTCCATTGATTTGTTCCAAACCCTCAGCAAATGACATTGCAGCGGGTGTAGGTGGAACATTGTGTATGGAACCGCATCGATGGCCAATACCATTTTCCCTACTAGTCTCATTGGTTGAGAGGGAGGGTTTGGAGATTGTTTGGGTAGCAAGATGTTTGAGTGCTCTGATCTTTTCTGGGGGCAGGAAGATTTTTGTAGAGAAGTGTTGAATAGCATACAAGGGCTGGGTATGGGAGATGATTTGCAAGGATTGATTTTCCAGCCAATGCAGACAGAATTTGGCAACACCTCTGCACTTGTGACACAGCCAGCTGAAAGGAGGGGATTCGTCAAGATACGGGAGGAGAAATATTCCTTGAAGTCAAATGAAGGCTGTCTGGCAGGCCATAACTTTGGTGAAGACGCCGGGAGCTGAGACCAGGCCGAAGGGTAAAGCTGTAAACTGAAAGTGAAGGATCCCTACCGCAAATCTGAGGAACCTGTGGTGGCCCTTCCAGATGGGGACATGTAAATAGGCGTCTTGAATGTCCAGGGATGCCAGAAAGTCTCCCTGTTCAACTGCTAGGATGATGGATCATAGAGATTCCATCTTGAAGTGAATTTTTGAGACATGGAGATTGAGTAGTTTGAGGTCTAATACTGGGCAGAAAGGATCTGTCCTTTTTTTGGAACCAGAAAGAGGTTGGAGTAGAACCCAGAGTATTTCTGGGCAGGGGGGATAAGGGTTATTACTCTGGCTAGTAATAGTGAGTATTTTGCCCATTGGAGTACTCTGTGATGGTATGGACATCTGGGAAGTCTGGATTGGAAGAAACATTGTGGGGGGAGGGGAGAACTCTATGTGGTATCCTTGGCAGATGACCCTTAGAGTCCATGCATCTGTGGAAGGATGATTCCAGGCCTCCTGAAAGAACCAAAGGCGTCCTTCAACCCAGGACGTGGGAGGATAGTCATGCCGACTTAGGTTTGTTCCTGGAGGGTCTAAAAGATTCTCATTTGGGAGCCCAGTGTTGGCGGGATGGGGTGCCCCTTCTTGCGGAGGGGAATTGTGGGTTGCTTTCGGAGGAAGTTCTTGGAGAAGTGCGAAAGGGTCAAAATGAAGGGTGTCTATGGAAGGAGGGGTGTCTGCGAGGTCTGTTCTGAGGAAGAAAGGAGTTTTTTCCTCCCGTAGCTTGAGAAATTGTCTTCTCTAGTTCGGGGCCAAATAGTTGGCCCCGGGAGAAGGGAAGGGCAGTAAGGGCCTTTTTTGAGGCATGGTCTGCTGCCCATGCTTTGAGCCATAGAACCCTTCTTGTGGCTGTGTGTTTGTGAAGGTTCTCATTCATCCAGGTCATGGTATATCTGTTGTATTCAATTAGATCAACTGGACTTGAAATGTAGTTCTTGAAGACGTTTCGCTAGTCATCCGACTGGCTTTCTCAATTCAGAATGACTTGTACAAGAACCTGTGGCAATTATGTACTCTGGAAAATCCCAATTAGCATATCACAACAATCCTGATTGTTTTAGGCTTAAACTAAACTGTAGCATGCATGCACACTAATGCCAGCTATAATTTAGTTAAAGCCAGAAACAGACAGGAAATGTCAGAGGAGCCAGCGGAGGATTGTGATTGCGGATAAGCTTTCTATCTTTGTTCCTGGCCCTTGCTAGCTTAATTGACGAATGGGAAGTAAGGCGTAGCTCCTTTACTTCCTATTCTTCAATTAGAGAGTTACTGGGCAGTCGGTGTGACATCCTATTTTTTTAATTGCCAGGTACAGTTTGACAGAGTTTTAGATTTGAAATCCTTTGTAGAGAGTGTTTGTGCATTATTTTTTAAAATTACTATGTAAGGACTGTGAAACATAATTTTATTTTAGGTACAGACTACATGTGTCACATATTTCTAATATAAACCCAAGGTACAGATTGTCAGTGTGAAATAAGTTTATTTAATTTACCAGGTACAGACTTGTCAGAGTGACATCATTTTATTTTAATTGCTAGGTACAGACTGTCACAGTGACAACATTTTATTTAAAATGCCAGGGACAGCCATCTGTGTGGCATCATTTTATTTAAATTGGCAGGTATGGACTGTAAGTGTGACATCATTTTATTTTATATGCCAGTGACAGCCTGTGTGACATCATTTTATATAATAGCCCTGAAAAAGACTGTCTGTGTTACATAATTTTGTTTTGAAGGGGAATTGAAGTCAGACAACATTATGCCAATAGTCAGAGCACATTAAAAAATATACAATAAGCTATGTCTCATCTCTCCCTTAGCTGTGAATGCTAGGTGATTTTCGAAATTAACCTGAGAATACTAGGGGTAAGCTCCCATAACCCACCGTAGCTGGTTAACACCCAGCTAAGTCTATGCTGTACACTTCACAGGAAGCTGCAGCCAGGACCCTAGAATTTGACAGTCAATCATTCAACAGCACAGAGACCTGCCTCCGTTAGTCACTGATCTTGCTACAGCAAAACCTGCCTGTTAGACACATAACACTGATTTAACAGTGCACTTAATAAAAATAAAAAAAATTACTCTTTGACATTTATTTTCTAACAAGCACTGAGGAAAAAAGGATAAGCAAGTCTGGGTTTGAAACTGTGGCCTCATGGGCTGTGTGTGTTGGTAAAATGAGTGCTTTAGACTGCTGAGCCACCCCAGCATACACAATGAAAACAAGTACATTTAGAAAATGTATCTTTAGTTAAAAATATAAATAAAAGAGGAACTAAATGAAGCAGTAAAATCAGTTGACTATTTTGTATTATTCTTGAAAGGCTCCCAGCAATGCATGCTGGATGAAAAATGAACTGCAGGGTAACAAGCATCTTTCAAAGTCTTATCATGGACTTCCATATTGGTGTGGAGCTCTATGTATAGAAAATGCACATAGATAAAGAAAATAGTGGGGTCAGGGTATGTGACCAATAGGTGCACATGCTCACAAGGCCCGTTAAATACTTCAGGGGCTGTGAGTTGTACTATCAACAACATGACAGCCTTATTAGTTACAGAATCTATTACTTGTACTAAATGCAACTTCTGAATCTTACAATGTATATAGGCGTTCTTGAGAGAAAATGTAAGTTTAGTTCTCCTTGATATCCAATGTTACAGGCTATCTGTCTGACATCATTTAATTTTAAATCCCAGGAACAGACTGTCTGTGTAAAATTATTTTATTTTAAATCGAAAGTACCTTCTGTCTGTGTGACATCATTTTATTTAATTTTTTATTTGTTTAATTTTTGTCTCGATGCATAGGAGAAATTTAGAATGAATTATACCACAGTATACAAATAACAGAGTAGCAGTTGAGTACATATAACAAGTGTAATTATGCATCAGAAGTTTAAAACAAACACAGGGAGATTCAATAAAAGTTCTTATCATTAAAATTAAAAATGGTGCTAATTTTGCCCCAACCAATCAGATCTTACCGTATTTAAAATTTGAAAGCTGATTAGTTGGGGCACAATTAGCATTATTTTTAACTATAATTATTGAATCTCCCTGATAGTTTTTAGTAACTAAACAACAAACTATATTCAACTTTATGTTTTCTATAATTTATGTGGATAGATGCAAGGCTGTCAGACTGGCACACAGGGTTACAAGGGAAACCCCCTGTGGGCCCACAACCCATTCACTCAAGAAAACAGAAAACTGCTAAAATGTAAATACAGAGCCAAAGGGACATTAAGAAATGCATTTTTAATAAACAATAGGAATCAGTATGAGTAAACAAGATCTGTAAATGAATGATAATAGAGATGTGAAATGTTAGGTGGGCCCCTAAACTCATCCTGGTGAGCCCCTGCTCTCAGATTTCCTGGTGGGCCCCAACACCTCAGTTTGACACTGGATCGACTGTACTGTTTATATTAGAGGTAGAATAGAGAGAGGGGGGGAGAGATGGTGGAGGGGAGGGTAGGAGGTTTTGTCCACCCCGGACAAATTCAGCTGGGCAACATCTGTTTAGGTACAAAAGTCTGTGTAAAGCTAGATCATGGTTCACAAGGGCAATCTGTTGTCTTTTGCATGGGGGTTCCTGGGGATAGTAATTGCAGTGCAAGGGATTTACTGTGTGAATTCTAAGCAGCTGAGTCAAGCAATCCAAGCATTCATGTCTCTGCTGATCGCAGTATAGGAAAAAAAGAGAGCCGTGTTGCAATTAAGTGACTTACAGTCCAATGATCTGCAATCTAAAATAATGTGCCAGAAATCTGTTTAAAATGATTTGTATTTTGGGCACCGCACAGTTCTTTGAAAGCACATATCTGCCGATTTCCAGGGGGTTAAATATGAATGCTGAATAATGAAGTATTGTGCCAGCTGTTCATTTGCAGCTGGAGAGGCCAAGAAAGGGGACTCAGCAAGAAGCTGGTATGTATGCCAGGGAGTGTTACAGAGCATATAGAAGCTTAGGCAACAAAAAGATTTTGACAAGGCTAATACAACCAATTAGATTAAAGGACAACTAAAGCCACGGAACAAAACTGAACCAAAAGGCAGAACACCTTGATATAAAACCAGTAATCTGTGTCTTACCTCTCATTTTGATATGGGTGCTGGTAAATTTGCCTAAGTAACATATGGTTTGTGCTTTACTTCACAGCATTCTAGTATCAGATAGTTTTGTCAACATCCATCATGTTCTGCACATGCTCAGTCCTTAGCTATGGCAGAAACTTGTTACAGTTGGCCATACCCATTAATAATCTCTAGACAATCCTTTTACTGGACAGATAGCAAGGAAGCATGTGACTGATGTCAGGAGGTGTGGTCTGACACTGCACATACACACAGATACTTTACCCAGTTCTTAACAGGCTTACATTTACTTTAATACAATTTACTGAAGTGGGATTTTATAGCTTATTGGTGTTTTTAGGGGGGTTGTTTTGCACCTGTTAAGGTGCAGTTGTTTCTATTGAGTCAGTTTGTTCTTGACAAACAGTAGAAACAGAGCTATATTCAGTTCAAAGAACAATTCAGGATCCTTGGTAATGATAACGCCCAAGTATTTGAAAGAATCAACTGTCTGGATGGTGTTAAGGAATTACCAAGTTTTGCACAGTGGTATCATCCAGAGGATAAATCCTAAATTTAGTCCATTTTATCTGAATTCTGTGACTGTATTCAGTGCTTCATTTAAAGATGGATGAAAAGCATTGATATAATTCACTACATCATCTGCATAAAAGCCTTTCTTTCTGTTTCCACTTTTATCATAGTCACTTTTTATCATACTGATTCTCTCTTTACTTCCCCCCCCTTACTTCCTAACTTACTGGTTACTTCCTGGTTACCTGACTTCTCTCCCTCACTTCCTAGTCTAGGCATCTTAAAATCTCTATGATACAGGATGAGTAGCAGAAAAGTATCCCCAGCTTCCCTGCATACATATATTGGACTAATACGGCACAAAATAATTTTCTGTACTATAAAGATATGGGCAGCTAAGATCTGCTTCAACCCTAACATCCATGGACTGGATACCCACACTGAATTCATCGGCCTTTATGCAGATGATGTAGTGAATTATATCAATGCTTTTCAACAATTTTTAAATCAGGTACAGTGTGACATTTTTTTTTAAAATACAAGGTACAAACTCTCTCTGCGACATCATTTTATTTGAAATAGTATTTAAGTGTCATTTTATTATAAATCCATGGTACAGACTATATAAGTGAAATTTTTTTTGATTGCAAGGAATACTCTTCACTAGTCATTGTTATTTTATTTTAAATCTGAGGAACCTACAGTGTGTGTCACATTATTTTATTTAATATCCCAGATTGTGGGACATTTTATATTAATTGCCAGGGACATACTGTATGTGACATCATTGAATTTTAATTCAAAGGATATACAGTAGACTGATGATGTGACATAATTTTATTTTAATTGCCAGCGAAAGGCAGTCAATGTGACATCATTTTATTTTAAATCCAAGGTACATACTATCTGTGTGACATGTTTATACATTAATTGCCATGAACAGACTGTTCTATGTGATATTTAATTTTTAGACTCTCCATGTGACATCATTTAACTGTAAATTGCTAGGTACAGAATGTCATTGGGACATTTTGTTTTAAATCAAAGGTGGAGGCTTTCCTTGGAAGAGAGCAAATGCAGTTGCTTCCTTGATTACTATGTGCCCACTAAAAGCGCAAAAAGGAGGAAGTGACTGAAACAAAGCTAAACCTAATAAACTTAGCAGTTACTTCATTGCTGAGGAACTCTCCGGGAAAAAGAACAAATATGGAATCAGCTCAATTAAACACAGTAATGCACTGAAATAACTGACTTTCTGTTTTAATGGAAGTAATTGCAGATATTGGGGAATGGACAGCCCACAGCAAAATGAAGTTTGAGTAAGATGTGAATTCATAAAATGAGCTGGTGGATTCTAAAAATGGTGGATTATAAAAAAAAAAGCTTTTCTCTCCAGAACACCTGTACATTGTAAGATTCTTCCCTAGTAAGTTGCAATTACTTACATGTGAGAAATAGATTCTGTAACTAAGGCAGTCTCCATGTTGATGCCATTGCAACTCACATAATCTTCAAAGAGCTTTGCAAACATATCACCCAGTAAGGTGGATTATGTGAGATGACCCCTGAGATTAATTTCATAAAGCAGTCCAAGGGGCACAGCCTGAAAGACCTAAAAATCGCAGTGCTCATAGGTATGTTTAGAACCCAAATGAAGAGATTAGAATAGGAATGTAAATGGAGGTAGCCAATATGCAATTAGAATTGTTTGTGCACTAGAATTAAATTTTTTGTATGTATTATATTTTTGGTCTCTAGTTGCACTTTAATATGGATGTACAACAGCCCAATTTTCTATATATTGTGTGTTGCATTGAAGGTTTGACCAAGCCTTCTGGGAATTTGTACTCCACCCAGAGTTAGGTCATGTGCTCGTTTTGAGCAAAGTACTTTAAACTAGAGAGTCAGCTTCAAGCATCCAGGCCACACAGGAGAAGCTGTCAGCTCATTCAGCCAAAAAGGCAAGTACCAGTAGGTTAGGACCCAGTTAAAGAAAGCAACCTTGACGTGGTGACTGGGCATAAAATAATTTGGCCAACTTATTGAACTTTTTTTTTTTTACTTTTATTTATCCAGGGTTTAGCAGGCTGTTAGTAGTAGCAGCAACCTTATGGAGGTAGCCAATATGCAATTTGAATTGTTTGTGCTCTAGAATTCTATTTTTGTATGTTTAATAAGAATGTAAACTTATAAAAAAAAAAGTTGGAACTCTGGACTCAACAAAGATCTAAACTTTATGTGTCACTATCAGGGAGATTCAATAAAAGTTCTTATCTTTAAAATGGTGTTCATTTTGCCCCAACCAATTAGATGTTAGCTTTCAGATGTTAAATAAGATCTGATTGGTTGGGGCAAAATTAGCACCATTTTAAACTATAAGAACTTTTATTGAATCTCCCTGTATGTTTCTAATATAAATGTCATGTAGAATTAATCAGACCAAATTACCCAAACCCATAAATATCTCATTTATACCAGACCCTCCATTGACACTAAAAGGTAAAAGTGTGTCTGAGCGTATTGTTTAACCTTTACTTATTTATTGTTTAATTTATGACATCCATCTCCAAGCATGTATGCAAACAATAACATCTGTGTAATATCAGAAAGTCTCTTTTCTAGTATGTGTGCTTTACAAGATTCAGTATTGTATCATGCCTGAGGAAGAAGCCCAAGTGCTTCAAAAGCTTGCATTTTCAATCATTTTAGTTAGCCAATAAAAGGTATTATTTTATATCCAAGATATCTCTACTTTCATCAATGGCTAACATGCAAATATTCTCTACTACAACCACATTATGAGGTAATATTTTGGTAATGAGCAGAACATCGTATTTAACCATATACTAAACTGTGATAAAATACATTGATTTGTTAAGAATTTACCATATTTAAAATAAAGATTATAACACTAAACGTAAACTAACTAGTAAGTTAGCTATATTAAATCTCCTTGCAATTCAGAGGAATTCTCATTAAATTAGCTTCAAATTTAAAAAAGAAGAGAAACATATAAATTAGAGCCATAAAATCAACAACAATAACATTTACAAATCAATTTTCTCCAAGCGCACATGTCTCAGACTAATCATTTGTCACAGAGGAAAGGGACAAATTACATTTCAGCAAACGCACTGGGTATTCTGTTAAATCGCTAATATTGAGTCACTGTTAGGAGATCTACCCAGAGCATTGGGTTTTCTACCCCTGTAAGTGGTTTTAATCGCAGAGCGTTGTCCACCTGTTAGCAATATCAGATCCCTCTTTTCAAGATATGATAAACCATGTAACAAGGTAATTATCACGTGTAGTGTTTTTTGATTTTATATATTTGACCTGAATTGCTATAATATTAATGGTAAATTGTGAAGAATGACAGTGTTAATTGTAAGTATGAGGGCATATATATAAGATACAGTGAAGATGCGATACTGCACCTCTTTGCTGACAATACTGTGCCCTGTGTATATTGCTACTGCATGGTATTAGCTATAGACTACTACATTTTTACTGACCAGGCTGGTATTTAATAATCTGTTATTTATGGCTGCACTGTAAATCCCTGCCATGCCCAATATAAACCTGAAGTATCGGTAATGACAGATATTGCAGATTTATAAATAGGCCCCATAATTCCAAATCAAACTATGCATGGGTGGAGGTAATATTCAAAATAGGGAAAGTTAACAAACGATAAGCACATTTTTTATTCTCTGTCCTTTCCCTGCCCTTAATACATTTAACATGGTTATTCAATAAAAGTTCTTATCGTTTAAAATGTTGCTAGTTTTGCCCCAACCAATCAGATGTAAGCTTACAAATGTTAAATAATATCTGATTGGTTGGGGCAAAATTAGCACAATTTTAAACGATAAGAACTTTTATTGAATGTCCCTGTTTAATCTTTTATTCTTTAGTTACCATATGGAATAAGCAGTCAAAAATTGACAATCGAAGTAACACTTGCTACTCACATTCAACATACCATTCCTAGAATACAAAGTTAATGGTAATACTGTGTAAAAGTCTGATGGCACTGGAAGAATTAATGGTAATTCTGCTGGCACTGAAGTATTATTAGCAATACTGAGGTATTCTCTACTGGCACGGAAATAGTTGATGGAAATACTGTGGCTGGCACTAAAGGGCTAATAATAATACTGTGGGAAAGTCTGCTGGCACTGAAGGTGTTAAATATGGAATCACCTTGAGTTAATATCTTTTTCTTGACATTCATTTTAAATGTCTGCCAAAGGTATTATATCATTTTTGAATTAAGGAATTTCACAGTATTTCCTACAATTCATTAACCTCATCCCAAGAAAACCTAAAAAGATTATAATAATAACATTTTTATAATACTAATAATAGCTTGGTTAAAACAAATATAAATATTTTGTGTTCTTTTGGATTTATTGCACTAGCATCTTGCATCTTTGTTAATTCTAATATTGTCAGATATTTTATATCATATCTTGTGATACATTTCCTTTATCATGATGTTTTCACAAACCTAGCTAATTATATATTCAGACACACATTTATTTAATAGATTCAATAAAATGTCTTACAGTTTAAAATGGTGCTAATATTGCCCCAACCAATCAGATATTATTTAACATTTGTAAGCTTACTGATTGGTTGGGGCAAAATTAGCACCATTTTAGACGATAAGAACGTTTATTGAATAACCCTGTAAATGTTTGTGAATCCCAAAGTAGTGAAAATAAACCATTTATTCTAACTCTAATTATTCTAATATTTAAATAAATCAAGTATATACTTGTTCAGCAATTTATTTCAAATTCTCTGTTTGTGCAGGCTTTTTTTTAATGTAATTGTTATTGCAATTTTCATAAATTATTGGTCCCTCAGCTTCCAAACTTTCAGATGGATTCCATGGATTCTGATTTACACTTAATGGGTACTGAATTCTTCACATTTTCTTTTACATTTTCAAACTGCCTTCCTGCCTAGTCCAGGCATCTATGGGCCACAATCATGACAGTTATAAATCCTTAAAATCATTTTCGTTTGCTTATGATAAAATGATGTATAAAGCAGCAGAACAGTTTGTGGAAATATTGCAGCATTCCTTGTCATTTTCTATCCAGCTGTGATATTGTGTGAGTCAGTCAGCCCCTTAGTATTGCCTGCAAGATGTAAAGACCAGTGAAGAAAGATTCATTTTAGAGAGTATGTTAGATGGTGCTAAGCCCCTATGCCCTACCTAATCTTTGTGGAGTTTACATCTGATCTTATGGTGGCCTGGATAGTATGAGTCACTGTTCACCCTAATCTGTGTGCTCGTGCATGCGCACACAACTGCAGGCCTGCTCACACAGGTTAAAGAACACAAATGTTTTCCTTACAAGTTCTTTTTTATTAATATTATTTTTGCCTTTTTGTTTGAGGGAATATGTAGAAAAATTCTAAATGAAATGTAACATAGTAAAATAGTAATTGAGGTTGAATAAAGACATACGTCCATCAAGTCCAACCTTTTTACCCTCCTTTTTAACCCTACCTAACAGTAGATCCAGAGGAAGGCAAAAAAAAAAAAAAAACAGCTAAAAAAAAAAAGGGGGGGGGGAAAGAGGAATTCATTCCTGACTCCAAACAGCAATTAAAAAGTATCCCTGGATCAACCAGATCTATATGTATTGATACCAGTAATTCTCAATATTTTTTAGTTTTAGAAACTTATCTACCCCACTTTTAAAGCTATTTTATAAACTTTCCATTACCACATCTGCTGGAAGACAGTTCCTCAGTTACACCGTTCTCACTGTTAAGAAACTTTTCCTAACCTGAAGATGAAACTTCTTTTCTTCAAGTCTTAATATGACCTAAAGTATTAGTGAACAATGCACCAGAGAGTTTATTGTGTGGCCCATTAATATATTTGTATATCCCCATGCAAACATTGCTTCTTCAATGTAACTTGTCTAATCTGCCTGCAGAATCAAGCCCCTGCATTCACTTTATTAATGTTGTTGCCCTTCTCTGCTTTCAAGATGTCCCTTTTGTATATGGGATTCCAGAACTGCACCACATATTCTAAATGAGGCCTTACCAGTGCCTTGTAGAGAGGGAGAATAATATTTTTCTCTCTTGAATCTATTCCCCTCTTTATACAAGACAATATCTTGCTAGCTCTAGTCGTTGCTGCCTGGAATTGTTTGCTACAGTCTGTTATCTACCAGAATCCTTTTTCCATTAGAGATTTACTCAACACAGAGTTATTTATGGTGTAAGTGGCACAGGGATTCTTAAACCCCAAATGCATCACCTCTGCTATCCATTTTGATAAATATTTTGCTAAATGGTATATTTTAAAGATTTTAGAATGTACTTATGAAAACAGAAAGGGAAAGTAGAAAGTATGAAAATGCTTCCCTTATTCTTACTCTAATGTGCAATGTGCATAACAATCAAAATTTTAAACACCCTGTATCCCCCCCCCCATTTTTGTAGGCGATTTCTTTGTAACTTTGTGTATATAATTATGGCTTTGTGAGTATAATATACAGCAACATTTGACATAAAAATACATTCTATTACAGTTAAAAAATAATTTTTGTTGAATTGTTGCAGTTTAGTTGAAATTTTTACTTATTTTCTGTTGAAAATGTTATTTTAGAAACAATAAATATTATAATTTATCTAGTACATATTTGGCACAGCTGATTGAGTGTTAAAAAAATTAAATAATGACAAGTTAACAAAGAAATGGGAATGTTTATTAAATGTCTTTTTTTTACGAAATGATGTTCACAGGTGGGAACTTGAGATATGGGTATGTCATTTTTATTTGCCTTGTGTCCTGATTATTGATGAATGTATGTACAGATGTTATCATTGGGAAAAGGTAAGCAGAACCAGAACGATTCAATTAACTGATAATGATTATTACCACAATGTCAAACAATTCACATTGTGCAAATAACATACATGCTCACATGGTCTACTTGTGGAACATAGTAACATTAAAATAGAACTTTTAATTCTCTTTTCTACTATAATAATTAAAATTTTCTTTTCTAAATTTTACGGCTGCCGATCTTTAAACTTTTAAAATCTGCTGGAAGATAGAGAGTCCCAACAAAACCATTTATTACAGGTAAAATTAGAGAAACAAGCACTTATGACTCTCTTGTTACTACACACAATGCTGTGTCTCAGGGAGCAGTTTGTAAATAAAGAATGTGCAAGTGCAACATGCATTTACCCTTATAATAATAGGAATGTAATATTTTTTTTCTATATCTAGTAATAAAAATCCCCAGTGCTATCAATTATATAAAAGTGGTGCTCTTGTAAACATACTAACAACAGATGAAAACAATAAATTATCAGACAAATTGATATATCTTCTATAAAAACAGTGAACTAAAAACTTAAATTGGCAATATATGTCCAAACTTAATTAAAGATGGCAGCTTGATGACAAACATTTTGGGTCTAATATTTTTATAATCAAGATTTTAGGTGAATTTGTTTTTTCAATGTTAGAAAAAGTAATTCTGAAGTCATTCCCCCCCCCCTTTTTTTTTTTTTGCTGGGATTTTTTGCCTTACTCTGGATCAACTGTTAGGTAGGGTTAAAAAAAATAATAATAATAAAATAAATATTAAAAAAAATAGGTTGAAAAATAGGGTTAATAGGTCGAACTTGATGCACTTGATGTCTTTATTCAACCTCAATTACTATGTAACTATGATAAATAGTAAATTAGAATTTTATACAAAACATTGTCCAAAAATGTAATTTCACTTTGTATTGCAGCTTTATAAAAAAGAACCTTAATGTCAAATCTTTCATAGCTGTATGCTCGATATTGTTTTAATTTGTTGTGTGATTATGGAGATTTATTTATAGCTTGATTTAATAACTGCTGTTTTTTTCTTTTACATTTTACAATCACTATATTGTGTTTCATTTTTATAGTGCCAGAATAAATATTGTGTGATTTTTCAATTATCTTTGTCCGGTACCTGCAACTCTTATTGCTTTGATTTTTTTTTATCAAAATGAGTTATATGGACACACTAATGCATTTACAGAAATAAACAGTTGACTATTTATTGCTTACTTATTGCCCTTTACATGATTTTGTTTTCTTCTTTTTTGCAATAGATTTCACTAAGCGTGATATGTGCTCTATTTGATCACTATTACCATCTAAGTGAATAAATGTATATAAAGTACTTACTTATATTAGGTACTAGACAAAATGTATAATGTTATAAATGTACTTACAAGGCTGGTACCCCTATTTTAAATGCAATAGTCAAAATGAAAGGTTTAGCCACACTGCTACAATGTCTGCATGTGTTTAGACAAATTTAAACCTAAAAAAACTTTAATGATTGTTAGGTTTCAGTATTACACCCAAATATGTGCTGTTTGTAAAGCACAGGGCAGTCTTAGCCAATCAAAAAAATTGCTGACCTCCCCTCCCTATAGGAAAAAGGAAGACTTCCTAATGGGATTGGGGTAAGCACCAGCATGTGTGTGCAGTCTGGAGTAAAAGAGGAGGGAGAGGAGCTGGAAAAGGGAACTTTACTATACAGGTAATTGTCTGTCTGTCCCTATCTCTTTATTTCTATGTCTGCCTGTCCCTATCTCCCCACACATACATGAATCTAAAGTTCATTACCCATATAAATAAATACCTTTGGTAATGATGTCTGTACACATACCCACATAAATAGCACACATAAACTCACAAGTACAAAAGTCTCTGCTCAAATGTAAATATCTTTTTGTAATGGTGTCATATAGAGAGTCGAATAATAGTGTTGTGTAGCTATAACCAGATACCAATACTGCAACAATATTGTAAAGTATACAAACCCACATGTTTGTCCATCAATAAGTTAGAAATATCTATCTACTCATATCAATCTATTTATACATAACATAACATGTTTTAGTGATCAAAATAATTGAAGGAGAACTAAACAATTTAATATCCCACCCCATTCCATTAAAAGAACCCAGGTGGAAGATTTCAACTACTAGGACTTCATCCTGGCTCTATAATAGCAGAAATACAGTTCTCCGTTAATTTCCCAGGTACTGTATTTTTTTGACTATTCAGTTACTTTCCTTAATAGTGCAGGTATACAAAGTAAGTTATTTCAGTCATTTTTGACAACATTTATCATTTATTCTTGTGTTGGGAAAAGTGTCGAATTAATATTTGTTTTTTGATTTGATTAAGAAAGATTTTTTAAATATTTTTTTTCAAAATACATGAAAATATATATTGTTTTTTACACTACAGGTATATGTATGGAACAGCTGGCAGGTGCACATATAAAACAAGATTAGTACTGATGTTGAAAGTTTTTAAATGATACATTATTTTGCTAAATCAAAAGTTAAACCACCATTACCTAGATTTCTATAACTCAAATGATTGATTTCAGCAGACTATTAATGTATGTTTGAGATTACATTATGTTATAAGTATATGTTTGTATACAATTTTAAAGGAGAATGAAACCCAAAAAGTCAAAGATTAAGTTATAAAGTACTTGTTCAGCAACCTTCTCAACATGGAAGATTCTATTTAGGGGCCTTCCTTTCCCTATTTTAGCTAATTTTCAGTTCTGTAATTTTCAGTTCTGAAGCTGACATTTCTCCTTGCCTGACTGATTGTACTTTTACATTTTCTGTGTAATTTCCACTCCCACCTCTTAACCCCTATGATGTAGGAATATATTAAATCATCAATATTCAAATTGCAGAAGTGTCTGGGTGGTGCAGAGCGATTCACTGATTAACACATTCCTAGTAGCAGTGTTGTAGTGTGATGTATATATGTGTGGGTATCTAGGGTTTCCAGAGCTGAAATAATGAATGTCTCACCTAAAGCTTCCACTCCACCTAATCTAAACATAAACAATATATATCGAAGGTGAAACATATGAAGACATAGTTCTAGGGTTACCACCTTTGCCTTATTAGACTATAGAAATTATAACCAGCCATTTGACTTGTAGATTTTATACCTATTTGGATCTTAAAGGAAAAAGTGTCCTTTGGCTTTACACTAATTACAACTTGAGGTGCCAAATAATTTGGTTTAGTAGGGACACACTTAATACATGGTGTGTGTGTTTGTGCTGCAGATTTTAAAACTCAATAATGGCAATGTTGAGGACATTATTGTTTTTTACTTTAAATATAGCTGTCACAGGAATTAATTGGTATGTCAGTTGGTGTGTACTCGTGGCAGGTTGGGGGATAAAAAAACTAACTTTTTTGATGATTGGTCAAAATGTGTTTTTTGACTATACCCTTTATATATGGTACCACATGAATGAATGGGTAGCACATTTGGTGTGTGTACCTTTGTCAGGTCAGGTTGAAAGTTAAAAAAACAAACTGTTTTGATTATCGATCAAAATTTGTTATTTGACTATAGTTATACTTTAAATGTGGCTGACACAGAAATGGAAGGGTAGGTCAGTAGGTGTGTGTACGTGGGTTGGGGGTTAAAAAAAACAAATTTTCTTGATAATTAGTCAAAATTGTTATTTTGACTATAGTTACCCTTTAAATATGGCCATGAAATGGAAAGGAAGTTCAGTATGTGAGTGTACCTGGATCAAGTTGGAAGTTAAAAAAACAAACTTTTTTGATTATTGACGATTTTTTTTTTTTTTTACTTAAGTTGCCCTTTAGGTATGGCTACCACAGTAATGGATAAGTAAATTAGTAGGTATGTCTACCTGTGTCGGGTTGGGGGTATTAAAAAAAACTTTTTTGATGATTGGTCAAATTTATTTTACTTTAGTTACCCTTTAAGTATGGCTGCAACAGCAATGGAGGGTAGGTCAGTAGATGTGTGTATCTGTGTCATGTTGGTGGTTTAAAAAACAAACTTTTTTTAAAATTATTGATCAAAATTTAGTTTTTTGACTTTAGTTACCTTTTAAGTATGGCTACCACAGTAATGGATAAGTAGATCAGTAGGTGTGTATACCTGTGTCGGGTTGGGGATTAAAAAAACAAACTTTGTTGATGATTAGGCAATTTATTTATTTTTACTATAGTTACCCTTTAAATATGGCTGCCACAGTAAGTAGATCAGTAGGTGTGTGTACCTGTGTAGGGTTGGGGGTTAAAAATAAAAACCTTGGTTAGTTAAAATTGTTTTTTTGACTATGGTTAGCTTTTAAGTATGGCTGCCATGAAAATAGAAGGGTAGGTCAATAGGCATGTTTACCTGGATCAGTTTGGAATTTAAAAAAACAAACTTTTTTGATTATTGATAATTTTTTTTTACTTTAGTTACCCTTTAAGTATGGCTGCCACAGTAATGGATAAGTAGTTCAGTAGGTGTGTGTACCTGTGTCAGGTTAGGGGTTGAAAAAAACAAACATTTTTAATGATTAGTCAAAATTAGTTTTTTGACTATAGTTACCCCTTAAAGGACAACTAAAGCCGCAGAACTACACTGAACCAGAAGGCAGAACACCTTGATATAAAACCAGTAATCTGTGTCTTACCTATCATTTTGATACGGGCACTGGGAAATTTACCTAAATAATATATGGTTTGTGCTTTACTTCACAGCATTCTAGTATCACACATGCTCAGTCCTTAGCTATGGTAGAAACTTGTCCCAGTTGGTCACACCCATTAATAATCTCTAGCCAATCCTTTTACAGGACAGATAAAGCAAGGAAGCATGTGACTGATATCAGGAGGTGTAGTCTCACACTGCACATACACAGATACTTCATCCCGTTCCTAACAGGCTTACATTTACTTAAATACAATCTACTGGAGTGGGATTTTATATCTTATTGGTGTATTTAGGGGGGTTGTTTTCAGATTATGGAGTATAAAAATTGAGTTTAGTTCTCCTTTAAGTATATCTACTATGGAAATGGGAGGGTAGGTCAGTAGGTGTGTGTACCTGGGTTTGGATGAGGGGGTATTTTTGTTTGAGTTTACAACCATAAAACTATCTTTTATTAGAATGTATCAAAATTTGTTTTTTTTTAAAAAACTTTATTTACCCTTTAAGTATGGCTGCAACAGGAATGGAAGGGTAGGTCAGTAGATGTGTGAACCTGTGTGAGGTTTGGGGAATTTTTTTTGCATAAAACTAACTTTTATTGATGATTGATCAAAATTAGTTTTTGATTATAGTTACCCTTTAATTATGGCTTCCATGGGAATTGGAAAGGTAGGTCAGTAGGTGGGTGTACCTCTGTGTGGGGGTTGGAGGTATCACCGTTTGTGTTTATGACCATGAACCAAACTGTTTTCGCACATATTCACATTTGAGGATTGTTACCATTATAGTCTATGGGAAAAAATGTCCCGTAATTCGCCGATAATGCTGTAACGCTTCCGCGGATTCCTTAGCTAGGTAATAGCACATTTCTCCTATATGTCCCGCATGTATCTAGCTTAAAAACTGTGGGAGGAGATACAAAAAAGTGGAAGAATAAAATGGAAGAAGAAGAAATAGAAAGAACAGTAATTTGGCTCTTTAAGCCAAATTAATTAGAGGGTCCATAGGCAATAATCAAATTCTAAAGATTAATCTATGCAACAAAAAACACTCCTGCTCAACTAGTTATTAAAGGACAACAATTTAATTTTTTAAAATCTGCAAAACACATTTTGGGGTTTTACAGTTTCCTTCATGAGATGAACAGAAGCCTTTTGAAATGTTTTTACAGCACATAAACAGTACCCAATATCCCCCACAGACTGCCTTCTTTAACAGATTATGGACACACTGGACATTTCCAATGTTATACATTTAGACATGCTTAACAAGACTTTTTAAAGGGCATGTCCACCTCGAAAGCAAGATTTAATGTCCTGTAGGAAACCCCCCCAGACCAGAAACCGTTTTTTTTACAGACCTCAGGTCAGTTCCTAAACCAAGGTATTATAAAAGATAGATACATACAGGGTGATGCAATATGCAAAGCCCATGCAGCCCCACCTTCTCGAGATGCTGCAATGCAATAAATCCTTTGCAAGATTTAGTGCATTGCGGAATTGCAGTCAGGTAAATATGCTGGCTTACACCTCCTATTCAAAAGCTTTAAGTTTTATGCTAAATAGTTGTGCAAAACTTATTTCAGGCAGTTTTGCATTGCATGCGCCACGCTATTTACAAAAAGATTTAGAAATGGCACAGGCACTGGAAACTCAGTGTAAAACTCATGATAGACCAATAACCCTTTGGGTAATGTGAGTTTTAAACTGACAGTACTGACTAAGTACTGCATCACCCCATAAAGTAAAGGTTTTGGTATGGATAAAGTAGGAAAAAAGTTAACAGGGATATTTATTAAAATACAAAAGTAACCTTTATTACAATAACAGAAAACAAAACAGTAACATAATAATTGAGGTTGAATAAATACATACATCTATCAAGTCCAATCTTTTCACCCTCATTTCACCTTCCTGAAACAAAATGGCAATGGGAAAGTATCCCTGGATTAAACAGAACTGGAGTATATGTATTTATACCAGTAATTCTTATTTTTGTTAAACCTATTAGTGAACAATGCAGCAGAGAGTTTACAATATGGCCCATTAATATATTTGTATAAAATAATCATACCCCCATGCAAATGTCGCACCTCCAATGTAAACAGCCCTAATTTTTCTAATCTGCCTGCATACTTAAGCCCCTCCATTCCCTTTAATATTTCAGTTGCCCTTCTCTGAACTGCTTCCATTTCCAAGATGTCCCTTTTGTATATGTGATTCCAAAATTGCACCGCATATTTCAAATGAGGCCTTACCAGACCTTGTAAAAAGGGAGAATAAGTTTTTCTCTCTTGAATCTATTCCTCTCTTTATACAAGACAATATCTTGCTATCTGTAACCGTTGCTGTCAAACATTGTTTGCTACAGCTCAGTCTGTTATCTACTAGAACCCTCAAATCTTTTCCCATTAAAGATTCACTCAACATAGAGCTATTTAATGTGTAGGTGGCACCAGGATTGTTAAACCTCAAAAGCATCACCTTACATTTATCAACATTGATCTTATCTGTCATTCTGCTGCCCATTTTGATAATCTATCTAGGTCTGCTTTCAGCAATTGCACATCATTTGAAGTTTCAAAAGCTCTGCATAGTTTAATGTCACCCTTAAATATAGTTTATTTTCACTGGAAATGCTGTTGTGTAACACCCCTTTAAAGGTGGTACTCCTTGTGTAATAACATTACATTCAGGGGAGCCTTAGCCCCACCACAGTACACCACCTGGAGCACAAAATTGTTGAACAGCAAATTTGAACTTTATACTGCACACAGTAACTAAGTCAATACAAAAATCTCAAAAATTATATACAGTACCCTACACCTAAAATATAAAAACGTGACAGTAGACAAGAGTCCTGGGGTCCCAATGGAAAAGTCCCTTATATATCAATGTCCTCCCCATCCATAACTCGTATTTCAATAGGCAACAGTGTGAATTGGTTTGTCATTTGAAAACAACTTCTAAAAAACTATTGTCCCTACATTAATATCGCAAAATGATCTTTTGACTCCTCATAAATTAAATATACAAACTACAATTAAATGACAATTAAATGTATAATGGCATTCTATGTTAACAAGTATATTATACGATATATATATATATATATATTTTTTTTTTTTTTTTTTCTTTTTTTTTCTTTTACAAGCTGACTGGAGGAAGTGATTGAAAATAGTTTTAACATATCTGCATTAGACAATTTAAAAAAAAATCAGCACTTAATGTCACTTTTCACATTTTGATAGGCAATTAAATATTAACTTAGGAACTATCATGATCTAATGGATTTTATTCAATTAATTGGCTTGGTAAACGTGTTTTTATCTTAACTATTTTAAATGCATTAAACTGATACTTTGTTTAAAAAAAAAAGGAAAGAAGAATCAAAGTTAGCTGTTGCTTTGTGATATACAGTAGTACATTTTAATGTAAATAAACTTGTATTTGCATACAGAACATCTAACCTAATTGCTAACCACCATTGTGAAGTGTTTATTTTACTCCTTTTTGGGCTATACTACCCATTACTGCATTTCCCCTTTTTGAAAACAATGCTCAACTTAAACTTACACTGCAAAATGTTGATTAGAAATGGAGAAAAATACTTGCTCATTTTTTAACAAGCAGTAAAGAAAATGACTTCCTCCTCAGCTTTTCTTAATAAATGAACCCAAGAGACGTTTTATAGAAAATAAATGATACAGATTTATTTTTTTTTTTTTTGGGGGGGGGGGGAAGTACCTTTTCTCAAATGTTGCTTTTTGGAAGATTAATATACCCAGACAATAGTGTCTAGTAGAGATGGCCGAACTTCATAAAGTTCGGTCTGTTTTCGAACTTTCGAACTTCAGTAAAAGTCTTCTTTTTTTTAAAAAAAGAAGCGCAAACAGAACCATAAATTCAAGGGTTACCGAAATCGAACGATACTTTTGAGGGTTAGCGAAAATGAACGATACTTTCGAGGGTTAGCGAACAATACATTCAAGGGTTAGTGAACGGCTCGTAATTCCTGAATTTTCGAAACAGATACTACGAACGTTCGATAATTATTGAAAGTCTGAAAAGTCCGGAAAGTCCGAGAAATCCAGGTCTGGGATAATTCGAGAAGTCAGATTCTGTTCGAACTCGATAAGTTCGGCTCAAACTCGGGTTTGAGTTCTAGTCCATCTCTAGAATCTGGTAAAAAGTATGCAGGTTTCTTTATTTACAGTACCATCTATATTTTATTTATAATGTTATTAACACATGTTTTCTAAAGGCTTTGGTTCTGCCCCCGTTTATTAATATTATAAATATTTATACATATCCAGGGTATCATAATGCTACTTTAGAATGTCTATATATTAAATAGAAAGAGAAATATATACATTTCTAATTGTTAATTAAAGGTACACATTGGAAATTATAGGAACATTCAATTGTAGAAAGCAGATTAATTAAAAGAAAATCTAATTTCCTTTTGTACTCTTGTTGTATTAGCTTTATCAAATTTGTTTTGCAAGAATTTCAGATAAAAAAGGGGAAAAAAAGAAAATACCTCTTTTTAAGTGCTCTTATCAACATATCCATATATCGTTTACATTCGGCTGTAGAATACCATGCGGTAGTAAACTATCATAAACAATCGTATTCTATGGAGATCGTAAATCTACGATCGGGTTATTGTAGATTTATGATCGTTATCGGTTTAACATCGATCGTTAAAGGCGCAGTATTGATAAAAAGCAATATCGTGCCTTTATGAATATGACCCTTAATCTTTCCCTAAATCTCTTTTAAAAAATGCATATTTTCGAAAATACATGAAAACTCGTAATTTCGAAAATGCCCGAAAACCGTGAAACTCGTAATTTCGAATATTTTCGAAAATACGAAAAATCTCGTTATTTCAAGGGTATTTTTAATTTTAACGGGTCCGCTCGCGGATTTTCGAATTTTTTCGAAAATTCACGGATCCTCGAGCGGACCGGATTTTGCGAAGTACGGACATCTCTAGTAAAGATTCCTTATTCGTAATTTCATCTGAATTAAAGAATCTATTGGACATGGCTTATTCATCAATGGATTGATCAAGCCACATTGGTTTTTTAATGGTTGAATATCCCAGGAAACTCATTTTATACAAACTCCCTAAAATCCATAAAGATTTGGTCCATCCACCTTTCCGCCCCATTGAGTCATCCATAGGATCTGTGACTACGCCATTGTCTACCTATTGTGATTATTTTCTAAAAACTTTGGTATGCAACTTACCTTCTACAGGTGACTTTCTTGAAAATCTGTCTACTGTTTGTTCATGGGACAATGACTTCTTACTTATTACACCAGATATAACATCTCTCTATACCAATATTGAACACATTAAAGGGCTTGAAGCAGTGAGGTACTTTTCATCTAAACTTATTGCTGTTTTACCTCCTACAGAGTTTTTTGTTGACTGTCTAGATTTCATTCTTAAGATTAATTATTTTAAGTTTGAAAATTACTTTTACTTACAGACTGTCGGCACGGCAATGGGAAGTACTGCAGTACCATCTTATGCAAATCTGTATATTGGCTTTCTTGAACAATGTTTTATTTATCATAATGATCTGTTTAAAATGCACTGTAAATTTTTTTTGTTATATTGACAACATGTTTATCATTTAATACGGCTTATAAAGTCATTGCCTTCCTGAACAGCCTAGACAACAAGATTTACTACCAATATCTCTCCTCAATCAGTCTACTTTCTGGATGTCCAGGTTAAGATTACTGATGGTGTTCTTAGGACTTCCCTTTTTGTTAAACCTACATACTATAACACCCTTTTATCTGGCCAAACTTTTCACCCTCCTCACGTGTTCAAAGGCCTCCCTAAGTCTCAGTTCATCAGGGTCTTAATTATCTGCAATGACCCTAGAGACGCAGAATGTCAATTGGATCTTATGATGTCCACATTTTTAGCCCGCAATTACTCAGAGGCTTTACTTGTTAAAGCCAGGGATAGAGCTTTACATCCCTTACGTAAACCAAAAAAACAGATGGGTGTTTCCTTTATTCAGAAGTTTACTTCTAACTCAAAAGTGATTAAACACAATCTTGCTAAGTTTTGGCCTGTGATTGAAGGGGACCCTAATCTGGGTTGTGACACCAAAATGAAACCACGATGTGTATATCAGAAAGGTAGATCACTTTACTCTAAACTTATTCAAGCAGATCCTGTGTCAAAATACAAAAAATTACAATTTTTCTTTCCCAAAAAGAAGGGATGTTTCTGCTGTTGCAGCTGTAGTGTCTGCAACTCCCTGATCCTTGGACCTTCTTTTAACCCTCCATATTCGGGGGTAGAACTTTTAACATCAATGGTTATTTTAATTGTAACACAGATTTCTGCATCTATTTACTAAAGTGCCCTTGCTCTTTAGTGTTTATATGTATCAAGAAGCAATTACAGTGCGAGAGGAGCAACATTAAACTGACTTTTCAATGATCATTTGAAGATTCCAGTTCATCAAAAAGTAAATATGAGGACACTCCTGTTGCTTCCCATTTTTTTTAAATGTAAGCATTCAGTTTCAAACCTTTAAGGGATGGTCATTGACCATATTCCATACATGGCTAGTGGTGGTGACAGAAAGTTATTACCTAGGGAATCCTATTGGATCTTTACCATGGATGCAATGCAACCTAAAGGACTCAATTGTAATTTGTGACTTTCCTGCTTCTAGTCTAAAAGATAATGGTTTAACGTCTGTATTGTTGTATCTATTTTTTATTGATTGTAGTTATTTTTCTCGGGTGTATAAAAGGGTGTTTCTTTATTTCTTTCATTGTTTCACTTTTGTCTGAAGAAGGTACACTGTTGTACCCAAAAGTCACTTATGATGTTCCAGTGTATAATATAATAAAAGAGGGAGCCCTACACTACAGAAAAAGATCAAAAAACGGGTGGACATGCCCTTTAACAATTTCCTTTTATTGTTTTATAAACATATCGGGTAGAGAGGTAGGGTATGTTAGTAAGGGGAAGTACATAGAAATGCTCATTCTCTGCATCATATTTTTGTGATTGACAATAGACCTGTATATGTAGTTAGGTTGTTTTCTGAAATTCTTGTAAGGATTAAATTAGGTCAAGTTGTGATTTTCTTGATTTGCGTTATCATTTTTGGTTATATTGTCTTATATTATTTAGTCAGTAGAGATGGCCGAAACTCACTAGGGACAATCATTGTACACACAGTTGGTACAGGCCGACCCTGTCTCGAAGTATCGTAAACCCCAATTTGATTTTTTTCCCAAAAAAAGGGGTGCTTCAAATGCTATAGTTGTAACATCTGTAACTCCCTCATGGCTGGTCCTACTTTTAATCACCCATACTCGGGCAGAACATTTAACATCAAGTGATATTTCAACTGCAACATGGGCTATTGCATTTATTTACCTAAATGCCCCTGTGATATGGTGTACAGTATATAGGGAAAAGCATTGGCCCATTCAAAAAATGCTTTAAACATCACAGAAGTGACAATAAACTCACCCTTGAGAGAGTACCGGTAGCTACTGCCCTGGCTCCCAAAAGCAAACAGGATGACACACCAGTTGCAACCCAGCTCGTGAAACACAGACACCTGGTGTCATTGACCATGCACCCATTCCCCCTAGGGGAGGTGACAGGCAGAACGTTCTTTTATGTAGGGAATCATTTTGGATTTTCACTTTAGAAGCCCTCCATCCTAGAGGACTTAATTGTAATTTAGGACTGACTAGAAGATAATCGGTTACTTTGTTTCTATTTGTATTTGTTTTGTTTCTTTTTCAGCTCTCTACCTCTAGAGGGCACTAGATATCCATTTCCTGTCTGTATATAATGTTTAGCTTTTTCCTCATTTGTATCTTGATGTCTGAAGAAAGTGCAACATTGCACTGAAACGTTAAACGGTATGTGTAGCCTGTGTATGAAGTATTAAATACATAAGTTGCAAAGACTGATGTGCCTGGCGTTTCTTTGTCTGTTGCTATCAGATCACCTACATTGGCTTACCAGTGCACTCAGCATGTGCAGTCATTCTACCTCTTAGGTGTGTGCGGGATTACCTCCATTGCTTTTTAACTATTAGGTTCCCCTAAGAGTGCCCTTTACTATATGGGGGTCAGAGTGCCCTTTACTATATGGGGGTCAGGGTGCCCTTTACTATATGGGAGCCAGAGTGACCTTTACTATATGGGGGTTAGAGTGCCCTTTACTATATGGGGGCCAGAGTGCCCTTTACTATATGGGGGCCAGAGTGCCCTTTACTATATGGGGGTCAGAGTGCCCTTTACTTTTATGGGGCCAGAGTGCCCTTTACTTTAAGGGGTCAGGAGAATTATAAATGATGGTAAGCTTAATTAAAAATTTATTGAACTTGCACTCCACATGTTTAGAAACCACTACTCCCAGCAACCAAAGCATGCTGGGAGTTGTAGTTTCCAAACATCTGGAGTGCCAAGGAATTGGGGGTTACTGGTACCAGATTTGGCAATTACTGTATGGGATTAATGTATGGGAATTCTGCTGTCCATTTAAAGGGCAACTTAAGCCACAATACAATACTGAATCAGAAGGCAGTAGTGGTCATAATTTCTACCCTCGGCTTATACTCGAGTCAATCAGTATTTACAAATATTTCAGGTAAAAATGGGTACCTCGGCTTATACTCGGATCGATGTATACTCCAGTATATATGGTAATTGCTTTTATTTATCCAGGGTTTAGCAGGCTGTTTGTAGCAGCAACCTTATGGAGGTAGCCCATATGCAATTAGAATTGTTTGTGCACTAGAATTCTATTTTTTTGTATGTATTATATTTTTGGTCTCTAGTTACACTTTAATTGGATGTATAACAGCCAATATATATATATATATATATATATATATATATATATTTCTATATATATATATTGTGTTACATTGAAGGTTTGACCAAGCCTTCTGGGAAATTGTACTCCCCCCAGAGTTAGGTCATGTGCTTGTTTGAGCAAAGTATTTTAAACTAGAAAAAAAAAAATTTTTTTACACTAGGGTAATGTATATTTTTAAAAAATGGTTTTAATTTCTATTCTTTTGCTTATTTTTATGTTTTTAGTTTTATGCTTGTGAAGGTTCTCATTCATCCAGGCCATGGTATATCTGTTGTATTCAATTAGATAAACTGGACTTGAAGTTTAGTTCTTGAAGACGTTTCACTAGTCATCCGACTGGCTTTCTCAATTCAGAATGACTTGTACAAGAATCTGTGGCAATTATGTATAATACCACCTGTAATACAATAGAATACCACTTATTTCAAATACAGGGTAAGTTCTATAAGCAAAAACATGGATGTGCTATGGGATTTCCAGTTTCACCCATTGTGGCCAACCTTTACATGGAGGAGCTAGAAAAACAGGCGCTTAATATCTTTAAGGGCATAGCACCCAGCCACTGGTTCAGATACGTGGATGACACCTGGGTTAATATCCACCAGAAGGAAGTACAAGCCTTCACAGAACACATAAATGCGGTAGACCAAAACATCAAATTTACAAGGGAAGTGGTACAAAACAACAAACTGGCTTTCTTGGACTGCTTGGTAGAAATCAAGGAAAATGGTAAACTGGAAGTAGAGGTTTACAGAAAACCAACACACACAGATCAGTATTTGATGTTTGACTCCCACCACCCTTTAGATCACAAGCGGGGTGTCATAAGAACCCTGCAACACAGAGCTGAGAACATCTCCACTAGCACAGAGGCGAAGGCTAAAGAAATGAAACATCTTCTTTGTCAAAAGAAGTAGAAGTAAAGAAAAGATCAGGTATAAAAGTGAAGGGGAAAAGCAAGACAGGAGAAAGAACATGGTCATCCCTTATATAGCAGGGGTCTCAAAAAACACCATATTCCTGTCTGCTTTAAACCGAACAACACACTGAGGCAGCAATTGGTACATCTGAAAGACCCAATACCGAAACACAAGAAAAGTGACATCATATACGCAGTGCAGTGCAGTGAAGAATGCTCTGATATGTATGTGGGGGAGATCAAACAGCAACTGCATCAACATATGGCCCAGCACAGAAGAGCCAATTCTTCGGGTCAGGACCCAGAGCCGTGTACCTGCATCTTAAGGATAAAGGACATACCTTTGAAGATTGTAATGTTAACATATTGGCAAAGGAATGTGACTGGTTCAAGAGTGGTATCAAGGAGGCCATTTATGTGAAAATAAAGAAACCAAGCCTAAATAGAGGTGGGGGGGTTCGACACCAACTGTCTGCCATGTACAATGCTGTTTTGACACCTCTTAGCCACTATGCAATCACGCCCTTAACACCTGGTATGCTAATTGGGATTTTCCAAGGTACATTATTGCCACAGATTCTTGTACAAGTCATTCTGAATTGAGAAAGCCAGTCGGACGACTAGCAAAACGTCTTCAAGAACTAAACTTCAAGTCCAGTTGATCTAATTGAATACAACACGATATTTTTAGTTTTATATTTAAAAAAAAACAATTTCTTACAAACAAGTCCTCCTGCTACCCCAACGGCAGTTGGTTTTCCCTAATAAACTATCCAGCACACTAAAAAAATGTCCCTATCATGAGGCAAAAAATAGCTGTGACAAGACAATTGGTGTTGATAACAAAATATAGAAAAAAACAATAGTTCAGCAAATTATAAAACCCAAAGTTCTGCTTCAAAATCAGATTTAGCTCAATAAGGTGACTCATCAATAGTCATAACTGCTATATCTTCTCCTTCAGGAACCACTTATTATTAGAGATGTCCGAACTTCGAAAAATCCGGTCGCGCGAGGATCCGCGGATTTTCGAAAAAATCCGTAAATTCGAAAATCCGCGAGCGGACCCGTTTAAAACGTATTAAAATGAAAGTTCGGCAAATCCGCATTAAAAGTGGTTAAATAGCCTTGGTAATGTACACTTAATCACTCAGGACCTGGGTAATGTCCTTAGAAACACGTATCAATGCCTACAATACCTAAAAATTACAGTCCGCTAGCGAGAACGGTATTTTTCGAAAATACGAGGATTTCCGTAAAAACGAGGATTTCCGTAAAAAACGAGGACCTCCGTAAACCCACGGATCTCCGAAAAACGAGGATTCCCGTAAAAACGTGTAATCATGTTAGCTGCTATTGGCTAATTTGGGTCACGTGGCTTGCTCCGTCTTGAAAATAATCCCCAAAAATTCGAATTTACAAGAATTTCTCGTTTTTACAAAAATTCTTGTAATTACGAGAATCCGCGTAATTACGAGGATCCCGGAAGATCGCAGATTCTCGTAATTGCGGAGATACTCGTATTTTCGAAAATTTTCGTAAAAAAAAAAAAATCCGCGGTTCGGAAGTTCGGAAGGCGGAAAATCCGGAAAATCCGGAAAATCCGGAATAATCCGCCGTTCGCGGACGGGATAAATCCGCGGCGGATCCCGGTTCGGGTCCGTGAACCGGCCACTCCCTCCTTATCAGAGGAGTAAGAACCAAGACAAATATATACATGATATAAAACAAGATCTAAATGTGAGTTTTTCTGGTCGATAAAATGTCAGAAATAAAAAAGGGACAGTTTATAAATAAAGGGGAAGACTTTTGGATACTCAGTTTACAAACTTGGATACCAAGTGGTTTAAACCTACGATGGGATATCTCATATATCTATTAATACACATGTTCATAATAAATATTAAATATTCTAAAATTACTCCTAGATGTGTACTGTACATTAATTATACAGAGGAAAAAGAAACGTTCATTTTATGTTTAAGGGAAAAAAAAAAAAATATATATATATAAATATATAAACAATACAAGGATTGTGGAAGCTCCCCCAACACGCCCCTTTTAGGGGAGGTACGAGGTCCTATGCCTTTAATATAAAGCACTGGATGCATGGCCTCTTTCCTCATTTTTAAAAAGCTGGGGGAAATGAGAAAGCCTGTTATATGGATCTAGTGCACAACTATGAGAAAGGCAAAAGTTGCTAATGGTAATTGAAACAAAAAAGTTAGCAGCTAGGACCTTCCATGCAGATAATATGATATTGTATGGGGCATAGGAATGTGCATTGATTATCTTCTCTACGTTTGTGTGTGTGTATATATATATTTATATTATATACTGTACATAAAAAAATAACATGCTCTTTTAAAAAACATCTAATAAAGATACCTGATTACTTCCTCCTTTAAAAATAATTATTTCCCATTTTTAAAAGTTACTTCCCCTTTAAAGTCCTATAATATAAAAAAAAAAATCATAGGAACGCAAACAGTTAATTGGTTGGAAGTTTAATTGTTTTGGAGCTTTTAGAAAAGGTAATGGGTAATTGCAACTATGTAAGTATGTCTATGACTAATGGAACCTGAAACGCATCCGAGCTCCAAATGATTGTGTGACTATGTAGCTTTTCTCTTGATTTGATACCTGAAGTAGAGATGGCTGAAACTCACCAGTTTCGTTCCGTTTTCTGGTTTCTGGATGTCGGGAAAATCCTGAAGTTCACAAAATCTGAAAATGGAAAATTTTTTGGTTATTATAGAATGTTCAAGGTTATTTTCGATGATTGATTGAAAATACCCTCGAACATTCAATAATCATCGACAATATGATGGGAGACTGCTTTCGAGTTTCTGATCTTATTTTTGAGGATTATCGAACGTTCAAGGCTATTTTTGATAGTCTTCGAAGGTTTGGTAATTATAGAAAATAGGCTCCGAAGACCCGGGCGGATCATTGGATTTCGGAACGGAGGGGTTCCATGTCAAATCCAGGTCCGAGTCAGACCCGAATCCCATCTCTGACCTAAAATTACTAATAAAGAAAATATATTTTAATGCAAACTTACTGCTATCCAATGTGTTTAAAGTGGTGCAGACGTAAATCTATATTTGTATAACTGAAATAAACCCTAACATTCTCAATGCAAAGCAACAAACACTTGTATGTGTACATTTATAGTATACATTTTGATTAAAAAGTTATTTCTGTACAAGCTTACAGGAATTCTATTGATATGACCAAGAAACCTTTAACTTTAATGGTTTTGAAGTGCTTTTAGCTTTAACATCCTAAAATAGAAAAAAAATATCAACCGAAACAAAGAACATAATAATCAGGCATTTGTAGACCCAAGTAATCATAAAATAATCTATCAGTGTCTGAAATGCAGAAATTATGTTTTTCCACATCACAAACTCCATTACAAGAAAATGTGAAGATGTTGTGATATATTTATTTACAATGCTATTCCTAATACCACTATTTTCATTTAGCTGTAAAGGCAGAATTGTGAATTACATATAATTGAATTTTATGTCAGCATAGTTTGTGATGGTTTAATTTAAAAAAGTATTCCCTTCAGTGATCAAAAATAGTGGAGGACCAACTGCCCAAGTTTGAATCACAGGGGCATCCTATGAAACTGCCTACGAATCAGAATTAATATGCCCTTAACTTTCTTTAATGTGCCTTAAAATTACAACAACCTTAGGCTGTGTATACAAGAGACAATCTTCCAATTGGCTTAAAATGGATCAGTCAAGGCAGAATTATTGGCCCAATCATGTGGTTTTAAATGGGCCGTGCTAAAATATTGTCAGTGCTGCTTAAATTCCCAGCAGACACATTTGTTGTCTGATGGAAAATTTGTCTTGAGTGTACAAAGTGTTACTTAAGGAACCACAAACAGAAAAAAAATAATATTATTAACATTTTCTTTATCTAATTTAGGACATTTGAAAATTAAATTTCAGAAGTTGATATTAAATCTTTAATAGAGAGGGGAATCAATTAGATTTTTTTAAGATTTCAAGGTTCAGGGTAAAATAGTTTGTTTTACATTTTTTATACAATGTGTTTTTGTTTGTTGTTTAAAGATTTAAAACAGACCATCTTTTAACAGTTTTATGTAATGGGTACATATAATACAATAAGGAGGCCAAAACGCTTAAGGTAATTTAAATATGCCTGGTAAAAATTTTAAAACCTTGAAGAAGTGCTACCATATAAAAATTGTATATGATGCAAAAATGCATGGAATGGGGGGGAAAAGCATTTGTATGCTAAGCTTCAGCTTTAAATGTATATCTCTAATTCTAATGAGTGGGAAAGAAAGTAATGGAAGGCATATCTTATAGCCAAAAACAAAATCTATGGTAGTCAAGTCCGAAAAACATTTTGTTGGCTTTGTGTGCTGAAGTAATATATTTAGCTTTATATTTGGTCTTAATATTTACCTTCAAAAAAGCTTGATAATGTATTAAATTTTCTTCATGACATTACTTTGAACTTATATAATCTGTTTTCTGATTTATTTATTTATTATGAAAGTTAAGATTTCATCTCCAATAGCTGCCTTTCAACATATCCCATAATAAAAGTGTCTCTGTCAAATATCGTTTAGAAATTTTCCTTTCTTTTTATATCTATAAAAATCAGTTTTTGAACCTTGCAATATTTCCACATGTCAAATCTTTTTAACATTGTTCCAGAATATTTTAAGATATACAGTAATCTATTCTGGAAATTGAATTATGATAATGAGAAAAAAAGGTACATTCTACAATAAATGGGCTCATAGTACTTTACTTTTATTTGCTAAGAATGTACCTAATTTAAAATGTATAAACGTTTGGTATTAAAAGGCCTGTCCACCCCCAAAACTATTTTTTGCTGTAGTGTAGGGAGCGCTATCCTGCGTAATTTTGCCATATACTTTCATTATTTTTTTTGAACAGTTATCAAGTTATTTTCATTTTTGTGTTTCTAGTCTATGGAGATATGTCCACCAATCAGAAGGGTTTTGCATAATAGTTAAAATAGCCCTTTCTCCATTTGCTAATTAAACATGCAAACAACTGATTTGCAAGTCCCACCTGGGAATCTGGGATTTTACATTAACCCTATAGTTATCAGTACTACAGGATCTGATATTGTTGTGTGCAAGTAGCATGTTGATGTCAGATTTAATCAGTTTATCAATGGTATATATGTATATATTAAAAGACAAAAAAGCAGCAGCCCTTAGGGCCATATTTGTAAACGCACTGTAGCTGTAAATGTACTAAAAAGTGTTACTGCGTCTTTATAAATATGACCCCTAGAATCATGTTCCTTTAAAGGCAAGGGTGGGAATCTTTAAAAGTGACGCCCAATGTCCCAACACAACTCTATAAGACAAATTTGAGCCGCACACCAGTTTTCTGAAGAATATAAAGGCTTTTATCAATAAATGCTCACATATATAACAGCAATGTTTATTGATAAAAGCCTTTTTATTCCTCAGAAAACTGGGAATGCAGCTTGAATGTGTCTTACTATATAAATATATATATATATATATAGTGCAGTGTGGAAAAAGTGCACTCCAGGGGACTTTATAAAATATAAAAAGTCTTTATTCGTCCATGTTAAAACACGCTGCTATGCGTTTTGGCCATCTTGTGACCGTCATCAGGCATGTTACAAAACAATACATCACTTCCTTAAAACACAAACCGTGCCCGCCCTCCCATCACCACTCCCCCTTATACACGTCACCCTAGACTGTCATGCACAATGAGAACCTAGTGGCGAAACCCTCCAATGATAGGCTAATTCAATATATCAGCTGACATTCTCCCTATCTCAGAGAGGACTGCCTCAAAGGTTATTAAGTCTAGTTAGCGTAGGCTCATCAAAAAGGGACCCCCTTGAGCCCTTTCCTATTAACTCATTTATTGTCCATCTGTTATAAGGTGCACCACTACAGAAAACAGTAAATAATCGTTCATTGAGGCCCCTAGGGGCCAATGTGCCCAGAGTTCTAATCCATCTAGCCTTTCTCCTGAGAAGCTCCTGTTTGCGGTCTCCCCCTCTACCATTGTCCACCACATGGTCGATGGCCATCCATTTCAGGGTGGCAATACCGTGTTTAGCCTCCCGGAAATGCCTCGCCACCGCCTGCTCTCCAAACTTAGAAGAGGACCTACTCTCGCCCCTCTCCAGTGCGCGGATCGCTGATCGGTGGTTGGCCATCCTCTCCCTAACAGTAGTTGTGGTTTTGCCCACATAGTAGAGCCCACATGGGCATAGTAGATAATAAACCACAAAGGAAGACAGACAGCTTAACCTATGGCCAATTTTGAATCTTTTACCTGTGTGAGGGTGTGGGAAATCCCCACCCGCCAACATCGATTACATGTAAGGCATCCACTACATCTGTAGCACCCCAATTTTTAGTACCCATCCAGTGGATCCTATATTGCTGGCTGGGTCTTAAGGTCAGTCCTGACCAAGTCATGTAGGTTTCTACCCTTCTTATGGGCAAAAATCGGTCTAGAATTATGAAATGGAGGCTACTATCCCTACTCATATGTCCCAGTGCTTTTTAATACTTTGTCGAATGGTAGTACTATTCACTGAGTATTGTAGACTGTAGGGTATTAGTTCCAACCCAGGTGACTTTCTTTCTACACCCCTACCCCTAGTCTCAAAAGTCTGAATGGCTCGTTCCTTCTGGGTTCTAATTACATCCCTTTTATATCCCTGTTGTTCGAATTTAGCTTCCATAGCTTTTAATTGAATACCGGTATTGGTAGGATCAGAATTATTAAAGAGCACCCTTAAAAATTGAGAGTACAATATTCCATTTTTCTGAGCTAAGGGATGATAACTCCCCGCATGGAGAATGGTGTTCTTATCCGTTTTTTAGAGAATAGGCTAGTTTGTAATCTATCACCTCTTTTTGTAATTCTAAGGTCCAAGAAATCCACTGTGTTGGGGCTGACTGTGGCCATAAGTTTAACTGGAGTGGGAAGTTCATTGATCTGCTTAATCATGAGTTTGGCACTATCCTCATCACCTTCCCATATGATGAACAAGTCATCTATATATCTTTTATAAACACGTAACCGTGTTCCAAATACGGGTATCAGATGTGTCAGCTCGAAGTTTTCCATAAACAGATTAGCAAAAGCGGGCCCTACATTAGAGCCCATGGCTGTACCCATAATTTGCTGATAGAAGCAACTATCGAATCTAAAATAATTATGACCAAGTGCGACCTCCAATAGCTCCATAAGAATTCCACCGGAAGATGGGTATGACCATGGGCTACGAGGGCCCTTCTACAAATTTCCACACCTTGTTGTTGGGGAATAATGGTATACAAGCTCCCCACATCGCATGTAATAAGTACTGTGTCATCTAGGGTACCCTGAACCTCCTTGAGCACCCCAAGGAGCTGTCTGCTATCTCTGAGGTAAGACCCCATTTTTTTCACAATTGGTTGAAGGAAATAGTCCAAAAACACAGCCAAAGGTTTGAGCACTGACCCTTGGGAGGCTACAATCGGTCTACCCGGTGGATGGCTGAGAGATTTATGAATTTTGGGGACCGAGTATATAATAGGCACCCTAGGGGCATCTGTAGTTAGAAATTTAGCCTCTTGTTCAGAAATCCAACCCAATGATTTAGCTTGCTGTATCCTTAAGTCCACCAGGTTTTTAAGGCTCTCAGTAGGGTCCTTCGGTAGTTTGGTATAAACCAGAGGGTTCCCCAACTGTCCCAACAATTCCTCCCTGTAGTATTGTACATCTAATAATACCGTAGCTCCCCCCTTATCTGCAGGTCGGATTACAAGTTTCTGATCATTCCGAAGCGTATTGATGGCCATACGCTCATCCGCCGATAGAAAGGATAGAAGAAAACGGTCTCAGGACAGCCTGCAATCGTCAGTTGTAAATCCCTTCACGCGGGTGCTGCTCCGTGCAATAGTAAATACAAATAGATACAATGGGCGCACATTGGCCCCTAGGGGCCTCAATGAACAGATTGTCCTTTCATGTGCACATTGGCCCCTAGGGGCCTCAATGAACAGATTGTCCTTTCATGTTTTCTGTAGTGGTGCACCTTATAACAGATGGACAATAAATGAGTTAATAGGAAAGGAGCTCAAGGGGGTCCCTTTTCGATGAGCCTACGCTAACTATGACTTAATAACCTTTGAGGCAGTCCTCTCTGAGATAGGGAGAATGTCAGCTGATATATTGAATTAGCCTATCATTGGGAGGGTTCGCCACTAGGTTCTCTATTGTGCATGACAGTCTAGGGTGATGTGTATAAGGGGGAGTGGTGATGGGAGGGGCGGGCACGGTTTGTGTTTTAAGGAAGTGATGTATTGTTTTGTAACATGCCTGATGACGGTCACAAGATGGCCGAAACGCGTAGCAGCGTGTTTTAACATGGACGAATAAAGACTTTTTATATTTTATAAAGTCCCTGGAGTGCACTTTTCCACACTGGATATATATGATATATTATATATATATCTATATTATATATATATATATATTATAATATATATATATATATAGATATTATATATATATATATTGATGATATATAGTATATATACAACAGAGTAACAATTGGATCGCCACTCCTTCCAGCTGTGATATGCCCGGGGATTAAAAGTAGAAAAGTTCTAGAGAAATGTTCGAAGGCACTACACAGGTCGTTAAAAGAACTTTATTCCATTACAGATAAAAAAACGATATATCAAAGCTTTTCGGCTAGCACAAAGCTAGTCCATCTGAGGGGCTTATGTGCTAGCCGAAACTTTTTTATCTGTATTGGAATAAGATAAGTTACTTTTTTTAACAAGACCTGTTAAAATTTTATAAATATATAATATTAAAAATGTAGATATTCCGATATATAGATAATTATTGGAGAATATAATAGATTTCCCGATATATTAAGAATTATTGAGAATATATATTAGATCCCGTATATTCTAAATTTGTAGAATATCATAATTATTATATATATAATTATATCCGATATATTAATAATTAAAGCTAAAGTAACTGTAAAAGTAACTTTTTAAAATAAAAAGTGCCTGCCCGGAAGGTGGAGATTTTGTGTGAGTTTCACCAGAAAACTATCTTTTATTAAGTATCAAATTTTTTTTTTTTTAAAAAACTTTATTTTACCCTTTAAGTATGGCTGCAACGAATGGAGGGTAGGTCAGTAATGTGTGAACTGTGTGAGGTTTGGGGAATTTGTTTTGCATAAAACTAACTTTATTGATGATTGATCAAAATTAGTTTTTGATTATGTTCCCTTTATTATGAGCTTCCATGGGAATTGGAAAGGTAGGTCAGTAGTGGGTGTACCTCTGTGTGGGGTTGGAGGTATCACCTTTTTGTTTTATGACCAATGAACCAACGTGTTTTCGCACATATTCACATTTGAGGATTGTTACCATATATCTATGGGAAAAATGTCCCGTAATTGCCGATAATGCTGTACGCTTCCGCGATTCCTTAGCTAGGTAATAGCACATTTCTCCTATATGTCCCGCATGTATCTACTTAAAAACTGTGGAGGATTACAAACAGTGGAAGAATACAAATGGAAGAAGAAGAATGAAAGAACAGTAATTTGGCTCTTTAAGCCAAATTAATTAGAGGGTCCATAGGAATAATCAATTCTAAAGATTAATCTATGCAACAAAAACACTCCTCTGCTCAACTAGTTTTTAAGAGACAACAATTATATTTTTTAAAATCTGCAAAACACATTTTTTGGGGTTTTACAGTTTCCTTCATGACGATAACGAAGCCTTTTGAAATGTTTTTACAGCACATAACAGTACACCATATCCCCCACATGACTGCCTTCTTATAACAGATTATGGACACACTGGACTTTCCAATGTTCATTTAGACATGCTTAACAGACTTTTTAAGGGCATGTCCTCCCCTCGAAAGCAGATTAATGTCCTGTGGAAACCCCCCATACCACCAGAAACCGTTTTTTTAACAGACCTCAGGTTCAGTTCCTAACACAGGGTATTATAAAGATAGATACATACAGGGTATGTCAAATATGCAAAGCCCATTGCACCCCCACCTTCCCTCGAGATGCTGCAATGCAATAAATCCTTTGCAAGATTTAGTGCATTGCGGAATTGCAGTCAGGTAAATATGCTGGCTTACACCTCCTATTCAAAAAAGCTTTAAGTTTTAATGCTAAATAGTTGTGCAAAACTTATTTTTCAGCAGTTTTGCATTGCATGCACCACGCTATTTACCAAAAGATTTAGAAATGGCACAGGCACTGGAAACTCAGTGTAAAACTCATGATAACCAATAACCCTTTGGGTATGTGAGTTTTAAAACTGACAGTACTGACTAAGTACTGCATCACCCCATAAAGTAAAGGTTTTGGTATGGATAAGTAGGAAAAATTTAACAGGGATATTTAATTAAAATACAAAGTAACTTTATTACAATAACAGAAAACAAAACATTAACATAATCATTGAGTTGAATAAATACATACATCTATCAAGTCCAATCTTTTCACCCTCATTTCACCTTCCTGAACCAAAATGGCAATGGGAGAGTATCCTGGTTAAACAGAACTGGAGTATATGTACTTTATACCATAATTCCTTATTTTTGTGTAAACCTATTATGAACAATGCGCAGAGAGTTACCATATGGCCCATTAATATTTTGTGTATAAAATATCATACCCCCCATGCAAATGTCGCACCTCCAATGTAAACAGCCC
Source organism: Hymenochirus boettgeri (assembly GCA_019447015.1). Lineage (NCBI taxonomy): Eukaryota > Metazoa > Chordata > Amphibia > Anura > Pipidae > Hymenochirus > Hymenochirus boettgeri. Next base: position 83,610,536 of record CM033475.1, read on the forward strand.
TAATTTTTCTAATCTGCCTGCATACTTAACCCCTCCATTCCCTTTAATATATTCATTTCCCTTCTCTGAACTGCTTCCATTTCCAAGATGTCCCTTTTGTATATGTGATTCCAAATTGCAAACCGCATATTTCAAATGAGGCCTTACCAGACCTTGTAAAAAGGGAGAATAATGTTTTTCTCTTCTTGAAGCTATTCCTCTCTTTACCAAGACATATCTTGCTATCTGTAACCGTTTGCTGTCAAACATTGTTTGCTACCCTCATCTGTTATCTACTAGAACCCTCATCTTTTTCCCATTAAGCTTCACTCAACTAGAGCTATTTAATGTGTATGGGGCACCAGGATTGTTAACCCTCAAAAGCATCACCTTACATTTATCAACATTGATCTTTCGTCATTCTGCTGCCCATTTTGATAATCTATCTAGGTCTGCTTTCAGCAATTGCACATCATTTGAAGTTCAAAAGCTCTGCATAGTTTTAATTCACCCTTAATATAGTTTATTTTCACTGGAAATGCTGTTTGTGTACCACCCTTTAAAGGTGGTACTCCTTGTGTATAACATTACATCAGGGAGCCTTAGCCCCACCACAGTACACCACCTGAGCACAAATTGTTGAACAGCAAATTGAACTTTATACTGCACACAGTAACTAAGTCAATACAAAAATCTCAAAATTAATACATTACCCTAACACCTAAAAATAAAAACGTGACAGTAGACAAGAGTCCTGGGGTCCCAATGGAAAGTCCCTTATTATCAATGTCCTCCCCATCCATAACTCGTATTTCAATAGGCAACAGTGTGAATTGGTTTGTCATTTGAAAACAACTTCTAAAAAACTTGTCCCTACTTATATCGCAAAATGATCTTTTGACTCCTCATAATTAAATATACAAACTACAATTAAATGACATTAAATGTATAATGGCTTCTATGTTACAAGTTATATTATACGATATATATATTATATATAATATTTTTTTTGTTTTTTTTTTTCTTTTTTTTTTCTTTTACAAGCTGACTGAGAAGTGATTGAAAATAGTTTTAATAACATCTGCATTAGACAATTTAAAAAAAAAATCAGCACTTAATGTCACTTTTCACATTTTGATAGGCAATTAAATATTAACTTAGGAACTATCATGATCTAATGGATTTTATTCAATTAATTGGCTTGGTAAACGTGTTTTATCTTAACTATTTTAAAATGCATTAACTGATACTTGGTTTAAAAAAAAAAGGAAAGAATCAAGTTAGCTGTTGCTTGTGATATACAGTAGTACATTTTAATGTAAATAACCTTGTATTTTGCATACAGAACATCTAACCTAATTGCTAACCACATTGTGAATGTGTTTAATTTTTACTTACTCCTTTTTGGGCTATACTAACCCATTACTGCATTTCCCCTTTTGAAACAATGCTCAACTTAACTTACACTGCAAAATGTTGATTAGAAATGGAGAAAAATACTTGCTCATTTTTTAACAAGCAGTAAAGAAAATGACTTCCTCCTCAGCTTTTCTTAATATGAACCCAAGAGACGTTTTATAGAAAATAAATGATACAGATTTATTTTTTTTTTTTTGGGGGGGGGGGGAAGTACCTTTTCTCAAATGTTCTTTTTGGAAGATTATATACCCAGACAATAGTGTCTAGTAGAGATGGCCGAACTTCATAAGTTCGGTCTGTTTTCGAACTTTCGAACTTCAGTAAAAGTCTTCTTTTTTTTAAAAAAAGAGCGCAAACAGAACCATAAATTCAAGGTTACCGAAATCGAACGATACTTTTGAGGTAGCGAAAATGAACGATCTTTCGAGGGTTAGCGAACAATACATTCAAGGGTTAGTGAACGGCTCGTAATTCTGAATTTTCGAAACAGATACTACGAACGTTCGATAATTATTGAAAGTCTGAAAAGTCCGGAAAGTCCGAGAAATCCAGGTCTGGGATAATTCGAGAAGTCAGATTCTGTTCGAACTCGATAAGTTCGGCTCAAACTCGGTTTTGAGTTCTAGTCCATCTCATAATCTGTTAAAAAGTATGCAGGTTTCTTTATTTACAGTACATCTATATTTTTTATAATGTTATTAACACATTTTTCTAAAGGCTTTGGTTCTGCCCCCGTTTATTAATATTATAATATTTATACATATCAATCCAGGGTATCATAATGCTACTTTAGAATGTCTATATATTAAATAGAAAGAGAAATATACATTTCTAATTGTTAATTAAAGGTCACATTGGAAATTATAGGAACATTCAATTGTAGAAAGCAGATTAATTAAAAGAAAATCTAATTTCCTTTGTACTCTTGTTTGTATTCACTTATCAAATTTGTTTTGCAAGAATTTCAGATAAAAAGGGGAAAAAAAGAAAATACCTCTTTTTAAGTGCTCTTATCAACATATCCATATATCGTTTACATTCGGCTGTAGAATACCATGCGGTAGTAAACTATCTAAACAATCGTATTCTATGGAGATCGTAAATCTACGATCGGTTATTGTAGATTTATGATCGTTATCGGTTTAAACCGATCGTTAAGGCGCAGTATTGATAAAAAGCAATATCGTGCCTTTGAATATGACCCTTAATCTTTCCCTAATTCTCTTTAAAAAAATGCATATTTTCGAAATACATGAAAACTCGTAATTCGAAATGCCCAAAACCGTGAAACTCGTAATTTCGAATATTTTCGAAAATACGAAAAATCTCTGTTATTTCAAGGGTATTTTTAATTTTAAAACGGGTCCGCTCGCGGATTTTCGAATTTTTTTTCGAAAATTCACGGATCCTCGAGCGGACCGGATTTTGCGAAGTACGCACATCTCAGTAAAGATTCCTTATTCGTAATTTCATCTGAATTAAAGAATCTATTGGACATGGCTTATTCATCAATGGATTGATCAAGCCACATTGGTTTTTTAATGGTTAATATCCCAGGAAACTCATTTTATACAAACTCCCTAAAATCCATAAAGATTTGGTCCATCCACCTTTCCGCCCCATTGAGTCATCCATAGGATCTGTGACTACGCCCATTGTCTACCTTTGTGATTATTTTCTAAAAACTTTGGTATGCAACTTACCTTCTACAGGTGACTTTCTTGAAAATCTTCTACTGTTTGTTCATGGGACAATGACTTCTTACTTATTACACCAGATATAATCTCTCCTATCCCATTTGTGAACACATTAAAGGGCTTGAAGGCAGTGGGTACTTTTCATCTAAACTTATTGCTGTTTTACCTCCTACAGAGTTTTTTGTTGACTGTCTAGATTTCATTCTTAAGATTAATTATTTTAAGTTTGAAAATTACTTTTCCTTACAGACTGTCGGCACGGCAATGGGAGTACTGCAGCCCCATCTTTGCAAATCTGTTATTGGCTTTCTTGAACAATGTTTTATTTATCATATGTTGTTTAAAATGCCTGTAAATTTTTTTGTTATATTGACAACATGTTTATCATTTAATACGGCTTATAAAGTCATTGCCCTTCCTAACAGCCTAGACAACAAGATTTACTACCAATATCTCTCCTCAATCAGTCTATTTCTGGATGTCCAGGTTAAGATTACTGATGGTGTTCTTAGGACTTCCCTTTTTGTTAAAACCTACATACTATAACACCCTTTTATCTGGCCAAACTTTTCACCTCCTCACGTGTTCAAAGGCCTCCTAAGTCTCTCAGTTTCATCAGGGTCTTAATTATCTGCATGACCCTAGAGACGCAGAATGTCAATTGGATCTTATGATGTCCCACATTTTTAGCCGCCATTACTCAGAGGCTTTACTTGTTAAAGCCAGGGATAGAGCTTTCCATCCTTACGTAACCAAAAAAACAGATGGGTGTTTCCTTTATTCAGAAGTTTACTTACTCTAACTCAAAGTGATTAAACACAATCTTGCTAAGTTTTGGCCTGTGATTGAAGGGGACCCTAATCTGGTTTGTGACACCAAAAGAAACCACGATGTGTATATCAGAAAGGTAGATCACTTTACTCTAAACTTATTCAAGCAGATCCTGTGTCAAATACAAAAATTACAATTTTTCTTTCCCAAAAGAAGGATGTTTCTGCTGTTGCAGCTGTAGTGTCTGCAACTCCCGAGTCCTTGGACCTTCTTTTAACCCTCCATATTCGGGGGTAAACTTTTAACATCAATGGTTATTTTAATTGTAACCACAGATTTCTGCATCTATTTACTAAAGTGCCCTTGCTCTTTAGTGTTTATATGTATCAAGAAGCAATTACAGTGCGAAGGGAGCAACATTAAACTGACTTTTCAATGATCATTTGAAGATTCCAGTTCATCAAAAGTAAATATGAGACACTCCTGTTGCTTCCCATTTTTTTTAAATGTAGCATTCAGTTTCAAACCTTTAAGGATGGTCATTGACCATATTCCATACATGGCTAGTGGTGGTGACAGAAAGTTATTACCTAGGGAATCCTATGGATCTTTACCATGGATGCAATGCAACCTAAAGGACTCATTGTAATTTGTGACTTTCCTGCTTCTAGTCTAAAAGATAATGGTTTAAACGTCTGTATTGTTGTATCTATTTTTTATTGATTGTAGTTATTTTTCTCGGGTGTATAAAAGGGTGTTTCTTATTTCTTTCAATGTTTCACTTTTGTCTAAAGAAGGTACACTGTTGTACCCAAAGTCACTTATGATGTTCCAGTGTATAATATAATAAAAGAGGAGCCCTACACTACAGAAAAAGATCAAAAAACGGGTGGACATGCCCTTTAAAACAATTTCCTTTATTGTTTTTATAAACATATCGGGTAGAGAGGTAGGGTATGTTAGTAAGGGGAAGTACATAGAAATGCTCATTCTCTGCATCATATTTTTGTGATTGACAATAGACCTGTATATGTAGTTAGGTTTGTTTTCTGAAATTCTTGTAAGGATTAAATTAGGTCAAGTTGTGATTTTCTTGATTTGCGTTATCATTTTTGGTTATATTCTTTATATTATTTAGTCAGTAGAGATGGGCCGAAACTCACTAGGGACAATCATTGTACACACAGTTGGTAGCAGGCCGACCCTTGTCTCGAAGTATCGTAAACCCCAATTTGATTTTTTTCCCAAAAAAAGGGGTGCTTCAAATGCTATAGTTGTAACATCTGTAACTCCTCATGGCGTGTCCTACTTTTAATCACCCATACTCGGGCAAACATTTAACACAAGTGATATTTCAACTGCAACATGGGCTATTGCATTTATTTACCTAAATGCCCCTGTGATATGGTGTACAGTATATAGGGAAAAGCATTGGCCCTTCAAAAAAGCTTTAAACTCACAGAAGTGACAATAAACTCACCCTTGAGAGAGTAAGTACCGGTAGCTACTGCCCTGGCTCCCAAAAGCAAACAGGATGACACAACCATTTGCAACCCAGCTCGTGAAACCAGACACCTGGTGTCATTGACCATGCACCCATTCCCCCTAGGGAGTTGACAGGCAGAACTTTCTTTTATGTAGGGAATCATTTGGATTTTCACTTTAGAAGCCCTCCATCCTAGAGACTTAATTGTAATTTAGGACTGCTAGAAGATAATCGGTTACTTTGTTTCTATTTGTATTTGTTTTGTTTTCTTTTTCAGCTCTCTACCTCTAGAGGGCACTAGATATCCATTTCCTTGTCTGTATATAATTTTAGCTTTTTCCTCATTTGTATCTTGATGTCTGAAGAAAGTGCAACATTGCACTGAAACGTTAAACGGTATGTGTACCTGTGTATGAAGTATTAAATACATAAGTTGCAAAGACTGATGTCCTGGCTTTTCTTTGTCTGTTGCTATCAGATCACCTACATTGGCTTACCATTGCACTCGGCATGTGCAGTCCATTCTACCTCTTAGGTGTGTGCGGGATTACCTCCTTGCTTTTTAACTATTAGGTTCCCTAAGGTGCCCTTTACTATATGGGGGTCAGAGTGCCCTTTACTAATATGGGGGTCAGGGTGCCCTTTCACTATATGGGAGCCAGAGTGCACCTTTACTATTGGGGGTTAGGTGTGCCCTTTACTATATGGGGGCCAGAGTGCCCTTTACTATATGGGGGCCAGAGTGCCCTTTACTATATGGGGGTCAGAGTGCCCTTTACTTTTATGGGGCCAGAGTGCCCTTTACTTTAAGGGGTCAGGAGAATTATAAATGATGGTAAGCTTAATTAAAAATTTATTGAACCTTGCCACTCCACATGTTTAGAAACCACTACTCCCAGCAACCAAAGCATGCTGGAGTTGTAGTTTCCAACATCTGGAGTGCAAGGAATTGGGGTTACTGGTACCAGATTTGGCAATTACTGTATGGGATTAATGTATGGGAATTCTGCTGTCCATTTAAAGGGCAACTTAAGCACAATACAATACTGAATCAGAAGGCAGTAGTGGTCATAATTTCTACCCTCGGCTTATACTCGAGTCCAATCAGTATTTACAATATTTCAGGTAAAATGGGTACCTCGGCTTATACTCGGATCGTGTATACTCCAGTATATATGGTAATTGCTTTTATTTATCCAGGGTTTAGCAGGCTGTTTGTAGCAGCACCTATGGAGGTAGCCCATATGCAATTAGAATGTTTGTGCACTAGAATTCTATTTTTTGTATGTTTATATTTTTGGTCTCTAGTTACACTTTAATTGATGTATAACAGCCAATATATATATATATATAGATATATATATATATATATTTCTATATATATATATTGTGTTACATTGAAGGTTTGACCAAGCCTTCTGGGAAATTGTACTCCCCCCAGAGTTAGGTCATGTGCTTGTTTGAGCAAAGTATTTTAAACTAGAAAAAAAAAAATTTTTTTACACTAGGTATGTATATTTTTAAAAAATGGTTTAATTTCTATTCTTTTGCTTATTTTTATGTTTTAGTTTTATGCTTGTGAAGGTTCTCATTCATCCAGGCCATGGTATATCTGTTGTATTCAATTAGAAACTGGACTTGAGTTTAGTTCTTGAGACGTTTCACTAGTCATCCGACTGGCTTTCTCAATTCAGAATGACTTGTACAAGAATCTGTGGCAATTATGTATAATACCACCTGTAATACAATAGAATACCACTTATTTCAAATACAGGTTAAGTTCTATAAGCAAAACATGGATGTGCCTATGGGATTTCCAGTTTCACCCATTGTGGCCAACCTTTACATGGAGGAGCTAGAAAAACAGGCCTTATATCTTTAAGGGCATAGCACCCAGCCACTGGTTCAGATACGTGGATGACACCTGGGTTAATATCCACCAGAAGGAAGTACAAGCCTCACAGAACACATAATGCGGTAGACCCAAAACATCAAATTTACAAGGGAAGTGGTACAAAACAAAAACCAACTGGCTTTCTTGGACTGCTTGGGTAGAAATCAAGGAAATGGTAAACTGGAAGTAGAGGTTTACAGAAAACCAACACACACAGATCAGTATTTGATGTTTGACTCCCACCACCCTTTAGATCACAAGCGGGTGTCATAAGAACCCTGCAACACAGAGCTGAGAACATCTCCACTAGCACAGAGGCGAAGGCTAAAGAAATGAAACATCTTCTTTGTCAAAAGAAGTAGAAGTAAAGAAAAGATCAGGTATAAAAGTGAAGGGGAAAAGCAAGACAGGAGAAAGAACATGGTCATCCCTTATATAGCAGGGGTCTCAAAAAACACCATATTCCTGTCTGCTTTAAACGCACAACACACTGAGGCACAATTGGTACATCTGAAAGACCCAATACCGAAACCCAAGAAAAGTGACATCATATACGCAGTGCATGTGCAGTGAAGAATGCTCTGATATGTATGTGGGGGAGATCAAACAGCAACTGCATCAACATATGGCCCAGCACAGAAGAGCCAATTCTTCGGGTCGGACCCAGACCGTGTACCTGCATCTTAAGGAAAAGGACATACCTTTGAAGATTGTAATGTTAACATATTGGCAAAGGAATGTGACTGGTTCAAGAGTGGTATCAAGGAGGCCATTTATGTGAAAATAAAGAAACCAAGCCTAAATAGAGGTGGGGGGGTTCGACCCCAACTGTCTGCCAGTCAAATGCTGTTTTGACACCTCTTAGCCACTATGCAATCACGCCCTTAACACCTGGTATGCTAATTGGGATTTTCCAAGGTACATTTTGCCACAGATTCTTGTACAAGTCATTCTGAATTGAGAAAGCCAGTCGGCGACTAGCAAACGTCTTCAAGAACTAAACTTCAAGTCCAGTTGATCTAATTGAATACAACCGATATTTTTAGTTTTATATTTAAAAAAAAACAATTTTCTACAAACAATTCCTCCTGCTACCCCAACGGCAGTTGGTTTTCCCTAATAACTATCCGCACACTAAAAAATGTCCCTATCATGAGGCCAAAAATAGCTGTGACAAGACAATTGGTGTTGATAACAAAATATAGAAAAAACAATAGTTCAGCAATTATAAAACCCAAATGTTCTGCTTCAAAATCAGATTTAGCTCAATAGGTGACTCATCAATAGTCATAACTGCTATATTCCTTCTCCTTCAGGAACCACTTATTATAAGAGATGTCCGAACTTCGAAAAATCCGGTCCGCGCGAGGATCCGCGGATTTTCGAAAAAATCGTAAATTCGAAAATCCGCGAGCGGACCCGTTAAAACGTATTAAAATGAAAGTTCGGCAAAATCCGCATTAAAAGTGGTCTAAATAGCCTTGGTAATGTACACTTATCACTCAGGAACCTGGGTAATGTCCTTAGAAACACGTATCAATGCCTACATAACCTAAAAATTACAGTCCGCTAGCGAGAACGGTATTTTCGAAAATACAGGATTTCCGTAAAAACGAGGATTTCCGTAAAAAACGAGGACCTCCGTAAACCCACGGATCTCCGAAAAACGAGGATTCCCGTAAAAACGTGTAATCATGTTAGCTGCTATTGGCTAATTTGGGGTCACGTGGCTTGCTCCTGTCTTGAAATAATCCCCAAAAATTCGAATTTACAAGAATTTCTCGTTTTTTTACAAAATTCTTGTAATTACGAGAATCCGCGTAATTACGAGGATCCCGGAAGATCGCAGATTCTCGTAATTGCGGAGATACTCGTATTTTCGAAAATTTTCGTAAAAAAAAAAATATCCGCGGTTCGGAAGTTCGGAAGGCGAAAATCCGGAAAATCCGGAAATCAATATCCGCCGTTCGCGGACGGGATAAATCCGCGGCGGATCCCGGTTCGGGTACACCGACCGCCACTCCCTCCTCCTTATCAAGGAGTAAGAACCAAGACAATATATACTGATATAAAACAAGATCTAAATGTGAGTTTTTCTGGTCGATAAAATGTCAGAAATAAAAAAGGGACAGTTTATAATAAAAGGGAAGACTTTTGGATACTCAGTTTACAAACTGGATACCAAGTGGGTTTAAACCTACGATGGGATATCTCATATCTATTAATACACATGTTCATAATAAATATTAAATATTCTAAATTACTCCTAGATGTGTACTGTACATTATTATACAGAGGAAAAAGAAACGTTCATTTTATGTTTAAGGGAAAAAAAAAAAATATATATATATAAATATATAAACAATACAAGGATTGTGGAAGCTCCCCCAACACCCCCTTTTAGGGGAGGTACGAGTCCTATGCCTTTAATATAAAGCACTGGATGCATGGCCTCTTTCCTCATTTTTAAAAGCTGGGGAAAATGAGAAGCCTGTTAAATGGATCAGTGCACAACTTGAGAAAGGCAAAAGTTGCTAATGTAATTGAAACAAAAAAGTTAGCAGCTAGGACCATTCAGCAGCAGATAATATGATTTGTATGGGGCATGAGGAATGTGCATTGATTATCTTCTCTACGTTTGTGTGTGTGTATATATATATTTATATTTATACTGTACATAAAAAAATAACATGCTCTTTTAAAAACATCTAATAAAGATACCTGATTACTTCCCTCCTTTAAAAATTAATTTCCCATTTTTAAAATTACTTCCCCTTTAAAGTCCTTAATATAAAAAAAAAAATCATAGGAACGCAAACAGTTAATTGGTTGGAAGTTTAATTGTTTGGAGCTTTTAGAAAAGGTAATGGGTAATTGCACCTATGTAAGTATGTCTATGACTAATGAACCTGAAACGCATCCGAGCATCCAAATGATTGTGTGACTATTTAGCTTTTCTCTTGATTTGATACCTGAAGTAGAGATGGCTGAAACTCACCAGTTTCGTTCCGTTTTCTGGTTTTGCTGGATGTCGGGAAAATCCTGAAGTTCACAAAATCTGAAATGGAAAATTTTTTTGGTTATTATAGAATGTTCAAGGTTATTTTCGATGATTGATTGAAAATACCCTCGAACATTCAATAATCATCGACAATATGATGGGAGACTGCTTTCGAGTTTCTGATCTTATTTTTGAGGATTATCGAACGTTCAAGGCTATTTTTGATGTCTTCGGGTTTGGTAATTATAGAAAATAGGCTCCGAAGACCCGGGCGGATCATTGGATTTCGGAACGGAGGGGTTCCATTGTCAAATCCAGGTCCGAGTCAGACCCGAATCCCATCTCTGACCTAAAATTACTATAAGAAAATATATTTAATGCAAACTTACTGCTATCCAATGTGTTTAAAGTGGTGCAACGTAAATCTATATTTGTATAACTGAATAAACCCTAACATTCTCAATGCAAGCACAAAACACTTGTATGTGTACATTTATAGTATACTTTTGATTAAAAAGTTATTTCTGTACAAGCTTACGAATTCATTGTATGACCAAGAAACCTTTAACTTAATGGTTTTGAAGTGCTTTTAGCTTTAACATCCTAAAATAGAAAAAAATATCAACCGAAACAAAGAACATAATAATCAGCATTTGTAGACCCAAGTAATCATAAAATAATCTATCAGTGTCTGAAATGCAGAAATTATGTTTTTTCACATCACAAACTCCATTACAAGAAAATGTGAAGATGTTGTGATATATTTATTTACAATGCATTCCTAATACCACTATTTTCATTTAGCTGTAAGGCAAATTGTGTTACATATAATTGAATTTTATGTCAGCATGGTTTGTGATGGTTTAATTTAAAAAAGTATTCCCTTCAGTGATCAAAAATAGTGGAGGACCAACTGCCCAGTTGAATCACAGGGGCATCCTATGAAACTGCCTACGAATCAGAATTAATATGCCCTTAACTTTTTTTAATGTGCCTTAAAATTACAAACAACCTTAGGCTGTGTATACAGAGACATCTTCCAATTGGCTTAAAATGGATCAGTCAAGGCAGAATTATTGGCCCAATCATGTGGTTTTAAATGGGCCGTGCTAAAATATTGTCAGTGCTTGCTTAAATTCCCAGCAGACACATTTGTGTCTGATGGAAAATTTGTCTTGAGTGTACAAATTTTACTTAAGGAACCACAAAACAGAAAAAATAATATTATTACTTTTCTTTATCTAATTTAGGACATTTGAAAATAATTTCAGAAGTTGATATTAAATCTTTAATAGAGAGGGGAATCATTAGATTTTTTTAAGATTTCAAGGTTCAGGGTAAAATAGTTTTTTTACATTTTTTATACATGTGTTTTTGTTTGTTGTTTAAAGATTTAAAACAGACCATCTTTTAACAGTTTTATGTAATGGGTACATATAATACAATAAGGAGGCCAAAACGCTTAAGGTAATTTAAATATGCCTGGTAAAAATTTTAAAACCTTGAGAAGTTGCTCCATATAAAATTGTATATGATGCAAAAATGCATGGAATGGGGGGAAAAAGCATTTGTATGCTAAGCTTCAGCTTTAAATTATATCTCTAATTCTAATAGTGGGAAAGAAAGTAATGGAAGGCATATCTTATAGCCAAAAACAAAATCTATGGTAGTCAGTCCGAAAACATTTTGTTGGCTTGTGTTGGCTGAAGTAATATATTTAGCTTTATATTTGGTCTTAATATTTACCTTCAAAAAAGCTTGATAATGTATTAAATTTTCTTCATGACATTACTTGAACTTATATAATCTGTTTTTCTGATTTATTTTTTTATTATGAAAGTTAAGATTTCATCTCCAATAGCTGCCTTTCAACATATCCCATAATAAAAGTGTCTCTGTCAAATATCGTTTAGAAATTTTCCTTTCTTTTTATATCTATAAAAATCTTTTTTGGAACCTTGCATATTTCCACATGTCAAATCTTTTTAACATTGTTCCAGAATATTTTAAGATATACAGTAATCTATTCTGGAAATTGAATTATGATAATGAGAAAAAAAGTACATTCTACAATAAATGGGCTCATAGTACTTTACTTTTATTTGCTAAGAATGTACCTAATTAAAAAATGTATAACGTTTGGTATTAAAAGGCCTGTCCACCCCCAAAACTATTTTTTGCTGTAGTGTAGGGAGCGCTATCCTGCGTAATTTTGCCATACTTTCATTATTTTTTTTGAACAGTTTCAAGTTATTTTCATTTTTGTGTTTCTATTCTATGGGATATGTCCACCAATCAGAAGGGTTTTGCATAATAGTTAAAATAGCCCTTTTCCATTTGCTAATTAAACTATGCAAACAACTGATTTGCAAGTCCCCACCTGGGAATCGGGGATTTTACATTAACCCTATAGTTATCAGTACTACAGGATCTGATATTGTTGTGTGCAAGTAGCATGTTTGAGTCAGATTTAATCAGTTTATCAATGGTATATATGTATATTTAAAGACAAAAAGCAGCAGCCCCTATGGGCCATATTTGTAAACGCACTGTAGCTGTAAATGTACAAAAAGTGTTTACTGCGTCTTTATAATATGACCCCTAGAATCATGTTCCTTTAAAGGCAAGGGGGAATCTTTAAAAGTGACGCCCAATGTCCCAACACAACCCTATAAAACAAATTTGAGCCGCACACCAGTTTTCTGAAGAATATAAAGGCTTTTATCAATAAATGCTCACATTAATACAGCAATGTTTTGATAAAAGCCTTTTATTCCTCGAAAACTGGGAATGCAGCTTGAATGTGTCTTACTATATAAATATATATATATTATATAGTGCGTGTGGAAAAGTGCACTCCAGGGGACTTTATAAATATAAAAAGTCTTTATTCGTCCATGTTAAACACGCTGCTATGCGTTTTGGCCATCTTGTGACCGTCATCAGCATGTTACAAAACAATACATCACTTCCTTAAACACAAAACCTGCCGCCCGCCCTCCCATCACCACTCCCCCTTATACACGTCACCCTAGACTGTCATGCACAATAGAGAACCTAGTGGCGAACCCTTCCAATGATAGGCTAATTCAATATATCAGCTGACATTCTCCCTATCTCAAGAGGACTGCCTCAAAGGTTATTAAGTCATAGTTAGCGTAGGCTCATCAAAAAGGGACCCCCTTGAGCTCCTTTCCTATTAACTCATTTATTGTCCATCTGTTATAAGGTGCACCACTACAGAAACATGAACAATCTGTGTCATTGAGGCCCCTAGGGGCCAATGTCCCAGAGTTCTAATCCATCTAGCCTTTCTCCTGAGAAGCTCCTGTTTGTCGGTCTCCCCCTCTACCAGTGTCCACCACATGGTCGATGGCCATCCATTTCAGGGTGGCAATACCGTGTTTGCCTCCCGGAAATGCCTCGCCACCGCCTGCTCTCCAAACTTAGAAGAGACCTACTCTCGCCCCTCTCCAGTGCGCGGATCGCTGATCAGTGGTTGCCATCCTCTCCCTAACAGTATTTTGGTTTTGCCCACATAGTAGAGCCCACATGGGCATAGTAGATAATAAACCACAAAGGAAGACAGACAGCTTAACCTATGGCCAATTTTGAATCTTTTGCCTGTGTGAGGGTGTGGGAAATCCCCACCCACCAACATCGATCTACATGTAGGCATCCACTACATCTGTAGCACCCCAACTTTTTAGTACCCATCCAGTTGGATCCTATATTGCTGGCCTGGGTCTTAAGGTCAGTCCTGACCAAAAGATCAGTTAGGTTTCTACCCTTCTTATGGGCAAAAAATCGGTCTAGATTATGAAAGGAAGGCTACTATCCCTACTCAATATGTCCCCAGTGCTTTTTAATACTTTGTCGAATGGTAGTACTATTCACTGAGTATTGTAGACTGTAGGGTATTAGTTCCAACCCAGGTGACTTTCTTTCTACACCCCCTACCCCTAGTCTCAAAAGTCTGATGGCTCGTTCCTGTCTGGGTTCTAATTACTCCCTTTTATATCCCTGTTGTTCGAATTTAGCTTCCATACTTTTAATTGAATACCGGTATTGGTAGGATCAGAATTATTAAAGAGCACCCTTAAAAATTGAGAGTACAATATTCCATTTTTCTGAGCTAAGGGATGATAACTCCCCGCATGAATGGTGTTCTTATCCGTTTTTTAGAGAATAGGCTAGTTTGTAATCTATCACCTCTTTTTGTAATTCTAAGGTCCAAGAAATCCACTGTGTTGGGGCTGACTGTGCCATAAGTTTTAACTGGATGGGGAAGTTCATTGATCTGCTTAATCATGAGTTTGGCACTATCCTCATCACCTTCCCATATGATGAACAAGTCATCTATATACTTTTAATAACACGTAACCTGTTTCCAATACGGGTATCAGATGTGTCAGCTCGAAGTTTTCCATAAACAGATTAGCAAAAGCGGGCCCTACATTAGAGCACTGGCTGTACCCATAATTTGCTGATAGAAGCAACTATCGAATCTAAAATAATTATACCAAGTGCGACCTCCAATAGCTCCATAAGAATTCCACCGGAATGGGTATGACCATGGGCTACGAGGGCCCTTCTACAAATTTCCACACCTTGTTGTTGGGGAATAATGGTATAACACTCCCCCACATCGCATGTAATAAGTACTGTGTCATCTAGGGTACCCTGAACCTCCTTGAGCACCCAAGAGAGCTGTCTGCTATCTCTGAGGTAAACCCCATTTTTTTCACAATTGGTTGAAGAATAGTCCAAAACACAGCCAAAGTTTTGAGCCTGACCCTTGGGAGGCTACAATCGTGTCTACCCGGTGGATGGCTGAGAGATTTATGAATTTGGGGACCGAGTATATAATAGGCACCCTAGGGGCATCTGTAGTTAAAATTTAGCCTCTTGTTCAGAAATCCAACCCAATGATTTAGCTTGCTGTATCCTTAAGTCCACCAGGTTTTTAAGGCTCTCAGTAGGTCCTTCGTGTAGTTTGGTATAAACCAGAGGGTTCCCAAACTGTCCCAACAATTCCTCCCTGTAGTATTGTACATCTAATAATACCGTACTCCCCCCTTATCTGCAGGTCGGATTACAAGTTCCTGATCATTCCGAAGCGTATTGATGGCCATACGCTCATCCGCCGATAGGTTAGGATATTGTGGCAAGATTCCTATTATGGGCAATCCCTTCTTCCCCCTCCAATCTAACCAAATTGGAGAACACTTTATTCGCTGGTGCCGTATTGGGTGGTTCATACTTGCTATTTGTCCTAAATGGACCCAGGGTCTGGCCCCTGCCCCTAAATTGATCCTTTAACTTCAGGCGACGTTGGAACTTGTAAAAGTCAACCTCTTCAAATGGATCATGTTTAGGGGTCGGCACAAATGATAATCCTTTATTTAATAATTAGCTTCCGGGAGATTTAGCACATGTCGCGCAGATTGTAAACCGTATTTAGTTCCTCGGTGGAGGCTGCCGTGGGGGACGTCCTCTTCCCCTGAATCCCCCCTTCGCTTGATCCTTCTCCTTCTCTTGGGTGCCTCATGAATCTGATCGTGTGGTACCCCTAAAAAAGACCGATCCTCGGCCCTATGTGTTGTGATCGGGGAACCTTCTCCATGGGCCCCTGTGCTCCAGGTTCCATGTTTGTCTCCGCATCAGACCTGGGGGAGTCATCTGAACTGTCCACCGTATGGATGTTCTCCGCCTACCAACCTTAGATCTCCAACCCGATCTGTTTTGTTTTCCCCGTAAGCCACCCATATACTGACTTATGCTCATAATCCAATTCGACTTTATGCGCTTTATTCTTCTTAAATTGTATTAACTCTTCCTTGTATTTGCTTACCTGTTGGGTAAGTTTAGTCAACCAATCGCAGGAGGTATCCTTAACAACCCCTTTCTGGAAATCAAGTTCCCCCTGTTTGATTTCATTACGGACTTCATCCAATTTTTTGGTGACAAACTCTATGACCAAAAGCATGAGGTCAAATGCACATTTGTTTAACACACACACACACACATCTGGCACAAAATTCACCGTCAAGACGTCCCAAGGTAGGCACTTCCTTACCCGGAATCCCTTGGATTCTCCGGCTCCGATGTATTCCGACAAAATACACCGTGTAAATACAAATCTGTTTCTTTTTTCTTTAGTGCCACCATCCTCCAGAAGACATCCTTAACATCATTGCCTGTGTGCAGTGTGGCTACCGGGTCCGTAAATAGGATTCTTTGTGCATCGTCTTGTGAAAATAAAAGTCCAACTCTGTGTTCACAGCAAGTCCACTTGCTGTATCCACATCCTCCATCTTAAACAATCCACTGATGGGGAAAGGATAGAAGAAAACGGTCTCAGGACAGCCTGCTCGTCAGTTGTAAATCCCTTCACGCGGGTGCTGCTCCGTGCAATAGTAAATACAAATAGATACAATGGGCGCACATTGGCCCCTAGGGGCCTCAATGAACAGATTGTCCTTTCATGTTTTCTGTAGTGGTGCACCTTATAACAGATGGACAATAAATGAGTTAATAGGAAAGGAGCTCAAGGGGGTCCCTTTTCGATGAGCCTACGCTAACTATGACTTAATAACCTTTGAGCAGTCCTCTCTGAATAGGGAGAATGTCAGCTGATATATTGAATTAGCCTATCTTGGGAGGGTTCGCCACTAGGTTCTCTATTGTGCATGACATTCTAGGGTGAGTGTATAAGGGGGAGTGGTGATGGGAGGGCGGGGCACGTTTTGTGTTTTAAGAAGTGATGTATTGTTTTGTAACATGCCTGATGACGGTCACAAGATGGCCGAAACGCGTAGCAGCGTGTTTTAACATGGACGAATAAAGACTTTTTATATTTTATAAAGTCCCCTGGAGTGCACTTTTTCCACACTGCAATTGATCTTTATAAGTTGCACGTGCAAGTGAAAAGACGACTGGAGTGTGCCCATTGTATCTATTATATATATATATATATACTTTTATTGTATATATATACTGTATATAACAGAGAGATACAGAATTTGGTGAATGAAGGACACAACTGTTGTTACAAGCAGGGCTGCATTTATTACAGACTGGTTGCTTTTACACTGCAATTATTCAGAATCAGCTTTGCTGCATGTGTTTCTGATATCCCTTTGATTACCATGTTGCTAGACCGGTTTGCATCATCTCCTATGCTCTATCACTGACTATTATATCTGGTGAAATCTTGGAACCCGATATTCCAAAACATCAACAGCAACAGTATTCAGATCTCCTGTTGATACTAGTTGAGACAGCAAACCAACTTTTTTTTATCTTAGATACAGTCAGAATCACCCATAAGTTTATATCCCAGTACATGCCTTAGTAAACATAATACAGGCAGATTTATCCAAGCTGAAAAACATAACAAATGAAAGTCCTGTATATGTTCTCCTTAAATAGAAAAGATGGATTTTCTTTTTAATTTGTGCCCACAAATAAATGAATTAAACCCTATTCATTTTGAACCTAGAAGTATTTGTTACAAATATGCATTTAAAAGGGCATGTCCACCCCCAAAACTAAAATTTTTTCTACATCTACAGGCCTCACTGTGTATGTTCAAAAATCCTCACCTTACCCCTCTGCTCCAAACGGTTCTCTGGTAATTTCTGTTCAAAGTCACAGAAATTAAAGATAGGAGCCATTTCTGGTGTAATTTGTTTCCGCCTCTAACTATGTTTCTATGAGGGCAAGCATGTTCAGTTTCACACTATGAGGCAGCATTGAAAGAGGGAATTTCCCATCATGCAGTTCACATGATTTGCATGAACACTGTCTCCATTCTAGCTATACAAAACTGCACCTAGCAGAAGATATTTCACATTGATTATCTAAAGATCACTATTCTTGTTAAGGTTCTCATTCATCCAGGTCATGGTATATCTGTTGTATTCAATTAGATCACTGGACTTGAAATGTAGTTCTTGAAGACGTTTCGCTAGTCATCCGACTGGCTTTCTCACACTTGTACAAGTCATTCTGATTGAGAAAGCCAGTCGGATGACTAGCGAAACGTCTTCAAGAACTACATTTCAAGTCCAGTTGATCTAATTGAATACAACAGATATAAAGATCACTATTGTTTCAGTAAAGATGTCCTTTTATACCTGTTACCTTAAAGGAAATGTACAGAAAGTGCTTGCAATAAACTTTCATTTTTGTTGCAACATTTGAAAGGTCTTTTTACTAATGTGCGTCCTGCCACGTGAATGGCGGCAACTAAAGAGTTACTATGTTACACACTCTTTTTTGCTGCCATTCCAGTGGTTACCCAACCATTCACTTTCTGTGTAATGAGGTGTCCAAGTGTGGTTTTCCTGGCTATGCAAGGCTCTGGGGCAATAAGAAATAATTTCCCTGCTCAGCACAAACACAGGAATACTGTGATTTTGCATTTCTAAGCATATTTTTATTTATAATAAGCTTATATTGTAGTGGATATATATTTAGTTATCAGATCATCTCATTATGGGGGATTCTTATAGTAAATGTAAGTAGCGGGCTGCATTCATTCAACCTGGTTGTATTTACACTGCATGTTTTCAATATACAACCTCTATCCTATATATTCCCTATCTGCCCTTTGCTGTTTGAGTGTGCTTGTCAGGGAATGGTGAAACAGTAGTGCAATTACATAGGCACTCGGTTAGTCACTATTTTGCAGGCTATTTGGCCAAAGGAAGCAATTTCAGGCTCTGTAATCAAAACATTATTATCATTTATCTGTTATATTTACATTTATGTGCAGTTTATGGACTGCTATACAACAACACCATAGGTATGAAACCCAGGAGCTAAAAATTATTCATTTTGGCAGTCCAACTAAACAACAGCCATCTACTTGCAAATCTCTAACCTAAATATAGGCAAGACCTGCTAGTTTGACTGCTGATTAGGGATGGCCGGTTCGCGGATCCAAACCCGGATCCGCCGCGGATTTATCCCGTTCGCGAACGGCAGATTTTTCTGGATTTTCCGCCTTCCGAACTTCCGAACCGCGGATTTCATACGAGAAATCTCGTAATTTCAAAAATTTTCTAAAATATGAGAAATCCACGTATTTTAGAAATTTTTCGAAATTAAGAGGATTTCTCGTATTTCAGAAAATACGTATTTTCGAAAATTTTCGAAATTACGAGGATTACTCGTATTTTTGAAAATACGTATTTCAAAAAATTTCCAAAAATACGTATTTTCGAAAATACGAGAAATCTCGTAATTTCGAGGATATTTTTCATTTTAATGGGTCCGCTCGCGCATTTTCTAATTTTTTCCTCGAGCGGACCGGATTTTGCGAAGTTCGGACATCTCTACTGCTGATTAGAAACTGAGCTTCTCTGAAGATTTAATGCAGTTTTATAGTGTCTAATAAACACCCCCCCAAAATCTGATTGGTCTATATACAATCTTAAATCTGATTGGATCTTGGACCAATCAGATATTGGGGGTGGGTTTAGGAGTCACTACAAATAGTGAATGTTCAGTAAGGAGAGCTAGTTTCAGGGAGATGATTGTAAACCAGTCTAGAGAGCAACATGGTAATCAAAGGGATATCAGAAACACATGCAGCAAAGCTGAATCTGAATAAATTTAAGTGTAAAAGCAACTGTAACAACTGTTGTGTCTTACTATAGAGCAAACAGCAGCGATCAGCACTACATTCCAAGCAAGGAAATACCTGGGTGCCATTCAAAATTTCAGACCAGTGAGTGCCTTCATATTTCTGTATATATATATATATAAAAATCAAAACAGTAATATATATATACATACATACATATATCCTATTTCTAAACTGATATATATATATACATACATACATATATACCATTGATAAACTGACATTTACTTGCACACAACAATATCAGATCATGTAGTTCTGATGACTATAGAAGAAGGGAATGGTTAATGTAAAATCCCAGAATCCCAGGTGGCACTTGCAAATCAGTTGCTCAGATTCTGCATGTTTAATTAATAAATGAAGGAAGGGCTATTTTAAAGGGTGAGTCCAGCCCTAAAACTTACATACAGGTAAATCCTCCCCCCAAAACCCAAAACAGTAATAGTTTGAAATCTGAAATATATATGTCTTACCTGAAATCCTGCACAATGCCCTGTTTCTGCTTCCTGGATCTTCCAGTTAGCAACTGTCAGTTATGGATTTGACAGTTGACATCACAGCCAATGACTGTATGTTAATTCACTGTCTGCCTCTTCTGAGCATGCGCAGGCTCAGTACAGGCTCAGTACAGGTTTCTAAATTGCTCAGTTTCCATGAGGCATCCAGAAGCATAGCAGGCATGCAGTAATGAATTCATAGGACAAACTATGATATATCAACATATTTTAAAGAGGCCATTCTTATGAGGGCAGAGTTGTCCATTAACCATTATGCAAAACCCTTATGATTGGTGAACATATCTCCATAGACTACAAGCACACTGCCCACTATAGGAGGAGTGAAATCAATGGCTACACCCATAAGAAACACAAAAATGAAAATAACTTGATTACTGTTCCAAAAAAATAATGAAAGTATATGGCAAAAGTACACAGGATAGTGCTCCCTACACTACAGCAAAATAGTTTTGGGGGTGGACATGCCCTTTAAGCGCAGTGGTTCTGGACACATGCATAAGCTAAGGGGCATAAAGGAGTATTTTGCATATCTCTGACTCTGGGGAACCTGGGAGTAAGAAATTACTTCTTGATTCTTAGATTTTGTGGGCAATGGTATTCATATATTATGAGACTGCAAGGTGCCTTCTGTTATAAGAATGTGTTTCTCCATTTTTATGCTCAGTGGAGGGCTTTTGGCCCCCCTCTCCCTAAGCTTTCTAGATGCCTTGTCTACTAAGCTGCTAAATCAATAGGCAGAACTTTGTGTTGAAAAGTCCCATGCATGTTTTGCCATAATGTAAACAGTATATAATATTTCAGTGTAGCAACAATAATAGGTCATTATTTTCATTTATTTCTTGTCATTTAATTAAAGGGGAGTTTGAATCCACTATTATGGTTACTAAATCTCTACTGCTCATTGATTCAACCATAAGACCAGACTTGCAGAAGGACATTTGAAAGAGGATTTTTGAATTACTTATATGAACATCAAAAAACAATTTGTTAGTATGCTGATCCTGTGATAATGAAGCAGTTTATTTAGAGCAAACCTCATGCTTAAATTTAATTAGAAGACAACACAAAAAGTGAACAAAGGATAAGTAAGTACTGTAGTGGTTATGCCATTTTTTAAAGAAACACTTTGATGTTCAAAAATAATTGCTATATTTTGGGGGGAGTGTAAGGCTGGTTATATACCTATTGGTGCTCAAGATTCTCTGGCCACAGATGAAATAGTTCTGTTTCATTCACCTTCAGTTTAATAAATGAGCGGTCCATCCATCTGAAGTGACTGCTTACAGCAGGGAAAGAAATGTGAGAGATAAATGGTCTAAAAAATGGGTTTCCCAGAATAAAGAACAAGGTAAACTCCTCAAAAATCACAAAACTTATATTGTAGTTAGAGATGGCCGAACTATATAAAGTTCGGACTGTTTTCGAACTTTCAAACTTCAGAGAAAGTTCGAAAGTTCGAATTCGGACCCATTCAAGTCTATGGGAGAGTGATAGTTCGAAAAGTCTGAGTGATTTACAGCTAAACTAACAGTGGTAACTTACTGTAAATGGCTGTGGCACCTGGGAAATGGGGAACATGTCACTGTCACCACTGAAGTCAGGCAGACAATTGTCGGGTTTTGCGCAAGCTACATTCGACGATACATTCGAGGATTATTGAACGAACGAACGATCGTGAACGGTACATTTGAGGATAATCAAACGAACAAACAATCCTTCCTGTATTAGCGAACGGTACATTTGATGATTATCGAATGAATGAACGATCCTTCCTGTACTAGCGAATGGTACATTCGAGGATTATCGAACGAATGAACGATCCTTCCTGGGTTAGCGAACAGTACATTCAAAGGGTTAGTTTGGCTTGAACTATATGGTTATTATATGGTTATTATATTACTGGGTTATTATATGACTAGGTTATTATATGGTTATTATATGGTTATTATATGACCATGGTTATTATATGGTTTTTATATGGTTATTATATAACTAGGTTATTATATGGTTAATATATTACTAGGTTATTATATGACTAGGTTATTGTATGACTAGGTTATTATATGGTTATTATATTACTAGGTTATTATATATTTATTATATTACTAGGGTTAGCAAACGGTACATTCGAAGGCCTGCGAAAACGAATGAACGAACAATTCTTCTTGTATTAGCAAATGGTACATTCGATGATTATCGTACGAACGAACGATCACAAACGGTATATTTGAGGATTATCGAACAAACAAAAGTTCCTTCCTGTATAAGCGAACGGTACATTTGAGGGTTAGCGAAAATGTATGGTACATTCTAGGGTTAGCGAACGGCCCGTAAATTCGATAATTATCGAATTTTCAATAATTATTGAAAATACAGCCGCGAGTCCAAAAAACTAACTAGTTTGAGCTCGAACTAGTTTGAATATTTTGAGTTCGCCCGAACATGGCTCGAATTCAAGTTCTAGTCCATCCCTAATCTATACTATTTGCAAACTCCCAAGGAGATTCAATAAAAGTTCTTATCATTAAAAATGGTGAAAATTTTGCCCCAACCAATCAGATGTTAGCTTTCAAATGTTAAATAAGATCTGATCGGTTGGAGCAAAATAAGCACTATTTTTAAAGATAAGAACTTTTATTGAATCTCTACTAATATCCTGATATAAACAGAATCGCAATTTTTTTTTTAAATAGAATTTTCACATCCGCATTGGTCACAGCAATATAGTTATGCTACTGTAAATTCTGCTCTTTAGCCCCATAACACTGTGTTAAACCCAGAACATAATAGTCACACTGATGAATTCAAAATAAGTATGTACTGTATGCCTACCTGCACAAAACTACAAACCCACAAGTATTGTTTTATTTATTGGTATTCACAACTTTACAAAAAAAAGACAATTTACAACACTATTGAGGAGATTTACCCAGAGCCACAGTCACTCTGGGTAAGATCTCCCTATAGAGATTCAACAGCATCTGTGTGGCTCTGGGTAAATCCCCTCCACAGCTGGTACAAAGCATGCAGCAACTATGCAGGAGTCTTTTTCTATACTTACACAGACGATGCAAGCAAGGGGTTAAAGCCATGCTAACCACATTTTGAGTCAGTTAGCACAACTTTAACCCCAGATCCCTGTTGTGTGGCTAGCCATGAATAGGGCCATATATTTCCTACATAGCACTGGCAATGAGAACAAACACTTTTAAAAGTAAATTCACATATCCTTGATGTAAAGCCTAGATAGCTCCTATATGTGTATAAGTTCACTTGAAACAACTGGATTTGATATAAGAGGCCTGACAATGCAAACAAAATAATAGAATATTAGAATGTTCCTATTTTCAAAGTACTGTAAATCAGACATCCCAATGAACTAAAAACAGGTAGGAAAACAACTTACCAATCACTTACCCATAATACTTTGCTTTACATATTGGCTTTTAGAACTACAAATACATTGACTGCATATTGTCAGGTTATTATGTCACACACCCAACAAGGTGTTGCCAAGATGACAATACTCCCAATAATGAATGTTACATATCTTAAGAGCAGTTTAATACCACAGGTATATACAGAGAGATTCAATAAAAGTTCTTATCATTTAAAATGGTGCTAATTTTGCCCCAACCAATCAGAACTTATGTAACATTTGAAAGCTAACATCTGATTGGTTAGGGCAAAATTAGCACCATTTTAAACGATAATAACTTTTATTGAATAACCCCCATAGTGTTTAAGCCCTATGAATTTACCCTTCTAATTATTTGACTGCATAAGCTTCTCTTAACTTAGTTAATTTTGTTCAAAATGTACAGATAAGAATAGGAAGTCCTACTGGTCCAGGTGGTGCAGTGGTAACTATGCCTCCAAATACTGCAGCCTCACAGTGTGGTATATAAAAAAAAGAAAGGAGTGGAGGTAAGTTACCAAAGAAGAACAGGCACAGTGTCCTATTTGCTGTGATTTATTTGACAAATAGACACTTGAAAAGACCCATGTAGGGTGAAACATGTTGTGTACAGCACAATTAAAGCACAGCAAATAAGACACCTAGCCACTGAATGCAACCTTTGCTTTCCTAATCTGTTTTGCATCTAGCAACTAGAACTCTAAGCTTGTGCTTACAAAGCTGAACATCAGAATATTGCAGCCCTCCCAGTGCTGATTTGGAATACGTTTCCATTTGTATGAATAATGGTGCCATGTTCTTGTTACTAATAGAAGGTGCTTTATAAGATACTCCTATCATGACTTTTTTACTGCTTTTTTTTCCCTTCCAAAAGCTCAACCCAAGCCCCCATGTCTTATTACTCCCAATTATGTCATCATTTTCAGCATATTGGATAAACAATAAAATACCTACGGTATATCATAATTTTTATTAAGGAAAACTTTCATGTGTATAAAGTTTTCTTAAAAAACAGTTCAAATGAAAAGTACTTGGGACAGGGATATAGGATTGGTAATTCTTCTAATTTTGTTTCTGTGAGGAGCACCAGCCCAAAGAAAACTGAGTCTGACAGTCTTCCTCCTTCATCTTTAATACAGGAATAGACCAGGACTATAAATAAAAATTGTATGTGCTGTAGCTCCTCAACTAAACAATATTGTGACGTATGAAAAATCAATCCTACATCCCTGCACCAGGTACTTTTCATTTTTCAAAAGTAATTTTTTACAGTATAGTTATCCTTTAAAGGCACGATTATGAAATTAGAAGAGTCCAGCTACATTTTCCATAAAGAAAATAAATGCAAACATAAAAAACAAAATGCACAAACATAGAAGGTTTTAGCACAATTATGGGAGGTGCTAAAGGTAAGAATCTAAACCAGTGGATCAATATCACAAACAAGGCAAAGAGGTCATAAATGTTATAAAAATAACATCTGCATAAAAGGTTCTTAATGTGGAAGTTCAGCACAAACACTTATTCTTTCAAGAAAGTAAAGAAGTATTTGCTCATTCCACTAACTTTAATATGCTCATCCATTGATTGCACTGTGCATAAATAAGTTCTTTTAAATACTGACTTACTGCATGCAAACCACCTAACTGTGTCCATTATGTATTTGTTGTATTCAATTAGATCAACTAGACTTGAAGTTTAGTTTTTGAAGACATTTCGCTAGTCATCCGACTGGCTTTCTCAATTCAGAATGACTTGTACAAGAATCTGTGACAATTATGTACCCTGGAAATCCCAATTAGCATATCACAGCCAAGTGTTAAGGGCCTGATTGGATAGTGGCTAAGAGGTGTTATAGGAACACCCAGGGTAAGGTGTCAAAACAGCATTGTACATGGCAGACAGTTCAATGTACAATGCTGTTTTGACACCTTACCCTGGGCGTTCCTATGACACCTCTTAGCCACTATGCAATCACACCCTTAACACCTGGCTGTGATATGCTAATTGGGATTTTCCAGGGTACATAATTGCCACAGGTTCTTGTACAAGTCATTCTTATTTGAGAAAGCCTGTCGGATGACTAGCAAAACGTCTTCAAGAACTAAACTTTAAGTCCAGTTGATCTAATTGAATACAACAGATATACCATGACCTGGATGGATGAGAACCTTCACAAGCATGTGTCCATTATGGTCTTTAGGTGTCTGAGTTCCTCAGTAGAAATCTAAGGCTGGGTACACACGGGCAGATTTTTTGGCCCAATCGACCAATACTTCTGTGTATCGGTCGGTTGGGGTAAAAAATCTGTGCTGCTAACGTCCGCAGCCATGGCCGACCGGATTGGATGAACGGGCGATCATGCGGTTCCCTATTGGACTGTAAGTTTGGTTGCGCAAACTGTTGGCCGCAGCCACTATTGCCACTATCTCTTTGTGTGTACCCAGCCTAAGTCTGTTTGACCCATTCAACAGCCAATAAGCTAAAATATTCTTCCTGGGAAGAAGAATGACCGTTGTAGAACCTGAAATGGCTATTCATGGAACTGACCACAGCAGGGCATAACGAAATATAAAAACTCCATTAATTAAAAAAAAATAGTAGAATACAAATGTACTGCATAATACAAATAATTCATTTTAAAAATAATTTATTGCACTAAACTTCCTCTTAAACATGACAAACCTGGTATTTTTCTTTTGATGTAGAAGACCTTTTAGACAAAGTTCATTTTTTCTCATTTAGCCTACAGTACATTTTCCATTTGTATGGCAAAATAACAATATTGCACAATCAGTGGATTATTTATTTTTTTGTGAAACATGTTCTGTATTTTTTCATATCACATTTCATTTAAAAATGTGCCTGGTCTTGACATAAACTAGTAAAACAAAATGACCAGAGTCAGCTCAAGAAAGTATCTGATGAATTGGTCATCTAAAATTCAATTGATTTAACATTGAACAGCAAGAAAAAGAATTTGCACAATAACAAACATCAGTACCTAACACAAAATATAATTTTGATGTGGTATTTTCTACAGAGGTGTCACTTTTGCCAACTAGCAAGATATTGACCTACTTATGACAAGATCTGTGGTTTGAAGAATTATGTACAATTTAAGTTTTGCTGTAAATAAATTGTCCAGTAGAAAATAAAATAAATGATATAATGAGACTGCAACTGCATATAACTATACTGTCACTATCTGGTTTATTTTAAATAAGAAAAAAAATGATTTGTTTACCCAGTTTATCAGATCCTTATTGTTTAATATACTATATATAAGTCTCATGACAGGATAGAAACATCCAACTTGTTTCTTTAACATGCCTCATTGCCACTGAAATAATTTTCACTGGAATTTACTTCCTATCAATTAAATAAATTAGGTTTCAATATCCTCAGTAGGCTTGTTCACACTAGTGATTAGGTCTGCATCATTTAAAAGGAGTTGCAGTTCACTGCTTTTCTCATGCAATATAACTAATCACAGCAATTATTTACTCTTCATTGACCTCAGCACTCAGAGAATTTCAGAAAACTTAGTAAAGTTAAGTAATTGTGGCCTCCTGGAACAATGATTTTGTCCTTACAAATGCATCTAAAAAACACGTAAATAAAAATAAAGTGCTTCTTTATAAGATGCTAATAAACAGTTAAAGGGCAACTGAGGTCTCCAAACAAGTTAGGGTTAAATAAAAGCCTCCTAAATAGAATAAAAGTGCATCCTGTTTAGGTCAATAGTGAACAGAGGGATACAGTCAGAAATGTAAAAAATATATACAATATTTATTCAAATAAAAAAAAAAAATAATAATAACCACACATATAATAGCTGGCCAGCTAATACAACCCTTTCCCCTTAAAACAAGATATTGGCAGTATCAAACAGTAAGCAACCTCACTAAGCTATAGATCTATATATCAGTTAAAAGTATCGCAGGAGAAAAACGATATATACACATGCATATGGAACAGTGAGTCCTCTAGGTGCCAACATATGTATGTAAATACAGTCTCAGCAGTAGTGGGTAAACTTGAATGAATCGATGTATAGCGAATCTAAATCCTGAGAAAATAACAGTTACAATCTTGAGCTCATTATGTAACTCTTTAAGTCTTTTCGGAGGTCCGTGACCGGACTAAAATTAAAGTATGTGTGCACACAGCTGTCAAGCCACTAATACAGTCAACATTAAGAGCTATACATCACCGCTCCTTAGGAACATTTATATCTGATACTGGTGACCATCCTTCTATCCCCCGGGCAGTCGACTGTCTCCGATGTCTGTGGCTCCAAGGCACTTGGGACTTATGGATCAATGTCGAGTAGCACACTCCACACGGTGTCTGTGTCTTTAACCTCGTGGTGGTGGGCTCGCTCTATCTTACTGCTGTAATTAGTGTCGGCTTCTTTCCTTTCTGGTTTACTGTTTTATAGGGTCTCATAAACACCCCCCCAAAATCTTATTGGTCTAGATACAATCTTAAACCTGATGGGGATCTTGGATCAATCAGATATTGGGGGTGGGTTTAGGAGTCACTAGAAATAGTGAATGTTCAGTAAGGAGAGCTAGTTTCAGTTTTGCATTTCATTTGAGATGTTATATCTTTGTTCTGAGGCATGTACTGGGATATAAGCTTATTGAGTGATTCTGGCTCTGTAGCTTGAATGGGCAGCCCTTAGTTTAGATGGCTCTCAATTTAGTTCTCAGTATTTGGCTTTCTGTATCTAAGATAAAAAAAAAATCAGCAAAAGTTTGGTTTGCTGTCCCAACTAAATATTCAAAAGGAGATCTGAGTAACAGACTTATTGATGTATTGGAATATCTGGTACCACAATTTCACCAGAAATAATCTACAGTAATAGAACAGAGGGAGATGATTGCAAACCAATCTAGAGAGCAACATGGTAATCAAAGGGATATCAGAAACACATGCTGCAAAGCTGAGTCTGAATAAATTCAAGTGTAAAAGCAACCAGTCTGTAATAAATGCAGCCCTGCTTGTAACAACTGTTGTGTCTTACTATAGAGCAAAGAGCAGCGATCAGCACTCCATTCCAAGCAATGAAATGCCTGGGTGCCATTCAAAAGTTTCATACCTGTGAGTGCCTTCGTATTTCTGTTTGTGTGTATAGATAGATAGATAGATAGATAGATAGATAGATAGATAGATAGATAGATAGATAGATAGATAGATACCATTGATAAACTGACATCGACTTGCACACAACAATATCAGATCATGTCGTTCTGATAACTATAGAAGAAGGGAATGGGTTAATGTAAAATCCCAGAATCCCAGGTGGTACTTGCAAATCAGTTGCTCAGATTCTGCATGTTTAATTAATAAATGGACAAAGTGCTATTTTAACCATTATGCAAAACTCTTATGATTGGTGGACATATCTCCATAGACTACAAGCACACTGCCCACTATAGGAGGAGTGAAATCAATTGCTACACCCACAAGAAACAAAAAATGAAAATAAGTTGATAACTGTTCCAAAAAAATAATGAAAGTATATGGCAAACGTACACAGGATAGCGCTCCCTACACTACAGCAAAAAATAGTTTTGGGGGTGGACATGCCCTTTAATGTGTTAGTGATGTCTGTCGATAGGCACTTCACACTGCAAAACCAGAGGCCTGCACTACACTGATAAATCCGGTCTGTAGTTGGTGCTCTGGTTTTGCATTTAGCTTGTGGAATGCTGTAAAAGTCTTTATAAAGATATGTAGGGAGATTCAATAAAAGTTCTTATCGTTTAAAATTGTGCTAATTTTGCTCCAACCAATCAGATCTTATTTAACATTTGAAAATGAACATCTGATTGGTTGGGGCAAAATTAGCACAATTTTAAACGATAAGAACTTTTATTGAATAACCCTGATAGTGTTCCTAAGAGCTTCCATGTGTAAACATGGTAAATTCCAAGAAGTCTTTGTTCCTTATTTGCATATTGCTGAAAAGTGAGTATCAAAGCCTGAATTTCCTCCCTACCTTATTTAATGTATTAGTGACATCTATACATTGATTCATTCAAGTTTACCCACTACTACTGAGACTGTATTTACTTACATATGTTGGAAGCTAGAGGACTCAATGTCCCATATGCATGTGGATATATCGTTTTACTGCTGCAATACTTTTAACTGATATATAGATCTATAGCTTAGTGAGGTTGCTTACTGTTTGATACTGACAATATCTTGTTTTTAGAGGAAAGGATTGTA
This sequence comes from Hymenochirus boettgeri, assembly GCA_019447015.1. Taxonomy (NCBI): domain Eukaryota; kingdom Metazoa; phylum Chordata; class Amphibia; order Anura; family Pipidae; genus Hymenochirus; species Hymenochirus boettgeri. The sequence goes on from CM033475.1 coordinate 83,640,617, forward strand.
TTAGCTGGCCAGCTATTATATGTGTGGTTATTTTTATTTTTTTATTTGAATAAATGTTTTATATATTTTTAAAATTTCTGACTGTATTCCTCTGTTCACTATCGACCTAAACAGGTTTATTCTATTTAGGGGGATTTTCCCCTAAATAGACGCACCTGTGCTTGGTACCACATTAGAGCATTTCTATTTTAGTCTTTAAATAAAAGCCTGAAGTATTTCCTTTATAATGAGCCAACAATCACATCTCTGGCTTCACACTGTGAGAAATAATATTGAGGTGAATATTCAAACATCCTGCTTCCAGTAGGTTGAGTGACATCATCTAACCTCAGCTCGCCCCTCCGCCCCGGGGGAGAAGCATGTTCAGTGTTCAGTAAAGACTTAATGCTGGGGAAAACCAGTACCTGGGGGGAAAAATTGACAGTTGAGAAGGGGAGCCTATTAATGCAGACAGAGGCTGGTCACATGACTACAAGCTGGTCATATGGCTAAAAACAGGAAGTGTTCAAGCAGGAAGTAATATTGCTGAACCTTTCCAGCAATAACTTCTCACAAATTTTATCTAGAGATGTGATTTCGGTTTTATTTTGAAGATACGATGGAAGGCTTTTTATATAATTCTTACTGGTTTGGAAGAATTCAAGATCACAGTTACCCTTTAACATCTAAACCCCTAAAAAGAACATGAACTTTCCACAAATTAGTACACTTTTGTAAGATAAAAATACAGCCCAGGAAGTGCTACAGTTCTTGCTACAGTATTATAAATAAACAAATATTATCAGTTAAAATTGTCAGGTCTTCCTTTATGGCTGATACTACATAATGACAACATATTCAAAATGTCATTTTTGACTGTCTATAACTTTATTGCAATAAAAATGTGCCACGGTAACACAAAATCTCAACTGATATTACATCCAAAATTAACTTATTTAACACATACCTTTAAACCATCTACATGCCTATTTGCCTGTCCAAACAACAAAATAAGTATAGGCTGACATAGACGACACAGACTTAAAGCTGTGATCAAAGTGTTGGTTTATTCAGTGAAACATGTTGTGCGACATGTTTCAGACTTAAAGTCTTTCAACAATTTGATCACAGCTTTAAGTCTGTGTCATCTATGTCAGCCTATACTTATTTTGTTGTATGCAGTATCTGGTTTGGTGGAGACAATCATGTGAAGCATTGGCCACTGTCAGGTAGCAACGGCTAGAGCTAGCAAGATATTGTCTTGTATAAAGAGGGGAATAGATTTAAGAGAGAAAAATATTATTCTCCCTCTTTACAAGGCACTGGTAAGGCCTCATTTGGAATATGCGGTGCAGTTTTGGAATCCCATGTAAAAAAGGGGAATCTTGTAAATGGAAGCAGTTCAGAGAAGGGCAACTAAATTAATAAGGGGAATGGAGGGCTGTTTGCACTGGGTTGCCAATAGAGGCTCTCGGTGCATCGCCCTGTATGAGCTTATTCTTCAGTACATATACCAATAACTAATTATTTTTTAGTTCTTTAAAGGAAAACTAAACGTGAAAGCTTTTATCCCCAAAACATCGTAAGATTCTTTTTTAGAAAGTTGCATTTATTACATGTAAGTAATAGATTTTGTAACTAAAAAGGCTTCCATGTTGCAAGTACAACCCATTGCCCATGTAGCTATCAAAGAGCCACTCCCCTGAACCCAGAATTTACTGTTACTATGCATAGAATATTTTCTATGCAGACGTCTCTACACCAATATAGAAATCCGTGATAAGATTTTGCAGTTTGTTACCCTGCAGTTTATTTACAAGTCAGTGTAAATTACATACAACCCTTCTGGGGCAATATAAAATATTTAGCTAATTTTACTTACATTTTGTAATGATTCTGTGTTGTTTGCATCTGTAGTGGTGGCTCAAGTGCTAAAGCACATGTTTTAAAAACATACAGTCCATAAGGTCACAAGTACCCAAACTTACTTTATTTTTTGTTTCCTTTATGTTACTAGCATATTTGTGAATGTGCTCTGTCAATTATGACAATGTTGACTGGAAACTTTAGTTCTCCTTTAAGTTATGTAAACATATTTATTAAATGATTTTGCATGGAGGGCATTTCTAATTTAATAAAACACAAATGCAGTTTTATCTAATCCCTAATTATAACATGCAGTGCAGAAAGATTTTTTTCATATATAATTGTGGGCAAACCTTTCACATTTTCACTTTTTCACTTTGACAAAACCTTACACAGTGCTCTCATTATGTGTTATTTTTGTTGTTCATTGACGAACAACTAGGGGTCATTAGTATAAATATCTGACATGTCAAGGCACAAAATGGATTATTATGAGTCATCAAGGAAAAATTGAATAGAACATTTTTTTCTGTGCAATTTATCAGGAAATCAAAGTAGGCTAATGAGATCTGCAATTGTTGGGAATTTAAATAATATTTCCTTTGTAAAATCAAAGAGAGTAATCTTTTTTCCAATCTGTTTAAATTATGGGAAGAACACAAGGCTGATGATCTGACAACAGGAGTGTTATCTTTGTCATTTTGATAAGTAGGAACATTTGCTAATGGAAAAAGTCAGTTGTTAAATTAATTGAGATGCAGAAATAGGCTAAAACAAAATGACAATAGCACACATGAATATACTGTGTATTTATATATATATACTGTATATAGCTGTGTGTGTGTGTGTGTGTGTCTGTGCGTGTGCATGCGACTAGGCTCAACATGCGACCAGGCCTTTTTTTGCCAATGGAATTTTGAGTATTTTGTAATTATATGATTTATTTATTTATGTGTTGCGTTAGGAAAACCCACAAGAACTATGGAACTTCTATCATTTGTTTCAGCACAAACTGTACATAAAAAGATAGCTTTCTTTTTTTACTGTATTTTTACTGGATTTTTAGGTGAAATATATATATATAAAAAGGGTCCATTTTGCAAATAAAATCACAAAATTAAAGTTAACACAAAATTTTTACTGTTTCTAAAAGCTCTGATTCTACATTATCCATTATTGTGGATTTATATAGCGCCAACATCTTCTGTAGCACTTTACAATTACACGGATACATACACATCAGGCCCTATCCCAAAGAGCTAACAATCTAAGCATATTTGTTTAACACATACAACCTATCATGTCTTTATGATTGTGAGGGAAACTGGGGTGCCCAGAGGAAACCCACGCTAGCACAGGGAGAACATACAAACTCCTTGTAGATGTGTCCAAGGGTGGAACTTGCAGGATTTCAGCATCAGTGCTAACCGCTAAGCCACCGTACTGCCCTTGGTGATAAATTTTGATCACAATGTAAATACCTGGACAAATCAGTGACAAAACCAAGAGTAAATTTCACTTAAATACTTTAGCAGAAAGATTGAAACCAACATCAATATCAAAGAATCTGATTGGTTAGTGTACCAATCAGATTCTTTCTGAAAAAATCCGAATTGATTACAATCAGATTCTGTCAGAAAGATAAATTAACCAATCAAAGTCTTTTTGGAAGAAATTAGATTTTTTTCTGAAATAATCTGATATCATGTAAGATAATGAGTCCTTATGGTGGCCATAGATGCCAAGATCACAGTCCTATGATCGGCAGATCCATAGATTGCACGGCCAGGATTGCAGTGTATATGCCCACATTTTGTGAACCCTTGAATTTGAACCAACAAATAGGGCTTGTTTAAGGTAAAATGGGGCTCTGGACAAAAGTGCACATTTTAATAACATACTTACACTCATGTATGCTGAAACACTCTCAGTCATGCAGACACATTTTCAAATACGCACACTCACAGTAAAAAAGACACATTCACAGTCATGCAGACACACTCTAAGTTACACATGCATGCTCAGTCACGCAGATACTCTCAGTTGAGTACCACCAAATATATATGACAGGTGGTCACCGGGGGTCCCTAATATAATTAATGATAATGCTGATATTTAGCAACCAATGAGTTCAAATGTATGCTGATATTTAGTAACCAATGAGTTAAAATGTATGCTGATATTTAGTAACCAATGAGTTAAAATGTATGCTGACATTAAGAGAAGTTTCCAAGCTCATATAGGATAACAACAGTGTGGGAATGGAATGTTGAAGGGGAACAACTGGGGTCTATATGTGTATACATTCGCACAGAATTACGTTTCTTTCTGATGTATATCCATACAATGGGTTATGTGTTATGTAGAATTCCAATATCCTTTCTCGAATGGCCTTATTATTCTTATGTGTGTCCACCATATTATGCATTTTACAAACTGTGATGTCATTTTGCCTATATAAACCCACAAGCAAACCTCTGTTTTTTTAGACATGTTACACACTAACTGCTGTGTGTTGCTCATCTCTGCACGTGTGTTTTTCTTATAAAGGAACCTGCATCTATCAATTTGGTCTCTGAAATTCTTCAGGGGTAACAAACCAGGGTACCCCTTTGAACCCCACAATATATTGTTCCTGGTCTCACAAGGCAGGTCCCAAGGTCTCCTAGTGCTTCTGTCCATGAACACTTAAGTACTGAAAAAAGGTAAATGAGGAAGTGTCTGGACCAACATAGCAAGTTGCAGTGGTGCTTTTATAGCAGAAGGCACATGACATGTTTCGGGTTCAAACAACCTTTTTCAAGTATCAAGGGTGTTTGTACCCAAATCATGTTGTGTATCTTCTGCTATTAAAGCACCGCTGCAACTTAATATGTTGGTCCAGGCTCTTCCTCATTTACCTTTTTTCTCTCTCAGTTAAGTAAACATTGCCGTAAAGGCATTCTGTAATGAAGAAACTCTCAGTCATTCAGACACGCTCAGTCATTCAGACACGCTCAGTCATTCAGATACCCAGTCACCCACACAGACATTGTCATGCAGACATTCTGTAAAGCAAACACTCTCAGTAATGTAGACACTGTCACAAAGACAATCTTAGTCACGCAGAGACTCTCAGCACAAGCAGACTATAATGTACATGAAACGTGCGCCGATACACACAAGCGTTTCACACATTGTTGCCAGTACAGTGTGGCTTTAGCCTCATTAGTGTGATTTCTTATGTGTTTGTGATTGTACTTGCACATGCAGAGCAGTGCATGTCATGGGGGGGCAAATTTCCTGCACTGCAATCTGTTTTCCGAATTATTTGTGAATCATATGTGCCACGACTACACAAAATTGCACAAAACTGACTAACACACGCCACACGCCAGTGCTAATCTATTGTAGAGTGGCCTAAGTTAAACAGGCCCCTTGATACAGCAATTGCTCACCCCATTTATACAGCACAGACACCTCAAGTGGCCGTCACCAATCGAAATGATTGTTTTGACCCGCTCACACAAAAATCTGAAACATATATGTATGTATTCCCCAGATCATTTATTAGGTCCCTGAGCCATTTACACTAACATACTATTGCCATTTATACCTTAAATTAATCAGAATTTTCAGGTTTTTATTTCCCATTGACTTTTATGGGTCTGATTTTTTAATTTAAATTTAGTTTTTTCTGAAACCGAACGGAACTTGCCGGTTTCAAACATCTCTAATCACAAGTATAAAAACCCACTAAATATCAATCTCCCACATGTCGCAAATTTAACAGTATCCTACTTGCATCAGTGCACACAGAGACAAAGCCAGCAACTAGCCACAAAGTGAAGCAATGCATAACTTTTGGGCTGTGCTCTTGGTGCAAACTTGTATTATTTCACACAAAACTCCTCCTTACTTAGAAAACAATTCCATTAACTCTATATATTTTTGGAGTCTATACACCTTCACCTACATATAGTGCCCTTTTTCATATATATATATATATATATATATATATATATAATATATATATATATATATAATATATATATATATATATATATATATATAATATATATATATGCAGAATTCCGGACAGTTTGCTTTTCTTAAATAAGATGCAAAGTTAGAAATCTGGCCAAATCCAAATCATACCCACTAAATATCAATCTCCCACATTTCTTAAATCAAATAATACGTAAGTCACATGATGTGGTGTACACACAGACAGGCCACAAGTATTCCCAAAAGGTACCAAGCATAAGTGCAATTACAGAGAAAAAATTAAACCAGCTATCTATTTCAAACAGCTTCTCATTTTTCAAACTATATGCCCCTTAAACTTGGGAAAAAACCTACAAATGTAATGCTCCACAAAACCAGAGTATCCATTCAGCACAGATAAGTCAATCTTCACCATTCTCTTCACATGTAGCAAAGCTAATATTTGCCCAGACATTTGGCATAACTTAAGTAATCAGCAGAAGTCGTTAACGGTAAAATCGGGTTCTAAAAAACTGACAGGTGGTCACCCAGGGTCCCTAATATAGTTGATAATAATGTATAATTATGCCCTAATCAGATATATCTAATTAATGGCCAAAGAGTTAAAATGGTTAGGACTACAAGGCTTTAGAGGTATTGGACTATAAGGCTCTAGAGGTGTAGGACTACCAGGCTCTAAAGCTATTGTTTAGAACCAAAGTTTAAACGGAGGAGATCTGGGAACTAAGGGTATTCTGGGGAAATCTGGATACAAGGAATATGGGAGTACAAGGTTTAAGTGAAGGGGTTAAAGTTATAGGTTCTACGTCTCCTTAATGAAAACACATATAGTGCTGGGAGGGGACACAATACCTCTTCTGATAGGTCTCTTTGTTTCCATGAATGTACGCCTAACATGTGTTGTGAATTATGTAACATTCCTTAGTGTGATGTCATTTTGCCTATATAAACCGTGAGCAGGTCTCTGTAGGGGGGCTAGTGACATACAAAGGATCTGTCAGTAGTCTCTGCATATGCAATAAAGGACCTCCTTCTTTTATCAATTGGTCTCTAGATGTGATATCAATGCCAGGGTACAAAACCAACAGGTCCCTGTGTGGACACACATCAATGGAGGCACTGCTGAGATTTATAGAATGTTACGTCCAGTAAAGGTTCTGAGCGGAGAGATGATGGGGTGATATTGGTGGCAAATTTTCACAATGCATGGTAAGACATTATTTTTGCGTCTTATTTCCGGACTTTGTCTATCAAAATCAATCCCTGTCGGCCTGAGAGTCTCTGCTGGAATGTCATCCTCAGTCAGGTGATGTCACTCTAGAGGTTTATGTTGTAATTTTTGTCTGTCTTAATACTAACAAACTGTGTGACTGGAGTGTGAATTGTTTGTTGTCGTAATGCTCATGTTTTATGTTTCATGCAATGGCCAATACTGAGAATAATTCTGTTAGATTTTATTGTAATTGTCAACCTAAGACTGTGTATTGTTTGAAATGTTCAGGAACGTTATGACAATGTTTGTGTAGATTGTGTAAATGTTGAAGTCGTTGTTGAAAGGAAAGGGTTAATTTTTAAAAGTCTGAAGTTAGAGCACGAACCATAATTTGTTACAGCTGTGTAGGCAGAATTCAGATAACCTAATTGTATCCAGATGTGACAGTCTTTTCATTCACAGATGAATGAGGGAAAATAGTTCTATTTTCAATCTAATAACATTGCAAATTATTCAAACAAGGGGAAGACTTGTATTAGAATTTGTTATAATACTTTGCTGTGGGAAAGCCAATTGTATGCTCTATTATGCTATGGGAAAGTGTATATTGTGTCTGTATAATGCTGTTAAACATTCAGTGTACAGGGGGTTAACACAGCCACTGCTTAAAACTCACGCTACGCCATGTGAATGGAATCAAAACAAGTGAAATTATCTGTTACTTTGGGGTTTATTTTTCTAGTAACCTGCAATCTATTTCAGACACTCCACTTTTCTAATGACTCTTATATTGTGACTGTGAGGGAAAAATTCAAAATCACTGGCATCCTCAACACGAGCTCGTGGTGTTGAGAGACGTGCATAGGGTCTTTTCACCGGTGATTTAAAAATGTGCTGGCCAGTACAGAATTTGTTTATTTAGGGAAGGCTCCTTTATATAAGAGCTCTTTCGAGAGAGGGTATATGCTCTCTTGGTTGTAGGGGAAAATAAATACACGTAGAGTGATACACAGAATAATCTATCAAGTCACAATTAAGATGGGGAACATAGTAAGTAATCAAGATAAACATGTAACCCCTGCGGCAGTAATGGCTGAAAATATGGGGAATGGACTGTTAGTCCCATACCAAGTGGAGTGAGATGACAGGTTGGCAGGTGAAACCCTATATTCTATATCATTGCAGGGAACATTTCATTTGTTCAGATGGGTACACTTAGAAGTAAATATATAGACCACAGCTCAATAGAGACACACACAGCACAACACTACACAGCGCACTCTCCCTTTAGAATAAGAAACACATTGCCATATGTTTTGTAAGCATAATGAAATCCTACACCACGTCAAATTGACGAAGCTATTGCTGTAATATACAATTGTTGCTGTACTATTAATGTTGGTAACATGATGATTTAATGAAACAGTTAAAATTTCAGTGGGATCATATCATTATTACAGAGGATAATAAGTGCACGATTCTCCCCTGTAATAAAGAAACCACATAACCCCTTTAAAAAGAAACAAGGTTTGGATGAGGGAAACAGATGGTTTAGATAACAGCCGTTACATGCTTAGATCAAAGACCAAGTAAATATGGGTTAGGTTAACAATGTAAAATAATATGTCTAATGAAGTATTTGACTATCTGTAGGTTCTATCTTCATTTACCCCTGGATTTAACAAGATTAGAAATAAATTATAGATTTTTGATTGGAAATGCAGTAACAATCTAGTTGAACAGTGTGTGGTAGAATGCAAGGATTGATTGTACCAAATGAGTTCAGATGTTGGTGTGTTTGGAAAAAAAAAAAAAAGAGTTTTTTGTCAGCGCCAGCAAAGCAGCTGATCTGTTTCTTTAACTAAGCGCCCTTGATTAAACAAGTGAATACAAAATCATTTTTAAATGGTTTTAGATGGAATCTGTGTGTTAATGTAGAAAGTTGGGAATGTATATGAAAATGAAAAGTTTACAGAAAGTAATGTGTATCTAATTTACATAGAAGGGGAACATTGAAAGAAAGAGTTATAATTAAAAGTATGTTGAACATGGAAAGTATAGGATTTGTGTGGTGATAAATTATGGGGTTTTTTTAACGTTGGAAAACTGATATGTTACATTTTATCTTCCCTTACAGGGAGTAGAAAGTACATTTTAGGTTTGGTCTGTGGTTAGACTGTGATGGACTTATGAATAAAGCAGAATATGTAATGTAAAACTACCTGACTCAACTAAACCTTTCCAATTGTTTGAGCTGTTTCAGGAAATACAGGGAACGGCATTCTTTGCCAGGAGACCCCATCTGGGTGACGAGTGGTGGCATATGACAACTACACCTGGATCCAGTTATTCAAGGAGCTCTCACCTGTGTTAAAGTGGTAGTGGCAGCAGCTCTCTCCACTGAAAAGGTAGCAGTATTGCATAGGGTAACCACTAACTGTATATGCTTCACATGCAGCAGGAATCATTCAATGTGCGCAGACGCAGCACCTCTCCTCAGCACGCCTAGGCAAGTATGAGTCTATCCTATTAGAGTCTGGGGAAGTAGAGGTTAAACGCTGCACAGTCCTCAATCCACCACCTTCCTCCTGCGAGGACGGTGATGCCAGATGGGTGTTAGAGGACCATGATTGTCTCACAACTGATGGAGGAAGAGACTAGCCAATTGTCTTACTTTATTTGTAGATGGTTCCAGGTTATAGTAGATGGCTCTATGCACCTCCTATGTCATCATATCGTTAACAGCTGAAGGTTTCACTACATTAGATGCTGGCCGATTGCCACCTTCCTACTCAGCACAGCAGGAGGAATTGGTCACATTGGGTAAGACATGTGTACACGCTTCAGGTAAGACTGCTAACATTTACACTGACAGCATGTATGCATATGGAATTGCACATGATTTTGGACCCATCTGGAAAAACAGAGGGTTCAAACCATGTAGGGTACATCAATCAAAACTGGGTAGAAGAAAAACTTATTCAAGAGGGTCTCCTTGCCAATAAAGGTGGCCATCTTTAAAGTTAAAGGCACAAGACTCAGTCCCTATGAGATCTTATTTGGCTACAAGCCATAGACAGGGTTACACTATCCTCATCAGATAGAGGTAATGCACTATGATCTGTGTTCTTATTTATGCGTATAGAAGGAGCTTACTACAGTGTATCTTCATGTACATGACAGTTTACCAGATGCAGAGAACCAACAATATCCTGTAAAGCCAGGAGACTGGGTGATGGTCAGAGTGTTCCAAAAGCATTCCCTTGGCCCACGATTCGAAGGTCCATACCAAGTGCTACTTCAAACTACAACTGCAGTGAAACTAGAGGGAAGCCAACATGGCTCCATGCCAGCCACTGCAAACAGAGTCTCTTCATACAATACCCAAGATCCTGTGTACAACTACCATTATAATGCTAAGTTTATGCTTTTATCATTATATTGGTTGCTGTCAAGTTAGTCATGTGCAGGGTGGTGAATCCGACCTGTACATCACTAATATATATGTATCCATCACTGTCAGAACTTCTGTCCTTCCAAAGTAATAGATCATGAAACTAACACTATAAAGGAAGAAACATGTCTCTAATATCACCATGCTAACTGTTCAGTACAGACTTTACACAGCCACTTACTGTAATGGGAAGTTATGAATAGAAGATCCAGTTTTCCCATTATCATGGGAACAGGATCTTCTAGGGGGGGGAGAATACATACAGGGAGATACATACAGGGAGAATACATACAGGGACATGGAAGTTTAAATACAATAGATTATGTACATATCTCACAGTCAAATTAGCACAAACATTCCATAAGAAACAATTTCTACAGAAGGGACATTTTGCAGATAGCAGGATAGGAGTATGAACTATCAGTGTGTTTAAATTTTCTAATGATAACAGTCAACCCACACGGATTTCATAAAGTAATACACCATTACCTACACCATACTTACAGTGTATTTGGGAATAAGTAACTGTGACAACATAGTTGTAAGTACATTAAAGACACTCCTGTAGAACAATATAGTAACTATTATGACGATAGATGTCAGGACATATACAATGGTTCCAATACACAATGACATGACATGCAGGCACTGTCCCAATAGTATTAAAACAAGGACTATTTTAATTTGTGGAAATAAAGCATAGTCATGGCTATCAATGTGAGGCTGGGTAGAAAGTACTCTAGGAACTGTAATTCCTGCCATGAGGGTAAGGTATGATATTACATCATGGTCTCAGTACCTGATTAGAATATAATACAGTACACCTCCACAGAAGGGTTAAATCGTATAAATAAGCATGACATAGTGAAAAGGGAGCTCTCAGTGATACAGATAAAGCGTGGAGGTGATTTCCACCATAGACAGACTGGGGATAGAACTTGCTAACAGACTGAATAAATAAGCTGAAATAATGGATGGAATTGTTAATGAAACTACCAGTGCTATACGTTTATAATGATGAACTTTCACAGGTCAGAAAAGTAGCCTTACAGAACAGAACGGCATTGGACTACATCCAGAGCCCAAGGGTGTTGTGTGCCCTTATTGGTGTGGAATGTTGCACTTGGATTGAGGATTCCCATGAACTAGTACTACCTCACCTTGCTAAAGTGGACAGTTTCAACAAAAATTAAGAGACATTTCTAAAGAACTGATGGAATCCTTTCAAGTGGCTCGGCAACATTGGATTTGGCTCCACAATGTTTTTGGCAATTTTGTGACTTTCTTACTGACCATTGTTATTGTGATTATTTTGATTGTCATAATGGCTAAAATACTTGTTAAATGCTGTATGAATATGGAGTCAAAAATGATCAACACACACACCTACTATACAACATTCTAACTGACAGTTTAAATCTAATGATGGAGTATATCTTTTAACCGATAATTTCTTGAGAGATAGATATACAAAATTAACACATTCTAGCCTAAATTAAAGGTAATAAATAAAATGGTACATATTAGGGTGGTACAGGGATACCATTAGGACCATTATACAAAAGGAAGTGTTTATTATTTACTATGGTTACCTTGTAATAAAAGGTAACATCTCACCTCTCATGCCACTAACTAAGATAGGGACAGGACAGATGAATGTGAGGCAGGGAATGGAAGGTGATTTCCCCAATCTAGTTCCTTCCTGTCACATGTGCACCACAGGGTGGCACATGTTACAAAGTACCTGCCAGGGATCACAGTCATCTGAATAGGTAGGGTGATTGGTTTGTGATCGTAAATCACAATCAGAGGGGGGAGTGACAGGTGGTCACCCAGGGTCCCTAATATAGTTGATAATAATGTATAATTATGCCCTAATAGATATATACTATAATGGCCAAAGAGTTAAAATGGTTAGATACAAGGCTTTAGAGGTATTGGACTATAAGGCTCTAGAGTGTAGGACTACCAGGCTCTAAAGCTATTGTTTAGAACCAAAGTTTAAACGGAGGAGATCTGGGAACTAAGGGTATTCTGGGGAAATCTGGATACAAGGAATATGGGAGTAAAAGGTTTAAGTGAAGGGGTTAAAGTTATAGGTTCTACGTCTCCTTAATGAAAACACATATAGTGCTGGGAGGGGACACAATACCTCTTCTGATAGGTCTTTTTGTTTCCATGAATGTACGCCTAACATGTGTTGTGATATGTTAAACTCCTTAGTGTGATGTCATTTTGCCTATATAAACCAGTGAGCAGGTCTCTGTAAGGGGGGTAGTGACATACAAAGGATCTGTCAGTAGTCTCTGCATATGCAATAAAGGACCTCCTTCTTTTATCAATTTGGTCTCTAGATGTGATATCAATGCCAGGGTAACAAAACCAACAGGTACCCTGTGTGGACGCACATCAACAACTGAGCAAAATAGACAAATCTAGGGCTATAACTGGTAAAGAGAAAGTGGAAACAGGAACTTAAAAGAAGAAACCAATTAAAGGGTATCTCCACTGAGGAAAAAGCATTTTTTTTTGGTTTATTTTAAAGTACACCATCCCCCAACCCTCCCCCTACCTTTTTTTCCCCAGAATTGCCCTTTAGTTTGATGGCAGCAGGGAAAGCTGTGCAGGGGTCTGTGGGTTGTGTCTTCCCCTGTGCTGGGAGTGCTGTCACTCAATGTGCATCATCATGGTAGCAGTATGAAATCTTATATTATAAATAACAACACACCCACTTGGCTGCAGTAAGAAATCCTTTCCTCCCTGACTCTCTAAGTTCATTTTTCCAGCTGATTATGCAGAGAGAGACAGGGGAGGAAAAGTTAAACCCTCTTCCCACACTACTGTAACAAATACAGGGGAACTTGTGTTGTTTTTAATAAAGATTTGTTTGTGTCTAACTCTAAGATTGATTTCATAGGGGGTGCTGGGAATATGAGGCAATCTGGTATGGGAGTGTGTGTGTGTGTGTGTGTGTGTGTGTGTGTGTGTGTGTAGAATCGACCAGACAGCAGTCCCAACGGATCCTCTCACATTCTGCACATGCACTAAAGGAAAACACGCGTCTGACATTTTACATGCAGGCAGTCAATGAAAGTGGGCGGACCTGCACCATCCACAGCGTTCTGGGACAAACTCATTGGATTTCTTCTAAACTACTGCTCAAAGACACAGGATACTGCAGGTACATTTCCACCATCCATATATCTATCCTTACAACCCAGGTGACTTTTAGCAGTGGAGATACCCTTTAAAACCAAAAAAAACCACAAGCAAGTATCAGATAGACTAAATGAAATTGAGATTTGCTGCCTAAATCAGACACCAATAAAAGCAGCTAAAGAAACTAATGTTTCCATAAAATAAGGTTTCTGGAAAAAATTAGAAAACCCATGTGAAATTGATTATTGATTGCATCTGTGGATATTGATTTTTTTTAAATTATTGCATTGCCGTGAGTTAGTACATGGGCCCCATGAGACAGCACCCAAACGACTGACAGAACAGGGGTACTGTAAGTTCTTTTAAATACATTGTTAGTAATGTAAGAACAATCAAGTAATAGGCAGGACAATCAATTATTTCACGTAAAATCAAATCCTAATAACAGAATTTACAGTTATGTTACATTTTGTCCAGTTTATTGCTTACCAGATCCCCTATTTGTAATGTAACAACAATCCTCTGCTTGACATTTTTGTATAGTTTTACAAGATTTTAGGAGGCAATTTTTTCGAATGCATTTTGTGAGGTAAACCATGGTCTCCCTTTTATACAAAAAAACAGTTTCCTTGCTCCCTATGAGATCTGGCTGTTAAAGGGGTTAAAGGGCATATCCACCACCAAAACTAAAATTAAATCCACTACTGGCCCACTGTATAGTTTAAAAAAATCCTTACTTTTCTCCGCTGCTCCTTATGGTTCTCCTGCATTGGCTGCCCAAAGTCCAGGAAACTGAAGAGTAGGAGCTGTCTTCCTGTATAAAGGTTTCTGCCTCCTCTCTTGCCTCTGGAAGGTAGTGTGACATGCGCAGGGGGCCATTTCCCCCGCTACCACCCACCCCCCGATCCCTCCATGGCTGCCCTTCCACCTTTCTTAAAATGCTTTTCCTATATTTTAACTCACCCCTGCCTGCCCTCCCCAGCCACCAAGTTAGATCTCTAAAAAAGCATTATAATCATACTTACAGCCCTTCACTCCCGCAGCTGGCTTCATAGCTGGACACCGCATCTGTGATTGGATACCTTTCAGTCAATCACAGATGTGGTTGCAGGTCCAGCCCCTGTTTGCAAGTTCAGTCAAGCAAGGAACTGGGGAAAATGGCCCAGGAGCGAAGGGCTATAGGTATGAAGCTTTTTTTCTAACTTGGTGGTTAGGGGTGAGCAAATGTGAGCTATTTTTGGACAAAAAAAATGCTGGCATTTAAACATATTTTACTGGCCAGCATAGCAAGTATGTATCTATTATGTACTTGGCTAGACAGGCCACCCGGCCAGGAAAATACCGAATAAGTATTTGGCTCAGAAAGGGTTAACAGTTATTGGCTTGAAATGTGTTCATTCTATTTTTTTATTAAAATACATATTTATTTTTTAAAAGAAAAAAAAACACAAAGTACATGCTACGCATTTGTTCCAGCCCAAACATAGAACTGAAATGAGTGCTGTTAATGACAGTAGAATATATATACATAGTAACATAGTAATTGAGGTTGAATAAAGTCATCCATCCATCAAGTCAAACCTTTTCACCCTCATTTTTAACCTTTTAACCACTTGAGAGGAAAGCAAAAAGAAAAGAAAAAAACAGCTAAAAAAAAGAAGAGGGGCGAATATGTATCAATACCAGTTTTAGAAACTTACCTAGCCCACTTTTAAAGCTATTCAATGAACTTGCCATTACCACATCTGCTGGAAGGCAATTTTACCATTCTCATTGTAAAGTAACCTTTCCTAACCTGAAGATGAAACTTTGTTTCCAATCTTAAAGGATGTCCACGAGTCCTCTGATATGACCTATTCATGAACAATGCACCAGAGAGTTTAATGTATGGCCCATTATATATTAATAAAGTGATCATATCCCCACGCAAACGTCACTTCTCAAATGTAAACAGCCCTAACTTGTCTAATCTGCCTGCATAGTCAAGCTCCTCCATTCCCTTTATTATTTTAGTTGCCCTTCTCTGAACTGCTTTCATTTACAAGATGTCCCTTTTATAAATGGGATTCCAAAACTGCACCGGATATTCCAAATGAGGCCTTACCAGTGCCTTGTAAAGAGGGATATATTTTTTTCTCTTGAATCCATTCCCTTCTTTATGCAAGACAATATCTTGCTAGCTCTAGCCATTGCTGCCCCGTAACAAAAGTTTCCAGCACCTTCCCTACTACTGATGTTAGGCTTACAGGTGTATATTAACAGGCTGGGAATGATTACTTTTTTTGAATAAAAAGGACAAGGAGGAGGCAGAAAGCTTTTGGACAGGAAGACAGCTCCTACTCTTCAGTTTCCTGGAGCTTGGACAAGCACTGCAGGAGAACCATAAGAAGCAGGGATGTAAGGTAAGGATTGTTTTAAACTACACAGTGGGGCCAGTAGTGGGTTAAATTTTAGTTTGGGGTGTGGACATGACCTTTAAACCTAAAGGTATACATTTAGAAATGTAATAGTTAAATATCCCTTTAAATGCAGTCCACTTTTGCTAACTTTACATAGAAACAAATCCCAGTTTATGAGCAGGAGTGATCCCTTTAACAACATAAAATTAGCTTTCCTAAAGTTTTTGTTAACCCTGTGCAATTTTGTTTTATTTCAACATATATTAAATGACACTATATCATGATCACTATTCCCCAAGCTTCTCATTACCTTCATCTCCAAAATGAGCTCAGGGTTATTAGAAATCACCAAATCCAACAACGCATCCTATCTAGTAGGAACTTCTACCATCTGTGAAAGAAAATGCTCATATAGAAAATGTAAGAACTTGATACTTTTTGAGGTGCTGGCAGTTCCCTTACTCAATGCCAGGGCTATAGAAATCCCTAGAACATTCCCCTATACCAGCAGCCTTTGCCAACTGCATATGGAGATTAATTTCCACCTCCTCACTAGCATAGGTGGCTTATAGCATACACCAACAATTAATTTACCCACCTTCTTGCTTCCTCTACATAGCTCCAGCCATGTTGTTTCTCCCTTATCATTTATACCCCATCTATCTCATCTTTTCTTATCCAGTCATGTGAATCATTTAGCCATGTATCTGCTATACCAATCACATCATACCTTTCCTTTAAAGCTATTAGTTCTAGTTCCCCATTTTTTTTCAGCCAGACTTCTTGCATTTGTGGACATACATTTTAGATTATCAATTAATTTACTTCCATACTTGAATGTACATGCCTCCTTATCCTCTATGCTCCCCACTCACCATCTCCTCCCTTCATTATCTAATTAGCCACCAGATCCTTAACCTCTCTATCTACCTCTGTGTAGTCCAACATACCCTCCCCCCAAAACTAGTTGAAAATCTCCTTCAACCCCCTAGCCATCTTCTCCCCCAAACAGAAAACCACATCTCCTTACACAACCCTCTTAGCCATGCATTTATACTCCTAAGCTCCTGTTGCCTCCCTAGCATAGCACATGGCTGCAGTAGTATTTCTGAAAACACTACCCTTGAGGTCCTTACTTTTAACTTTGCTCCTAACTCAATTAAATAATTTTTAAGGACCTCACCTCCTCCTCTAACTTTGTTATTGGCACCAACTTGAACCAAGTTTGCCGGGTCACTCCCAGCCCTACCCAATAATCTGTCTACACAATCTACCACATGTCGAACCCTAGCACCAGGCAAGTGCTCAAGTGAGACATATAAAGATCCTTTGGAGTGACTGCTGCAAGATCCCATACATACGGCGGCATGCACATTTCGACAAAACTGTCCATACTAAACAGCAATAGATAACAACAGAAACAGCAAAACACAACAATAGAAACAGCAATCTGGTTGTCAAACCCTTTCTTGTTCTTAACATTTTTGTTTCTTAATGCACCCCTTAAAAACAGACAAACGCCTTTAAAACAGAATAACCTCTTTAAAATCACTCAGCAAGCAGTACTTATATGTGAGGTTCAAAACCAAAGACACCTCAGTGCTCAGGAAATTTAAAACAATTAGCTACACCGCCATCCAATCAGAGAGGAAAAGGAAAAAATGACCTTTTTTGTCTCTTACCAGCCCCCACCCTACAGTTAACAATGCAGTTGAAAACAAGTATTTATTTAGAAACCCACTACCAAAACTTTACTCAAACAATCCCCACCCATCTTGTCCCAGTAGTAAGCAGTAAAAAAACAAAAAGAGAGGTTTTTATTTCCATCTGACCTGTCCATGTGCTGTGTATGTGCTTGTTGCAGATAATAAGTCTAGGTGAAGTGTTTGTACAATGTATATATGACAGGAGCAAGTTAGATGCAAGCTCATTTTCTATCTTCATTTCAAAACTTTAAAGTTATACTGCAATAACACAACATTCTTTCAGTAGGATGACATTTTGAAAAATGTTTAGTTTTTATTATCAGTGGTATAATTCATGGGTTATTTATTACTCCTACCTCTCGTTTCTACTTATATGATCTAATATTAGCTAATCTCCAAAGGGATTTACTGCATGGTGAGATCTCAGGAAAGTACTGTAAAAAGCACTTCTTTTGTTACTGTTAATGTTTGGACAAAATGGAGATCATTTGTACATAGTGTTCACTGTCTGGTTCATGTGTTCCATTGTTGATTCTTTATTGTTTATAATTATAATACAGTCTGGCTTCAGTGCTCCAATACTAAGATACTTAGAGAGTACAAGATACTTCTTCTTTTGCACCCACCCCTTTTTTTTTTGTTTTTGTTTTGCTCTCCTCCTCCCCTCCCATTCTCCAACCCTCGCTGCTGAGCATTCACTGAATCGCATGCTGGGATTTTTATATATTATCTGGGAGATTCATAAAAGTTCTATCATTTAAAATGGTGCTAATTTTGCCCAACCAATCAGATCTTATTTAACATTTGAAAAGCTAACAATGATTGGTTGGGGCAAAATTAGCACCTTTTTATAAACGATAGAACTTTTATTGATTTCGCTGTATATTTATTATTAATGGATAATGTTTAAATGTACTGCATCCAGTACTTTGAAGACAAAACACATGACCCCTCGGCTCTTTCACTCCACCCTAGGGGAGTGGAAGTGTAGTTACCTGCACAGAACCTTAGGCATAAACTTTCTTTTGAAACTTATCACCTCTCCCCAGCCCGCATTCGGACTTCGCTCATGCTGCCCATTTTTGTCTGGAACTTCCTTTCTCTCCGTCCATCATTCACCATTCTCTAATATCTTCAAAGCAACATCAAAACCCACCTCTCTAGGCAGGCATATAACCTGGCTTAAAGCATTACCATTACTCATTGACCCAGCATGATCCTTCCTCTCATGTAATTGTAAAGCGCCAGGAAGATGTTGTTTTTCAGAAAGAATATTGCTAAACACTTCTAGAAAATAACACCAAAGTTTTTCCTAGAGATGTGATCCAGAGTTCATTTTAAGTTACAATGAAGGGCTTTTATTTAACCCAACATGTTCTCAATACATTTGTCCATAAAGATATACTTCAATTTTAGTAAACTGGATCAAGCTTGTTAGCTGTTACTCTTTCTTCTAATATCAATTTTGTATGATTGCGGATATTTTACTGCACACCTGCACCGAATACCTTAAAAAAACAGGGTTATTCAATAAAAGTTCTTATCGTTTAAAAATGGTTCATTTTGCCCAACCATCGATGTTAGCTACAAATGTTAAATAAGATCTGATTGGTTGGGGCAAAATTAGCACCATTTTTAACGATAAGAACTTTTATTGAATCCCCCTGAATATTTTAAAGAATGACATATGTGAAGCCTGCAGCATGTCATGAGGGTGTGCTCATGGTAATAGAGAGAACAGCATGAATAAGGCAGGGTTGATGGTTTCCCTTTCCCCCTTTCAGAATCACAAAAGTTTTCACGGTTGGGCAATTTTGTTTATAAAAGTGATCTATTTTTCTTTAATATCAATGTCCTGACACAGAAAAAAAAATAATTAAAATGTAGTGTTTTACAGTTTTAAGGCAAATTTTTATATATGTAAGTCCTATCATGACATAATGGTTATTTAATGTTAATACTTTTTTAACTGTTAACCTCGCTATGCTTATAATTTTGTGTTTTGTAGAAATGCAATTAAATAAACAATGTTTATTTTTGTTTAAAGTGCTTAGTTTTGTATATTGGAGTAGAGTAAAAAGAGCAGTGGTTTTTGGTGATTATGTTTCTTGTATAGAGAACATTTCAATCAGAAGACCAAACAATTAAGCAAGGTGCCAAGCTTAAAAGAATAAGTGACAAGATCTACTGGAAGAAAATGCTAGGAAGATTTATGTTGAAAAAGGGGTTTGTATGCTTGTTATGAAGAACAACAGGGTCTTTTGTCCCTTAAATCAGATGTTTGGAGTCCATAGTTTAATCTAATAGCTTTACATGAAACACTATTGCGGTAAAATATGTTGTGTTTTTTTTAGATGTTTTAGCAAATACTATTCTGTTTAAAATGCCAATATTAAAAAATACAGCAAAGGACTACCGGTATATAATAAGTCAGGGTTAATAAAAAAGCCTGCAGTTTTCTTTAAAATGATCCAGGATCACACACCTCTGACTGCAGCCTGTGAAAAATAATATGTTAAATAAAGTTCAAACTTACTGTAGCTTCCTGAGTTTGATTAAATTCACCTGGTCCGCGATTAACCCCTGTCCCGAGCATGGCTCACTTAAGACAGGAAAATACTGACAATGAGCTAATGAGCGATGTCAGCAGTGCTGCCCTTCAGCCGCCTGCATCTTTTACAGATGAAAAAAGCTGTGAAAATAAAATCAGTTTTTACAGCAGAGAAAAGCAAATAAGGTTTGCTGACTTGAAATAGACTGTCAGATGAATACAGCTGCCCCTTGCTGCATGGTGTGAAGTTAGGAAAGTGTTCAGGAAGACGAATGGATTCCTAATTGATCCTTAAAGGGCATATGCACCCCCAAAATCTATAATTACCTTCCCCATTAACCCAAACCCAGAGGTTGGTGTATACTTACCCTGCAGTCCCTAAAGCTTATTGTACTTACTCTCTCCAGCCATGCTGACCTTACAAGCTCTCAGTAAGGTTTGCAGCTGCAGATAGTAGGTATGATGTTTGCAGATGAAATGGTTGTGACAGGACTTTCATCTGTCAGGTCCGTGACTGATGTTTGCAACCAGATGAAAGCCTCAAAATGCAAGCCTAACCAAGGGGGAGATAAGCATGTAAAAATGCTTCAGGGACTGCGCAAGGATAGTAATTACAATGTTGTAAGGTTGGGAGGGTAGGTAAGTCTAGATTTTAAAGGTAGGGTGGATGGATGTGCCCTCTGGAGAGAAATTAGATACATTATCATTAATTTGTCAGGTTTTAGCTTTTCTGAGTTGGCAGTCTTCTAAAAGTAAATGAGCCAAAACATGCCTGAATGGTGCATATAACAAAGTACATATAAATGAAGTATTACAAATACTAAAATGGTGGTAATATTGAGCAATCTCATGCAAACATACTATTTGACACAAAATTCAAACTTTGTTTTTTTTATTTATAAGAATATTTACACCCAGTTTTACTTTGAAGTGTTGTGTCTATAACAATCCTATTACATCTTCATGTCTCCTTAAATTATGTGCTTGTTATTGCTCTACCCTGTTGAAAAAAGCGGCTATTAATGTCTGACAATGAATTAGGTAACAAATAATGTACCATATCTGCAGAGAAAACTGCCCAGTCGTAGAAGTACAGAAGTATGTCAATAATCATAAATATCACCCTACAAATTACTTACAAAATACAATATGCCTGAGTGTGCATTCTAACAAATCTCAGATAAAATAAAGGATTACAAAGCATAAAATGTTGGTAATTTAAGCAATCTCATGCAGACATAACATTTTATGCTGGAAAATAAATTGATTTGGAAATAATATATCTCCTAGGTATGTGTGTATGTTATTGACAGATTTACAAAGATTCTCAACCAGCACAGGCAAGAAAAAAAACTTAAGACAACAAAGAAGATTTTATTCACTTATCAAATACGTTTACCACAAGTCAATTGTTGAATTAACTTTTTTCTTTAGTTTCTTTTTTGTTGGGGGGGGTGTCTTTTTACTAAAATCTATAAATAAACAACATTTTAAAATCTCATTTCCCAAAGTGCCCCAACCCACCCATTACTCAGTACAGTTTCAGAGGCAATTTCATATACTAAAAGTTGATCAATATGCACGGATGCTGGACCCACTACTTGTACTGGCCATGTGTCGTCTTCTAGCCAACGTCCACAGGTCAGTCCAGAAAGACCGTGGGGGTGTGTGCAGGCGCACAGGGGGAGGTTGGCCGCAGGTGGTGTTTGCACTTGGGGGGCAGAGGTGCATGCCACGGGACAATTCGTATAGTATCGAGGGTTCTTGCCACTGCACATGATAATACATTTATATATATGAACTTGAATACAAGTTCTTCAACTTTACCAGATTGACTGAGCTTAGGTTGTAATCTTTGAAGATTGAAATATTTCTATTTACTTAGTCAATTGGTTTTGTCATGAAATGGAGTAGTATAAGAATATCTAATATATAAAAAAAACATATTCTAATTGTTTAAAACTTTTTTTTTTACCGACATTTCTCATAAGTGTTCCTTCATAGTTTCTGATGTATTAAAGGACAACTAAGCCACAGAACAACACTGAACCAAAGGCAGAAACACTTGATATAAACAAGAAACCAGTAATCTGTGTCTTACCTCTCATTTTGATATGTGTGCTGGGAAATTTACAATAACATATGGTTGTGCTTTACTATCAGCATTCTATTATCACACCGTTTGGGCAAAGACCATTATGTTCGGCACATGTTTCAGTCCTTAGCTATGACAGAAACTTGTTACAGTTGTCTTACACTACACCACGATACTTTATATCGTTCTTAATAAGTGGTATTTTATAGTTTATTGGTGTGTTGGGGGTTTGTTTTCAGATTCTAGAATTAAAAAAAATAAGGGTTAGTTCTCCTTAAATCTACAATGTAGAAATAATACAATAATAAAAAGAATCAAGATGAGTCTTAACATTTGACTGGTTGTGTGTGTAATTATTCTCCAGTAATAATTTTGATAAAGATTGTAAACATACCAACATAAGTACCCCCTACACACACCCACAGGCGTAAGCCCAAATGTGTATTTATACTATATATATATTATATTTACTCATTGAAGATTAGCTAAATGCTATACTTTTTAGGAGGGGCAGGGTCCATTGTCTGATGGAGTCCATTATCAGATGCGTAAGGAGTTTGAACGGAACACTGCTGGTTAAATAAGGGAAGAAAACTTCATCAAAGGATAAAACAACAAATTCTAGTTTGGATTTGCAGCTATATCTGAAACAAAAAGGCCAAAAGCCTTTGAAGGTGTTTATAAGCTGGTATAATTAAACAACAGCTTAAAACACAAGTTTTAATCCAGTCAGCCCAAACTTTGCCAGGAACACGCACTCACACAACAGTGGCTTTCTCTTGAATATTCGCAGATTTCAAATTTACCACTTTGAATTCTCATAAAGTTTGCTGAGAATAAATATTTGCATTATTTCTCAGATTCTAATACATACTCGAACTCTCATTCTATGTACTGTTACTCACACATTAAAAACATCAGACAAATTTACCTGCAGCTTCTGCAGGCACGATTAAATTCAACTAACGATTCAAAACCTGTTAGTACACAAAGGAAGGTATTTTAGAGTTTACAATCGCTTAAAGGGCATTTCCACCCCCAAAACTATTTTTGCTGTAGTGAAGGGAGCACTATCCTGTGTACTTTTGCCATACACTTTCATTATTTTTTTGGAACAGTTATCAAGTTATTTTCATTTTTGTGTTTCTTAGGGTGTAGCATTGATTTCACTCCTCCATAGTGGGCAGTGTGCTGTAGTCTATGGAGATATGTCACCAATCAGAAGGGTTTTGCATAATGGTTAAAATAGCCCTTTCTCCATTTATTAATTAAAAAGCAGATCTGAGCAACTGATTTGCAAGTTCCACCTGGGATTCTGGGATTTTACATTATCCCATTCCCTTCTTCTATAGTCATCAGAGCTACATGATCTGATATTGTTTGTGGCAAGTCGATGTCAGTTTATCAGTGGTATATAACACGGAAATACAAAGCACTCACAGGTCTGAAACTTTTGAATGGCACCCAGGCATTCCTTTGCTGGAAGGAGTGCTGACTGCTGTTTGCTCTATAGTAAGACACACAACAGTTTGTTACAAGCAGGGCTGCATTTATTACAGACTGGTTGCTTTTACATTTTATTTATTCAGAATCAGCTTTGCTGCATGTGTTTCTGATATCCCTTTGATTACCATGTTGCTCTCTAGACTGGTTTGCAATCATCTCCTCTGTTATATTAGGGCTAGGCCACACTAGCGCGTTTTTCGTGTGATTGCACCCTTGGTTTTGCTAAAATGGAAATCTCGGGAAGCGAAAAATTCTGCGATGTGCAGAAATTTTCTTTCCGATGTGCTTTCAATTGCGCGTCCGTTTTGCGTTTTGGTAATGCATGCGTTACCATTTTTGGTGCGTTAACACATTCGTTTCCATAACGCAATTGGCGAAAAAGCGAACGCAAAACGCACAAGACGCGCACACAATGCGTGCGATAACGCTCGCAATTTGGTGTGCAATTCCTGTGCGTTGCAACGAGACCACACTGCAACGCACAGGAATCTCGCACCAAATCCGAGCGTTATCGCACTTGATTGTGCACGATTCTTGTGCATTTTGCGTTCGCGTTTCACCATTTTGCGCTATGGAAAAATTTGCGTTAATGAACCAAAAAAGGTGAAACGTAGCGTTACCAAAAGCGAATGACACGCAATGGCATGCCGCATCGAAATCGAGTGAATTTTCCATTTTAGCTAAATTCGCGGACGCAACAGTGAGTGCGAAACGTCGTGCGCAAACGCGTAAAAACGAGCTAGAGTGGCCTAGCCCTAACTGGAGATTATTTCTGGGATGAAATTGTGGTACCAGATATTCCAATACTCAATAACTCTGTTACTCAATCTCTGTTGAATATTTAGTTGGGACAGCAAACCAAACTTTTGCTGAATTTTTTTTTATCTTAGATACAGAATGCCAAATACTGAGAACTAAATTGAGAGCCATCTGAACTAAGGACTGCCCATTCACGTAACCCAGCCAGAATCACTCAATAAGCTTATATTCCCAGTACATGCCTCAGAAACAAAGATATAACATCTCAAATGAAATGCAAAACTGAAATAGCTCTGCATACTGAACATTCACTTATTTGTAGTGACTCCTAAACCCACCACCAATATCTGATTGGTCCAGATCCATCAGATTTAGATTGTATCCAGACCCAATCAGATTTTGGGGGGTGTTTATGAGACACTATAAAACAGCTGAAATCTTCAGAGAAGCTTAGTTTTAATTCAGCAGTCAAACTAGTAGGCCTTGCCTTTGTATTTAGGTATGAGATCTGTAAGTAGATGGCTGGTTGTTTTGTTGGACTGCCAAAATGAATATTTTTTTAGCTCCTGGGTTTCATACCTATGGTTATTGTTGTATAGCAGTCCATAAACTGCACATAATGTTGATATAACAGATAAATGATAATAATGTTTTGATTTACAGAGCCTGAAATTGCTTTCCTTTGGCCTGCAAAATAGTGACTACCCAGTGCCTATGTAGTGCACTCCTAGTTTCACCATTCCCTGACAAGCACTCTCAAACAGCAAAGGCAGATAGGGAATGTATAGGATAGGGGTTGTATATTGAAAACATGCAGTGTAAATACAACAGGTTGTAATGAATGCAGCCCTGTACTTACATCTATAACTAATAAAAGGGCAAAGCCCTCACTCACTCAATCACTCATCACTAATTCTCCAACTTGCCATGAAGGCAGACGGCTTAAATTTGGCAGGCTCATTCATTGACACCTTACTTACAAAGTTTAAGCAGGTTTCATTCGAAATTCCTCCCTGTAACGGTGAGTATACTGACATTGCACAGACTTATGGTTACCTAGCTTACAAGCACATACAATCTATATGGTTGGGGGGGGAATAGAATTTTGAACTCCTGCACACTAACGGCTAGACGATTTTAACCAAAATTTCAGGGTGTGTGCGGGGACTGGCTGAGGTGTAAGGGGAAGGGTTTGGAGGGTGGACAGAGAGGAGTTCACACTAACGGCTGGACCGATTTTTACTAAAATTTCGGGGTGTGTGTGCGGGGACTGGCTGAGTGTAAGGGGAAGGTTTGGAGGGTGGACAGAGAGGATATGGATTGGGGGGTGGCAGGAGGGGACCAACAATGGGACAGAGTAAGGGGGACAGGAGGGTGGTGGGGGTATTTTCACCAAAATTTTGTAGTTCTAACTAATAAAAGGCAAAGCCCTCACTCACTCATCACTCATCACTAATTCTCCACTTGCCATGGAGGCAAGACGGCTTAATTTGGCAGGCTCATTCATTGCACCTTACAAAAGTTAAGCAGGTTTCGTTTCGAAATTCCACCTGTACCGGTGAGTATCTGACATTGCCACAGACTACTTACCTAGCTTACAAGCTATACAAATCTTATGGTTGGTCGATTTTCAACCAAATTTTGTATGCATATACTCCTTTACCAGTAAAAGGTTAAAAAATATTTTTTAGGTGGGGGTGAATGGGGGGGGAGAGAATGTTTGAACTCCTGCCACACTAATGGCTGGACCGATTTTTACCAAAATTTCAGGTGTGTGCGGGGACTGGCTGAGGGTTGTGTGGGAAGGGTTTGGAGGTGGACAGAGAGGAATAGTGGGGGTATTGGGGTGGACGGGAGGGGTGGGTGGGGGTTTATTTTCACCAAAATTTCGTAGTTGAAAAAAATATAATATTAAATTAAAGTTATGAGTGTTTGCATATCGTAAAGCTTATTGAATTGTCTTTCTTTAATATACACGTGCGAGTGATTCAGCATCTTGATACATATTGCTTTTTACTAAAAAGGTTATTTGAATACATCTCCGCTGCGAAGCGCGGGTATTTGTAGTTTACTATAAGAATCCCCCAATATGAGATGATCTGATAACTAAATATATATCCACTTACAATATAAGTGTAATAAAATAAAATATGCTTAGAATGCAAATCACAGTTTATTCCTGTGCTGTGCTGAGCGAGAAAAATGATTTCTCTATTGCCCCAAGCCTTGCATAGCCAGGAAAACCCAACTTGGACACCTCATTACACAGAAAGTGAATGGTTGGTAATCACACGTGAATGGCGGCAACTAACGAGTGACTAGTAACATAGTAACTCTTTAGTTGCCGCCATTCATGTGGCGGGAACGCACATAAATTAAAAAGACCTTACAATGTTGCAACAAAAATGAAAGTTTATTGCAAGCACTTTCTGTACATTTCTATAAGGTAACAGGTATAAAGGACATCTTTACTGAAATATAGTTATCTTTAGATATCCAATCTGAAATATCTTCTGCTAGGTGCAGTTTGCTATAGCTAGAATGGAGACAGTGTTCTTGCAAATCATGTGAATTGCATATGGGAAATTCCCTCTTTCAATGCTGCCTCATAGTGAAAGAGACATGCTTGCCCTCATAGAAACCTCTACAAGAATAGTTAGAGGCGGAAACAAATTACACAGAAATGGCTCCACTCTTTAATTTATGGGACTGTTGAACAGACATTACAGGAGAACCGTTTTGGAGCAGAGGGGTAAGGTGAGTATTTTTGAACTACACCAGTGAGGCCAGTAGTAGGTTAAATTTAGTAGGTTAAATTTTGCTTTCTTGCACTCTTTATTAACAGCTTGTATACTCCCTGTTCATTCTGATTTCAAAAATTTTAAAAGCCTTTTTTCTTTTTTTTCCATTTCCCTTTTTACCTGAGGCATAAGCCATGCAGGAGTGGACCTAATTTTTTTTTACACGTGTTACCTACAGGTGCAAATTTGAAATGTAATAGTTTAATATCCCTTTTAAAGGGCCACATCTGCTCAGCATCTTTACCTAGAAACAATTTCCCCCAGTCTATGAGCAGGAATGATTCTTTTAATAGCATAAACTAGATTTCCTAAAGTTAAAGTTTTTGTTACAGTGCACTTTAGTTTTTTGCAACCAATATTAAATTACACTATATCATGATCATTATTCCCTAAGCTTCCCATTACCTTCATTTCTAAAATGAGCTCAGGTGTATTAGATACACAATCCAACAACGCGTTTTGTCTATTAGGAACTTCTAACAATCTGTGAAAGAAAATGCTCATATAGGAAATTTAAGAACTTATACCTTTTGAGGTGTGGCAGTTCCCTTACCTCCAATCTAAGTCGGGTGTTAAAACCCCCACAAACAAAACATGCCCCATACCAGCAGCCTTCGCCAACTGCATATGAAGAAATCGGTTTGCAAACACCTTATTAGATAGTTTAGTAACATCTTTAGTAATGAGACGGGTCTGTAGACTCACAGTGGTATGGGTCTTTGTCAGTTTTTAACTTTTGCACATGAAAACTGTGCAAATCATTTTGTAACTAATCACAACAGTAATTAGGATTAACCAAAACCCGTGGTGCGCACCCCCGCACCACCCACCCACCACCCCCGGCAAGCAAAAAAACCCATGCACCCGTACCGATGCACATTCCCCAGGCACTGGCAGTGACCTCACGTGTTGCAAGATTTAGGGTCCATGATCTGCCATATCTACATCCTTCTTTTAGTAATATAAATTACCACCATCTTAAATCTGCCTTTTTTTCATCCTGACCTTCCTATCCCTTGTTTTTTACCTCTGGGAGTTTTACTTTTAATGGGGTGGACACAGCATGTCAGTCACCCAGCCCCTCCCCCTCACACTCTACATGTAGAAACTATCCTTCTATAAAAGTAAAGCTTATTTCTCTGTCACTGCAGGCTAATTGATTCAGCATTCATCAGGAAAAGAATAAGACATATCTGTTGCTCTGTGCTCTTTCTGTGCAGATAAACCCAATCCTGCTGTCTTTGTTACTGTCCAATGTAGCACTGTACCTAAAAAAATAAATACCTCACCACACACACACACACCTACAGCTAAAGAGAAATCTTACTTGACTCAAGCAGTGATTACATCTCCCAGTGCTGCTTTACCTACCCATAGCAAAGCAATTTACTTTCACTTCACTATACACAAATCACTGGGTGAATGCTTTTGGGGTGTAGGGGGCACAAATAATCTCCCCTGCACATGCTCCAATTCATATGTGTCTCAGTTTTGTGGGAGGGGTGGATACATAGAGGAGACATGCATACTAACTAGGAAGTGAGCTGAACAGGACATGAGGAGATCTAGTGACAGGGACACTGAGAGCAAAAAAGATCAAGTTCCTGAAAGCACTAAAAATATAGGCAGGATTACATTTTTTAATTTAGTGTCCCTTTAATTAAGTTTCTTTTACTCACATATCTAATGAATTACACTTTTGTTCAAACATTCTAAGTGCTAACCTTAAATAAACCATCCACATATTAAAAGTCATGTTCCACACTACGTGTACCCTGAGAAGTTGCTGTATCTCTATTTGGAAGGGGGAGTAGCACAAATACATATGCTTTCAAGAAAAAAAGACAATATTTTCCTCCTTTCAATTACCTACATAATCTGCCAATCCAGCTATTTTGTCGATGTGCTTAAATAAATGCCTTCCAAGTATTCTCCTCTTTGCAGGACCCCCCTAGTAATGTCTGTTATGGTCTCAGCTGTGGGTTGGTTCAGTGCTCATAGAGATCTAAGCATGACTGAAACATCAAACAGCAAATCAGAAGATAATGTTAGTAAACATTTTAAGAAAGTTTTGCATCCAGTGAAATTGAGCAATTACTACCCCCCAGTCTGATTCCTTATTGAGCAGCTGACAATTTTGTCTCTCCTCTCCAACCTATATGGAATTTCTTTTGACTGTGCAAAAAAAAGAGAGATGTCAGGAGAATCCAAACTCTCTGTGCCTTGTGCTTTTATCATGCTGTGATAAAGTGGATAGATATCATGGATAAGAAATAATAATGCATACGCAAGGTAATGGCTAGAAGTAATCTACAAGGTTAATATGGATGTTAGAATGGGCTTTAAAAGTGGGTGGGATACTGTACCTTCTTTTTCTCTTTTTCTTCGCAACTCCACAATCTTGACAGCTCAGGCCAATTTCCCAGATAAAAATAGGGGTTGGGGTTTTCTCTCCTATCTACAACAGACAAAACAGAGTTTATTTTAATGTCTGTATGTAAATAAGTAGTAACATTGTTTTAATGTTCCTAAAGTTTTGTACAGTTTATTATATTCATCATTAAAAATTTAAAGGGCAATTTACAGTTATGAAAGTCCGTATTCTCTCAGCTGAAGTTAACAGTGTAGTTACAACAAAGATTGCATAGCTAGTCTGATCATTTATTTCGTAGCATTGAAGGGATCCACAAAAATAGGGGCATCTTTATTTCATTCTGCTAGTTAATGTATCAATGTCAGCAAAATTACATTTCTTTTTCTACACTAAACCACCGAATTAGCACAGAATGTGATGAGTGGTAGAACTAATGTGTTACTTATTACTTGGATAAGCATTATTTCAAACACAGTGTAGACTGTACATTAGATTTTGTTTACACAATATGTTAAAGGAGAACTAAATAAAAATA
Organism: Hymenochirus boettgeri; assembly: GCA_019447015.1. Taxonomy (NCBI): domain Eukaryota; kingdom Metazoa; phylum Chordata; class Amphibia; order Anura; family Pipidae; genus Hymenochirus; species Hymenochirus boettgeri. The sequence continues at coordinate 83,671,001 of CM033475.1, forward strand.
CATTTAGGGAAGATTAGTCAGTATCTTTAGAATGGGTTGGGAACCTGCCTTCATTCCTACATTGAGTCTCACTCTGCTGCGCTCATGCTTGAGCATTAGTCTTTAAATCTAAAATTGATGCTCCTTGTTTTTATGACATAAATGCAGTTTTCTAATCGAACCATTGCTCCTGGTGTGCAGGGTGGTTTTTTCTACACGTACAGGAAAGACGTGTGTCATGTTCACTTGAGAAATGTTGTAATTAGAATTATTTTTTACATTACAAAGAGGGATTGCATAAGATGCATCGTGTGTTTGAATTATGATAGATCTGCTTGTGTCTGAGGAATCTTCTTCAGATTTTGCTTTCAGGCTTTTATGTTGTTTCTGTGCTGCATGTGGGGGGACATTCGGTTACAGTGTACATACAGTATCGGGTTTATCCTCATTTTGCATAATAGAAAAAGATTTTTTTTCTCCATTTACATCACCGTGTGCAGATTGTAGATCTACAATATCATGTCACTTGCATGTCACTTTTTAGGTGTGCCTGCCTTAAGTAAAAGGCAAAACACCATAGTGTAAAACCAAATCTGAATGAGATGTAGAGTCTGCTTTGCACAATTCGTCTTAACGAAAAATGACCACACCATACTCTCTGCTGCTAAATATGTAATTTTTTTTTAATATGTGATTTTTTTAATATCAACATACAGAGCATGCAATGGCTGGCTTGACAAATGATAATGTGATCCAAAATGTTGTGATTGCTACAAGGAACATACAGGAAGATTCAATAAAAGTTCTATTGTTAAATATGGCGCTAATTTTGCCCCAAGCAAAATTAGCACCATTTTTATGATAAGAACTTTTTTTTTAATCTCCCTGATTGTCTAAGAGCATTTGCAAGCGTCACTAGCTCAGAGTCAAAGATTTACAGCAGCCCAATGAACTGGGTACAGCAATTATTTGTCCCATAATTGCTGTACCCAGTGGCTATCGACATTAGAGATGACCTATAATCGTTGCCTGATATCGTTCCATTTATAGGTTTGCGAAATACTGTTATATTTCACCAGCGAAAATGTAGTGTATATAGGTAGGTATGTGTTTATTTAGATGCTGAACAATATTTAGTACAAAAAAATGTAAGGGGAGGGGGATACTAAAGAGGTGCTTGAACTAACATGAAGAAAGTGATCCCTGCAGGAGTTTGCAATTAGGTCACAATTTTTCTGTCAAAAGTAAATTCTTTATCAAATCAACGGTTTCAACTCAACACTTTACATACAAATTTCAACCCAGCAATGTTATTGACAAAATGATTACAAGTAAAGTGCATAGAACACAGAGTCCGACTCCTGCAGGTTTTATTGAAGAATGGGAGGTAAGACATAGTTCCTTTACCTCCCCTTCTTCAATAAAACTGAGTTTTTTTTAGCAGTAGAGATACCTTTCAAGGCATGTACGGGCTTTACTCTGTTTTTTAAATACCGTAAATGAGCCAAGGATAATTTTTACTCCTTTTGTGTAGCCACTTTCTCTCTCACTGTATTACGTTTTAGTCACTGCTCCTGTGAGACTTGAGAACGAGATTCTCCCTCAGTCAGCAAGTCAGCTTATGTGCTTGTGGTGACATCATACATTTTCTCTTTATAAACCATCTCATTCTCGGGCTTTCACAAGCATTGTTGCTTGGATGAAGGAGGCGCACACAGGATTGCTCTGGTATCTTTAAGCATTTATTAATCAGTCTGCATTTACATCCAGTTTTTACAGACATCATTAATCCTGTGCGCTCGTCATCCAAATAACAAATAGAGAATGAACCAGTTCATTAAAAGGAATGTCCACCCCCAAAACTATAATTTAATATGTTATTGGCCATGATTCTATTTTTAAAACAAGCCACCTCCCATTAAAATCGGTTCAGCCAATTTGAAGATACAGTACATACGTTTTTCCACATACCTTTTGCAGACCAGGAACAGCTCAATGTTAGCCGCGTCTGTGCCAATCACGACGCGTTGATGTCACGTGGCTGTAAGTAGGTTTAGATAATTTTTGAAAAAAATAACCCGGAGGGGGGCAGGGGGCCCCTAAAAGGATTTCACGATAGGATGCAGGGGGACCGAGGATTGATCCGGATGGTGGGAGGGAGGGGCGCGCCAAGGGAGGCTGAAGGCATGGATTGGATTAGAGTGAGCCGTTCCTGGTCTGCAAAAGGCATGTTGAAAAAATGTAAGTATCTTCAAATTGGCAGAACAGATTTTAATGGGGGATGTCTTGTTTTTAAAGCTAGAATCATGACCAATAACATATAAAATTGTAGTTTGGGGTGGACTTGCCCTTTAAGAACATGCATGACTAATCACCAGTGTGCACGTAACTGACTTGCTAACTGAGGTAGAATCAATCTCGAAGAAGCAGTGACTGTAACGTGAATACAGTGAAAAGAAAGGGCCAAAACAAAAGGATAAAAAGTAAGCTTGACTCATTGATTTACAAAACCAGAGTAACAAAGTTCTGATTTTAAAGGCCAACCTTTAACTTAATTTTGCACTGTATATGCTCTTTAAGGTTACTATCTAACGTTTAAGATATGAAAATAATAGAATTTCTAATGTATCCTGTAAGATGGTAGAGGTGTTCATTTGCATTCTGTTGACATTCTATCACATGAGATTTTCACCTATTACCACGTATAGATGTTTTGCTGCATACAATTTTCATTCCAAAAGGGCTAACCTTGACGGCATTGCAAAACATATTATTCTCACCCCTTTCTGTCGAACAGAAATCTTTATTTTCAAAATATAGGTAATTATTGTTGTGCTTGTCATACATGTTAAGCACATAAAAGGAGCCATCATATCACATATGCTTTAAAAGTATGTAATAGGATATGCAGCACATAAGTTTTATAACTCAAAGATCTTTTAACAGGTGTAAATTCAGTGACAATAGAGTCTTGTGGGATGTAGTTTTACATGATATACCATAGTGATAAATGACATAAAACAAAACTAGTATACACCACTACACATGGGGGTGATATAAGTGATGTAGTATATAGCAATTAACTATTTTGACTGCAATGCTCAGTCTATTGGATATAAAAAATGTACTACATTTGTATGCATACAAAAAGTATATGCATACTAATATTTAATTACAATCGTGAGGCTACCTTAAAGGGCATGTCCACCCAAATCTAAAATTTAACCTACTACTGGCTCACTGTGAAGTGTTCAAAAATCCTCACCTTACCCCCTTCTCCAAACGTTTCTTCTGTAATGTCTGTTCAAAGTCCCAGAAATTAAAGAGTAGAAGCCATTTCTGGTGTAATTTGTTTCCACCTCTAACTATTCCTTGTAGAGATTTCTATGAGGGCAAGCATGCTCATGTTTCACTATGGGCAGCATTGAAAGAGGGAATTTCCCATCATACAATTCACATGATTTGTATGAACACTGTCTCCATTCTAGCTAAACTGAACCTAGCAGAAGATATTTGTCCTTTTATACCTGTAACCTTAAAGGAACTGTACAGAAAGTGCTTGCAATAAACTTTCATTTTTGTTGCAACATTTCAAAGGTCTTTTTTACTTTTGTGCGTCCTGCCACGTGAATGGTGGCAACTACAAGAGTTACTATGTTACATAACATAGTAACTCTTTAGTTGCCACCATTCCAGTGGATTACCCAACCATTCACTTTCTGTGTAATGAGGTGTCCAAGTTAGGTTTTTCTGGCTATGCAAGGCAATTTCCCTGCTCAGCACAGCACAGGAAAAACTGTGATTTTGCATTTCTAAGCATGTTTTTATTTGATAATAAGCTTATATTGTAAGTGGATATGTATTAGTTATCAGATCATCTCATTATTGGGGATTCTTATAGTACATGTAAGTATTTACACTGCATGTTTTCAATATACAACCCCTATCCTATAAATTCTGCCCTTTGCTGTTTGAGAGGGAATGGTAAAACTAGTAGTGCATTTCTACATAGAACTTGGGTTAGTCACTATTTTGCAGGCTATTTGGTCAAGAAAGAAGAAATTTGAGGATCTGTAATCAAAACATTAATTATTATCATTTATCTGTTATATCAACATTTATGTGCAGTTTATGGACTGCTATACAACAACACCATAGGTATGAAACCCAGGAGCTAAAAAATTTAATTTTGTTAGTCCAACTAAACAACCAGCCATCTACTGGAAAATCTCTAAAAATTTAAATACAAAGGCAAGACCTGCTAGTTTGACTGCTGATTAGATTAGAACTGAGCTTCTCTGAAGATTTCATGCTCTTTTATAGTGTCTCATAAACACCCCCCCCCCCAGATATTGGCGGTGGGCTTAAGAGTAGGAAAGCTAGTTTCAGTTTTGCATTCATTTGAGATGTTATATCTTTGTTCTGATGCATGTACTGGGATATAAGCTTATTGAGTGATTCTGTCTGGGTAGCTTGAATGGGCAGTCCTTAGTTCAAATGGCTCTCAATTAAGTTCTCAGTTAAGTTCTCCTTAGTTCTCTAAGGGAAAAAAATGTCACAAAAGTTTGGTTGCTGTCCCAACTAACCCTCCGCTATAGAGCTGGAGATCAAAGTCCCATCCAAAAGTTCATAGACTGTAACAAAGTGCCGGTGCAGAAATCAAACATTAAGGTCCGATTGGCTTCAGTTAAAACTAGAGGACAATTCTAAAGTGCTACAGTGTAACAAGTCTAATCTTAACACTTTATATGCTAGTGTTGTGTCTAAAACCAAAGTGCCAGTGCTATAAAGTGCCTCAAAGCTATTTAAAGTGCCAGTATTCAAACCAATAAATATTAAAACCATAAAAGTACATTCAAGGTAGACTAGACCAAGTAGTTGCTATATATTACTCATTAACTTATAAAATAATCACACATTCAGAGATATTTCAATTGCGAGATTCAATTGTTGAATTCTTCCTGTTGGCGAAAGACTTGTTGTAATTCTTACTATAGTATATGTTTCTTATACAGACACCTTAAAGGTAACATTGTAAGGCCCATTGCTCCTTTAATCCCTAGGTGATAAAGTCCCTAGGTTATGGATTCATTTTGCTTCATCTCAATTAGCACAGTTCCCTTATTGGAGACTTTGGTGTGTTTGGAGTCTATACAACAATAATCATCCAATAATATATATAATATAAGATATATTATATATATATATATATATATATATATATGTGAAATAAAGAACAGGAGCACTCCAGGGACTTGTTTCAACCAACTAGTCGTCGTCGTCAGATACGCCATCTTGGAGGCTGACCTCCTAAAAATAAGTAACACAGGTAAAACCCCTCCCACTGACCCTCCCACATCACCACCCCCACACACCCACCCAATGCAGTGTACAAAATCAAGATAAACAAAAACATAATCCAATAAAACAAGTATATCAGCACATCAATATAGCAACAAAGACTATCCAACCTAGTATACACATGGTGTCCAAGTGGTAACAGGATAAATGGGATAAGACCGGCACCGTACTAGATCAAATACTGGGCGGGCTGAGCAAGGAACGGAAAGAGGACAAAGAATTAAAAAGAATGCAGTAGTTCTTTTGTTGGGTTTTTTGTGGGTTTTAAGAAATGTACGGAATAGCCTTTACGCACAGCGTACCTGAGCCAAGCCCTCATGACACTTGCTTATAGCACAACTGACATCGAGCCTTACGATCAGGATGGAGAACATAGTACCAGCTTGTACATGACCAAGTACTATCTACCCAGGGCCCACTAAATGCTTAAAGGTCCGCCCCCAAGGTCTGCCCCTAAGTGGATATACTTAAAAACTCCAGGAGCTCTAACGGGGGAACCCCCTCCCTATGTCATCAAGGATAGAAAACTCCAAAAGGGGGTTAGATATAATAAATAGTTAATAAATAGCTAGATAATAAGTAGCTGGAATAAATAGCTAGATAATAAATAGCTGGATAATAAATAGCTAGAAATAAATAAGTCATAGGTAAATGCATGGTAGAAAAATCACTAAAATAGGAAAATGGATGGTAGAAAAATCACAAAAAATAGAATGTGTAGAAAAGTCACTAAAGTAGAATGGTTAGAAAAGTCACTAAAGATAGAATGGTAGAAATATAGGACAACTCTCAATGCAGCAGACCCTAAGAAAAAAGGGGAAGTTACAGTAAAAACCGCTAAGTACTACTGGACCCATATAGAGGAGACTAAACGAGGGGCCCAACTATGGACTGCCAGTAGGGGCCAGCGCAGGCAGTAGGTATGAGCACGGATGATAAATAAGCATAATAAGCGTAAAAGGTAACTGCAGAGACTATTGCATAACTATTGTACAACTAATTACCCAGCTACCACAACAATATTAAGAGGTTAAATAGAAAAACAATACTTATAACAATCGATATGTAATTAATAAAAGTAGATTATAAAAGTGGATAATAAAAGTGGATAATATGACTAATAGAGGATGGATAGTATTGCTGAGGTTAAATGGCTTTAAATAACAAGAGAGGGCTAATTGTTCATTCAGCCCCCTAGGAGCTATTGTGTCCAAAGTTCGAATCCACATTGCTTCTCTCCTGAGAAGCGCTCTATTCCGATCAGTACCCTCCCTCTTAGGCTCTTGGTCTATAGCCATACACCTGAAGTTGGACAGCTGGTGGCCTGCTGTTCTATAGTGTCTGGCCACGACATTTCTCCAACTTCGAATTCAATTCAGTACCACTCAGGGCTGTCTCAATGCTTGCCTATGATTGGCTATTCTATCCCTAAGTGTGGTCGGGTTTTTCCCAATATAGTACAAACCACAGGGACAGGTTATAATATAGATGCAAATTGTGCTAAGGCACGTTAGTCTGTACCCAATGTTAATTCTGCGGCCATTGTGGGGATGGCAGCCACACATTTAAAGCAATTGGCAGCCCCTACATTTAAAGCAACTGTTTCTCGGTCCAGGTAGACATGATCGGAGGCCCGATGGTTTAGTCCCTAAGTCTGTCTTACTAGCAGGCTCCTGAGGTTTCTCCCCTGCCTGTAGGCAAACGTAGGCTTCATATCTTTAAACGGTAGTGAGTGGTCAGTGGTCAGTATGTCCCAATTCTTGGTAATAGTGTTCCTAACCACATTACTGTGGGGGGAATACTGTAATGAGATAGGCATTTTCCTCCATCTTATTGCCATCGACGTTCTTCAATATCATATTATAGTTAGGCTTCTTGGTCCGAGGTTTCCAATGCTTTCTCCAGCTGTTCCGCTACCATTTTAGGACTGTAGCCTCTCTTCAAAAATCTATCCGCCATATCATGCAGTTGCTGTTCAGCTTTTGCCCTCTTGAATTGTTCTTGATAGTTCTCATAAACTGAGAATAAAATGACACTTTTTTTGGTAGCATATGGGTGGCAGCTTGTCGCTGCGAGGATGTGTTCTTGGCGAGTGGTTTTGTAAACAGGCTAGTCTCAAATTTATTGTCCAGTATCTCAATGCGAAGATCTAAGAAATCCACCTGGTGTTACTGCTTTCCATTGTAAATTTTATCGGTGTATCCAGTTATTAAAGAGCAGTAACACAATTTCTGCCTTCCTCCTCTGTACCCCTCCAGAGGATAAAGCAATCATCAATGTTCTCCGAGATTGCAAATTTATCACCAAATTCTGGATAGATGTAGTGTTTCGAGTCCTCCATGTACAGGTTTGCAAAGAGGGACCTACATTGCTGTACCAGATAGCTGTTGGAAAAATGACCGTCAAATCGAAAGTGATTCTCAGTTAGGACAAAGGTAAGTAGCTCCATTCAATAGGGGGTCCTTGGTGTTTACTATTAATTAGAGCTTGTTTACAAACTTCAATACCCTGTGTCTGGGGAATCACCATATATAGGCTGCTCACGTCACATGTGAGCAGTACCATATTGGATAGAGAGCCTTAATGTCCATCAATAATTCCAGTAAGGGCCACTATATCGCAAAAAGGACTTCATATTACGAACAATAGGTTGAAGGAAAGAATCAAGGTAGGCTGATAAGGACTAAAATAGAGCCCCTAGAGGCTATTATCGGAACGTCCTGGTGGGCGACTGGAGGACTTATGTATCTTAGGGATGCTGTAGATCACCGGACACTTGGGAGTCTCACAAGTCAAATATGTGGCCATTCCTTGTTGATCCAATTTGCTTCCAAAGCCAATTTGATCATCATATCAGCCTGTTTTTTAAGCCTAGAAGTAGGATCCATCTGAATCTGTTGGTAAGTCTTGGTATCCAATAGTTGTCCTAACAATTCCTGCTTGTAATAGGTTCGATCAGGACAACTACTGCCCGCTTTATCCGCGGGACATATGTGATATCCATATCATTTTTGAGTACTTTCAGTGCTTCCATCTCCTTTAGATAAATTAGACCATATGGCCACCTTCTGTGTACATGAGGTTTTCCCTCACTCTACATTGGTTTTGTATTAAAGACTTTGATCGATGGAGGTATTCTGCGGATCAAATATGCTCTTAGTTCTAAAATGTTTCTGTCTTATATCATGCTCTGGGTTTGCTCAAAACAATTCTTTCAATTTGAGTTTTTCGTCAGTTTGTTATATATCTATCTCATCTTGGAAGACATCGTGAGCTGTTGTAGTGACAAATGATAAACCTCTATTAAGGAGTCGGAGTTTGTCCTTAGTAAGAGGGCGAGTGCTAAGGTTATATACTACATTTTCTTCGGAGGTCTCAATCGGGGGGGTTTGCCACTTATTCTTGAAGCCCCCTCGTCTGGTGTGCAATCGTCGTTTTCGTTTCTGGTTCGGCTCCCGATCTTGTGGTCACGCCTAAAAAATCTTTATTGGTGGACTGACCGGATTTACAGGCTTATTTTGCACCCATCACTTTCGCCATCAGTGCCTGGGGATTTGTCAGAGCTGTCAATGGTTCTAAGGCCCGTCTATATCTACGTGGCTTATTGTGTTTAGAATATTGCGGTTTTCCAATAGCCACCCATAGGTCTTGCGATCATGGTAATCCTGATCCACTTGTGTGACCTTTCTTTCTTAAACCGTATCAGTCATCCTGTATTGTTAATTTCTACGGTCAATTTTTGTATCCATCACATTCAGGATCAGTTTGTAAAGTTTCAAGATGTTGGTTTTCAATTTCTTCAATCTTCAGACAAGTTGCCTTAAGTTCCTTTGTGAACAAAAAAAAAATGTCCCTACTATTGGGAGGTATGATAATGATTTTTGTTCACGCTGGTGTGCAATATTGAATCATTGCTCCTTTGATCTTATGGTACTCCATCATTGAGCATATACAAAGGAACTTAAGGCAACTCGTCTGAATATAAGTCCCTCCAGTCACCACCGGGACGTAAGATAGTAGCCTCTAGGGGCTTTATGTTTAGTCCCTTATCAGCCTACCTTGACCTCTTCCTTTTAGGTAGAAACAAAGTAAGAGATAATTTTATTTAACTGTATTTTATATCATCTAGGATTACATCATTGTATCAGTATCTATTTCCTATTTTTAATGTATTGACCTATACTATTTGTCTTATATATTTGTATAGAACTTTTTTAAAATATTTTTTATTATATATATTCACTTTATCATATTTATACTTACCTTTAGCACTAGCACTTTTGAATAATATCTGTTGATATAGCACTATATTTGTAATTATATGTTGAGATGTTGACCACTAGATGGCCATCTTACTCCTGATTAGTTTGAATATAATAGTACACCGACAACTGATTGCTCACTTGATTGTTGGTCTGAAGAAGTGTTGTAGGAGCACCGAAACGTCACATAAAATGGAGGTTTGATCAAGTCTGTGTGCCCAACTTTTATTGGTCATTCAGTATTTACTGTTGGCTTCAGTTGTTGGTTGCCACGCACACTCTTCTATTACTCTGGTGATATAGGTTCGTGACTCCTTTAGCTTGTGGTCTTTGCTCTTAATAAACTGGATACACCGATAAATTTACAATGGAAAGCAGTAAGCACCTGGTGGATTTCTTAGATCTTCGCATTGAGATCACGGACAATAATTGAGATAGCCTGTTACACAAAAATGCAAGAAAGCTATCCTCGCAGCGACAAGCTGCCACCCATTGGCTACCAAAAAAAGCGTCATTATTCTCAGTTTATGAGAACTATCAAGAACAATTCAAGAGGGCAAAAGGCTGAACAGCAACTACATGATAGGCAGATAATTTTTGAAGAGAGGCTACAGTCCTAAAATGGTAGCGGAACAGCTGGAGAAAGCATTGGAAACCTCGACCAAGAAGCCTAACTATAATATGATATCTAAGAACGTCGATGGCAATAAGATGAGGAAAATGCCTATCTCATTACAGTATTCCCCCCAGTATGTGGTTAGGAACACTATACCAAGAATTGGGACATACTGACCACTGACCAGTCACTACCGTTTAAAGATATGAAGCCAATGTTTGCCTACAGGCAGGGGAAAACCTCAGGAGCCTGCTAGTGAAGACAGACTTAGGGACTAAACCATGCGGCTCCCAATCATGTCTACCTGGACCGAGAAACATTGCTTAAATGTAGTGGCTGCCAAGCATGCGGAATAACGATTTGTGGAATGGATTTTCCACATCCCCACAATGGCCGCGCAGAATTAACATTGGGTACAGACTAACGTGCCTTAGCACATTTGTCATCTATATTATAACCTGTCCCTGTGGTTTGTACTATATGGGAAACCACGACCACACTTAGGGATAGAATAGCCAATCAGGCAAGCATTGAGACAGGCCCTGAGTGGTACTGAATTGATTCGAAGTTTGGAGAAATGTCAGTGGCCAGACATATAGAACAGCAGGCCACCAGCTGTCCAACTTCAGGTGTATGGCTATAGACCAAGAGCCTAAGAGGGAGGGAACTGATCGGAATAGAGCGCTTCTCAGGAGAGAAGCAAGGTGGATTCGAACTTTGGACACATAGCTCCTAGGGGGCTGAATGAACAATTAGCCCTCTCTTGTTATTTATAAGCCATTTAATCCTCAGCAATACTATCCATCCTCTATTAGTCATATTATCCACTTTTATTATCCACTTTTACAATCTACTTTTATTAATTACATATCGATTGTTATAAGTATGTTTTTTCTATTTAATCCCTTAATAGTTGTGGTAGCTGGGAAATTAGTCATACAATAGTTATGCAATAGTCTCTGCAGTTACCTTTTACACTTATTATGCTTATTATCATCCGTGGCTCATACCTAAGCCTGCGCTGGCCCCTACTGGCAGTCCATAGTTTGGCCCCTCGTATTAGTCTCCTCTATATGGTCCGTAGTAGTACTTAGCAGTTTTTACTGTAACTTCCCTTTTTTCTTAGGGTCTGCTGCTATTGAGAGTTGTCCTATTTTTCTACCATTCTATCTTTAGTGACTTTTTTACCATTCTATTTTTAGTGCTTTTTCTACCATCCATTTCCTATTTTAGTGATTTTTCTACCATGCATTTATCTATGACTATTTATTATCTAACTATTTATTATCCAGCTATTTATTATCTAGCTATTTATTTCCCAGCTACTTATTATCTAGCTATTTATTATCCAGCTACTTATTATCTAGATTTATTAACTATTTATTATATCTAACCCCCTTTTTGGAGTTTCTTCCATTGATGACATAGGGGGGGTTCCCCGTTAGAGCTGCCCGGGAGTTTTTTAGGTATATCCACTAGGGGGCAGACCTTGGGGGTGGACCTTTAAGCAATTTAGTGTGGCCGCTGGGTAGATAGGTACTTGGTCTCATGGTACGAAGCTGGTAGACATGTGGTTGCTCCTCTGATTCCCCTGATCTGATAAGGGCCTCAATGTCAAATGTTGTTGCATATAGCATAGGATGTCAGTGAGGGATCTGGTTCTTTCGAGGTTAACTAAAACAGTGAGTCACTAGAAGCAGTGAATCACTGTGTAGAGACTTGGCAGCCCACCCAGTATTTGATCTTAGTACGGTGCCGGTCTTATCCTTTTATCCTGTTACCACTTGGACACCATGTGTATAGTAGGTTGGATACTTTGTTGCTATATTGTTATACTATGTTATCTTGATTTTGTACACTGCATTGGGTGGGTGTGTGGTGGGTGGTGATGTGGGAGGGTCAGTGGGAGGGGTTTTACCGTGTTACTTATTTTAGGAGGTCAGCCTCCAAGATGGTGTATCCTGACGACGACCACTAGTTGGTTGAAACGCGTCGAGCTGTGTTACTACTCTAATTAAAGTTTGAAAAGTCCCTGGAGTACTCCTGTTCTTTATTTCCTACTTGTTGCTGTAGGTAGCACCCCGGCAGATGGAAGATACATGGTGGAGTGCACCCTTATACCATTGTGAGAGAGCCGTTATATGGATCCAGTGTGTAAGAATGTAAGAATGAGAGGTGCAAAGTTTGCTTATCGTAATTGTAGTAAAAGAAATTTAAAGAGGTTAGAAGTTAGGACCTTCCGGACTGGGGTTGCCTTGGCATGGTTGGAGGGCTTTTCATTCATGTGATCGTAGTGATATATGCTAAAGCCCCTTTGTTTTATGCCAGTGTGCACAATATGATATTGTATGGGGCCTAGAAATGTGCATTGATTTCTTTTCTATGTTTATAATATATATTATATATTAAACATTATATTATATCAAATACCATGATAAACTGACATCGACTTGCACACAACAATATCAGATCATGTAGTTCTGATGACTATAGAGAAGGGAATGTGTTAATGTAAATCCCAGAATCCCAGTGGGCACTTGCAAATCGTTGCTCAGATTCTGCATGTTTAATTAATAATGGAGAAAGGGCTATTTTAACCATTATGCAAAACCCTTATGATTGGTGGACATATCTCCATAGACTACAAGCACACTGCCCACTATAGGAGGAGTGAAATCAATTGCTACACCCATAAGAAACACAAAATGAAAATAACATGATAACTGTTCCAAAAAAATAATAAAAGTGTATGGCAAAAAGTACACAGGATAGTGCTTCCTACACTACAGCAAAAATATGTTGGGGGTGGATGTGCCCTTTAACTAAGTGTTCACATTCCATTGTGATTATAATAAAGGTATGTGCATAAACTCTAAGGTTTGTACATTTAAATAATATAAACAAGTTGTAAGAGGACTGTTGTTTACACTTCTCTAGTATAAGGTTAGTACTTAGCACATTTTTGTCTTTGTATGAACTCAGCACAGGGTTCTAGTATGATGCAGTAATAAGGGTTTTTTGTTTCACTCATCACACTTTGTTGGCCTGTACTGTAATATATAATTGGCATTCACTAAAAGATCTATAAAGGCTAAAATATTTTTTCCTCTAATCATTTAGATTGATATCTAAAATATCACCCTCATGAATACATCACTACTCTCCTTCAAGCTTGACCATCTCATCTGTAGACCCCTTTATCTACACTACAGCACTCTAACATTGGCATTTGGAATACTCCTTAGATCTTCCACTATTAAAAATGATTGTGCCACATAAAAACTAATACATAAAAATGATATGCATATTATCATAAATAGTAAAATGTGTTCTGCTTTATTGTTTCAAGTTTTTGTTACAATATAATTAGTTGATTCATTGTCATTGTCTTACAATTTTTTTCTTGAGACAAATATAATTGTGTTTGTTTCATTTTCAGTGAACCTCAACTTTTCTTGCATAAAAAGAAATTGAATACAACCTAATCTTCTAATTACAAGTGTACTTTTTACTTATTGTCTCAGGTTAAAAAGAGAAGAAAAATAATAGTTACACAATTTTAATGGTGTTGTCATTTTGACATTTAGTACAGTCCTACATTTGAACATAATGTAACAGTTTCAGTAAGATTTAATTAGTTAGTGTACCTTACAAAGCACACCAATGTGCCAAGACACAGTTTTCATTTAAATATTTTAAATATCCATTGTCCATTTCTTATTTAAAATTTTCTTTAGTGTAGGGCTCCCTCTCCCACCCCCACCCCCAAACTAACGAACTGTACTTACACAACCTAGTTCCCGGAGTTCAGACTCGGCCCTCGGCATGAAACTTCAAGACACGGCTTCCGGAAGTACAGAATGCCAGGGGAACTAGGCTGTGTAGTAGAGTTCGGCTTAGTTTTTTTACAAACTAATACAGCGGTTGGGGTGGGAGAGGGTCCCCTACACTACAGAAAGGGGTTTGGAGTTAGGAGACAGCGGGAGGGGAAGAGAGGGGGGGGGATGGCTTCAGTGCGTATGAACCCACTACACAGTGGGCCAGTAGTGGGTTCAAATATAGTTTTAGGGGTGGACATGCCCTTAAGAAGAAACTTAAAGCCATTAATAGGTTTTCTGGTACAAGATATTAAATATTGGGGCTGTATTAGTGAATTATTATTAGTATTGCATTACTCTTTTAAAGTATACTGAGGCACCCAGAGCATAGCAGGCATCAGTTAAGATATCATAGGAACAACTTGATTATCAACATATTTGAAATAGGCAATTCTTATGAGGCATAGTTGGGTTCATTAACCTTATGCAAACCCTTATGATTGGTGAACATATCTCCATAGACTACAAGCACACTGCCCACTATAGAAGGATTGAAATCAATGGCTACAACCCATAAGAAACACAAAAATGAAATAACTTGATTACTGTTCCAAAAAAATAATGAAAGTATATGGCAACAAGTACACAGGATAGTGCTCCCACACTACAGCAAAATAGTTTGGGGGTGGACATGCCCTTTAAACGCAGTGGTTCTGGACACATGCATAAGCTAAGGGGCATAAAGGATATTTGGCATTCTCTGACTCTGGGGAACCTGGAGTAAGAAATTACTTCTGATTCTTAGATTTTGTGGCAATGGTATTCAATATTATTGAGACTGCAAGGTGCCTTCTGTTTATAAGAATGTGTTTCTCCCATTTTATGCTCATGGAGGGCTTGTTGGCCCCCCTCTCCCTAAGCTTTCTAGATGCCTTTCTACTAAGCTGCTAATCATAGGCAGAACTTTGGTTTGGAAAGTTCCCATCAGGTTTTGCCATAATGTAAACAGTATATTAATTTTCAGTGTGCAACAATAATAGGTCATTATTCTTTCATTTCTTCTGTCATTTAATAAAGGGGTTTGAATCCACTATTATGGTTACTAAATCTCTACTGCTCATTGATTCACCATAAGACCAGACTTGCAGAAGGACATTGAAAGAGGATTTTTTGAATTACTTATATGAACATCAAAAAACAATTTGTTAGTATGATGATCCTGTGATAAGAAGCAGTTAGTTTAGAGCAAACCTCATGCTAAATTTAATTAGAAGACCCACAAAAAGTGAACAAGGATAAGTAAGTACTGAGTGGTTTGCCATTTTTTAAAGAAACACTTTATGTTCAAAAATATTGCTATATGTTGGGGGGAGTGTAAGCTGGTTATATACCTATTGGTGCTCAAGATTCTCTGGCCACAGATAATAGTTCTGTTTCTCTTCACCTTCAGTTAATAACTGAGCGGTCATCCTCTGAAGTGACTGCTTACAGCAGGAAAGAATGTGAGAGATAAATGGTCTAAAAAAATGGTTTCCCAGAATAAAGAACAAGGTAAACTCCTCAAAAATCACAAACTTATATTGTAGTTAGAGATGGCCGAAACTATATAAAGTTCGGACTGTTTCGAACTTTCAAATTCAGAGAAAGTTCGAAAGTTCGAATCGGACCCATTCAAGTCTATGGGAGAGTGATAGTTCGAAAAGTCTGAGTGATTTACAGCTAAACTAACAGTGGTAACTTCTGTAAATGGCTGTGGCACCTGGGAAATGGGGACATGTCACTGTCACCACTGAAGTCAGGCAGACAATGTCGGGTTTGCGCAAGCTAACATTCGACGATACATCGAGGATTTAAACTTGCGAACGAACGATCGTGACACGGTACATTTGAGGATAATCAAACGAACAAACAATCCTTCCTGTATTAGCGAACGGTACATTGATGATTACGAATGAATGAACGATCTCCTGTACTAGCGAATGGTATACATTCGAGGATTATCGAACGAATGAACGATCCTTCCTGTTAGCGAACAGTACCATTCAAAGGGTAGTTTGGCTGAACTATATGGTTATTATATGGTTAATTAGATCTGGGTTATTATATGAACAGGTTATTGATATGGTTAGTAATGGTATTATAGACCATGGTTATTATATTGGTTTTTATATGGTTATTATATAACTAGGTTTTATATGGTTAATATTACCTAGGTTTATTATATGACTAGGTTTTGTATGACTAGGTTATTATATGGTTATTATTTACTAGGTTTATTATAATTTATTATATTACTAGGGTTAGCAAACGTACATTCGAAGGCCTGCGAAAACGAATGAACGAACAATTCTTCTTGTATTAGCAAATGGTACATTCGATGATTATACGTACGAACGACGCTCACAAACGGTATATTTGAGGTAGTATCGAACAAAACAAAAGTTCCTTCCTGTAATAAGCGCACGTACATTTGAGGGTTAGCGAAAATGTATGGTACATTCTAGGGTTAGCGAACAGGCCGTAAATTCGATAATTACGAATTTCAAAATTATTGAAAATACACGCGAGTCCAAAAAACTAACTAGTTTGCAGCTCGAACTATTTGATATTTTGAGTTCCGCCGAACTGGCTCGAATCAATTCTAGTCCATCCCTAATCTATACTATTTTGCAAACTCCCAAGGAGATTCAATAAAAGTTTCTTATCATTAAAAATGGTGAAAATTTGCCCCAACCAATCAGATGTTACGTTTCAATGTTAAATAAGATCTGATCGGTGTGGAGCAAAATAGCACTATTTTAAAGATAAGAACTTTTATTGAATCTCTACTAATATCCTGATCATAAACAGAATCGCAATTTTTTTTTTAAATAGAATTTTCCAACATCCGCATGGTCACACGCAATATAGTTATGCTACTGTAATTCTGCTCTTAGCCCCATACCTGTGTTAAACCCGAACATATTAGTCACACTGATAACCATTAAAATAGTATGTACTGTATGCCTACCTGCACAAAACTACAAACCCACAAGTATTGTTTTATTTATTGGTATTCACAACTTTACAAAAAAAACAATTTACAACACTATTGAGGAGATTTACCAGAGCCACAGTCACTCTGGGTAGATCTCCCTATAGAGATTCAACAGCATCTGTGTGGCTCTGGTAAATCCCCTCCAGCTGGTACAAAGCATCAGCAAACTATGCAGGAGTTCTTTTTCTAACTTAACACAGACGATGCAAGCAAGGGGTTAAGCCAGCTAACCACATTTTGAGTCAGTTGCACAACTTAACCCCAGATCCCTGTTGTGTGGCTAGCCATGAATAGGGCCATATATTCTACATAGCACTGGCAATGATAACAACACTTTTAAAGTAATTCACATATCCTTGATGTAAAGCGTAGATAGCCCTATATGTGTATAAGTTCACTTGAAACAACTGGATTGATATAAGAGGCCTGACATGCAAACAAATAATAGAATATTAGAATGTTCCTATTTTCAAAAGTACTGTAAATCAGACATCCCAATGAACTAAAAACAGGTAGGAAAACAACTTACCAATTCACTTACCCAATACTTGCTTTACATATTGGACTTTTAGAACTACAAATACATTGACTGCATATTGTCAGGTTATTATGTCACACACCCACAAGGTGTTGCCAAGAGACAATACTCCCAATAATGAATGTTACATATCTTAAGAGCAGTTAATACCACAGGTATATACAAGAGATTCAATAAAATTTCGTATCATTTAAAATGGTGCTAATTTTGCCCCAACAACAATCAGAAACTTATGTAAACATTTGAAAATCTAACATCTGATTGGTTAGGGCAAAATTAGCACCATTTTAAACGATAATAACTTTTATTGAATAAACCCCATAGTGTTTAAGCCCTATGAATTTACCCTTCTAATTATTTGACTGCATAAGCTTTCTCTTAACTTAGTTAATTTGTCAAAAGTACAGATAAGAATAGGAAGTCCTACTGGTCCAGGTGTGCCGTGTAAACTATGCCTCCAAATACTGCAGCCTCACATGTGGTATATAAAAAAAAAAGGAGTGGAGTAAGTTACCAAAGAAGACAGGCACAGTGTCTATTTGCTGTTTTATTTGACAAATAGACCTTGAAAAGACCATGTAGGGTGAACAATGTTGTGTACAGCACAATTAAAGCACAGCAATAAGACACCTAGCCACTGAATGCAACCTTGCTTTCCTAATCTGTTTGTTCATTAGCAACTAGAAACTCACTTGTGCTTACAAGCTAACAATCATCAGAATATTGCAGCCCTCCAGTGCTGATTTGGAATACGTTTCCATTTGTATGAATAATGGTGCCATGTTTTGTACTAATAGAAGGTGCTTATAAGAACTCCTATCATGACTTTTTCTACTGCTTTTTTTCCCTTCCAAAGCTAAACCCAAGCCCCCATGTCTTTTACTCCCAATTATGTCATCATTTTCAGCATATTGGATAACCAATAAAATACCTACGGTTATATCATAATTTTTATTAAGGAAAAACTTTCATGTGTATAAAGTTTTCTTAAAAAACAGTTCAAATGAAAAGTATTGGACAGGGATATAGATGGTAATTCTTCTAATTTTGTTTCTGTGAGGAGCACCAGCCCAAAGAAACTGAGTCTGACGTCTTCCTCTCATCTTTAATACAGGAATAGACAGGACTATAAAAAAATTGTATGTGCTGTAGCTCCTCAACTAAACAATATTGTGACGTATGAAAAATCAATCTACATCCTGCACCAGGTACTTTTCATTTTTCAAAAGTAATTTTTTACAGTATAGTTATCCTTAAAGGCACGATTATGAAATTAGAAGAGTCCAGCTACATTTTCCATAAAGAAAATAAATGCAAACATAAAAACAAAATGCCACAACATAGAGGTTTTAGCACAATCATGGGAGGTGCTAAAGGTAAAAATCTAAACCAGTGATCAATATCACAAACAAGGCAAAGAGGTCATAAATGTTATAAAATAACATCTGCATAAAGGTATCTTAATGGAAGTTCAGCACAAACACTTATTCTTTCAAGAAAGTAAAGAAGTATTTGCTCATTCCACTAACTTTAATATGCCTCATCCATTGATTGCACTGTGCATAAATAAGTTCTTTTAAATACTGACTTACTGCATGCAAACCACCTAACTGTGTCCATTAGGTATTTGTTTATTCATTAGATCAACTAGACTTGAAGTTTGTTTGAAGACATTCGCTAGTCATCCGACTGGCTTTCTCACTTCAGAATGACTTGTACAAGAATCTGTGACAATTATGTACCCTGGAAATCCCAATTACATATCACAGCCAAGTGTTAAGGCCTGATTGGATAGTGGCTAAGAGGTGTTATAGGAACACCCAGGTAAGGTGTCAAAACAGCATTGTACATGGCAGACAGTTCAATGTACAATGCTGTTTTGACACCTACCCTGGGCGTTCCTATGACACCTCTTAGCCACTATGCAATCACACCCTTAACACCTGGCTGTGATATGCTAATTGGGTTTTCCAGGGTACATAATTGCCACAGGTTCTTGTACAGTCATTCTTATTTGAGAAAGCCTGTCGATGCCTAGCAAAACGTCTTCAAGAACTAAACTTAAGTCCAGTTGATCTAATTGAATACAAACTATAACCATGACCTGGATGGATGAGAACCTTCACAAGCATGTGTCCTTATGGTCTTAGGTGTCTGAGTCCTCAGTAGAAATCTAAGCTGGGTACACACGGGCAGATTTTTTGGCCCAATCGACCATACTTCTGTGTATCGGTCGGTTTGGGGTAAAAATCTGTGCTGCTAACGTCCGCAGCAGCCCATGGCCGAGCCGGATGGATGAACGGGCGATCATGCGTTCCCTATTGGACTGTAAGTTTGGTTGCGCAAACTGTTGGCCGCAGCCACTATTGCCACTATCTCTTTGTGTGTACCCAGCCTAAGTCTGTTTGACCCTTCACAGCCAATAGCTAAAATATTCTCCTGGGAAGAAGAATGACCGTTGTAAACTGAAATGGCTATTCATGGAACTGACCACAGCAGGGCATACGAAATATAAAAACTCCATTAATTAAAAAAAAATAGTTAGAGATACAAATGTACTGCATAAAATACAAATAATTCATTTTAAAAAATTTTATTCCACTAAACTTCCTCTTAAACATGACAAACCTGGTATTTTCTTTGATGTAGAAGACCTTTAGACAAAGTTCATTTTTTCTATTTAGCCTACAGTACATTTTCCATTTGTATGGCAAATAACAATATTGCACAATCAGTGGTTATTATTTATTTTTTTGTGAAACATGTTCTGTTTTTTTTCATATCACATTCTCATTTAAAATGTGCCTGGTCTTGACATAAACTAGTAAAACAAAATGACCAGAGTCAGCTCAAGAAAGTATCTGATGACATTGGTCATCAAAATTCAATGATTTACATTGAACAGCAAGAAAAGAATTTGCACAATAACAACATCAGTACCTAACACAAAATATAATTTTGATGTGGTTTTTCTACAGATGTCACTTTTGCCAACTAGCAAGAATTGACCTACTTATGACAAGATCTGTGGTTTGAAGAATTATGTACAATTTAAGTTTGCTGTAAATAAATGTCCAGTAAAAAAAATAAATGATATAATGAACTGCAACTGCATATAACTATACTGTCACTATCTGGTTTATTTTAAATAAGAAAAAAATGATTTGTTTACCAGTTAATCAGATCCTTATTGTTTAATATACTATATATAGTCTCATGACAGGATAGAAACATCCAACTTGTTTTCTTTAACATGCCTCATTGCCACTGAAATAATTTTCACTGGAATTTACTTCCTATCAATTAAATAAATTAGTTTCAATATCCTCAGTAGGCTTGTTCACACTAGTGTGTTAGGTCTGCATCATTTAAAAGGAGTTGCAGTTCACTGCTTTCTCATGCAATATAACTAATCACAAGCATTATTTACTCTTCATTGACCTCAGCACTCAGAGAATTTCAGAAAACTTAGTAAAGTTAAGTAATGTGGCCTCCCTGGAACAATGATTTTGTCCTTACATGCATCTAAAAAACAACTAAAATAAAATAAAGGGCTTCTTTATAAGATGCTAATAAACAGTTTAAAGGGCAACTGAGGTCTCCAAACAAGTTAGGTTAAATAAAAGCCTCCTAAATAGAATAAAAGTGCATCTGTTAGGTCAATAGTGAACAGAGGGATACAGTCAGAAATGTAAAAAATATATACATATTTATTCAAATAAAAAAAAAAAATAATAATAACCCACATATAATAGCTGGCCAGCTAATACAACCCTTTCCCCTAAAACAAGATATTGGCAGTATCAAAGAAGCAACCTCACTAAGCTATAGATCTATATATCAGTTAAAAGTATCGCAGGAGAAAAACGATATATACACATGCATATGGAACAGTGAGTCCTCTAGTGCCAAACATATGTATGTAAAACAGTCTCAGCAGTAGTGGGTAAACTTGAATGAATCGATGTATAGCGAATCTAAATCCTGAGAAAATAACAGTTACAATCTGAGCTCATTATGTAACTCTTAAGTCTTTTCGGAGTCCGTGACCGGACTAAAATTAAAGTATGTGTGCACACGCTGTCACCACAATACAGTCAACATTAAGAGCTATACATCACCCTCCTTAGGCATTTATATCTGATACTGGTGACCATCCTTCTATCATCCCCCGGGCAGTCGACTGTCTCCGATGTCTGTGGCTCCAAGGCACTTGGGACTTATGGATCAATGTCGATAGCACACTCCCACGGTGTCTGTGTGTCTTTAACCTCGTTGGTGGTGGGCTCGCTCTATCTTACTGCTGTAATTAGTTGTCGGCTTCTTTCCTTTCTGTTTACTGTTTTATAGGGTCTCATAACACCCCCCCCAAATCTTATTGGTCTAGATACATCTTAAACCTGATGGGGATCTTGGATCAATCAGATATTGGGGTGGGGTTTGGAGTCACTAGAAATAGTGAATGTTCAGTAAGGAGAGCTAGTTTCAGTTTTGCATTTCATTTGAGATGTTATATCTTTGTTCTGAAGGCATGTACTGGGATATAAGCTTATTGAGTGATTCTGGGCTCTGTACTTGAATGGGCAGCCCTTAGTTTAGATGTGCTCTCAATTTAGTTCTCAGTATTTGCTTCTGTATCTAAGATAAAAAAAAATCAGCAAAGTTTGGTTTGCGTCCCAACTAAATATTCAAAGGAGATCTGAGTAACAGACTTATTGATGTATGGAATATCTGGTACCACAATTTCACCAGAAATAATCACAGTAATAGAACAGGGGAATGATTGCAAACCAATCTAGAGAGCAACATGGTAATCAAAGGGATATCAGAAACACATGCTGCAAAGCTGAGTCTGAATAATTCAAGTGTAAAGGCAACCAGTCTGTAATAAATGCACGCACCTGCGGTAACAACTGTTGTGTCTTACTATAAGAGCAAGAGCAGCGTCAGCACTCCATTCCAAGCAATGAAATGCCTGGGTGCCATTCAAAAGTTTCATACCTGTGAGTGCCTTCGTATTTCTGTTTGTGTGTATAGATAGATAGATAGATAGATAGATAGATAGATAGTAGATAGATAGATAGATAGATCATAGATAGATACCATTGATAAACTACATCGACTTGCACACAACAATATCAGATCATGTCGTTCTGATAACTATAGAAGAAGGGAATGGGTTAATGTAAAATCCAATCCAGGTGGTACTTGCAAATCAGTTGCTCAGATTCTGATTGTTTAATAATAAATGGACAAAGTGCTATTTTAACCATTATGCAAAACTCTTATGATTGGTGGACAATTCTCCATAGACTACAAGCACACTGCCACACTATAGGAGGAGTGAAATCAATTGCTACACCCACAAGAAACAAAAATGAAAATAAGTTGATAACTGTTCCAAAAAAATATGAAAGTTATGGCAAACGTACACAGGATAGCGCTCCCTACACTACAGCAAAAATAGTTTTGGGGGTGGGACAGCCCTTTAATGTGTTAGTGAGTCTGTCGATAGGCACTTCACACTGCAAAACCAGAGGCCTGCCTACACTGTAAATCCGGTCTGTAGTTGGTGCTTTGGTTTGCATTTAGCTTGTGGAATGCTGTAAAGTCTTTATAAAAGATATGTAGGGAGATCAATAAAAGTTCTTATCGTTTAAAATTGTGCTAATTTTGCTCAACCAATCAGATCTTATTTAACATTTGAAAATGAACATCTGATTGGTTGGGGCAAAATTAGCACAATTTTAAACATAAGAACTTTTATGAATACCCTGATAGTGTTCCTAAGAGCTTCCATGTGTAAACATGGTAAATTCCAAGAAGTCTTTGTTCCTTATTTGCATATTGCTGAAAAGTGAGTATCAAAGCCTGAATTTCCTCCCTACCTTATTTAATGTATTAGTGACATCTATACATTGATTCATTCAAGTTTACCCACTACTACTGAGACTGTATTTACTTACATATGTGGAGCTAGAGGACTCAATGTCCCATAGCATGTGGATATATCGTTTTACTGCTGCATACTTTTAACTGATATATGATCTATAGCTTAGTGAGGTTGCTTACTGTTTGATATCTGACAATATCTTGTTTTTAGAGGAAAAGGATGTATTAGCTGGCCAGCTATTATAGTGTGGTTATTTTATTTTTTATTTGAATAAATGTTTTTATATATTTTTAAAATTTCTGACTGTATTCCTCTGTTCACATCGACTAAACAGGTTTATTCTATTTAGGGGGATTTTCCCCTAAATAGACGCACCTGTGCTTGGTACCACATTAGAGCATTTCTATTTATCTTTAAATAAAAGCCTGAAGTATTTCCTTTATAATGAGCCAACAATCACATCTCTGGCTTCACACTGTGAGAAATATATTGAGGTGAATATCAAACATCCTGCTTCCAGTAGGTTGAGTGAATCTCTAACCTCAGCCTCGCCCCTCGCCCCGGGGGAGAAGCATGTTCAGTGTTCAGTAAAGACTTAATGCTGGGGAAAACCAGTACCTGGGGGAAAAATTGACAGTTGAGAAGGGGAGCCATTAATGCAGACAGAGGCTGGTCACATGACTACAAGCTGGTCATATGGCTAAAACAGGAAGTTGTCAAGCAGGAAGTAATATTGCGAACCTTTCCAGCAATAACTTCTCACAAATTTTATCTAGAGATGTGATTTCGGTTTTATTTTTAAGATTACGATGGAAGGCTTTTTATATAACTTAGGGTTTGGAAGAATTCAAGATCACAGTTACCCTTTAACATCTAAACCCCTAAAAAGAACATGAACTTTCCACAAATTAGTTACACTTTTGTAGATAAAAATACAGCCCAGGAAGTGCTACAGTTCTTGCTACAGTATTTAATAAACAAATATTATCAGTTAAAATTGTCAGGTCTTCCTTTATGGCTGATACTACATATGACAACATATTCAAAATGTCATTTTGACTTTCATAACTTTATTGCAATAAAAATGTGCATGGCCACGGTAACACAAAATCTCAACTGATATTACATCCAAAATTAACTTATTTAACACATCCTTAAAACCATCTACATGCCTATTTGCCTGTCCAAACAACAAAATAAGTATAGGCTGACATAGACGACACAGACTTAAAGCTGTGATCAAAGTGTTGGTTTATTCAGTGAAACATGTTGTGCGACATGTTTCAGACTTAAAGTCCTTCAACAATTTGATCACAGCTTTAAGTCTGTGTCATCTATGTCAGCCTATACTTATTTTGTTGTTGCAGTATCTGGTTTGTGTGAGAACAATCATGTAAGCATTGGCCACTGTCAGGTAGCAACGGCTAGAGCTAGCAAGATATGTCTTGTATAAAGAGGGAATAGATTTAAGAGAGAAATATTATTCTCCCTCTTTACAAGGCACTGGTAAGGCCTCATTTGGAATATGCGGTGCAGTTTTGAATCCCATTTAAAAAAGGGGAATCTTGTAAATGGAAGCAGTTCAGAGAAGGGCAACTAAATTAATAAGGGAATGGAGGGCTGTTGCACTGGTGTGCCAATAGAGGCTCTCGGTGCATCGCCCTGTATGAGCTTATTCTTCAGTACATATACCAATAACTAATTATTTTTTAGTTCTTTAAAGGAAAACTAAACGTGAAAGCTTTTATCCCCAAAACACGTTAGATTCTTTTTATTAGAAAGTGTGCATTTATTCATGTAAGTAATAGATTTTGTAACTAAAAAGGCTTCCATGTTGCAAGTACAACCCATTGCCCATGTAGCTATCAAAGAGCCACTCCCCTGAACCCAGAATTTACTGTTATATGCATAGAATATTTCTATGCAGACGTCTTCTACACCAATATAGAAATCCGTGATAAGATTTTGCAGTTTGTTACCCTGCAGTTTATTTACAAGTCATGTAAATTACATACAACCCTTCTGGGCAATATAAAATATTTAGCTAATTTACTTACATTTTGTAATGATTCTGTGTTGTTTGCATCTGTAGTGGTGGCTCAAGTGCTAAAGCACATGTTTTAAAAACATACAGTCCATAAGGTCACAAGTACCCAAACTTACTTATTTTTGTTTCCTTATGTTACTAGATATTTGTGAATGTGCTCTGTCAATTATGACAATGTTGACTGGAAACTTTAGTTCTCCTTTAAGTTATGTAAACATATTTATTAAATGATTTTGCATGGAGGGCATTTCTAATTTAATAAAACACAAATGCAGTTTTATCTAATCCCTAATTATAACATGCAGTGCAGAAAGATTTTTTTCATATATAATTGTGGGCAAACCTTTCACATTTCACTTTTTCACTTTGACAAAACCTTACACAGTGCTCTCATTATTGTTATTTTTGTTGTTCATTGACGAACAACTAGGGGTCATTAGTTATAATATCTGACATGTCAAGGCCACAAAATGGATTATTATGAGTCATCAAGGAAAAATTGAATAGAACATTTTTTTCTGTGCAATTTATCAGGAAATCAAAGTAGGCTAATGAATCTGCAATTGTTGGTGAATTAAATAATATTTCCTTTGTAAAATCAAAGAGAGTAATCTTTTTTCCAATCTGTTTAAATATGGAAGAACACAAGGCTGATGATCTGACAACAGGAGTGTTATCTTTGTCATTTTGATAAGTAGGAACATTTGCTAATGGGAAAAAGTCAGTTTTAAATTAATTGAGATGCAAATAGACTAAAACAAAATGACATAGCACACTGAATATACTGTATATTTATATATATATACTGTATATAGCGCTGTGTGTGTGTGTGTGTGTTGTCTGTGCGTGTGCATGCGACTAGGCTCAACATGCGACCAGGCCTTTTTTTGCCAATGGAATTTTGAGTATTTTGTAATTATATGATTTATTTATTTATGTGTTGCGTTAGGAAACCCACAAGAACTATGGAACTTCTATCATTTGTTTCAGCACAAACTGTACATAAAAAGATAGCTTTCTTTTTTACTGTATTTTTACTGGATTTTTAGGTGAAATATATAATTAAAAAGGGTCCATTTTGCAAATAAAATCACAAAATAAAGTTAACACAAAATTTTTACTGTTTCTAAAACTCTGATTCTACATTATCCATTATTGTGGATTTATATAGCGCCAACATCTTCTGTAGCACTTTACATTACAATTACACACGATACATACACACGGCCCTATCCCAAAGAGCTAACAATCTAAGCATATTTGTTTAACACATACAACCTATCAGTCTTTATGATTGTGAGGGAAACTGGGGGTGCCCAGAGGAAACCCCACGCTAGCACAGGGAGAACATACAAACTCCTTGTAGATGTGTCCAAGGGTGGAACTTGCAGGATTCAGCATCAGTGCTAACCGCTAAGCCACCGTACTGCCCTTGGTGATAAATTTTGATCACATGTAAATACCTGGACAAATCAGTGACAAAACCAAGAGTAAATTTCACTTAAATACTTTAGCAGAAAGATTGAAACCAACATCAATATCAAGAATCTGATTAGTATACCTATATATATATATATATATATTATATATATATATAATATTAATGCAGAATTCGGACAGTTTGCTTTTCTTAAAATAGATGCAAAGTTAGAAATCTTGGCCAAATCCAATCATACCCACTAAATATCAATCTCCCCATTTCTTAAATCAAATAATACAGTAAGTCACATGTATGTGTGTACACACAGACATGGCCACCAAGTATTCCCAAAAGGTACCAAGCATAAGTGCAATTACAGAGAAAAAATTAAACCAGCTATCTATTTCAAACAGCTTCTCATTTTCAAACTATATGCCCCTTAAACCTTGGGAAAAACCTACAAATGTATTGCTCCACAAAACCCGAGTATCCATTCAGCACAATAAGTCAATCTTCACCATTCTCTTCACATGTAGCAAAGCTAATTTGCCCAGACATTTGGCATAACTCAAGTAATCAGCAGAAGTCGTTAACGGTAAAATCGGGTTCTAAAAAACAACTGAGCAAAATAGACAACCTAGGGCTATAACTGGTAAAGAGAAAGTGGAAACAAACTTAAAAAAGAAACCAATTAAAGGGTATCTCCACTGAGGAAAAAGCATTTTTTTTTTTTTGGTTTTTTTTAAAGTACACCATCCCCCAACCCTCCCCCTACCTTTTTTCCCCCAGAATTCCCTTTAGTTTGATGGCAGCAGGAAAGCTGTGCAGGTTCCTGGGGGTGGTGTCTCCCCTGTGCTGGGAGTGCTGTCACTCAATGTGCATCATCATGGTAGCAGACACACCCCTTGGCTGCAGTAAGAAATCCTTTCCTCCCTGACTCTCTAAGTTCATTTTTCCAGCTGATTATGCGGAGAGACAGGGGAGGAAAAGTTAAACCCTCTTCCCACACACTGTAACAAATACAGGGGAACTTGTGTTGTTTTTAATAAAGATTTGTTTGTGTCTAACTCTAAGATTGATTTCATAGGGGGTGCTGGGAAATGAAGGCAATCTGGTATGGGAGTGTGTGTGTGTGTGTGTGTGTGTGTGTGTGTGTTTGTGTAGAATCGACCAGACAGCAGCCCAACGGATCCTCTCACATCTGCACATGCACTAAGGAAAACACGCGTCTGACATTTACATGCAGGCAGTCAATGAAAGTGGGCGACCTGCACCATCCACAGCGTTCTGGGACAAACTCATTGGATTTCTCTAAACTACTGCTCAAAGACACAGGATCTGCAGGTACATTTCCACCATCCATATATCTATCCTTACAACCCTGACTTAGCAGTGGAGATACCCTAAAACCAAAAAAAACCACAAGCAAGTATCAGATAGACTAAATGAAATTGAGATTTGCTGCCTAAATCAGACACACAATAAAAGCAGCTAAAGAAACTAATGTTTCCATAAAATAAGGTTTCTGGAAAAAATTAGAAAACCCATGTGAAATTGATTATTGATTGCATCTGTGGATATTGATTTTTTTTAAATTATTGCATTGCCTGATTTAGTACATGGGCCCCATGAGACAGCACCCAAACGACTGACAGAACAGGGGGTACTGTAAGTTTCTTTTAAATACATTGTTAGTAATGTAAGAACAATCAAGTATAGGCAGGACAATCAATTATTTCACGTAAAATCAAATCCTAATAACAGAATTTACAGTTATGTTACATTTTGTCCAGTTTATTGCTTACCAGATCCCCTATTTGTAATGTAACAACAATCTCTGCTTGACATTTTTGTATAGTTTTACAAGATTTTAAGGCAATTTTTTCGAATGCATTTTGTGAGGTAAACCATGGTCTCCCTTTTATACAAAAAAACAGTTTCCTTGCTCCCTATGAGATCTGGCTGTTAAAGGGGTTAAAGGCATATCCACCACCAAAACTAAAATTAAATCCACTACTGGCCCACTGTATAGTTTAAAAAAATCCTTACTTTTCTCCGCTGCTCCTTATGGTTCTCCTGCATTGGCTGCCCAAGTCCAGGAAACTGAAGAGTAGGAGCTGTCTTCCTGTATAAAGGTTTCTGCCTCCTCTCTTGCCTCTGGAAGGTAGTGTGACATGCGCAGGGGGCCTTTCCCCCGCTCCACCCACCCCCCCGATCCCTCCATGGCTGCCCTTCCACCTTTCTTAAAATGCTTTTCCTATATTTTAACTCACCCCTGCCTGCCCTCCCCACCACCAAGTTAGATCTCTAAAAAAGCATTATAATCATACTTACAGCCCTTCACTCCCGCAGCTGGCTTCATAGCTGGACACCGCATCTTTGATTGGATACCTTTCAGTCAATCACAGATGTGGTTGCAGGTCCAGCCCTGTTTGTGCAAGTTCAGTCAAGCAAGGAACGGGGAAAATGGCCCAGGAGCGAAGGGCTATAGGTATGAAGCTTTTTTTCTAACTTGGTGGTTAGGGGTGAGCAAATGTGAGCTATTTTTGGACAAAAAAAAGCTGGCATTTAAACATATTTTACTGGCCAGCATAGCAAGTATGTATCTATTAGTACTTGGCTAGACAGGCCACCCGGCCAGGAAAATACCGAATAAGTATTTGGCTCAGAAAGGGTTAACAGTTTGGCTTGAAATGTGTTCATTCTATTTTTTTATTAAAATACATATTTATTTTTTAAAAGAAAAAAAAAAACACAAAGTACATGCTACGCATTGTTCCAGCCCAAACATAGAACTGAAATGAGTGCTGTTATGACAGTAGAATATATATAATAGTAACATAGTAATTGAGGTTGAATAAAGTCATCCATCCATCAAGTCAAACCTTTTCACCCTCATTTTTAACCTTTTAAACCACTTGAGAGTAAAGCAAAAGCAAAAAAAAAAAAACAGCTAAAAAAAAGAAGAGGGGCGAATATGTATCAAGACCAGTTTTAGAAACTTACCTAGCCCACTTTTAAAGCTATTCAGTGAACTTGCCATTACCAAATCTGCTGGAAGGCAGTTTTACCATTCTCATGTAAAGTAACCTTTCCTAACCTGAAGATGAAACTTTGTTTCCAATCTTAAAGGATGTCCACGAGTCCTCTGATATGACCTATTCATGAACAATGCACCAAGAGTTTAATGTATGGCCCATTATATATTATAAAGTGATCATATCCCCACGCAAACGTCACTTCTCAAATGTAAACAGCCCTAACTTGTCTAATCTGCCTGCATAGTCAAGCTCCTCCATTCCCTTTATTATTTTAGTTGCCCTTCTCTGAACTGCTTTCATTTACAAGATGTCCCTTTATAAATGGGATTCCAAAACTGCACCGGATATTCAAATGAGGCCTTACCAGTGCCTTGTAAAGAGGGATATATTTTTTTTCTCTTGAATCCATTCCCTTCTTTATGCAAGACAATATCTTGCTAGCTCTAGCCATTGCTGCCCGTAACAAAGTTTCCAGCACCTTCCCTACTACTGATTTAGGCTTACAGGTGTATATTAACAGGCTGGGAAGGTTACTTTTTTTGAATAAAAAGGACAAGGAGGAAGCAAAGCTTTTGGACAGGAAGACAGCTCCTACTCTTCAGTTTCCTGGAGCTTGGACAAGCACTGCAGGAGAACCATAAGAAGCAGGGATGTAAGGTAAGGATTGTTTAAACTACACAGTGGGGCCAGTAGTGGGGTAAATTTTAGTTTGGGGTGTGGACATGACCTTTAAACCTAAAGGTATACATTTAGAAATGTAATAGTTAAATATCCTTTAATGCAGTCCACTTTTGCTAACTTTACATAGAAACAAATCCCAGTTTATGAGCAGGAGTGATCCCTTTAACAACATAAAATTAGCTTTCCTAAAGTTTTTGTTAACCCTGTGCAATTTTGTTTTATTTCAACATATATTAAATGACACTATATCATGATCACTATTCCCCAAGCTTCTCATTACCTTCATCTCCAAAATGAGCTCAGGGTTTTAGAAATCACCAAATCCAACAACGCATCCTATCTAGTAGGAACTTCTACCATCTGTGAAAGAAAATGCTCATATAGAAATGTAAGAACTTGATACTTTTTGAGGTGCTGGCAGTTCCCTTACTCAATGCCAGGGCTATAGAAATCCCTAGAACATTCCCCTATACCAGCAGCCTTTGCCAACTGCATATGGAGATTAATTTCCACCTCCTCACTAGCATAGGTGGCTTATGCATACACCAACAATTAATTTACCCACCTTCTTGCTTCCTCTACATAGCTCCAGCCATGTTGTTTCTCCCTTATCATTTATACCCCATCTATCTCATCTTTTCTTATACCAGTCATGTGAATCATTTAGCCATGTATCTGCTATACCAATCACATCATACCTTTCCTTTAAAGCTATTAGTTCTAGTTCCCCATTTTTTTCAGCCAGACTTCTTGCATTTGTGGACATACATTTTAGATTATCAATTAATTTACTTCCATACTTGAATGTACATGCCTCCTTATCCTCTATGCCCCCCACTCACTCTCCTCCCTTCATTATCTAATTAGCCACCAGATCCTTAACCTCTCTATCTACCTCTGTGTAGTCCAACATACCCTCCCCCCAACTAGTTGAAAATCTCCTTCAACCCCCTAGCCATCTCTCCCCCAAACAGAAAACCACATCTCCTTACACAACCCTCTTAGCCATGCATTTATACTCCTAAGCTCCTGTTGCCTCCCTAGCATAGCACTGGCTGCAGTAGTATTTCTGAAAACACTACCCTTGAGGTCCTTACTTTTAACTTTGCTCCTAACTCAATTAAATAATTTTTAAGGACCTCACCTCCTCCTCTAACTTTGTTATTGGCACCAACTTGAACCAAGTTTGCCGGGTCACTCCCAGCCCTACCCAATAATCTGTCTACACAATCTACCACATGTCGAACCCTAGCACCAGGCAAGTGCTCAAGTGAGAACATATAAAGATCCTTTGGAGTGACTGCTGCAAGATCCCATACATACGCGGCATGCATTTCGACAAAACTGTCCATACTAAACAGCAATGCATAACAACAGAAACAGCAAAACACAACAATAGACAACAATCTGGTTGTCAAACCCTTTCTTGTTCTTAACATTTTGTTTCTTAATGCACCCCTTAAAAACAGACAAACGCCTTTAAAACAGAATAACCTCTTTAAATCACTCAGCAAGCAGTACTTATATGTGAGGTTCAAAACCAAAGACACCTCAGTGCTCAGGAAATTTAAAAACAATTAGCTACACCCATCCAATCAGAGAGGAAAAGGAAAAAATGACCTTTTTTGTCTCTACCAGCCCCCACCCTACAGTTAACAATGCAGTTGAAAACAAGTATTTATTTAGAAACCCACTACCAAAACTTTACCTCAAACAATCCCCACCCATCTGCCCCAGTAGTAACAGAAAAAAAAACAAAAAGAGAGGTTTTTATTTCCATCTGACCTGTCCATGTGCTTGGTATGTGCTTGTTGCAGATAATAAGTCTAGGTGAAGTTTTGTACAATGTATATATGACAGGAGCAAGTTAGATGCAAGCTCATTTTCTATCTATCATTTCAAAACTTTAAAGTTACTGCAATACACACAACATTCTTTCAGTAGGATGACATTTTGAAAAATGTTTAGTTTTTATATCAGTGGTATAATTCATGGGTTATTTATTACTCCTACTCTCGTTTCTACTTATATGATCTAATATTAGCTAATCTCCAAAGGGATTTACTGCATGGTGAGATCTCGAAAGTACTGTAAAAAGCACTTCTTTTGTTACTGTTAATGTTTGGACAAAATGGAGATCATTTGTACATAGTGTTCACTGTCTGGTTCATGTGTTCCATTGTTGATTCTTTATGTTTTAATTATAATACAGTCTGGCTTCAGTGCTCCAATACTAAGATACTTAGAGAGTACAAGATACTTTAAAAGTAATGCAATACTAATAATAATTCACTAATACAGCCCCAATATTTAATATCTTGTACCAGAAAACCTATAATGCTTTAAGTTTCTTCTTAAAGGGCATGTCCACCCCAAAACTATATTTGAACCCACTACTGGCCCCCTGTGTAGTGGGTTCATACGCACTGAAGCCATCCCCCCCTCCCTCTCTTCCCCCTCCCGCTGTTCTCCTAACTCCAAACCCCTTTTTTCTTGTGTAGGGGACCCTCTCCACCCCAACCGCTGTATTAGTTTGTAAAAAAACTAAGCCGAACTCTACTTACACAGCCTAGTTCCCCCCTGGCATTCTGTACTTCCGGAAGCCGTGCTTTGAAGTTTCATGCCGAGGGCCGAGTCTGAACTCCGGGGAACTAGGTTGTGTAAGTACAGTTCGTTTAGTTGGGGGTGGGGGTGGGAGAGGGAGCCCACACTAAAGAAAAATTTTAAATAAATGGACAATGGATTTTAAAAAATTTAAATGAAAACTGTGTCTTGGCACATTGGTGTGCTTTGTAAGGTACACTTAAACTAATTAAATCTTACTGAAACATGTTTACATTATGTTCAAATGTAGGACTTGACTAAATGTCAAAATGAACAACACCATTAAAATTGTGTAACTATTATTTTTCTTCTCTTTTAACCTGAGACAATAGTAAAAAGTACACTTGTAATTAGAAGATTAGGTTGTATTCAATTTCTTTTTATGCAAGAAAAGTTGAGGTTCACTGAAAATGAAACAACACAATTATATTTGTCTCAAAGAAAAAAATTGTAAGACAATGACAATGAATCAACTAATTATATTTGTAACAAAAACTTGAAACAATAAAACAGCACATTTTACTATTTATGATATATGCATATCATTTTATGTATTAGTTTTTATGTGCACAATCATTTTTAGTGGAAGATCTAAGGAGTATTCCAAATGCCAATGTTAAGAGTGCTGTAGTGTAGATAAGGGGTCTTACAGATGAGATGGTCAAGCTTGAAGGAGAGTAGTGATGTATTCATGGGTGATATTTTAGATATCAATCTAAATGATTAGAGGAAAAAATATTTTAGCCTTTATAGATCTTTTAAGTGAATGCCAATTATATATTACAGTACAGGCCAACAAAGTGTGATGAGTGAAACAAAAAACCCTTATTACTGCATCATACTAGAACCCTGGTGCTAGAGTTCATACAAAGACAAAATGTGCTAAGACAACCTTATACTAGAAAGTGTAAACAACAGTCCCTTACAACTTGTTTATATTTATTTAAATGTACAAACCTAGAGTTTATGCACTAACCTTTATTATAATCACAATGGAATGTGAACACTTAGTTAAAGGGCCATCCACCCCCAAACTATTTTTGCTGTAGTGTAGGAAGCACTATCCTGTGTACTTTTTGCCATACACTTTTATTATTTTTTTGGAACAGTTATCATGTTATTTTCATTTTGTGTTTCTTATGGGTGTAGCAATTGATTTCACTCCTCCTATAGTGGGCAGTGTGCTTGTAGTCTATGGAGATATGTCCACCAATCATAGGGTTTTGCATAATGGTTAAAATAGCCCTTTCTCCATTATTAATTAAACATGCAGAATCTGAGCAACTGATTTGCAAGTGCCACCTGGGATTCTGGGATTTACATTAACACATCCCTTCTTCTATAGTCATCAGAACTACATGATCTGATATTGTTGTGTGCAAGTCGATGTCAGTTATCAATGGTTTTGATTAATATAATGTTTATATATTAATATATATTAAAACTGAAAAGATAATCAATCACTTTCTAGGCCCCATACAATATCATATTATGTGCACACTGGCAGATAAACAAGGGGCTTTAGCATATATCACTACGATCACATGAATGAAAAGCCCTCCAACCATGCCAAGGCAACCCCAGTCCGGAAGGTCCTAACTTCTAACCTCTTTAAATTTCTTTTACTACAATTACGATAAGCAAACTTTGCACCTCTCATTCTTACATTCTTACACACTGGATCCATATAACGGCTCTCTCACAATGGTATAAGGGTGCACTCCACCATGTATCTTCCATCTGCCGGGGTGCTACCTACAGCAACAAGTGGAAATAAAGAACAGGATACTCCCAGGGACTTTTCAAACTTTAATTAGAGTAGTAACACAGCTCGACGCGTTTCAACCAACTAGTGGTCGTCGTCAGGATACACCATCTTGGAGGCTGACCTCCTAAAATAAGTAACACAGGTAAAACCCCTCCCCTGACCCTCCCACATCACCACCCACCACACACCCACCCAATGCAGTGTACAAAACAAGATAAACATAGTATATCAGCAATATAGCAACAAAGTATCCAACTACTATACACATGTTGTCCAAGTGGTACAGGATAAAAGGTATAGACCGACCGGCACCGTACTAAGATCAAATCTGGGTGGGCTGCCAAGTCTCTACACAGTGATTCACTGCTTCTAGTGACTCTGTTTTAGTTAACCCGAAAGAACCAGATCCCTCACTGACATCCTATGCTATATAGCAACAACATTTGACATTGAGGCCCTTATCAGATCAGGGGAATCAGAGGAGCAACCACATGTCTACCAGCTTCTTACCATGAGACCAAGTTCCCTATCTACCAGCGGCCACACTAAATTGCTTAAAGGTCCACCCCCAAGGTCTGCCCCCTATGGGATATACCTAAAAAACTCCGGGCAGCTCTAACGGGGAACCCCCTCCCTATGTCATCAATGAAGAAACTCCAAAAAGGGGGTAGTATATAATAAATAGTTAATAAATAGCTAGATAATAAGTAGCTGGATAATAAATAGCTAGATAATAAGTACTGGGTAATAAATAGCTAGATAATAAATGCTGGATAATAAATAGTTAGATAATAAATAAGTCATAGATAAATGCATGTAGAAAAATCACTAATAGGAAAATGGATGGTAGAAAAAGCACTAAATAGAATGGTAAAAAAGTCCCTAAAGATAAATGGTAGAAAAATAGGACAACTCTCAATAGCAGCAGACCCTAAAAAAAAGGGAAGTTACAGTAAAAACTGCTAAGTACTACTGGACCCATATAGAGAGACTAATACGAGGGGCCAAACTATGGACTGACCCAGTAGGGGCCAGCGCAGGCAGTAGGTATGAGCCACGGATGATAATAAGCATAATAAGTGTAAAAGGTAACTGCAGAGACTATTGCATAACTATTGTATGACTAATTTCCCAGCTACCACAAACTATTAAGGGATTAAATGAAAAACATACTTATAACAATCGATATGTAATTAATAAAAAGTAGATTGTAAAAGTGGTAATAAAAGTGGATAATATGACTAATAAGGATGGATAGTATTGCTGAGGATTAATGGCTTATAAAAACAAGAGAGGGCTAATTGTTCATTCAGCCCCCTAGGAGCTATTGTGTCCAAAGTTCGAATCCACCTTGCTTCTCTCCTGAAAGCGCTCTATTCCGATCAGTTCCTCCCTCTTAGGCTCTTGGTCTATAGCCATAACACCTGAAGTGGACAGCTGGTGGCCTGCTGTTCTATAGTGTCTGGCCACTGACTTTCTCCAAACTTCGAATCAATTCAGTACCACTCAGGGCCTGTCTCAATGCTTGCCTATGATTGGCTATTCTATCCCTAAGTGTGGTCGTGGTTTCCCAATATAGTACAAACCACAGGGACAGGTTATATATAGATGACAAATGTGCTAAGGCACGTTAGTCTGTACCCAATGTTAATTCTGCGGCCATTGTGGGGATGTGGAAAATCCTTCACAAATCGTATTCCGGCAGCTTGAGCCACTATTTAAAGCAACTGTTTCTCGGTCCAGGTAGACATGATTGGGAGCCGATGGTTTAGTCCCTAAGTCTGTCTTCACTAGCAGGCTCCTGAGGTTTTTCCCCTGCCTGTAGGCAAACATTGGCTTCATATCTTTAAACGGTAGTGACTGGTCAGTGGTCAGTATGTCCCAATTCTTGGTAATAGTGTTCCTAACCACATTACTGTGGGGGGAATACTGTAATGAGATAGGCATTTTCCTCATCTTATTGCCATCGACGTTCTTAGATATCATATTAAGTTAGGCTTCTTGGTCGAGGTTTCCAATGCTTTCTCCAGCTGTTCCGCTACCATTTTAGGACTGTAGCCTCTCTTCAAAAATCTATCTGCCATATCATGTAGTTGCTGTTCAGCCTTTTGCCCTCTTGAATTGTTCTTGATAGTTCTCATAAACTGAGAATAAATGACGCTTTTTTGGTAGCCAATGGGTGGCAGCTTGTCGCTGCGAGGATAGCTTTCTTGGCAGTTGGTTTTGTAAACAGGCTAGTCTCAATGTATTGTCCAGTATCTCAATGCGAAGATCTAAGAAATCCACCAGGTGCTTACTGCTTTCCATTGTAAATTTTATCGGTGTATCCAGTTTATTAAGAAACAGACAAAAACGCAAAGGGATCCTGCACACCTTTACCAGTGAAATAAAGTAGATAAATGCTGGGTGCAACCAACAACTGACCACAGTAAATACTGAGAAATCCAATAAATGGGGCACACACTTGATCAAACCTCCATTTATTATGTGACGTTTCGTGCTCCTACAACACCTTCTTCAGACCAACAATCAAGTGAGCAATCAGTGTAACTGTGTACTATTTATAGTCAACTAATCAGGAGTAAGATGGCCATCTAGTGGTCAACATCTCAACATATAATTACAAATATAGTGCTATATCAACAGATATATATTCAAAAGTGCTAGTGCTAAAGGTAAGTTATAATATGATAAAAGTGAATATATATAATAAAAATATTTTAAAAAGTTCTATAACAAATATTAAGACAATAGATAGGTCAATACATTAAAAATAGGAAATAGATACTGATACAATGATGTAATCCTAGATGATATAAAATACAGTTAAATAAATTATCTCTTACTTTTTTCTACCTAAGAAGGAAGAGTCAAGGTAGGCTGATAAGGGACTAAACATAAAGCCCCTAGAGGCTACTATCTTACGTCCCGGTGGTGACTGGAGGGACTTATATTCAGACGAGTTGCCTTAAGTTCCTTTGTAATATGCTCAATGATGAGTACCATAAGATCAAAGGAGCAATGATTCAATATTGCACACCAGCGTGAACAAAAATCATTATCATACCTCCCAATAGTAGGGACATTTTTTTTTTGTGTCATACAAAGGAACTTAAGGCAACTTGTCTGAATATTGAAGAAATTGAAAACCAACATCTTGAAACTTTACAAACTGATCCTGAATGTGATTGGATACAAAAATTGACCGTAGAAATTAACAAATACAGGGATGATCTGATACGGTTTAAGAAAAGAAAGGTCACACAAGTGGATCAGGATTACCATGATCGCAAGACCTATGGGTGGCTATTTGGAAAACCGCAATATTCTAAACACAATAAGCCACGTAGATATAGACGGGCCTTAGAACCATTGACAGCTCTGACAAATCCCCAGGCACTGATGGCGAAAGTGATGGGGTGCAAAATAAGCCTGTAAAATCCGGTCAGTCCACCAATAAAGATTTTTTAGGCGTGACCACAAGATCGGGGAGCCGAACCAGAAACGAAAACGACGATTGCACACCAGACGAGGGGGCTTCAAGAATAAGTGGCAAACCCCCCCGATTGAGACCTCCGAAGAAAATGTAGTATATAACCTTAGCACTCGCCCTCTTACTAAGGACAAACTCCGACTCCTTAATAGAGGTTTATCATTTGTCACTACAACAGCTCACGATGTCTTCCAAGATGAGATAGATATATACAAACTGACGAGAAAACTCAAATTGAAAGAATTGTTTTGAGCAAACCCAGAGCATGATATAAGACAGAAACATTTTAGAACTAAGAGCATATTTGATCCGCAGAATACTCCTCCATCGATCAAAGTCTTTAATAACAAAACCAATGTAGAAGTGAGGGAAAACCTCAAGTGTACACAGAAGGTGGCCATATGGTCTAATTTATCTAAAGGAGAGATGGAAGCACTGAAAGTACTCAAAAATGATATGGATATCATCATATGTCCCGCGGATAAAGGCGGTGCAGTAGTTGTCCTGGATCGAACCTATTACAAACAGGAATTGTTAGGACAACTATTGGATACCAAGACTTACCAACAGATTCAGATGGATCCTACTTCTAGGCTTAAAAAACAGGCTGATATGATGATCAAATTGGCTTTGGAAGCAAATTGGATCAACAAGGAAGTGGCCACATATTTGACTTGTGAGACTCCCAAGTGTCCGGTGATCTACAGCATCCAAGATACATAAGTCCCTCCAGTCGCCACCAGGACGTCCGATAATAGCCTCTAGGGGCTCTATTTTTAGTCCCTTATCAGCCTACCTTGATTCTTTCCTTCAACCTATTGTTCGTAATATGAAGTCCTTTTTGCGATATAGTGGCCACTTACTGGAATTATTGATTGGACATTAAGGCTCTCTATCCAATATGGTACTGCTCACATGTGACGTGAGCAGCCTATATATGGTGATTCCCCAGACACAGGGTATTGAAGTTTGTAAACAAGCTCTAATTAATAGTAAACACCAAGGACCCCCTATTGAATGGAGCTACTTACCT
Organism: Hymenochirus boettgeri; assembly: GCA_019447015.1. Taxonomy (NCBI): domain Eukaryota; kingdom Metazoa; phylum Chordata; class Amphibia; order Anura; family Pipidae; genus Hymenochirus; species Hymenochirus boettgeri. The sequence continues at coordinate 83,710,592 of CM033475.1, forward strand.
TTGTCCTAACTGAGAATCACTTTCGATTTGACGGTCAATTTTTCCAACAGCTATCTGGTACAGCAATGTAGGTCCCTCTTTTGCAAACCTGTACATGGAGGACTTCGAAACACGTTACATCTATCCAGAATTTGGTGATAAATTTGCAATCTATCGGAGATACATTGATGATTGCTTTATCCTCTGGAGGGGTACAGAGGAGGAAGGCAGAAATTGTGTTACTGCTCTTTATAAACTGGATACACTGATAAAATTTACAATGGAAAGCAGTAAGCACCAGGTGGATTTCTTAGATCTTCGCATTGAGATACTGGACAATAAATTTGAGACTAGCCTGTTTACAAAACCAACTGCCAAGAACACTATCCTCGCAGCGACAAGCTGCCACCCATATGCTACCAAAAAAAGTGTCATTTATTCTCAGTTTATGAGAACTATCAAGAACAATTCAAGAGGGCAAAAGGCTGAACAGCAACTGCATGATATGGCGGATAGATTTTTGAAGAGAGGCTACAGTCCTAAAATGGTAGCGGAACAGCTGGAGAAAGCATTGGAAACCTCGACCAAGAAGCCTAACTATAATATGATATTGAAGAACGTCGATGGCAATAAGATGAGGAAAATGCCTATCTCATTACAGTATTCCCCCCACAGTAATGTGGTTAGGAACACTATTACCAAGAATTGGGACATACTGACCACTGACCACTCACTACCGTTTAAAGATATGAAGCCTACGTTTGCCTACAGGCAGGGGAGAAACCTCAGGAGCCTGCTAGTGAAGACAGACTTAGGGACTAAACCATCGGGCCTCCGATCATGTCTACCTGGACCGAGAAACAGTTGCTTTAAATGTAGGGGCTGCCAATTGCTTTAAATGTAGTGGCTGCCATCCCCACAATGGCCGCAGAATTAACATTGGGTACAGACTAACGTGCCTTAGCACAATTGTCATCTATATTATAACCTGTCCCTGTGGTTTGTACTATATTGGGAAAACCACGACCACACTTAGGGATAGAATAGCCAATCATAGGCAAGCATTGAGACAGGCCCTGAGTGGTACTGAATTGAATTCGAAGTTTGGAGAAATGTCAGTGGCCAGACACTATAGAACAGCAGGCCACCAGCTGTCCAACTTCAGGTGTATGGCTATAGACCAAGAGCCTAAGAGGGAGGGAACTGATCGGAATAGAGCGCTTCTCAGGAGAGAAGCAAGGTGGATTCGAACTTTGGACACAATAGCTCCTAGGGGGCTGAATGAACAATTAGCCCTCTCTTGTTATTTATAAGCCATTTAATCCTCAGCAATACTATCCATCCTCTATTAGTCATATTATCCACTTTTATTATCCACTTTTATAATCTACTTTTTATTAATTATTACCTTCGATGGTTATTAAAGTATTTTTTTTCTATTTAACCTCTATAGTTTGTGGTAGCTGGGTAATTAGTTGTACAATAGTTTGCAATAGTCTCTGCAGTTACCTTTTACGCTTATTATGCTTTATATCATCCGTGGCTCATACCTACTGCCTGCGCTGGCCCCTACTGGCATTCCATAGTTGGGCCCCTCGTTTTAGTCTCCTCTATATGGGTCCTAGTACTTAGCGGTTTTACTGTAACTTCCCCTTTTTTTCTTAGGGTCTGCTGCTATTGAGAGTTGTCCTATATT